>JBCEDN010000003.1:0-2400000 GCA_039880775.1 Diaporthe vaccinii
ACGGTTTTAATAAATATTTAAATAATATATTAATTATAGCTAAATTAAATTTAATAAAGAAAGGAAATAAAAAAGCCTTATTAAATTAGTTAATTTTTAAGATTTAATATTTAAAAATCCTATAAATTATTTAACTACCCTAAACCTATATATATATAAGCTATACTTATAATATTACCCCCCTACCCTCCCTACCTTATTAAGATTAAGGCAGTATTATTAAGAGGGGGGGGGGGCTTTTCTTAATATAAAAGGCCCTTATTCTTATAATTTCTACCCTTTTTCCCTTCTTCCTTCTTATTATAATATTAACCTTAAGTAAATCTTCTTTTTTAATAATTTCCTTAATTTTTATACCTTAATATATAATTTCTAAAGAAAAATTATTAAATATTAAATATTCCTTTCTTTTAATTATTTACTTATTATACTTAATATTATTTTATACCTATTAAAATACTAAGATTAAATAAATTTTTAATTTTTAAAAGAAAAGCTTTAAAATCTTAATTAAATTATAAGGAAAATAATATAAATACTTCCTTTATTTATTTAATAACTATACCTATAAATCTATTATAAATAAATATAATAAAATCTTTAAGGCTTATAAGAATTATTATTTTAAAAAGTATAAATTTTTCTTAGGTTTTTAAATATTTTTATATAAATTCCAATTAATTATTTAATTATCTATATTATATCTCCTCCCTTAATTATTAAATATTTAAAATATTTAAAATTTAAGGAAATCTTAACCCCCTTAATTTATAAAATAAATATTTTTTCTTAATTTCTATATAAAATAATTTAAAATCTATTAATATTAAATAAAATACTTATTTTAAGAAATTATATATTATTTATTATATTATAATTATTTATAAAGAAAATAATATTATCTTTATATAAGTTTAAATTCCACCTTATTCATTATATTTTCTATATTAATTCTTTTAAAATTAATAATTATACTTTAACTTACTTTATTAATCTTATTATTTAATACCCTTATATTAATAATTAAGATTTTATTAAAACCTTTTTTTAGATATTTTTATAGCTTTTTAATTAAATTCTATATTAATATAAATAGTTTTTATATTTTAAATAAATTATTAATAATTTAAAATTAAATCATTATAATTATAAATTACCCCCTTTTACCCTTATTTTAACTTTTCCTTTATTAATAATTTTTATATCTTTTCTTTAAGTTTTTAATACTTTCTTCCTAGATTTTATTTAATTTATATAATTATAAATAATATAATTAAGGGAATATTAAAGCTTACCCCTTTTATTATATTTACTTACTTTTCTTTTATATTAAGCTTTCTTTAATTAATACCCTTATATTATTTTTATTATTTTTATTATTTTATTATTTTTATTATTTTATTATTTTTATTATTTTATTATTTTTATTATTTTATTATTTTCCACTATTTTCCTTTTAAAACTTATAAAAATCTTCCTAGCTTTTAACTCCTTTATCAATTTATATAACTTAGTTTAAAAAAGATTTTACTTCCCTTTTTATTTAACTTTATAATATACCTTAATATACCCCTTAATATACCCCTTATTCTACCTTTAATAATAATTAAAAATCTATATACTTATATATAATAAAGAAGGCTAATATTTTTATATTTATATTTTTCTATTTATTTAAAGTAATTTATATAGCTAATATTTATTTTATTTAATTATCTTAATTTTAACTTATAAAAGCTATAAAATATACCTTAATCTCTTAATTTATCCTTTTTAAGCCCTTATTTATCTTTAAATAATAAGAAATATTAAGCTATTATTTAATCTAAAGTAATTAATATATATACTTTTAAAATTAATTTATTTAATTTAAATTATAATTAAAGATAATTACCCTTAGCTATTTATAATATTATATTTAATATTATAAAAAGCATTTTATATATACTTTTATATTTATTAAAATTATAAATTTTAATATAATTTCCTTATTAAGGTAATTATAAATTATTTATAAATATTAATATCCTTAAAAAGCTAATATATATTTAAATATTATTCCCTTAGAATTTAATAATTTTATAATAAAGTCTATAATAATTTCCTTATAATATTAATTAAATATAAAGAATGATTTTAAGAAAGCTTTATATACCTTTCTTTATACCTTTATTTATTTATATATATTATAATTCCTTAAAATTACTATACTTTTATTATAATAAGGATTAATAAAAATATTAACTTATTATAAAAATCATCTTTTCTTTATTAAAATATTTTATTTAACTTAAAGTTATATATTTTTTAAATAATTTTCATATATAATAAATTAATTTCCAACTCTTTTAAGTTAACTTTTTTATATTATTCCTTTATTATTATTAATATATTAAGAATTTATAAATACTTTTAATATTAAAGGTATTTATTTAAATTAATATAATATTTAATTATTTAAACTTAAAATTAAAGCTTTAAATTAAGTTTTTTATTACTTTATTATATAATTTAATAAATTAATATATAACTTAAGTTTTATTTTATAGCTTTTATTTATAATTATTATAAATTTAAATCTTTAAAAATCTTAAGTTTATTTAAATTTATACCCTTAATTATTAAAGTTAAATTAAAATATTAATAAGAGAAAAAGGAAGCTAATAATAATTATATAATTCTTATATCCTTATCCTTTATATCTATTTAATCTTAATCCCTTTATAAAAAAGTATTAAATATAATTATATTATATTTTAATTAATAAATTAAATTAAAAGGGAATTTTATAAGGAATTTTATATATTAAGCTTATCTTTTTAAAAGTTATTATTTAATTATAAACTATTTAAGGTTTTTATAATTAAAATATATTATAAACCTATTTATATTCTTTAATTTTATTTATTATTATTATAAATAATTTATAATTATTAATATCTTTTAATTAATAATTTAATAGTTTTATTTAGCTTATATAAGTTTTTAGGAATAAAAGGTAATTAATTATAGCTTTTTATTAATCTTATAAAATAAGATACCCCTTAAGGCTTAATTATTATAATTTATTTTTAAAAAGGTTTTTTTATTTAAATCTTATTATATTAATATTAAAGCTTATAAAAATATTAACTTTAATTTTTTAAAGGCCTTTTAATATTCCTTTTCTTATTTAAATAATATTCCCTTTTTAATAAATATAATTAATAATATAACTTTTATAAAGTAATCTTTAATAAATATATAATAAAAGTTAATAAATCTTAAAAAACTCTTAATTCCTTTTATAAATATTAATACTTCTTATTTTAATATTACCTTAATTTTATTAAGATTTAATATTATATTTATATTAATTATAATAATAAAGCTTAAATAATGGATTTTCTTTTAAATAAATTTTAATTTATCTAGGTTTAAATATAAGCTATATTAAGCTATTTAATTAAATACCTCCTTTACTTTTCTTATATAATATTCCTAAATATTGCTTATATAAATTAAGATATTATTTATATAAGCTAAATAATACTTATTTAAGAGATCTTATAAGATTAAGTTAATATACCTTTGAAATATTATTAAAGCTTTATAAAGCTTAAAAGATATAATTAATTATTTAAATAACCTATACCTTATTTAAAAGGCTATTTTTTATTTATAACCCTCCTTAATATAAATCTTATAAAAAGCTTATATTATATTTATCTTAATAAATTATATAGCTTTTATAAAGTTTTATAGGGTTTTTGAAATTAAAAGAAAGGAATAATAATTTATCTTAATTATTAAGTTTAACGCTTAATAGTTATAATAAAACTATAAACCTTTATTAAGCTTTTATATAAAGATTATTAAAGCCCTTACTTTATTATTATTAATATAAATAAACTTTTTTTTTAATAAATTATAAAGGGTTTTCTTTAATATTAGGAGTTTTTCTTAAGATATCTTATAAATAAATTTAAAAGAAATAAGAATTTCCTTATCTTAGCTATCTTTTTTAAGATTAATCTTATAATTTATACTTAATTTATAGGGATTTAACTTATTTATCTCCTTTTTCTTAAAAAGAGGTAATAAATTATAAAATTTTAAAGGTATCTTTATATAAAGCTTTTTATTTATCTTTAACCTTTTTAATTATAATATTTTATTAATATTTATTATAAAAATAATAAAAATTAATAATTTTATAATAGCTTTCTTATAAGTTTTCTTAATTCTTTAAATATAAATAATAAAGGTAATCTTAAAGATATATATAGCTTTTATTAATTCTTTTATATATTTTAATATTCTTTATAAATTAATATAAGGAACCTATTTCCCTATTTATTTATATTATATTTCTTATTAATAAGATATAAAATATATTTTATTAGCTATTAATTAAGGCTTCCTTAGGATTAAGGGGAATTTTAACTTAGGAATTATATAAATATAGATAAGCTTTTTATAACCTTTTATTTTTAAGCTAAATCTTATAATTCTCTTAATTATTACCTTAATAACCCTTAAGGTTATTTTTTTATACCCTTTAGCTTAATAAGCTAAATAAAGATATTTATTTAATAAATTATATCTTTATTTAATATAATAAAATATTTATACCTTTTATTTATTAAGATAATTTCTTAATTAATTTTATTAATAATTATATAAATAAAAATAGATTTTATTTTTATTACCTTAAGGATTATCTTAATATAAATATTTCTCCCTTATTTTAAAACTTAACTTTATCTTAAAGCTATTCTTTTTCTTATTTAAAAGGCTTAAATTTTATATCTTTTTAATTATTTATTAAGTTTAACTTAACGATTTATATAAATTAAACTTAAATTAATAAATTCCCTTTAAGTTTATTTAAATTTAAAGGGGCTATATATAGATATTACCTTTAAAAGTATCTTAAGGCGCTATATTATTTATATAATTTATTTTAAAAATGATTTTCTTATTCTTTCTTTATAACTTATTTAACTTATTTTTTTTTAAAAGATAAATCTTTTTTATTTAATTATATAAATTTTCTAATTTTTCCTTATTAAATATTACTTTTTACGATATAATTTATATATATATTTATATCTTTATCTTAATTAAGGATAGAATTTATTTTAACCTTTAAGGATTATTAAATAGAAATTATATAAAAAGGCATTATATTTAAAGCTATTATTACTTTCCTTTTATAATATTTATTTATTAATCCCTTAAATTTATTAATTTATTTAAATCTTTAAGCTACTTATTAAATTATTAATATATATCCTTTAAAATCTTAAGGAAGAATTATAATAATTAATTTATTTTTAAGGATATTAAATATTCCTTTATAAAGCTATATAATATAAGAGTTATTATTTTAAGAATATCCTTTAATTCTCATTAAGGCGCTTTTAAAGTTTATTATAAATTCTTTAAAGGATTAACTATTTTTTTACTTTAGCTTAATTAAATCATCTTATCTTTTTTCTTTATAAATAATTATAAAAAATATTTAATTTATATATAAAATTAACTTTTTTAAGTTATAATCTTTATTAATTCCCTTATTTTCTTAAAATATTTAAATCTTTAACCTTTAATCTTTATTTAAATATTAATAAACTTTATATTAAGCTTTAAGGTTTTTATTAATATATCTTATTAAATTATTTACCTTTAATTTTAAAATAAGAAAGGTATAGAAATTAATATATTTATTAAGTTTTCTATTTTATATTAATTATAATAATACCTTTTTTAAAGGTTTAAATAATATTAAGTTAAAATATATCTTAAGGATTATTATTAAACCTTTAAAAATATAGGTATTTTATTTAATAATTATAAGGATTAAGGTATTTTCCCTTATAAAAAGGGATGATATTTATCTCTTTATTAATATATTTTAAGGGAAATCCTATCTTAATAATTCTTTAAAATCTTTTATAATTTCTTAAAGCATCTTTATAATAATCTTAATGATTATTTTAATTACTTATTATATTACTTTATTTAAAAAACCTTAATTTTAAAGCGCTATATATATTATTTAGCTAAACTTAAGGTTATTAATAGCTTAATTTAAAAAGTTAATTTCTATAATTAAGAATATATTTCTTAATATATTTTATTTAAATCCCTCTTAATTATATTCTTAAGGTAATATATTTAATATAATTAATTTTTAATTTTCTTTATTAATAAATTATAGAAAATTAAGTGATAATTAAACTTAATATAATAGTCTTAATAAGTATTTAAATAATATATTAGTTATAGCTAAGCTAGGTTTAATAAAGAAAGGAAATAGAAAAGCTTTGCTAAATTAACCGGTTTTTAAGGTTTAATACTTGGAAATCCTATGAATCGTCTAGCTGCCCCAGACTTATATATATATAAGCTATAATTTATAATATATAATATATATTAAGTTATATTATTATATAAAAAGCTTTTATATAAAATAAATTAAATATTATTAAATTAATTATATAAAAATAACTTTAATTTAAAAAAAAAGGATAATTAAGAAAAGTTATTATATAAGCTATTTAACTTAAGAAATAAGGATATTTTTATAAAGTTATTATATAATTAACTTTTATTATATATTTATAAATCTTAAATATCTTTATAATATAAAAGGAGAAAGATTTATATAAATTAATAATTAAGCTTTATTAAGATAATATTATTATTATTTTTAAAAGGTTATTTAAAGAATTAAATATATTAAAGATAAATACCTTAATTAATAAAGATATTTTTTAATTTATTTAATATAACTTAGCTTTATATAAAAAGTTATAAATCTTTAAAATAAGGATAATATAAAAAGTAAAGAATAAATTAATTAAGTTAATAAAAAAGTTTAAGCTTATTATATAAAGATATAAAGATTTAAAGAAAAAAGCTATTTTAATTTATATTTTAATAATTTAAAAGATAAGCTAAAGATTAATTTTAATATTAAGATTAACCCTTATATTATATTTTATTAATTAAAGGAAATTAAAAAATATTATTTAAACTTATATTTAATTATATAATCCTTTTTTATATATAATCTTAATAAAATTATTAATAAAGTTATATAATAAATATTTATTAAAGAAAATCTTATTAATTTAAAAATTATTATATAAGCTTATAAAATTAAGCTTATATTAATATAATATATATTATATATATTATATAAAAACCTTAAAAATAAAGATCTTATATATAATTTATATTTATTATTTATAATAAATAAGCTATATAACTTTAAGATTATAAGGATATAAATAAATAATACTTTTAAATTTATAATAAATTAATTTTTTAAAAAAGAAGAAGAAGAATTATATAAAAAGGGGTTTTATATAAAGGATAAAAATATTTTAAGCCTAAGTTAACTAATTAAATTTAATAATAATATAATTAAGTTTAATAAAGATAATATAACCTTTATATAAAAGGGATAAATTATAAACCTTTATATAATTAATATTTATATAAAGGATATATCTTAATAATATATTATATAATATATAAAGGATATATATATAATATTAATTTATTAATTAAAAGTAATATATAATTTATTAATAATAATATAAATTAAAGAGCTTATTATAAAAAATATAAAGGCATTAAATATATAAATTAAATAATAAATTAAAAACCTTAATAAAAGGATTAATTTTATATTATTAAACCTTATATATATAAAGCTTTATATTTTTATAAATAAATCTTTATTAATAATATAAACTTAAGCTTATAATTAAGTTTTATTATTATATTAATAATAGAAATTAATTATAAAAAAGGATTTTAAAATTTATAAAAATATTATATATTAAAGCTTAATAAAATATAAAAGAATAATTAAAAATATATTAATAAATAAATTATATAAAATAATAATAAGATTTAATAATAATATAATATTAAATATAATATTAAACTAAATAATAATCTATTTAAAGATACTTAAAATCCTTATAATTATTTATATAAACTTAAGGTTATTATATAATTATTTTATAAAGCTAAATATAATAAATAAAAAAGGTTTATAATTAATATTATATTTTTAAAGAAAATATATAAAAAGAAAGAAATTTTTAAAATATAATAAATTAAAGGGAAGGATAATTTAATAAATATTTATATAAATAAAATATTAAAAAAAAAAAAGCTTATTTTAATAAATAAACTAAAGGTAAGGATTAAAATATATATAAATTACCTTAATAAAAAGAAATATAAAGATTAAAATAAAATATAAAAAAAGGGTTACTAAATAATTATATAAAAAAAAAGGAAAACTTAAAATAAAATTAAAATATATAAAAGATAAACTTAAGATAATTAAAAAATATAATTAAGATAAGGTTAAAATATATAATAAATAATTAAAAGATATAATTAAGATAATTAAAAGATATAATTAAAACTATTTAAGATAAATATAAAATATAATTAAAACCCTTTAAAATTAATTTAAAATATAAATAAAACCCTTTAAAATATAATTAAAATAATAAAGGTTAAATTTAAATTAAACTTAAAATAACTTAAATTATATAATAAATATTAAAAAATAATTAAAATTATATAAAGGATATTAAAGATTATATTTAAAATATAATTTATTATATAAAATAAATATATAAATAGAATAATAAAGGGAGATTTTTAAAATTTATTATAAAAAATAATATATAAAGAAATATATTATATAAATCAATCCCTTATTTTATTTTATAAAACTTTTAAAATTAATATATAAAGTTATTAAGCTAAGATAAGCTTAATTAATTATATATTTAAAGGTATATAAGTTAATTAAAGGACCCTCCTCCTTCTCTTTAATCTCTCATTTAATATCCTTTATAATTATTAAGTTATAAAAGGGTTTTAAATTATTATTATTATTTAAATTACCTTTACCATTATAATTTCCATAACCTTTTCCTTAAATATAAACTTTATATAATTAATAATTCTTATAATAAGGGTATTAATAAGCTTAAGATTATTAAATATATTTTATATAAGCACCTCCTTAAAACTTAAAAATTTAATAATACCCCTTAAATTAATATATCTTAAGTATATTATATATATATTTAATATATCTTTTATTATCTTAATTATATAATTAAATAAAAATTATATAAAAGTAGCTTAAATAATAAATAATATAATTAATAATCTTTAATAACGGTATATTAATATTATATAAGATTTAAATATTATATAAAAGATAAATAATAGCTATATATTTAATATCTTAAAATTATATAATAAATTAATATTAAAAAATAATAAATAAGAAAAGGTTATATAAATATTAATAACGATAAAAGCTATAAAGGTATAATTTATAAAGTAGTTAATTAAGAGGGTTATAATTTAAAAGCTTATAATTAAATTAAGTTAAAAGGTTAAGATATTAAAGAAAAGCTAAAGAAAACCCTAGGGAATAAAAGCTACCTAAGGAATAAAAATAAATATTATAATATTAAATATAAGAAAAGCCACTATATATAAATTAATAGTTATAAATATATTATATATTAATATAAGGAAAGGTAATATATAAAGGCTAGATATAAATATATTATATATTAAAAAAGGCAACTTATTAAGGCTAGAATTAATAAAAGATATATTAAATATTAAAATAAGTAAATTATAAAAGCTATATAAATTAAAATAAAAGGTATAATTAAATATTATATAAAGAGTTATTAAAATTATTAATAATAAAAAAGAAAAAGGATAATTATATAAATATATAAGGTATATATATATATATTATATAATAAAGAAAGGAAAAAGGGAAGAAATAAATAAAGATAAATAAAAAAGGATTTTTATATTAGCATTAAAAGGGTATTAAATATAAGCTACTTTTCTTTAATAATAAATAAATCACTTATATAAATAATTTATAAAAAGCAAACTTTTTAATACTTATTTAATTATATAAAAATAAGCAAGAAAGTATTTAAAAAGTAAAATAAAAGTAAGGTTAAAAAAGGTAATATAAAAAACGCTTAATATAAACCATTAATTAAAAAACTTACAACCATTATATATAGAGCATTAACTGTATTTATATATTTTATATTTATAAATATAAAATATATAAATATTATATTTATATTTATATTTATATTTATATTTTATATTTATATTTATATTTATATTTCTTAAGGGGCTATATTTATATTTTATATTTATATTTATATTTATATTTATAAGTTATATATTTATATTTCTTATATCATAATATAATATATATATATAAATATAATTTTATATTAAATTAAAGAATTTTATTATATATTAAATATATTTAAATATGCTTTATTATATATAAATATTATGTTTATTAAATATTTAAATAAATTTATAAAAATGAAATTAAAAGGTTTATAATAAAAATAATAATATAAATTATATAATTATATAATTATATAATTATATAATTATATAATTAAAAGAATTAAAAGAATTAAAAGAATTAAAAGAATTAAAAGAATTAAAAGAATTAAAAGGATTAAAAGAATTAAAAGAATTAAAAGAATTAAAAGAATTAAAAGAATTAAAAGAATTAAAAGAATTAAAAGAATTAAAAGAATTAAAAGAATTAAAAGAATTAAAAGAATTAAAAGAATTAAAAGAATTAAAAGAATTAAAAGAATTAAAAGAATTAAAAGAATTAAAAGAATTAAAAGAATTAAAAGAATTAAAAGTATTAAAAGAATTAAAAGAATTAAAAGAATTAAAAGAATTAAAAGAATTAAAAGAATTAAAAGAATTAAAAGAATTAAAAGAATTAAAAGAATTAAAAGAATTAAAAGAATAAAAAGAATTAAAAGAATTAAAATTAATAATATAAAATAATAAATTATATAAAAATATATATATATATATATATATATATATATATATTTAAAAATAACTCTTTAAACCTTATTTTAAAAAAAAAAACTTTAATATATAAGTTATTTATATATATATTATTAGAAAAAAAACTTTAAAAATTTACTTTCCCAAAGAATTAAACCCACAACCCTAAGTATATTATAAGGCATTACAGTGACTATTAAGGTATTTACGTGGTATTAGCATATTAGAATATTTACAATCACTGTATAGGCATATCACGGGCAATTATTTAAATATTTTATTAACGCTATATATTATTATACTATCTATATTATAGAATTACGAAATATATATGATTTCAGGTCCTTATAAGTGTAGTATATAATATATAGCCTATATATAATATATATATATACTGTTTATATAAGTTGAGTATAACTTACCCTAGACTTTTAATTTATATATAAAAGAAAATATTTAAATTATATAATTAAAGAATCTTTTTTAAATAATTTTCTAAAAATTTATAAAAAATATATATATATAGAGAAAAAAACGGCTGTTTTTATAATATTTAAAAAGCTTTATTTTATTATTATTTTAAATTTTTATTATATCTTTAAATAATAATTATATTTGTTTTAAATTTATATTAATATTTTTATTTAATCTATTTAAACTTAATATTCTTTAATAATATTATTCTGATTCCTCTCCCTCGCTTAAGCTTGTTTCTGATAAACTATCATCTGATATAGCTTTTAAATCTAAATATTCCTTAATTTTAAGTGATTCTTCTTTTCTTTCTGTATTAATATTACTATATTTTAATATTAATAATTGTTTTCGAGTATTATTTAATAATCTTGTACGCCGTTTAGTTATTATATTCGTTCCCTCGTTAAAATTTAATTCGATAGCAGCTAAAGTAGCAGGTATAATTAAATATCTAACTGCTAATATTAATAAAATTAGATAATTAGATTTATTTAAATCCCACCATTTAAATATATCTATCTAAATATTATTAATATATTAATAATTATTAAAATAATATTTAATTTTACTTACATTTTGAGGCTTTATTCCTTCTTTAAAATAATCTTTAATTTCATTTTTAATATTCCTTCCTATATCTTCGTTAAAAGTATTAGGAAATAAAGATTTAAATGCATCTATTTCTCTTTTATTTTTAATAGGTTTTTTAGGCGAGGTTTCTACTATTAAATGCCTTAAATCGATATATATATTACTTTATTTTAATATATTTAATAGCTCTGGTTCTTTTCCTTTATTTTTATAAATAGAATTATATAATCTAAAAATAATTAATTAAATATTTATATAATTAAATATATAAATTAAAAACTTACATAGTTGCTTCTTCAATTAATAAATTCTCTAATATATTTCTTTAGTTTTCTATTAAATTAATTTCGTTTTAAAGCATTTTAATATTAAATCAAGGGTTAAATAGCATTATAAATAAATATACTTTATATTTATAAATATCATTATTATAAAATTTAAAATTTATTAAATAATATTAATTTAATTTATTTAATTTTAAAGAAATTACTTTAATAAAGCTTTTAATATAAGGATATAAATAAACCTAATAATTAATTAATATATATATATATATATAAATAATAAAAAGATTAATTAATATAAACTTATTCCTTCTTTTATATCTTAATTAAATTTATCTTTATAAAGTTATTTATAATTTAATAAAGTAATATATACTTTATTTAATAATTAAATAATTATATTTAATATTAGATATTATCAACCTTAAAGTAAAATAATAAATATATAAAAAGTAAATAAAATATCTTTTAAATTATTTAATTATATTTAATTAAAGGATTTAATATTACTTTCTTTTAATAATCTATAATTAAAATCTTAAATAAGTTAATTAATAAATCCTTGAAAAATAAATATTATTTATATTATTTTTAATAAGGAATTTTATTTAATATTAATATTTATTAAAAATTATTAATATATATAAATATTTAATAATAAAAGAAGACTTTTTAAATACTTAATGGAATTAAAATTCTATTTTTATCTTAAAATAATAACGCTTTTAATTTAAAATCATTTAATATTTAAAGTTAATATTTTTTTATTTCTTAATTTCATTTAATAATAATAGCTATATATTATACTTTATTAAGTAAACCTATTAATTATTATTATTAATATTTAAATTTAAAAGAAATTAAAAGGAAAGGATAATATACATTTAATAGCTTTTTAAATACTTAATCTTTTTTTATTTTACTTAATATAGCCTAATTTTCTATTAATTTTAAAAATATAAAAAATAATTTTATTTCTCTTAATTCTTCATTATTAATAATAAAAGTATTAAAAGAATTAATAATAACTTTAATAGCTAAATTTATTATATAAGTAATATATTATATATTATATTAAAAGTCTTGATTTATTTTAATATAATAATTAATATTAAATTTATTTAAAAATATATTATTATTTACTTTATTATCTTATATAATATTATAATTAAATTTAATATTTTATATATTTTAATAAATTATTAAAGAAATATAAATATTTACTTATTAATTATTAATAATGGTATTTTTAATAGAATTAAAATTTCATTATTTAAAACTTTATATATATATAAACCATAATATACTTTATTTAAAAATTCAAATCTTAAAAATTAATTATTAATAATTATAATAAAATATTTAAAATATTAAAAATATTAAAAATATTAAAAAATATAAAAAAACATATATACCTATTAAACGATATTTTAACTTTAAATTTTTATTAATAAAATTTATAATAACCCTTAGATAGCTTATAGAATTAATAAAAGACTATATATTTAATTAAAGAGATATTTTTTTATTATTAATTTTCTAGTTTTATATTATTTCTTTTATTTTAATAATAATTATTTAATATTAAAAAAAACGGAAATAATATAATTTTCAATAATATAATTTAGATATATTTCTATTTAAAAGTTAATTTAATATTAAATATATATTTTAAGAAATAATATTTATTTATTTAAATAAATTATTAATTCTTTAAATAAATTTAAGAATAAAATATTAAATAATAAGTTATTTATTAATAGAAAATTAATAACTTTAATTAAATAAATTTCTTTATTAATATTAAAATCTAAGTTAATATAATAAATTCCTTTTTTTTTATTTTAAAAGTTATTAATATTATGAAAAGATTCTATAATTAATAATTAATTTATTATTTATAATTTTAAATTATTAAAATTATTATTAATATAATCTTTTCTTATATAATTAATTAATAATTTAATATTAAATTTATTATAATTTAAAAAATATTAACTTAATATTAATTTCTTTTTTAATTCTTTTTTATAAGTAATTTTAAGGTAATAATATAAATAATAATCCTTAGCTATTATACCTATTTAAAGCTTAATAGCTTTATATTATTTTTTATAATTATAATTAAATATAATATAAGTAAATTTAATTAACTTATCTTTATTAAGGTTAATAAATAATAATTTATAAATAAATAAACCTATTTTTAAAATATATATATTAAGAACTTTAAATTTAAAATTTTTATTATTTCTTTTAAAAGTTATATTTTTATTATTTATTTTTTCTAATTTTTTAAAGGTTTCTTTAATAGATTTATTATTATTATCACTATTAATATAATCGTTATTATTAAATTAAGATATTTAAAATTAAGGGTAATTAATATTAATTAAAGAGCTGATATTAATATTAAAAGAAAAACCAATTTTAGTTATTAAAATAAATAAATATAATAAATATTAATTAATATAAAGTAATGAATAAGTTTAATAATTTATAAAATAATTAAAGGATAAAGATTAAAAAATAATAAAAGGGAAAAGTAAAAGGTTTTTATATTATTTAATTTTAAATATATAAATATAATTATATAATAAATATATTATATATAAACCTTATTATAATAAGAAATATATTAAATATATTATATATAAACCTTATTATAATAAAAAGTATTATAAATATTATATATAAACTTTATTATAATATAAAGTATTATAATTTATATATATATTATATAAACTTTATTATAATATAAAATATAAAAAATATATTAAATATAAACCTTATTATAAATATAAACCTTATTATATACCCCTCTTAAATATAAAGGTAAAAGACTTATAATTATATTTTTTTAATTAATTTATATTTAACTATATAATATTTCTATAATAACGTTTTATTTACTTAAGGTAGTTAAGAAATCTTCTTAAAGAAATGCATTGCAAACCTAGCTACCTTTTATCCTTTAACCGACTTATTATTATAAATCATTATTCTAAGAGTAATAAATTCATTTATTTATTTAAAATAATCCTTAAACTTCTTTAAGGTAATAATAAATATATTAATCTATTTAATTATATAAGGTCCTTTATTTTTATGCTCCTTTACCTTTATAAGCGCTATCCTTATATAGGTATAGACTTGCTTGTTATAGTTAAAGTTTATTTTTATGGCTGCAGAGTTATTAAGTCTATATATCCAGATAATTAGATATGGTTGCCTTACCTGATATATATACTGGTTTAAGCTTGACTGGCAGTCGTCTCGGCTTTATACAGCAGGCTGAATGATTGCTTTCGAGTAGTTTTCCAATGCAGCGTAATAAGGTTGTGTCGCTCGGTTTCGCCAGATAGGTATATATTTGCAGAGCAAAGCCAGAACCTTCAGGGTAAAGGCGGCTTTTATCATTGCCCATTTCGGCCAACTTATATTTACCTAAGTTATATAGCGATGGCATTTTCATATAGTGCTTAATGGCATTAGATTAAGTTGCTCGCGGCCTGCGATGGCTTCAACCTCAATAGACCGGTCCATATCAAGGCTGACGGCTTATCAATAGCATCAGCGCAAATAGATTAGGTATAGCCTAATGCTATGGCTTTTAGTGCAGAATGGCGGCTTCTAACTATAGACAGGTTTATAAAAGATTATAAAGTTATTATAAAAAGCCTTATATAGCAAAAATTATTATATTTTTTTTAAATTATATCTTATCCTTTTAAGATATTAATTATAGTTTCTAGCTAAATAAAGGAACTTAAATAAATATAAATAATTAATAAACCTTATTATTATAGGAAATATAATAAATATATTATATATAAATCTTATTATTATATATTATAATATAAAATATATTAGATATATTAAATATATTATAAATAAACCTTATTATAAATTTATAATAAAAAACATTATAAATATATTATAATTTTTATTAATATATTTATAAAATAATTTAATATTATAATAAAATAATTATATTTTTAATTCTTTAATTAAATTAAATTTAATTATAAGTTTATTAATTAAATTTATTTTAATTTAATTTTAAATTATATTTTATATTTATATTTATATTTATTATATTATAATATTATACTTATATTTATATTTATATTTTTGGAAATTTATATATTTATATTTATATTTATATTTCTAGAAATTTATATATTTATATTTATATTTATATTTTATATTTTATATTTATTGTATTTTTAATGCTTTAAATATAAAAGATAATTTTATTTCTTTTAATTCTTTATTATTAATAATAAAAGTATTAAAAGAATTAATAATAGCTTTAACAGCTAAATTTATTATATAAGTAATATATTATATATTATATTAAAAATTTTAATTATTTTTAATATAATAATTAATATTAAATTCAGCTAAAAATATATTATTATTTATTTCATTATCTCATATAATATTATAATTAAATTTAATATTTTATAGATTTTAATATATTAATAAAAAAATATTTACCTATTAATTAAAGTATTGAAAATATAATAAATATAAAATATAAAATATAAATATAAATATAAATATATAGATTTCCAGAAATATAAATATAAATATAAATATATAACCCTCTTAAAAATATAAATACAAATATAAATATATAGATTTCCAAAAATATAAATATAAATATAAATATAATATTACAATATAATAAATATAAATTTAAATATAAAATATAATTTAAATTTAAATTAAAATAAATCTTATTAATAAACTTATAATTAAATTAAATTTAATTAAAGAATTAAAAATATAAGTATTTTATTATAATATTAAAATATTTTATAAATATATTTAATATATTAAATATATTTAATATTATAATATATAATAATAAGGTTTATATATAATATATTTATTATATTTCTTATAATAATAAGGTTTATATTTAATATATTTATAATACTTTTTATTATAATAAGGTTTATATATAATATATTTATAATACTTTCTATTATAATAAAGTTTATATATAATATATATAATATATTTTTTTTATAATAAGGTTTATATATAATATATTTATAATACTTTTTATTATAATAAGGTTTATATATAATATATTTATAAAGGACTTGGGCTTCTACCCAAGCTATAATTTAATAAGCAAGGGCATGGGCCTATATTGGGCCCGTTTAAGGCCTAGCATAGAGGTTTTTCCAAATTGCATATATATATATAAAACTAAAAGAGGCCCTATTAAGGCCTCTTCCTTTAAAATAGTATTGCAATTTATAACTCTATTTAGGTACCTTTTTAATAGCAACCTAAGGCTTAGCTTATAATATTAAATTATAATCTTTAATTTTAATAAGAATAGATAATTTAATATTATAATATTAAAGTTATTTAACTTTATAAATAATATAATGCCTTTTTCTTAAGATAATTAATTTAAGATCTCTTAATAAACCCTAAGTTAAGATATAATAATTAATTAAAGCTTATCCTAATCGCTATATTATGCCTTAAAGTTATTAAATTAAAGCTAATTTAATTCTAAAATATATCTTTTAATAACCCTCCTTAATTGCCTCGTGGACTTAAAAGGTTATATAATGGTATCCACCTTAATATTAATTTATTATAAACTGCTCTTAATTAAGGCGCCTTTTAATAATAATTAAGATAGCTTTTTTGCTTAATAGGTAATAATAAAGTATAAGCTTATTATTAATTATAAATTTATTAATAAGGTTTAAAAATATTAGGTTTTCCTTTAAAATAACTTATTTATTAAAATATAGGCTTATATTACTGCCTTTTATAAATAGGGCGGTCCTTTATATAGTTATAATATAGATAATTTCTTTTCTTATTTAAAGTATTATTATAATAATTTATATTAATAAGCCTTTGCCTTAATAAAGTTAAAGGGCTTTTAGATAAAAGATTATAATAACTTTTCTTAATTTTATATTTAATTTAAATAATATTTATTTTAAGTTAAAGGCCTTAAATAATTTAATAAGGTTAAGCTTAATTACTTTTAAAATTATCTCTCCCTTTAATTTTATAATAAGGCTATTAAATCCTTAATTAATATTATAAACTACCTTTAAGCTATAGATAATTATTATTGGATTACTTATTAGCTAAAGGCTTAGAACCTTAAATAGCGCCATTTAGCTTTAATTTATCCCTAAAGCGGTATCTTTATTTTTAAGTAATCTACTTTAAGTTAAGATATTATAATAATAAATATAGCTATTATTAAGGCGATTTAACCTTAAAAAGGGTGTTATAATTACCTTATTAAGATTAATAAGGGCGTTTTATTAAGGGGTAATAACTTTATATTATATATTAAATAGGTTGTATAGGATACCTTAAATACTTAATATAAATCTAAGGTATACTTTTATTATAGCTAATAGGGTTATTTTATTTTTAATTATAAGCTTTAGCTTATCTAAGTACTTATATAAATATAAGTTTTAAATATTAATTTAGATTTAAATATAAAGCTTATTAATTTAAGGGAAAAAGAATAGCTTTTAAATAGAATTTTATATAAAAGTAGTGATTTATAATAAAGGTTTGATTTATAAAGTTATAGCTTTTATAAATATAAAATAAAATAAATAAACTTCCCTTTTTAATATTAATTATTATAAATTAAGAATATATAATTAATATATAGATTAATAATGGATATAGCTTTTATATTATAATAAATAAAGGCTAGATATAATATATTAAATTATAATATATTCCCCTTTCTTCTTTATAGGATTTAGGAATTATAATAAATATTCCTTAAAGCTATTATATTACTTATATAATTTAATTTTCTTTAAATTTAAACTTTTAATATATCTTAATTATAATATATATTATCTTAAGGATAATAAAGTTTATAATATTAAGGCTTCCTTAACTTTATTATTATTAGGTAATTATAAATACTACTTAATATTAATTAATTATAAAGGTAATATAAAATTAAATTATTTTAAAATAAAATATATAAGATATTATGAAATTATTATAATTGATTTCTAGAATAATAATAAGTATTTAAATATAATGATAAGCTTATTTTAAGATATTAGATATTAAGTTAATTAGGATTAGCTTATATAAAATAATATAAATCCTTTAAGTTATGGCTTTATATATAACTCTTAAGGTGCCCTTAGTTAAGGATATAATTACCTCTTTATTAAAAAAGATTTAGGATTTTATAAGCTTTTTTAATAAGGCTAAGGTATTAAAGCTTCCTTTATATTGCAACTGCTTTAATTATTATATCTAGCTTATCCTTTAAAGGGATAGGTCTTAGCTAATGCTGCTTTAAGGCCCCTTTTATAATATATTATATAAATAGCTCTTAAAATTATATAAATAAGTTATAGATTTATATAATAAGGGGTGGATTTAAATTAACTCCTTCCTTATAATAATATTAATCCTCTTTATATATAAGGTTAATAAGGGATAGCGTTTTTATATAAATTACCGTGCTTTAAATAAGCTTATAAAATAGGATTAATACCCCTTTTTATTTATTTAAGAAATGCTTTAATTCTTAATAAAGGCTTATTAATTTATAAAATTAAATATATAAGCTACCTTTTATCATATTTATATTATAAAGGATTAAGAATATCTTATTATATTTTAAACCTAATTCAGCCTTTTTAAATAATTAATTATATTATTTAATCTATCTAGCGCCCCAGCTACCTTTTAATGATATATTAATTCAATATTTTCCAACATCCTTAAGGATTATATTATAATTTATTTAAATAATATCCTTATCTTTACTTTAAAGTTATAATAATATCATATAAAGAAGGTTTAAGAAGTCCTTTTATAACTTTAAAAAGCTAATTTAAATCTTAATTAAAATAAATATAAATTTATAATAAAGCGGGTTAAATACCTTAATTTTATTATTAAAGTAAGGGTTAGAATTTATATTAATCTTAAGAAGGTAAAGGCTATTTAAGATTAAGCATCGTTATATATATAAAAAGGGATTCGTAGCTTCTTAAGCTTCGTTAACTTTTATCGCAACTTTATCTAAGATTTCTCTAATATAGCGGAACCTTTAATTCAGCTTATTTTAAAAGAAGTATTATTTTAATAAAGCTTAGTAAAGAATACTGCCTTTAATTCCCTTAAATAAGCTTTTATCTAAATATTAATATTAATTTATTAAGATCTAGACTTAAAGGTAATCTTAAAGGTAGATTGTTTTAAATATATTATAAGTGTTTACCTTTTAATTTAAAAGGGGAATATATTATACCCTATTACTTATTTCTTTATATAACTTATAATAGTAGAATAAAACTATTTAACTTATAATAAAAAGCTTTTAATAATTATTAAGGCCCTTTAAATATAATTATTTATATTTTAAAGTATAGCTTATTTATTTATAATTCTTATAAATTATAAAAGGTTGGAATATTTTATAAAACCTTATTAGCTATTAAAGTAATAAACTTAATAGGTAAAGGCCCTCACCTTATTTTAATTTTATCTTTATTATTATCTAAAGTTTTAGGTATAGCGCTTAAATGCTTTTTTATAATAAGAATAAGATAGGGCTATAAAGGGAGATAATAAGGATATTTAAATAATTACCTTAATCTTAATTATAATTGCTTTAATATCTATATTATCCCTATTTAAATCCTAAATCTTTAATAATAAAGCACTTTATAACCTTTAAAATAAAGATATAATAAAGGATTATTTATATAAGGTACGCTAAGTTATAATTTAATAAGGCTTTTAATAATTTTTAAAGGAGGCTAAAATTATAATATAATAATCATACCAAACCTTTATAGGGTTTAATAGGTAACTTATAGGGTTTATATTAATAGTTTAATATAAAGGCGATACTTGATTATTTTAATATATAAAGATATTATTTCAATATTTAATATTTAATAATATAATTATTAGCTATAAAGCTATCTAATTATTAAGCTAAATATTTAAATTAATAATTAAAAAGTTTATTTTATAAAAGCTATTTATTATAATAATAACCATATCTTTATATATTCCAACTTTTTAATAAGATATATTAAATATCTTATATCTAATATATCTATCATAGGTTAAATATATTAAATATCTTATATTTAATATATCTATCTTTAAAGGGATAGTAAATCTTAAATCTTAACTCTAGATTTTATATTATCCTATAATTCTGCTATCTAATGCTATTATTTCTCTATTAAGGTGTCCTTTTTTAAACCCTTAAGTTATTAAAATTAAATACTTAAATATTAATTATATTAGTTTATAATATTATCTTCCTTCTTATATCCTTTATCCTTAAAAGTTAATCTATATATTTCTGCTTATTATTTATATTTCTACTTATACCTTCTTAATTCATTATATCTTATAAAGTTAAAAAATCTTATATATTAAAACTATTTAATTATATTAAGAAAACTAAGGCAAGGGATTTTCTGCTATTTACTATTCTTTAAAGCACTATTATTATACCTTCCTATTTTTATTATAAAGGGTATAGATTCCCCTTTTACTAAGTATTTAAGAAGGATTTAAGTTATTGCATTAAATATATTCATTAAAGATAATTATATTGCGATATATAGGGTATTAATCCTATAAAGCTATATAATATCATAGCTTAATATTAAAAGTTAAAGAATAAATTTTAAGTTATAAAGGAAAAAATACTTTAATTATGAAAGTAAAAGAAGATATAATTTAAAAAGATGATATATATTATATATTAGGGAATTAATAATCTAAAGGAGTTGGAATATATAGAAAATAAGGAGGCTAAGGCTAAGTATAAGCATATTGCTAAGCAATCTATTAAAGTTATCCATAGCAGCTTATTTAATTTTAATAAAATAAAGCTTTAAGAGTTATAGCTTTATATTAATAATAAAGTTGATATATTTAATTGGAGTTTTATAATAAATAAAGATATTAATTAATTTAAGTTTAGAATTATAAATCCACCTATTAATATTAATAATGAAAATATTAATAATAAATCATTTAATAAATAATTTAATTAATAGATTAAATATATTAATAAATTAATTTAACTAGTTGAATTATATTAATTAATAGAGTTAATTAATTAATAGAATGGTTAATTAATAGGCTGGGTTATTTAATAGGATTAGGTTGATTAATTATATTATTATATTAATTAATTAGCTAATTAATAAAGGGTTTCTTAAGTTAATTAAGGCCTTTCCTTAATTAATTTATCCTTTAATTAATAGGTTTTATTACTTAATTAAGGATCTAGTTATTTATTAGGTTATTATAAGGTTTTATCTTAATTAATCTTATTAGTTAATTAGTCCTATCCTTATTTCATCTTTAGCTACATTTTAGATTTAATATTATCTAAGGAATTTAATATAATAAGTTAAATTCTTTATTAATTCCTATATATTTTCACTTAAGTTATATCCTTTTTATTTAATAAGGTATTTTATTATATCTTAATATTATTATAAATCTAAGATTTACTTTATTTTATATTCTTTATTATATTTATTAATAGTTTTAATTTATGTTTTAATTTTTGTATTTTATAATATTAATTTTAAAAGTAAAATATAAAAGTTATTATGTTATTTTATTTTATAAAGTAGTGAAAGTTTATAATTAATATTTAAAAGTTTTTATAAAATTTTAAATAATTTAATTTTCTTATAATTAAGTTTATTACTAGGTTATTTAATTTTAATATTTTATTGAAGAAGGTAGATTTTATTTCTTTTTTTAAAAATTAATCCCTTAATTCTTTTTTAATTTATATATTTTATTATTTATTCTTATATAAAAGAAAGTTTATCTTAAATATCTTTCTAAATCTATTTAATTTTAATTGCTTTTTATTCTATTGATTCTGCAATTACTATATTTAGTAGTAATTTATAATATACCTAGGGTTTATATTTATAAATTGTAAAGAAAGGTAACTATTTAGTTATACTGGTTGTTATATTGTTATAAGCAAACTATATTAATAATAATAATTTAACTTAATTATCTTATAATTAATTAATATAATATTAAAGGTATTATTTTATAATCTAGTTAATTCTTTTTATTTATCCATTTATTTATAAATGGGTTGCTATTAATAGCTTATATTTTATTTTAAGTTGTTTTATTAGTAACTTTTAGAAGTTTAATATGAAAAGCTTATCTTTATTTAAGATAATTTCCTATAGTATTTTATAATTATTTATAATGATTTATAAGAATATATATATAAGTTTTTCTGCTATATTAGCTTCTTTATATAATATAAAATATATATATTTATTTAATCTATAAACTATTATTAAGATATTATTATAAAGCACCTTAATTAAGAGTTTTTATAAAAGGGGTAGCTTAATAATGAAGTTTAGGCTGATAGATAATTAAATAGCTATAAATATTAATAGGGGCTTTAATAATTTATAAGGTTTATGCTAAGAGGTTTTATTCTTATTATAAGAGTTGCATTATTTAATAATTTCCTTTATTCTTTATTTAAGGTTTGGGATTTAATATATCTTCTGAATTCATTTAATTATTATTATAATGCCTTAATATCTATATACTGGAGCTTTATGGATTTCCTTAATTAATTTATCTTATTCTTTTAGATCCTTAGGTATTCTCTTTAATATTTTATTGATTTTAATTATAGCATTAAGTTTTTAATTAAATATAAAACTTTTATCTTCCTTTATTTTAAATATTATTTATTTTAAAGGAGATTCCTTAATATAATAATCTGGTTATTTATTAAGAGTATTAGCTTAAGCATTTTTTATTCCTTTAATATAGATGATTTTAATATTAAATTAAGAGAGAAACTTTATATATTTAACTTATCTTTTATTAAGTTATTTAATTATTATAAAGGTTGTTAAATTTTTATAATCTATATAAAGTTTGATTTATTTCTAAGCTTTAATAAGATAATATTGCTATTCTTAAAATATATATATTATTATTATGAATTCTTTATTTAGGGTGGTATAATATATTTCTAATCTATTAAATTTCTTATTAAAATTTATAATGATTTATATTTATCCTTTATTATTTTATTAGATGAGTTCTTTATTTATTATATTATTTAAGGTATTTATATAAATCTTAAATTCCTTTTCTAGGTTTGCTTCTTTAAGTATTAAGTTTTGTATAACTTTTTCTTTAAGTGTTTAAAATATTTATTTTTCCTTTTAAGTTTATTAAAAGGAGATATCTTTTTATATTAGGTTTATAAGGGGTTTTGTAATATCGTTATAATTATTAATAAATTATTTATAGAAATTAATATATCTTTAAAAGGCTTTAATATCTTTAATATTAATTAATATTAGCTATTTTTTAATTATTTAAACTTTATTTTTTTATATTTTAATAAGTTTTAACTTAATAGTATATCTAAGGTAGTTGATTTTTTATATATGGAAAAAGCTCTTTTTTAGTTTTATTAAGAGGTTTATATCTTAAAGCTTTTAAAGTATTTTCTTAATATATTCTTTATGGTTTTTAGGGTTTTTAAAAAAGATAAGAATATTATTAAAATAGGTGATAATGAAAATATTTAGGTATTTTTATAGGATATTATTAATTATTTCTTAGAAAATAGCTAGGGCGTTAGTTAATTTAAAGGGTATAACTTAATATTTATAATATTTATAATAGGTATGGAAAGCTGTTTTCTATTTTTCTTTTTCTTTTATTTTTATTAAGTTATAGCTATATTTAAGGTTTAAGGTTGTGAATTATTATATTCCTTTAAGTTGATTTTATAATTCTTTAATAAGTGGTAGTGGGTATTTATTCTTAATAGTAATATTATTAAGTTATTAATAGTTTATATAAAGTTATAACTTACTGTTTTTTTTAGGTATAAATAGGATTAGGTATTTTATTAATGATTTTAATAATTATATATATTATTTTTTAAGGTTTTTATTAAGATATTCTTTAAGGGCTTTAAGTTGCTTTTTATTAAATTTATAAATCTAATAATATTTTAAGGCTTTCCCTTTTTATAGTGGGATCTTATAGTTATAATAGCTATGTTATGGTAAAATTATATTAAGTTTTTCTTGGAAGACTTTTTTAAATTTATAATATATATAAGGTATTTATATAAGTTTATTTATTATTTTTTTATTTATAGGCTCTTCCCTTTAATATAAATAGAGTAAATATTATTGCATTTTTTATTTATATATATTATTATAATGGGTTGTCTTTTTATCGTTATATGGTAATCCGCTGTTTTCTTATTAGTTTAATTAGCTTTTATCTTTTTCTAGGGTTTAAGATTAGCTTAATCCTTTTTTGTTTTTTTAAAGCTAAGTCCTTAACTTGCTTTTAAAGGTATTTATAGGTTTGTTTAAATATAGCTTTTTATTATCCTTAATAACTGAATTCCTTCCTATATTATTAATTGTAACTTTTTTTTAAGGAATAATATTATCTTAAAAGATCTAGTTAGTGGTTTAATTAATTCAAGGATTTGTAGCTTGTAGTTATGGAAGTTTTAAGATTAGTTTATAATATATTATATTTATAATATTTAAAGTTATAAAAGTTTTATATTTTTGGATTAAGATTAAAAGATGATTAATCTTTATATTAATTATATTATCTTTATATCTTATTTTTATGCCTTTTATAATATTAAGTTTATAAGAGTCTTCCTTTTAATGTTATAAGATTTTATCCCTATTGATAATATTTAATAATATAAAGTTGTTTTAAATATTATTATTTAATAATATATTATATATTTTTCTATTAATCTTTATTTTAAGTATAATATATATATAGTTATTTATTTATATTATATATAAAGACTTATAATTTATAATTATCTATTGTTTTTTTATAAGTAATTATTATCTTTTCTTGATTTTCATGTTTTTTTGATTTAAATATATATAATATATCTTTTGTATTATTTATTATTATATTAATTTATAATCTTATATTCTTTATAAATAGGGTAGCTAGATAATTTATAATCCTTAGCTTATTATTATCTTTATAGATATTTTAATAGGAATTAAGGGTTAAGCTTAAGTATTATATAAGCCTTATTTTATTAATATTTATTAATTTCTTAATAATTAAGTTTATCTTTTTTATAGATTTGAATGATAGGTCTTTCTTTAAAGTATCTAAGGAATAGGTTAAATTTAGCTTTTTCTTAAAAGTGGAATTAATATAGGTTTTAAATATATAAGGCTTAGGATATATTTAGATATTTAAGGTATCTTAGCTATAAGTATGGTTTATTATTTAATTTATACTTCTTAGGAGGTTAATTAAGTTTTTATATTATTTAAGTTATATTAATTCTTATAATAGCGATTCTAGTAATATTAATATTTAGGGTAATTAGGATATTATATTTTAAGTATTATTTTAGGTTTATATTAAGATTTTCTATAGGGTTTTCTTTTAGTTTTATTATTTAATTAATTTATAATAAATTATTATTTTTCTAAGTATTATTTTAAGAGTTGCTTACTCTTATATACTTAGTGCTTAAGTAATTTAAGTTGCTATTATTTATTATTATATTATATAATAATCCTTTTCTTTTTATAGCTAATTATTTTTCTTAATAAGGTTTCTTAGGAAATTAATTAAAGGCTTCTTTTTCTAAAAGGTATAATATATATTAATTATTAAAGCAGAAGATTTAATTAAGGGCTTTATATTTATTATTAATATCTATTATTTATTTAGATTTAAGTAATAAGTCTTTTAGTTTTTTATTATTATTAAGGTGGATTAAATATTTTATATAGAGGTTAAGTTGATAAATATAAAGTATCTTGCCTTTTAAGTATATTAGGTATTATTTATTAAGTAAGTAGCTATAAGGTATAATTTGCTTTTATCTTTAGGTTATATTAATTTATTATTATCCTTTTAAGATAGGTTTTTATTACTTTTTAAGTTATTAATAATCCTTAGCGAAATATCTTAATCTTTTATAATTATAATAATCCTTATTATTTAGCTTCTATTAAGCTATATTAAGTTTTATAAAACTTATATGGGTATTTATTATAATATTATTATATTCTCTTTAGTATTAAGGTTTATTATTATTATTAAAGTTATTATTATATTAATACTTTTTATTTATATTTAGTTAGTTATAGTTTTTCTAATGGTTTTTAAGGTTTTTACAATTATATTCTTATTATTATTTAAATAGTTGATTATTAATATATATTATTATAGCGATATATTTAATAAAGTTATTAAGTTAATTTATTTTAAAAATTTCATCTTTAATATCCTTTTTAAATCCTTTATAAAATTAGCTTATAAATATTTCTTCTCCTTAATTAATATAAATAATAAGTTGCTTAAAGTATATAATATATTTAAAGGTTAATCCTTTTTACTTAAGTTTTATAAATTTATATTTTATAAACCTTTCTTTATCTAGATCTTTAAAGATATCCTTAAGAGCTTATTTAAAGTAATTAAATCCTTTAAAGATTTCCTTAATATTTTCATCTTAATATTTCTTATTATTTTTTAAATAGTTTTTAAGAATAAATTTAAATTATATAAGAGTATTGCCTTTAAGCTAATATTTTATAAAGATAATTATATTATATTAAGAGCTGCATTAGTATTTATAGTATTTAAAGTAGGTATAATATTAAATAATGAATCCTTAAAGGGTTTCTTTATCTCCTTTATAAAGGGCTAGCTTGTTTATTTTATAAGCTTTGGCTTATTATATGATATAAAGGAGGTTG
The DNA here is from genome assembly GCA_039880775.1 of Diaporthe vaccinii. Taxonomy (NCBI): domain Eukaryota; kingdom Fungi; phylum Ascomycota; class Sordariomycetes; order Diaporthales; family Diaporthaceae; genus Diaporthe; species Diaporthe vaccinii. The sequence goes on from JBCEDN010000003.1 coordinate 28,085, forward strand.
ATCTCTTATTAAAATATAGTAATCTATATAGTTATATTTTAAGAATTATTATTATTAATGATAGAGGGGGTAGGAGTTAAAGGTATTATTATATCTTTATATTACTTAATTGGTTAATTATATAGCCGTTTTAAATAAAAGTTATTAAAATATAATAATTATATTAAACCTTTATAAGGTTTAATAAATAATTTATAGGGTTTATATTAATAGTTTAATATAAAGGTAATATTTAATTATTCTAATATATGAAAATATTATTTTAATATTTAATATTTAATAATATAATTATTAATTATAAGGCTATTTAATTATTAAGCTAAATATTTAAATTAATAATTAAAGAGTTTATTTTATAAAAGCTATTTATTATAATGATAATTATATCCTTATATATTTTGATTTTTTAATAAGATATATTAAATATTTTATATTTAATATATTTATTATGGGTTGGATATATTAGATATTTTATATTTAATATATTTATCTTTAAGGAGGTGATGGGTTTTAGATTTTAACTCTAGATTTTATATTATCTTGTGATTCCATTATTTAATGCCGTTATTTCTCCATTAAGGTATCCTTTTTTAAACCCTTAGGTTGCTAAAACTAAGCACTTAGGTGTTAACTGTGTTGGTTTATAATATATAGCTTAGATTATAGATTATATATTAAGCGTTTATAAAGCGCTTTAATTTTAAGGTTGCTTTTAGCTTCTTAATTAAAAACCCTTAATCACTTTAATCTTATAATAAATTTATAACTCTCCCTTAATAAGCTATTTAAAGTAAAAAGTTATATTTAAAGTTTTATTTAAGGATTTTTATTAAGATGATATATCATTAATAATATAGAAGTTTTATTATAATTATAATATTTATAGGAAAATCTATTTAAGTTGCTAATTATAATAAGGTTTATTTTAATTTATTTTTCCTTTAAATCGTTATTAATCTTAAATCTTTATTAATTTTATAATAAACCTCTTAGCTTATAAAAGGGGCTTATATTATCTTATAATTATTATTAACTAATTATTTAAATAAGTTTTCTTAAAAACTATATACTTTATAATAATAAAAGTTTATATTAAATACTTTATAATATCTTAATAATACTATTATAACTTCTTAATATTAATTATTAATAACTAAGGGTTTAATTAAATAGGGGCGTTTTAAGCCGCGTTTTATGTTTAAATAAGTACCATTTAACTTCTTTTAACTATATATTACCTTAAAATAAATAGTGATATAAAATGGATGAATTAAAAGGTTTAGAAATACCTATATTATATAATCACCTTCTTATAAAATAATTAACTTAACTACCTGCCAGCTTATTAAATAGCTATTAATAATTAAAATTCCTTAATAACTAGATAAAGCTTAAACCGGCTAATTAATAACTTTAAGTTATAAGCGATCTTAAGGCCGCTTAATATAATAATATTAGCAGTTAACTTAAAAAATAAGGCTATAATATTCCTAAACCATCTTTATATAAGAATAAACCTAACCCAAGCCGTTATTATTTTCACTTAATAATAATAAAAAAAGGCAGCAAATTAATAGTAATAATTAATTAAATCATTTTAAGTTAAAGATTATATATAGCTCTCCCTTTATTATATATAAACTAATTATTTTATAAAAAAGTTAAATTAACTTTATAGGAAATATATTATTTTATTAATCCCTATACCTTAAATAATAATATTTAATATTTTAAGAAGGTTCCATTTTATTTTTAATATAAATTAAATAAAGAGAGTAATAAAAGATCCTTTCCCCTTTTAAAAGAAAATTAATATATATCCTAGCCCTATCTTAATTATTAATAAGATTAATAATGCTATTAATAAATATTTCATTAAGAAGATCCTTAATATAAAGAATGCTTTAAGCTGGCCTTAAAATAATTATTTATAGCGATAGATTTTAATTAAATAAAAGGGCTGGGATAACCTAACCTAGGAACTACTTAAGGGTTTTATAAAGATTTCAATATTTAAGGAGTTTAAGGTATATTAAAGTGATATATATATATATATTAGGCTGTGGTTTATCTAAGCTGCTTATTAAAACCTATAAGGGGCCTAACCCTTTCCTTATTAAAGGAATAGGGATAATAAAAGGGGGGATAAGATAGGCTTAATTAAGAGAAAGATATATTATAAGATATTAAGCTATTATAATATATAAGGAGGCTAACCTTTTTATTTCTTTTCTATTTAATATAATTTATTATAAGAATAAACTAAAGGGAAAGGGATATTAATAATAATGGGAATTAAACCTATAAACTTATCTATATATAAACGCTCCTAATTAACTTAAATTTATCCTATTTATATTCCTAAGCTAATTAAAAAGCTTAATAAAATAAAATATATAAAGTTATAATCCTCTTAAGATTCCTTTTCCATTATCTATTTAAGTAAATAGGTTATATTATTAATACCTAAATTAAATATATAATAAAATAAGGATGGTATATATTAAGACCTTAATAAACCTATAGTGATAAGAGTTAAACCTATTTTCTTATTATTAAGAGGTGATATTCTTAATTAATTAAACTTATTATAAGATTTATAAGGGGTGAATTAAAAACCATTATAATAATAGCGCTTATAGCACTTAAAGGCGCAATATATAAATAACTCTTCCTCCTTATTATCCTTATTATCCTCCTCCTCTTTAAAATAAGGGCGGCAATAACTTAAGTTAAAATCAAACTTAAGGTATATTATTAATATACTAAGGATATTAATTAGCGCAACTAATTTAACATATTACCGCTCCTTTATTATATTTTAATACTAATAAAGCTTAATTATATTACCTTAAGACCGAGGTTAATATTAAAAGGGGTTAATTAAGGCTTTTATAAGCTGCGAACTGGAAGGGGATATTTATATATAGCTGGATTATATTATTCACTATACCTTAAGCAAATAAATTTAATTACTTTATAAGTATTTATAGCTATAAGGCGTTATTAAATTAATGCAATATTATATTAATAATATTAAGGGAGAAGATTTAAGCTAACTCTTAAGAAGTTTAAGGTATAAATAGAATAAGGGAATAATAATATAAAGTTTGCTTATTATTAATTAAATTAATAATAAGCATTAAGCTATAGATATACTTAAATAAATAAATAATAAGAGCGGCATAAAGCAGCTTTTATTAAATAATAATAAATTAGTTTTTAAAGTATTAAATAATATAATTAAAACTATATAAAAACTTAACTATATTATTAATAATATTATTAACTTAATAATACTTTAACTTTAAGATATAATTATTATTAAGGTTAATAGCTTTTATAAAGTAATAAAAAGCAGTATATAATAGGGTTAAATTAGTAAAAGAGCGTATATATTAAATATACTTTATCTTCACCTTATAATAAATATAATAAAACATACCATAATTATTAACCTTATAATATAAGAATATATTAATCTTAAAAAGCTTATAAAGATAAATATTATAAGGGTAATTTACCTTTTTAAGTAGCTAGTTATTATTATTATTAAAATTATTAATAACTTAAAAGTTATTAATAATATAATAACTTTATTTCCGATTAGCTCCTTTATTAATACCTTATCAGGGTTATATAAATACCTTACCTTTAATCTAAGATTATTATTAAAGTAATAAAGCGACTTATTATTACTTATAACTATAATATTAAAGGTATTATATTATCCTTTATATTTATTAATAACAATAAATATCTTAAGTTAGCTTATTATAAATATAAGTTAATTAAGGATATAAGTTAAATGCTTATAAGGGTAATTATAAATATAAGTTAAGTATATATAAGGGTTATTAAAGGATTATAAGGATATTAGCATACTAAGGAAAGCTCTTCTTAATAAAGGTTATAATAATTATAAAATAAGTTGTAATTAAGGTAATTAATAAAGTTATTAAGGGATTATAAGGGTATTAATATATTAAGGGAAGGGCTTTTTAATAGGCTTATAATAATTATAAGGGAGTTATAATTAGGGTATAATTAATAATTATATTATAATTAAAAAGGGGCCTTAAATAAAATAATTAAGGATTATAATAATTAATAAAGAAGGCTAATATAAAATAATATAAAATATTATATATTAAAAAAAAATAAAGAAAGCTATAAAGGTATAATATTAAATAAGGATAATAAATAAAGGAAGTTATAATTAATAGGGTATTAGTTAATAATTTAAATAAATTATATATAACTATATTATAAAGTAATAATTATTTTAAATTAATATTAACTAATAATTAAAATAGCTTATATATAATTATATTATAAAGCTATAATTATTCTAAGCTAACATTATATTAATTATTAATATAGCCTATTTATAACTATACCCTAAAATAATAATTATTCTAGCTTAATAAGCAACTAATAACTAAGATAACTTATATATAAATAATTATAAGCTAATATAAAACCTAATATAATGCCGCGCGGTATTCCCCCTTAAATAATATATATACCCTATATATCATTAATAATTAATAGATTAGCAATACTTTATAAAGGAAGTATATTATATAAAAACTTAACTTAACCCTAATATATACTTATATTTAAGGGGAAGGGCTATATAAAAGGCTTAAGCTTTTACTTAAGCTATAATTTAATAAGTAAGGATATAGGCTTATATTAAGCTTATTTAAAGCCTAATATAAGGGTTCTTCTAAATTATATATATATATATAAAACTAAAAGAGGCCTTATTAAGGCCTCTTCCTTTAAAATAATATTGTAATTTATAACTTTATTTAAGCACCTCTTTAATAGCAACCCAAGGCTTAACTTATAATAATATTTATAATACTTTCTATTATAATAAAGTTTATTTATAATATATTTATAATACTTTTTATTATAATAAAGTTTATATATAATATATATAATATATTTTTATTATAATAAAGTTTATATATATATATTTATAATACTTTTTATTATAATAAGGTTTATATATAATATATTTAATATATTTATAATATTTTTTATTATAATAAGGTTTATTTTTAATATATTTATTATATAATTATATTTATATATTTAAAATTAAATAATATAAAAACCTTTAACTTCTCCTTTTTATTATTTTTTAATATTTATTCTTTAATTATTTTATAAGTTATTTAATTTACTTATTACTTTATATTAACTATTATTTATTATATTTATTTATTTTAATATTAAAAATAGATTTTTCTTTTAATATTAATATTAGCTCTTTAGTTAATATTAATTACCCTTAATCTTAAATATCTTAATCTAATATTAATAATAATAATAATAATAAATCTATTAAAGAAAGCTTTAAAAAATTAAAAAAAATAAATAAAAAAAATATAACTTTTAAAGGAAATAATATAAATTTTAAATTTAAAGTTCTTAATATATATACTTTAAAAATAAGTTTATTTACTTATAAATTATTACTTATTAACTTTAATAAAGATAAGCTAATTAAATTTACTTATATTATACTTAATTATAATTATAAAAATAATATAAAGCTATTAAGCCTTAAATAAATATAATAGTTAAAGATTATTATTTATATTATTACTTTAAAATTACTTATAAAGAAGAATTAAGAAAAAATTAATATTACATTAATATTTTTTAAATTATAATAAATTTAATATTAAATTATTAATTAATTATATAAGAAAAGATTATATTAATAATAATTCTAATAATTCAGAATTATAAATAATAAATTAACTATTAATTATAAAATCTTTTAATAATATTAATAACTTTTAAAATAAAAAAGGAATTTATTATATTAACCTAGATTTTAATATTAATAAAGAAATTTATTTAATTAAAGTTATCAATTTTCTATTAATAAATAACTTATTTAATATTTTATCCTTAAATTTATTTAGAAATTAATAACTTATTTAAATAAATAAATATTATTTCTTAAAATATATATTTAATATTAAATTAACTTTTAAATAGAAATATACTTAAATTATATTATTAAAAATTATATTATTTCCTTTTTCTTTAATATTAAATAGCTATTATTAAGATAAAAGAAATAATATAAAATTAGAAAATTAATAATAAAAAAATATTTCTTTAGCTAGATATATAATCTTCTATTAATTCTATAAGTTATTTAAGAGTTATTATGAATTTTATTAATAAAAATTTAAAGTTAAAATATCATTTAATAAATATATATTTTCTTATTTCTTTTTATATTTTAAATATTTTAGTATAATTACTAATAATTAATTTTTAAGATTTAAATTTTTAAATAAAATATATTATAATTTATATATATATAAAGTTTTAAATAATAAAATTTTAATACTATTAAAAATATTATTATTAATAATCAATAAATAAACTTTTCTTTAATAATATATTAAAATTTATAAATTATTAAATTTAATTATAATATTATATAAAATAATAAAACAAATAATAATATATTTTTAAATAGACTTAATATTAATTATTATATTAAAATAAATCATTTTCAATATAATATAAGATATATTACTTATATAATAAATTTAGCTATTAAAGCTATTATTAATTCTTTTAATACTTTTACTATTAATAATAAAGAATTAAAAGAGATAGAATTATCTTTTATATTTTCAGAATTAACAGAAAATTAAACTATATTAAGTAAAAGAAAAAGATTAAATATTTAAAAAGCTATTAAATATATATTATCTTTTTTTAATTTCTTTTAAATTTAAATATTAATAATAATAATTAATAAGTTTATTTAATAAAGTATAATATATAGCTATTATTATTAAATGAAATTAAAAATAAAGAAATATTAGCTTTAAATATTAAATGATTTTAAATTAAAAGGGTTATTACCTTAAAATGAAAATAAAACTTTAATTTTAATAAGTATTTAAAAATCTTCTTTTATTATTAAATATTTATATATATTAATAATTTTTAATAAATATTAATATTAAATAGAATTCTTATTAAAAATAATATAAATAATATTTATTTTTAAAGGATTTATTAATTAACTTATTTAAGATTTTAATTATAAATTATTAAAAGAAATTAATATTAAATCCTTTAATTAAATATAATTAAATAATTTAAAAGATATTTTATTTACCTTTTATATACCTATTATTTTACTTTAAGGTTAATAATATTTAATATTAAATATAGTTATTTAATTATTAAATAAAATATATATTACTTTATTAAATTATAAATAACTTTATAAAGATGAATTTAATTAAGGTATAGAAAAAGGAATAAGTTTATATTAATTAATCTTTTTATTATTTATATATATATATAGAGTATTGACTGTATTTATATATTTTATATTTATAAATATAAAATATATAAATACTGTATTTGTATTTATATTTGTATTTTGTATTTATATTTATATTTATATTTCTTAAGGGGCTGTATTTGTATTTTGTATTTATATTTGTATTTATATTTATAAGTTATATATTTATATTTCTTATATTACGATATAAAATATATATATAAATATAGTTTTATATTAAATTAAAGAATTTTATTATATATTAAATATATTTAAATTCAGCGTTTTATAATAATAATAATGATATTTCTTTTATATTTTTAAATAAATATATAAAAAAGATATTTAATAATAAAGTCTTAATATTTTAAAACTTTATATTTTTAAGTTTCTCCAAATTAACTTTAATTTACTCTACATTAAATATTTTAATAAAAGATTCTTTTCTTTTTTAATATCTTTATAAATAAATTAAATATTTTAATAAAAAAAATATAATTTTAATCCTTTAATTTAACTTTATTTTATTTTATTCTTTATTAATAATATTTATATTAATTTAATTTTAAGTTATATTTTGTATTTTGTATTTATATTTTTGTATTGCGATACTGTATTTATATTTGTATTTGTATTTGTATTTATATTTTTAAATATTGATGTATTTATATTTATATTTATATTTTTAAAAATCTATGTATTTGTATTTATATTTGTATTTCTGGAAATCTATATATTTGTATTTGTATTTGTATTTTATATTTTGTATTTTCTGTATTTTCAATACTCTGTATATATATATATATTAATTAATTATTAGGTTTATTTATATCTTTATATTAAAAGCTTTATTAAAGTAATTTCTTTAAAATTAAATAAATTAAATTAATATTATTTAATAAACTTTAAATTTCATAATAATAATATTCATAAATATAAAGTATATTTATTTATAATGCTATTTAACCCTTGATTTAATATTAAAATGCTTTAAAATGAAATCAATTTAATAGAAAATTAAAGAAATATATTAAAGAATTTATTAATTAAAGAAGTAATTATATAAGTTTTTAATTTATATATTTAATTATATAAATATTTAACTAATTATTTTTAGATTATATAATTCTATTTATAAAAATAAAGGAAAAGAATTAAAGCTATTAAATATAATAAAATAAAGTAATATATATATTGATTTAAGGCATTTAATAGCAGAAACCTTACCTAAAAAACCTATTAAAAATAAAAGAGAAATAGATATACTTAAATCTTTATTTCCTAATATTTCTAATAAAGATATAGGAAGGAATATTAAAAATAAAATTAAAGATTATTTTAAAGAAAGAATAAAGCCTTAGAATATAAGTAAAATTTAAATATTATTTTAATAATTATTAATATATTAACTATTTTTAAATAAATCCATTTAAATAATAGGATTTAAATAAATCTAATTATCTAATTCTAGCTATATTAATAGTTAGATATTTAATTATACCTATTACTTTAGCTATTATTAAATTAAATTTTAATAAGGGAATAAATATAATAATTAAACGGCGTATAAGATTATTAAATAATACTTAAAAATAATTATTAATATTAAAATATAGTAGTATTAATATAGAACGAAAGGAGGAATTATTTAAAATTAAAGAATATTTAAATTTAAAAGCAATATTAGATGATAATTTATTAGAAATAAGCTTAAGTAAAGGAGAGGAATCAGAATAATATTATTAAAGAATATTAAGTTTAAATAAATTAAATTTAAAATATTAATATAAATTTAAAACAAATATAATTATTATTTAAAGATATAATAAAAATTTAAAATAATAATAAAATAAAGCTTTTTAAATATTATAAAAATAGCCGTTTTTTCTTTATATATATATTTTTTTTATAAATCTTTAGAAAATTATTTAAAAAAGATTCTTTAATTATATAATTTAAATATTTTCTTTTATATATAAATTAAAAGTCTAGGGTAAGTTATATTCAACTTATATGGACAATATATATTTATATTATATATAAGCTATATATTATATACTGCACTTATAAGGACTTAAAATCATATATATTTCATAATTTTATAATATAAATAATATAATAATATATAGCATTAATAAAATATTTAAATAATTACCTATAATATACCTATATAATGATTATAAATATTCCAATATATTAATACTACGTAAATACCTTAATAATCACTATAATGCCTTATAATATACCCAGGGTTATGGGTTTAACTCCTTAAGGAAGTAAATTTTTAAAGTTTTTTTATTTTAAATATTAAATAATATAAATATATTAAAGTTTTTCTTTTTAAAATAAAGACTTTCTTTAATAATATATATATAAATAACTTTATATATTAAAGTTTTTCTTTTTAAAATAAAGGTATTTTTAAAAAAAAGATTTATATTAATATAATAAGATTTTAAAAGCTATTTAAATAAAATAATATATATACTATATATATATATATATATTATATAATTTATTTATTATATTATTAATTCCTTTTAATTCTTTTAATTCTTTTAATTATTTTAATTCTTTAATTCTTTAATTCTTTTAATTCTTTTAATTCTTTTAATTCTTTAATTCTTTTAATTCTTTTAATTCTTTTAATTCTTTTAATTCTTTTAATTCTTTTAATTCTTTTAATTCTTTTAATTCTTTTAATTCTTTTAATTCTTTTAATTCTTTTAATTCTTTTAATTCTTTTAATTCTTTTAATTCTTTTAATTCTTTTAATTCTTTTAATTCTTTTAATTCTTTTAATTCTTTTAATTCTTTTAATTCTTTTAATTCTTTTAATTCTTTTAATTCTTTTAATTCTTTTAATTCTTTTAATTCTTTTAATTCTTTTAATTCTTTTAATTCTTTTAATTCTTTTAATTCTTTTAATTCTTTTAATTCTTTTAATTCTTTTAATTCTTTTAATTCTTTTAATTCTTTTAATTCTTTTAATTCTTTAATTCTTTTAATTCTTTTAATTATTTTAAAACTTTTAAATTATATAATTTATATTATTATTTTTATTATAAATAATTAAATTTTATTTTATAAATATATTTAAAGATTTAATAAAAATAATATTATTTATATATAACAAAATATATTTAAATATATTTAATATATAATAAAACACTTTAATTTAATATAAAACTATATTTATATATATATTTTATATCACGATACAAGAAATACAAATACATAACTTATAAATATAAATATAAATATAAATATAAAATATAAGTACAGCCCCTTAAAAAATATAAATATAAATACAAATATAAAATATAAATATAAATATAAATACAGTATTTATATATTTTAAATTTATAAAAACAAAATATATAAATACAGTTAATATTCTGCTATTAATTAATAATAATAGTATTTTTAATAAAATTAAAATTTCATTATTTAAAACTTTATATATATATAAACCTTAATATACTTCATTTAAATATTCAAATCTTAAAAGTTAATTATTAATAATTATAATAAAATATTTAAAATATTTAAAATATAAGAAAATATAAAAAAATATAAAAAAATATAAAAAAATATAAAAAAATATAAGAAAATATAAAATATAAAAATATAAAAAATATAAAAAATATAAAAAATATAAAAAATATTAAAGATATATATACCTATTAAATGATATTTTAACTTTAAATTTTCATTAATAAAATTTAGATTAACCCTTAAATAACCTATAGAATTAATAGAAGACTATATATTTAGCTAAAGAGATATTCTTTTATTATTAATTTCTTAGTTTTTTATTATTTCTTTTATTTTAGTAATAGCTGCTTAATATTAAAGAAAAAGGAAATAGCATAATTTTTAATAATATAATTTAGGTATATTTTTATTATAAGTTAATTTAATATTAAATATTTCTTTTAAATAAAATACTTACTTATTTAAATAAATTATTAATTCTTTAAAAGAATTTAAAGATAAAACGTTAAATAATAAATTATTTATTAATAGAAAATTAATAACTTTAATTAAATAAGTTTCTTCATTAATATTAAAATCCAGGTTAATATAATAAATTCCTCTTTTTTTATTTTAAAAGTTATTAATATTATTAAAAGATTTTATAATTAATAATTGATTTATTATTTATGATTCTAAATCACTAGAATTATTATTAATATAATCTTTTTTTATATAAATTATATAATTAATTAGTAGTTTAATATTAAATTTAACATAATTTAAAAAATATTAACTTAATATTAATTCTTTTTCTAATTCTTCTTTATAAGTAATTTTAAGGTAATAACGTAAATAATAGTCTTTAATTATTATATTTATTTAAGTATTAAGAAAAATAATAGATTAATGCCTTGTGAATTTATAATAAATTTATAAGAAATAGCTATATAAGTAAATATATAATAAATATACTATGAATTTATATAGAATTATAAGTTTTTAGTAAATTTATAATAAATTCATAATATATTTTTATATTTATAGTAAATTTACTGTAAATATTTAAATTTACTATAAATTAACAAGCTATATATTATAAATAGCTCTTATAATATATTAATTGCCCTCCCCTTTTAAAGAAATATCTACTTTTAAGTAAATATTAAAGTTATAATAAAGATTATATATATTTTAATAATGATAATAATAGCTATAAATTAAAAGTTTAACTTCTTATTTAATAATATTAAAGATAATAATAATAATAGCTATAAATTAAAAGTTTAACTTTATACTTAATAATACTAATAATAATAATAGCTATAAACTAAAAGTTAACCTTTATATTTAATAATATTAATAATAATAATAATAATAATAGTAAATTAAAAGTTTAATTTTATATCTAATAATATTAACAATAATAATAATAATAATAATAAACTAAAAGTTAGATTTACCCTTAATAGTATTAATAATAATAATAATAATAATAATTATAAAATAAAAGTTGGATTTACCTTTAATAGTGTTAATAATAATAGTAATAATAATAATAAATTAAAAGTTTAACTTTATATTAATAGTATTAATAATAATAATAGTGATAATAATAATAAACTAAAAGTTTAACTTTATATTAATGATATTAATAATAGTAGTAATAATAATAATTATAAATTAAAAGTTTAGCTTTTAGCTATAATAATAATAATAGTAATAATAATTATAATTATAAATTAAAAGCTTAACTTTTAGTTATAATAATAATAATTAAAGTAGGTATATAGCTATTATTAAGTAATATACTTAATATAATATGTTATATATTTATTATAATTATAATTTAAGTTGATTATATTATTTATTAAAGATTTATTAATATAATTAACTATTTTTAATTATTAATTTTAAATTAATATTAAATAAATAAATAAAGGGACTATTTAAGGTATTATAATATAATAATAAAAGGGTATATTATAATAATAAATAAATATAATAAGTTTATAAAGCTATAATAAGCTAAATATAAAGTAATAATAATAATAAAATAAAGATAATAATAGTTATAATAAGCTAAATATAAAGTAAAAATAATAATAAAGGTAAATTAAATATAAATTAATATAACCTTAAGCTTATTTATATTAAATCTTATTATTTAAAATATTATCTTAGAATTTAATAATGGTTTTATTAATAATAATAGTTATTAATTAATTAACCTTTATTTACTTAAGGGTATAATATTTAATAAGGCTATATTTTATAATATAATTAATTAAGCTAATGATATAATAATAGAGAATATTAATATAATCGTAGGTGATATTAAACTTATATTTAATTTATTATATTTAAGTAATTATAAGCTTATTTATAATATTAATATTATTATATATTTTAATAATTAAGTTAAAGTTAAGGTTTATTTATATTATAATAATAAAGATAAAGCTAATAAATAAGGTAAAGGATAAATATTCTTTATTAAATATTTAATAATATTAATAACTTAAATAATATTATTAATATAAATAATAAATATAAATATATAAAGGGTATTAATTATCTTAAAATAAAAGATAAAAATATATATATTTTAAATAAAGATAATAATATTAAGGATAATTACCTTATTATATTATTAAGAGTATTAAAGAATATTATAATTAATATATTTTATAATTTTTATATTAATAAATTAATTAAAGAAGTTAATAATTTCTTTATAATAATTATATTCTTTAATAATAATAATGATTAAAATAAGGTTAGCTTTATTAAAGATAATAAATATAAAGGCTTTTTTAAATAAGGATATAAATAAATTCTTAAGCTTAAACTTTAATATATCTTTATAAATATATTTATCTTTTATATTAATAAGGTTAATAATAACCTTTTATTTATAGCTAGCTAAGATAAGTTATAAATACTTTAATATTTAAGATAAAGTTTTTTATTAAGAGGAGGAATTAATTATATTATTTACCTTCTTAATAAGATTAATTATAACCTACTTATATTTTTTTATATTAATAATTAATGCACCATGGGAGCTATTTACGGTATATAGCCCGTTAATTTATAATATATTCAGATATCCATAGTAAATTCACTATAAATATAAGAATATACCATGAATTCACCATAAATTCACTAAAAACTTATAATTCTATATAAATTCATAGTATATTTACCATATATTTACTTATATAGCTATTTCTCATAAATTCATTATGAATTCATAGGGTATTAATCTATTACTTTTCCCAACATATAGTAGCTACAACTATACACCCTAGCTATATATACTTTATTACTTTGCCTTAGATTAAGAAACAAGCTTATTATTAATAAGTTAATACCGCCTTATTATATAGCTTTAGATGTAAAATACCTATATATTTACGATTTATTATATAACGCTACCATTTAACTTTATAGAATATTTAGATACTAGCATTTAGATATATTTAGATATAAAATACCTATATTTTCACAGTTTAATATAATAGTATTATTATTTAATTCTATAAAATACTTAGATATTAGCATTTAGATATACTTAAGAAGTAATATGCTTTGGATTTATAATTCCTATTATTTTTCTTATTAAAACTAATTAACTTTCAGCCTATTTATTAAGTATAAGTATTATTTTATCTTTAGGCTATACTTAAGTATTACTCCTCAAACCTTATTAATTAAACCTTTAAAGAGGACTATAATTTATTATAGCTAGCTATTAAATTTATTAATTAATAAACCCTTTATAAGTAATATATTATAATATATAACTTATTAAGAGATTTATAATAATAGCTAAAGGTAATATTAAATTAGATATAATTTAAGGAAAATACCTTTATATCATCTAGTTAATAATAGAAAGGATAATTAATTACTAGATTTATATCCTTATTATTTAGTTAAAAAGTAAAGAATTATTAATTTATTAAAGAATATAGTTATTATTATTAATATTATTAACTTATTATTAATAATAATCTATTTACTTAAAATATTATACTTAATAAGTTATAACCCTTATAATCATTATTTAAATATTAAGAATTTTAATAAGAAATTAATATAGCCTTAATAGCTACTAATTATAAAACTATTATTAAATGATATTTTAACCTTTAAGGCAATATTAAATTTAGCCCTCTTATATATAGCTTATAAAACCCTTAGGTTATAATATTTAATAATTAAGGCAAGAGCTTTAAGGTGTATAAAGAGAGGGGGATTATCTTAAATCTTTAATCTTTATAAGAATTAACTATGGAACTTAAAATACTTTATTTAACTTACCTCGTCTTAAATCTATTAAACCTAGCTATAAATATCAATACTTAGGTCCTATATTAAGGAATTTTAATATAAGGGTATTTCTCTTTTAATAATCCCTAGAGATTAATGGAAGATTTCCTTTAATTTAAATATATTATAGATTATCTTAGTAATTTACCTTTAAATTAATAAGCTATTATATAAATCCTGCTTTTAAGAGCCTTTAAAGCTAAGTAAATATATTCCTTAATAGCTAGATATAATACTTATTAAAAAGGTACTTTTCATTACCCTTACCCTAATCTATTTATATAAGGTGGGTAGGGCCAAGGAGCTTCCTAGTTATATTAAGAACCTTATCATATAATATCTGTTGCTTATCTTAAAGACTATAATTAAACTAACTATTAAAGCTAATATAAGATTAATAATAATTATATATATAACTTTAATCAGGATGATTAAAGTTAAGGATTAATTATATATAGCTAAGGGCCTTTAATATTATTAAAACCCCTTAATAATAATAAAAGCTTGATTAAATTTTTAGCCTTTTAATAAGATTAGGATTAAAAAGATATTATTATTAAATGGTTTAAACTATATAAAAATTAAAATAATTATATTAAGCTTATTTATATATCTTAAATTAATAGGAAAATTATAATATAAAAAGATCTATAGGGCTTTATTAATAAATATAAGCTTTATATCACTAAAGTTTCTAGCTATAAGTATTAATTATGCTAGAATCTACTTATAAGCCTTTTAAGTATTACTTATTTATAATTTTAGATTATACTGGTAAGCTATAAGTAACTATTTCTAATTATAGGTTATAATAAGTAGTCTTATTAAAAGAAATACCTTCTAGATAACTTTAACATATTAAGAGATATAATAAAAACACTATTAAACTAATAGCACTATAGCTAAATTAATATATATAACAATTAGAATATTTAAGAATATATTTAATAAGTTTATAAGTTTATACTCTTAGCTAAGTAACTAGTAATATTTATAGCTTAAAATATATAAGATGATATTAATAAAGCTTTAATTATTTTATACTTTAACTAATTATTAATAAGCTATAATTTATATAAGTTGAAGATTTACCTATAAAATAAATAAGAGATTTAGCATTTAAGAGAAAAGGATTATATAAAACTTTAGGCTTAATAATCTAAACCTAAGCCAGCTTTATAAATAATAGCTTATAAACTAATAGATTTATAAATCATGCTATTAATCTATATTTATATCCCCTTCAACCCATATAAGGCGGCAATAAGATTAACTATTATATAACTCTTATAACTTATAAGTAGATTTAAAATATATATACTAGATGATATATATTAATATATAAGTTAAGAGTAAAGATAAAAGTTATAAGAGGTATAAAGGGCTATATATAAATATAATATATTAGCTTACCCTTTATTAAAACTCCTAACTAATATATTTAATTCTATTAAAATTATAAAGAAGCCTTAGCACTTATATCTAAACTTAATATTTTAATTAAATAAATATTTTAATAAGTAAGATAATTATAGTAATATAATAAATTATACTATATAAGCCTTTAATATTAATGATGGAAGCTTTTAATATAACATGTTTTGAGAGATTAAACTAAAATAGGAAGGGTATTACCCTATTAACGAAGAACTTAAAGTATAGGAGGAGATTAACTAGCCCCTTAAAGATATGGAAGAGTATAAAGAGCCAATTAAGCTGTTAGATAATAAGCTGCTAAAAGGTATTAAAGAAGGATATTATCTTATGGAAGATATATATTTATTTATTTTAAATCTTTTAGGGAAATCATTTATGGCCCTAGATGTTAAATAGTATATAGATTAATATATATATTATATATCTAGATTTACTTATTATGGTTATTATATTAACTTTTAAAAGGATAAGGTATATTATTAATATATAACCTATTGTAATATAATATTTAATAGGCTGCATTTAGAATACCCTTTATAAGTTAAATTATTTTTTTAAGTGAGTAAACTATCTTAGATTTTATTAATTAAGAGTTATAAATATACTTATATTTATATATAGATTAAAAGATCTTAGGAAGGAATAATATTTATTATATATTATAATATTAAAGCCTTATAATATATAATATTATTATTAATTTTAAAGCTTATCTTAAATATTAATATTAATTAAAAGGTTATTATGAATATTAAAGGTATAAGTAGAATTATGATAAAGGGATAGGTTGAATTTAATATATATCATTAGGTTATTATTAATAGCTATCTTATAATAGTTATTATTAAAATTAAAGCCTGGGTTATAAATAACCTTTATATAAGGCTGCTGATTAGGTAAGAATTTATAGTACCTTATAAAGTAAATATATTAAATTTAATTAGTGAAATCTTATTTAATTATTTTAAGGGAGTTATTATTAATATTATAATCTTCTTAAAGGTCCTAAAGTATACTTATATAATGAAAGCTATAATGAATATTATAGTTTTATTAATGTTTTATTATTTATTACTTATTATATCTCTTTTATAGGAAAAAATATTACCTTTCTATTTTAGCTTAAATAAGAAGGCTAAGTTAACTACTTAATAAATTATTAAAGTACTGGTATTATAGCTATTAATTAATCTCCATACCCTTTATATATTAAATATAATATTATAATAAATATTTTAATATTATATACCCTTGAATATATATGCTTTTATAACTAGAAACTTAGGATAAATGCTTTATAAACTATATATTTAAGTAAAGAATAGTTATAAATTATAAACCTATTTGCATCCTTTGATTTAATTATACTTTTTAATATTATAGATTAACTATAACTTAATATTAGTATAGCTTACTCTTTTAGCTTATATAACCTTAACTTAAATAAATTACTTAATTTAAAGGAATTAAAGCTATAAGAATATTTATACTTTAATAGTAAGTTAAGTATTGATAGAATTAAAGACCTATTTAAAGCTTAACTTAATAATAGAGTTTATATATATTATAACTCCTTATAGTTTATCTTTAAAGCTAGCGCCTTAATAAAGGAATATAAGGGGATCTTTAAAGATATTAAACTTATAAATTTATTAAGGGTATATTAAATAAAGATCCCTTTAATTAAAGATTGATATAATTAAAAGATTAGGAAATAATTATATTATTTTAGTGAAAAGAATTATAGGATTATTGATAATATAATAACTAACCTTTATAAAAAGGGTAGAGTTAAATGGATATATAAATCTATATTATTTAGATCCTTAATATTTATAATATAATACATTATTAATAAATAAAGGAAGGGCTGTATAATTATAAATTTATAAGCCTTAAATAAAGTCACTATACTTAATGCTTACTTATTACTGTTATAATTTAAAGTAATATAAAAGATTTAAAGTAAGAAATATTTATTTATAATTAATATTAGTTTATTTTTCTATTAGTTTTTAATATACCTACCTTATTAAGATTGATTTATAATAGTTAATTATTATAAATAGGAATGGTTTAAGGTGGTAATTATAGGCTTTAAGAACTCCCTTACTTATATATAATATTATATGGATTATCTATTATAATTATTGTAATCCTTTATAATTATATTTATAAATGATATAATTATTTTTTTAGATATAGCTGCTGATTATCTTTAGTATTTATATATTATCTTTAAGCTATTTATTAATTAGAATATCTTACTTTCCCTTAAGAAGTTATTCCTTAGATATTTATTTATAAACCTTTTAAGATTTAAGGTTGATAGTTTTAGGCTTTATAATATTATAGATTAGGTGAAAACCCTTTGTAAATTTTAATTCCTTATTACTTTTTAATAGCTTGAAAAGTTTATAAGCTTTATAAGATATTTATAATACTTAATTCCTTAATATAATTAAAGGATTAATCCGTTATAATAGTAGAAAACCAAAATATTATTTATTATATAGGTAGAAGGTAAGTTATCTTAAGGTAATGCTTAGAAGTAATATATTAAATAAGCTAACTTTAATTTAATTATTAAAAAACTTTAAGTATTTATAGATTTAAAGATAGTTTTAATTAAGGAGAATATTTTGTTTTATTATAACCCTTATTAAATATTATTTATTTAACTTAATATATTAAAAGAGGTTAAATTCTTTAGAATAATATTCTAGTTAGCTGATAGGTGAGAATAAGATAATAAATCATTAATTCTATAGTTTTAAATATAGTTAATTGCCTACCTTAGTAAAATAATCAACTTTATAAAAAGAAAATATTGGCTAATAAAGCTTAAGGTAGCTTATTTAATATAGCTAATAAGGAAACTCTAGATAATTATTAATTCCAGCTATATTTAATTAATAAATATCCTTATTAACTATTTAGTTATTATTAGTATTATTAATTAAATATTTATAAAGATTATAAATAAGATAAAGATAAACTTAAAGCTAATATTAGCTTTGGAATTCCTTAATTAATATTAGCTAAATATTTATTATATTTTAAGGAATATAAATATTATTATTAATATATTATTATAACTTCTGATATATTAGGAATTTATAAAGGATAAGAGAATATTTATTAAGTTATATAACTATACCCTTTATTTAATAATTAAAGTGAAAATAAATAAAGACTTTTATAAGATTATATTAAATGGTTATTTAATATATAAGAAATAATTAACTATAATTAACTAGCTGTAAAACTTAAACCTTAAGGTAAACCTGCCTTTTAAAATAGATAAAGATAAGTTACTTTATTTTAAGAAGTATAATAATAAGAAATGATTATATATATTATATAAAGCTACTATTACTTTAATCGCTAAAACTTATGACTTAAAATATCACTTTAAGGAAACCAGAATCTATTAAAACTTAATCTTATAATATATTATAAATAAATATTATAAGCAAATCTATAAGTATATTTAAAACTACTAAGTCTATTAAAAAAACTAGAATAATAATTAATAATTATTTAAGGAGCTCCAACCAATCTTATTATTAATATAAGCCTTTTATACTATCATTATAAATTTCATAATAAGCTTATTAAATATACCTATAATATAAATAATATGGGAATTAGATGTAATACCTTTCTTTAATATATTCTTAATAATCATTAATAAATTCTCTAAAGCTAAGTTTATCATCTTAAGGAATATTATTTATATAGCTAAAGATTAGGTTAAAATTATATTTAAAATCTTCTACTTAATAAACTAAGGTATTCTAAAGTATATTATATTAAATTAAGATTATAAATTCTTATCTGAATTCTAGTAGGGCTTATGGGAATTCCTTAGTATTAAACTCTTCTTCTTTATAATATGGTATTTATAAATAAATAGCTAATTTAAAGTAAAGAATTATATAATTAAAGTTATTATCTATATATAAGTAGTTATAAACCTAACTTATAAATAGATGGATATTATACCAGCTTTTTAATTTAATTTAAGAAATACTTATAATAAAGCTATTAAATATTTAATTAACTAGATATTATATAGCTTTAACTTAATAGGGTTAATAGTAATTATAGATATTATTATCATGGAATTCCATTATATATATTAGGAGGAAGCCTAACTTTTTATTATTAAGGTTTAAATATTTGCTAAATAGTATTATAATAAAAGCTATTATTAAATATATTTAAATCTAGGTGATTAAGTATATCTAAACCTTAATTATAGTTATAACTTCCTAAGTAAACCTCTTTATAAGTTCTTAAAATAATAAATTAACCTATTCCTTATTAAGAATAAGGTTAATAAGCTAGTATATTGGCTGAAGTTACTGCTTAATATAAACTAATACCTAATAGTGTTGGTAATATAGTTAATATTAATAAAGGTATTGCTCTTTAATTTATATAGTTATAATTAAGAAGTAAAAGGTGAAGTTAAAGTTAAAGATAATGTAAAAGGCCTGGAAGTATTTAAGTATTATAAAGTTAGTTATATAATTTAAAGAAGGGATTATTAATAAAGTTAAGGAAAGATAATTATTAAATATTTAATTAAGTAAGTAGATTATCTTAACTATTATAATATATAAATATTTAAGGAATATTTAAAAGCAGATTAGCTAATAAAAGATTTTAAGGTAAAATATATAAAGATAGAGGCATTATATTATAGCTTATCCTTAAAGGAGGATAAGGAACTTTATTTATTTAAGCTAAGTGAGCTACTTAATCCTCTTTAGAAAAGGGGATGGCTTAAAGGAGTTAAAAATAGTATGATATATGGTAAATAGGGTATGAATATACTGCTATAGCTATAGATTTAAAGGCTTACAATATTATATAGTTAAATAAATAAGTAAACATTAAAATATATAAATCTATAATAAATATACCATATATTATACCTAACTATATTATTAATATATATAATTATATTATTTAATTTTATTTATTATATATTTATTATATTATTTTATTAATTTAATTTAAGTTATTATTATTACCTATTAAATATTTAAAGCTATTTATATTTACTCCATTATATTATTTAGCTACTTATCATCCATCCTTATATCACTCATCTACATTATTTCACTTAATAACCTATATATATATTACTCTTTCATATATTATTCCATTATATATTATTATTTATATATTTTATTATAATATCTTAAATGAGTTTATTAAATATATCTAACTTTTATATTATATTATACCTTATAAGTTAAGACTTAAATTATACCTTTTTATAATAAAGTAAGATTATTAAATATTATTATTAAGTTATTAACCTATATAAGATAAGAAAGCTTTTATTTAATAAATATTATTAAGCTGTATACCTTTATAGAAGAGAAATGGTTATTATTAATTATATATATATCACTTTTATTTAATATAATTCCCTCCTTACCTAGTAAAATAATGATTATATTACTTTCCACTAGGCTCTTTATAATAAGGGCTATAATAGCTTATTTATATAGGAGGTTGAGTATAATATTTATATATTATATAATATTCTATTATTATATTCAATGGGTATACCTATCTTATAATTAAAAGCCTATATTTACCTTATAATATTCCTTATCTTAATATAAATTAATTACGATAATTTATTATATTAAAGTTAGGATTTAAATAAAGATATTTAGCAGGGAAAATAATAGCTTAAAGACCTTAAGCTAATTATAAATGATTTATAGGAATATATATATAAAGTTTTTATAGATAGTAACTTATTAAGCCTATACTTATATAGTTTACTACTTAATATATACTTATAAGGTACTTTAAGATAATATTTCTATTACTGTATTATAGATAATATGGCTTCTTAGCTTTATAATAAGTATAAATAGTTTATATTTAATATAAAGAATTAAATCTCCTTAATTAATAAAGAAGTTAATATTATATAATTCTCTATAGCTATCTTTATATTCCTATCTAAGAATATTAATATTATCCTTAAGACTTAAGTTATTAATATAAAGAAATATAAGCAGATTATAATTAACCTTATTAAGAAGGTTAATAATATAACTAGTTCCTTATAATAAAAGACCTTATCTTAGGTATTAAAGCGCTTATAGCTTACCTTGGCTAGCTATAAATGATAAGCCCTTATTAACCTCATTAATTTAAAAGAGTAGTGTATTTATAAAGATACGTTAAAGTTTAAGCTTAAGGATAATTCATTTATATCTTTACTTAAGAAGGCTATTATATCTATTATTTTTAATAAAGCTGATCTAATTTTTATCATTATTACTATTAAGGAATGAAACTATTATAAAGAGATTGCTGACTTCTTTAGTTAATTCATTAATATAAAGATTATAGAATATATTAATTATAATGCCTTATGGTGCACCTAGTAGTATAATGAGGCTATCATCCCTGATATTATCATTATTATCTAAAACCTATATATTGCTATTTCCTACCTCAAGGTGATTAATAACCTTTATACTTTTATATTTATTATTTATACTAATAGCATTATTTAAGCAGTTAATACTATTTAAATATTTAATAAAAACTATTTATCTATCACCTTATTCATCAGCTTTATCTTTATTACCTTATTATAAATAAATCTTAACTTTAGCTTAATTATTAAGGTATATAATAGTATTGCTATAATGGATAAGCTTATAACTATTAAGGCCTGATAGAATAAATATAGATTTAATATTATTTATAACTACTTTAATATTCTCTATTATTGCATTATCAGCCTAATAAATTATATTATAAAGTATAGCCTTATTAAATGCTATATACTTAAGTAGATAAAGATTCACTAGCTAATAGCTGCTATTATAAATGAAATTATAGCTAAGTTCTAGGGTAATATCCTGGATAATAAGGCTTGATATAAGTAGATATAAAGCTATACTAGTAATATTTAAACTTATTTTACCTTTATTATCATTCCTACTTTACTTTTAACCTATTATAATTATCACTACCTTTATTTTATTATTATCATTATTCTATACTTAGCCTATTATAACCTTATAGATTTTTTATATTTATTTATCACTATAATGCACCCTCTTATTACTATATTATAGTACCTTAAATAGCCCCTTATTTATTTATCTAATATTTATTTAAAATAATAATTAAGGATAGCTAGCTATATTAATAAATCTTTAATAAGCAATATAATCAACTTAAACCATAGCTATGATAAACATATACTGTGCTGTATTAAGCATGCTACTTAATAATACCTATATACTTACCCTAGCCGCCGCCACCATAGCTAAAAGTCAAGCTTCTAGATTAGGCTACTACTATTATTACTATTATTAACACTATTAATATAAAGTTTAACTCTTAATTTATAGCTATTATTATTATTATTACCGTTACTATAGCTAAGAATCCAACTTCTAATTCATAGCTATTATTATTATTATTATTAATATTATTAAATGTAAAATCTAACTTTTAATTTATAGCTACTATTATTATTATTACCACCCTTATAGCTAAGACTCCAACTCTTAATTTACCACTATTATTATTACTATTATCATTATAGCTAGGAATCTAACTTTTAATTTACAGCTATTACCACTACCACCGCTAATACTACTAGATATAAAGTCTAACTTCCAATTTATAACTATTATTACTATTATTATTACCCTTATAGCTAAAAATCCAACTCCTAATTCACTATTACTACTGCTATTATTACCATTATAGTTAAGAGTCTAACTTCTAATTTACTATTATTATTATTATTATTATTAATATTATTAAAGGTAAAGTTTAACTTTTAATTTATAACTACTATTGCTATTATTAAAATATATATAATCTTTACCATGATTTTAATATCTATTTAAAAGCAGATATTTCTTTAATAAAAGGGGGTAATTAATATACTATAAGAGCTATTCACAGTATATAGCCCATTAATTCACGATATATTCAGATATCTACAGTAAATTTACCATAAATATAAGAATATATTATGAATTTACTATAAATTCATTAGAAACTTATAGCTCTATATGAATTCACAGTATATTCATTATATATTTACTTATATAGCCATTTCTTATAAATTCACTATGAATTCATAGGATATCAATCTATTACTTTTCCTAATAATAATCTAAGTATTAAAGATAATATTAATATTATTAAATAAAAAAGTAAAGGTAATTATAAAGAATTAAATATTATTAACCTCTTTATTAATTAAAGAGATTTAATTTTCTATATTAATTATAAACTATTTATATTAATTATAAGATTAAGAACTTATATTATTAATAATATAATAATAAAAGTAATATCTTAAAGTACTTTATAAATATATATTAAGTAATGGATTATATAAATATAAGCTTAATAAGTTATTATTTATAAAAGCTTTATATATATATTTTTATAAATCATTTATAATTAACTTAAGGTCTTTAAATTATTACTCTCTTTATTAAATATCTTTATTTAAAATCTAGCCTTAATATAATAAGTTATTATAATTAACTTATATTAAGATAAGGAATATTATAAAGTAAATATAAGCTTTTAATTATAAAATAAATATATTTATAAGATATAATAATAAAATATTATATAATATATAAATATTATATTTAACCTTTTATATAAATAAGTTATTATAATCCTTATTATAAAGAGCTTAATGGAAAGTAATATAATTATTACTTTATTAAATAAGGAGGGAGTTATATTAGGTAGAAGTGATATATATATAATTAATAATAGCTATTTCTCTTTTATAAAAATATATAGCTTAATAGTATCCATTAAATAAAAGCTTTCTTATCTTATATAAGTTTATAACTTAATAGCGGTATTTAATAATTTTATTTTATTATAAAAAGGTATAGTTTAAGTTTTAATTTATAAGGTATGGTATGATATAAAAGTTAGGTATTTTTAATAAATTTACTTAAGATATTTATTATTAATATATAAATAGTTATATATAATAAAATAATATGATAAGTAATATATATATGATTTAAAAGTAAATAATTGCTTTAATTAAGCGTTAAAAGGATGGGTAATAGTTGGTAGGGGAGTAGATTAATATAAATAGGGATGGCTTTAATTATAAAATAAGTGAATATAAATAATAATAATAGTGGTATTTAGTATAATTAGATAAATATAGTGAATATATAGTGAATAGCGGTAAATAATATAATTATATATATTAATAATATAATTAAGTATAATATATAATATATTTATTATAGATTTATATATTTTAATATTTATTTATTTATTTAATTGCATAATATTATTAGCCTTTAAATCCGTGGCTATGGCAGCGTATTTATACTTTGTTTATTATATATAATATTATTTTTAACTCCTTTAAGCTATCCCCTTTTTTAAGGAGGATTAAGTAATTTATTTAATTTAAGTAAATAAGGTTCTTTATCCTCCTTTAAAGATAAGCTATAATATAATGCTTTTATCTTTATATATTTTACCTTAAAGTCCTTTATTAACTAATCTGCTTTTAAATATTCCTTAAGTATTTATATATTATAATAGTTAGGATAAGCTATTTACTTAACTAAATATTTAATAATTACCTTTCCTTAGCCTTATTAACAGTTTCTTTTTTAAATCATATAGCTAACTTTATAATACTTAAATGCTTCTAGGTCTTTTATATTATCTTTAACTTTAACTTTACTTTTTACTTTTTGATTATAATTATATAAATTAAAGAATAATAGCTTTAGCTAATATATTAATTTATTAACCTTACTCTTAATAAAGAATAAGTTAATTTATTATTTTAAGAATTTATAAAGTGGTTTGCTTAAGAGGTTATAGTTATGGTTAAAGTTTAAATATATTTAATTATCTGGATTTAAATATACTTAGCGGTAGCTTTTATTATAATATTATTTAATGAATATCTAGGCCTTAATGATGGAAAGTTAGGCTTCCTCTTAATATATATAATGGAATTCTATAATGATAATATTTATAATTGCTATTAACCTTATTAAGTTAAAGCTATATAATATTTAATTAATTAAATATTTAATGGCTTTATTATAAGCATTTCTTAAGTTAAATTAAAGAGTTAATATAATATTTATTTATTTATAAATTAGGTTTATAATTACTTATATATAGATAATGATTTTAATTATATAATTCTTCACTTTAAATTAATTATTTATTTATAGATATTATATTATAAAGAAAAGGAGTTTAATATTAAGGGATTTTTATAAGCTTTATTAGAATTTAAATAAAAACTTATAATCTTAATTTAATATAATGCATTTAGGAATGCCTTAATTTATTAAATAAAGGATTTTAAGTATAATTTTAGCTTAATCCTTAATTATATAAATAATATTTCTTAAGATAATAAGCTTAGCTTTAAAGAATTTATTAATAATTATTAAAAATATATTAAAGAAAGGTGCTATATTTAATTCCTATGTTATTTATATTATAAATATATTTAATAAGCTTATTATAAAGTTTATAATAATAATATAAAAGGCTTATATTAATAATAAGATTAGTTAGAGCTTTTTAAATAATTATTAATTATTATTTTAATTCTCTTAATAAACTTAATAATTCTAAATATATTTATAAATTTGCTTATAATATTTATTTATGATATATTATAAGATTAGGTTTTAATAGATTTTAATTTCCTTAAAATAATGCTTTAAGTTATAAGTTTTAATGATTAAAATGGTGGTAGCTTTATATAATATATATAGCCGTCTCTTATCGCTATACTTCTTAAAATAAAGCAATTTATCTTTATCCATCTTAAAGGGTAGGTTTGCTTTAAGGTTTAAGTTTTTCAATTAATTAATTATATTTAACTACCTTTTATATATTAAATAACCTTTTAATATAATCTTATAAAAGTCTTTATTTATTTTTATTTTAATTATTAAGTAAAGGGTATGGTTATAAAGCTTAGCTAACATTCTTTTATCTTTTATTAATTCTTAATATATTAAGAGTTATAATAATATATTAATAATGATATTTATATTCCTTAAAATATAATAAATATTTAATTAATATTAATTAAGGAATTTTAAAGTTAGTATTAATTTTAAATTTATCTTTATTTTATTTATAATCTTTATAAATATTTAATTTATAATATTAATAATAATTAAATAATTAATAAAGATATTTATTAATTAAATATAATTAAAATTAATAATTATTTAAAGTTTCTTTATTAATTATATTAAGTAAGCTATTTTAAGCTTTATTAATTAATATTTCCTTTTTATAATATTAATTATTTTATTAAGGTAAGTAATTAGCTATATTTAAAATTATAAAATTAATAATTTACCATCTTATTCTTACCTATTAATTAATTAAAATATTATTTTAAAGAATTTAACTTTTTTTAATAGATTAAATTAAATAAATAATATTTAATAAAGGTTATAATGAAATAAAGTATTCTCCCTAATTAAAGCTATCTTTAAGTTTATAAATGCTTAAAGTTCTTTAATAATTAAATTAAAGTTAACTTATTTAATATATTACTTTTAAGTATTACCTTAAGGCAGCTTACCTTCTACCTATATAATAAATAGCATTTTAGTTTTTCATTCTTATAATAGATTAATCCTTTAATTATATTAAGGGATAAGATATTATAAATATTTTATAAGGCTTATAAACTTTTTAAGCTATTAAAAAGTAATAAGGAATTAAAATTTATAAAAGGTTTTTACTTAATTTATAATATTATAAAGCTTAAGATTATTAACCTTAAATCTTAAAAGGTTTATAAATAAATATCTAAGGAATAACTTTTTAAAAGAAAGTAAGATATTTTAATTAATAAATAACTTAAAGATAGCATATAAATATTAAAAGTAATTAATAGCTATATTTAAAAAGATAATTATATTATTTATAAATATAGCTATAAAGGATTATAATAATTATAATAAATAGTTTATATAGCGTTATATATAAATAAGGGAATTCTTAAAGCTTATAATTATTACCTTAAATTATTCCTATTTATAATAATTAACTATTATAAATTAATTTTAATAAAATGGATATATTAAGAATTAATAAAAGAATAAGCTAATATTAATTATAAATAAATATTTCTTACTTTAAATCTTTTATATTACTTTAAATTATAATAATAATAAATATATATTAGGTATAATGACTTTATTTAAGGCTTATAAGTTTATAATTATATAGCCTTTCCTTTATTTATTAATAATACGTTATATTATAAATATTAAGGACTTAAATAATATAAACTTATATATTTATTTAGCTCTATCCTTTTTATAAAGGTTAATTATTATATTATTAATAACCTTATAATCTTTTTTATTAAAGTAATATAATTGTTTTTTAATCTTTTAATTATATTAACCTTTAATTAAAGGGATCTTTATTTAATATACCTTTAATAAATTTATTGATTTAATATCTTTAAAGATCCCTTTATATTCCTTTATTAAGGCGCTAACTTTAAAGATAAATTATAAGGAGTTATAATATATATAAACTTTATTATTAAGTTAAGCCTTAGATAGGTTTTTAATTTTATTAATACTTAGCTTATTATTAAAGTATAGGTATTCTTATAGCTTTAGTTTCTTTAAATTAGGCGGTTTATTTAAATTAAGGTTATATAAGCTAAAGAAATAAGCTATATTAATATTAAGTTACAGTTAATTTATAGCATTAAAAAGTATAATTAAGTTAAAGGATATAAATAGGTTTATAATTTATAACCGCTTTTTATTTAAATATATAGTTTATAAAGTATTTATTTTAAGTTTTTAATTATAAAAGTATATATATTTAAAGGCATATAGTATTAAAGTGTTTATTATAGTATTATATTTAATATATAAAGGGTATAAAGATTGATTAATAGTTATAATATTAATATTTTAATAGCTTATTAAGTAGTTAACCTAGCCTTTTTACTTAGGTTAAAATAAAAAGGTAATATTTTTTTTTATAAAGGAAATATAATAGGTAATAAATAATGGAATATTAATAAAACTATAATATTTATTATAGCTTTTATTATATAAATATATTTTAAGACCTTTAAGAAGATAACAGTATTAATAATAGCTTCCTTAAAATAATTAAATAAGATTTTATTAATTAAATTTAATATATCTATTTTATAAGGTATTATAAATTCTTACTTAATTAATAGCCTTATATAAAGGTTGTTTATAACTTAAGCTTTAATTTTAATAACAATTATTATAAGGCGGCTATTAATGGTAGCTTAATAATATATATTAAACTTAATTTATCTCTTTATTATAATCTTATTTATACCTTTAATATTTATAATAGCCTTTTAGTTAATATTAATATTTAAGATAAGCTTAAAGATAGATAATGATATTATATATTATAAGGCTTTGGTATTATAATATATAATGAAAGTTATCTTATCTTAAGATCTTCTAATTTATATATAGGTATAAATATATCTATAGCTTTTAATTAATAAAATCTAAGGTAGTTTATTTATTTAAAAGAATAGCTTAATTTATAAAAAGCGTTTTAAATATAATTTATTAAATATTATATTATAATAGTTTATATATTAGCGGTATACTTTATCCTTTTAAAAGTTAATATAGCAACTATAATAAATAAATCTAGGTATATAATATATATATTAATTTATATATATCTTAATATCTAAAGCTATAAATAGTTTCCTTAAAAGGTTTAAAATAAATAAATATATATCTTTTATAAGATAATATCCTTCTTTAATGCCTTTTAATGGTTTATTATCTAATGGCTTAGTTAGTTCTTTATATTCTTTTATATCTTTAAAGGGTTAGTTGGTCTCTTTTTATATTTTAAGTTTTTTATTAATAAGGTAATATCTTTCTTATTTTAATTTAATTTCTTAAGATATATTATATTAAAAGCTTTTATTATTAATATTAAAAGCTTATATAATATAGTTTATAATATTATCTTAATTATCTTATTTATTAAAATATTTATTTAATTAAGGTATTAGATTTAGATATAAGCGCTAAGGTTTTTTTATTATTTTAATGGAATTAAATATATTAGTTAAGAGTTTTAATAAAGGGTAAGTTAAGGCGCTATATTTTTATATAGCCCTCCGCGCTTCTTATAATTTTTATTTTTATTCTTAGCTTATACATTAATATATTTTATTTAATATATATACTTTAAGTTTATTTATAAGTGGTAAAGGTTATATAGTAGTTAGTTTTATTGCTGCTTTATATAAATTAAAAGGGATATAAATATTAATTAATAATATAATTTATAAATCTACCAGTTTATAAGTTATTATTTATAAAGCTAACTTAAGTTTAAGTAATTAAGGTTAAAGTTTTATATAATCTTTCTTTCTTAAATATTAAATCTCTTATTTATTTTATAAATAAGTTTTTAATTTATATAAATTATAACTTATTAATGGTTAATTAAAATATAAAATAATTAAGGTTTTATTAATATTATTTTATATATTTTAAGTTATAAATATTGCTGGTTACTTAATTAGAAATATGAATTTATAAACTTATTAGGTATATTTCTAGATGTTTTAATTATTATATGCGTTGGCTTAGTTATAATATTATTGGTTTAATAATATCTTTATTATATCTCTTAATATATTAAAGTTATTTAAGAGGTATCTCTTTTATTAAGATTATTTATTATAACTTATGGTTAAAGATAATTGCTTATAGCTTGCTAGTGTGGTTTAAAATTATAAATAGGTAATGCTTAAAAGGCTTATAAATAGATTTCAGTATAATTAATACTTATAGCTGGAAACTCTAGTAATATAAAGCTTATATCTGTTGATAAAGCCTTATAAATCCTTTTATATTATAATTTTCCTATTAATTTAAGATATATAAATAAGCTTAATATAATTATTTTAATTTTTATATAATTTAAATTATTTAATAATAATATCTTTTTAATCTTAATCTTATTAAAAGGCTAAAAGTTTAATTAAGCTTTTATTATTATTAAGGGGTTTTAATAATATTAAAGGCCCTTAGCTATATATAATTAATCTTTAATTTTAATTATTTTAATTAAGGTTATATATATAATTATTATTAATCTTATATTAACTTTAATAATTAATTTAATTATAATCTTTAAAATAGGTAATAGATATTATATAATAAGGATTTTAATATAACTAAGATGCTCCTTAGCTTTACCTACCCTATATAGATAAATTAAGATAAGGGTAATAAAGAATACCTTTTTAATAGATATTATACTTAGCTATTAAGGAATATATTTACCTAGCTTTAAAGGCTTTTAAGAATAAAATTTATATAATAACTTATTAATTTAAGGATAAATTATTAAAATAATCTATAATATATTTAGATTAAAGAAAATCTTTTATTAATCTTTAAGGATTATTAAAAGAAAAATACCTTTATTTTAAAATTCCTTAATATAAAACTTAAATATTAATATTTATAATTAGGTTTAATAAATTTAAGATAAGATAAATTAAATAAAGAATTTTAAGTTTTATAATTAATTCTTATAGAAATTAAAGGTTTAAGATAATCTTATTTTTTTTATATACCTTAAAGCTCTTACCTTATTAAAGAATATTAAATATTATAACCTAAGGGTTTTATAAACTATATATAAGAAAGCTAAACTTAATATTACCTTAAAGGTTAAAATATTATTTAATAATAATTTTATAATTAATAACGATTAAAGCTATATTAATTTTTCATTAAAATTCTTAATATTTAAATAATAATTATAAGGGTTATAACTTATTAAATATAATATTTTAAGTAAATAAATTATTATTAATATTAAGTTAATAATATTAATAATAATAATTACATATTTTTATAAATAGGTGGTTTTTTACTTTTTAATTTTATAATAAGGATTTAAATTTAATAATTAATTTTCCATTTTATTATTAATTAATAGATATAAAAGCATTTTCCTTAAATTATATTTAATTTAATACTGCTTTTAATTATTATTATAAATCTCTTAATAAATTATATATAATATTATATCGCTTATAAAGGGTTTATTAATTAATAAAGTTAGCGGCTAATTATAATAAATCGCAATCTTCCTTAAAGATTTAATTAATAAGATTTAAAGGGTATTATTTAAATATAATTTAAAGATAAAGCAATCCTTATATTTAATAAATAAGTTAAAAGTTAATAAGTTTTAATAAAAAAGATAATGAAAATTATAAATCTAAAATATATTATATCTTAAATATATTTAAATATTAATATTTAAATATTCTATAAAATTAAATAATAGCGCTAATTTAATAAATTATGAAAATATAAGTATTATATATCTAAAGGGTATATCTAGACGCTAGTATTTAAGTATTTTATAAAGTTAAATAGCAGCATTAATTTAATAAATTATAAAAATACAGGTATTTTGCATTTAAAGCCATATAACGAGGCGATATTAACTTATTAATAATAAACTTAATCCTTAATTTAGGGTAAAATAGCAGAGTATATATAGCTAGGGTATATAGTTATAGCTATTATATAATAGGAAAAATAATTAATTAATGCCCCATGAATTTATAATAAATTTATAGGAAATAGCTATATAAATAAATATATAATAAATATATTATAAATTTATATAAAGTTATAAGTTTCCAGTAAATTTATAATAAATTTATAATATATTCTTATATTTATAATAAATTTATTATAAATATTTAAATTCACTATAAATTAACGGGCTATATATTATAAATAGCTCTTATAATGCATTAATAAAGATTTATAAAGATTATTTTAATCATTAAATTTAATTAACCTAAACTATATATATAAAGAAGATTATTAAAATAGCTAATAAAAGAAATCTTTCTTATAAAATCCTTATAATAACTAAAGAATTAAAGTTATAAATCAATATTATAAAACTTATTAAAATCAACTCCTATTAATCAAAAATTAAGTTTATATTATTTATAGTAATATCCACTCAACTAGATATTATATTCACTATATTAAGGCTTATATAATTCCTTATAAATCTAAGCTAAATATATTATAATATTATAAATTAAATATTTCTTTATTTTAAAAATATTAAATATCTTACTCTTTACTTTATAAATATAAATAAATTTATAATAATAAGTAATTCTTCTTTTATTAATAACATTATTAATTAAAAGAGTTTTTAAATATTTATAATAAAATTATTTAAAGGAATAATTAAATAAAAAGCTAATAAATAAAATATAATTATAATATTAATAATAGAAATAGAAATAAAACTCCTTACCTTAATATAAACAATAAAAAAACCTTATTTATAAGCAGACTTTTTATAAAATTATTAATAAAATTCAATAAAAAGAAAATTAAAATTAAATATAATAATATATAAACCATAAACCTAATAAATTTCAAAATTACCTAGCTTAAAATAAAATTATAATATATAAATATTCATAATTATTAATTACGGTAAAAGGTTTAAAATAATACTATTAATATAAAATATACTTTATTAATATAAATAATAATAAATAAATTAATTAAGGCATTATTAATTAAAAAATAAAATAGATTTTTTCAATAATTAAGCTTAAAAGATATTAATAATTAATGAAAAGATTGGAATTTATTAAAAAAATCTTATAAAGTATAAATAAAAAGCAATAGAAAAAGATTAAAATCCAGCCTATTATAATATATTAATTTAAGGGGATATATTAAATATAAAAATTATATAATAAATAATTAATTTATTATAAATGTATTATAAATTTATTAATAACTATAAATTTATTATAAATTCATTAATAATTTATAGATTATCACGGTAAATACCTAAGGCATTTACTTTTTAACTTAATAAAACTAGCCCCCGTAATATAAGGACTTAATAAAAGAAAATAAGCAATATAACATCATTAAAAACTATAATTTTACCTATGAAATCACTATAATCAACCATAATGCAGTATAAAATTTAATAGATTAGAATAATATCTTTATATATTGAAATAATTAAGTATTACCTTTATTCCAAACTATTAATATAAACCTTATAGGTTATTTATTAAACCCTATAAAGGTTTAATATAATCATTATATATATAAAGCAAACTATTGCTTTAAAAAGACTTTATATAAGAATTTATTATAAGCCTTATAATTTATAATATAAATTATTATATAAACTTATATTTATTAATTTAAGAAATTCATATAGCTTGTAAAGAAGATTATAATATATACATAGTAGTACCTTTATAAATGCTTTAAGCTGTATTAAAAAAAAGTACTTAGCCATTCATAACCTTCTTATGTGCATTTTGTTCCAGCCTAACGGAGCCTGTTAGACGAAATATGATGCAGAGAATTCAAAATATAACAACTGGTAGAACGGTGGACCAAATTCACAATTCAGAGATCCGTCCCATGCTTGGCAGGTTGAGGTGAACAAAATGGCAGCTGGGTTCTATGGAGCCTTGCTCATCAGTACATCATTTGCCGTAACACTAGGATATGGCCATCACAGTGCTCAAACTGCATGCCAATATCTTCGCGTTGCAGCTCCAAACGTCACCTTGGTTCCTTTCGATCCAGAATATGCGAATGCCAGCACCGAAAACTGGTAACATGATCCATGCCAACTCAATTCACCCTATAATCTCGTCCTGCTGACTGATCTCCACTCAGGTCTGCAACTGCTTGGGTGAGTCCCACCTGTGTGATTCGGCCCAACGACGTTCAGGGGCTCCAGAAGGCCTTGGTCCATCTAACCTCCAATCATGTGAAATTTGCCATACGGTCTGGAGGACACATGCCTTCACCAAGGGCTGCGAACATAGATGATGGTTTATTGTTTGATTTGGCTGCCTTGAACAACATCCGCTACGATGCCTCATCTGGGACCGTAACTGTTGGGGCAGGAACGAGGTGGGGGATTATTTATAGAGCGCTCGATGTCTTCAACGTTACTGTTGTTGGTGGAAGGGTGCTGGATGTCGGTGTTGGTGGACTGACCCTTGGCAGTGAGTTCGTCCCCACCTGTTTGACACAGGTTCCTGCTGACTCGATCCCTTCCACTCAAGGTGGTCTCTCTTATCTCACAGACTTGTATGGTTTAGCCTGTGACAACGTGGCAGAGTTCGAGGTAATTCCTTCCGGTGCTCGGCCTTCCTTCTGGAGACTTACGAACGCAGGTCTTGCTTGCCAATGGTACACTGGTGACAGCTGATCAGGAACGAAATGAAGATCTTCATTGGGCACTCAAGGGCGGCAGCAACAACTTTGGTGAGGACATCGTAGTCAACAGCGTTGCCGGAAGAGCATACCTGACGGCGTGGCAGGAATCGTTACATCATTCAAGCTCTACACCTATCCAATCCACAATGTATGGGGCGGTATCAAGACCTACAGTCTGGAAAACCTCCCGGTACTATTTTCGGCTGTACTCGAATACCAGTCGAAACCCGCCAAGGACCCGTACGCCAACTTTATGTTACAAGCCTCTATCACCAACGCCAGTGTGGGGGCTGTGTTGAACATGGTCTACCTAAAACCAGTGGAAGCCCCCTCAGCTTTCGCACCATTTTACAACATTTCAACAACAGGCGATACTACCAAGATCCGAAGTCTGACTGACATGATGAGCGGGCAGGTAGTGCCAGATATCCCGAGGTATGTCTGTGGGTCAACGACACCTGGCCAACAGATTTCTGAGCCAGGTCCGTGCTTGTAATTCTAGCTGACTATGTGATCCGTCAGGTGGGACTGGTTCACCACTTTATTTCAGCCCGACAACAATCTGTACCAACAAGTCCTCGAGATCCTAACAACAGCGCCCGAGCTCACTGACATCTCATCCATCACATCAGGATCCCTGGCACTTGGTCTGCAGCCAGTTTCAGAAAGTGCCGTGCGGGCTGGTCGGGCGCGTGGCCGGGGCAATGCCCTGAACCTTCAGGCTTTGAACCAGACATGGTTTGTCTTGGACACTGGTTGGAACTGGGCGGCTGATGACACTGTGGCCCACGGGCGATGATGAAACGAGTTAGAGAGGCCGCCGTGCAAGGGGGGCTTGACCTCCCATATTTATTCATGAATGACGCCAGCTACGACCAGCAGGTCATTGCTAGCTATGGTCCGGGGAATGTGGCCAGGCTTTATAATGTACAGAGAAAATATGATCCCTACGGTGTATTCCAGCACCTGGTTCCAGGTGGTTTTAAGCTACCATAGGAGACGATTGGCAAACTGCCAGAAGAGAAAGGCACTGGAAGGATTAATGTGCAATTAAACTTGCTGTTGTACATCCAATTTGCTCAACTTGAACCGCAGAGAAAAGCTTCACAATTTCGAGAAGCGTGTGAATTGACAAGGTTGATGTTCTTTTCAGCACAGCAGCCTAACAGACTCACTTTCAAGAGACTTCAAGATTGTCAGCCAACATGAATGCACTCACAGATCAATATCAGACGTCCGCCACAGCTTGAGCCCAACTATGAAGCTGACCAACGATTTATGAAATTGTCCAACTGATGCATGGGTCAATACGAACTCAGGTATACCAAAGGGCTTTGAGCGCATCAGCTGTGTGTGCTCCTTGTCTTTGACTACATAATATCAGCCGCCGAGCATAGTGGCCAGATGATAAACATTGCACGGAGCTCTGCGCTGAAAAGTTCGTGTGATGGCTTCTCGTACCTATTAAAAATTCAAGAGAGCGGATATTCGTATTCACAGAAACGAATAATACATCCATACATACTGCAGTCAGTATATGATTAACGCCCCACACCCGAATCAGTATGATGCAATATGAATTTGACACTTACAACAATATAATTAGCATACTCATCAGCATACTCATTACTAGTTCGGCTTTTGTTACAATCTCTAGGGTGCAAATTGCTTAAATGTATAGCGTTCTAGCACTTATTTAGTCTATATGGACTATAATCTTATTAAGAATGTCCCTTTCATCATCATCACTAACAACGTCCTTAACAGCCAGATCTACCTTACGTTATCGCTATAACACCAGAAAGACGAGGTCTAAACGATTAGATGTCGTTTCTAATGCTTAATTGATTAATCACAACGAGCATTTAGTTGATTTAACGTGGCGTTTGTAGGGTGGTTGAGTTGACTTGGGTGGCGATGAAGGCTACGCAGGGCATTATTTAGGGGGGGGTACATCGTGGATGTACCATCCGTTTCTGCGACTGCGAATATCCCCTCTCAAATTCAATTTGTAGATATTCTTGCGTTGGCATGCGCCCAGCCATCATGTAATGTCTGTGATGCAGTCTGCGCTGCTGCTTTTGTGATTAGCTATATTAGCCGTGCTGCACCGGTAGCCTTAAGGCTGCCAATGATCCCAAAGTTGTTCTACCCCTGGTGAACCCATGTACCTTTTTCCACGGCCTTCCGAGATTGGATTTCATGATCAGGCTTCTCCAGAGGATTCAAGAAGATATTGTGAAGGTGCGTCGGGCCCCATCAACGTGACCTTCTGGATCGTCATGACTGCATGTGATGAGGCAGAGGAGGAGAACGGCTGATTTGGATGCACCTGGCGATGGTGATGAGAAATTAGCTCAGGTAAAGGCGTCGGTTTGCTAGGTACTGGCAATGTTGCATGAGACTACAGATACGTCCAAGTGGAGGCGCAATACTCACACATGGTATCATCATATACAACATAGAATGAGGCAGTCACTACTCACAGAATAATCTATCCAAGACGTACGAGATTGCAGCTAAATCCTTTTACAGCTCTCTCGGCCTCCTTTATCGAGTCAAAACCAATATATGTGCTTTTCCAGGGGAGAGAAATGTCTCGCAGGCCGTTTCTATTCCAAATCAGGATAGGCCTGGCATCCTGCACAACAAACTGCCCGCATACAACATTTCCACAGCTGAGCCCACTCATTTGTTAGACAACTGACAGTAGATGGCAACTTGGAAGTTCCGACGGACCAGCGAGTATGCATATATGACCTAGGTACATACTACCAAAGACGACTCCTGTTTCGAGGGTTCTGCATTTATCATTGCTACTTGTATTTCAAGAGACCGTTGAGCACCCTCAGACATTGTTTATCAAAGGGTGCTTGTGACTCCAAGGAGCCTTGCAAGTTTCAAAGATGGAATGATATCAAGTCTGTAAAAGCATTTTACAGTATGCAGTTTATGAAATAGCCATGAACTCTGTGATGTCTCTACGAAGTTCAAAGGAAACCACTATAAAAACACCAACTGAAAACAGAGTCTCCAACCAGTTACACAAAAGTATGCCATGTCCAACACTTGACAACCCAACCCTGTAGTTGCAAATCCAAATTATTGTTGAAATAATCAGGTCTTCCACACAAGACTTGATAATCAAAAAGAAAAAAAATTGCGAAGCTTCATGTGCAACCGTTAGGTCTGTTAGAGAGACACTGACTGGTGCAAACGCCATGCAAATTGACATCACGGGCGATGGCTGATACGGAACCGCCCCCACCGCAATTGTTCCGCTCTTTGTTTGCGGTGTCGTAAAGCTCTGTCTGTACCAGTCCTGGCGCCGGATTCGCCCAGCTAATGCAGCATTGGTTGCCCGACTGATTTAGGCAAATAGACCGAGGCGCTGTACTGACACCCACATTCCTCAATGAGTCTATCAATGCTGAGCACACAGTGGTGTAGGCTGAGTGTGCGCTGTTGCACTGAACCTGATTGCCACCGCATCGCCGATGCACATCAGAATGGGCAAAATCGCCCATAGTCGTCGTCGCTGAATCCTCATTGTCAGGCACACCCCAGATGGTAAGGTTGCCCACTGGGGTGATCTCGCTGTCGAGAATGACGAGCATCGGTCCTGATTCCTGCTCTTGCTGTGGAGGTTGGTTGCGAGGGAGAGTGATGATCGCTGCGCTCTGAACCCCGACAAGGCCAGCCAAAACGACCGCAGTGATTTGCTTGAAGAACATGTTAAAGTGTTAGAGGCTTTCGAGGAATTGTAGCTTTGGACGGCACTTAGAAATAGGGGGGTGAGAAGGTTCAGAGGATATTGTGTGGATGTTGAGGCTGTGGATTGAAGCAGAGTGGACATGTGGGCCATCTTATACTTCACCGAGTGAAGAACGCGCCTTGTGATAAGCTGTAAGAACCTGGCCCAATGCCCACCACATCTTCGTCTCTATCAACATCTTCCTAGCATGACTCCTTCGACAGGGTAAACGTGTCGATGCCAAGGAAAGGTCTCAAGCCCCAGAGTGATCATTTGACACCAAAACCCAGACAATTAGGTAACTGTATTGCAAAAGCAGAAACATCTTTGTAGATGGCCTCCCTTTGGAGACTGAGACACACCCCCAATACATGTTCGCATCGACAGCATATTGAAGTCCACGAAGACGGGTTGAATACGCAAAACAGATTAAGGCTTGAATGAGCGAAGAATTGCAAGGCAGTTCAGAAACAATGAAGGTGGTTCCAGAGGCTAGATTTTGTGCCATAGTGATTGTGCTGAGATGCTTTAGAAGCAAATATAATTGTCATTGGTGTAAATGGAATAATGCTGTCAATTAACCAACTAGCTAGAGTGCTTTGGTATCTTATGATAGATTCTTGAACCGGATGTGACCCTTTTCCGTCCTAATCAGCAAACTTCACTCGAGTAACAAGGCTGCCGGACATCTCGGAAGCTGTAGACGGTGAGAACCGACAGATAGATCAGTAGAATGGCATCAGGCCACTGGAATCTTGTGTCTGGGGTTTGTCAGCGTCCTGCAAATTTTTATCAGGCTATTGATGTTGCGTAACCACCATGAATCAAATCCCACGCTCGTAACCGTCCTCGGAGCAGATCCTCCTGGCTATTTGCCTCTCTGGTCTGCGAAGCCAACATGTTGGCGGTAAGCATGGATCCAAAGTAGGTAGGGATGCTCAAGGACCTTCGACTGGCCCTGAGACAAGAGCTGACTTTGTTTATTTGCATGCAGCGCTGAGTCGAGTGGCCCCCATTCGACCTACTTGAGGGGCCACTTGACTTCCGACTGAGCGCCAGGTCCTATAATAAAGAAAGGCCCGGTACACCAGTTCTTATCTTGTTACGGACTACGTGAAGAGCACATGGTGGCTCAAAGACCGTGAAGTATGCCCCATTTGTATCCCTCATTCGGCTATCGGCTCCTGCAAGCTTGCGGGGAGCGTGAAGCTGATTGCCCAGGTGCATTGTATCTTGGCCTCCATCGCAGCCACTTCTCTCCCAGAGCCTGATCGGCTTGATTGTGTGGGGGCAACTATATACACATGAACACATTCTTTACGCCCTTACGCCTTTTTCTTGACTTCTCATCGGTGCATCAAAGATGGCAGAACTAGTGTATCATCTCATGCGGAATATCATCAGCATGGGAGACTTGGCCAGAACGCTGCAAATGCAAAGATGATTAGCCTAACTTTACCATTCATGGATACAAGAGCTGATCCGGGTGTTATTTAGGCCTCAGTTGGTAGAAAATGTGCCTCCACATCAAAATTTGCAGTCCTCGGATGTTCTAGATATGTCGAATTATTGCTGGCTTGGATAGGCCGCCTCGTAGCATTTAATGTCTCTAGTTCGGCTCAACAGATGAAAGTCACGCACGGCAGGCAACTGAACGCGATCATCGCTCCCAAGGTCCGCTGCAGAAATCAATTCACACGAGTCTCATGATACACTAGCACTGGAGCCTCGAATGCCGTCACCTTGGAGTTGTCCAGGGAAAGTGTCTTGCCGTTGCCCTCAGACATGTTGTAAATTTTTCTTGTGTAGCTTGTTCTTGCTGTTTCTGTGCTCAAGGAAGCCGTCGTAGTCCGCATCTAGATTTTCTTTCGCAGTACCGCCTATTCCCCACCTGCATTCCTAGCCACAGCCTAGCGCAGCTGTGGATCTTTACTGGTGGATCTTCGGCCAATATCTGCGTCTGCTGGAAATCGCCATGATTGGAGACTTAAGGGTGACCCTTCAGAGCCCTTGGTCATTCCCATACTGGAGCTATGCCCGTCCACAAGTGGATTGTTAACTGGACGGCGGGGGGCGCGTGACAAGAGTCCAGAAAGACCTGGGAGGTGTGTCCGTGCGACATGCTTCAAAAAATGATGGCGGAAGGATTTAATGTTTTGACGATCTCACACTTTCTTTCGGGATCCGCGGAGCTTCACAAAGTTGTGCTCATGGGTACTTCCAGGGTAAACGATGAGAAGATGCAAGGAAGTTCTCAAGAGCCCGAACAACATATTGAATATTAAACTCGTGTAAATCGCGAGAGTGCTCATAACCATCTTCCCGCGCGAAGTCGAAAGGGCGCAATTTTAGGTACGCCGGTAGAAATGACTACTCTGGCTTTCAAGGAACTAGGCAGAGCCAAGTTTCTACGTCTGATATCTGGTTAACCTTCCAGAAATAGTACCTCCAGTCGGTCTACCGGCGGTAGGGTGCTCGTTGTGGTGACAGATCACCTGCTGCTTATGGTGGCCCTCGGCGCTTTCAAGGTTGGATCCAAGTAGCTCAAGTTTATCAACCATCTTGTTGTCTCTTTTCAGAATGAAGGACAGAGCTAATACCGAAGCCAACGTGACGACGCTCAAGCCCAAGTTGACACCCCAAGCTGAGACATCCAAAGTCAGTCAGTGTGACGGTTGCTAGACTGGCGATGCTTACCAGTGGTGTACCTCGGGCCATCGCTATCCGGATACAAGTATGGAGTCCATACCAGGGCTAGGTTGCCAATCGAGTTGCTCATGGAAAGACCAATTGCTCGCTTCTTCTGAGGCTGTGCAGCGATGTTCGCCACCCAAGCGTTGGATATTTGGAAACCCCCATAGGTCCCTGGAAGCATGAGTAACAATGCAAAGTATCGAGCGCCCGTATTCGTCGTCGCAAGTGTTATGATGATGCCGGAAATAGCAACTAGCGTCGATACACAATATATGGGGAGCGTCTGCTGGTTTTGTCGCTGTGCCAGGTGTTGAACAGGCTGAAAAGGGCCGTAAACACATACGGCTTTTGATTTTCAGGAGTCAGTACGCGAAGTACATATTCAATGAGGAGTTAATTGGAACTTACAGGTGCAGTCAGCAAAAGAGTATTGATGTTGCTGTATCCGAAGTCCTTTACTAACGTGGGCAAAAAGTTGGTTAGAGAGGCAACTGCCTGAAGGCACATCTGATTGAGGACACAAAGCCAGACACGATGGTCTTTGACCACCATTTTCAACGAGTCGAAGGTTCGTATCTCCGACTCTTCATAGCCAGCATCTTCGATGAGCCGGACAACACCCAAGGCTTTCTCTTCTTCAGTGAGCCATCTCGTAGTCGCTGGCCAGTCCGGGATAATGAACCTGGTAGCCATTGCAAATACAACAGTGGCAGTTCCTTCGATAATGGAAAGCCACCGCCAGCTGGGTATTCTGTTGTTCTCGAAGGCCGCGGCGATACCGGCCGCGAAGAGACCCCCAAAAGCACCGCTGATCATGGCAGCACAGAAGAAGAGCCCAGTCGAAAGCCAAGTTC
Organism: Diaporthe vaccinii; assembly: GCA_039880775.1. Classification (NCBI taxonomy): domain Eukaryota; kingdom Fungi; phylum Ascomycota; class Sordariomycetes; order Diaporthales; family Diaporthaceae; genus Diaporthe; species Diaporthe vaccinii. Next base: position 71,357 of record JBCEDN010000003.1, read on the forward strand.
TGAACGGGTATACCAGCCCGAGAATAAGAAGGCAACACCGGCGAAAAATGGTGCCTCGGCGATTCCTAGAAAGAAGCGGCATGCTGCGATTCCCGCAAAATTCTGAACAGCCCCTGAGCATCCACTAACGACCCCTCATACTACCATGACGGTTGGAAGATAAATACTAGGTCTAGTAAGGCCCAATATCATGTTGCTGGGGACTGGTAAAAATCATTACGGGGCATCGGAACAGTGTAAAGATCCAAGGACTTTATGATCTGCTGACCTTGCATCAGGATGTATCCGATGAACGTGAGACTTAGCACGATGTTGTATTCTTTACCAGCCAGACCAATGTCTTCGGAGATTCCCTGGACCTTGGCTTGTGGTAGCGCGTTGCGATCAATGTAATTGAGTATGTACATAAGGCTCTGCTCAGGTGCAAGTAATAATACGTTAACAGCGGCTGGGTGATATTGCTCAGACGGAGGTGCGTCACTGACGAGAATGGGGAGAAGCCGAAGGTCAATTTTTCGGTTCAACGTCTTTTCCCTGGCAGCTCGCTCCTCTGGTGACCATGAGACCACGATTGTCTGGTAATCCAAAGTTGTTTCAACATTGGCTGCATCTCGGGGCGGTGTCATTATAGCGATTGTGAAACAAAAATCAGTTTCCTTGTCAGCAAACGTGAGCTCAAAACAGAGCTATAGTTTCCAGAGACAAAACACTGTCAAGGAGATATCTGCGACATCCGGGGCAGCCTCCAGCTTATTATAATTAATAGTCCCCGCCTGATACACACTTATCCCCATTCCCCAATGTTTTATGCCCAGGCGATCATTGCTGACTCTCAGATGCCTTCTCTCATTGTTCTTCCATATGCTCCTAATACCCAGGTACCTGTACCCCTCACCATGTATCCCCTTTTGTCGTGAAAATTCCCTGAATAGATCCGATCAGTTCCATTGGAGCCTGGAAATGTATTTTCCGCTTTCCCGGTGGCAGGTTTCCGGACCTGTTCCCACGGCTATGCGTGGATGACTGCAGACTCGCATCAACCCTGCATGTGATACTGGTTTGAAATTCCAAGTGGATGAGTTCCCCCGCAAATGACATGTAGTATTGGGGCCACTGCAGCCAGGATTCGGCGGATCGCGATGACTTCTCCTCTTTACCTACAGATGTACCTACGTTGGAGGTGATGAACCCCATCCACGGAAAAACATTAATTCCCGTCGATTTGCAGATGCGAAACCGCTGATCGCGGTCTGTGAAAATCTCGTCATAAGCCTTCTGACTCCTTTACTGCTACTCCAACCAGATGCAGTCTGTAGTGCCCTCAGGATATAAAGGAATTACTGCTTGAAACTCTTGTTCTGAACAACTCGCCCGTCTTCTAGTGTGCACCCCTGTCCACCACACCACCTCATCCACCCATCATGACCAGCCTTTCGACTAAGCTCGCCGAGCTGGAGGCCGCGGGCAGGCCTATCCAGGTCGGTCTTATCGGCGCGGGCAAATTCGGCTCTATGTTCATCGCGCAGTCTCACAGGACGGTCGGAATGAGACTAGCTGGCATTGCGGACCTGTCCTCCGACAGGGCCTTTGCGGCGCTGAAGCGGACCAACTACCCGACTGAAAAGTACGACACCACTGTCAATGCATCCATATCCGAGGGGATTCGTTCGGGAAAGACGATAGTCACGACAGACTCCTCTTCTCTCATTGCCACGCCGGAGATCGATGTGATCCTCGAGGTGACCGGAAACCCGGCCGCCGGTATCAAGCACGCACTTCTTGTGAGTTTCACAATCTCATTCTTACTCTGAACTATTCCACCGGCTTACCGACTCCTGAGTAGTGTTGCGAGCATAAGAAACACACAGTAATGATCAATGTCGAGGCCGATGTTCTTGCCGGTCCTCTGCTCGCTCGCAAAGCGAAGGAGGCGGGCATTATCTACAGCATGGCCTACGGCGACCAACCTGCCCTTATCGCGGAGATGGTTGACTGGGCTCGAACAGCTGGATTGTAAGTGGGCATAGAGGACCCTTGTCCCATCACAAAGGCTTTGACTGAATGAGACTGACTGCACATTAGCGAAGTCGTCTGCGCTGGCAAAGGAACGAAGCACCTCCCTCAATATCACTACTCAAACCCCGATACAGTCTGGGACCATTACGGATTCACAAAGGAGCAGCTAGCTTCCGGCGAATTCAATCCTCAGATGTTCAACAGCTTCCTCGACGGCACCAAGTCCGCGCTGGAAATGGCCGCCGTCGCCAACGGCTGCGACTTGACTCCCCCGTCCGGCCTCAAGTTCCCGCCCTGCGGGAAGCACGATCTGCCCGAGGTGCTCAAGCCCGAGAGCGACGGCGGCCAGCTCCCGAACAAGGGTACCGTGGAGGTGGTGTCCTGCATAGAAAAGGACGGCCGCTGGGTGTTTGACGACCTGAGGTGGGGCGTGTACGTCGTTATCGAGGCGGCGTCGCAGTACCAACAGGATTGCTTCCGCCAGTATGGGCTCAAGACCGACAGTAGCGGCAAATATGCCGCCCAGTACAAGCCATATCACCTGATTGGACTGGAGCTGGGCATCTCGGTGGCCACGATCATGTGCCGCAGTGAGCCTACTGGGCAGACGAAGACCTGGGCCGGCGACGTCGTGGCGACTGCGAAGCGCGACCTCAAAGCGGGCGAGAAGCTTGACGGCGAGGGCGGTTTCACCGTCTACGGGAAGCTGATGAAAGCCGAAGACTCAATTGCCATCTCAGGGCTGCCAATCGGGCTTGCGCATGGTTTCGTTCTCAAACACGACATCAGCAAGGATCAAGGACTGAGTTGGGATGATATCGAATATGATGCTCAAAGCTCTCAGGCTGTCGCTGTGAGGAGGGAGATGGAGGCTATGTTCAAGAAGGATTTCGAGAAAAGGAAGGCTGGAATTGGGAATGTAGCACACTAGAACTGAGGGGATCGGTAAGTATTCAAACAAATAAGCTTCAGAAGGGCTAGGATGATAGCGTTGATCGAATTAATAATTTCAAACCGTAGTGAGCTACAGTTCCGACATCCTGACACCAGTATAAAATGTCTGATACCATGTCCACGTATACTCGTATTTACCAATTTGTGATCAAACCCTGGTGGCTATCTAACAAGACTCAGGATGGCGAGCAACGAGCTCTCGAGGCAGGGCAAGCTCAAGAAACTGTGGCAGAATGTGAAGCTTTTACCAAGCCGACGACATCGTGAACCATGGAGTCTAGCCTTGACGGCGCCGGATACTACGAGAAACAGCTAACGCACATCACCCTCGAGTGGCTCTGACACCTCAGCTGTAAGGCGAGCCAATGCTGAGGCTGAGAATCCCAGCAAACCAACCGTGGTGGAGACAATCGAACGTCATGGAAGCCTTCGTTGCGCTTGTGTTGAGACCGCCGTATGAATGTACCAAAGATCCAATGAAGAAGTGAAAGCACTGAATAGGTGATACCAAGCGTTGAACTAAAGGAGGGTGATGGGTCCCTCACTGCATCTACCAAATAGAGGCAGTCCACCTCCATTGCTAGGTAGAGAGAAGAAGATACCGACCCGGAAGTACATATCAACTGTCTCTGGGACGGGATAAACAACAAGACCATACGCAGCCCTGTCGGATGCTGACCACTTCCCCAGTCCCTGCGCACTGCCCAGCAGGACTAGTGACATGTGCTTCCACTGCTCAGACGGATCATGAGTTGCGAGCCAGTCCACAGCACAGTTTACCAGCGGTGATCTACTGGCTCCGATCCAGGTATCTTCCAAGTCGTCAGAGATCTCAATAGGGCCAGGCAGAGGAATGGTCCTCGTCGTGACCACCAAACCGCCACCCTCAACCTCCCCCGTGAGGTAGTGCTCCGGCCCATCGCAGGCAGCCCTGCCCTCAATGCTCTTGCACTCAGAGCGGAAGTCCTCGACGTTGTTTGAGCTTCCATACGGAAAGACGCCGGGGTCGTAACAAGCCTCACCGAAACTCGCCATGCGGTCGCGGCTGGCCCAGCTCCACGACGGTGCTCTGTACACATTCGGCCTCGAGAGCTGCTCCAGCAACGCGGCCCAGCTGGCGGCGACGTTCACGCCGACGCCCCAGTATAGCCCTCTCCACAGATCACTCTTCCACAGGCCGGCGAGGTACTCATCACCGAGGATATCGCCAAAATACCTAGCCAGGCCCGAGATCGCTGGGGAGCGGTCCCCAGGGTAGGTGAGGAGCATGCGGGAAAAGTCGGCTGCGACGTTACACCACTCGTTGTACGCCTCATCCGGCGTCATGTCGGCCTCGAAATGGTCCACCTGGAAGTAGTCAACGCCGTCGTCTTGCTGGTCAGCGGTGTGTCCAAGTGTCTGGGATCCATTCGGGCAGATGAAGTGGACAGCATTGTGGCTGAATACAATCAACCTCTTTGACAGTGCCTACTCCTGGTAAGTCCAGCCGCGCTGAGCCCAATTGCTGGCGGTAAAGTCCTCATAGACCGCGCTGTATCTGATGCTCTCAAGAGATCTCGCCTGGCTGGATACGATGCCCCTGCAATGAAGGCTGTACTCCCCAGCGATACTCGGATCCAGCTTAGAACGGAACGGAATGCTCAATAGAGCCGGTCGTAGCTGCAAGAACCCTTCAAGGCACGAATTGGACGAGATGGCGCAGGGGGTGCAGTATGCCTCATTGTAAATCTTTCCCATCATCTTGGACTCCCTTTCCCAGTCTCCCTTGTTGCCTTGAATTATGCACAGCGCGTCTATCCATAAGAATGGAATCCCGAGGGCTCTCGTTGCTTGGACGGCTTCCTTCAGAACTCTGGTCATCTCTGGCTCTGGTATATCTTCCAGCATGACGTGTATGGTTGTATTTGTGGTCTTAAGCTGCATCTTTGCCTCATCTGGCTTTCCCCAGCAGTAGCTAAGGGCGGCGTATTTCTCAAGCCCATCTGAGCGGGTCAAGTGCCTGGTCACAACTAGCCGAGGTGGATCGCAGTCAACACGGACCAGGCGAGACGGTAGGAATTTCGTCTCTTTCATGGGGTGACACACCGTCGAGCACGATTCCAGCCTCGCCCTGATCCATGCTGCAGCCTTGAAACTTAAGGAGTCGGCAGGTACCGCAGCGGAATTATCGGTTCGAAGCCACTTCTGACATGGATCTGTCCCGCCGTCAACACGGAGACAATTGATTAACCGCCAATGGAGTTCAAGAGGGTTATGGCAGCGAAATTTAGTAGGCTTACCATCTGGAGCCGACTCGATCATGAACCTGACCCAATGGTTTGAATCGAAAACTACAAAATTCAATTAGCCTCGATAGATCCTTGGTACCGCGCGAGCGGCCATGCAAACCTGACTCACCATCATTCCTCTTCATATTTAAGTTCACAATCAGCATTGACAGACCGAATGAGCAAACCATGGCCCTCCAGACATAATCCATCGTCAGTGTAAGCTCGGTGTTTCCGGTGCCGTCAAATCCAACCCGCGCCATCGCGTCCTCGACATCTGCGGACTGGATTATATCCCTCAGCGTTTTGCAAAGCCCGCAGCCCTTACTTGCAGACAGGGATAGCCGGGAGAGATCCGGATAGGTGTCTTTGACCTGATATTCAACCCGAAGCCTGCGGGGGGTCCGTCATCTTGATGCAGCTTGAGAAAGCGCCCAGTATCTTCGTCAGCTACAAAGCCTGCTGCGGCTTTGTCGTCAAATATAACGGCTCTGCAGTCATCGCAAAACATATCGTTCTAGCACGCAGGCAATGATACAATCCTAGAGATCAGGCAGAAGCTGTGCGGAATCAGATGGAGACATCTTCATTCGTTGTTATTAGCACACATACCGTCGACAGGCTGCCTCTGGGTGTAGTCGGTGCATTGCAGCCTGCTTACAGAAGTGGCTGACTAAGCCCCCACCACACACCCTCCAGGCCGCCTTCTATAACTCCCGTCGGCCCTCTGGGAATAGCTTCCTTTTTTCTAAGAGAGATAGCGCTCGCTTGAATTGACGTTTTTGAGGCCGGCTGCTATTAATATATTACCTATAGTGTGATAAACCCTTGCTTTATTCCGCGCTGCTAGTGTAGTAACCCTAACGCCGCTGATTAGACTCCATTCTCCTTTAAAGCTCACTCCCATTCCCATCTGCGGCTCAAGGCTGCCCGTCTGCCCGATCTCTGGAGCACTTAAAGATGCTCCCACTCGTCCACCAAAAGGTCGCTGACGCCGGAGGAGCTGTGAGCCGTGTGTTTCGGGATCGCCGAACCAACATGCCCACAGCGTCTTGGCTCCAGCTGGCCCAACGACGTGCTCAACAGCTTCCGCCCGCGTCGAGTCGTCCTCTCCCAGCTGGTGGACCGCATTTATTACCAGACCTGCCGTGAAGTCCATGCCGAGCAGGATGGCCACAACCAAACACGGTTCATGTCCGGCCCTGTTAAATACATTAAGTTTCTTGCCGGCCACCGGCCGTGCAGTACCAATCCACGAATTTGACCAGGGAATCAAAATGGCTGGCTGTGCAAGGCTGGCCTTTATGGCGATACTTCATTTCCCAAACCATCTCCGTAGGTTCCAAGATTGTCCAGTGTCTGTCCGGACTCGACTGTGTGAAGGCGTGGTGCGTCGCAACGGAGACACCGCCCTATGTCGGGCTCGGCTTCGTTCTCGAGGCATCAGCTCACGAGATAATTCGAGCCGACGTTCTGCCTTCATGACATATTATCCGCTGGCGAGAGGGGCGTCTCGATGGAGGTGCTTTCCAGAAGTTGGTGCGTGGCGGCCTCGTCCCACCATGTCGAGGACGATCTGCAGCTGTGGAGGTTGCTGTAGTTTCGCCTGCACCTCCAGATGCGGAGTTCCTGGCGAGATAGACAGTGTCTTCAGTGCCTAGGCGGCTCCAGAGTGCATCCCACTTCGCCTCTGGGATCCGCAGTCCGCGCCATCCACCGTTCCAAGAAACAGCAAACTGGAGTCCGTTCTATACTATATTATATCGGGATGTGCAGTGCTCCTCAGCGCTCCGGGTACTGGTAGTCCTGGTAGTGTGTCCCTGGCTCTTGGGAAGGGTACTCTTGCTCCTCGATGGCCTGCCCGTCCCACCCGCGATACCCGTAGTCCCCGCCGTAGCCATAGCCCCTTTCCCCTGGGCCGTACGAATAGCTCCTGCCCCCTCCTCCGCCGTGATAACCCCCGTCCCAGGAGGGCTGAGGCCGCAGGGACATGCGTGGCATCGGGCTGCGGGCGTATATCCTGCCCGGATCGGAGCGCATCGAGTAGGCCCTGCTCTCCCCATACGAAGAAGAGTTGGGTGGGTAGTAACCTTGCATCGGCGGCCTCCGGCTGGTCCGCGTCGTCATGGTGCTCCTCATGCTGTTCGTGCGCGAGCCCCCATCGTAGACGGACTCGGGTCTCGCCTCAGGTATGTCGAAGGGCCCGCCTCCCGGGACGTAGTACTCCGGAGCCTTGGCGGGCTGCCGCGGCGGGACGCGGTCGTAGTATCCGGGCCCGTATCCGGAGTCGCTGCTCGCTGCTCCTCCCCATCCGCCGACAGATTGCGCGTCCTGGTACCCGCCGTAGTCGTCTCCGTACTCATCGTAGTACTGACCCCGCGAGGCTTGTGAAACAACAGTCGACCTCTTGGTGGTGGACGACATGGTGGGTAGCCTGTCCGCCGTGGAAGCCCCACCGCCACCGCCGCCGTCATCCTGGCGCTGCCACAGCTCGTCGGCGGTTGGGGGCTGGATTGCGGGCTCGACGGCGCGGAAGGTGCCAGTTCGCATCTCGGCTGCGATCTGTTTCTCCAGCTCCTTGACCTCCCCGTCACTCATCTGCTTCCACCGCCCGCCGAAGAGCCGCCTCATGGTGCGTCGGAACCTTCGCAGGACCATCCTTTTCACCGTGTCGTCATGTCTCATGGATGGTGTGATGATGTCGATCCCAGCAACGCCCGTAGAGTTGCGGCGGCCTTGCTGGGCTTGAGGTGGCATCACCGGATGAGTCGGAGTGCGGGATGAGTAAAGGGGTGGTAGGCAGGTGGATGGGGTGAGTGAGTCGGCAGCGGGCGGTTGAATGAGTGCGAGGTGTAGTGGTGAGTGGGCTCAGCTGGCGAGTTTGACTTTCGGACCAGCCAAGGGGGCTGTGTGGGAGCACCAATCAAGGGGGTGGGTGCTTGGTTGATGGAGGGAGAGTGAGAGGGCCGTATAATGGCACTTGTGAGACGTTGTTAAGGACCGGGTGGCCCCAGGAGGGTGGAGGCTCAGAGGGGCACGCTTGGAGAATGGCCAAGGCCCATATGCCTGCTGTGATTTGGTGAAGGTTCTGGCCGGAAAGTCGGTCAAATCAGGCAGTCGGTCATTGCACGACCTTGGAGATGCCGCGTCACGTCGGCCGCAATGTGTTTGGCGTAGGGCAGTTGCTGTGTTTGGTGCTCGCAGTGGTGGTGTGTGGAGGTGATGTGGAGGTGGTTTGTGCTTCGCAGCCTTAACTTATGACATGGGTTGACTCGAACCTGGGGAGTGAGAAATATCGATCAACAGCAAGATGCAAGCATGCTGCAGAGTGAGGTACAAATTGAGTAGTTGCACTGGCTTGTCGTCGTCGTTCAACAGAACAATCCGAAAGTGAGTAGAGCAGCCATTAACCTCGGTGGTGTTTGGGAGTTTCAAAAATGGGAGCTAAAACCGTTTCAGCGACCATGACCGTAAACGTCCACACCAGGGCATCGCTGTCTTGGGCAGGCTAACGTTAGACTATGTAGCTCGTATACCCTGTAGATACTGTGTAGCCGGACACCGAACAAGGGAATATTGTTCAGGGAGATTATACTTACTGGCAGTACGGCCCTCATGACTGGCGAACAAATCCCCACCAAGGCTTACTCGGTGGTGGCTGGTCGTCGGCACATTCTCTCTCGACAGCACATCTAGCAACTGATTGGAGTCCCATATCCCATCTCCCACCTCTCACTTTCCTCCGGCCAGCCCCTTTCCCCAGTTTGCATAACCGGTTTCTGCAAGCTCATGCATCATCATCTTGTGGTGTCCCCTGCCCATTCGAGCGCGCACAAGCTCCCTCGTGTCACCGCCACACCAACCCAGCTCTCCCTTTGCGATCTAGGCCCAGGCCTTGCGCAATGCCGCTGCTGGAGATCGGACGGACCCCAATTATCGATACGCTAACGTGCCTGCGGTTACGCGGTCTCATGCTCTCCACTCTGGGCAATTCGACCCAGGGCTGCCGATTGGGTCGGTATCGATGTAGTCAGCATGTCCGGGAGCTTGAAGACGGACGTGAGTAGAGCTAGCAGCTCGTGAAGAGCCCGATAGTAGATGGATAGATCCAGGCAGGGTAGCATTCCGGCAAGCCACAGAGTGCTCCGGGTACTTAGCCCTGACGACCTGGATATTCAGGGTTTCCAGGGTCTCTTCGGTTCTCACCTACCCTCCCCCCCCTTTCGGCTACCACCATCACGGTCAGCCATCCATGGTTTGGCTCGAAGATTGTCACATGGATCAACGGAGTTCGACGCATGCACATCATGGGCAGCATGAAATGCCTTCACAGTATTTGGGTTTGCGCGCCATAATGATTGAAACAATGTTGGAAAACCGCGACTGACGTGGTAGGATTGTTTGGCAGGACCCAAACTCCCGGGTGCACTGGGCGAGGGGACCCATCGTTTCCCTTGTCCTACTTAGTCGACGTCATGAGATGCTTCTGACTTTCGCCATCATTAATCTCCTGACTGAGTCTGCAAAACTTCTTTGTCGTAACCAAAATAGGTCAATTGCTGAGAACTCACATTGGACTGAGGTGTCAGAACGCATAGAGACTCGTAGAACCGGGACATCAGGAGATTCTCGTCCAGGTGGAGCCATCTCTGCGGTGTATATCACGAAGAGCCCCGTGCAAGATCCCACCTTTGTTCTGCCTCAACCTCAACTCTCATGCGCTTCATCTCTCCAATCTCTCGCCTACTACGTGGTTTCACACCTACAGTAAGCAGGATGGCACTTCACCAAGCAAAATCAGACAAGCTGATCTGTAAGTGATCCCGTGAACACATCGCCAGGCCCGGCTTGCAACGAATCACCCATGAGTCATCACCATCCCACTGCTGCACATCTTCAGCCTCTTGGTAGTCAAGCTCCCAGAATGACAACTACTAACACACACCCAGTCGCACCTGCCGGCGGCACCCAAAACGCCCGCGCCGACCAATTCACCCAACATGAATCCCAAGGCGGCCTGCACCGGCGCGACCTGGACCCAGCCAGCCCCATCACCCAGTTCCACTCATGGTTCTCAGCCGCGCAGTCCCACGCCGCCCCGGCGACAGGAACTGGCTCACAGCAGCAGGAAAAGCAGCAGCCGGCCATCCCCCACCCGGAGACGTGCACCCTCTCGACGGCCTCGCTCCCCTCGGGCCGCGTGTCCGCCCGCGTCGTGTACATGAAGGAGCTGGACGCGCGCGGCTTCGTCGTCTACTCCAACTTCGGCACGAGCCGCAAGGCCGCCGACCTCGGGTCCAACCCCTGGGCGAGCCTCGTCTTCTGGTGGGAGGCCCTCGAGCGCCAGGTCCGCGTCGAGGGCCGCGCCGAGCGCCTGCCCCGCGAGGAGAGCCAGAAGTACTTTGACACGCGCGTGCGCGGGAGCCGCGTCGGGGCCTGGGCGAGCCGGCAGAGCGCGGTGCTGAGCCCCGAGGGGGCCGCTGGGGAGGACGACGGGCGGGCGCAGCTGCAGCGGTGGGTCAACGAGGCGGAGGAGCGGTTCAGGGGCTCTGAGGACATCCCTGTGCCTGAGTTCTGGGGCGGCCTGAGGATCGTCCCCGAGAGGGTTGAGTTCTGGCAGGGCAGGGAGAACAGGCTGCACGATCGGTTTGTGTATGAGAAGGTGGAGGGGCAGGACGACAAGTGGACGCTGGAGCGGCTGAGCCCGTGAGTGTGAGTAGACGATAGACTTGATGATGGCGTCGTGGGGAGACAGGGCCACAGCACTATCGCTTTGGGCGCTTGCATGTCTTTGCTAAACTTGGCTAAAGTAGAATCGATTCAGAGGGGTTTTTCTCAATAATCCTGTCACCGTTTTGTCGCGCTTCTCTGCGGCAGATATTATCCAAGTAATAGACGGTCTCATAATGAAAGTCCATGTCTATCGGACATGCAAATGCATTGCTCCATGAACACATTAACCCTTGGTCTCGACAAACGCCTAACGCAAATCCACCAGTCCATAAACACCGACAACCCATCTGGATCTTTTCTCTAAACACTCTACAAGAAGTAGTCAGCCACCGGCTTCTTGGCCGGCATGCCCCTTGAATCCTGCGGTGCTGCTTGAAACACTCGATACCGCCTCGCCGGTCCGACCGTCGGCGGTGCTATCTGACCCTCCATCAGCGGCGCCCTGCCCGCCGCCCCGCCGTCGCTCCTGTTCACCTCGCCATTGCTCCGGGAGAATGTACCGAGCCCGGACTCGTCCTCGGACAGCTCCAGCAGCGCCGCCACGTTGCCGCAGCGGTAGCAGTAGTTTGGCGCCGACCAGACGGTCACGATGCTCGTGTCAAACATCTCCTTGAACCCTTCCATGACCAGCTGGTGCGCACGCGCAATCAGGGACAGGTTGTTCTTGTTGTTGAACTGCCTGACAATGTCCGCCCCGAACAAGAAACCTGCGCCGCGCGGCGAAAGACCCCAGCCGTCAATATCGTCCGGGTCGGACCAAAGCAGGTCGCACATCGCTCCTTCGTGGGGGACCTCCTGTTTCCGATCAAGAAGACGAATCTTATCCACCGTGTCTATCAACGGACTGAGGCCACCGTGAACACACAGAACTGCACCCGCCGGGTTGCCGATCGACCCGCCGCTCGAGCCCGACGCACCCGACCCCGGAGGGCCTGTCTTGTCCCCAGTGGCGGCCGGCGCGCCGTTCGGGCTCTTATTCTGCTCCTCGCCCTCCAGGTTCCGGCGTGGGAACCTGCTGATGACGTCCCGGTCTGCGTTACAGACTTCGATCTCGGTGTTCTGCTCCAAGTACTCCTGCGCTGAGGGGCTTTCGCTGGCGGGGTATAGGGTGTTGGAGGCACCAAGAACGATCGCGCCCAAGGCGAGGTAGTCGAACACATCGCAGCAGTACCTCCATACGTTCGCGCTCCCGTATTTTCGCAAACACTCGTCGTAGAACCCGTAAACGGTAGTAATCTGTCGGGACTCGTGGTTGCCCCTGATCAGGGTCATGCGGTCGGGGTAGCGGACCTTGAGGCAGAGGAGGAGGAGGAAGGATTCGAGGGAATAGAAGCCACGGTCGACAAAGTCGCCTGGCGAGGTATTCGATTAGCTTACACGTCTGGGCGGTGGCCATTGCGATGGAAGGAGGGGAGGGGGTTCATACCCATGAATAGGTAGTTGGTGTCCGGCACGTCGCCACCCACTCGAAAGAGTTCCATTAGATCATGGAACTGGCCGTGTATGTCGCCGCATATCTATTGCATGTCAGTGCAATCTGGCGAGGCAAGATGTCAGGACTGAGGTTCCCATACTGTAACCGGTGCGCAGACTGTGACGACATTTCCCTCTTCTATCAAAAGCTCGCGTGCCTTATGACATATCTCGCGGACTTGGGCTTCCGGTATGGGACGACAGGCTCGAAGCTGTGCGATGGCTCTATGCACACTTGTCAGTATTGTCCAAGGTGGTTTGGGATCCGCGCCCGGGTTGCGCTCACTTGTCCAGGTCGCTCATTTTAACGGCGGCTGCAGCTGCGCAGCCTCAGCAAAAGGCTGGGATGCAGCTTTGGAGCGGTCAATGGGACGCTCGCATAGCACATGCACAAGTCGCAAATGAGGGCAGGATATCGGGAATAGTCGGTTGACCGGGACGTTATCAGAAGTCGATGGTGAAGAAGGTTGTTATCGAAGATGGGATTTCCGATGGAACTGTGATTGAAGCTGCCGCGATTTCGGCGCAGTTCCTACCCCAGACTTTCCTTCTGGAGCCGATCAGCAACTCTGTTGCAGGGATTATCAGCCTCAAGCAGGCGCTAATGATACCCGCCGCCCAGTCCCCGTTGAGTGGCCCGCCAGCACTTTGCCTGCCGGAAGGAGTCCAATGAGATGGCAGTCATTTGAGCTTCTCTCGCGATTTTCTGATGAGCGCATTGATCTGCGCCGAAGACTGTTGCTGCTTCACGGTCTTTCGACTTGAGTCCACATGCCATGACCATGACACTGGTGGTTCTGTGTGAGCACAATTGATGATTTCCAACACCTCGTATCAAGCTAATCGACTCGCAGAGTACCCGGCTCTCCACCACCCTCGCCATCATGCCACCACATCTGCACCCCAGGTCCCGAATGACCTCGTCCTTATTCGCGACCACCATGCTTGCCAGCTTCCTTGTGGTGGGCCTCCCACACGTACTCCCGTGTCCTGCACCGAGGACTACATACGCCGATGGGGAAATAGTTGAGGACGAAAACGGCAGGAGGAGGCGGAGGCGGAGGGTGCAGCAACAAAGCCAAGAGGTCCAGGGCGGAGTTGTGCAATTCAACAACATAACGCAGGAAGATCTGGTCGACCACGAGGGAGACAGGAGCAAACGCGAATGTCCTGTGCCGAAGCCGGGCGGAAAGGTCGGGGAGCTTCTGGGCTTCAAGCAGTCCAGCAAGTCTCCAGCCACCGACAACAGCACACAGGGCCGTACATTATAGCATACCGACGTCAATCAGCTGTTCATTTGGGAGGACACCATCTTCTTTTGGCCATGGACGACATTGATCGTTCCGCATACCTTGGCTATCCAATTTGTGAGGATTCCTGGGAACGATTCCGGTGCAACATCTTCACTCCTCGGATACGACGCGTTGTCGATCGCCCGACACATATCATGGTACAAACGGTTCAAGGATCGGTTGGACATCTCCCAAAATCGGTACCGCAAATAGACATTGGGTTGAGATGCATATGGGAAACATTGGGCCCGGCAGAGAGTCGGACCAGCATCCACCGGAGCAATCCAAAGTCGCGATACCACGATATAGAAAATACAATACGAAACCAGTCCAACACAGCCCTCGTGTGTGATTCGACTTGCAAGAGGTCAGGTGCCTCAAGAGAGGCCTTGTCGCAGGTTGTCGGCTGTGTCCAACGGGGTTTGCTCTATCCACGCGTGGCAAGCAGGCGGAAGCCTCGGACCACGCCAAAGGACAAGCAGAGCAAAGTTGAGATCCCATCACGTCGCTTCTCAGACGAGAACAAGGAGATTCACACCTGCAAAAATGGAGGGTATACCGGTACATTACTTGTGCCATAGCTGCAGCCAGAAGACCGCATCACCCAAGCCTAATTTGCACACCCACACCCAACACCCATGCCCAACACCCACATGCCCTAGTCACATATATGCTTATTTGATATGTCTGATTTTTATCCTTAATTTGCATATGTAACTAGCCCTAGGTATGTGAACTAGGCATGCAAATTAAGCATGAAAATTTGGTATAGGTGTTGGTCTAGTGCTGGTGATGTACTGGTGCACCCACGGGTTTTGACGTTGCGAATCTCTGATTTCTTTCAGAGAGGATCATGACCATACAACACGTATGATTCACTCGGCGGCAACCGAACGCATCCTCACGATCCCCGGTCATCGCCCGACCCAAGGCTCGACGCCTGTCCAGCGCGTAACGAAGAGTTTGACTCAGGTTTGGGCCAAGATCTCCTCTGGCAGTCATCTGGTGATCAGTACATCACTCTGCAGCAACCTGAATTGCACATCCGGACGGCTACACAGTCGCATGGGCGGGCAACGCCCCCGAGATGAGACGGGTTGTTCTTGGCCGTGGCTCCGCGTCGATCTTTGGGTCTGGGGTTGATGCATGTCGCGGAACGCGGATCCCTCACCGACGAACCCGCTCCGGTACTCCAGACGATGGAAAATCGAGATGCACAAGCTTCACGGTGGGGATCTCAAAAATTGTAGATGAACTCTGCCGATATCACGTAGGATATTCTTTATTTTGGCTGTCAGACTTCAGATGATATGGGTTTGGTGCAGAGCTGACTGCTGGGGCGAAACTCCATCAGCTGCAAAACATGCCCTGGGATACCAACACCGAGCTCTCACATATATTAGTCTACCAGATATCTTCATGGGATGAACATGCACCGCTGTCATCTGATCCTCCTGAGCAGTGGCAAGACAGGGCGTAGGCAACTGGTTGGATGTGTTTGGACCATAAGCGAGGACGAGGGGCCCGGGACTGCACTTGCCGCTTGGCATATGCGGCTCTAGTATACTCTTGGCTCAACACCATGGACGGCCGCCCACCTCGACGCTTGAAGGCTTTGGGTGGGTTTCATCGACAAAATCGCCGTGATCCGACATGATCGCCAGTATTCGTGGAGGGGGCGTTCTCACTGCTTGGCAGAATATGCATCGTCAGCTCTGGCTTATAAGAGTTGCGTGGGCGCACCTCGGTCCATGCCGTCCTCCTTCCCAGGTGAAGCCATATCTGGTTCTCTTGTAATATTCTCTTTTTCTTAGTCACTCATTCAAGAGGCAAGTAGCTTGTGCAACTTTACTACTTGCAGATTGTGTGGACTGACCAGTATATCCAGCTGTGCTCTCAAAATTCAATCTTTACACAACACTATCACTTAATCAGACTCATTAATCATGAAGTCAATCACAGTCCTTCTACTAGCCGGGCTTGCCGTGGCCGCCAAAGAAGGTGGTGCCCAGGTGGCAGCAGGGAACGCAACCGACATTCAGCAAGGCAACTCGACCGCCAACGCAGGGGCAGGCCAGGACAACAACAATAACAACAACAACAATGATGAGAACAACGCAGGGAATGCTTCAGATCTCATCCAGGTTCAGAACGGGCAGCAATGCATCAATGTAGAAGCCCTGAACGGCCAGAAGTGCGTATCGCATCGTTCTCCGAAGGCCATCCTATGCTATATCAAACTGACACGATCTTACACAGCCTCGACGCCGCGCAGCTTGACCTGCAGAACATGAACCAGGGCGGCCTGAACCTCGGCAGCATCAACCTGGCCGACCCCATCTCGCTGGCCTTTGGAATTAACAGCCTGATGAACAGCTTCTGCCTCGGCGGGATCGTCGACCTGAACACCCTCCTCGCCCTCGGTGTCCAGCAGCAGCAGCAGATGTTCCTCGAGCTCGCCCAGCTGGCCCAGCTCCAGCAGCTCGGCGTCCTGAACGTGTTCGGGGCCCAGAACCTGATCCAGTCCAACCTGCTCTTCGGCGGGGCGTTCAACGTTTTCAACGCCGGTAAGTCTTCCGCTGCTGACACGTCCCTCTTCTCCTGACGACGCGGGTGTTTTGCGAGCACCAGGCTAATATTTTGGAATAGGAATTATCAAGCGTGAGCCTGGCGAAAAGCTGCCCACACTCAGGGAGCGCCGGCATGACATGATCAAGAGGCAATGCAATGTTGGGCAAGCCGCCAACATCCAGAACTTGCCGCCTTGCCAGTTGGACAACAACAACGATCAGCAAAACCAGGATGAGCAGAACAATGATCAGCAGAACCAAGATGAGCAGAATGCGGATGAGAACGCTGATCAGAACGCGGACGAGAACGCCGATCAAAATGCGGATCAGAACGCTGACCAGAACGCGGGCGAAAATGCTGATCAGAATGCGGATGAAAATGCTGACGCGCAAGCTGGTGAGGAGGCTAAGGCCGGTGAGGAGGCGCAAGCTGGCGAAGAAGCTAAGGCTGGAGAGGAAGCCCAAGCCGGTGAGGAGGCGAAGGCTGGCGAGGAAGCTCAAGCTGGTGAGCAAGCTCAAGCTGGAGAGGAGGCCCAAGCTGGAGAGAACGCGGAAGCTCAGGCTGGCAAGGAGGCCGAAGCCCAAGCTGGCCAGAAGGCTGAATAGAATGCCGACACAATTGCGGAGGAGTGTGAGGCGTGATATGCCGCGCTGGAATCGCGGTAGTAGGGCATTCGATATCCAGTCACGAGCATTCGATTTGATACCAGCAGTTTTGCAAAAGCGAAACCAGTGCCATACTACTAAACATCAAAAAGAATTTGACCACGTGCTCTACTTTCCAGATAGACTCAAGATTTTCCCTGCCTTGGACGCTTCTACATGGCAATAAGTAATCACTGTTTTAGTGAGGATGTTTTACTACGTATGAAACATAAGACTGAACTCGAATTCTTGCACAAACAGAACCAAAAATGTATATACATTTAAATCACAGAAACTTCCGACCTCAGGGTGACCATATCAAAGTGCTACTGCTGTCTTCCAGGAAGTTTTGTATTGCTACCAACGGCCGTTTCTCTTGCGCCGTTGGCTGAACAGTGATCACCACTCGACTCGGCCTTGAGCCAGCGTCTGATGTCAACTCCCGTCCTACCCCTGTGCTAGACTCATCTCTGCCGATTGCCGTACTGGCAATGGTGCGATGGGATGAGCATCAGTCACACCGCACCGGACGGGTCGGGCACAACCGCCTGAACGGCCTCGTCGTCTCAAAAAGCTCGGATGAGAGGCGATTCCGGATGGCAACTGTCAATGTATGGCTGGGCTGAAGGGGGAAAGCATAGATGACGATGACACCATGGAAATACTATGCCATGTTATTCACCTAGTCACCTGCATCAAAGTTTTCTGGCTGCGACAGTTTGAGATGGGGATCACGGCCCAAAGCAGCATGGTGCGACTCTGGCAGGCGCAAGCGACGTGGGATTGGGATTGGGGCAATGGGCCGCCTGGCTGGGGTGCCCCCCTGCTGGGAGGGCATAGCTTAATGGGCTCCGGGCCAGTGAGAACGGCCCGGCAGCCCCTGGGGACCACTAAATAGGCAAAGGGCGTCCGTGCCCTCCCCATGTGGGTTCGCCTGACGCCTGTCAGCCGTTCCTGAACTCAATCCGGATTGAATTCGGACCAGTCAAACCCAACTTGAACCTCACCTCTTCCCCACCAGACAAGCTCATGCCCAGCGACTGCCCGCTCCCTTTCACCTGACCCGTGCCTGCTTGGCCTCCCCTGACCGCCATTGGCAGGGCAATGCCAACTGTCGTCCGAGCACCATGGCCCTGCCCTATGGGGCATTTGACTGACAGACGACAGCAGTTGGCGCCAATGACCGGATGACAGAACTCTGAATGTCCTGTCCTGCTCCTTGCTAGTCTAGCAACTCAACTGATACTGCTTGTCACTCAGTTACAATTGCCGGCGAAGAGTGAAATGGCTTGAGTGACGGCAATCATCATCAACTGCTTCACTTCATCCCAGTCTCCTTGCCCACACAGCTTGCCATGCTGGGCATGAGGGAGCCATGGCAAAGGCTCTGCCACATGAGCATGGCCACATGGCATGCCGAGCTGGACAGGCTTGGCTTAGTCAAAAGCCGGCGAGGCGGTCGGATTCTCGACACTCAAACAGAATCCCCACCCACCCATGGCGGCGATCAAGTAAACTATTCGACTGGGTCTCTTGATCCTGCCAAGCTGGAAGCTCGGTATATGTTTCTGCCACCCATCCTGCCCAATGCAATGCCCTATCACCGGCGTCAAAGCTGCACACCAAGTCTTGACCCAGCGGTAGCATTCTGCGATTAAGGTTATTTCGCCACCCTGGTCTCTGCTCCCTCGTTTCTGCAGGATCCCTACGGTGAACAGCACAGAGAGAGGGTCCTGTAAGTTCTTGGCTCGTCAACTCCCGGCCACGATGGCTTCCGCGTGTGTCAACTTGGTGGTCCCAACCAACAATGGAGTTCTCGGCGCACACGTCGGCTGGAGCAGTCATGTCTTGGGACGATGGGCATCCGAGCTAGGAGCTCCTGCTCTACCTTGCCAAGTCGTCCCGTTGCCGTCGTCCCGTCTCTCAGCCCGCTCCATGCCATTAGGGCACAGCATTGCAACATGTCTCTTGTTTACCATAAATCCCCCCCATGGTTGTGCACCCTTGTCTAGCCATATAGTCTCATCCCTGCCGTTTATCTGTCTACCCATGCAGTCTGATACGCAACGGAAGACTCCTTCACTACACATCCGGATATGCTTTGTCGTTTGATCAATTCTTGGCAGACGGTTCATCACTCATCCGTCCCAAGACCCCAGGTTCATCATACTCGTCCCCATCTGTATATAACATCCCGTGTGGTCTTGTTCCAATGGCCACTATCTTGTTGTCATCATCCACCAAAGCATCATCGGTCTTCAAGCCTCTTCCATTCACTCTACAGTCGTTCCTTCTGAGGTAAGCACATCCTCCTTCAGCCTCCCCTCCTCCTCCTAGTCCGGGGTGGACATTGGTCACTAACTAACTCATCAGCTGTGCTCATTGTTCTATTCCACATTCCTTCGATACCCATTTACCTGAACTTGAGGTGAGCAACCCCACACTAGATGGCAAGGTCCAGCCACCATTACTAACAAACATCCCCAGCTGTGCTCCTAATCCACCTTTAATTTCAAAATGAAGTTCTCTACCATCTTCGCCGGTGCCCTCGCCGCTGTCGCCTCCGCCGCTCCCACCGAGAAGCGCGGACAGCTGGACATCTCCCAGCTCAACAACCTTCAGAAGTTCAACTCCCTGGATGTCAACTACCTGAACCGCATCAACTCCCTGGACCTGCAGCTCCTGAACACCCTGGCTGTCCAGAACAACTTCAACGCCCTCGCCTTCCAGGGTCTCTTCCAGGGCAACGCCTTCGACGTCAACGCCCTTCTGCAGCTCCAGCAGCTCCAGACCCTCCTTCAGCTTGGCCAGCTCGGCGTCTTCAATGCCTTCGACCTCTCCAGCCTGAACCTCCAGGCCCTGCAGCTCGGCCTTATCAACAACGTCGGCGCCTTTGACCTGTCCTCCCTCGTCGATGCCTCGCTGATCCCCCAGATCACTGCCATCTCTGAGCAGACCAGTACGTATCATTGTCTAACCAACGACGTCATGAGTCCAAACATAACTAACAAGTACACACAGTTATCGTTGGCAAGGAGTAATTTCATATCATGGATGTTTACACCGGGCATAAGATGGGGGCAGGAGAGGGAAGCACTCGGGGACCTGAGCAGAGCATCTTTGTCCGTCACATGAAGGAACACTCCATTCAGGGTAAATAATAATACGATCACTGTTGAGGCTCGGTGTCTTACGAGAGAGGCTGGGGCTTGGGTTTACTACTACTACTATTCATTATTACTACTGTCTCGTGTGCTAGTTTTAACCCTGCGGATGGTGGTTTAGACCAAACTTTTTTTGGAATTATTTTATATATAAGAGGCAGAGACCAGGAAATGCGGATGCTGGCTTGGCTTCGAGGCTCTTCAGTCATCGTGGCTTTGGCTGCTTACTTGCTCTCGGAAAATATACTGGACATTTTCCAAACTTGCTCTGCGTTCTCTCCTGATCAACTCCTGCCTTGGTCTCCATGTGGGGCTTACGACAAGCCACAGAAAAATCCTGGAACTTAGTTACCGGTGATTAACACACCCGGAAGTGGGGAAGGCACCAAGATCTCCAAGCACCAGGCCCGCACCTCGCGACCCACCACACCCACGAAGAAGGGAGAGGCCTCGACGGCCCAGGCCTACGTGGGACTAACGCCCAAGCAAGGGCAAAGAGCCAAGCTTTCCCAGCCCTGTCAGGCCAACTGACGTCTGTCAACAGGGGAGTCAACTCACAAGAAGCAAAAAAGAAATGCCCGATGCCAAGACCACGGGAAAGCTTGGCGTCGCATTGGCGTCTGATGGGCATATTCATCGACAGCTGCCATCCGAAACTGAAACGCCCGAAAACGCGGGGAGAGAGAACAGGGCCGCTCGTCCGGAGCTTTTGGCTTCCGCCCCCAAGAGATGGGGGGAGGGAACAAGGGTTGTCAGGAGGCCATGGGGAAGAGGTCAAGGTCTTAGTCTCTGCCGCGTGGCATTCTTTGCGGAGCTTTCCTGGGGTGGGTACCAATCCAGCAGGGGGCAATTGACAACTACTACGAAGTAGAAAGCGATTGTGCCCTCAAAGGTCTGTTCTTAGAATGTCTTGGGCTCACGTGTCGAAACTGAGTAATTGGGTGCTTAGCTGTATGGGGCGACACATAGGTGGGAGAGGAGCACTCTACATCTGTGCGCAGAAGAATGTCTGGAATATATTCAACATCTTCTCTGCAGGCTAAGGGCCAGCAGGCCCCCCACCCTGCGGTTCTTTCCAACACAAGCATATCAGTTCTGTGCCTCTAAGATTCCGAAACGAGACTGAACGTGGAAGTAAAGTCTTGTGCAAGGCATATGCTACTAATTAAGCAACTACCTAGATATCATAAAAGTCTTGATTGCAGCGGTGGTGGTCTTTTGTCCTCGACTGCAAAGGGAGGGAGCCACTGCCGGTCTTCATATCTATCTATGTATTATGAGGTCCTGGTATCAGAACGAAGACGGCATTTACATTATTCTGTGCCTAATATATCCAACAAAGGTGGATTAGACATTTTCGGTCTGTCACGAGTTTGCAAAGTCGGCAGTGCATAATGCCTGTTGTCAAGATGGACGCGGGTGAGCTCACACACTCACCAGGTATACGCCACGGAGTATACAAGGCAATGAATTTTAGCCAGCAACACAGGGGCCCGAAGAGCTTGCCGACGCGTCAAATATTGCCAATGGCATTTACAGAGATGCCGGTGGGTGCACTTCTGGGACTCCGCTTTGTGCCACCGGAATTGAATATCCTCTCGGGTCAGTACTCTTCCTTCATATAATATACTGGATCAGGCTGGATCTTTGAGGGCACTTGGCGTAAACGAGATCACAATAAACGTTGCTAACTCACTCTGCTTTTTGCGTACTTAGGAGATGCTTTTGCACTTAAGTCTTGTTAGGCAGATTTCGGGTCCGGTTCAATCAAAGGTTTCTGGTGCCTGATACGCTCATTTTTTCTATGCCAAGAAGTGAAGTGAAGTATCTCACCAATGCAGCCGGAGATTACCAGAAACACATCCTCATAGTGCAGCTGCTTCCTATGGTCGCCAGTGTGAAGCACAGAGCTGTCAAAAGCTGGGCTTTGCGGGAAATTAAGTTTTATTTTCTTATAGGCCAGCCCTTGAGTACTAGTAGTCAATACTAGTAGATAGGTTTTGCCACCCTTTAGTAGTAAGCGGCCTATGGGCTTTACCTGTTTCAAGGCGAAGTCTGGCGGTACTCCATATTGTTGGGTTATTTACCCATTAACTACCCAAACAAACCTTCAACATATGCCAGTCATCAGGAAGCAGTCAGCAACGCCAAGCGTTGTCAAGATCTGGCGCTGCAGCAGATCTAACCAGCTCTGGAAGAAATATCCCGCGCATGCAGGTTCCAGTGAGAAACCGATTTTACCGCTTTACATATTTCGGTCAGCAATAGTCCAAACGGAGCAACTCGTGACACCCAATTTGTCTTGCCGAAGAGGACTCTGCTTGGAGACGGTTTGTGATCAGCCGATTACTGCCCAGAGGAACAGGGAGTTCAGTAAGCAAAGCTTGGCTGATGTGCTCTGAGCTTGTAGAAGATTTTAGCGATGGTCGGATCTCTGGACGCTGTCTGACTAGCCAAGCACTGTCTATCACTCTTGAGATGAGGCAGCCCGACAATTGGCGTGGCCGCGAAAACGCGCACTTTCGATCAGAGTTGCTCGCGTGGGAGAGTCTCACTGGATCCATTCAGCACGACTAAGTCCAGCGCAATGAGCCTGCCGAGGAAACCGATTCACCACAGTACTTAGAAGGCATCGTCAGTCGAGCAATTAAAGTCTCATTGATTTCGAGCCAACTCTGTCCTCAGATATTTTGGTGTTTCATATACAGACTTGTTTCGTTTTGTCCCAACAAGTCTGTGATCATTGTCGGTCACGCCCTTGCCAAACGTACCCCCGTCTTGGTCCCCACGATTTTCCCCCCACAAGTAATGCCTGGCCGGTATATGGTATTTGACAAAAACATAAAAGTGATGGAAAATGTTGATTGGCGAGACTGCCCCTCCGACAAAATTCCTCTCCCAGATCCCGGTTGCAACTCTCCGTCCCCCTCGCGGGACCGCCCCTCTGCTCTCCTTGGAGCCCTGACACCCATAATCAATACTGCTCCACAATCGCGTGGAACTCTGGCCTCACCAGCTCCGAAGACCCGAGTGATGAAGTGCTGTTGAAATAAAACCCGTCAAAACTCCGAATACCAGGAAGAGGGGAGACACCGCCTAAGACGAGAAGCTCAACCGCCCCGGTCTAGCAACTCACCTGCTATGGCTCACGAGGTCACTGGGTCGGCCACTGACGCCCGAGATCGACCCTATGGGGCTGCTTCCGCTCGCGCTGCCCGTGTCAGCCACGGCCGCGCGGCCTCCGTGTTCCGTTGAGTCAGGGACAACTCCTCCTCCTCCTTCTGATACCACCGCCCCTTCACCTTGTCCTCCTTGCCCTCCTGGGGCCGCGGTACCGTCCTCGTCCCATGTGACCCTAATCGGTGCGTGATTCTTGGAGAAGCGCTGCCCGTTGAACCAAAGCTCGAAAGTCAGGTCCGCGGCGCCAACCACTGCCCTGACTTCGTATGTGCAGTTGTACCAGCGAGCGCTGCGCGAGAATAGGGCCTGATGCCTCCTCTTCTGCTTCACAGCCTCCAGCTCGCTATCCCGCACGCCCGAGAGGTCCGACCTGACCATGCAGAGCTGTTTCGCGCCTGCTGTTGATTTTTGTGTGTCTCGTTAGTTGACGTTTTCTTCTTTGTGGCTCGTCTTCAACCTGCTGTGTACGGGGTGGGCCGGAGCCCTGGTTGGGGTGCCTTACAATCCTTCATGCTGACGGGGAGAAACTCTCTTTCACTGTGAGATATCACTATGACGGAGTCCCAGTGCCGTACGGTGCTCCCCTTTGCTATTTTCTGGTTAAAGATTGATATTATTGGCACGTTTGGATCTATATCGTCGCCCTGTGTGGGTACATGCCGAGTCAGCGAGATTAACTCCCAAAGTTCGAGGTTCTTCTGCTTTGGTCACATACTTTCCTGATAAGCCAGTCTATTTGGCTCATGGCGTAGACCTGACCGTCCAAGGGATCTGTTTTCAGCTCCTCCTGGAAGTGTATTGCTGGGTTATACTTCATCTTGCACATCACGCCGTAGCTCGCCCTCGCCTTTCGCGTGGCAAGCACGGGCTTGTCGCCGCTTTCGAGCTTTTGTAGTCGGTCAAGAATCAAACCCTTGACCACGACTAGTTGAGGATCATGCGCCTGTACAATGTTGATGTGAACTGCATTCGGGTGAGGATTGAGCTTCAGATCTTCCTGCAGCCGGTCTCGTACGTATGCGGAGCTGCCGAGCCCACCCGAGAGTATCAAAAATCGCTGCTCCTGATGTCAGTAAAGACATAAACGGTGCTAGCGGGAACTCTGCGCTTACAACTTGGGGATTGCCAAATGCCTTGACTCGGACAAAGTCGAGCTGCTCCCTGATCTTCTTGAGCATGCTGTTGATGTGTGGGTCGAATATCGACTGCATGTCTTCCCTGTTCGAACGTTAAAATCAGCTGTCAACGTCGTTGAGAGTGCGCTTGCCACTTGCCTCGTCAACAGGAATCTACCGGATTCGATGCCGGCGCCCTCGTGATAAAAGTTGTATCCAACACCCTCCATCGGTAGCTTATACACTGCTGCGTTGTACACGCGCTCCCCGAACTTGTGCTTGGCCGTCCTGAATTTGTCCCCACGGACCAGCTTTTCGATGCAGTCCGGTGGCAGCTGCTCGACCAGCTCGGAGAATGGAAACACCCTGTCCTCGACTAGGTCAAGAAACGCGCGGTCTATCAGGGTCGAGCCGATCCCCACGCCGTCGACCTGCGTCAACTGCTTCAGCGTCGGGAACGGCTCCCTGGTCTCGACCACCTGCATCAGCGCGAAGTCTGTTGTCCCCCCTCCCGCATCCACCGATAGGAAGATGTCGTCCTTCTCGAAATCGATCGCCGTCGACTTGATCGTTGCCACCGCGGCGGCCTCGGACTCTGTCAGGTTTACCGTGGCCGCGTGCCTGGGGCCTTCGGTGCCGAATCCCGCGTTCTTGATGGCCTCCTTGAAAGTGTTGATGATCTCGAAACTGCGCCATGTTGTCGGCACGCTGAAGAGGAACTCGACGGCGAGGTCCTTCCACCCTGTAAAAGGCCCGATGCCGGTCTGGTGCTCTATCGTCGACTTGACGTGGACGTAGACCTCGCTGAGGTAGTCCGTGACGAACTTCTGGGCTTGCGCGACCGACTCTGGGGCACCTTGAAGCCCCTTAATCTGTGCCTCCAGGAGATTCATCTTGTCGAGGAATATCTTGAAGAACTCCCGACGCTTCATTTCAAATTCATCATCGTCCTCGCAGATGAAGCCCCAAGACGTCGGCCTCTCATCCCGGCCATAGACCAGGCACGTGTGGACCTTCTGCTCGTTCCTTGTTGAGCACCCTGGCCAGTTGTAGATGACTTGTATTGGGCTCTGGAGAGCATTAGTAGCCTGCGGCCGGGCCCAGGCCACGCCTTCTTGTGTGTCAGCGGGGGGAGAGTTGTCCGAGGGAAGAAGGAAACCCGCCTGTGAATGTCGACCCCAAGTCCACCGCCACAATGATATCCGGCCTCGTGCTGTGCTCCATCTTTGCTCCTTATGTATATATGGGTATCAAGGGTATCTAGCAGACATGCGAAACGGCACACTTTGAAAAGACGGAATCAAGGAACGCAGGCAAGCAAACAGAAGCAGTGTGACCAACGTGCACGTCTCGGCAGTCCTCAGCAGTCGTTGGGGGACAGGACTCGGGGGGTAAAACAGCAAAGTCGGCAGTATATAAACGTCGGTGCAACACGATTCGCTGTGCTACCGCTCCAGGCGAATGTGTTTGGGTACAAGACGCCGGGGCACGCGGTGCGGTGAGGCGCCAATCACTCACGCCCCTCGGATGTCGGAATCGAGATGAAGTTCGCCAGGATATGGAGACGTTGGAGCAGGGCCAGCTCAGCCGCAGGCATGGCGATTCTAGCGGCGGGTGCCAGAGCTAGCCAGGGGCCAGAACTCTAATATTAAAACAGCCGCGAAGGAGGTGGTCCTGGGCCCTCAGCCCGATGGGGAACCGGCGCCTCGCTCGACTGCGAGCGACAAAGGGGCGGACGGTCTGGCTTCAGCTGGACGGCAATAGTCGGAGTCAAAGGCACGAGCAAGACCTGGAGTGACGTGTCTGTCAATGCAAGCAGCTCACGGGGATTGTGTGTCGTCGGAGCTGAGGAGGGGTTTGAGGTGAGACCCAATGCCAATGGAGGTAAGACGTCAAATCCTACCGTTTCTGCACGTTTGTGGCACAGCCGGGCTGGCTGCCGGTGGGGAGCGCTTGGGGGGGCACCCCATGCAGCTGAAAACGCGCATGCTAATCACTTGGGACTTTCGTTGAGGATATTAACCCAGGCTCGCCAGAGCTGCAACCATGCTCGGATCGCATGACATGTCAGCAGGTGGTGCACCCTCCCCATCACTCTATCAGACACGACTGCCGTTGGCTGCGGAGGCAAGTTGGTATGTTCGAAGGATTGGCGGTATGTGATTGGACTGTGGGGCAGGCCAGTGCGGGCCACGGGCAAGCAGTCCTACCCTCCGCTCTGAGGGAAAGAGCTGCCCGTGGATTGGCCGGGGAAGAGGGAAAGGGGGCTTTCTGTCAGCCCTGGACGACAGCAGGACCCTTGAACCTCGAGGAAAGAGAGCCAGCCTGACGCATCATCTGCTCCACCCGGCCCATGCTTCTCACTGTAATTCTTCTGCCTGCGCGACCCACTGGTTGCTATTCCGGGTGGCACAGCCCTACTGTATTTTTCCCATTTTGAGATACCAAACTGCACCCACTAATACCTTGACATTTTGCATGGTGTCTCCCATCGGGCAAAATTGCACCGCTGAAAGTGACGATCCAGCATACAGGGAGAAACACGTGTCCTAATTAGCGTGCAGTGCACGTTTCCAAGCCGCAAACGTGTCCATCACTGCGGTAATGATCTGCACCAGGCGGATGCCTTCCACAACGGCACGTTGACAGTGAGCGCAGAACCGCCATGTGACTACCGAGCCTGCCTGGTTTCTTTGCATCTGATTGCACATCGTCACCTTCGTAGAGGGATGTGTCCAGCCGTTTTTCCGGCAGGGCCACACCTTCCACTAGATGGATACCTAGGTAGATAGATCGCATGGTCTCCGTGATAAGCGCATAAAGCCAATTCAGAGACTGTCTTCGTCACGCACTCTGCGCCCATGGGGCGATCCCAAAAGTACTTTGGTCTGGGTCAGGACACCGCAGTGGAGTCTTACTTTACACAGCGCGCTGAGTTCCTGCTCCATATTTTCAGTCATTCCATATCAGAACTACCGTTGTTCTTTGCGGAGGAGCAAGCTCAATCATAGCTGGGAGAAATTGTTAAATTAGGCAGCACTTGTAAATGATCTATAGCACGAGGGAATAGGTAGTATCGTATCCAGACATTGCCATATTTTGGGGTCAAATTTCTGTCCTCGTCCTTCACAGCGTCCTGAACTTGGACTGTATAGGCGAACCATCTCCAACGTCAGCAAAGCGATCAAACAACCGAAGCTCGTACGGGCACCACTCCCGGCCCTCTTTTACGTTCCTCTTCCACCACCGATATTTTTACCTGTTTCCTGGCCCATGTCAAAGACCCAGATGAGGAGAGCCAGAATGAAGGTCACTGCTTGCTTGGCCAGGCGACGGCCCAGACAAGCGAAGTGGCCCTGTTTAAATGGCGTAAATGCCGCCGCCTTTCCAATGCTCACTTGGAGTCCTTCGCCACCTTGGCGCGAAGACAAAATCTGGGAATACATCCCTTTTCAGTCAGATCCAGAGAAGTACGGTTCAAGTGTGACCCATGCACTTCCTGCGCAGGCAGTATGGACAAACCAATTGCAAAAGACAGAACACGTGCTGTAGTTGTACATCGACGGCCATGTTTGTTCTTACTCAGTCGCCATATTCTAGTCAAACGCTGAGTTCTTCCTCAGGAAATGCTACTCAAGCACTGCACTGAGGGACGGTTAAATCAGGTACTCTGACTGCGTCCTTGTCTCGGTACCAGGTACAACGATGCGACAAGTTGGGATCTTTTGCACACTTCTCCTGCAGTCTCATATTTCAGTACCTTGGTACATATAAAACATTGTTATCAAAGCAAAGGGAGGCAATTCCTGCCCAATTGCTCACATAAATAAACACACAACAAGGGATCAAACAACGTAAAAGAGTTTCATACCCTCTCCTCACTCGCCTCTTTTAAAACAGACCAACCCACCTACTCATGCTGAGTTCTCCCAACTCCCACTGGTATTGCATCTTAAACGCATTGAAAATTACACCAATAGTTCATACATTCTGTTGATAAGTACCACTACAACGCCCAGGAAGCACTTATTCACCGCGGAACACTCCAGTCTCGAGCAAGATGGCAACACCCACCAAGCCCGTCATCCTCATCCTCTCCCTCGGTGAAAAATGGATGCAAGACATGTGCGACGACCCCACCAGTTTCGGCGCCGGCCTCGACGACCTGCTCCAGCACGCCGACCTCAAGCGCGCCCGCACGGCCAGGGCGGCCCTCAGCTACCTCGACAAGAACGCCGCGTCCCCGCCCGGCGGGATCCTCGTCACCGACCCGGGCGTCGCACAGCCGGGCAACAAGGCGCTCCTGGACCGCGTGGTGGCGTACGCGCGGGCCGGCGGCACCGTCGTCATGAGCTACTGCTTCTCGAGCAACATGCGCATGGACGACCTGGCGGACTTCTGGAGGCAGGCGTGGGGCCTGCCCTGGGCGCCGGGCTCCTACCACCGGACGGACCTTGCGCTCAACGACTCTGCTTCGACCCTCAGGGGGCAGGTGGCAGCGCTGCACAATGTGTACAGCCAGAAGGCGTTGTGTTTGAAGAAGGTGCACCGCGAGCACGCTCGGTATCTGCCCACTGAGGACTCGTTCACGCAGTCGGTGGTATTTGCACCCGAAAGTGTGAGTCAGAATGAGACTGCTGTGGCCTTTGCGCCTTTTGGCCAGGGCATGGTCGGCTACACGGGAGACGTGAACATGGAGGTGGGGACCCAGAAGGTTGTGATGCGAATGTTTGGGCTTGAAGAGAGAGGGCTGGAATGATAGGATCGACGCAGATGTGCATTAATATGCGGAGCATCCAGACTGGCTCTGCCCGGGATCTCCAACAACACCATGCTCAAGTGTGTATTCTACGACGATGATCAGAAGGGTGTGGCTGTCTGGTGGGCCTCATTCAATGGCCAGCCACTATGAGATAATTTGCTTGAGTGCTGAAAACTGTCCTTGTCCTACCTAGGGAAGCACGTCATTTAGCCTTCGTCGTGGTGAACCCCCATGTGTCGTCTATTCGTGCGGTTTCTCTTGAATGAACTATAAAGTGCAGCTTGGGGAAGTCTTATACGATGAATCCCGCCAAATTTGCAAAGCTACCAATGCCTACCGAAAGAAGAAGAAAAGTGTCTTCGAAATTGAGAGTACGGGCAGAAATGAGCAATGGTATTTACATCTACTGTACAGGAATTTCCTGAAACAGTCAAGCTTAGATACAGCTCTGCTATACTACTATATGCTGTGGCACCCAGGCATTTCAGGCGTGGAGGCACATTGACACTTGACCGTCAGCTGCCGCTAACTGGCATATGTCGAAGGTCTGTTCTACCTTTTAAGCATCATAGTGGTCTTATGATGGGTCTGTGGGCTGTATTGCTGCTGCGGCATAGCCGAGAGCATTACTATGCAAAGCTACGGGGCCGACGTTCTCGGCCAAGAACATTACCGCGGACAACCCGGCCGAGAGAGTCGTTTGAGCAACCAAACCCGGTTGAGTCTCCTGAAGAAAACACGCCGTGGCCACCATTCGGACAATGCGACAGACGTCTGTGTTATACATGAGCCGCATCTGCCGTATCCCGGATGGAGCCCTGCCCAAGAATCCGAAGTCTGTGCGCCGGGTCTCCAGGTTCTGGTCCAATCGCCCATCCAACGGGTCCTGCTTTACAAACTTCAAAAAGTAGGGGAGCTTGGCATCCTAACCTTTGTTCTGATCTTTTTTGTACGTTTTTAACATTCATCGGGTTCTTGGCCTGAGTATGAGCGCCGAACGGGATGCTCACACTGGTCGTCAAGCTAAGAAACTCTTCACCCTTTAACACGACGATTCACTACCATGGTGCGTTTCCGGACCCAATAAATCATCATGATGGAAGAGAGTTTTGCTGACTGACAACGACTAGGTATTGAGATGTTTCAGACCCCCTGGTCCGACGGTACACCTGGCATATCTCAAGCCCAGATCGGCCCTGGCTGCAGCTTCACGTACCAGTGGAAGGCAACCCAGCACGAGTCCTTTTTCTACCATGCTCACTCCGCCAGTCAGGTCAACGATGGTCTTTATGGACCCATCCTCATTCACCCGGCCCCCAGTACCCCTGCACCATATGAGTTGATTACCACAGACCCCGTGTCCCTTTCTGCTATCCAGAAGGCGGAGAAGACGCGTATGCCGCTCTTGATTTCAGATTGGCGCCATGTCGAGTCTCAATATGAATGGGAGTCGTCACAACAATCAGGCGTCGACACGCCCTGCTTGGATTCCATCTTTGTGAACGGCAAGGGCAGAGTTAATTGATTGTCCAGGGAGCAGCAGGCAGCCCTGATCACTCCAAATCGGCAGATGCTCCTGATGTCGCAATAGAGGAAGGAACGATAGGCACCTGCTGCAGCACTTAGCCGAAGCCCTCCTTCAGAGGGCTTCCCCTCTAGATTCTAAGCAGAACAACAACACCAATACACACGATCGTTACCCCTACATATATATATATAATCCTACCAACACTAATCAATAGTCTCTTGGACTATAGATAGCAAGGTAGAAGAGGTATATTAATGAGGATTTCCTTGTTAATATATATCCTCCTTAATAATTATGCGCTATATAATAGCTTAATTACTTCTAAGCCTCCTTATTTTAAATCCCTAAGCATTAATTATAAAGATCGCTTAATATTTTAATTTTCCCTATAACCCTTATATATTTATTATTATCTAAATTAATATATATTATTTATATATAAATTTTATATTTAAAAATACTTAAAATCAATTTAAAAATACCCTAGATTTAACCTTAAATAGCTATAAAGCTACTTTTCCCTTAACTATTTAATTATTAATACCTATAATATTTATAATTATTATAAGGGGTTAGCTTATAAATAATATATTATTATAATAAACTATGGATTATAATAACTTCCTTATATATTAATTAATAGGCTGGTAATTAGCATTAATACCTACCGTTAATCCTTCTTATAAAGCTTTAAACTTTCCTTAATAATATTAACTTCTTAAGCTTTACTATTAAGCTTTACCATTACTTTATTAAATCCATTTATTTAAGCTATATATTTAAATACCTCCTTATATATAATAAATATTAATATATAATAATCGCCATTATAATATTCCCTTTATTTAAAATATAGCTTTAATTAAATATATTAATAAAGATATTAATAATAAGGGTATAAACTTTATTAAAGGCTATAAATTAAATACCCTATTAATTAATTACTTAACCTTTAACTTAGCTTATTATAAATATATTAAAATAAAACTTTAATTTATACCCCTATTATAAGATGCCTTAATTAAATATCTTATTATAAACCTTATAAGCTATTTAATAAGTTATAATTAATAAAACTTATATAATAATAATTTATTTTATATATATTAAAAGGATTTTATAATATAAATAAAGGATATATTTATAAGATTACTACCTTTATATAAATAGATATTAAAGATCTTTTTATAAATCTAAAAAGTATATATTAAATATAATAACTAGCTTATTACCCTATAACTATATACCTTAATATAAGCTAAGGAAAGGTTATTATAAAATAATATTAAACTTTATTCTATTCTTTTAATACCTAAATCTTTAATAAATAAATATTATATATAATTATTAATAACGATTCCGCTAATTAAACCTTAGCTACCTTAATTACCTTAATTATAATTACCTTAATTACCTTTAATTAAACCCCTAAATCCGCTAGAAAATCTATAAGATATAATTAAATAATTATTATAGCCCCTTTTAATTCCTATATTACTATAATTATAGCTATAACCTCTTCCTCTATAAGAAGTATAAGGAATCATATAATTTATAAAAATGCCCCTTAAATCTACTATATTAAGACTATAGGATAGATAAAGATAAAATTCATTCTAAAGATATATATTATATCCAGTATAACTATAAGCATAAGAACTAATATAATCTCTATATATATTAACTATTAAGTATAATCCTTATAAGATATTCCCTTTATAATAAATATTTAATAAAAGATTAGAATTAACGAAATCTATATAATTTATTAAGACCTTTAAGTTTTTTTAAAAGTATTTAAGGGATTTATATAATTTATTAAATAATAAGATAAAGATATTTTTTAATATTTATTATTATATTAAAATCTAATTAAATTAATTCTATATAATATTTCCTTAAATATTAAAGGATTAAATAAAGGTATATTATCTTTATTTTATAAGTTAAATTAATACCTTTATAATAACATACCTTAAGATTAAAATGCACTTTAATATAGATTTAAATCATTAATATTATTATATTAATTAAATAATTATAATATTTATAAAGATAAGAGCGTAGAATTTAAATATAAACTTATATAAGATATTATATATAATATTTAATAAACTTTAATTATATTAATATGCGTTAGGAATGGATTATATTAAAGAGGATAATCTTTAAATTATAATTATTAAGGCTTATAAAGGAATATTAAAATTTAAAATAGCTTTATTTAAACTTATATAGTTATATAAAGAGTTATTTTTAAACTTAAGATTTATAGTAAAAATTCAGCTTAATTAAAATTATATCCTAATAGTTTATATAATAGATAATATTTAAGATTAATATTATATTAATTAAAGGTATAATAGATAATTTAAGAATTAAAGGGGATAATTATTATAAGGCTTTTATTAAGGGAGCTAAGGGTTTAAATATAGTTATAAAAACTTTAATAATTATAAAAGATTTAAAAGATAGTTATAAAAGAAGAGATATTTTATTTATAAAAAGGAGGGATGTTAATTAATAAAATATATTATTAATAAATAATAAATAGCTAAGGTAAATTATCTTTTATAATATAAATATAAAGGTTATAAAGATAATAATTTTAAAAACTATTTATTTAACTTTAAAGGCTATAATATAGATAAAGAAGAATATAATGATTATAAGGATAAAAAAGTAATAATAAAGGTTGTAAAGCTAAGGCTTAATTCTTTAAGGTAAATATTAATTTCTTAGCTAATAAATCTTTTTATATAAATTAATTAAGATAAATATATTTAAAGATATAATAGTTATATTAATTAGTTAGTTTATATTAAAAGATAGATATTTTAAATTATACTTTTAGGGGATTCTCCTTAATATAAGAGTATTAATAATTTCTATTGTAAGATAAAAGTAATTTCTTACTTTATAATAGGAAGATTTAAAGTATTAAATGGATATAAAGTTTATAGCTATAATAAAGATTAAATTTAATAATAAGATAGTTATTAAATCTTTAGGAATAATAAATATATAAATCCTAATTAATTTAGTAATATTTTATATTATAAAGATATAAACCCCTTTCTTACTTTCCTTAGTTAATATAGATCGCCTTAATATTTATTATAATAATATTATAAATAAGTTGGTTTTTTATAATAATATAATTATTATATTTATCTTAAAAAATAGGGATATTTATAGTTTTTCCTTAATAAGATAGTTAATATTATTTACTTTCTTTTAAAGTAATTAAAGTATCTTTATTATTATTTTAGATATTTAATGATAAATTGCTTATATTAAATGCTTAAGAAAGCTGGATATATAGATATGGATAAATAAGCTTTAATAGATTGAAAAGATGTATTATTAATATTAGATAAATAGATTAGCATTAAGATAGTTTAAATTCACTCTTTATAATAATTATAAGTTTAATTATAAAATCTTAATTAATATAATATATCTAAATAGATACTTAATCTTATATATTATAAATTAAATAATAAGTTTTTAAGGAGTTAGATTTTAAAATTAATAATGATAAAGTATATTTAATAGATATTATAAGCCTTATAGATTAATATCTATTAAGGATTATTAAATATTATTATCTATAATATAGATATAAACTTTATTTTATTAAAATTCTATATTAAGGCAAAAATAATAGGAATCTTATATAATAAATTCTAATTAAAGTATATTAATTAATTAATAAAGTTAAGAGATATTATTACTTATTTAAATATACTTATAATATTCTATATATAAACCTTATAAATAATATAAATAATAAGGTAATTTTATAAATAGCTATAAAGGCTATAAATAATATAGCTAGATTAAATAAATTAATGCTTATATTTTTTATCTTTAATACTTATTTATAAATATTATATAATTTATTATTATCTTAGCTTACTTAGAAAAAGTTAAGATAATAAATAAGGTTATAAAGATATTAAGAAAGATTATAATTAAGAGATAAATATAGGATATATTTAATATTAAAAATAAACTTATTAATAATATTATTTTTATTTTAATATAATATTTATATATAATAAGAAAAAGAAAGTTAAATAGGATTATAAGGTTATTTTAATTAATAGATATAATATAACCCTGGATATATTAAATAAGCTTATTATATTTAAATCAATAATTATTTAGCTATATTATAAAGATAAAGAAAAGGAGATATAATATTTATCTTTAAT
The DNA here is from genome assembly GCA_039880775.1 of Diaporthe vaccinii. Taxonomy (NCBI): domain Eukaryota; kingdom Fungi; phylum Ascomycota; class Sordariomycetes; order Diaporthales; family Diaporthaceae; genus Diaporthe; species Diaporthe vaccinii. Next base: position 106,276 of record JBCEDN010000003.1, read on the forward strand.
AAAGATTCCTATTAAGGAATAAATATTTAAGATTATATAATTATTATTATTAATAACTAGGGATTATATTATTATAATATATATATTAAAAGGGAGGATAATAATTATACCTTAGCTATAAAGCTAAGATAAGATAATATTATTATAATATTTAGATTACCTTTTAAGGAATTTAATAAGATAGAGATTAACGATTTAATTATTAAGAAAGTCTTTAAATTTAAGAAATAATCTTAGATGATATATAATAATTACCATTTATTTAAATCCTATATAATTTAAGAAATAAAAAGTAAGATAATAAAGCTATATAAAAAATCCTAGTTAATCATCTAAGGCTATAATAATAATAATAAGGAATTTATTTTAACTTAAAAGCCTTATAATTTAATAAATAAGCTAATATATAATCATTATAATTATTCCATCATTAATATAACATTAAAATATATCCTTAAAATTTCAAGATATAACTTAAATATACCCTTAATTAAAATCAAAGCTATAATAAATGATTTTTATAAAATTATTAAAGGAATTAAAGAGTTAAATATTTAGATAATATAATTATATAGGTTATAAAGCTATTATATAGAATCGCAGAAGCTAAAATGCATTAATTTAATATATATTAAAAACATCACTAGGAGAAGCTTAATATAAACTGCTTTATATATAATCCCTATTTATTAATTATAAAGCTTATAAAACCTTTTAAAATAATAAGTATATAGATAGATAATATTTTGTTATTAATTAAAAAGGAATTTTAAGATAAAGAAGATATAATATTAAAAATAGTGAAATTATAAGAGAAATTAAAATCTAAACTAATACTTAAAAAGTTAATAGATTATAATAGCACTTATATGATTATAAATATTAATAAATTAATTATAACTTATTAAAAAGGTTAAGGAGATAAGCTTATATTTATTAATATAATAGCTAAGGATAGATTATAATAATATTTAAAATAAAAAGCTTAAAGAGTATATATTGCTTTTATTTATTAACTAGAGGTATTATATAATCTCTTAATAGCCGTATAAATGCAAAGCTTAGAAAAGAACTACTATAAATATCTAAATAAATGATTATCATAATAGATAAATAACGCCTTAAGGGGAATTAAATATATACCCTTAAACCTATAAATAACCAAGCTTTTTATATTTATAGATAGTTTTTTTATAAATAACTAAGATTTAACATCTTAACTTAATTATATAGTTATTCTAAGCAACAAAGGTTATATAAATAAAGATAAGGGATTTATTATAACTAATAATATCCTTTATTAATCTTTAATAAAATATAAATAAATTACTTAAAGCATATTAATAAGCAAGATCTATAATATAATAAATAATATAAATATTAAAATTACACTAAAGATAATAATTAAGATAATTATAAGATGATTATCATTATTAAATATACCCTTAATTATTTATATAAACTTATATAGCTTATATAAATATCTTATAAAGCTTAAGATAATTAAAGAAAAGCGCTTTATAATTAATATTATATCGTTATAATAATTATATAAAATAAAAAATATTATAAAGGTGAAATAAATTAATAGGAAAGATAATTTAATAAATGCCTTAATAAAAAGAATATTAAATTTTACCTTATAAAAGTTAATTAATAAGAATAAACTTTATATATATATAAAAGGGTTTATAAAAAGGCTTAAAGGGAGGATCATTCCTTTTTAATAAGGAAAGTATAAGTTAATAAAAACCTAAAAGACCCTAAACCTTATTATTATTAATTTTAAAACTTTCTTCCTCCTAATATATTATAAAGCTTAAACTTTAATAGCTTTTCCTAAGCCTATATTATAATCAATCCAACTAGAAATAAGCTTATTATTATCTCTTAAATATTATAATTATTATTATTATCTTTTAAACTTTTATTATTATTATTATTAATAATGAAAAAGGATTTTAACTTATAATATTATTAGATATATTTTATTTATATCCCACTTATTAATTTCTAATCAAGAAAATTAAATGATAACTCTTATATAATTTTATCTTAAATTCTTTTATTTTCTATCCTAATTTTCTTAAATAGATTTTTTATATTAAAAAATCTTAACCTTATTTAATTATAAATAATAAGTATGATTTAATATAGCTTTTAAAAAGAATAATAAAGCTAATAAGTATATAAAGCTTATTAATTATAAAAAACTCTTTAATGCTAATAAAGATAATATAACTTTTAATATTAATAATATATATATAAAGCTTATTAATTATAAAGGTATAAAATTTTTTAATTATAAAAGTTATTATTATAATTAAGAAGTATTTATAAAAGCTATCGCTATTATTGAAAATTATAAATATAATTAATATATACTTATAAAAGCCGTAAATAATACCCCTATAACCAATACCCCTTAGGTAAGCTATAATATAAATAAAATAAAACCAACTTCTATTATTATTATTAATCTTAAAAATATAACCTTTATATAAGTAAGAACTATACCAATTAACCTTATAAAAGAAAAAAATATAATTATTATCTCTTTTATAATAAATAAAAATAATAAAAAAGATAATAAGGATAGTGAAAATAATGATAAAGATAATAAAGATAATAATAAAGATAATAAAAATAATAATAAAAATAATAAAAATAATTATAAAGATAATGATAATAAAGATTATAAGGAGAAAATTAAAGATAAAAAGAAAGTATAAACTTAAATTAAATTAATAATTTAAGCTTTAAAAGGCATTATAAAACTATATATAAATAAACCTTATAAGCCTAACCCTTATAAGGCGGTTTATTTAGCTTATAAAACTATTTAATTAAAGAGGGAAGTTAAGGTAGCCATTAAGAAAAAAAACAAACCTTACAAGCCTCTCCTATAAAAGAAAAAACCTAATCCCTATATATTAAATTAAATATAACGGCTTACTATTAAAGCAAAAAAGTATATTATTAAAATAGCTGCTAAAAAAAACGAAACTTATAAACCTTTCCTATAAAAAAAGCTTAACCCCTATAAATTAACTTAAATAACCAATTTAACCATTAAAATAATTATAAAAATAAAAACAATTAATAATATTTATAAAAAAGTTAAAATAAAGGTAATAATAAATAATAATATTTATAATAATATAAATAAAGATAAAGATTTTAAAATTATAAAAGATAAAGATAAAGATAACGGAATATAGCCTATAAATAATATTTAAAACTTTTTTAATATTAATATCTTAAATAATAATAATACTAAGATTAATAATAACTTAAAAAATAATAATAATATTTATATTATAAGAAATATTATTAATAATATTAATACTAAGGTTAATAATAACTTAAATAATAATAATAACGATCATACCCTTAATAAAAATAAAGATCCTATTAATAAAAATAACTAAACCCTAGCTAAAAAAAATACTTATAAAGCTTATAAAAGCTATATTCTTTATAATAAAAGGATTTAAAAAAGATAAATTAATAATAAAGGAGGGTTTTAAAAATATATTTAATTTTAATATCCTTAAAATAAGGGTTAAAACTTAAATAAAAATACTTTATCTTAATAAAAATACTAAGAATATTATATTTAAGATTATCAATAATATATATTATTAAGATAAATATCATTCCTTTATTATCTTAATTAAAAATTTAAAATAATATATTAAAAAAATTAAGATAATAATTATAAGGATAAAGCATATTAAAAATAATAATAATTATTAAAATAATCACTACTTAAAATATAAAATTATTATAATTATTATAATAATTAACCTAAGCGGAATTTCTATCTTATATATCTTTTATTCCTATTAAATAAATAAAAAAAAGATTTTTAAAGAATAAATTAATATATTAATTTAAATCTAAAACCTACTCTATTAAATTAAAAATAAATATATATAACCACTATATATTAAAAGCCTTATAACCCCTTATAAAAAACCAGCTTAATATAAATAAAAGCTAACTTAATAAAACCTTTAAAAAATATAAAAGATTAAATATATAAAAAAAAAGGCTAAAGCTAAGGAATTTAATAAAAAATATTAATAGCTAAATAAACAAAACTTAAATTATTATAAAAACTATAAAGTAATAAAAAACCTTAACGCCTCCTTTATAATTAAAAATAAGATAAGCCTTATAAAGCCTTAATTAAAAAATATCTTTATTAAGGCTTTAAAATTAACCGCTATAAAGAAGAAACCTTTTAACTTTAATAATAATAATAATAATAATATAATAAAAGTTTAAATAATATTAAGATATAAATATTATTATAATCTAAATATTAATAAAAATAATAAGATATAAAGATATAAATATTATTTAAATAATAAAATATAAAGATATAAATATCATTTAATCTAAATATTAATTAAGAATTATTAAAAAGGGTTGATAATACTTATATAGAGATAAATATTTTAAAGGCTTTTTATACTTATCACATTATTATTTACTTTTAGAAGACTATGAGTGTCGCAATAAAGGAAGGAATGATAGGTACCTACTATAGCACTTAGCCAAAGCCCTCCTTCAAAGGGCTTCCCCTCTAGATTCTAAGCAGAACAACAACACTAATATACACGATCGTTACCCCTATGTATGTACGTATAGTCCTACCGACACCTGAGCCTGGTGCCGGGAACACAGTTGACAGATAAATCGTGTGCTCCTCCTTCAGTGATTACGAAATTGGCCGCCCCGGGTGCGCCGCCGCCAAACTACGCCGCCATCCCACCTGAATTCTTCAACGGTTGCGCCGCGACAGAAGGCTCCACCGAGGCCATCCACGTCGCTCAAAAGTCCGCGAGTGATGAAACATGGGTCATGTTCGATTTGATCAGCGCATTATCTCTTCAACAGGTCCAGTTCTCGCTTGATGAACTGACCATGTACGTGATCGCAGCCGACGGTAACTACATCGAGCCCGAGGCGGTGCAGTCACTCGAAATCTACAACGGGCAACGGTACACGCTTCTCGCCAAGCTCACGCAGCCTAAAAAGTACAGGATGCGGATTTCGGGTACTACTGACAACCAGATGATCTTTGCCACCGCTCTCCTTGGTTTTCAGATTCCTGGGGAAACGCAATCGACACAACCGACTATCCCATACATCAATGAGGTCGGCCAGAACACTACGGCCGACGTCAAGATCCTCAACCCCAACACGATCAGACCATACCTCCCAGATACCATTCCGAAGGCTGCGGATGTGACTTACAAACTGACCACGGTCGTCGGCGGCCAAGTCATCTACTGGGCCTTCAACCAGACCATCCTCCCTCTGGAGACGGAGGACCTCAGCCCCCTCCTGCTGAGCCCCCAGCCAGGCCGCCGGGACAACCACATCATAACGAAACCCCCCAGGGGGCGTGTGGGTGGACTACGTCCTGCAAGTTGCGCCGCTGAAATACAAAAGGTCTAGATCAACCGCAAACGGCTTCTATAAACCGAACCCATCATGTATCAAGCTACATAGCCGTTAATCACTGTACCATGACCTATTCGTGGGTGACATTTTGTCCTCCCCTGAATCCTCAACCACATCCTCGAGGTACGACCTGAAACTTGAGAACACAGCCGAGGTGGCCGCTCCCCCGGAAGAATTCTTGGCACAGCACCACTCGAGTTGCATAAATCGCTCCATACTCCCCGCAAAGTCCTTCATGGCCCTCTGGAGGATCTTCTTATGCATTTCGTCCCCATTCTCCAGCATCTCTACGTATGCCTTTTTCGCCTCCTGTACCAATTCCGGAGGCACCAGCCACAAGTCGTCTATGTCTCTGTTGCCAATATGAACAACCCGATTCAACATCGGCATGGCTGTATCCCAAGCCTCCGAAGGTTTCCTGTATGGATCTTCAATTTCCCGGGGGATCTTCAGCATCTCGAAGGGGAGCGCGATCCAGTCCTCGGATAGCCACGCCACTTTGTCCGTGGCAAATAGCTCGGGGTCGGGGAAGTAGCCGTTGTACATTCCGTCTTGCATGTCGTCGCCGCTACCAAAGCCATTGGTGATGCTCATAAATTCCTTGTAGTCTTGTGGCAGATTGGTTTCCAGGCGGCTCTCCAGCTCGGATATTTGTTTCCTTGTTGCCGGTTGCTTAAACATCGTCTCTGGAGTACCACCGCCCATTTCTTCCCAGTGCCGTAGGCCGGGGCCAGTGAGAGTGTTCTTCTGGCCAATCTCGAGCAATTCCTTCAACGTCTTCGATTCGAGACGATTCTCCATGTATCCGCGACTTAGGCGAGCAGAGAATGCCCTGACCAGGTTCTCGCCCTTGGACTTGAGCTCTTCGGCACTGATTCCAACGGCCTCCGCAAGCAGGCCGCGAATGTAAAAGGGCCACAGCTGTTCGGCTACCACAAGAGCATCGATCATCCTGCGACTCCAGCCAGTAGCAATAATTTTGACCAAATCCATGCTAGTTGCATCAAGATCAGAAACGCTGAGACGGCGGCCTAAGTCTTCAGTTGTCTTGGGTACTTGAGTGCCACTTCGCAAAGATATTGTCCCAGTTTGGGCCTGTGTATTCAGCGTCAGAGAAATAGCGAGAGCTTTGACAATTGTGTCAATTGGGTATGGAGGACCCGCGTTCCCACGAATGGAGGCCAGGCACTTCTCCAGGTAGTTGGCATCGAATGTGATTTCCTGCGCATCCTTAGCATCACAATTTCCGGTGATCCTCTTCAAGAGCAAGAATTTGTGTGAAAATTAATACTTTCTGAGGACCATCCTCGTAGCTCTCTTTCACTTCGTCTGCTGTCTGCTGTACTTTCTGATCAGTGAGCCCTCGGGGAATCTTCCCAGCTGCTTTCCAGGCCCCATCAGTCGCCGGTCCGCATATCCAAACTGTCCAGTTGGTGCTCCTTCGTCATATAAAACGCTCAATAGATCGCGCGCAGACTGGACCTCTCCCAGCACAGCGAGTTCGGCGGCAGACCTGTACAGGTCGTACTCGACCGTTTCTAGGTCTCGCTCCCGCAGGACGTTAGCCGGATCAATGTCGAGAACCATGGCATGTATCGTCTGCACAATCGACTTGTTTCAAAATGAAGATGACAATAAGGACTTGAGTCTTCAAGAAACAGAGTTCTTGGCTTCATTCATTATACTTAAATTTCTCTGGGTCCGTGACTGGTGCCTAATCTGCGAATCCACAGGAAGGTAAGCTGTGACGTAGCTAAGCAGGGTTCGGAATTTAATCCGAGTCGCCCTGATACCATTCATATGCGTAAGCAGGTATTTCCTTATGCATTGTGTTCCATATTGACACCCAGTTCTTTAACCTCTTCAAAGAACTTTAATCAAATTGTGATTGTAGGTAAACTTCGAGGCGCTGTAACGTCTTCACGACAATCTCAACGGGTATACAGAGATATCACCCCGGTTTTTCGCCGGCAGGACTTCTCCATATTTAGCCTTATTTTCCTACGCTACCTTCCTAAGCATTCCCATACCGAAGCCTCAGATTTGCAGACCTGACAGCAGATTCTGGGTAACATCCTCCATGACCTGCTTCACAAAAGCCTCTTCGTAGTATGCCGTGTTAAACACGGCTGCCAGGGTCATCTGGTCCCTCCACGTCCAGACATGGTTGCAGAGCGCCGGCGTGATCATCTCGCCGCCCAGCCAGACGTCCCCCACCGCTATCCTAGACCCTTTCTCACGATCAACCACATAATCCCTCTTCAGCCACCTCAGCAAGGACAGGAGCAAAGCCAGCGACACACCCCAGTGTTCTCGCTTCAGTGGGACGCCCAGATCGGCGAGCCATTTGAAGAAAGACTCGATAGTATCGAGCGGTCTTGTCAAGGTGGCAGGGGTTGTCTGCTTCCATGCGAGGGCGTTGGCACCAGTCGTGGACACGGAAGTCATGTTTGAAAATTATTACCTAGGTAGATAGATACCCTTAAAGTGTGGATTGGATTAAGGACAACAGGATTTGTTTGCAGGTAAGTGCCTCAGGCCTGTAACAGAATTGAAAAGAAATACTTTATATAATGATACTCACAGCAAGGGAAGCTTGCAAAGCAGTGCAGCCTTCTCGATATATATCACCATGCTGACAAGCCACCCTAAGGTCCAGACTAAGAGTAATCACATCGTGTATATTAAGTGGAACCTAATTTTGTGGAGACAAACCATGGATACTTTTGAATCCAAGTGAAATATAGAGGCGGCTACTTTGGACGCTCTTCATAAATGCTGCTCTGTATAAGCAAGGAGGAACGTGTTCCTTGATGTGTCGTTAGGGCTGGTAAGGAAGTATCCACTTGACCTGTGACATCTGCAAGGATGCTGTCTTTAATGCACCTGTTGGTACAAAAGTGAGGACTTAAAAACCTATAGATAGGCACATTTTCCATCCAACTGCATGTGTGTATGAATCCTTAGCGGCCCCCATGCGATCATAGCTTTTTGCAAGATCTCCTAATTACTTAATGGTGCTGAATACCCTGTGTTACGCGGATTTGCTGCATCGGCAAGTGTCCAAATATATTATAATGATCACGCTCTTGTAATTTAAACTTGGTTACTAAGACTCCATCCCTCTGATTATTAACTAGCAGCGATCATCTTAAAGACTTATTATTATGGGATGAGCCGACTTTGGTGGCCTGAATAGGACACAGTCTTACGCCAGGCTTTTAAGCAGCATGTTTGGTAAGAGCAACCGGAAAAGGCCTGTGATGGATATAATGAATTGTTGGATGTAAATCCAAGGGATTAAAGAGAACGATCAATCACTATGCCACCTTCCATCACAGCGCCTTCCCACCATACATATGCCTTATATTCCCATCAGGCTCCTAGCCCTTGCAACTTCACCAGCCACACGCTGTCGGAATTCAGGATCCCTCTCGCTCTCTTCCGCAACATTTGCCTCCCTGACAATGTCCAAGGTGTCCCTTACAGCGCCAAGTTCCTTCGACACCACATCGCCCAACTCCTGCCGCAGGCCCTCTGAATGATCATTGAAGCCTTTTCGTAGCTCCCTCGTCATCCACTCAAACGTAGACTCGTTTGCGAAGGTCCCTTTGACTACTCCCTGCCGCAGTTTGGTGCATCCACCGCCTGTGGTGATTCTGATCAGCGAGTGGGCCAGAAGTGATATGTCACCTGGCCAAGTTAGCTCACCATCATGTTTCATCGCCTTTCGGCAGACGCTGTACATGATCCTCCTGACCATGGAGCCGTTCAGCCAGGTGAGGGTGTCTATGCGCAAATCTCTGCATTCTGTCAGTGTGCTGAGAACGTAGGCATAGTTGTAAACCTTCGCAACGAATTCACTTACGAGAGGCAGTCTTTGAAGCGGTCAAAACGGTCCTCTGCCCCGTCGAGCAGCAAATGCTTGCGGACGTCGATGGCTCGGCCAATCTCGTCAATTTGGCCATTGGAATCAGGCCACTCGGATTCTGTACGGGCAAAGGTCGTGAGGAAGCTGAGCAACGGATAAGGAACCTTGACGAGGACAAACCTAGATCGGCAATTGCTTTTTCAAAGCAGGCTACTATATCCTGCTTCAAGTGCACCTGATGGACAAGAATATCTGAGAGTAGGTCATCCCAAGGTGACTCAATGTCGGTGATCATGTCCTTCATCACCTCCTTGTTCCAGTTACAGTATGGCCGGGAAGTCCTATGTTCTCCATCATTGCGAAGCCAGGCAGCATAAGAATCTGTGAATGTTAGAATTCTCCTAGCATCTAGAAGCGAGCAGAACAACGTGAAGGTGGGTCAAATACTGGGTGCCCACTAGAACCAATAAGGTCAGCTCATCAATAAGAAATATCTCGTGAGGGTTCACTGACTTCATCCCAATCCTCGCAGGCATCCTTGGAAGATTGTGTCCATTTAGATATCTGCCGACCTGGGAGCCATTGTCAGCACACAGGTTTGACGATGTCAGAGACGCCAGTCTGCACCTTGCCAAATCCTGGTCTCGAAAGAGTTATCCAAGGACCTCTTGATAGTTTCCACTGGTGATCTTCTGGATGTGAGGCCCTATCATGTATCAGTATTGATATCAAAGGTCTGCGAGGTAAAGTTCGAGGATGCTTAATCAACCTTTTCAAGGGTCTTCTCAATCCTGCCAAGAACACGCGTCACGGCTTGTTTCTCCTCCGCTGAGGCACTTCCCGCCCCGGACTGCACCCAGAGTTCGATATCCCGCAAGAGGGCCGGCACGTTGTGCTCCAGGAAGTTTTTCGACGCCCTCAACTGGCTCTCCCCCACCGCAGCGATGAAATGCCTCCGCACGTCGATGATCCCAGAAAGGCTGAGATACTTGCCGGAGACAGACTTGTCGAGGTTTCGCTTCTCCTGGTACATTTGGTTGCTGACGCAGAAGACGTGGAGCGTTTCGCCCCGTGCCTGAGCTTGGAATGCAGTTCGCAGGGCCTGCGTAACGTGGGAGTTCCGTGTTCTGACCGCAGATTCCAGTAGCTCAAACTTGATGACATTGCGCCGATTTTCAAGCATCATGTTCTCTTCAAGTAGAGCCAATTTCTCTTGCTGGGTTGCGGTATCCTCACTCGGTAAGTAGTCGAAGGTAGCCAACTCTGCTCTAATGCCTTCAATTTGACTCTGAACAGCCTTCAGAGATCGATCAAGTTCTTTGATCCGTCTAGCCTCCCCATGTTCCCAGTCATTTGGGATCTCAATGAAATTGACTTCGTCTGCGTAGGTGCAAATGATTCCGACCCGTTCAAGCCGGGCTTGTCGTGCCAGGTCAAAAACGGCCTTGACGCCCTCATCAGTTCCGGCTCGGATGATTCTACAGATGGCGAATATCTCATGACAATCAAAGATATTTTGCTGCGTGATATTTCGCCGTGCCGAGTTCAGATCTCGTAGGCCAGGGAGGTCGACCAGAACCAGGCCTTTGCTTAGGATGTGCGCCTTCAGATAGACCTTGACTTTGCGGATGTATGGCCACATCGAGGATTGCCGTGGATTATTAGGTTCAGAGCTGAGTGGCACGAGCAGCGATGAACACTCGTCCAGGGTCTGGGCAGGCTGCCTGCCTGGAGAAACGAGGCGCCTGGCTTGCTTCGCCCACGTCTTGAAACAGTCAAGAACAATATCTTCCGACTCATCCAGTATCCAGGCCTCATTCTGAAGTTTTCCGCGAAACATGGACTTGAATGTATTGATGGCGATGTCGGCTTTCTCCTTGGACTCCGTTTCAACGTCCGAGTGGAACGCCCTGTAGCTGGCTAATAACTCGGCGATTTGCTCGCACAACTCGTCTTCGGTGAACATGTCCACGTCGATAATGAAATTATCTGCCGCGTGGAAGTGATATTCCGTCACAACGCAGGTACAAGCAGAGCCCCTGCCTGTGGTTCGTGCTAGTGAATCCTTGTCTAGGAGAGAGTTGATGAGACTGCTTTTCCCGACTCCAGAGTCACCCACCAGTCCTACTCTTCGCGTTGAAAGCGGGTGGAAATCTCCGAGACTCTCAGCCTCCTCATGGTGGCGCTTTATGTTAGAGTCAGGCTCAATATGGATAGGGCTGCTGGAAAGAACCCTCGCCAGGCCCTGTAGCATATTCTTGGCCTGAGATAGTCGTTGCTGGAAAGCTAGGCTGTGGAACTCGTCATCTGGTGGTTCCTCGTCCTCGACCCTGTGGATGACAGGTTCCGGCCGTGGGCTCGACCTTCGGCGTGAATTCCCCGGCGTCAATACGACCAGAGATCCATTAGGTCGTGGCGTACCTACGTCTTGGGCGAGGTCATCGATTGCAGCACCGATTTCCGTCATATCCAGGCCCGCTCTCGGCTGCGGGGACGAATGCCCACTGAGCAGACCCATGTCTTGAAGACTAGATGTGAGCCCCGTGCTCCCGATATCAGATACTCCGACGGAGCTCCTCGTTGCCGTAGTCAGTGAAGGCGGGGGTGAGATAGACACGGAGGGTGTTGGAGCCCGCCGGCCCACGAAGGTGAAAGTAGGGCTGCTATTGGTCTCGCGGGCGGTGTGAGGCACATTGTTCCGCTCCAGGACATCACATGGAGTCCGTGATGGAGTCAGAACTGGTGAAATGTTCAGCTCGGTTGTTGCTGTGAATGTTGGGCTTGGACTGCGTTCTATGGACGGAATGGGAGTCTGACAGCCTTCATTGTTCTCCTCAGAAACAATTGGATTGGAAGCGTTATTGTTGGTTTCGGCAGGTCCGTCGGAGATCGCATCGGAGGAAGCCGCTTGGGAAGCGCTTGTGTAAAGAGTGTTGCCTCTCGATGCAGAGGATGTCGGCCGGGACAGCCTCGACCTAACTGGGAGTATCTACAATTTAATTAGGAGACGAAAGAGCCAAAGGTAGGTCAACTGGAGCTGTTCTCACCACGCGAGTCATTTCTCGGAAGTGAACTGTCAAGGATATTAGGTCGAAGGACTTTTTCTGTGGAAGTTCTTTACTTTCGGAGGGAAATATAAAGGAAAAGGCCGAATGGTACAGCCGTGAGCTGACTCAAACTCATGGGATTTAGACAAGTCTCAGACTTCTTGGCGCAACGCCTTTCAGTACTAGTTCTTGGAATAATGACTTTGAATTTCGACACGACGCAGGCTGACTATATACCTGAGGTAGACTGCAGCATAATAGCATTGATTGGAGCGGTGGCCTAGAGGCCGCGTCAGGAGGTGACTCCAAACATTGCAACGGTGGCCGGCGCCAGCTCACACCTCTCATGTGAAGTTCTGCCTTGCCAGCCTTCCCACGTATGCAGCTATACGGCCAGTATTCCCAGTTTGGGCAAATCCAGACAGCTTGCGACGTATCAAGGTGAAGCCCCTGCAGCACAGCCCCGGCTCGGCCTACTTTCTGGAGGGATTCAGTCACCAACTGCATTTGACCCCTTGCTCCAATTGGTCTACTTGAGCCCCTCAAACGAAGATGGCCAGCGGCACAGTTCTCAGCTCTCTGATAAGCGCTAGAACCCTCAAATACTACGCTCGGCTGAACTGACAATTCAGATGAAAAGAAGCAGAAGAGGGGGTGTGATTTTGGAGCTCGTGATATCTGAATGATACTCGCTGGTTTGTGAGGTACTGAAGATATGTTTGCGTGGAATATGTGGGCTTGCAGGTTCATCCGCAGTCCTCGCTCTTCAAGGCAGAGTTCTGAATATGTTGCCTCACCTTCCGATTAATGGCAAAATGTTCCCAGAATCAAGGCGAATCAATCATTTACAGAGGTTGTGGCACAGTTTTCTTGCAATCTTGCCCTTTGGTCAGCCTTCAGCTGCACCATCCTGAAAAGAACCTAGCTTCATGAAAACCTTGGTTCGCCCATTAATAAGGGCCTCTATAGCTGTGGCCCAGGAGGCGTTCCGTTTATCTGTACTCCCTCAGAGGCTGCTACACCTGACACATCAGGCGTGGTAACTCCAAGAAGGCTGAAAATTTCGGCCGGTGGGCCTGTAGTCCTTGATCACGGATGAACAGATCACCTTTGCACGTGCGTGCCAACGACGGCGTTCATATCTACACCTGGACAGTCTCATAAAAGCGACATGTCACGGGATGCGCAGATGCACGGTGTCTCCCTTTTCCCTCCCGAAGGGGACTTCACGGGCAGGGCAGTGTTGGCCGCGACCGCAACCCGGAGTGCCGCGTTAGGATTGTGCCAGGTACTTCAAGTGAAGCAAGACCAACAACAATGATCAGTCATAATCGTTCTCTTCTATAAACGGTCGATTTCGCAGATCGCTCCCCTGTCAGTCTGTCAAAAAGGGAGGGGGGAGTGTGGGTGGGGCAAAGTCAACAAGCTGAAAGTCCACCCTGGTTGTTCAGCCAGGTCTTGCATATCGCTTGCATCTTGCATATGTGCGCCAGACCTGTCACTTCCCTTGCCGGTCCTTCTCTTGCTCTTGAGATATGTATCAACCTCAAATCAGCAACTGCCGTCGCTTGGCGTCAAAGTGTTCTGACTGCTCAGTCCCGGTCAGAGTTCCGGCCGCTTCCTTCCGTGAAGCACGACTTCTCGAAACGCTACGGACGGCATGACCTCATCATCTACCGCAGCGCCGAACGCTCCTGCTCCTGGCTCTGTGGGAGACTCGGCTAATTCGACGGCGATGGCGGACGCACCTGCCGAAATTATGACGACTGACGTCGGTCTTGTGGCAGTGTTGTCAATTGCAGCTGTTCAAACAGATCTGGCATCGAGTCCGCCAGCTCCACCTCCGCCGGACACTTCTTCTGAACATCCCAGCTCGACATCCTTCTCAAATATCGTGCCGAGCACGTTAAGCAGTTCAGCCTTGCAGTTTTTCCTCGCGTTCAACAGTATCTAGCTCAAGTCTACTTCAAAGCCTTACAACACCCGGTACTTCCACCTCTATCATACCAGACACCCAGATCACCAACGCCTCGTCCCCTGCAAACCCGGCCCTTACTTCAGGCAATAGGCTCAGCACCGGTGCCGTGGTAGGAATCGAGGAGGATGGCTAATCATCAGCCTGCTAGCCCCGATCTTCCTGCTCCAAAGCGCAGGAGACTCGCCGCGGGACAGGAGACCGAGCCACAACACGCCGGGGCCAGGAGCCCCGGTTCCCAAGCCTCCATGGCCACGACCATGGAGCCGGTCGCGGGCGTCTCAGACCTGGACCAGTTGCTGTCGGTGCCCACGCCGGACAAGGAGTTGGAGGAGAAACTGGAGAGCCTGGGCAAGCTAATCCAGCAGCACGTCGAGGGCATGGGCCACTATATCATTCATAAGCAGCTCCCCACAGGACCGCTGAGCATGGTGCTATGGGATCTGGGCCTTCGTGACGGGCCCGGGGGAAGCACGGTGCCCAGCCTCCATCAGCTGGAGTTCATGGTCGTGGATCCAAATAAGCGGATTACAGCTCTGCAGCATATCATCGCGAGGCTTATATTCGGGAGTCTGTCCATCCCGTCAGTTGGCAATATATCAATGCTACCGCCCGGGGTTTCAAGCTTGGTGCAAGAGATACCGCGATGTCAGATGGACAAGGGCGACTCTGAAGGTATTTCCTGGGACACCTTCACTCTTGAGACGCAGACTTAAGTCAACTGACGACTCCGCCAGCCTTCTACGCTGCCCTCACACGCTGGCGCCAGATCACAGCTTTTCTGCTCAACTCAAGCCGCAGCGAGCGGGTCGTCCTCGTCCCATCTTACATATCAGTACAGCCGCGAGCAAGACAGCTCGTCAAGGAGATGAATAAATTTCTAGGGGTCTTCGTCGACCAGAAGAACCGCCACCTCCAGATGGATCATCTGGAGGACGTGGTGGTCCAGTGCACAATCCTCGGCTATTCCATCTTCTCCCAGCCGGCAAATTTAAGATGGGAGTTCGAATCAGGTGATGACAATTATGTCGTGGTGTGCCCGGGATTGGTGAAAGTAAGCGACAGTCAGGGCGTCAGGTGTCAGCCGGAAATGACGATCCCTCCCGAGCTGGATCGCGTGTAACCCGTTGATGGGACCGGTGTGGCAGGGGGGAAATACCCAACGAAACACAGTGGTAGACAGAATAATCGAGACTTAGGGAAGAAGGGGAAAGAAAATCATTAGAATTAGGATCGGGGGTCCACATAAATTTGATCCTCGCCTTTGTAGACCGCCGTCTCGGGTCCGGGTGTGGACTGAAGCCACCCGTGATATCCACTTGTTCTCGAGCTTCCTTCGAAGGAATGAATCCTAAGGACCCGCAAGGACTGGGGCAACGGGACCGCATGGGAGAGCAAAGAACTTGCTGCCCAATCCCACGAACGGGCGGTGGCGGTGATGAGGAATTGGAAACCCGGGGTCACAGCGTGGCTGCAACAAGAAATAGCGAGAAAGCAGGCAGCCGAGCCACCAGTGTTCCCGTTTGAGCCCGCCAGTATATCGTTAGTCCGCCTTTTGGGGAACCACTGCGCCTACCTTTTGGTGACATGCAGGAGGACCTGTCATCTGAGTGGGCCGCGCGCCGGCAAACAAGCGCAAACGCAGCCCGATTGCTTGCTAGTGCTGTTTGTCTTTTTGCGCGCGTTTCTCCCTCCCCTGCTTTGCGTGCGCTGGCTGACCTGCCTGCCTGCATGCATGGCGTGCCGGGCTGGCTGGTGTGTGCTGACTTTCCCTTCTCCATACGTAAGTAGACAATGCTGTTTCGCTCTGCATGCCAAGTGGGCCAATGGCCAGCCCGCCTGCCCGCGTGCATGGCCGCAATATATGGCCTGCCTGCCTCCTGCGGCCGAAGCCCCTCCACGCAAGCCCACACACCAATGGAGAAATGATTCGCCCTTGTTTTTCTTGGGATCAAAAAGGTCGGCTTTGTGAGAGGGGCGTGGCTTTCCCTCGGGCCCGACCCAGCCACGGGCCATCGAAAGACAGATGACAGAACAAAAAAAAAAAAAAGTTGGCATCCGGGTCTTAAAGTCTTATCACCGGGTGGTTCTGTCTCAATAAGCGGTCCCCCGCTCCGTTGCTGCTGACTGTTTTCCTCCTTGTCACGTCGGTGGCGACAAGAGAGAGAGCTGAAAAGATCAGGAAATTCCTCTTGCATTTGAAAGGATGGGCGAGGGAGATTGTTGGAATTCCATCGTACAGAGAGTTTACCCGAAGATGCTGTTGGGGAGGGCCAGCACATTTCCGCCCGCGAGCGACCACCAGCCGCAAACCCCCCGTGCCTCCTCCGAGCATGAGGCCAGATCCGAACCTCGGACTTCGATCTCTGACGAGGCTCAGGCCTGCTTCAACCTCGTGTTGATCCTGCGGAACGACACCCAGTATCTCATTTCACTACGAAACGACAATCTTCAGGCCTTTGAGGAGATTGATACCGCCTGGCCGCTTCTCAGCCAGATCAACGGTGCAATCACAGCCGCCACGCGCAGCATTTACGAGCTCGGCCCGTTCTTGGAGCGGCATCGGTGGCCGCCGTGCGAGCCGCCACGGACATCAATAATACGGCTGAAGAACCTGAGGAAAAGGAGCAGGAGCCTTTCTTCGCCGGTGTCAGAGGCAGCCGCAGTCGCAAGACCGGGGCTGTCTCCTGCTGAGTTGTTCTCCTGGACGCTGGCCTTGACAGCGCAGCATACCGCCGTTCTGTCTGCCCTCGACCAGCTGGAAAAGTTCCTCGTCTACGGCTCCGCAGACATCAGCGAGGATGATAGGAGGAGGCATGATGCAACCGGGTCGTGGTGGCAGCAGCGGCACAGCGAGTTCGAGAACGTCACCCTGATACAGTCAATGCTGCAGAGGCCAAGGAGGAATGTGCAAGCGGTGCCCTCCGCGTCCGTGACGACACCGGCTGTTGGCACAGCAGAGAGCGCACAGATTGGTGTTGCCATCACATCATCATCATCACCAGTTGCGGCTGTAATGATGCCATTTGTTACCGAGCATGACGATGGCAAGTCGGAGACACTTACCTTCTCCGAGCAATCCGTCGGATCATGGCCCGGCGAGATTGTGAGTGGACTTGCCCCTCGTCCAAGGGCTCGAAACGAAGGAACCCCTCGAAATCACCCTCACCTGACATACAAACCTTTGGATCTGCGCATCGTGGACCCTGGGCAACCAACTTACCCGCAACCGAACCAAGCGGCAGCAACGCAGACAGAACGGTGTCCAGAACCACCAAGCCACTCCGCTTCGGAGCAGGCAAAAGAAGCCGGACAGGAAGCCCGGGATAGTGAGGACCCAATGGCGCGTGGTTCGGTCATGCGCGAACTCCCGCTTTCTCGCTTCAACAGCAGCTCCCGACGCCCCAGGATCACCACCACCCCTTTGCCCCCGCGCGTCGGTCTCCAGGCGTTGATCCCAGAGGTCTCGCAACGAGCACGATCGGCGACTCTCGACCCGAGCAGCTCCGCGCATGCAGTATCACCGCTCTCGCCGTACTCGCCCTTGCTCTCGCCGCCGGGCCTCAGCCGACACTCGAGCCAGGTGAGCCTGCCCAGCCCGGTGCAGGCGTCGCCCACCGTGGACACCCCGTTCACGCCCCTGAACCAGCAGGTCGCAACCATGTTCGAGCAGAAGACCCTGCCCAGCAAGACCATCCAGCCCGTCAGTCACGAACTCGACAACATGATCGCGTCTCCGGCGGATTCGATGCAGCCTGCGTTCGAGCTGGATGTCTCCCCTTTGGGAAACAGCCATTACACCCAGTCACCATCGCCGCACGAGGACGATAGGCATTGGCCGTATTTGGCGTATATGGCGCGGAAGCAGGCTGTTACCATGTCGAGGTGGTCGGTCCGGCGTTCAAAGTCGACCAAGTCCAAGGCAGGGAGTGATAGTTAAGCGACAATGGGCGGCGACCTTGTTGGGTTCAGGTCCGGTGCTGGTGAGTGGGTCGCTCCGAAACACTGAAGACGGCCCCACACAGCCAAGCCGCCCTGCCCTTGATTCATGTAGCCCACGAAAATCCATGAAAAAATCAACAGGTCCTCACACCGTAGTCGGATATGGTGTAATGGTTAACATCGGTGACTCTCACTCACCAGCTCGGGGTTCGATTCCCCGTATCCGAGGCCATTCGTTTTGCCCTTTTTTGCCTCGCACGTCGTCGCCGTCTTGTGTTGCGTAGGATTCTGGGAAGGGCAGCCCGCCCCAGAGCAATGTCTAGCAGCGTAGTGTGTGTGTATGACCAAATCGCCGCCAACACGTTTGCCGAAAGACCGTGTGGTCGGTAAGTTCCCATGCGCAGTCATGCAGTGCAGATATTGCCTGACGATGGGTGAATCAGGCGTCGGATTCAGGGGAGTCAAGCATGTGAGCCACGACTGATGTACTACGCAGCGATGTTTAGTCAGTCCGCGAGTGAGTCGGGATCTCCAAGGTGAACCGAGCAGAATACCAGGTAGGCTAGAACAACACAACTGTTTGCCCTACCCGCTCGTCCGTGCTGACTCGTGATTTGCGCTCGGAATAGAAACCCGCTCAGACGCACAGCCATAGTAGGGGGCAACCACGACGGCGCGTTAGCGTCTCCGGGTGGGTAAAGAGAGCTGGTACGGAAGAACGCCAATAGAGCGATGCACGGAAAGGTCCAGAACGCATCGTGAAACCCGTAGTAAGCAGACCAAGCATGCAGAGTTTGGACGTGCTTCTTCAGCTCCTGCAGCCCGAGATTGCTAGCACGCGGGGTTGCCTGTCCACGACAAACGAGTCTGACCACGTTCCTGCCCGGAGCGGACCGACTAGCGAACGCTGCGACGGCGTCGTTGGGGGCCGTTGCGACCGTGCGGGACAGACTCTGCACTGGTAGTTGGGTGTGTGCAATGTACTATACAGGCGTGTGTGTGTGCGTGTCCTCATACCTGCATCCAGCACGCCTCACCAACACGAGCATGTCGCTAGGTAACGGAAAACACCGCACCCAACTACTCGGAGCAAACTATCGACTTGGCGCACTGAGGCTCGAGGATGGCCTGAGAGCAGGAGGGGCCCGGCGGCCGCATTGCACGGCCCGGTGCACATGGTAGTCCACACACTATCCCAAAAGCCTTAATTGTATTCCCCAGGCCAGTAATGTGCAGCGGGGGAAGTGTCGGGTGTTGACTGCGGGCCGCTTACTGCAGTGTGACACGCCGCAATGCACGGCGGTTCCTCCAGGAGGCGATTCCTGGACCAAAAAAATCGATCTGAACTAACAAGAGGCCCTTTGTCGCCAATGCTTCTCGGGGAAGACGGCGAAAAAAGGAGGTTGGGGCGGGATGGCATCTGACGTCTACCTCAATCAAAGCTAGAAAAAGTTTCACGAAACATTGACGCAACTGTCGAACTAGTGGTGAGCTGGGATGCCATGAGGCATTGGGTCATGCATGATGATGTTTGTACCTGACCTGCCAAAACGAGCAGGCATTGGTGTTGGAATCCATCTGCATGACATTGGGTGACGTGCCGCTTTGCTTGCCAAGGACTGTCACCGCAACCCGCCAGAGAGACTGACGAAAGGGAGTCCCAGGGTCCTTCGATGGGAAACCTGCAAATGCAGATCAGGCAATGGGCCGGGCTGGGCCGGGGTATCTTGTGCGGTGTCTTCGGGGTTGCCTCCAGGCATACCGTAGATCATGGACCGGTATGATGGGTCCCTGGATGCAAGCAAGCGCGTCGGGAGTGGACAAGTGCTGCAAGGCACATGTGACCCCCAGGAAGCCCTGGAGATCGTGATGATGATCGCATGCCCCAGGGCCAGGGGGCTCCACGTCTGCCAAAAATAGGACGAGGGGACGGACAAGACAGAGACACACGATGCATGCCGCATAGTCAAGACCCGGAGGCCTGGACGATTCCGTCGATGAATGAAGTCCCCACATGGCCGGTGGCTCTGTTGATTCGCGGGTGTTGGGGGGGGGGGGGGGCGGACGCGAGGACAGGAATTAATTCACGCGTGGATGTACTCGGGAACAGACCTCGGAGTTACTGTATGTGTGTGCAGTGTAGGTAGTTCAGTGAAAAAGGACTCAATGGCAGGGGTAAAGGGGGGCAGGGCAGAGAGACGGAGCAAATTCTGATTGCCGACGACGGTGCCGAAATGCCATGCTGTTGTTGCTGTGTGCGTTGCCCGTCCAGAATTGCAGCAGAGAACGGGAAGCAGCGATCGACAGGGGCCGACGCGACTGAACTCGTATGCCTGCACCACAAAAAAAGAATGTGTTCAAAGGACTTCAACCAGGTAGTCCAGGTAGTGTGCAAGTCTGGGCAGCAAGAAAGAATACGAGCAGGGAAGACCGCGTCTCTCGGCTGGACGGGCACCAGGAACACACGCGCAAGTTCCGAGAGCGGTCGCGAAGATGACAAGCAGTGCATGGCTGCTCCGGTCTTGTTCCGCTGTCCTTCCAAGCTTCGCCACGAAATTGAAGTTGTATAGCTCTCCATAGTATTGTCATGTATGGCATGATTGCTCGGGAGCATCACCAATCCCAGCGTTGCACCCAGCGAGCTGCACCCACCTTATGCACACGCAATCGCTGGAGCACTGGAGCGACTGGAGCGAGCTGCTCCGTTAGAGAAAGGCAATCCGGGCAGGTGGATGGGTAGTGGGAACCTTCCTGCCCTCCCTCTTTGTGGTGTGGGTTCAAGAGCCCAAGTGCTTCCGGGCAGGGGTTACGGTCCCAGCCAGGCACCTGCCTTCTCTGTTACCTGCCCCAGGTACATGCACACACTATGTTCACATAGTACACGAGGGCAATGTGGAAGCATTTGCCCATCCTGGAAGGACCACACTTCTCCAGACTCTAGAATCTCCAGACTCGGTCAACTGCCAGACCTGTCGGGCCTTTGTCTGTCTGCAGATAGCTGCAGGCTGCCGGCTGCAGGCTGGTGGCCAGATGGATACCTGGCCCGGTCTCCAATTCCGCTTGAAACTGCTCTCTTGGGTTTGGTTTCCAAAGAACACAGCAGACTGCTTACGCTTCTCACAAAACGCACTCACTAGCCAACTCGAGCACGCGCTCTCTCCCTTTCCCCTCCACTACTTTAGCCAGCTCAAAGATCAGTATCTGGTGGTGAGGCCACAACCCGAGGAGATCGGATCAGATCTGGGGGCCTCGGGTGTCTGTTCGCGCGTCCAGCCCAGCAGCCCAGGCCTACCTGTGCAATCTATTCCCAAGCCCATCCAGGGTTCCGGTAAATAGTGATGCACCGGATCCAACCGCCAGAACGAGCGCCTAGTAAATAGTCCAGGTCTGCATGGTGGCCTGGGATAACCGGCACCATCCATTTTCCCGTGGGCTAGTCGACGCATTGGGTACAAACAAGCCTGGTCTGTGGCACACGCCCTGGCGTCCTCCTTTGTCCAGCACCGCTCCAGCTGAGCCTAGCATTCCGTCTGGGCTGAAGACCAAGTCTCGATGGTCGAGCCGACAGTCCAGCAGCACGCCTTCGACCTCAGCTGCAGCCCCTGGAGCTTGTGACTTGGTCGCGACGACAACAACACAAAGCACAAGAGGCACCATGAAAGAACCAACAAGGGGGGGCCCCAGAGCCAGTCCGAGACCCCGCCAGACCCTGGAGCCAGGCCGCTTTGCTTGCCTCAGGGCGGCATAAGCGGTAGCCAGGGGAGCCCTTCCCCATCCCATGTCTGGTCTGGTCTGGTCTGATATCGCCGTCTTGATGTGACATACTATGCGCTGCGGCACCGTCATGGTTGAGCAGACCTCGGATTATTTCTCCATCAATGCCACTACACCACACCAGGCCCTGCAGATTTCAGGAGCCTCCGTCATCGTGCCAAGGTTGGGGATCCCGACAGATGGTGCCAGTCCATACCTTCTACCTTTGGCCAACCTTGGAAGACGCTTCCCAAACCCCCCTGACCGGCCGCGGCTGTCATGGCCCGTCTGGGCCATACTACGGCAGACCTGGGGAACAGACTCGGACCACCATTGAATCGATTCATTTATTTATTAAAGTCGGCCGCGACTGCCGTCGACTCCCAAGCATGCGCTCCTCTCTGTCTCGTTCTATCGCTCTTTGGCCCATGTGCATCCGTTCTTTGCTCGTACTCACCCACCGTCAAGCCCACTCGCCCGCCTGCAGGCCTGCACTTACACTCGCACACTTTGTCGCGTGATACTCGCAGGGGCCTCGTGCAAATCCTTTCTTGAATCGCAACCTGCACCTCGGCAAGGCACAGCCGTGGAGAAGAGCTGCAGAGACCCTCTCTCGATCTCGACCCTTTCCCCAAGCCACCCACCACCCGAGATTCACTCGCTTGTCGACATTTGCCCCTTTTGCTGGCTGCCTTTACGACCCGGCCGGAATCCTGTCTCAGCCGTGCGGTCCGCCGGTACCTCGACAGCCTCTTTTTGTGGCTTGAGACGGGCTGTCAAAGACGTCAGCTTGTCGGAGAGCTGCAGGAACGGTGCCACAAGAGCCCCCCAGGGCTGAGAGGCCGTAGATCCGTTCTTGTGCAGCTGCAGCACCCCCAGGGCCGGTTCAGGGCACGTACATCGTATTCCAATTGTGGATACTTGACAGCGATTCCCCACTCACCGCAGTGTCCACATATTGCCTGAGAATCGAACTTGGCGGTGAATTCCTGATCCCTACCTCAGCTTCGCCTCTCTTTAATTAAAAGGGGACGAGGTCCTGGAGGGCGGGCTTCTGGTTCTGGCTCACGTTCTGGCATACCCTTTACGAAAACATCCAACAAAACTCACACGACCACGTTCGTTTCCGTAGCTTTTGGTAGACTTTACTCGAGGGGGGAATGCATACACACGCAGCAGCAATGGCTCCGTACAGCGCAAAGGTTGACACGCCTCGTGATGTCGAGGACGATGACTTCGATTTCGAGTACTTTTCCCGTACTTATAAGCCGCTTTCAAACCTCCCGACCCCTCCTCCGTCATCGAGGAATTCGGCATCCCCAAGCCCCGTCCTTGGGTTGGACAACGACGAGTTTACCGACTCGAGTCTGTTAGGTACGTTTTCACTCACTGGGGGCCGTGTGTGTTACGTCTATCGTGATCATGCATGACTAATCAAGATCGCCCTGCAGGACCAGCAGTACATCTCGTCAACCTCCACCCACCATCAGCATCCATCGCCTCGCCGTCCATCTCCCGCGTCCAAGGCATCATAACCCGCGCCGCCCTCCCTCTCGAGACGATCGCGTTGGCCGTGTGCATTCTAGACTCGCTGGACTCCAAATTCTCCCGCAAATGGCGCATGGAGCTGCCCTTGGGGGCAGCCTCTTCTAGCAAGCGACACACAATCTCCGCCGCCTCCAGTCTCGCCACGCACATCGACCTAGTCAAACCCGAGCTCATCATCCTCACAGCACTCGTCATCGCATTCAAGTTCACCGAGGACTGCCAGGAGCCAACGCAATACTACGCCTCGGACTGGGGCAACGACCAGTGGACCTGCGACCAGATCAACGCCACGGAGCGCAACATCATGGAGCACCTGGGGTATCGCATCCTGCCGCTGTTCGAGAAGACCATCATCGAGGACGCCCTGGACGACATGAGGAGGGCCGGGGAGATGGCGCTGAGGGAGATGGAGATCAACAGGCAGAGGGTGAAGCTAGACGCCGGCCACTCGAGGTCCATCAGCGTGCCTGTGGGACCGGGGCGCGGCGATGCCATCTTCGGCCTGGGCTTCCAGCTGACACCACTCGACACGCCCACCGAAGAGCGGTCGGTGGAACTGGGGGCGCCACAGTAGCACAAGGCGTGGGGGCCTCCAATCTTGGCAACGCCAGGGGATATCGGGCACAACAGGGGCATGTCGCTAGCAACACAGCGGCCCCAGGGCTACTAGGTGTTGTTCTTGCATGCATGCATGCACTACCAGCATTGCGCACGCCAGCATCGAATTCTGCATTGTTTGCAACTAGCGAGTTTTGTTTCATCACAGCGAGGCGTTGGGATTATCGGGATTTTTTAGGGCATCAGTATATTGTGGGACTGGAAAGAAGAGGCAGGGAAAAGGCAGTCTGCCCGTCAGTACCAGGACGTCTAGTGTCGAGGGGCTGTCTGCTGTCGACTCAGGAGATTTCGCAAAAGCGTTATAATACCCGTGCAGTAGTAGTTTTTAATATTAAACCCTTGTGCTCCGGCATACATTGTACAACCAATCTCAAGATACATCGCATTGCCTACACGTATAATCCTGTCAGTGTTATCCTCACTAACCTATCTCACAGCCCCCTGCTGTCCAGACTCCACATCATAGGTTCCCCTTTATCAGCGCCGATCATTACAACGCAAGGCTAAGCGATTAGTATCTTGAAATGGATTTCCAGTATGAGGGTCATGCTGGGGACTTCTGGAATGTGCTCCAGAATCCGCGTAATGCCGGGTGCATGGGTAGACGAGGAATGAGAATCCGAAGGGGCATGGTCCATGATGTCCACGATATGCTCATGCTTTCTGAGTCGACGTTATGATTACCGGGGAGATTGGTCGCGATGCATAGGTGCTTAGGCCGAATAATGTATGCTTGACATGGCTGAAGCAGTAGGCATGGACACGTGCAGATCAACTACGGCTTCGCCATCTTGGTCTAGTTGATTATGATCAGCGCAGGCCAATAAAGCACAGGACCACAATCTTGGTATAACGAACGCAGCCGATTGGTCTATGATCCTCATTCAAATCGACGATATGTAAGGAGAGAGAAATGATTGTCTCTATTCCTAGTGACAAGGCGTGCCCAGCGGGTAGAACTCGATGTTGGTAAATTTGTAAATTCCAAGTCGTAAGGAAGCTAGTCGATACCAGAGGTCTCCTTTGACGTTGGAAGATATGTGTTTTTGGGCAGTGCCATAACTCTCTGATTCCTTTGCATATCCCATCATTGACGGTCTTCAATGTTTGTGATGAATGTGCATACGGCCGCTGGTATCAAATCCGTAAGCATGCACCTTTCTGCATCGAACGGTAAAGCCGGTCTCTCAACTGCTAGTTTCAAATTCACAAATTGACTTACAGCGGGTGTCGTTGACAAAAATATCTCACCAACAAAAAGCCGTGACCGTGACTGTTGGCTTCAAACAATGCTAATGGAACTTTGTTGACACATTCTCCCGTAGTACGTCCCGGCAAGGCTGCCCAAACACGTTCGAATCATTCTGATATCTGTCCTCGCCAGAACAGATTTCGCGTATGAGCCCGACTCGCCGATACTCGTTCTCTCTCCTGCCCGGAGGGATCAGTGCCAAGGGAATGAACTCATCCTTGTCGCGTCTTCGCACCAGACACAGTAGGCAGGTGATGGATTTGACTCTGACCAGACCTGGGTCGAAGTCATAGGCGATCACCCCAAACACTTTGTCGGACCCAGTCCTCCTGGCAACGCCATTCCAACAGCCTCTTAAACTGTTCTAGTCACTCGAGTGGTCCTCACTATCTGAGTAGAAGGCTTCTGCCGAGAGAAGGAGGCCAGACACGTTCAACCTGGCCGGCCCACGCTCGTGAATATTGACCAACCGCAGCCCTTCATCCCGACATTGGACGGCGTGATTTTCCGGGTCAGGAAAGTTCAGGTAGTAACCCCAACTGGAGGCCCAAGACAAGCTAGGCAGACTCAAGGTTTCGGGGACGTCGGCAGCTGGCTTCGATGGTGCCTTCATGTATAGATACCAAGTGAGCCCAATCTGTATGTCTTCGACCCATAAGCCGGATAAATACGTGCAATCGTACTTCTTCTTCACGGCATTTTTTAGGCCAGCCAAAGCATTGAGAACGTCTCCGGGGTCTGTGAGGTTGCGGCGGGAATAGTTCTTCAAAGCCTCATACCAGGCGTCGAAGTGGTTTTCCCTACGGAACGACTATCGTCCTGGTACTGGACCGGGGAAATGCAGAAATTCGTGGAGCGGACCTTGCCAGGAAGGATTTCCGAATAGCTCTTGCTCGTCGATGCTCGCTGCGGTGTCGCATAGAAAGTGAGGCTTTTGCTCGTCGCTCGTGCCGCACAGGCACTCCCAAGCCATGTAGTGTTCGCCGAACAGTAAGAGGCGCCGTGATAAGACCTGCTCTTGCACAACCCAGCCCCGCGTGAAGAGAGGTTTAGACTGTGACAGATTACCGGGCATGGTAATGCAGAGTGTACGCTCCATCACACCGTTGAAGAGTGGTAATCTAAGGCTGATTTTGCATGGCTTTCGGTTGTCACTCGCTATCGTGAGGCCGCCATCTGCACTGTTTGAGCCGAGAGCAAAGATTGTCAGTTCCGAGTTCTGGTAAACATCATCCATGAGATTTAACTCTTCTTGCATATCTTTTGAGCCTTGGATGATACACAGTGCGTCAGCCCAAATGTACTTGAAGCCCAAGAGATTGGCTAATGAGATCGCCTCCCTGATTGTCCTCGGGGGCTTGCGCCGTGGAATCTCCCGACAATACTGGGAAAGGTTCTGCATTGTTGTTTTACATCCCTGGGAGTCTACATCGCCCCATGTGTAGCTAAGGGTCGCGTATGTGGCGTGCTGGCTCGGACTGAGTTCCAATCGAGGCCGCAGCGGATTTGACACGTCAATGACCCTTCGTGGCAATCTTGTCTCGAGATCGTTCGGATGATGGATCCTGGTGCCGCACGGAATGGGATGCCTCCTGCAGGTATTCAGCCAGAACCTCGCTAGCCGTATATTCGTCGGAGAATATGCCCTGCCGTTGGCGGAGGACCACTTCGAGCGATTTGATATCGCTTGGTCGAGCGGATGCGTGCTGTTGCATGCCTGCAGCGAATTCGACAGGCTATCTCCCAATCGGTTAGAATATTCTCGACGTGCCCTGGGTTTTCTGTTAGAACCACCTCAAGTCTGACGTAAATGGACTAAAGTCAACGTGCGACGCACTTGGGTATTCCAGTTCCACGAGTCCTCACACAGCTGGCTCCACAAACAGCGTTGATTTGTCCTCGGGCGAAGTTTTCGGGGCCTGCCCTTCGAATTTTGTCCTCAGGCCACCAAATCCAGAGAAACACAGAGTCTGTCCCAACCGCATCCACGGTGGCAAGGTGGTCACCGCCCAGTTCAAACAGGGAAAGCCATAACATAAAACAGAAGACACAGTCATCACCTACTGAAGCCCCGAGGGCCGCTGGGCTCTCATGGTGTATATAACAGGCTGTCTTGTGTCATTTCATTGTGCTGGACCAAGCCTTGCCGGCCTGATTGTAAAGACCTAGCTCTGAGAACCGCCGAAAGTGGATGTTTGAGCACTTCCTACACAGCATGCTAGTATCGCCATGAGATACGGATGTCATCTCGAACAAGGTTGCAACAGTTGTGATCCTGGAACAAGATATGCGAGCTGCTTTTGTGCAGAATGTTGGGAAATATTGAGCAGCTGTACTTGCCGCGGAAAGGCTAGAATCTGGACTTTGAGCATCAACAACCTATCATGCACCGTAGACTTTACCTAGTGAGAGGTTAATCGCAGAGGAGAGTATCGCTGTCCCAGCTGAGGTTTCTTCCGCTGGGGGCGAGCCCACGGTAAGTGGGACATCCACAAGGCGCTTCGCTTGTCGTGTACGCACCTTGCTCGTTGCCCTGGAGCCCGCATGGGTGCACATATTGTGACACAAACTGATATCTAACTCCGAGGGCTGAGACTGGGGTGAGTGCCATGCACCAGCTGTTCATTGGATTCGCCATCGCTGCAAACGCCAAGGACGCCTCGCATCTCAGCTGAGAGATTGCACTGGATCCTTCTGCTCGTGACTTGCTTGATCATCAGTGTTGTGCCGTGTAGGCCTGCCTGTTGGTAGAGCTGATACACTCGATCCTCTCAAGCCCGGAGAGCAGCTCGGCGGGCTGTTTCATGTTCCCGATGCAGACGAAACTGCATAAGGGCGGGAACAGCTTCGTGGGAGTACAGCCACTAGTACTGCCAGCACGAGGGCTGCGTGTAGTCATACCCCTTCTCACACAGAGCAACACATATCTCATCTCAAAGCTAGACACAATACTGGATATGATTCTGTAGTATCTTCCACATCTAATTAGTGTAGAGATCCTGGCATAGGATGTAAATAAAAACGGGCATTACTTTGTTTGAGACATAGACAGAGGATGAATATTCACTCAACCGTGTAGACTAACTCATCAACTTCCAAAGTATGTCAAGCAGCTCTATGTGGTCTTGTTGCCTCTTGTATACCTCGTCCTGTGGTCGCCTGACAGGAACGAGGCCTATAGCAGCCCTCTTCTGGTTAATCTCCCACTTATACCGCCGCACATCCGCCTGCGTCTCCTCAT
This sequence comes from Diaporthe vaccinii, assembly GCA_039880775.1. Lineage (NCBI taxonomy): Eukaryota > Fungi > Ascomycota > Sordariomycetes > Diaporthales > Diaporthaceae > Diaporthe > Diaporthe vaccinii. The sequence goes on from JBCEDN010000003.1 coordinate 135,001, forward strand.
CCACATACAGCATATCCTTCTCGACCCGGCCAGGCCTCCACCCCAGCGTCCACTCGCCCATCACCTCCTCACACCACTCCTGCCACTCCTCAGCCTCCTCCAGCTCCTTCCGCAACGCTGCGGCCTCGTCCTCCACCCCGCTCAGGTATTCGAGCTTCTGGCGGTCCCGCACCAGGAACTGGCCCGCGAACTCCCGCCGCCTCCTCTTGCCCCCGGGGTACCCCATCACGGGCCGCGACCGCTCGGCGACGTACTCGAAGCACCGTCGCGCCGCGGACAGCTTGGCCTCCACGGCGTCCTGGAGCGCCGCCCGCAGGTCCCCGGACTGCGCGGCCAGGGCTAGGGGGAACTTGCGCGTGCGCTTGAGGTGGCCCACGATCAGGCGCCGGCGGTGGGCGCACACCTCGGTGTATACCTCCTGTGAGCATGGAGGGTTAACTACTGTAGCATCTACTGAAGATGGGGGTGGAGGGCGGAATCGTATTTGACCTGCACATGTGAGAAGAGGTCACTTACAAGCTCACGAAGCACCTTATCCATCCACCCCAGGTCACTGGGCAGCGGGTGCTCGCCGACAAGCCCCCCAAACAGCCGCAGCGCATCCTGGTTGAACAAAAACGCAAGCAGCGTGAGGTCCAGCAGCGGCCGGAGCTCCTTGAGGTTCTCGATCGTCGTATCGCAGTAGGCTTCCGGGTCGACACGCCGCCGCGAGCGCCTCCTTGGTGGCGGCAGGTCGGGCGGGCCCAGGGGAGTAAATATGCTTCTTCGCAGGCCGGTGGTGGCGCGAATGCTGGTCGGGGACAGGGGCACGTGGCCCTCACGCTCGGCCCACTTGAGGATGGCCCGGAGGCGTCTGTGGCCCTCGATCCTCTCCTCCCGCTTGGCCTTCGTCACGCCGGCCCAGTGGAGAAGCGCGGAGCCTCCGACGTCGTGGGCCGTGTTTTGACGGGCCGTGTGGGTCAGCTGGAGGTGTGCGGCGCTGGCCTCGTCATCGTAGGGGAGGTCCTTGATGTCGTCCTCGGGGCCATCCACGTCCACAGGGCAATCCACGGAGCCACCTACGGAGTCATCCATGGAGCTATCCATGGAGCCGTCCAGGGTGTCGTCCTCGTCTTCGGCAAACTCAGTGTCCGGGTCGACCGCCAGCGCCAGGCTGTACTCGTCGTGCCTGCGGCCGAGGAAGGCGCGCACGGCCACGCCGACCTTGCGCCTGACTTCCACTGGCGTCTGGGCCAGGGGTCTTTCCTCACTCTTTCCTGATCCAGTGGTTGTTGAAGATGTGGTTGTTGAAGATGTGGTTGTTGAAGATGTGGTTGTTGACGATGTGGTTGTTGACGATGTGGTAGTTGTTTCGTCGTCTGATGAGTTGGACGCCGTGGCATTTTTGTCACCGCCCTCCGTGCTAGAGGATGACAGGGTGGAACTGAGGGAGCTCACGGATGGCAGTGTAGAAGAAGAAGATGAGGAAGATATCGAAATCGCGGAAGATGAAGTATCACCGGTGTTTTTTGGCACTGCAAAGTCGGCGGAATCGAATGAAACCGCGGTGAAAAGGGGGGTCGTCTTAGTGACGGTTTGCACTGGATTCGGGGAAAGCCTCTGGGGTCGCGTTGGGTCGTCGGATGAGGAGGAAGATGATTGACTTGAAGTCGGAGACGAACGAGTATCCGAGGGCGGTACAATTCTGATCTGAGATGGCTCCGAAGGGACGACCGGAGGCGGATCTAGAGGGACAGTCGATGGTGGTTCTGAGAGCGTGTGCCATATGTACAAGGCATCGACTGGTGGAGGGCCATCTTGTACATTGTCGGATGGCAACGGGGGTTCCTTGTGACGTCCAAACCGTACCGTTTTCTTCGGCTTATCCCGTGGTGCTTCAGACCTTGGGTCTTTCAGAATCCCCTTTCTTCTCTGCAGATATTCAGACTTGGGTTTTATCAGGGGCCCAATCTTCTTGCTAGGGACCGGGGTAGCTCTGTCACCGCTGTCGTCGTCCTCGACAGGACTCGGAGGTAGACTGATATTGGGATTCCTCAGATTGCTGGGAAGTAGCTTCTGTACCTCCGGCCTACTGATGAAACTTTTCAACTGCGTCTGCTCTTCTTCGGTCAGAACTTTGATACCGTCTTCATCAGGCTCTTTCCAGTCCGGCCTGGTGAATTCAAAGTTGTTGACGAAGCTCGTGGGCGGACCTGCGAAATTAGGTTGGCTATATATGATCGCGCGGTCGGAGCCTCTTTGAAGGTCAATTTGGTGCAAGTGGAAGTCATGTTGGAACTTCCACAAGGCGGCTTTGGCCCTCTCATATTCCCCATATGCATCGCTTGTGCTCATGTAGACCTCGATATTCTTCCTTATCAATTCCCTCTCAGACTCGTTGTAGAGCTCGAGAGCGTCTCGAAGACATCGTTCAAGTACCGAATATAGTCGAGTCAGGCCAATTTTTCCCTTAAGGGTAAGGTCAGGATTTCTGGCCCATGTCTTCAATTCCCGTCCGATCAAAGTGACATTTCGAGAGTAGTCGTCTTCAAGACGCGCAGCGAAGATGAGCTTTCCATGCTGGTCAAGTATGAACAGCCCGTAATACTTTGCGAGACCCTGTATCGCCATTTTGATCAAATTAATGGTTCGTGAGAACTCCGGGTGCTTCTCCCCCAGCAGCTTGACTACGGAGTCATATTTGCGTAAGTTTTCAAGAACCCTAGTGGCGACGGGTTTGTTCATTGTGTTGATTCCTGGCGAGGGTGATCGGCGGCCAATGGTGGAGGGTTGAAAAGTTTGCAGGAATGTTGACAAGTTTTTAGAAAAGGTAATTCTCGGACTAGAGATCTCGGATATTCCCATGCGTTGGCTATACAGTTGGAAGAAGTCTATTCTTAGCAGCAACATGTTCAAAGAAGCGGCTTGAGCCCACGAACGGTGAGTTTCCTGTACCCAAGACAATGAAACCCAAGTTGCATGATCAGCCAGATGCGGAAGAGTGATAAGAGTGGAGGCTGATCTTCTGGTAACTTCTCTTTGTCTACAATCAAAGTAGTGGTCTGGAGGTAATTCATACGCTGAATAATAATCGAGGTTGGCCTGACCCAATCAAGCATACTTGGCTCGGTGCTGCTAATAAGGCATTGGCCCCCCACCCCCCAACCCCAGGTCCAAAGCAGAAAGGGAAAGGAACAAAAATAACAGCTAAATGTATCCACTTCCAAACATTTTGAGGATAAAGCTTTGTGTCTGGGTAGTTGCGTTAGAGTCCTGGCTCACATTGAGACAGTGAAGGTACAATGGGTAGGCCGACCGTTTGTGACATTTTGTTAGCGTAGCCGTATTCAACTAAAGCTAGATTGAACTTTTGAACTGCAATGTAGACTTTGAGATAACATTCTTGGAAATGAACATTTCATAGTATTTGTGCCGATTGGTCAACAACGCTATTTAAAATAAGTGGTTATGAGGCCGGGTCAATTGGTGTTCCTGATACATGCTTGTGAGTACTCTGAAAATCGTTGGAACCACCCGAACGTGCCCAGCCCCCATGCTTTTGTCAATGTCAATTGAACAGGAACATTAAATGAATCCCAACAGAGAGGTCACTGGGCTGGATATAATCGAACCTGAGTCTATGGGTGAACAAAGGCAGCGTGCAGACTCGAAGCTCTTTCGTTACATTGATGTTGAACAATTTAGAAACTCTCACGGTTCTGCGAACATCACGGTTCTGCACTGTAATTACTGCGAACAGTTGCATAGTGATTTCAGTAGCAAACTCGCCTTTACTTTAAATAAAAGTCTTTCTGTATAGAACTTACCAGGACCTCGGGAAGTCATCTATGATCCGCTAGAGAACAGCCATGAAACCTGTTGCAATGAATTACGATATGTTTGACTCACCACCGTGTGCGCGCGAGAGTTGGATATGCAGCCAATTCCTCGATGGCTTTGTCAATCCGCTTTTTACAAGTCAGCACCTGAAGTTTGACTTCAAGCTTCTTGCGCGCGTCCGTCTCCTCGTGGTACTCAGTCCGGAGGGACTTAAATTTGTCAAGCATCGCATCCAGCAGATACTTGTTCACGCTTGCGTTGGTGACAACGCTGCACTCAGCGCATTGGGGAGGCACAACGCCCCCGACGGGGAGCGTGTCCGGCGTGGTGAGGAGATTCTCCCTCGTTAGTGGGCGGATGAGACGGGACGAGTGGTTGCAGAGTTGGTACTGGAGAGGCGTACGGCAGAACGGGCACGCCGGTGACTCGTTGAGCGAAAACCAGTTTCGCAGGCACTCGTACCCCGCGACGTGCCCACACGGCAGGATGGCCAGGGTGGAGTCGTCGAGGCCTCTTCTCTCGCTTCGCAGGAGAAGCTGGCTTTCCTGGCAGATTCCGCACTGCCCAAGTTTCTTTGCGTCAACGGAGAGAGAGATTCTTGGGCAGGGGACGAAGTTTGGGTTCTCGACCTCGACCAGGAGAGCCTCGAGCTCGATGCGTTTGTTAGCGACGCGGTGCTTAGCCATGATAAAGAACTCGGAATGGGTGGCTCAGAAAAGTGACCTGGTGTTAGTGGTAAAGAGTCGATGAATTGGTTGATCAGTGTTGAGCTCTAGGTGCCCTGTTGGCTGCACACGGTGGACTTATATGCATGTTGCCCAACACATCAGTTCAGACAACGCTGCTGTAATACACTTTGAATCATCTTTGTCTGTCTGTTTGTCTGTCCTCTTGATTATTGTTATTCTTGAAGAGACAAAGGCATAAGATGTATTGTGAAATAATGTGATTGTCCCTTTGTTGACTTGCCCCGTAGTTCTTAGAGTCCACAATTGAGTTGAGACAGAAGTGGAAAGCGGGACGTCATGACGACAGTGGGTCTGCAAGCCAATGCCAAACTCGTCATTGTCGGTATGGAGGTAAAATGGCGCTGGATAAACATGGTTCCAGCTTGGTCGGGCATCTGGTGTCGTCGATGCGACTGGACCCATTAAACTACGGCTGTGCGTGCCCGCAGAGCCGCTCCTCAACAGTTTGACTCAGTATGAAACCAGCCAATGGGGAGGCGGCTATTTCTGCTTGGCGTCTGCATCGCCAGTGAGATGATTGTACGCAAGATCCCATGCCAAGGGGGTTTAAGGTTCCCGTTACCTCGGTTTTCAGCGGTTGAGATGCGCCTGTCCAGCCCGCCCGCGGCGCGCGAAGACGTCTGATGGCTGAGGCAGGCCCTCATTAGGGGCCGGGCCACAGCACATGCAGGCGCATGGGTGCGGGGATCTTCGACTCACACCAGCGACGGTAAAAGCGACTTGAGTGCTTTTCCCGTACGAGCTGGGTGACATGTTGCCACATGTGACACAGTTCCACTCGCTTTTCTACCCAAGGACCAGTTGACAAGATGCTGTCTCCTGCCGGATCGGCCTTGCGCCTGACGCTGTCACGAGCTCAAGCACCCGGACAAAGGGCCGCCTTTACTTCTCTGCTCTCCCGCCCGCCGAACGGAGCGGCACGTATCCACAGTGGTGCTGCTATCCCCGGCCGCCGTATGTCGACAGTAGTCGAGGACCGCGGCATCGAGAATGCACATGTGCCCCCGCCGCCTCCTCGGCCACAGGGTCCTGCTACTGTTCCTGTCGAGGCGGAGCGCCCGACGAGTGACATCCTCAAGCAGGCCGTCAAGGCAACTGGTGTTCGCAATGACTGGACAAAGCACGAGATCACGGCTATCTACAACCACCCGCTGATGGACCTGGCTTTTCAGGCGGCAAGTCCTCGAGTCCTACCCAAAACAACGAACACCATGAGCTGACCTGCCACCTCCACACCAGGGAACTGTTCATCGCCGGTTCCACGACGCGGCCGAGGTGCAGCTGTGCACGCTGATGAACATCAAGACGGGCGGGTGCAGCGAGGACTGCAGCTACTGCGCGCAGTCGACGCGCTACCAGACGGGCGTCAAGGCGCAGCGCGTCGAGCCCGTCCAGGCGGTCCTCGAGGCGGCGCGCACGGCCAAGGCCAACGGCAGCACGCGCTTCTGCATGGGCGCCGCGTGGCGCGACATGCGCGGGCGCAAGAACTCGCTCAAGAACATCAAGGCCATGGTCGAGGGCGTGCGCGCCCTCGACATGGAGGTCTGCGTCACCCTCGGCATGATCGACGACCAGCAGGCCCGCGAGCTCAAGGAGGCCGGCCTGACCGCCTACAACCACAACGTCGACACCAGCCGCGAGTTTTATCCTTCCGTCATCACCACGCGCACCTACGACGAGCGGCTCAAGACGCTCTCACACGTGCGCGACGCGGGGCTCAACGTCTGCTCGGGCGGCATCCTCGGGCTGGGGGAGAAGGCAGAGGACCACATCGGGCTCCTGCACACCGTGTCCACGCTGCCCTCGCACCCGGAGAGCTTCCCCGTCAACGCCCTCGTGCCCATCAAGGGGACGCCGCTGGGCGACAAGAACCCCATCGAGTTCACGGCCATCCTGCGCACCATCTCCACCGCCCGCATCCTGATGCCCAGCACCATCATCCGCATCGCCGCGGGGAGGAAGACGATGAGCGAGGAGAAGCAGGCCCTGTGCTTCATGGCCGGCGCCAACGCCATCTTCACCGGCGAGAAGATGCTTACTACGGAGTGCAATGGCTGGGACGAGGACGGCGAGATGTTCAAGCGGTGGGGCCTCGTGCCCATGAAGAGCTTTGAGAAGAGCGAGAAGCCGCAGCCGGAGCTCTAGTGGGAATGTGCGTCACAAATGCATGAAGATAGAATGTTCAAGCACCAAATCGAATATAGACGCACATAAAATTATCTTCGCGTCCAAAACTAGAGCCTCGCTTTCTCTATTCCGTCGCCCGGGTTTGCACTTTCCAAACGGCCCTGCACCGGACGAGGCTGCCAGTGGTGCTTTTCCTTTACCTGCATATCGACCCACTCACCAATCGATATGGCTAACTTTTCAACTTCCCCTTCCGTGTTCCCGGCGTGTAGACATACTCTCACCCTCTCAGTCCCGTGTGGTACCGTAGGTGCTACTATTGGACGTACCATCAAGCCCTGCGCTTGGCAGTGACTGGCTAAGCTGCGTGGCTGCGGTGTGAAGACAGGGATGATTGGCGATATGCTGTCGCCAAGGGGGCTCAAGGCGAGTATCGCCGGGGCTGAAGAGTCCTCGGCAAGGGTAGAGACGATGCCGGAGAGCAGGCGATGGGTGAGGCGGATGAGATGCTGGAGATGCCCGACCAATGCCTCAGTCCTGCCTGAGATCATGAAGTCGTATGAGGCTCTGATGCTGGCAAGTGACGGGAATGACATCGCTGTCGTGTATATCAATGTCCGGGCGTAGTTTATGAGATATTCCCGGGCGATCTTCGAGCATAGAACGACCGCTGTAGATGTCCCAACCAAGCCTGTCAGCATTTTTCGTAGCCAAATATGACATGATTCAAATTTTGGGATGGAGCAATAAAAGCACGGCGGACTCACCACCTTGACTCCCAACAGCCTTACCGAACGTCACGACCCGAGCAAAGACCTTGTCTTCAACGCCCAGCTCGGAACACAAACCCCTGCCTCGCTGTCCAAAGACACCCGTGGCATGCGCCTCATCAACAATTAAATATCCATTTCCCCGGGGGAGCACCTCATGGATGACATCCACCATCTCGCGCAATGGTGCCAAGTCCCCATCCATGCTGTAGACAGCCTCCACAGCAACAAAGACATTGGCCCTGCCCTCACTCACGCCACCCTCCCTTCCGGCCAGCTCACCCAGCATCTCACGGAGCCCATTGGCACTGTTGTGCCTGAAGGGAAGCCTGCGTGCGGCCGGCACGCGAGAGAGCCTCATGCCATCGTGGACGCTGGCGTGGATCAGCTCATCGTAGACGATCAAGTCCCCAGGCTGCGGGGCGCACGAGAACAGCCCGACGTTGGCGTCGAACCCGGAGGTGAAGAGCAGGGCGCTGGGCGAGTTGTGGTGCGCGGCGATGAGGGCCTCGAGCGAGTCCGCGAACGGGTGGTTGCCGTCTAGGAGGCGGGACCCGCGCGACCCAAGCTGCGGCGGCGGCGATGTTGAGGGCTCCACCGGCCCCGGGTGGGAGCTGTACCCCACCTGGCTCAGGAGGTTGAGGAACGCCTGGCGGATGTCGGGGTTGGTGGAGAGGGACAGGTAGTCGTTGGAGGAGAAGTCGACGGTCCCTGGTGGGACTGTCGTGAGCCGTCGGAGCAGTGACCTGGAGCGACGGCTCGAGATCAAGGAGGAGAATGTCGACTCGAGGACTGTGGGTGATTTTTGGAGGGGCATGATCGCCGACGTCCCAGGTTGAGATGCTGGCCAGAGGTCCTTTGTTGGTGTCTCATCTGGCCGGGGCGTCTTGAATCTTTGGTGCCTGTGAACTCAAATTCGCTCACTCCTCAGCCACGACTCTGGAGTTCTCTGTAGCCCGACACCGCACCCGGCCTTGGTATCTCAGAATTGATCTTCAGCAAGTGAGTTTGGCTTTGGATCTGCATTTGGACCCTTGCGTCCAGGACCTCAACAAAAATCAATCGAAGGGACTATTAGGTACATAGTCTAAGTACGTACCATGGTCTTGGTTGAAGACACCCTCGGCAACCTGTGAACCCTGACCCTGGCCACCTTGAATGGTGGGGTATTGAAAACCTCGAGGTCCGTCATCGAGGTACAGAAGCTTCATGACTCCATTTGCTCAGTCACATTGAGAACTTAGATGCTGCACTCACCCCACCTGGTGCAGACGTGAACAACGCCAGCCTTGCTTCCGTATCATGGGCGTACGCACCACGCCCGTTGGCGGGCTGCTATGGCCGACACTGCGCGCCCTGCAAATCTGGGGCGCCAACACTGACGTCGGCAAGACCGTCTTCTCGACCATCCTCTGCATCGGCGCTGCCCACAGGCGCCCCAGAGAGGGCGTGCATTATCTCAAGCCCGTGTCAACTGGCTCCGAACGCAATGCCGATTCCATCCACGTCCGCGCCGCGTACAAGGGGGTGCACACCAACGCGACGAAACCACACTGGTTCGACAGCGAACGCGTCGTCCAGTACTACGACCCGGTCAGCCCTCACATTGCCGCACCCAATTCCGGACGCGTAAGTCAAGACCACCTCCTCCACGGCTCCTCACTTGTACCTGTGTTAGGCGTGCTGCTTACTCGCATCATTGGGAAAGGACGTCATCTCTGACAAGGACTTGCTCGCTGCTATCCACTCCCGTGCTTCCACGCACGCTGCCGCCCTGCCATCGCGGCATGCCGAGCGCAGCTGGCTGTTCTGCGAGACCGCTGGAGGCGTGCATTCTCCCGGCCCGTCTGGCACCTCTCAGGCCGATCTGTACCGGCCCTTGAGGCTGCCGGCTATCCTGATCGGCGACCCCAAACTGGGAGGCATCTCAGCAACCATCAGCTCGTTTGAGTCCCTGCGCCTGCGTGGCTATGATGTTGAGTCCGTGCTCATCCTCGAGAATGAGGAATACCGAAACCACGAGTACCTCAAATCATACTTCAAGGAGCATGAAATTCCTTGCAGTGCCGTTCGCCCTCCGCCCAAGCGTCATGAAGACCCTGAAAAGAGCCGCAAGCTACTGCACAATTATTATGACAGCATGGCCAGATCTAACCTTATCAAGAACCTCTTGCAGAATCTGAACGACCGTCACGAGAAGCGCATCAAATACCTCAATAGTATGGCAGAGTATGCTCAGAAGACAATATGGTACCCGTTCACGCAGCAGAAGCTGCTGACGACCGACAAGATCACGGCCATCGACTCTGCGTACGGTGATTACTTCCAGACCTTCTCCCCAAGCCCCAAGGCTCCCACGGGATTGAAGAAAAACCCGCTCGCGGAATTCAAATCGAAAGCACAGTCAACGCCCCTGCTTCGCCCTTCTTTTGATGGCTCCGCTTCCTGGTGGACTCAAGGTCTCGGCCATGCCAACCCGCAACTCACGCTTGCCGCCGCGTATGCCGCTGGCCGCTACGGACACGTCATGTTCGCCGAGGCCATCCACGAACCGGCACTGAAGCTTGCAGAACTCCTGCTCAATCAACTGGAAAACCCGCGCCTTTCTCGTGTCTTCTACTCTGACAATGGATCCACCGGTACCGAAGTGGCTATCAAGATGGCCCTCCGTGCAGCTCGGCTGAGGTATGGCTGGGGACCCAGAGAGGAGTTGAGCATTCTTGGTCTGAAGGGAAGTTACCATGGGGACACCATTGGAGCGATGGACTGCTCCGAGCCCGGAACGTACAACGAGAAGATCGAGTGGTATAAGGGCAAAGGCTACTGGTTCGACTTCCCGACGGTCAAAATGACCAATGGGAAGTGGCAAATCGAAGTCCCGGCTGGGGTTCGTGTTGACGGGAGCCCATCAGCCGCGACAGAGTTCTTTGGACTTGATGCCATATTCAACTTGGAGGCGCGTAAGGAAACTCCATTATACCGAGACTACACCCGCTACATCTCTTGCACGCTTGAGGGCCTCCGAGACCAAGGGTACAAGTTTGGTGCGCTCATGCTTGAGCCGGTCGTGCTAGGAGCCGGCGGCATGATGCTGGCCGACCCGCTCTTCCAGCAAGCTCTCGTGGACGTGGTCAGGAGCGACCCCAGGCTCTTTTCTGAGTCTGCCCCTGCCCAGGATCTCGAGGACAAACATAACTGGAGAGGACTCCCTGTTGTCTTCGATGAGGTCTTCACCGGCCTCTACCGCCTCGGTAGCCCCAGCTCTGCCAAACTCCTCGGCGTCCACCCCGACATAACCGTCCACGCCAAGCTGCTGACAGGCGGCCTCCTCCCTCTTGCTGCTACTGTCGCCTCAGAGTCCATCTTCCGCTGTTTCGAGAGCGACGACAAGAGCGACGCCCTGCTGCATGGGCACAGCTACACTGCCCACGCGGTTGGCTGCCAGGTGGCTATTGAGAGCCTGAAAACCATGAAGCGTATGGAGAGCGGCGGCGCGTGGCGAGAGTTCCAGGACGACTGGGCGGTGGATGCTGAACCTTCACTGCTTGGACAGGACAACGGCGAGCAAAAGCCGGCCGTGTGGAGTGTCTGGAGCCGGAACTTCGTACAGGAGCTGTCCAACAGGACGGATCAGGTGGAGGGTCTCTGGGCCCTGGGAAGCGTGCTGGCAATCCACCTCAAGGACCCCGCAGGCTCTGGTATGTTGAATCCCTACTGCAGAATGCTTTTCGGATATGTCTAACATGGGCGATAGGTTACAAGTCAAACGCTTCTCGTGCTCTGCAGGCTGAGCTCATGGGCAGCGCCAGGGATATCATGGGCTCCAACGTGCACTCGAGGGTCTTGGGCAACGTCCTGTACCTGATGACGTCGCAGACAACGGGTGTCGACACGGTTAGGCACCTCGAGCAGCGGCTGCTGCGTGCTGAGGCGCTTGGAGGTACCCCAGAAGAGGCGGAGGCAGAGGCAGAGGAAGAGGCAGAGCCTGCTGAAACCTCAGACCGGGATTCTGAACCTTGATCTCTCTGTATATAGTTCGAATTGGTCTGTTGGAAGTTGTGCACGAGATGGGGCGTGTCTTCCCTGGTCCCGCCCCTGTTTATGCTTACTGAATAGCTCCGGGTCAAGGATCTCAAGGCTTCTCAATACCACAATATAGGCCACCACAGAATCAAGACAAGCACATACAACCATATCCACAAGGAAATATCGGATCCTATTTGCTTTCTTGTAATTAAGCTTGTGAGAAATAAACTATTTATTATCTCTATTCAGAGTATTGAAAATACAATATATTGTGTGGATTGTTGGTACGGCTTGGTCACGTATTGCAATACAGTACAGTTGGGTGTTGTGTTTGATTCGCAATGAGGAAGGAATAGGAGGCAGCCAGAGCTGCAGCCTATTCGCTGAGCTTATAAAGCACTGCCCATGGGTGTCACGTGACCTATGGGCCGGTGGCGGGGGAGCTACTGAATAAAAACTTAGTACCCAGGTAGGTTCGTCATAGCTCTAACCTTTACCTTACCTATCCTCGAGACCTACAGTACCCTCGCGTGAGGTTGCCCTGATCCATGACGTCTGGCAGAACACTTCCCCAGAGATATTTATGTGCATTGAGTGCCCGCCTCAAATAGAAAGGTAATGTAAAGTAGGATGATTTCATAGCTATCTCTATGTCCTGCAAGAGTGATTTCAAGGTTCACCGCCTTTCTCCTCTTCAAAACCCTCAGAGCACAATAGGTGCCCGCAATCTATCTGATGCTTCCAGTACGAGCCCCATGTTTCCCATACCTTCCGCTCTCCGCCAACGAAGCACTCGTCAGACAAACACACGAATGCTCTTGCAGCACCCTTTATCCCCTCAGCTGTGCCAAAGCCCTCCTGACAGACCTGGCAAGCCACGGCAATACCCTCCGCAGGAGCTTCACGCTGATCGCCCCGCTCGACCTGCGCGTCCATTTGCGCCTGTTTGAAGTGAGCATGCTCTATTGACAGCTTCACCCCCGCAAATACGGGTTCCTGCTCCACGCCGTCCTGTAGGTTGTTGTCGAGACCCAGCTCCAGCAGCACCGTGCCCTCGGCCTTGTCCATAATGAGGTACCAATAGTCTTCGTCTAGAGCCAGGTGGGTGCTAAAGTAGACAATCATCATCAAAGTATCGACCAGCGCGACCTTCCTCTCACTGGGAAGGGCAGAGAAGGCCGGATATCGGGCCAGCTCCTCGCGCACCCACGCAGAGGCTCCGGTGCAGAAATGCTGGTGCAGCTTAGCGCGTATAACGTCTGGCAAAACGAACAGACCGCCGCATTGGCTGCCAACGGCATCAGTCCACATGATGGGGCCGCTGACAGATGGCCGATACGTATCTTCCTCTTGAACTTCAGACGCTGCATCAGAGTCGACATCGAAGTCCTGGTCGAGATCAAGTGATCTCCGCGACGATGAGGATGAAATTCCGGAAGAATCGGACATGTCCTCTGCGACGATTTGTGGTGCTATTGTGTCCATCCTCCTAGAGTCTTCGATCCTTTCCACCCGCTCTTCGTACTGGCCCGGCTCTCCACGCTCGCCCTGGCACCCCCGATAACGCACCTCCACATCACGAAGCTCGCCCTGGCACTCCCGATAAGGCTCCTCCACATAATGACGCTCGTGCTCCGTATATTGATCGGACTGGGAGCGTAAGCCGCCGTGTTCAAGTTCTGATCTGACTAGTGTGCCGACGGGAACCTCGGAAATTTCTTCACGTCGGACGTCAACAATAAGTGGCGTGCGAGATATTTGCGATGTTGTAGAAGAAATGGTACTGTTCGATCGACCGGGAGAAATGTCACGAATAGCGGTAGTCTCCTCCATTACCACAGCAGGTGGTGGTGGAGATGGAGGTGGCGGCGCGTAGAATATGGGTGGTGGTTGACGAGCTGGTCGAAGCGGCATCGTGACGGGCCGCAGGGGACGAACAAAATAACTCAATTGCGGCGGCCGCCCAAGCCGCAATGATGGCTTTGGCATAGCGACGTCGGTTTCAGCAGATATTGCACTGGAGCTGGCGGATTCGATGTCAGACTGATCGCTCATGTCTAGACGCAGGATATCTTCCATCGCCATCTCCCTCAACAAACTCTGGTAGATATCGATGTTGCCGGTCTGCTTCTCGGCTTCATCATTGGAGACCGCGACGAAGCTGGTCCATTTGCTCGTGATGGAGTACTTAATCCCTAGTGCTTCGGCATTGGATCGAGCGACATCTGTTTCGGCACTTCCTCTTTTGATGTCATCTTCCATGTTTTTTAAAGCGGCCTTGGCCGCAAGATGATGGATTATCCTCGATGTAGAAAGCTCCACAATCACCTCTTTGACCTTCTTCTTGGCGCCTGGAGTCGTCGACCATATTGTGACGCTTTTCGGCATCTCGCAGTCTTTCGCATCCAGAAGGAGGAAAATCGATTTGTGCGCGTATGGATGGAGCGGAGGGACTGGACTGGGGGCCTGTATGTAAGGAATGGACGCAGGGTCTGCTGTCGCAATTCCCCGTATGTTTGAGTCCATCAGAGTTCGTCGTTGGTACCTATTCCCGATCTCAACACTGCATGTCCAGCTATCTGGCCCCATAGTGGACCGCAACATCCTGTTAAGCCGGTCTTCCCAGTGAGGCCTTTGCACGACGTCAATGATGTCGCAATAGCCCCCGCCGAGCTCGGCAATAGTTTCCAGTAAGCGGCGGGAAACCACATCGCCGATGCCGAGCGCGAAAAAGCGAATGTGGTCGCCGAGATCTTTGCGCATTGTCCACACACACTCGAGGATTGGCTGGTTATCCTTCTCTTCCACTTCGCCGTCCGTGAGGACAATTATTTGGGTAGATTTGCGGCTAGGGTCGCGATGCTTCACCGCGGCCCGGATAGCCTCCAGGATGTTGGTGCCACCCATATCAGCTTTGATTCGCCGCACGTAATCTTGTGCTTTCTTTATGCTTCCGGAGCACGTGGTTTCATGTGAGCTCATCCATATGCCTCGTACCTCATGGCCGAATGAGATGATGTTGAAAGCACAGGAGGTGCCCTCAAGTCCCGAAAGGGCCAGCCGCATGGCATCCCGCATGGCGGAGATCTTGAGCTCGTTCGACCCTTCTTCTGTCCAGCCCATTGACGAAGATCGGTCAAGCACGAAGATAATCTCGCCGGTGAAGGCATTTGGCATCACGGCGTTGCTGAACAGCTCGCTCGGCCGGAGGTTGACCATTAGCGCCGCAGAACCATCCTCGTCGGCAGGCGAGAATACAGCGCGCCAACTCAGCCGGTATGTCTCAAGCATCTGAATGACAAAGATGAAGTCTCTCGTGAGATGCGTCTCCTTCGTTGCATATTGCCAGACCAGCAGCGTCTGGTTTTGAATGCCTATAAGCTCTGCCGGGGTTGAAATTGTTTTGTGCAGGGCCCGGGTCGATTTTTCGAAGTTGACTTCGTGTCCCGACTCTGCGTAGCACCCACCAATATCGATATGACCATTGTCGACCGCCCATACCCGAATTTTGAGACCGTTCCCGTCCAGTACTGATGGCATTGTCAACCCTGTCGTATGGCCGTATCGTGGGGCGATCGAGGTCGGGAGCGTGACTGCCAGCCCAGTCGCCTGGGGCACCTGAACGACCTTCAACTCGTGGATGTACCTGAGGATGATGTCCACCTTCGTCTTTTGGGGTATATTTCCCAGAGAGGTCTCGAAAATCTCTGGTGTTAGCTCCTCTAGAAGCGCTGTCGCTTCCCTCTTTTGCTTGGCCTTCTCAAAGATCTGTCTCGCCTCCTTCTTTGGCTTCACGACCCCCCTAAGAATACGTGACTCGCCAATAATGCACTCGAAGGAAGTCACTATGGCGCCGTCATACAAGGGAAACGTGTATTGCGCTTCGGGAACCACGAGCTCCGAAGGGTTGAGAAAGCTCTGCTTCAGCTCGGTGGTGGCAACAGTACCATCGACTGTCACGTCAACCGTCACGGCGAGAATTGGAAGACACAGCGCTGGCGGAAGCTCAAGCTCGGGGGACTGTACCCGTGGGCCGTGTTCCGATCTTCCCAGTGTTAACGAGGCCGGTGAGGCTGTCCGCGCTGAGGACTGCAGTCCGCCCAGAAACGTTGGGAACGTTCGATCAGCGTTCGAATGCGGGGCAGATTCCTCGTCGACATTGTTGACTATAGGCGTCGCGGGTTTGAAAAGTTTGTTGTGTCTTCTAGTATCCGACGATGCGCTGGTCCCCTTGGGCAGCTGGTAAAAGATCACACCCGAGTGAAGGCGATTCTGTTTGAGGTGCTGAGACATTGTTTGCTACTCAGTGAAGGCTGTACAGACAACTTTTCTGACTCTAATCAACTGATGGGCTATTCGCTGGTGGGGATGAAACGTCTTGGTGGGAACAACGCTCAAATTGATTCCTAAATCAGTCAAATCCATGGAATCGGGGGAGATAGCAGCGAGCCCTCCTTCAAGGTGCGCAATCTGTTTCCATCGATGCAGCTTCTGGTCCAATGACATGCCCAAGCGTGGCGAAGCGCCTAAGAGAAGAGGAGGTGGCTGAACCGCATGCAGCTGGGTTTGTCTGGTTGGATGGTAAGTTCCGGGACCCACCCACTCTAATGCGGTGCGATATAACACGGGTAATACAAGCAAATGGGGATTCAGAGCTTCGCGCCACGATCAAAGCCTCAATCTTGGTTCTAGTGATTTCCCCCCGACGCTCGGTGACTTGCGATGCTTATTAAATATAGCACGAGGAGGGGAAAAAGCCACGGGGTTCAGTTACAGTTCCCACGATGTTTCGAAGTCATTGACCTAGCTGCGCGTCTCTGACAACTCAATCGATCTTTGGCCTCATGCCATCCATTGCAGGCTCTAACATCTGATTCCGATGATGTCGACAACAAGTAATGAGGAGGCAGGCGCTCTACTGTTCACATGTGAACGTCTAGCGAATTCAGTAGCAGAGTCCATAAGCTCCACGTCCGCGGACCCGAGCGATCTTGACACTCAGCTTCTGAAACTGAACGCGTGTTTGAGAACAATCGTTTCCTCAAAGGATCAGGCAAGATTGATCGCAATTTCTAAAGACTGCAAGGGGATGCTGCAAGTCCTCCGAGACTGTCTTCAAGAATATGAGAATGTGCTTCAAAATCCCAATACGGACCAACAGATGGCCCGAGATGAAAAGAATGAAGGGGGCGTTCAGAAGAGGCATGTCTTGCTCGATTGCTGGAATGAACTGTTGTTGGCTCTTGCCTCCAGAGACAGGTAGGTTCGAGACGGATCGTCCCGCTTGTCTAGCCGCAGGCTGACCTACAACAAGCCCCGATGAGCTGAAGAACGAGGCTCGACCACAGGACCTCAAGACGAAGTTTAAGCAAATATCGGAGGACCTCATTGTCAGCGCAAGAGACATCTTCGCCACACCCTCCGAGAACTCGAAACGAGAGACATTCATAGTGCGGGAGAGAGAAGTCTCCAATGGCAACGTCCTCGATCCAGAAGACGATGTCATCGTCTGCCCTAACGCGGCACTCCTTCACGAGTCCGGAGTCCGAGGAAAATCCAAGGTTCTCAAATTCAGCTGCCGTTGCAAGCAGCCCGAATCCTCACATGATGGGCAGTTGGAATATCAAGGTTAGCATCTGTCCACAGCGGCCATTGCTTCTGAGCTTAACATCGACTGGGGAACGGGCTGTCGGCTAACAACACTTAGTGTTGGAGAAGTACTCTTTCCTCGTAGAGAAGCTCCGTCTTGATCACACCAGGTCCTGGGAGATGTTTACTCGCAAGCCTAAAGCTAGGGTTTTTGTTGTTGTTGCGATCTCAGGGCTATCACCACCCAGCAAGTCAAGTCATAGAAACTCCGACGTCGTGGAACAACACTAATCAATTCTTAGGCGTTCGCAGAATCCAGAGAATATCTCGAAGCTTGCTTCTTAGAGGGAATATATTATCCCAAAGTCTGTACCTTATAGAGAACAATAATCTCTTCGAATCCACGTCGCCACATCTTTCCGTTTCCTCGAGTACGATACTCCTATTGGACTCTATGCTGTAAGGAATCCGTCTCGTTCGCCGCTTTACCTTGTGTTGACTACTTGCATGACTGACATAACAAAAATCTATCAGAATCTCAACAATCACGACATCGAAGATGCCACGTATCCAGTTTCAAACAGCCGATTTTTCTGCCGCGGTGGAGTGGGAAGTTGGGTTCATGGGTCTCTTCCATTACGCAGTGGCCCCTGAAGAAAGAATGAAGGATGTGAATGAGAGTTGGACTGGGAACCTCCGGCTCCAATCTCACGCCAGATTGATCATAAGCCAGCAAGCACTTCCCGGACTACGTGTTGAGAGCGATCAAGTCTTCACTGTGCTCGGTATGTCTTCCGCTGAATCTTTCAAGCTAGGTAGGCTGCATCTGAACACATTCCACCTCTAGTGCACAAGGATTCAACTATCCTCCAGGAGAGCCACCGCCCTCTCTGGGTTAAGCTATCCGGGGTTGATGTGATACACGACAAGGCTCGAGTTGAATGCAATATGGACTTCCAATTTGATTTGGTGACAGGTCAGCCTTCTGGTCTATTTGGCATATGCACACTTCACGTGAGCGCTAATTCGTCAACGCTTCAGACACCGCACACTTTGTAGCAGAGCTTGAGACCGTGAAACAGCGGCTATTGCAGACATTCGCTCAGGAATCCTTCTCAGATGAGATTGAGATCTACACTCAGTACGTGCGATACTCCGAGAACGCCAGCAAGACTGAGTGTCGCGCTGTCGGATGCTAATCGGACGTGAAACAGAGATTCAGAAGCCTTGACCCAGGGTTTTGATAATGGTCCACGGACTGACATATGCGTCGTCTCTTCAAGATCAGGGCGGTCCAAGAGGCAGAAATTCCGCCTGATCGCCAAAAGACGAGGAAGCAATGGCGTTCTGTGTCTCGAATGTACGATCGGGTCTCGTCGTCTTGTTTATATACAATTGTGCGCTAACACTCTAATTCAATAGTAGGGAAAGAAGCATTGCGAGCTCCCGAAACATCCCTGGATGACTTGCAAGACCTAATCACATTCTGGTTCATGGATCGTGATGCTTCAGGGACATCAACCTTGATCCAGTCGAATTGGTATAAAGTCAAGACACAAGTGCGCTCATCGGACTGCACATATCAAAAAGAAGGTGTTCAGGTCGTGAGGTACGAGATCCGCAATTCTCATTCTTTGTTTTAGTCGAGGTGCTGATTCTGTAACCCTACAGCAAACGAGGTGTTTCCTCTCAAAATTGGCTTAACGATGCTATGGACCTGGGAAGAGCTATGAGATCACCCCGTGCAATTAAAGCCGGCCATAAAGCAGTCAAAGTCTGTGTCATAGACACGGGATTCCGGGCTGAAGACAAAGGCAGAACCATGATCAAAGCATTCAAAGATTTCGTGGATTTGGACAATACCAATTTACGCGATGAGTCAGACTCGTGGCATGGTACGCACATCGCCAATATTATACTGTCGATCTATGAGCCCTGCGAATTGTATGTGGCCAGGGCTTTGAAGACAGATGATGTTGATGAGAATACAGGGCCGAAGGTGGTGGCAAAAGTAAGTTGCCTTGCCGGCTGCCCCTACATCCAATTGATATGCTCATCATTCATGAATGGCTGTCCTAGGCAATCAAATGGGCTATAGAGCCGGAGCAGGATGTCGATATAATCAACATTTCGGCAGGATTCCCAAATCACGACCCCGACCTCCAGGAAGCTGTGCAGCAAGCCAGTTGCGCCAACAAGCTGGTCCTCGCTGCTGCCGGCAACTGGGCCAATACAGGGCCCGTCGCCTTTCCAGCTCGGCACAATCTGTATACCATGTGTATATTTTCAACTACCGTCCGCAGCCAGGTTTCGCAATACAATCCAGAGGGACTCCCGTTTTCTCATAACTTCGCGTTTCTTGGTGAGGACTGGAAGCACCGTAGCAAGGCTGGTGAGCGGATGCAAGGCACGAGCATGGCGACGGCGGCAGCCTCCGGGTTGGCGGCGCTGATTGTGGATTTCTCGCGCCACGCGGATAACCAGACTATCAGGCGAGTCAGTGACGTAGGAAATCTGATAGGCATGACCGCCATCTTCAATCACATGGCAAAGCCTGTAGGTAATCTTAAGTGCGTCGATCCGAAGAAGCTGCTGCCGATAGGACGGGAGAACTTGTCAAAGGACGAAGTGCGACAACAAATTAGATCTCGCATTTGGACAGCTATGGAGCAGGCGAACTAGGTGTGCGACTGCTGTAGTAATTAGGAAGGGACGCCGCAGGACGGCGGTAGTTTAGCCACGACCCATCACCTCAACACAACGTTCAGTATGAATTCGTCTCTAAATGAAAACCCCTCTCGTTCTCATCCATCCGATATCACAATAGCTTCCTCAAGCTCTTCGTCATCGATGATCGTCGCGTTGTCCACTAATCCCTCGCTCTTGACGACCTCGCCTACATCGACCTGCTCGCCCTCCTCCAGGCCGAAGGTGGCCTTACGTGTATAAGGACCAATCGACCAGTCAGTTATCAGAAGCCCCTTGTGTACCTTGGCCAGCCGTACAGCCCAAACAAAATCAGAGACCTCGCTCTCCACCTTCTGAGCATGTTCGCGCTTGACGCCGCCCGTCGCCTCCGCAGTGACAACCATGGGCACATCGCTAAAGACAAAATTAGTTACTTCATCGCGATCACAGACGAGGCTGAAACTTGCAATCCTGGTCCGCCACCAATCTCTGCGCCCGAAGATTCCCCCCTTGACCGCTTGCCTGCTCTGGCGACCCGAATCCCTGTGATCATGAAGAAAGTCCAGTTTGGCAAGATTCTGTTGTCGACGTATTTCCTCAATGACTCCGTCTCGAGGCAATCCTCCACGTAGTGACGATCTGGTTGGAAGATATACGTGTCGAGGCGCTCGTACGCCTCATGATTCTGCACTGTGTCTCTGAATGCGAGCCGGATGCTCGCCTTCACAGTCAGCAGCCCCGCAGCCACGGCTAAGGGGGAACCGGCAGCAAGCGTCAAGTTGTTATCGGTGCCACGATTCTCGTCCCACTTGAAATCAATAGCGTGCGTCGGAAACACATTCAGACGCTGTGGAAAGGCCATGACGTCGCGCGAGTTAATGGGAAAATCGATGTTGCGCAGGTCGCGAATGCAGTGACCCAGACAAATGGGTGCCTGAGAGTCATCGCCATTGCCGGCCAGGATAGTGTCCTCCGGCCCGGGGGGATAAATCGTCTGATGTAGCTTGAACCAGACCTTTTCCATTGTGCTGCTGGGGATGCTATGGCGTATGTTTAAGTGTATAACAGAAACCAATGCCTTGGCACCAATCGCGCATTGCGGAGTAAGATTTCAAGGGATGAATCTGCATCAGCCGGATGGATCCATCGCATATATACTTCTTTCAGACCCCAAATCAGCTGCATCTCTCATCATGCAGCCAGACCCAGGTGCATTCCTGCAACTTCAAGGGTCCAGGGCGCTTCCACACCCGGATGTGGTAAAAATGGTGACAACTAAATATCTGACATGGGAGCAGGCTTCAGTCAGCCTTGAATTTCACAAATGCCAATTTTATTGGCGGATGTAATGCCACGTACTCCGAGGCTTCTCTGGCAGAAACAATTTGCCATGCAGTGTAACCAAATCGGTGTTGCAATTATTATTTCCATTGTGAGGTCCTAGGGTACGCTCAGCGCTGGAGCCCGTTATCAATAGGCTTATCTTATCAGCACACGGTAAACAGGCGCCCACTGGGCTGTAGCACTCTTAGAAGACGTTGTTGACAACAGCTAATAATTTATATATGTATAGGTTAAAGTGTGGTAAGAAAGGGGGTAACTGAAAGTGGGCATGGCAACTCATGTTTCTCATCGGCCCGGTGCTGTCCTTATTGGTACTCGCCTTGTCGCCAGTCATCTGGGTGGTCGTCATCATCATTTCCACAATTCAGATAGTGTTGGACCTCATTCGCAGACAGCCCAATGCTTTTAGAACTGCCCGCTCGGGTGCGCAGATTTGCGTATGGCCCGTCTTGCTACCATTCACCACAACAGCGGACGCCGCCCGCCGATTCGCCTACCGGGCGTCTAGCCTTGCGTGCGAGATCAGAAAATATAGCTCAACAGAACCTCCGCTCCGTCCCGATCGTAAGAAGCAGGACCCGTCGCCGAGGAGCCATCCCGTTTTCAGCTTCAGAGATGACTCGCCCGAGATCAGGCCTTACGACTATCCCAAACTGAGGGGCGACCACGATATCAGGTTATTTGAAATTTACCCTGACGGAGTTCCCGGCTATTACGACGATCACTTTGGCAGAGTCAAGGGACGCATCATTCACTCAAACTTATTGTGGGGCCCGAGCTACGACGCCATATCATACACATGGGCAGATGAGAAGGGCGGTTCAGAAGCGACGGAGAAAGTCTACATCATGAACGAGCGGTCGAAAATCTACGTGACAAGAAACTGTCTCAGGGTCCTCACACAGCTGCGACACCAAAGGAAGCGGCGGCTGGTCTGGATCGACGCGATATGTATAGACCAGCATAGCGATCTCGACCGGACTCACCAAGTCTCCTTGATGAGCAGGATATACATGTCCGCCAACAAGGTTATTGCCTACACTGGAGAGGCGACACAGGAGAGCAACAGGCTATTCGATTGGATGAACAGCGTCCACCCAAAGGACCTCGTATTACCGACAAACTCGGGATGGGCCGGCATGTTGGACGCCGATGGCCGAGAATGGGGCCCCGGCAAAGGGCAGATCGTTGCAGGGCTCGAATATTTCTGGTAACGGCTGGGCGTCTTGGGCTACCCGGTATCTTTTCGTTTCAGTCAACTATGGTCTGCTATGTTTGGCAGTGGGCACGGACAGGCTCCGGGTGGCCACGCCGCGTCCCTCCCAGACCAGCAAGTTCTGGACGCTGCAACCGAGTACTTCTCACGCCGATGGTTCCAGCGGGTCTGGGTCTTGCAGGAGGTATCGCTACCAGACGTTCGCAGCGTCGTCATCATGTGCGGTTCCAAGTCAACGTCCGCCATGAGGGCATTGCATTCACTCTCCTTGCTTCCCAGCGATAGCCTGGGCGCATTGACTCTAGGACGTTTCTACCTCATGCTGCGCAAGAAGATCATGCGCCCTGAAAAGTCTCATCTTCTGGACGTCCTTATCGAAACACGCGACAGGCATTGTTCCGACCCCCGCGACAAGATCTTTGGGGTTATTAGTATCGCCAGGGGCCTCGGCGAGGGCAGGTTTCCTGAGCTTGTTGCCAACTATGCTCTGAGCACTGCGCAAGTGTACGCCAGGTACTCGAGGTTCTTTGTAGAGCAGCACGGGCTGCCATTCTTTTGGTCCTTGATCAAGTCCTCACCCGTGGTCCCGAATCTTCCATCCTGGTCTGCGGACTGGAGTGTTCCATGGCCCAATTACAATGTCGTGCGCGGGAGACATCTTCCGGCTACATCGCGGAAGATCGACCGGTTGGATCCGACTGTGAGCTTTGAAAATAATTCCGATGGTGAAGATCTCCTAAGAGTCATCCGTCCCTCGGTGATTCGTGGGGTGTTCACAAGAGACGGGCATCTGGATGGCTCTAACGGTACGACTCGGATAGTCCAGTAGGTTCGCGATCTCCCAAAGGGACACCATCTCGTCGAGCTGAGTCCCGGAGTATGCGCGCTATTGCGAGAAAGAGGGTCCCATTATGAATTCATCCAAGTTTGTCCACATCACTCCGAAGTGGATGGGCTACATCAAGTTATTGATGCTTGGACTGAGCATGTGGTGGATGGAAAGACTTCAGATTTTGGCGGGAAAGGTAGTGACTATTTGTCAGGTTCGAGAACATACTTGATTTGCTGAACCGTAAAAGTTAGGCCTTCAATTACTCTCTTTCAACAGCATTTATTAAAGTTGCGTTATGGACACTACAATTTTTAACAGCACAATACAAACCCATACCACCGTGACGCTGCTGACTGGAGGAACACACAGTCAGCTGGGTAGTATAGACTTTGTTTCTAGAGACTGCCTCATGCAGCACTGATTTCTAGTTTCCACTTGCATTTCAAGAAGCCCATTCAATAACAGACTGGTGGATCCATCTCCATTTTCCTGAGTGTCCCTGCCCCTGTACACGGCGAAGCTCCCGTCCCGCTCCATCATTCGCCCGGCCGCCCAATGGGAGGAACGAAGCATTTGATAACGGCGGTATTCTGAGCAGCCAAAGGTGCTGCTCATCTCCTCGCAACGAACGCGATGCTGGTAAAAGGCATACCGTAGTGTGGCACACGCGGATCGGTCGGCTTTTCCTAAATTAAAACTATAAAATACACGGCCACACCGATATTTCCGACCTTACAAATGACTGGACCGCTTTCTCGTCTGGTATTACAAGTATTATGCCCTGATATCTATAATCTTCGCCTGGATTATGCTAACCTTGGTTGCAGGGCTGGTTGGGGAGATTGGAAAGGTGGTGTCAGAAATAAGGTGCACAGGTAGAGTGATAGGGCCAAATAGCCCCTTATGGGCCAAAGCAATAGTTGAACCTGAGGTCTAAGTCTCTCTAAGGGCATATACGTTGCACAGCAGCCTCTATATAGTCATATAATCACCACCTATAAGGCTAAGAATACCCAAAGGGGACCCATATAACATCATATTCTAACAGATTACCCTTCCTTCCTAGGGCTTATCCTTAAGCCCTTTATATTTATATTATTCTCGCTTTAAATAAGCAGCTTCTTTACATTCCCTTTATTACTTTCATTACTTTTTTATATTATCTTTACTTTAAATAAGTAATTTTCTTTATATTACCCTTACTTTAAATAAGCTTCTTTCTTATAATACTTTTATATTATCTTCTCTTTAAGTAAACAAATCCCTTATAATATTTTAGATAATAACCTTTTCATAATACTTTTATATCATCTTTATTACTTACTTATAATGCTTTTATAATATCTTTTTATAATACCTTTATAATATCTTTATATTATTTCTATAATATTTTATTTATTTAATATAATACTTTTCCTTATAATATTTTAATAACTTCTTTATATTATTTATATTACTTATTTATAATACCTTTATATTATCTTTATTTTATAATACTTTTAAGGTATTTTTAACTCCCTTTTTTTAAGGCCTTATCTTAAAGCCTTTATCTTTATATTACCTTTACTTTAAATAAATAGCTTTTATAATTCTTTTAATAATACCCTTAATAATTAAATAATCTTTAACTTAATAAGGTCTTTAATAAAATTAGATTAAATATAAAGTCTTTTAAGTATAATATTTATATTACTTTTATATTACTTTATTATTACTCCTTAGTATTTCTAAGTATTTTTTAAATTTAATGCTATTTAATATAAAGTAGCTAGCTTCTTTATTAAGGATGTAATAGCTAAATATATAAAGCTTAGCAGGATTTATACTTATTATTATAGTATAGCATTATTATTATATATATAGCTTATTAGTTTTTAAGAATATTCTTACTAAATAACTCTCTTAGCCCTTATTATTATTATATTTTACCCCTTTAGCTTATATAAAAGGGTACTTAATATATATTTAATCTTAAGTAATTATAATAAGGCGGCCCCTTTATATTAATATTATTACATCACTGTTATTTTAGCCTTTTATAGGTTAGCTTATATACTTATAGTTATAAGCTTTTATATTTATAATCTATATAATTTATAAGGTTAACATAGCTCCTTTATAATACTTAGCATTAATAGCATTCTTAAATAATACTTATATATAATGCCTTTACTATGCTTTTATAGCTTTAGAAATAATTAACTTAGGGTGATTAGGGTTTTATTATAATGCTTCTTTATAAGTAGTGCTTCTTTATAGATAGTGCTTAGGCATAGCGTTCTTATAGCTTAATAATAGGTTCTCCTTATAAGCGGTTTTCTTCTTATAGATGATTCTTCTTATAAGTAGGTTCTTTTCACAAAGGGTGTATATATATAGCGTCCTTGAGATGGGTTCTTCATAGATAGTGCTTATGTATAGCATTCTTATAGCTTGATAATAGGGTTTTCTCATAGATAGGTTCTTATAGATGGGTTTTTATAGATAGGTTCTTTTTATAGGTAGTTTCTTTTCATAGAGGGTATTTATGTATAGCGTTCTTGCTACTAGATAGGTTCTTCTTATAGATGGGTCTTTCTTGAAGGTAGGTTCTTGTAGATAGGTTCTCGTAGATAGGTTCTTGTAGATAGGTCCTTGCAGATAGGTTCTCGCAGGTGGGTTCTTCTTGTAGAGGGTGTGTGTGCGTAGCGTCTTCGCTGCTAGGTAGGTTCTTGTAGATGGGTTCTTCTCGTAAATAGGTTCTTCTCGTAGATAGGTTCTTGTAGATAGGTTCTTGCAGATAGGTTCTTCTCATAGACAGGTTCTTCTTATAGATGGTGCATGTGCGTAATGTTCTCGCGGCTTGATAGTAGATTCTTCTTATAGATAGGTTCTTCTTATAGATGGGTTCTTCTCGTAGATGGGTTCTTCTTGCAGATGATGCATGTATATAGCGTTCTTACGGCTTGATAGCAGATTCTTCTTATAGATAGGTTCTTCTCGTAGATGGGTTCTTCTTATAGATGGGTTCTTCTTATAGATGGTGTATATGCATAGCGTTCTTACTACTAGTTAGGTTCTTCTCGTAGATGGGTTCTTATAGATGGGTTCTTGTAGATGGGGCTTTCTTGTAGAGGGTGCTTTTTTGTAGTGTGTTTGTAGTATACTCATAGCTTGATAGATAGTTAAAATATCCAATCTTATTGGTTTACCTTTTAGAAGGGGCGGAGGTTTAAACTGTCAGAAATAAGGTGCATAGGTAGAGTGATAGGGCTAAATAGCCCCTTATGGGCCAAAGCAATAGTTGAACCTGAGGTTTAAGTCTCTCTGAGGGCGCGTACGCTGTGCGGCAGCCCCTATATAGTCATATAATCGCCACCCGTGGGGCCGAGAGTGCCCGAAGGGGACCCACGTGACATCATACTCTGACAGGTGGACTTATCTCCACGTTGTGACAGCTTAATGGAACTTTTTCGCCACCAACAGCTTTGGACACGAGGACAAAAGGCCACGATCATGACACATGAACGAAAAGGCATTGCAAGAATCAAATAAAAGCTCGCACACATGACCATATTGTACACACACATACACACCACTAACCGCACTGAGGTTTGGGACTGACTCAAGTGCTTTGATGCTTGTTGATTTCAAAGTTGCGCTTGCCACAGCGCAGACGATGGGCTAGCGCGGATAATGTGCTGTGTGTTGAGTGGCTGCTACTTTTAAAAAGATGAACTTGGACGTATTTTAACCTTGATCAAAGTCTCATAAACGGATTTGATTTCAATGACGCACGGGCAAGCATTGGCGGACATGGTTGTTGGTTCGCGAAGATAATTATGAGCACTTGCATGCATTCTGGCCAAATTTATGGGCTTCTTTGCAATACTTATGATATGCCTGCACTGCTTGAGAACATATAAAAGCTACACCACTACTATTCCGTGCTGGGCTGGCACCGCAGGCCTCGGTCAGGGCTTTGGGAAACACAACCAGGGGCGGAAGTAGCAACAGGTCAAATGAAAAAGTGGAGACAATGGATATTTGTACTCTTGAACTGATTTTACACTCACTTGATGCAGTCCCAAGTAAACAACATAACATACATATAGTCAGGTCAGAGCTGTTAGTTTTGGGTTGGGGCTTTGGCACACCATTGTTTGGCGATGCACCACTTCGAGCAGCAACAATTGGAGAGCGAAATGTGCAGCCGGATCTCAACCTTCCCCGTTTGATTGACGAGACACGACAACAAGAAACAACACCTGGAAGTGACTGGAAAAAATGCCTGGACGGACCGAGTGGGGGAGCTGTTGGTGGGGAGTCCAGCAAGGAGCCCAATGCATGTAAGATGATTGGCCGGGATCCTTCGTGTCCACCATGGACCTGACTTCCATTTTAAGGAAGCCTCTGCGGTGCAGCAGTCTGGGGTTGTGGCTCGATTACCAGTGCGAATATCATCAACTCGTCTCTTGATGTACATTTCTCAGGATATCCGAGGTTGGAACCAGGTCTCAAGCTCACCGAGTGCTGGACGCACCCGAGTGCGTTGCAATGATGCTATGAATCCCGTCTCATGCAATACAATGGAGAAGTTCACGCCCGTCAAGCCACCGCTCCACGTTCTCGGCGGTCTCGGCGTACCAAGCATCCATAAGGTCCTCATTGACATAGCCCATATGGGGCGTAGTCAAGACTCTGGACCGCCCATCCCTTCCCCAGTAATCAGCCCTCCTCCAGGGACTATCGCGCGGCAGCGGCTCAACATCAAACACATCCATCGCCGCCCCGCGGATGGCCCCCCTCTCCAGCGCGTCCACCAGCGCAGCCTGGTCAACCAGCGGGCCTCGCGACGTATTAACCAGCAGTGCCGACGGCTTCATCATCCCCAGCTCCCGCGCGCCCACGAGGCCGCGTGACCGCCCGCTCAGAACGTAGTGCAGGCTCACCGCGTCAGCCCCCGCAAAGAGCTCGTCCTTGGACACGGCCCGGAACGTCTTGGTGGCCCCGAGCCCTTCGTCGGGGGACAGCCCCACCTGCGCCGCCATGGCGTCCGCCCGCTCCTGCGTCAGGTTCTCGCTCCAGGCCACGATGCGCATCCCCCACGCCAGGTGCCCGACGCGCGCCACCGCCGCCCCGAGCCGGCCCAGCCCCACCACCCCGAGGGTCAGGCCCGCCAGCCCCGTCGCCAGGCCGCTCTGCCACGCGAGCTGATGCTGGTCCGCACCACCACCGCCCTCAGCCCCGGGCGCACCACCGCCGGAGGAGGAGGAGGAGGAGGAGGATGCCTTGAGCGCCGCGTCGTCGGCGGCGACGTTGCGCGCCAGCGCCAGCAGGAGGGCCCACGCGTGCTGCGTGGTGGGGTGCCCGCCTCCCTTGCGGATATCCGGCCGGCGCGCCTTGCCGCTGTCGGTGGGCCCGAGCCCCGGGGCCGCGACGACGGCGATGCCCAGCTCCCGCGCGGCGGCGAGGTCGAACTCCTCGAACTGCGTGCCTGTCGCCAGCAGCAGCCTCAGGTTCGGCAGCCTGCGGAGCAGGTCGCGCGGGAAGGCGGTGCGCTCGCGCATGCTCGAGACGAGGCTGTACGGCCCGAGGCGCTCGACCAGCCGGGCCGTCTCGGCCTCATCGTGTGGGATGATTGTGTCCCTGAATGTGCTTATCTGCAGGCGCGAGGGCGGGATGTGGGAGAAGTGCGGGGCTGAGGTGTCGAGGTAGTCGTCGATGATGGCTAGCTTTGGGGGGCCGGACAGGTTCGCCATGGTGCGCCTGCTGCTGCGGGGTAGGGGCCGCAGGGCGAGTGGCCTGGTCAGTGATAGGGCCCTCATCTCTTTGTCATGGGATAGATGTCACGTTGGTGGTGAGGCAGTTCAGAACGAGCAACAGCTTGGGGCCTCACGGAATTCGCGGGGAGGGGCACCGCCTAGGCAGAGAACGGTGTTTGAGAGCATTTATTGCCACTTCTTGCTCACGACACCGTGAGCCTGAGCATGACCAAACTTGCTAAAGGCCTTCTTTAAATGGACTTATTTGAGTGAGCTTTGTCCAGACCAAGGGCGTGAGAGGAAACACTGTGGCTGGGATAGACTCTCAAGTGCTTACTAATTAGCTACACTCACTACACGAAACTTTGTCCGGCACAGCATGCAACCCTATGGTAATTGTACTCAAAATGAGGACGGAGCATACGAATGTCTATACAGGGAATTGAAATTCCCAGTCAGCATTTGCAGGGCCGGCACAATTCCCTCAGTGGGAGTACAGCGTCGATGGGCTTGCGGGCCGCAGTTCCCCGAATGGCTAGAAATTTCCACCGGCAGGGCCATTCTTGAAACATGCAATACTCTCTAGTCTTGCTATGTTGACAAATGCTCTCCGATTCTACATCTCATGTTCCCTGTATAACAATTCCCCACGCTGTTCCCGGCTTTCTCACCGGTAGCACACCTTGGTCTGGAACGGCATGCCGCAAAACCATCTGCCAGCAATCCTTGGATGATAGGTTATCTGACACTTAGCCCCCCAACAAAGACCCCGCAGTAACTAAGCAGAGGACCGGCCAGTCGAGGAGGATTTAGGAGCCCATATGCAGGCTCTACAGCAGCCTAGTCCTGCATGTAAGACCGCTTGATGCGACGCATCTCTTGCCCCCCAGAATGAAGCACGACCAAGAATAAGTCTCCGTCGGACCCTGTTACACGAACCTGATTAGTTATCCTCAAGAGCAACGACATCACCTTATTCCTGCCTATAGGTGTCCGTCGGGGGGAAGTGGGATCTCTCAACCGTCGTATGTGAGTGGTTGAATGTTGATCCATGACAAGCATTGGAGCTTACTCAGGACAAGGTTAGGCTGCATATGGACTCCGGGAAAATAGAGGTGCCAGACTTGCAGTCACAGAGCCGCTCTGGTATTGTTAGGTATACGTAATCAACCTTGGTTACTGTGTATGCACACCGGGGTTCTCTTGCTACCTCCAGATTTCGAGGTCCAGAATATAGTTATAAAGAGCACTTCCTCTCTCGTGTAGACCATGAGCTGAGACCCGCAAACTCACATCTTCAATTCCATACCTTTATATCGCAGAATCAAAACCAACCAATTCGACAATGGCGACCGACAAGACCAAGTCCAACTTTCCGCTAACCGTTGCTGAAGACGGCTGGTCAACGGAGGAAGAAGCAACGGCCACCTGTTTCTGCGGTGCTGTCAAGCTAGCATTTGTAAGTCTGATACCACGGAGTCATAATACATGCTCGCCCGTGCAACACATGTCTAATACCGCCACAGCCAACCCAAGGCCCAGGCCTGATCAACACCTTCGTGTGCAACTGCGCAGACTGCCGCAAGGTCACGGCCTCCATGTTCGCATCCAACTTCACCGTCGACGACAAGTACCTCAAGCACCTGAGGGGCCAGGAGAACCTCAGCAGCTGGGGCCAGGCCAAGACGGTCTCCTCGGGAAACAAGATGACCAATTTCTTCTGCTCGACGTGCGGCACCCTGAGTAAGCAGCTTCCGGATACAGTTTTCACCCCTTTGAGAAAAAACGATTTCCTGCCTATAGCCTGTACCTCAAAGGTATTGTCAGGTTGCAGGTTTTGAAACAAGCCATGGCCATACTGTGGCCTGGTTCTTCCCCTATCCGAATGAAACTTCTTCCCTGGTGCTTTGATAGCTAACTCCTTTTGCTGCAGTGTACCGCGTGTCGTCCGGATACCCCGGGACGAGCATACTGCGCATCGGGACCGTCGACGACTTCAACCTCGCCGAGAACAAGCTGAAGCCCCGGACTGAGTGCTTTATCGAGCGCCGCGTGGGGTGGCTGTCGGGTGTCGAGGGGGCGAGGCATGTGGAGGGGTTTGACCCGTGATTGATGGTGTGCTGTGGTCATGGCGGCACTGAGGGTGGCCGGAATCAGGTCTTGTTCAAACAAGGGTAGCACCAAAATGGTAATACTTCATGCACCGCGATAATGCTTGATGTCGACCGTTCTTGGTGAGATACGTGAGGCTTTTTTATTTCATTCTGGACATGAACAACATTGATCATCAAACCATGTCCATTGCGAGAGTCACCGCCTTACGCCAGAAGACTCATCAAATTTCTAGTTCGTTCTCCCTCACAATACTTCAGACCGGAGTTTCTGTTTGCCTGGTTCATCATTCGTGTCCTCCTTCAGACGCCAGGGACTTCACCAAAACAACCCCACGGACCTTTTCCTTGATCCAGACACATGTATGCATGTTGTGTTGAGTCTTACTCCTGACCTCCTGGAGTCCCTCCCAACTAACCTCGCCGACCCGGAACTTCTGTGGCCTTCCGTCCTGTTGCATCTGAGCGGCATCGGGATCGTCTCCATGAAGACCTGTGTAAGTGGTGTCAAAAAGCGTTAGGTCCGAGGCCATCTTAGCTATCTCCTGCAGCTTCTCTGATGTGGAAACCGGACTCTCAGGCGAGATGACAACGTAGAAGCGGGGCTCTGGAGGACGCCAGCCACTCGCATACGCCTCCAAAGCTGCGTCCCAGTTCTTCCAATTCTCGAGCGACTTCGCACGGTCGTATTCATCATAGCATTGCTTCTTTTCTTCAAGGAGTTGTCTCTCGATCTCGGCGTCAACCTTGGCTTTGGCAAGGCCCTTGCGGAGACCCTCGCCAGGCATTGTGATATTTTGACAGTGTGGACGCCAGGAAGGTGGGTGGATGTTGGTGCGATTTGAGAAGTTGATGGCCCGTTTGTTATCGTGTTGAGAGACGCGGCTGCATGATCAATGACGGCTAACTGGAATGCGACATTTACGGCCAAGCTGTGGTAGAAAAAGAAGGACCCTTGTGTGTCAATAAATGAAGCTCGGTTGTGAACGAAGTCAGTGAATGCAACCGGTGAATGGAGAAAGTCACAGATTTTGCTCAGGCAGAGGCAAGGTAGGAAGACAGTCACCACCACTCTGAGGCATCAACTTGATCAAATACCTAACGGCCGTTGGGTATGTAAACCGCACCGCTACAGCCAGCAGACGCCCCATATGAGTTCCAACATCCAGGGTTGCGTCTAACCCAATCTGGCCGGGATTGGAGTCTGAGTCCAGTGTTGGCTACTCAGGCCATTGGGAACTCCTGCATTCTGGATTCACACTAACATAATGAGCCCTGTCCAACACCGGCTTCGTGTCTGTCTAGAGAATTTGTGAAGCAGGTGCGTGAGGCAGAGAGTGGACATGGAATCCAGCACATAACTCAGAATGTGTATCAGTGGTTTTTTATTTTACGCAACGGACAGCATACGGTTATATGCCATCACAAATCGCCCACAAGGTATGGTGGGACAAATATGAAGGAGGCTAATAGATTGTCAATATTCCAGAGTGTTAAGGAGGACCGACACCAAATTATGACATGCTATGCAAGGGTTTAATATGTAGTTAACCACCGAATTTTAAGATACAAAGTGAGGATAGAGTGGGGCATAGCATTGATGAGGCTATCAACTATGAGAGATGTGTCGTTGTCATGTAGTGTAAATAAACATTGATTGATCCGTTGCTTACAGAATCAATGCCATGACCTTCTGGCCCAGACTCTTGATGTATCCCAAAGTTGTCGATTCTGTATAACCTTTCCCCAGATCCAGGAGCATTCCAAAGCCACCAGACAGGGGGTGACTTAGTCTCCGCGTCATGTAAACATTGGTCAGCTGTACCATGATCAGACCGCAGCTTTCGTTTACACCTCGCAAGGATCCGCGACTGGGTTGGCGTCCGGAATCTCGCCGTCGAGGTCCTGTTCTCCCTCATGCCTGCCGCCAGCCTTGAAGGACTTGACCATGGTAGCACCGCGGACCTTTCCATCCACGAAGACAAATGACCAATCATCGTACTCCGCCTTGTTCGTGATCTCAACAAGCTCCCGCCAGCTGACCTCACCAGCCTGAATCTCCTCGGGCTTTCCGTCTGCTTGGAAGTGAGCGGCATCGAGCCCGCCGTGCATGGTAGTGTAGGTGGTGTTGAAGACTCTGGGGGGTGTGGTCATTCCGGCCATCTCTTGCAGCTTCTGAGGTGTCGAGACCGAGCTGCTGGGGGAGATGATGACAGGGTAGCAAGGCTTGGGCCTCCTCCAGCCTAGGGCGAATACCTCGAGGGCCTTGTTCCAGTTCTCGAAGTTTTGTTTTGTCTTGGCACGATCATTCTCAAGGCGTCGGAGGGCCTCAATCTTGGACTCGCCAAGGTTCTTGCAGAGATCTTCAGTAGACATTGTGGTTGTTGGGGTGACAGGCCGCTGAGACCCAGTCAAGGGAGTCAAGTGGATTGATGCAGAAGTGGATGTTCGTTTGTAATCAGGTTGTTGGTGTCGAAGGCTCTGGCGTTCAGGATCAAAATCGATGGGTTGGGGAAGAGGTTGGGATTGTGCAGATGATGTGGATGGAATTCAGACCTGATAAGTCTGGGAAAGGGCACCCTGCAGCAAGATGACTCCACTCAACTGATGGTCTTGTGAGAGCTGGCCTCGATTCAGCAGGAACAGTGAATGAAACTGGATGGAGACGGCAAGTCATTGGAAATATCACTGAAGTCAGTGACCTAGTTCTAACCTACGGTCGTTTTCCCCACTCTAGCGGCCCCTTGCCCGCAACGCCCCTCACCTATGATCAGGAGCCGGCTGAGTGAAACATGAAATAGAACGTCGGCCACAGTGTCACAGATACTTGGTCCTCGCAAGAGAACGGGGCCCAGCTTCCATGGCCACAAAATTAAATGATGAAGCCTCCGCAGCAAGCATGCATTCATTCAGTCGACACGTTTCAACCCAACAGATCAGCTGCTGAAGCAACCTCATTTGTCAGGGTTCGTGTGGATCACAAAATCTGTGACTTCAGGAGGAGGCGGGCTGGTTTGCTACAATCTATCTTTAACAACGAGAACGGATATGTGCACAGAAAGAAACGGATATGGCACACAGATACATTATACCCCTAATACACTCACGCTCAACACGTCCAAGCCCAGTCCACATACCCGCTACGCTCAGTTTATACGCCCATACCCAATTCACACACCCAACTTGCACCACGAAGTTGACACGCCTATACACTCATATAATATGCAGATTAAGCATACAAATTAGATGTACCAATTAGGCATGGGTGTGCGAATTAAGCGTGGGTGTGTAAGTTGGGTGTAGGTGTAGGGGTGGGCGTGGGTGTGGGTGTGGGTGTTATGCTCTGATTAGCTGGCAGAATATTATTAGAGAGATATCTGGGTATCATCTGTTTCTTTTATCCAAATATACGTTCTCTTGACAACAGGGAATTGACCCTTATTACCGCCTGTTAACTATAAACACACTCTTGCCAGAATTCACCTGGATACATTATGTATTAGGGGATGACTAATCACCCCACTCTCTTTTAATATACCACACCTTCCATAGCCCGCCTAGCATTAACTTCTCCTTAATATATATATAATAAAATATAATACCTTTAATTAAATTAGTTATTAGAAATTTAAATTAATGCTTTAATTAATTCTAAAGCCTTTATATAATTCATTATATAATAACTATAACTTTATTTTATTCTTTAAACTTTTATATTAAGAATAATCCTTAATCTTTACTAATTACTCTACGATTATTATAACGATTAAACTCCTCCCTTTATATAATATATTAAGATTTTATTAAATAAGCATTAACTTAATTAGCTAGAGGCTTTAGATATTTATAATGCTTTAAATGATTATTAATAAGCCTTATATTTATTAAATATTAAATTCTTATTAATTTAATAGCCTTAATAAACTTTTAATTATTAAACCCCTTTAATTAAATTAACTTAAATTAAATAGCCCTTTATTAATTATTTAAGCTAAACCTTAAATAACCTTATAAATAGAAATAAGAAAAAATTATTATAAGATATTAAAAGATACTTTTTTAATATTAAACCCCTTTAAAACTAGCCTAATATCTATAAGTTATCCTTTAATTTAGCGCTATTAAGTAGAAGGCAGCTTAAGCTGCTTTTAAAAGCTATTCCTTAATCTATAATAATACTACCTTATATTCTTAATAGCCCCTTTTAAGCCTTTTAAATATAAAATATAGCCATTTATATTTTAAATTATAACTTCCTTTTTAAGATATAAAATTTAAAAGTTATTAAGGAAGCTATTATTAATCTATTATAATTATTATTTTAATCTTCCCTTTTTATTAATTCTCTTAAATTTAATTAATATCCTTTATTTATAATAAGAAATCTTTTATTAACTATTATTTAAAATCCTATTATTTTATATTATTAATATCTTTAATTTAAGAATAAAAAGTACTTTATTATTAATTAATTATTAAATTTCTTTATATTATAAATAGATTCCTTAATACCTTAAATAAAATCCCTTCTTTTTATATATTTAATTAAATCTCTCCCTTTAACTTATTATTCCTTTATTATTATAACTATAACTAAATTATTAAATTCCCTTATAAAATGAGTTAAGAAAGCCTTTAAAGGATTATCTAGATAAAAACCTCTTTATATTAAGGTAGATTATACCTTTAATATAATAATTATCTATATTATTAAATAAAGCATTACCCTAGGAATATTTCCTAAGCTTTGCTTTATTATATTTAATAAGGTATCTTAAAAGATTTGGTAAATTATAAGTGAATTTATAAAAAGAGAATATTATAAGTAAGTAGCTATAATATAGCGTTTATTTATTAAACCTATAAGCATTATTTCTTTCTTAGCTACTTATTATATCCTTTTTATTTATTTTAAAATAAGATTGGTTTATTAATTATTAATATTGCTTTAATATTTCTAGATATTATCTTATTAAGAATCGATATTACCTTAGCAACCCTTTTAATAATTAATAACTATACCTTTTATCTCATTAAAACTTATAAAGGCTTTACCTTACTATTAATAAAAAGTATCTTATTTCTTTTTAAGATTTTCTTATTAGCCTTATTATTATCTTGTATTAACTTTAATATAATAATTATTTAAAGGTATTTTTTTAAGATAGGAAGATAAATAGGATTATTACTTTAATCTAGATTATAATTATAAATATTATTTTTATTTGGCTTATAATTATAAATATAAGCTTCCTTCTTATTAATTCATATTATACCGGAGATCTTATCTAGAATTAATTGCTTTTAATTAAGCCTTTATGTTTTTAAAGGGCGTTACTTTATACTTTAAATTAAAAATATTTAAGTTTTATAATATTAAAGTTAATATTTATATCTTTTATATTAGATATTTTATTAAGACTTATAATAATGATATTATATTAATAAATCTCTTTATTAATATCATCTTTAATTTAAATTTAAATGATATATATTGATTTATATCTTTAATAAAGGGAGAATATAAATAACTTTTTATTAATTTTACCTTATAAAAGAATAAACTTTAATAATATTTTTATAAGGATTATAAAGATCTTATAATTAAGGCTGATAAGATAATATATAACTTTAAAGATAAAGATACCTTACTTTTATAAAAATATATTAATAATAAGATTTATCTTTATAATAAGGCTAAAAAGATTAATAAAGATATATAAATATAATATATTTATATTAAACTTAATCCTAAGCTATATATAGCTATTATATTTTATTTTAAGAGGAATAAGCTTGAAAGCTTTAAAAAACTTATTAATTAAGCTAAGTATAATATTTACTTAAAATAAAAGAGGAATAAAGAAGTAAAGGATTTATAGGTTTATAAGATTAAAGTATTATAAGATTAAATTATTACTTTCTAGAAATCTATTAATAATTATTTTAATTAAAATAAATAATTTAATTAGCCCTTTTAATATAATAATTAAAATTAAGCCCCTTATCCTTTATATATATAATAAAATAATTAAAATTACCTTTATAGCTTTAGTTATCTTTAAAGCCTTAGTTATAATTATAAATTAAATCATAATTTAAACTTTTTATTAAATCATAATTTAAGATTCTTTATAAATTATAATTTAAGATTCTTTATAAATTATAATATTAATAATATAATAGTAAATAAGGCTTTTTATAGTATATTAATAAATTATATTAATAGGTTAATATTTAATAAGTTAAATAAATAAAACCGCTTTATTAATAAATAATAGCTATAAAAAGATAGAAAGAATTAATCTTTTATTAAGGCTTATATAATTATAATTAAAGATAAGTTAAATTAGCTTATTTTTAAGATTATAAATAAGATTTAACGATTTTATATATATTATAATCTATCCTTTAATAATAATAGCTTTAGATTTAATATAGATTTAAAGTTAAAGTAGGAAAATTAAATAGGTAGATAGGATTAAGGATACCTTTATTACTTAAATAATCCTTAATTTAATTTATTTTTATTATAAATATATTTAATATTTTTATTAATCTTTTAAAATAAGTTACCTTTAGCCTATTATTATAAAGAGATAATAAAAAGCTAAAACTTATTCTTAAATCTAAGATTCTACCTTAAAGAAATAATATTAAGGTATAAATTATATATAAAGATATAATAGAAAATTTAATTAATATTACTTTTTTATATTTAATAAAGAAGGATATTTTTTTATTATATTCCCTTTTTAAATTAAATTATTTATATATTATTATATATACCTTAAATAAAGATTTTTTTAATAATATATTAAATATAACTTCTAGCACTACTCTTATCTTTAAGAAGATATTTATATATTATTATCTTAACTTATTATTTAAAGAACTTAATACCCCTTTTTATTTATCTAGAATTAATAAAAGACCTATTATTATATATTAAGTTAATTTATTAATAAACTTTCTAGATTATAAATAATAATCATAGGTTATTTAAGAATTAGCTTATATTATTAATAACCTTTTTTATAATATCCTTTTTAAAATTCCTTTCTTTAAACGCTATTAATTATATATTAAATAAGGACCTTATAGTTATAATAAATTAATTCTTATTATAAATATAAGCTAGGAAATCTAAGTTATTTATATTTAAAATCCTTTAATTAATTAATAAATTTTAATATTAAAGGCTATTAAGGAATACTTTATCCTTCTTAATTATAGCTTTAATATTTATATTTAAACCTAAAAGCTTCCTATCTATATTAAAGGTTACCTTTTTAAACCTTAAATAATTATTAATACCTATAAATTTACTTATAATTCTTTAATTAATAATATTATAAATAGGATTGATAATATTTTACCCTTTTTTAATTTTAATAATACCTTTATTATTATCTATAAGAGTTAAATTTTAAATTACCTTTAAGTTATCTCTTTAATCTTTAACCTAAAATCCTTCTTTATATAATAAAATAATACCTTAATTAATATTCCCTTTTTTAAAATCTTAAGTGATATATCTTTTAATAAAAAAGAGGAATGAATTTTAAATAAATATCCCTTTAATATATTAATTTTAAACTTAAACTTTAATATTAATTAAGCTGATATTAATTTATATTAAGGCCCTAAAAAGTAAAAAGTATAATAAATTATATTATATTATATATATATTTTAAGCTAAATTAAAATACTTTAATAATAAAATTAAGATAAATATTCCCTTTAAATTAAATATTAATCTAAATGATTTAATATAATGCTTATATAATATATTATATTATAATTATAAGGTATTTAATAAGATTATTAATAAATTAATTTAAATAAATATAATTAAGCTTATCTAGCTTAAAGAAAATTACTTTACTATAATATTAGCTTTTATAATATAACAAAATGATAAACTTTAAATAGTTATTAATTTATAAAAGGTTAATATAAAGTTTTTAATATAGCTACCCTTTACTTTAATAAGATAATATTTTAAGTTTATTAAAAGTAATTAAGTTTTTATATTATAAATATAATAAAAGGATTCTTTTAATAGATTATTATTAAATAAGATTAATAGAAAATGATATTTATTATTTTATATTAAGGATTAAAATATATAATAATAATTATTATAGGCCTAATTATTTCCTTTTTAATATTATATAAAAACTTTATTTATATCTTACCTTTAAGTATTTATATTAATCTATATTAATAATATTATTATCTTCTTTAAATTTATATAAAATTATATTTTTATTTTAAATTAACCTTATTAAAAATAATATATATATTATTTTTATTAAGTATTATTTCATTTAAGCTATTAAAAGCTTTAAATTATTATATATTATAATTTAATCTATTTATAATTAAAGAAAAGATTAAGTTATCTATAACTTATTTATACCCTTTAATCTTTAAGAACTTAAATATAATATTAAATTAATAGCTATTATTATAACTTTATATCTAATTATTTTATTATAATTAACTTATTAAATAAGCTTAAAACCCTTAATTTAAAGATAACCTTATATTAATCCTTAAAGGATATTTATATTAAGTAATATATCTTCCCCTTAAGATTATTTACCCTCTTTTAATAGCTACTTTAAGATTATAAAGGCTTAAGAAAAAATAGAAATATTATAATAAGTTATAAATAAGAGTTAA
Organism: Diaporthe vaccinii; assembly: GCA_039880775.1. NCBI lineage: Eukaryota > Fungi > Ascomycota > Sordariomycetes > Diaporthales > Diaporthaceae > Diaporthe > Diaporthe vaccinii. The sequence continues at coordinate 174,707 of JBCEDN010000003.1, forward strand.
AAGGTTTGAAATAATTTAAATAAGGCTTAATTAATTATATTAACTTATATTCTTAAATTACTCTAAGCCTTTATCCTTTTAATATAAATAGTAAGGGTATTAATATTTATATTAAATATAGGTAAATAGGAAGAATTAACTTATTTTATTTTTATTATATACCTTATATTTATAAAAAGAATTATTTTACCCTTAAATTAAAGATATTTAATCTTATTTAAGCTTTAGAAAAATACTTATATTATTTAGATTATAATAAGATTTAGGTTATTATTAATTATAAATCTATTAAATAGTTATTTAAAGCTATAGCTTACTTTTTAAGAATACTTAATATATTATAAAATAATAATCTTCCTTATAAAATATATTAATTAAATCTTAATTATTTATTATTTAGATAAATTATATATTAATATAAATATATTATTAAGATTATCTTAAAAGAATAAATAATAGTGCTTAAATTTATAATAATAATAATTAAATTATAATATATTTTTATATTATTATTTAATAATAAGCAGTTATATTTAAATTAATTAGTAAACCGGATTTAACCCTTATTTCAATCCCTTAAATTATCATTACCCTTTTTATTTTAATATCTTTAAAAATAAAGATATATTAATTATAATGATCTTAATAAATAATATCTTAATATAAAGTATATATAAGTAATAATAAGGGTGAATTATTATTTAACTTTATATATCCCTTTAAGGAAAACCTAAGAAAAGCCTTTAAAAAAATTATATCTTTAAATTTATTTATCTTTAACTCTTGAAATAATTAATAGATATTAAATATTAACTTAAGGGCTTTAACTAATGCTTTATAACTTTTATATATATTTAAAGAGCTAGTTATTATATTATATAAATAAGGATAAATTATTTATTATCTTATTAAATAAGTTTATTAAATCCTTTATTTAATATATAATGATTAAGTTTATATTAAATAAATATAGATACTTTAATTTTTATAAGATATTATATTTTCCTATTTATAAATAAATAAATCTAAGAATATATTTTAAAATATATTATTTATAATATAAAAGGATTTTATTAATATTTACCTTTAAAGATCTTTAGTTAATTAATATTTCAATAATTCTATTCTTAATCTTCTACCTTGATTTTATTATTAATCTACCTATATTTATAAAAAGCTATAATTATATCTTATTTATTATATAAAAACCTTAAAGTTTATCTATACCTTAATTAGCTGGATTAATTATATAATAAGATTAGGTAAGGGTATATATTACTATATATATCTAAATTAAAGATTTCTAAATATCTTTATCTTAATAAATAAAGAAATTCCTTAGTACTCTTTAAAGGGATTATATAAAGCTATTATATTAATATTTATATAATAGCTATAAATTATATTATTAATAGTTAAGCTAAATATATAATTTAAATTATAATAATAAGCTTAATTACTTATATTAATATATTATAAGATTATCTTCTTAGGAATAATGATTATTATATATATTATTTATTATAAATACTCTATATTAGCCTTAATTAAATAAATACCTTTATAATATTATATAATTAACTTCTATTAGATTTCTATTATATATTTAATAAATTATAATTTTAAATAAATATAATAAGCTATATAGGAGGAAGTTATAAATATTTATATATTACCTAAATTAAGATAAAAGCTTATTATAATGATTATTATTAAAGCCCTTTATACCTTAAAAGGATAATTATATATATATTAAGTTAGTTAAACTAGATATTAAAGGATATTATATAAATTATTAAATTAAGCTTTTATTAAGCTAAGCCTTATAAATTATTGAGAAAATTAGCCCTTTTAAATATTATCTTAATTTTAATAATATATTAATTATAAGATATTTTAATTAAATACCTTAAATTAGCTAACCCTTAATAAATATTTAAAGCCCCCTTATCATCTAAGCTGCTTATATAAAAGGGAGAAGAAAAATTTATTATAAAGGTAATTATAAATTATAGATAATTAAAGAAACTTAATAATATTATTAAATGCCTTTATTATAAAGTTAATAAATAAATTATAAAGGAATAACTTAAGCTATAATATTCTTATTTTTAATATTCCTTATCTTATTAATAAATATTATAAGTATTATGGATTTAAAAAGCTAATAACTTTTATATTTATATCTTAAAATCCCTTATAAATAATATATTTATATTATATTATTAAATGTTAATTAATTATATTAAATTTATATTAAGAATAAATATTAATAAAACTTATCTTAACTTTAATATATAAATTATTATTAAAAGTAATTTATTATTTATTATTATAATAATAGCTTTAAATTATTTATAAATAATATCTTAAAAGTTAAAAACTTTTTAAAGCTTATTTTAAGTTACTACCTTATTAATATTTACTTTTACCTTTAACCTTTATTTATAATTATCCTTATCTTTAACCTTTATTTATAATTAACCTTATCTTTTACCTTTATTTAATCTTTATTTCTTTATATATATTATTTTTAATTATATAATAATCCCCCTTTTTAAATTCTTTTTATATATATTAAGATAATATATAATAAAATTATTATTATAATATCCCTCATATACTTATAAATATATTTAAATATCTTTAAAAGGTATTCTTATTCCTCTTAATATTTTACTCCTCTTCTTATAAAGATTATTATTCCTATATTTATATAATATTGCCTTAAATATTAATAATATATTAAATAAGCTTTTAATAAATTATCCTTTATTATAATTATAAAGTAATAACCCTATTGATTTATATTATATTTAAAGTAAGTTAGATAAATAATTAATTATGATTCTATTAACTTATATTAAGTTTAATAAATTAAATTTATTATTTAGCAATCTAAATAGGATTAGCTAAGAATTAATGATACCTTTCCTAATAAGATTAAATATTAATAGCAAAGATTTTATTATATTAAATTTATTATTATATTAAGGTATATTATTATATTAAAGAATAAAAGCCTTTAAAATATAATGAAGTAATTAATATATTATAATTTTAATCTTTTATAATATAAGTAATAACTATCACTATCCTTAATAATATCATTAATTTAATAAATGATTATAATTTAAAATAATTAATTTATAAATTATAAAAGGCCTTTTCTTAAGATATATTTATAATATAAGATATAGCTTTATTTTATTTAATAATATTCCTTTATAAGCTAATCTTAAATTCTAGCCTTATTTTCCTTTAAGATTACTTATTAAACTCTTTATTATAAATATATTCCTTTAATAATATCTTATTTAATATAATATTAAATAAAAAGCTTTTTATAATAAATAATTTTATTATTCTTAATATTTAAGTAAGATAGCCTTAACTTATATTAATTAGCCTATGCCTTAAACCTAAGGGTTTATATAGCTTAATTTAAAGAAGAATAAAAGATAGATAAGGAGGTAATTAAGAAAGTTAAAGATATTTCCTTTTTTTATTTATATTACCTTTACCTTAGGTAAGCTAATAATATTATATATTTAAGAAATCATAATAGATTAATAATATATTTATATTTAAATTTATTATAACTATCTAGATTTCTAGTTATTTATATTAATACTTTTAACTTAAGTTAAATATTAATATTTATTATAATATAATTAATATAAAGATTATATCTATTTTTATTCCTTTAGATAGCTTTTATTGCAATATCTTAAATAAATATAATATTATAAGAATAAGTTAAAAGCTTATTAACATCTTAAGGTTTCATTAAATTATTATAAAATAGCGCCTTCTTATTTAATATAATAATAAATAATAAGAATATTAAAGTTATCTTTTAAAGGTATATTATAATAATCTTTATAATTTATATATATTTAAGCTTATATAGCTTTATAATTTTATTAAGATAACCTTTTTTATTAAATCTTATAACTTACCTTAATTATTAAAGAATAGGAAGATTTTAATAATTAATCTCTTTATCTTAATTAAGAATATATAAATCCCTTTTAACTTATAGCCTCCTGAATTACTACTTATAGTTAACTTATTATTTATAATTATATCGCTAACCTTTTAAGGAAGCTTATAAGTTGCTTATATAGCTTTTAAGATATAGATAATATATTAATAAGCTTAAGAGATAATATATATATAAATATATTTATAAAAATAAGGTAATATTAAAGCTTAATAAGATAAATTAAAGCATTTATAATATTAATTAATACCTAAATATATATAATTAAGTAAGATAAAAAGAGGTTAAAGTTCCTTACTTTATATTACTTTTAATACTTAAAATATCTAATAATAATTTATATAATTAATGCTTTTAATAAATATATATATATAAGGTTTAAGTCTAAGTTTTATATATTAAATCCTTATATTTATAGATAATAAATTAAGAAGAGATTATTAATATAATTATAAAAGCAATATATAATTAGCTTTAATTTTATTATATTCTTATAATAAAGATAAAGTAAATATTAAATAATAATGGATTAATATATATATTAAGATTATTAAGTTATTTATAATAATAAAGAAGTTTAATAATAAAAATAAACTTATTTATACCTTTATTTATATACTTTCTTAAAGGCTTTAAAAATATTAAATAAATAAAGAAAATAATATTAAAGGTAAGACCTTAAAGAAGCATTATATTAAGATTATAAAGGAAGTTAATAAATATTATAACTACCTTATATTATTAATAAATACAACCATTAATATTCCTTAATTTATATTAATTTATATATTATATATAATCTATTAGATAAATTATTTAATTTTTTATAATATATTAGCTTAAATAAATAACTTAGCTTAAAGGAACTTATAATAATTACTACCTTATTCCTTAACTTTAAAAAACCCTAACTCCTTAAATATAATAGATTAAATAAGCTTATAAAGATCTTTATTTTAAATAAAGATAAGATAAAAGTTTATAATTAATCTTTATTTTATTAAATTAATAATGATATTATAATTAAGTTAAAGGTTTAAAGCTTTTTTAAGATAAAGGAGTTTTAAAATATACCTTTAATTTAATAATTTTCTATATTTCATAATAATCTTATTATTATAAATATTACTTAAAGCTTTTCTATCTTAAGCTAAGTAATATATTAATTTTATTATAACTTAACTTATTATTTTATAAATTAAATAATATTTAAGATAAATATAAGGATCTTTTTTATTTAGTAATGCTTTAAAATATAAGTAATAAGATTATTATAATCACTATATTTAAGTTTTAATATTATAAAGTTATTATTATATAATATATCCTAGAAATATTATATATATTTTTAAGGATTAATAAGATACCTTTATTATATTTATTAAAGTACCCTTTATAACTATTATTATTAAAGGGATTCCTAATAATAATAAGATAATATTAGCTTATATTATTCTTACCTTATATATATTTATTTATTTAAGATATATTATATATAATATACTAGCTTAAAGTAATAAAAATCCTTAATAATAATAACTTAAACTTTAACTTAAATAAGCCTTAATTTAATAATAATAATATATAATATAATATTAGGCTGGTTATCTTAAAATCTTTAAATAATAATAATATATTTATTTATTTAAAGGCGATTAGTTAAGGATAAAGTTAATAAGTATAACTAAGAAATCTAAAGTTATTATAAAATTCCTTCCTTTACATTTTAACCTAATTACCATTTAATAACAATATATTTATCAATCTATCTTAATAGATATTATAAAGTAAAAGGAATATTATAAATCTTTATTTACTGCTATTTAAGATATTTATTATTATAACTTTAATCATAATTACCCTTCTTTAATAATAAATAATTATATTAAGTTTATTTATAATAAATATTAGAATATATAATATTTATTAATATTATTAATAATAAGATTTAAAGATAAAGTTATTTATAATATAACCTTAATTATAAAGATTAAGAAAAAGATAGCTATTATAAATAATATTTATAAGGAGATTACTTTATAAGTTAGGCAGCTTAAGCTTGCAAACCTTAAATATAATCCTTAAGTTATAATTATTATTAATTAAAATATAAATAATAATAATATAGCTATATTAATATATAAGATATTAAATATCAACCTAAACTTTAATAAACTTATTATTTAAATCATTAACTTATAATTAAAAAGTATAATATTAAAAAGAAGCTTCTACCTTAAATATAATAAAGGTATATATTAAACCCTAGGAATCTTTAATATCCTATATTTAGATATATAGCTAGAGAAACTATAGGATCTTATTAATTATATTAAGGATTTTATTTATAATAAATATAATAATATTTAAAAGCTAGAAAATATTATATTTTAAAAGCTATATAATAGATATAAGCTTAATTTAATATATTTATTATATTAATTTAATAACCCTATTAATATCTTAACCTTAGATAAGATAAAGATCTTAAATAAAAATATTAATAATTTTATAAAAGAGATCCTTAATAATATTAAAGTTATTATTTATATATTTATTATTACTTAATCTTTAATATATAAGGAGCTTATTAACCTTATAATTATCTTTATTAATAAGATATCTTAAGAATCTAAATTATATATTTAATAAGCTTAGATTATATTTTAATACTACCTTTTCCTATTTATTAATAATTATTATTAAGATAAGCTATTTATTAATAAATAATATAATAAAAATAATAAGTATAAGAATATTTACCTTAATTAACTCTTAATACCCCTTTTACTTTAAATTATAATCATAAAATCTAATTATATTACCTTCTTTATAGAAAATTATTAATAATATAAGGAACTTTAAGATTTTATATTTAATATCTTTTATAAGGGAAATATATAAACTATTTTTAACTCTTATATATCTTCTAACCTAACCTATATATAATATATATTTAAATAACAATTTATTTATAATATATATACTCTTAAAATAGATTTTAATCTTATTAATAATAAGGTAATTAAATTCCTCTTAGAAAATTATATTACTTTAATATATTAATCTATAATGATTATTAAAGATATTAACTTTATTAATATAATATAAGCTTAACTTTTAATAAAAATAATAACCTAAATTTATTAATCTTATATTTTAGGTTTTAATATAATAATAAAGCTTTAGATTTATATTATTATATCTTATAATATTTAAATTAATAAGATTAAGACTTACTTTTAAACCTTATTTAATAAAGAAATTTATTATAACCTTATTAAGATTTATATTTAAATAATAATAATAAATAATAAATAAGATATTATAATTCTTTACTTTATTTAGGATAATAAGATAATATTTTTCTTTAAAGGTAATTATATTAATATTATATAAATATATTTTAAATACTTATTAATTAATATTTTAAATAAAAACTTTTTTATTAAGCTTAAAGGATATAATATAAAGATTATAAATTAATACTTAATATATTAAATACTTTATAATATTTATTATAAGAATCTTTATAACTAAGGTAATATTTATTATTAATATTATATTCCTTATTATATTATTAAAAAAGTTATTTAAAAGGATTATAATAAACTTATTTATTTCTTTTATAAATCTAAGGGTTATTATATATATAATTATTAAGAAAAGGGTTTCTTTAATTTAATAATAAACCTTAATATTATTAACCTTCTTTAATAGATTATTAAGAAAGATAATATTAATAATATTAATAAAGAAATTAATTCTTAATAAGGAGATAAGATATATATAAATCTTTTTATTATATTTAAAATAGATTTATAAGATAATAATAAACTTAGGTATAATAAGGTTAAGAAATTAATAAAGGAACTTAATTTTAATTTAAAAGCTAGATTAAATAACCTACTTAATAATAATACTTTAAAGATATTTAATATATAGCCTTTTATTATAATATTAAAAGATATAAAGCTTAATAAATTTAAATAATTTAAAGATAAAGATAAAAAAGATAATTAAGTTAAAGATTTAAATAACTTTAATAAATTCTTAATAAATAAAAAGATTATTAAATTTAAAAAGATTTATTAAGGCTTAAAGAAGGAAAAGAAAGATTTATAAATTAAGGTTTATATTATAAATAATAATAAAGTTTTTAATTAAAGCCTTAAGGTTAAGGATAATAATAAAGTTTTTAATTAAGGTTATAAGGTTAATATTATTTTAATTACTTTTATTATTCTTATTAATAAATTTAATAAATAAAATAAGCTAAAGTTTATAAAATTTATAAATTAAGTTAATAAATTTAATAAATAAAATAATGCTTTAATAAAGGGAGATAAATTTAATAAATAAAATAAGCTGAAGTTTATAAAATTTATAAATTAAATTAATAAATTTAATAAATAGAATAATAGAGATAATATTTTATTTAATAAAAATAGATAATAAATAAATTCTTTAGGAATAATTAATTATAAAGATTATTATCTTAATATAAAAATATATAAGGATATATATATTTTTTAAGGGCTAGATATATTAAAGGATAATTAATTACCCTACTTTCTTTTAATATATTATACCTTTTATAGCCTACTTAGTATTAGCTTCTCCTTAATATATATATAATGAGATATGATACCTTTAATTGAATTGGCTGTTAGAAACCTAAATTGGTGCCCTGATCGATTCCGAAGCCCTTGTGTGACTCGTTACATTGTGATCATGTCGGAGTGGGCCGTTTATCATCAACCTTGGAGGCACAATGTAACTTATTGGGCAGTAATGATTTCATATTCACAAGTTGAACTGTGATTAAGAACACTTAAGCAACATGCAATGGTGAAGTGGTTGAATATCGACACAAGAAGGCCGTTTCCGTCTACCTTCTTATGTATTGCAAACCCTCCTACATCCTCAAGATTGGGTGAAAGTTTTGTCTGTAGATGATGCCCTCATAGGGGGCGCCATTAGTTCAGAGATTTGAAGCAGACTTTAATCCATCTTATCACCGCCTAGAGTATCACATCGAGTTCATGTCACCCATGCTTTCTATTCACCCCTAATGTGACAAGTAAAGGTATTGCTACAGCTGCATTCAATGCACCTGAGCTCATAGATCCTCTATGCAAGCGGCTGTTTTGCAGAGCGAAAAGATCTGTACTCATCCCAAGTCTGCATCACAACTATCAAATTCTGTTGATGTTGGTGGTCCGGCTCCTATTCTATCCTCAACGCCCTGCCTCTTAGCTCTACGACATCCTACGTCGTTCGGAATCTGTGTTGAATATATTCGCAGGTGCTAAACCCTACTGCATAGTGAGAATTGCCCTTTCTCAACAGTCTTCAGAGTCTTTACTCTATCATATGCCGAAATCAGGCTAACGTATATTCAGGCACAACACTTATATACCGACAGTCACCACGCACGCGTTTATCATGCCGGCAAGCGCCAAGCTCGCCTTCGGGGTGGAGTTCGAGCTGCTCTTGAAGCCAAGAAAGAAACTTGTTGCAGAACTTGAGAGGGTCTGCTCGGACTGGGCTGTCAAGTTTGAGCAAGCAAAAGAGGCTGAGAAGACAGCTGCTGAGGACGGGACAAGCACAGGCACGAACACAGCCAAAGCAGAAGCAGATACACTTCGCCTTCAATTTCGCGAGCAACTTGCCATTCTTCTCATAGAGGATGACATTCCCGCCTCAACCACGAGCTCCAACTTCCTAGAGTGGTCGGTTGTAGACGAGCCGACGCTGGATGAAGTTCCGGAATATTGTAAGCTTGACAGTCTAGCCGACTTCCGAAATCATTGTATTGAGTCTGATGACAGCACGTTGGGCCGGGTGGAACTGGTTTCCAGAACTATGGCTTCAGACGAGGATTGGCAGGAAGGACTCGACAGAGTATTCGGCCGGCTCAATTCAACATTCCACATGATATGCACCACGGGATGCTCCATGCATGTCCACGTTTCGCCTTCTGCCCAGCCCAAGAGGCATGAGGATAGATGGACACCTGGACAACTGAACAAGATCATGAAGGCTGTTTCCTATTTCACCAATCCGGTCACCCAGATCATGCCTGCAGAGAGGAAGAAGAATCCGTGGGCCATGCCGAATATGTTGTCCGAGGATGTTGCCAAGACAAACCCACAGCTGAACACTGCCTACGAACAAGTTCAGACCGAAACCTGGAAGCCGTTGTTCGATATCTACGACAGCACAATGAGAACGAATATAGACAAAACCCAGGCTTTCGCCATTATGATTTCTCAATCTAGAACACCCTTGGAGAAGAGGAAAAGGGTGTCCCACAAACCAACCCATCATCAAAATCGGTCTCTATGCCCCAGCGTGCAGCCATGCCACGTATTACCGTATGGATCCGAGTGCACGGACAAGGGGAGCAAATGTTCATCAAGACGAGCTATAAGACATACGATCCGTCCAGCAGACCCAAGCACCAGAAGCGCCATCACTGCTTCTTGTTCTGAGAGTAAACGAAGTTTGCGGCTGCGAGAGTCAGCTAAACCAGTCACAAGAGCAAAGCTGAACTTGAACCACTGTGGTTTGGAACACGAGTAATTTGGCACGAGCGGAAGGAAAGGGAGGGAGAGGAAAAAATATATCAGAAATAGAAATTAGAGACTCGCAAGAGTCAAACCTACCCACTGGGACCAGACCATTCTCAAGAGACCACCTGCGCACACCAACACGCTCACCGTCATACTCATACCCCCAGTGCCGGCGGTCCTCAGGCTTCTTCAGGTCGAGCGGGTCCGTCGTCCCGTTGGCGGGAGCAAAGACAAACAGCACATATCGATGCTTGCCTGTCTTCTCAGGCGGGCCGGGCGGGTAGTAAGACATGAGTTCCTCGAGACCCGTCAAAGACAGCGTGAGCGACGAGGAGCAGGACGAGTCTGCGTTGTCTGAGGTTGCAAGGCCGGTCGCGATCCAATGGCACATCTCAGACCACTTCGGGTCGTCGCGGGATGGGGCGTCCGGGTCGGTGAGGGTGACTGTGTACGTGATGTTGGCGGTCGAGCTGCAGGTCCCCTCTGTGGACTTGGGCCGGGTGAGGGTGATGGCTGGCTCGTCCTGCAGTTTCTTGGGCTTGATGGTATTTCCAAGCTCGGCATGCTTGCTTGAAGGCCATTTTGCGCTGACGAGGAGAGTCGGCAGGAAGTCGTCGATTACTTGAGCCATGGGAAGTCAGCAACGAAATCATGTACATTATATGCTGCTGCAGGGAGGACCAACCAGCGGGTATGATCTCGGCCTTCTTCAGCCTGGACAAATGTTAGCGTGGTTCAAACCAGGGCCATGCCCTTAAAATACTCACTCGTCTTGGACTTCGTAAGCGTCTTTCGAAGAATGCCCCAGAGGATCAAGCAGAACATGCTGTGCGTCGCCTGCTGTCATCGCCACGGCATTTCCGATCACATGCACGGCCGCCACCGCCAACACTGGTGGGATCTGCACCATTTTGTTTGTTGCCAATAGAGTAGTACTTGGACAAAATCACAACAATTGAGAGCGTTTGCAAGGATCAAGGAGCTTCGTGGGATCCAGGAGAAGTTGTTTTCCACTTCAAGGCGAGGCAAGGGGAGAGGTGAGTTGTTGACCCCTCGCCGAGGTTTGTGATGTCATCTCCACGACACCTGCCGCAAGTACATGGGGTGGACCGTTACAGCACTTCAGCCTCTGCATTGAACCTCAATAACCTTCGCTCCTGCCACAGATCTGCAGCGCCATGCTCCAACAAGCACGGACACACAGCTCCAATGATTTGTGAATCCCGAAGTGCCGTTTCATCACAGCACCCATCCTTTCTGATCCCCAAGAGCAGTGGCGCTCGCCTTTGAGAAGAGTACAACGCAGACACCAGACTCCCCGCGGTCCCAAAATACGACGATATCCCCTTTTCCTGAGACAGAGCAATCGGTGAACGACAGTCCCAACATAAATTGGCGTTGGCGCAGAGCACGGCAGTGACATCTTCCCATCGACACAAGATGCAGCGTGCTGGGACCGGATCAGCACGTTGCCTGCTGATGAGATTCATGTGTCAACACAACATTCGGTTTCCAGCGCGAGGGGAGTGACTTACATGGTAGGCACGCAAAGCCGGTCAGACAACTTCCCCCCGTTTTGAATGCACCTCACACCTTTCCCTTTGTTGGGACCACCGACGCAGCCGTCCAGATCTGCTTCAGCCTGCGATACGCACTGCTGGTCTTCTGCAAGGTGTCCTGCAGCGTAGAAATCCTCTCCAGCTGCTCCGCCTCCCGGTCCCTCAGCGTGTTGATCTCCTTGAACTGCTCCTCCACCTGCTCGTCCAGCACTTCGCGCTCCTTTTCCACCCTCTCGAGCTCGCCCCTGGCCCGCTTGTACTCCCTGGCCTCCACGTCCCTGCTCTCGATGAGCGAGGCGTTCTGGTCCCGCAGCTGCTGGTTCTGCAGCGTCAGGCTCTGAAATGTCTTCATCAGATCTCCGAGCGCGGCTTGGTCGAAGGTCGCTCCGTAGCTGGGCGGTGGGCCCGGTGGCATGGATGGCACGGATGGAAAGTCGAGAGCGGTAGGCTGGGTCCGAGGTCTTCCGTGAGGGACGGTGGTTGTCTGCTCAGGAAGCGCGTTGAGGTGCCGGCCCCGTACACCAGCTGAGGCATCGGCGGGTCGGTATTCAACTGAACGGGCTTTCGTATTGACGTTGAGTGATTGCGGCTGGGCTTGCTGGCGCAGCGAAGTCTGGATAAAATTCCTCCACTGTGCGACTACGCCCTGGACCTTTTCTTGGCTGTCAATAGTCCGGGAATGCAGAGGGCAAAGCATCATCTCGGCCAAGTCCGTCAGCTCTCTATTTTGATCTCTCGCGACCTCGGCAGCATCCTCCACCGACATAGTGTCGAGCATGAAGGTCACCTTCATGCTCCGCTGCTGACTCACGACGTTCTCGCAACGTCGGTTTCTTTTCGTGACGGTGGGGCAAGACCATTTATTTGTGATAGGGTTCACGAGCTGGAGGACATGGGCGGCATCCCAGCCTTCTGGATCCGGGGTGGACGGGACGGTTGGGAAATAGGGCAGCATGATGAGAAACCTGACCGGAGAAGACTGTAGATGAGGGAAGGTGATGATTGCCGACTTCCTCCGTCGATGGCTCACAAACTTTCTCGGGCGAAGAGCGTATGAGCTGCTCTCAGCGCAGTACCCTTCACATCTCCGAGCCTAAATAAATTCGACCCAAGGAGTGTCATTTTTGGCCTCACCAGGCGGCACATCTGTTGGAGCGCCTGTTGCTGTCTAAGGCCGGATTCGACACTGGTGACGACCAACAAGCACTCCATGCTCTATGTCAAAATGGTGTCAAACCACACCGCTTATCTTTTTGACGTATCTTGGGACCGTGTCTCAATCTGAGGCCCTTATATGGAAGAAATTTCAAACCGGTGAGGATTTTCTTTGTTCTACGTCTCAGAAAGATATTCGAGTCCGGTAAGGACACAGAGTCCTCCGTTGCGGTCTATTCATATGTGCATAGTATAAAGTCTCATGCTGATGTTCACATAGGAAAAGAGATCACAGGTGTAGTCTGTCCAAACCAACACGTTCTGACCCATTTGCCATGGTCACGTTTACTTGGTGTTAACCAGCACCGTCAACCGTTGGTTACAAAGAAGGACTTGCGTCAAAGCGATGCAAAATAAGGCAATTACTTCAGAGGTCGTATTGTGCTGGCATGTCGCTCACACCATCCACGGACGTCAAACTGATTCATGGGGTAACAGTTGTCTCAGGGGGGTTAGGAGACAAAGAAACCGTGAACGGTGCAGGGGCAGTCACACACACAGAACGAGGTTGGAATGTCTCATCTACAAAATGCAACGTTGTCACTGAGATCCCGCGAAAGCACATGAAATACGCGAGAAGCAGAGTAATATGGGGCGTTAAGTCATTTCCACATTTTCCTAACTGTCCACCGCGCCTTGCTCACCAAAAGCGACACCACCACACAAGCCCAGCATCATCATAAGTAGTGTACTCAATAAGAAACCGAAAAACAATGGAAACACATCCACCCCAAAGAATAACCCTAGCTCATCACAACCCGTTTAGGCAGAGACGCCCAGGGCAGAGTTGAAGGCATCAGCAGCAGCCTGGCCCGTCGCGGCGTCGGCGGCGGTGGCCGCATCATTACAAGCGCTGACGGTGTCGGCCGAGGCCTTGCACTTGGACTGCAGCTGCCCGCAGATGAAGCCGGAGATGACCTTGATGTTGAGCGCGCTGCCGTGGTTGAAGTCGGCCGCGTCCGCGGGAGCGAACGACTCCTCCTTGCGGCCGTCGAGGCCGGCCGCGAACTCGATGGCGGGGTTGCTGCAGGACCCGAAGTCCAGGGTGTTGTTGGCCTGGCGGGCGCGGAGCTTGCGCAGCTTGCGGAGCTTCTTGGCGCTGGCGGCGGCGTTGCACTCGTCCTCTGTTGTGGTGATGATAGTTAGTTATTGAGCTGGGAAGGTGAAGTGGATATTGAACTGGGAATGGTGACACGACGTACCTTGAGTACCGCAGTCGGAGACGCTGAAGTCACCCGAGCCGGAGTTGGCGGCGTTGGCGCAGGCGTTGTGCTGGACGGCGCAGCTGCGCTGGATAGCGGCGCCCTCGTTCACGAACGTGGCACCGTTGACAGAGAAAGGACGCTTCGCATCGCCGGAGTCAGTGACAGCCGGGGCGGCTCCTCCGAGGTTGCCAGTGAAGGTTTGGACATTGTTGCCCTGGGCCTGGCGGCGGACACGGCGCCTGGTGCAGCCTTTTGCATAGTCAGTACACTTTAGTCCCCGACGCCAAGATGGGTACGGGATAAGAACATACCGCTTGCAGCATCTGCAGTAGAGTTGGAGGCAGCTTTTCCTGCGCCGGCGGCGGCACCACCACTCTTCACGGCGGCGGCGATCTCATCCTCGGTGACATCGGCAACAAGCAGGTTCTGGGAGAGGATACATCCGACGGCGTCGTTAGCGTCGTCGCAGGTGTTACCAGCGCCAGTGTTGTCACCCTTGTTACCAGGCGCGAACGTGCCGGTCTGGATGGCCAGGTTGGGGTCGGCACCAATGGAAGCCAGCTGCGTCGCGACATCCAGGGCGATCTGCTTGTTGCCCGAGGCCTCGGCGGAGGCAGGGTCCTGGTGCTGGGTGATGGCAGCGATCTCGGGGTTCTTTGCGGTCTCGTTGCAGAGGACAGACGCCAGGCCGACAGAGCCCGTGTTTCGCTCGAGGGCCCGGAACATGATGGCATTGGCCTGGCCGTCGACATCACCAGCTGCCTTGGCGTTGGTGAAGGCCTGGTCGGCGACAATCTGCTGCAGGCAGTCAAGGTTCGCGATGTTGGGGGCTCCCTTGGCAGCGGCAGCGTTGCCGAGAAGGGAGAAGACAGCGTCCTGGATCTGATCAGGGTTGTCCAGCTGCAGGTTGGTATTGGTGGTGCGGAGGATGGCCTCGTGAGAGTGCTCCTGGGGAACCTCACGCTTGGCCATGCGAGAGTAGGGCAACTCGCGGGCGGCAGCGAGGCCCGCGAGGGCGACAATAGTAACTTGGTACTTCATCTCAGCGTCGAAGAGCGAACGTAAAAGAGAGTTGGTGAATATAGAAAGGCCCGGCCTGTTGTATTATGAAAAAGAGCGTCAAGCTGTAATGTTCGCAGAACTAAAGAATGAAGCCTCAAGTGAGTGTGAATGTGGGATGAACGGGACGGGACAAAAGGAATGACAACCTCGAGACTTCTTGAAAGATATATAGGATGGAAGAAAAGAAACGAGAGACATGATCGCACCCGGGTCTCTCGTCCCATCGCATCGGACTACCATCAGACGCAGGACCCTGCGCGGTGTTCTGGCACCGCGGGCCTGAATTCCACCTAGCGGCAGATGCCAGACGCCAATGACGAGTCCACATGTGCCCCCTTTGACGAATCCTCACCATCGCCGGCAAGACTGACGCCCGGAATGAAACCATCACCAGAAGGGGCCAGTATGGGGCCCCTGCAAGATGGCTGCGGACAGGGGTAAGTTCGGCTAGAGGGCACAGAGATCTACCGCCAAGTCTGAGGGACGACGTCCAGGGCTGCATGGGCAGAGAAAGGTCCGGAGACATAGTTGCGGGAGCAAACTCTCTCATTAGAGTTTGAGATTCGACAGGCTACCCAGACCTTATCATTCTCAGCCCACAGCAGTTTGAAGCGAGGACATTTTGGTGTGATGGCGGATCCGCGTAAACCTCACTGCGCGCTTCATTGTGGGTACACCGGAACGCTAACTTCAGAAGATGTCTTCCACTCCATAAGCCTCGATGCCGAAGGGCTCAAACCTGCGAGGTGCACAGGGCTGTAATGAGACCTGTCTGATCGTTCGGCCGAAATGGGCGCCGGGCGAGATGGGATATGCGAACAACAGACGTACGAACAGCGTAGGCTCGTCTCGTTGTACGTCACTCATGGGCGACGTAGTCAGCCTGCTTCCATCGTGGCATTTTGCTCGGCCGTTCTCGAGGGGGCAAATCACTCGGCAACGCGACTGTAGGCGCACGCTGGGTTGGTGTTCGTCCGGTACGGCTGAATTGGATGGGACAAGAGGAAAAATGCGCTCTCGTCCGAGGTCAAGACATCAGACGTCGATCGTGCACCCGACGTCTCATCTTTGCCCAGGGGTTGGAGGACTTGAGGTCAAGCGGCTGATTAAGCGAGGGCTTGGCTTCTGCAGGGGTACCCCGGAAAGCCTCTTTGAGCCGCAATTCTCCTACGTAGAACTAACCCAAGGCCACCCTTCGCCGGCGCCTGCTCCTACGCAGTGGCTACTTCGCAACGCTCGGAGCATTCTTCTGACAAGCATTGCCTCGCAGCTTATCCCAACCCCTCTCAAAGCGCGTGCGATCCACTTGACTGCGTCGGATTTCGGCCCCGTCACCCATCATCGTACCTTCTGTCGTACCTCGGTCATGACTAAGTCCTGCGAACCCATGAACACAGCGTCGTGATCGCCGGAACGTCCGTTTTGCAAATCATCAATGCTAGCGATCGTGTACGCGACATCGGATGGAATGGGACCACCGGGGAGACGAGATCACTGCCGCAGGAGAAAGACAAGCTCAAGATGCCAACGTGATCAAACGTGGAAAGCCCACATCAGGGATCTTGCGCGTGATGTGTATCTGCTGCTTCGAGACTCCTGAAATCCTACCCGGAGATCTTGCGGTGTGGTTCTCCAACGAAGATCGCCTCATGCGCCGTCCAGTCACCAAACCAAGTTTCTGGAAGAGTGTTGTGGTGCCGCACCGTTGAGTCCAAAATACCATCGGTGTTTCCACGTGCATGCTTCATGACCTTCACAGCGCCCTGTGCGGTTCCTTCGTCGCCAAGAATAAGGCAAGCTACTCCGGTGAGCGAGCGTTTCAACAGCGAATATATATATAGACAATCTTCACCTTCAGCTGCCCCGTTTTGATCCAAGTTCACCTGGCAAGTCTGGCCTTGGCGCCTCTTAAGACTGTGCAAGGCCGCTGGGTCAAACGCCCGATAGCGAGGCCGCCTTGGCGAGGACAGGCGTGCAATAGCCCCCTACCACGCAGCGGTCAAGAAGGCTCAAAATCCGGCTCGAAGGAGTAGCCAAACGTCAGTGGAAGCATAAATAATTGCAAATTCGCCGGCGCAAGTGAGCGGCCGAACAGCATGAACAAAGGTGCGGCAACATCTGTCACCTCAGCCCTGCCAACCTGCCAGAACGAACTTGATCATGACAAAATCATGCGCGGGATATCCTCATGCAACATGTCACCGCCAGAAGTTCGCACTTCTTCTCCCCATAGGCGCCGCATGAACAGGGAGGGGCTGGCGCTCAAAGGGGCGGCCAGAGGCGCGCGTGGCCAGGCAGCTTGGCTGGATATTTCGGGGCGGGTGGCTTCGGCCAGACTTGCCGAGTCGACGATCTTGCCTAGGGCACCAACGCAGACGAGTGTGCTTGGCCACCGCCGAGTCGAGGTCGATGGCGGCTGGTGTAAAAGCTTGGGTCGGGATCTACGTAGCCGCCGGCGAGAGAGAACAGTCAGCAGCCTCTTCTGAAACCGACCCTACCGGAAAGCGCCAACGGAAACTCGAATACTGCGCCGCCGCCTAGCCCAGATTTTGTTTAATCCCATCTCGCTTATCGGAGTTCTGTCAAAGTTAAGCTCCTGCCATCTGTAAATATGGTCGTTGGCACAGTCAGGGTCTTTGTCAGAACACCTCGTTACACACGTGTGCATGCCGGGCGGCGGCTAACATAGAAAAGGTCTTTTGGATTTCTCACTGCTCGGATGCTTTTGTACAATGGCATTGCAGCGAGCCAGTCTAGAAAATGCCCGCCCGATATCTCCCTCTCCTCGTCTTCCCTCTGTCTGCTGCCGTCTATATGAGTGACGACCTCGCCTCCGCCGGATGGTGGCAAGGAGTGGCGACGGCCGTCACCGTCCGTTTCGTCATACTCATACACCCGCTCTTTGCGAGCCCCATTTAACCGATGATCAGCTTGTCCTCCTCGGGGAAGTCGTATTCGGGGATCTCGAGGTTGAGAGGAGCAGGTCCCTTGCGTATACGTCCGGAGATATCGTAGTGGGAACCGTGGCAGGGGCAGAACCATCCGCCGAAATCACCAGCCTCGCCGATTGGCACACAACCCAGATGTGTGCAGACGCCTATTACGTGTCAGTTCAAAGTGTTTGTGATGCCTGTGTGATGTCACCGTTGCCAGCTTCGGGAATGGTTTCGGCAAACGATGGTGGAATTGTTCATGTTATATCCTTACCCAGCATGACCAGCCACTCAGGCTTCTTCACACGGTCCTCGTCCTGCTGAGGATCCCGCAGGGACGCGACGTTGACCTTATTTGCCTCGGCGATCTCGGCCTCGGTACGGTGTCGGATGAAGACGGGCTTGCCTCGCCACTTGATGATGACCTGTATGATGCCCACGTATCAGACATCCAGTCTTCTCATATTGTGATCGCACCGGGTGTACTCACGTTCTTGCCCTCTGGGATTGATGCGAGGTCAACCTCGACCTTGGCCATGGCCAAGACATCGGCAGATGCGGACATGTTCTTCAGAAATTCTGCGCGCCGCGTCTGTCAGCATCAAGACACGTATCGCATCGAAACTCCAATCCAGCTCAGTGTTGTGTGTTCCGTGGGTTCTCTGCTCCCATTGACTCCTTTCACTGCCGCCATCCAACACCCTCTGCTCCGGAACCTGCTCGTCTCGGCTCACCTTGGATCGTGGACTTGGCTCCGGCCGCGGTGATCGTGCCCATGGCGCCGACCATGAAGTACTGGTACATGAGGTTCTTGTTGGCGCCATTCTTGGCGGCGTAGTGGCTGAAGTCGGGGACGTTGGTGGTGGACTGCGAGCCACGGAAGGGGCTCTCGTAGCTGTGGTCGGACGGGCGGACGGCGGTCGCGGACATGCATCGGACTGCGGTTCGTGGTGCTGCAGAGCGCGCGAGGGCGCGGGCGGCGGTTGTGAGGGGTGCCATGGCGACGATACGGTAAGGAAAGGAAAGGGTGTGGGGTGTGGGTTGGGATTGACGTCGACAACGATGAGCTCTTTTTGCGAAAGCTTGAAAGGCCCGGCGACAGCTAAGAAATTCGAGTGCCTGAGAAAACAGGCCTTGCCAATTGGAATCGGTCCGCATCTGATTGGGCTGACGGCCGTGGCCAAGCCGACCCACTCTAGGATCCGGTAAGACCCGAGGCTGACACCCCCTTCCCTTTCACACGAGGGGAGGGTTAGGGGAAGGCGACGGTATATCACATATCACAGTTGGTCCATCCACAATAACATTGCCCTGGCTACATTTGGCATCATGAGCCCGTGTGTCAGGGAACTGAGGATGCATTGAGCCTCGGTCTAGGAATCCATACATGACCAGGGATAAGTGGATCTACTTCATCTCTCCAAAATAAATATTGAGCAATGATGCTGATTCTCTTGAGATTTATTGCACGAGTTCACCAAAACCTGCGACACTGCAGACAAGGACTCCGGTCCAAGGTCCGCCGCAATGGGCCGGGAAGCTATCAACCAAATCTACGTCTACTTATGGAGGGAACAATTCGTCGATTAAGGAATCAGGCAGGGAGCGGATCATCTGATTCCGGTTGTAAAGAAGACTCTTCTTTTGGATATATTTGCTACGTACCATCGTCCACGGCTAACCACACCCGCCTTGAACCGATCTAGCTTCGCATCTTGGACCCGGAGAGCTTCCCGTCCTTTCAATGATGGCCATTCACATTACCTGCGAGGATACACTTGCGGATCTCACAGTCCTTGTCGATAGCCTGGTCCTCTGAATCCAGCGTGCCCAGCGACTCGGGCGTGACCCGGGGCGCGTAGGCATTCCACCACTTCCGGACCTGCTGCACCCCGGCAGAAGCCAGGATCTCCTTGGGCGTGGGGACGGGGAGCTCCTCGTGGATGACCCGGGCGTCGCCGCCGGTGCCGCCCTCGAGGGGCCTGATGGACTGCATGTTCCAGAAGAAGTTGGTGGGGTCCCACGCGGTCTTGACCCTCTGCAGGCGCGGGTAGTTGTTCCCGTAGTACGCCTCCTGCCAGTCCAGGACGGTACCGTCGATGTAGTTGAGGTAGGCGGCCTTCTGCTGGATGGCGTGCGGCAGCAGCTCGGCCTTGCACCTGGCGATGAACTCCATGACCTTGTCCCGCTTGCTGACGTCCGTCCACTGCAGCTTGATCGTGGAGACGTAGTGGCCCTCGCGCCAGAAGAAGGCCGTGTCCTCGGGCGCGACCCGGGTCGTCTCGCCGCCGATGTGGTCCCAGAGGACGTGGCACTTTGGCGTGTCCTTGTCGTTGCTGCCCGTGATCCCAAGCAGCCCGGCTGCCTCGCTGACCAGCCGGTATATCTTGGTGGTGACCTCTCGGGTGATCGCCCTCTCGGCGAAAATGAACGAGGCATGGTGGTGGTAGACCTGACTCCGGGTGTCCCAGCCCTCGGACTGCTCGACCCAGTCGATCCACTTCATCTCCTCGAGTGAAATCTTGGAGGGCTGGAGTGCGAGGTAAGGAGCCAGAACCTCACGCGCCTTGGCCATGCCTCCGTTGTAGATGACAGTCATTCCCCCTGTGAACTGCTTCCTCTTTCCGTGCGTCCAAAGCGCGTCGATAGTGAGCTCCTTTGGGCACTCGTTGGAGTTGAAAGCGTCCATCGCTTCCTGGAAGAGCTCCTGCTGCTGGGGCAGCTTCCAGGTCAGGTCGCCACACACCACGTTCCCATCCTCGTCGCTCAGCTTGTGGATCTTGCAGGTCATGCTGATGGTCACGCCGAAGTTCCCGCCCCCTCCCCCAGTCAGTGCCCAGAACAGGTCGCGGCGCGCCTCGTCCTCATCGTCGCAACTGACGGTGACGACCTCGCTATCGGCGGTGACGATCGTCATGGACACGAGGTTATCGCAGCCCAGGCCGTAGCTGCGCGAGAAGGGGCTCAGGCCGCCGCCGAGCGTGAAGCCGCTGGCACCGACGTAGGGGCACTGCCCGCCGATGATGATGTACTGGTCGTTCTCCGCGAGCAGCTCCTTGTAGACGGTCTTCCAGATGGCGCCGCCCTGGATGGTGACCGTCATGGCCGCGGTGTCGATGGAGCAGTCATTCATCAGGCTCATGTCCAGGACGATGCCGCCCTCGTTAAGACAGTATCCCATGTACGAGTGCCCGCCGTTCTTGACAGTCAAGCGGGTTCCGCTCCGCCGGGCGATGGCGACGATGTCTTGAACCTCCTGCACGCTGCGTGCTTGGACCACGGCGGCTGGCATTGTCATGCGGTAGTTCAGATTACCGATGAATACTGGCCTCGATCGTCAGTAGAGTGTCTTCGAAATATGATAGCTGGGCGTTTTGCTGGCTCTGATTGCTAAGTGTGGCGTACCTGCATCTGAGTACTCCCGAGTGCCGGGCTGGAGAATTCTCTGTGGAGCGAACCTTTTCTTGAGAGTCGAGACCAGGTCACTTGATGCCATGTTGCCGAGCTGAACAGGTCTATGTACTCTGGTGCGATGTAATGTAATTATTGCAACGAGACCAAGTAATCCGATAGTCTACTTGAATAGATAGATACTCCGATACATAGTCTCGAAACCAACGGAAAGCTGGGAGAGAATGCCAATAAATATATCAATGTTCCTCAAGTGACAAAGAATATAGCCGTACAAGTGTCAGCCTTGAGCCTCAAAAAGCAGGTTCTGAGACATCTGGACCGCCGAGCTGAATACGCCCTAGGCTGAGGAGTGTGACGGGCTCAATTTGGCAGTATTCCTCATGTCATCGATCCTCAGAAGCGTCCCGAGCCGTGCGGGGAGGACTAGCTGAAGGAGGGTGGCTTGGATGGCCAGTGTCTAGATCCCATCTTCAAAGGCAGCTGGCGTTGCGTTTCTTTGTTGTCTGAGCTTGGCCCTGGTAGACCTCTGGGATTGGAAGATGGGTTGGGCGGTCAAGAAGAGCGCACCAGCCTCACGACGAGGTCAGCCGCTCGGTAGACTGGCCCACTGGATCATCTGTCACAGACGCACAGATACTCCGCTCGAGCTACGGTGAAGATGGCCTTGCCGATCACACTGCAGCTGGTACGAAGATCAAGAAGCCCAGAGCTCCGAGCATATCCCAAGTGACAGCAAGGCGTGGCAAAGATGAGTACATTGCTCAAGGCCCCAGATACGGCGAAACTCATGAGTGAACTTGACGAACTGCAGGCTTCTTGGTCATCATGGACACCACCGTACCACCCACCGATTGAGCGTGACGAAGCTGGCGTACAATTCGTACGCCATATATGACACTTCGTACACACACAGTGTATTTGTAGACTTGCTACCGTCCTCGCTGCTGCATCTCAAGACTGTTACTTTACGTAGGTAGCCTAGAAACTTTAGGAATCATCACGTATAAGCGCGCCTGCAATTAGGTATTTAGCCACAAGCTTGCTCTATCCGATTCGTCTTGCGGGAGCAGAAGACCGTCCTCTGCTCCTTGCGGGAGATCAACTCTCATGAGGCAATCCAACGAGACTTACGTGATTTATTCATCGAATTTTCCCTTCTATCACATCTACACGAGCCTATAGTGTACAACCAACAAGACACACTCGAATCTAATGCATACGCTTCAACTCCTCCACCACATTCCGCAAGTCCTCCACGCTCGGCCCGAGCCCGTGACAGACCTCCTGCTGCGTCTCCTCGTCCATATCCAGGAACCTCTCCAGGACCTCGCCGTCGAGGAACCGGAACGGGCCATCGCCCTCTCGCTCGGCGTTCCTGAACGACCTGTACTTGTCAAGCGGGATGTCGCCCGGCGTCCTTATCCTGTCCGCAAGCCTGGACTGGAACCTCATGAGGAGGTCCTGCGCGTGCGGTGCCACCGTTCCGAAGAGATAGATTGAACCCTCGACCTGTGATAATGTCAATATTACGAGTCTGACTTTTGTCCGGGGGGGGGGGGGGAGCGTGGCTCACCGTCCCAAGGAATGCCTGCGGCACGATCATGGCACTTGAGCTGGTCTCGACGGCTACCTTCCGGATGCAGTTCACCATCTCACCCAAGTTCATCTCGCTAATGGTTTCCATCCGCCTCTGATCATCCAGCGTAGGACCGTCTGGATTCCTCCTGAGCACCATCAGGTTCCCCTGGGCATCTGCCTCCAGCCACGACTGGTCTTCGATGTGGGAAACGGCGGTAGCCCATGCCGACTGGTAGTGACGTGCGCGCTCCGTCAACAGCGCAGAGTTGCCATCCTTCGCCGGGACAAACTCGACCAGGCTGATCGACTTCATCATATCTGCCACAGCGATGATATTTCCATGTACAGCAAGATCCACAGGATACGTCGATGTCCTGTGTGATGCCACTCGCTCGAGCCTGCCCGAGGTAGAAGACTCTTCGAAGTATTTGCCCACTATCACCGTCTTGGTCAAGGAAAGCACAATCATGTCGTCCATTACCGCCAGGCATCGGCAAGCGCCCTTAAACTTGTGGCTGAGGAGCAGGTAGGGATTCCTATCGCTGTCAACTCCCAGCACTAAAAGCCGGCCCTTGTTATTGTCCGCTGGTGATGGGACATCGTCTGCCGGGAGAAAGCCTGTGCCCACGAGGAATCTCTCGGCAGGGTTTCCATACGAGTCGGGAAGTGTTGCCCGGATGACGCATTCGACTATCTCGCCGGCCGACTGATCCAGCAAGAAGGGCTTGCCAACATTCCCGAACACGACCTCATCGACGAGCTTGAAGGAGCTTGTTACCACTTCTTCGCCACTCTTGAGCTCGCGCTTGATACACCCAAGGCCGAAAACCTGCTCTTTCGGGGAGTATGCGATGCGGCGCACTGTTTCGCCCATTCCCAGCGTCTTGACATGTGTCCTCCTCTCGGTATCTATTTTGGAAATTCTGATGGTGGACTCGGTTGCCACAACCACTGAATCGGGGTAGGCATCGGTATCAAAGGAACAGACATATGTCGCATCCTCGGCTGTCACCGCCGAGTACACGATCCTGCCTTCTGCTCCGTAAATGAGACTGGGGTTCTCCGTGGTTGCGAAAATGTTTGCGACGTCGCCTGGTTGAGGGAGTAAATGGAGACGGGCTTGTCGTGTGCCCAGAATTACGCTCTTGCGCCCGCTGAGGGAGAGATCTGTCGCTACGTTATAGGTGACAACGTTGCCATCTTCCATGGCTACGAAGAGTGTCGGGCCTCCCACTGTGCGCGGCAAAACTTGTACTAGGGCGATATCTCGAGGAACTGAGGCATTGTCCTCCGACCTACGGAGTGACCCGCCCTTTTGGGGTTCCAATGTCGCCAAGTCAACGAGTGAGAAGTTGCCTGACGTGAAGAAGCCAACAACTCCGACATCAAGCAGATGAGGTGAGGCGTGAACGCACGCCACTTGGTCTTGGTCACTGTTGTGACTTTGTCCGGAGACCGCGAGATCCTTCTCCAAGTTGAGAGAAATCAGTGATTTGCCATCCACACATACTAACAACCATCTCGAATTCGCCGAGGCCGCTGTGATTGTCGTGCCATGAGTCGAAGGGTCCCAGGATGCGATTTTCATCCCACTGTCCCTGTCGGAGAGCAGCGCAGCTTTCGTTGTCACCTGCAAACGCCGTCCATTTTCAAGGTCGGCCGCCACGAGTGTGTGGTCGTCCAGCGTCAGGCCTTGGAAGCTTTCCACCTCTTCAACATCTCCGGCCGATTCAAACCTGAAGACACGCGTTTCTGTTATAAAAGAGGCAACCAGTGTATCGACCTTGCCAGAGTTGCTGGATCGCAGGGAGAACAACCCTCTGACATCCTCAAGATCACCCAGGATTCCAATGTCTTCGAGGCCAACACCACTCCGTACGCTACGCAGGCTGCCATCCTTATGGACACCACTTCCCGTGACGACGCGAGCCTGGCCAGAGGAGTAGGCATTGCCGAGTTGGCTGTCGCCTTCGCGATTACCCATATCCATGATGGCGAAGTCGAGTATAGGCGCGTTGTTCGGGAATACTTGAGCCAGTTGCAGAAAGCGTCTCGAGTCCTGTTCGAAATCGACCCGCCACAATTGAGAGTCGCCGTAGTGCGAGCCGACAAAGAGGAAGTTGTCCATGTAGACGAGGCAGCTTGCCCGGGATGTTTTACCAATGACCGTCATCTGCAGCCGGTCAACCTCGACGCCCTGGGTGAGAATTGTGAGCAGATACATCCTGCCGTAATCGTCCGCGACCAAGTAGTGTCTCTCGTCGTACTGGGCCCAAGCGACGAATATCGAGGCTTCTTTCAACGGCTCCGTGACCTCTGCTCGAGTCGTGTCGTCGATATAAGTGATGCGAGTCTCGCCGACTACAAGCACACCGCCAAGATACGCCTTGGCATTGTTTGTTTCGGTGAGTCGGAAGTTATGTCTCTTCTCTTCCTCCACCTTTGGGACTGGTATTAGTATGGCGGCGCCTGGATCCGCCACGTCTTTCGATATTTCTCGGTCTTTAAGAGGGTCAAAATTGGATGCTTTGGTATCTTTGTCGTCGGATGTGAAGCGGTACGTAGCAAGCTTTGCGTCGGGGGCGTCGACCTGTGACTGGTAGAGAAAGGCGATCTTGGGGTGCCCCGTCTCGGAGTAGAGGAAGGTGCTCGACCTGATAAAGAGCTCAGAAAGACGTGGCTGCTCCATCCAGTCGATGTGGTTCAGATTTCTCCCTCTCGACTGTAATCGCGCCACAGTCAGAACCCCCTCCCACAGGTGCAGGGCCATGAAGCGGCCCGTCGGGTCCACCACACACTTGTCCTGGCTCTGCGAGTCGCGCATAAACTTCTCGCCGGCATCTTGATTGAACTGTATTGTCTCGAGCTGTCTCGTCTCGGTGTTCCAGGCGAGGGTGAAGTGTTGGAATCTATCGGTGCCGACAAAGAGCAGGTCTGTCGTGTTGTCCTTGGGCGACAGTTTCTGGAGCATGGAAATGGTGCCGTTGATGACATTGGAGTGGCGGAGGACTAGCTGGTTCTCGACGAGGCCGTATATCTCGAGTCGATTCGTCTTGCTGCGTGAAGATCAGCATTAGCATTCGCTGGGGTGGACAGACAGGGCGCGCTGGGCGCGCTGGGTGCTTACGCTATCACCAAGCTCTCTTCATCGTCAAAGAGCCTCGCCCGCACAGCATGGCGAATGCTGCTGGGCCGGTGGATCGGTGCAATGTATGCCATGGTCCAGCTGTGTGGTCTTGGCGGGGAACAGGCTGGGGAGGAAAAGAAGGGTTGGGTTATGCGGCCATGGAAATGGTTCAATCTGGTGACGTTGGAGACTCCATGGCAGTCTGAAGAGTGCAGTCAAGGCTTATGATGCAGATCACGGAGATAAAGTGCTTAAGCTCGGGCGCGTGGGGAGCTCCCGAGGCCCTGGTCTCCAACTACTGTAAACCCTACAGGTTTCCCCGCTACGCGCTCGAGCGCGTCACCACAGCCCTTTGGAATAAATTGAGCAGGCCCAAAGAAGCAGCGTCTTCTTACCATATTCTTACCATAAACCCGCTGCTGTTATGCTGTTATGCTGTTATAGCTGTCGCCTTTCGAATCTTTATTCAAGGCCCCACCTCTTGTGTCTCACTCAACACCTAATAGGGTCATCGCTCGAAATTGTGCACAGTCTTATCCTTATGTCACCACGCTCCCCGACAACTTATAAGCCAGCTGTCAGCCACCCCTTGGCTAGTCAGCTTCACAGCTAGGGTTGACAGCCATCCCCAACCAGCGGTTGTTAGAATGACAGTCCTCCGACATTGATACATAGCGTCAGGAAGTACGCTGATGATTCCCATCTTGGCGTTGGCTGGCATCGCAAGCCGCTTGCAAGCCGCTCTCAATCCACAACTCAGCACGCGTCAAGTGTCGGCACATTATGGCGCTGGAAATTTGACTGATTGTCTCCCAAGCCGTTCTTGCCTTTTTTCCCCTCCGCCCCCCCCCCCTTTTTTTTCTTTCTTTTTTCCCCCCCTTCTCTTCTTCTTCTTTCTTTTATCGCTGCTTCGGAAAACATCTTCGAATCTGAGTGCAGGATAGCGGTCCATACGCTTGAGCAAGTACGTGGTACAGTTGAGGCATGATCGTGACGATTCTTTGGTCAGTACAACTTTATGAATAGTTCTCTATGGCCATTCATACGGGGTATCCATTCTGGTCTGGTCCTGATGGACATGGACGAGGGTACACTACCACATTTTAACCCACTTTACTATCCCTGTCTTCCTCCTGCTCTCCATTTTCTCCGCGCAAGAGAGGCAAGTGTCCAGTCAAGCGATAACGGGCAGAAGGAGATAGCTTCTTGGAGTGGCTAAGGGCTCATCCCAGACTTCAGGAGGCTTGGTAAATAACCTGGTTTCTCTTCTGAAGGCGAGTGCCTCGCGCTGCTTCTCGGGCCAGGAGCCGGCCTAGCGCTCGATGCAAGTCGCAGGTGATCCCATCAAGCATCTGCACAAGCAACGATTTCGACTGCATTCCCTGCTCGAAACACCCGTCAATCAAGCTTCTCGGGGAGTCTAGACCAAGCAACGTGAGCTGGGGCCAGCGACCCGCCCGCGTGGGGAAGACTGCGCATGCACACCCTCGCCAAGAGCTAGCGACGGGAGGAGACCTTCCGACTAGGAAAACATGTTTCTCTCCGTGGCCGCCTTTGGATCGACTCGCGAGATTCTCCGGTAGTGCGGACACACGACCGTGCTGTGAATGGCATGGCTCATGCTGGATAAATTAAATTGACTGCAACGGCGACCATACTGGCCCGGACCGCCGCGTGATACCTGCCAGCGATAGAGGGCACACCGCGCTTTGGCCTCGCAATCATGGCATATACCTAGGTATATATGACTGCTCCTGACCACCTGCACGATAGATGAGGTCAGGAGCGTCTCGATATTACACAAATTCTGCAACCCGTCAAATCCCAATCTGAAAAGACGAGAGACTCACCAGTGAAAGCCAAGATGAAGGCCTTTTCCCTCCTCCTCAGCGCCTCTGTCGTGTCCGCACATACCATCTTTGTCCAGCTTGCGGCCGGTGGCACGACGAACCCTGTCAGCTACGGCATAAGGACGCCGACCTATGACGGCCCTATCCAAGATGTTACCTCGAACAGCCTCGCTTGCAATGGACCGCCTAATGACCCGGCGTCTGCCAGCAACGTCATCACCGTCCAAGCTGGATCGACTGTCAACGCTATCTGGAGGCATACCTTGACCTCGGGGTCTGACGATGTGATGGACGCGTCCCACAAGGGTCCCACGTTGGCGTATCTAAAGAAGGTCGACAACGCCTTGACTGATACTGGGGTTGGTGGTGGATGGTGAGTCATATTCAAGCCATTGAGATGAAAGCCGACAACAAATGTCTATTGGTCGAGCTAACACATGGTACCGTATAGGTTCAAGATTCAGCAAGACGGTTACAACGGAGGTGACTGGGGCACATCTAAGGTTATCAGCAACGGCGGCATACACGCAATTACCATCCCATCCTGTATTGCCCCAGGACAATACTTGCTAAGGGCCGAGATGATTGCGCTCCATGCTGCGAGCTCTTCTGGTGGTGCCCAGCTTTACATGGAGTAAGTCGCCCCAGGCCGACACAGCTGCTTGCCTCACCAGGGACTGACAAAATTCCCACTTAGATGCGCTCAGATCAACGTCGTGGGAGGGACAGGAGCCTCCACCCCGGCGACTTACAGCATCCCTGGCATTTACAAGGTTCGTAGACATCAAAACTCGACTGGAAGCGCTCAAATACTGATGATTGTGCCAGGCCGATGACCCTGGGCTGCTGATCAACATCTATTCCATGTAAGTGGGCATGCCTGAACCCCCCTTTCATCATCAGAATCTCTCAAGAGATACTAATGCTCAACTAGGACCTCTTCATCAACCTACACGATCCCGGGCCCCAACCCCTTCACGTGCGGTGCCTCGGGCGGCGGGAGCGCCCCGACATCCACCTCAGCCAAGCCCGCCACCTCATCCACGACGCTCGCCACGTCGACAAAGACCTCCTCCGCCGCGTCGACGACCACCAGCGCTGCGTCCAGTGGCGCCTGCGCTGCCAAGTATGCGCAGTGCGGAGGGACAGGTTGGACGGGCGCTACGTGCTGCGCTTCGGGAAGCACCTGCTCTGTTTCGAGCCAGTACTACTCGCAGTGTCTCTGAGCTTGGGTTGCGGATTACTGATGGCAAGGGGGCAAGTATGTCGGTAGTTCTGGAGGGGGGTTGCAGGTAACTTGTTCAAGTGCAGTCGGTGTAGATAGTACGGACGGTTGTCTCCACGGGCGCAAAGTTTGTACAATTCCGAGCCTTTGACTGTGTTATACTTAGAAGCCACATAACGAAGTACCCCAAATTTACATGTCCTATTCCATTAGCATATTACATCGCCAGAATATGAAAAACCAACCCCTAAAACCCACCCGTGCCCTGAAGCCGCTTCACAGCCCCCACCACCCCCCTCGCCCATGCAAACCTCCCCGGGTCAACCCCAATAGCCCCCTCAGCCTGCTTCCCCTCCGCATCAGTCCATATACCAGCCTCCTTGTCCAGCGCGCCATACAGGTGCGTGTTCTGGTTCCTGCGCAGCCCGTCGATCCACGCGCGGCACACGGCCTCGCTATCCAGCATGATGTTAATCTCCTGGCTGTGGAACCAGCTCTGCGTGTCCTGGTTCCCGTTGCCCATTATGCCGACGTGCTCGTCCGCGATCATGAGCTTGATGTGGCAGCTCCGCTTCTTGCGCTCCTGCACGATGGGCCGCGTCTGGTCCTTGGCCACGTACCAGAAGTAGTGCAGCCGCTGCCTCGCCGCCGGCGACAGGCTCGTGTACAGCTGGTGCGCGACCATGTCGTTGTGCCCGCCCTGCATGGGGAGCAGCTCGCCCGCATCGTTGTACCCCAGGCAGATGTAGCAGTAGACGTCGACGCCGCGCTCGCACGCCTCGGCGATGGCGGGGACGAGGGGCGCCGCGTTGAGGGTCGGCGACTGGATGAAGACGTTCTTTTTCGCGTTACGCAGCGCAGACAGCCAGGCTGCGTTCTGCGGCATCACGACGGACTTGTGGTTGGGCGGCCCGTAGGGCGCGCGGTTGACCATCGCCATGGGGAAGGGCTCGTGGGACGGGTGCGGGACATATGGTGTCATCTCGTCCTCGGGGGCGCAGTCTGGCGCGTCGGGTGGGAAGCCGACGTTGATGGTGTTGTTGAGGTGGCGGTTCACTGCTTGCATTGTCGTTTCGCCCTCCTTGGCTGACACTGCTGCTTGGACTCGCAGGACCTCGCCGGCAATGTCTAAATCCCAGTGTGAGTTGTCAGTCGTGGATTCCGGCAGCTTGTCAGCAGTAGAAGACGGCAATGGCGTTGGATGACCTGCTTGTTGGCCATCATTGAGCAAGGCTGCTGTTTTGGGAT
Source organism: Diaporthe vaccinii (assembly GCA_039880775.1). Classification (NCBI taxonomy): domain Eukaryota; kingdom Fungi; phylum Ascomycota; class Sordariomycetes; order Diaporthales; family Diaporthaceae; genus Diaporthe; species Diaporthe vaccinii. The sequence goes on from JBCEDN010000003.1 coordinate 205,707, forward strand.
CTGGTCCATTGTGAGTATTCTGGCCTGTAGTTTTCCCATCGCCATTTGATCCACTCTCTGTTCCCGATATACCCTGGGTCTCTGGAACAATGCTGGAAGTTGTACTCGGACCGGTTGCGGCGTCTGCACGGTTTGGGTCGTTGCTTTCGGCCGCGGTCTTCTGCCCGTCTACCACGCCTGGCTGTGGCATAGTCCGAGTGTAGGCAAATGCATCCCGTGTCTGCATTTTCTCGGGGTCGACCACGGCATGATGCCCACGAATCGAGCCATTGGGCCCAAAGACCCCGGTATGCGATTCAGTAAAGGATGATATTCCGCCCTGTGCTGCCGGGGAGTTGTAGCTCGGCAGCGGAGGCTCAAGGCGTTTGTGCCAGGACAGCAGCGCCATGTCGTACATCGAATCCACAATCGGGCCCTCGAGATGGATCATCATCTCCAAGTTGTCGTTGCTCTGGATGTTGTTGCTTTGGATGACTGCCATCTTCCTGTCGACGACCATGTACTTGGCATGGAACGTCCCCAGAAGAGGATGATGGTAGTTCATAACCTGCAGGTCGATGTTCGGGATCTCTTCCGGCGCCGGTATGCCCACCTTTGGCCCGGTGTATTCTTTCACTGGGACGACGTAGTGTGGCTCGACCAGCTGCTTTGGGCTTCCTCTGTCGTAGATTATCTTCATAACAATCCTGGTGCCTCTCTCGCCGGCACGACGGGAGAGTTCCTTTATCGCATCCGTTATGAATTTAGAGGCGTCACTGTTCTGCCAGAAGTTTGTAGCAAGGAAGACCTCCCTCTCGGCTCGGACAATACAATTAGACATGTGGCGCACAATATCCGGAACACTGATGGGGTGTCAGATCACACGAAAACCACTGGTGGCATCTTGGCTACTCACGTAGAAATAATCGACAACGGAACTACACCACAGCTTCCCATGAGCGACGGGCTGACCATTGCATTAGCAGGGTCATCGTGCAATGTGCTTATGGCATCGTGGTAGATCTATCCATGTTAGTCTCGGGATATGTCCTGTTGACTGTATAAGACTCACTCTCAAGAACAACTCGCTTGGTTGAGTTGGACCCCAGTGCCCTGCTTCCGCGGCTTTGTGAAGTGCTTCCTCAGAAGTCAAATGCTTTCCAGCGTCATTGATTGGAGGAGAACCGCCGAGCTTCCCGACATGGTGGCCGTAGAGTTTCTTCCACGCCTCGCCGGGGGTCAAGGAAGGATCCTGTGCCAGCAAAGTTGAGACACTATCCGGGGAGGTGAGCAGTTGGAGCAATTTATCGCTGATCGGGCTTGTGAACTGCTTGTCTTGCACATGGCGCTCTGTCTTTGCAGTTGAATGTCCCATATCTCCTTCGTCCTTTGCAGGCAACTCTGCTAGGCGCGGAGTGGTGAGTGCTCTGTAAGGGAACTCAACAAAGGTCTGATACGCAGCGTCGCCAACAGATCCGATATTCTGGAGAGTGGTATTTTGGTCCGACATGACGAAGACCGGAGACCGCCGAGTATTCTACAAGTTAACTGTGGGGAGCAGTGATATAAGCCAAGCAAGCAGTCGATGAAGAAGGTCAACCCTCCACTCCGCAAGGACTGGACCTCGAGGCCCACCTGGACCAAGACAACCGGGGCCGGTCCTGCAGGGGCCTGGGAGGCCAAGCTTTTGCCAAGATTTGCGGCTCGGCAAGATCGGGACGATCGCAACGTCAGAGGCACATGGCCTGGGCTTTCTCTGGGTCTGGCGTAACGCGCCGGCCAGAATAGCGTGCACAGGTCAATCGGTAGATGTCTCGCATCGAGAAGAAACGGAACAAGCAAGACGAGTTGGAGAATTTGACACTCCCAAAGCTCGTAATGTTAGCTCCCTCGCGCAGACCTCATCAGAGCTGCATCATCGCGCGCCTAGACGCTGACGTCACGCCCTGGGGGTTGACTTGTTTTCTGAGGCTGTGCCTGCTTCTCCACGCAAGCCCTCTTGCTCTGGTGCCGCACTGCCGGGACTTCACTGGGCAAAACGCCGCTTAATCGGAAGCTGGGCAAACTTTCGGACTGGCCAGGCGCGCCTAGTGTTGAGAAAAACCAGGATTTGCGCCACTCCTCGCAGCAGCTAGTGCTGTCACCATGCAAGGATGTGTGTGCCAGTTGCGTGTGAGGGGAACAGTGCTCGGTCAAGCTTTTCGGGCTCGGTGGCCCCACTGCCTCTTCGCCTGTTCAATGCTTGATCGATTTGTTCCGCCCAGGCCAGCTACAACTCTCAAGAGTTATAAATGTCGGCACTTGTTCAACCAGAAGTCTTCTAGCATGGCACAAAGCTGTTACTGTCATAAAGAAAAGCAATAGTCTGAAGGCGCAGTCAGCAAATCTGCAGTCACAATAGTGATATCTGTATCCATGCGTACGTAGTTCTCAGCCTGCCATTCGTGGTTATACTCGCAGTCAAGGGAATCAAAGCAATCCAGTGCAGCGTTAAGTTCAACCCTTGTAACTGCGTTAAGTCTTCGCGGCAGAGAGCGATATTCGCAGATGGTCTAATTAACAACGTATCCCATGAGCAATTGTTGTGCTATTCATTCCTCAATCAACATAATTATAACATCAATAAGTAGGTAGTAAGAGGTTTTGAGACTGCTCTCAGGAGATGGTCTTTACACTGTGACTTACACAACATAGCAACTTGGACTTCCTGATTGCCAAGGTGCATCGCTGCATAAAGTGTTTTCTTGCATATCAGGCTCTGGTCTTGACCAGAGCTCATTTACTTTCAGACCGACTATTTCAATCAATTTGTATTCTCTCAAACGAGCCATTAATATATGTCTTCCCTGGCTTCTGCCCGCAATATTGTATCCACGATTCGGCTTCAATGCTACCAGTTTTCCTTGTTCAAAAATAATACTCATCATCTTCATCCTCATTTTCGTCGACACCTTCCGCGCCAGAGATGACCCGATCCTCCTCCGCAGCTTTTGCCTTGATCATCTTCAACATCATGTACCTTTCTGGGGCAAAGTTTCCCCTCGTGAGCCTTGGCTCCGCACCTAGTTGAACAATGTCGTTGGCCCTGAAGTACCGTGACACCATGAGACATCTCATTGGATTCGTTACCAAGACCTTCAAAAGTGGCCGCAACTGCTCGTCGCAGACCATTTCATCAAGTGTGTTGATCAGATGGCTGAGATCCTCCGACCATTCTGACTGCTCCAGGAATCCTATGCCATCAAGCACGCAGTAGACCGCCGTGTCCAGAGGCAGCTGTGCCATCAAATGCTTGAAGGCGTCACATAACGTTGCCATGTCGTGGGACTCAAGTTGTTCCCGGTAAGTACGATTGCTGATAAAGTCAAGATTGACTGAGGATTGGCCATGTAGCTCCATGAGGACACGAGATAGCAGCGTCCTGACAATCAACCGTGGTCCTTGTGGTGGGAATGATTGAAGTCCGCAAAATGAGAACAGGGGAATAGCATCTGGTTGCGCCGTAATGATGCCGGCTAGTATAGCTGCACAAACTGTAGACAGTGGGGATATTCTGGGCCGATAATTGTCGCGCATAGAAAGGTCTTCGACCAGGAGGATATCTCGATGGTTAGAGTAGCACCAATCATCAAAGCGTCTATCCTGCATCATCTCACTTGCTCGGATCTGTGCCATCGAATCAAGCTGTTGGCCCGCACGAAGAACAGCCTGCAGGTCCCTGGTGGTGTTGTCAGGTGTCACCTGAAGCGTCCCAAACAGCTGTTCCGCTGTCATCATGGCTGTCGTCTTGGAAGGCAACGCTGGTAAGTGTAAGGTATGGTAGATTTGTTGCATGCTGAGTAAGTGGTCTTGTCGTATATGCTGGGTGAGAAGATCACAATGGCGCTGCCAACTTTTGAAAATGTCCTGCAACACTAGAAGCAGTGTATTTTTGGCCGCGATGCCACTTTCTTCCAACATCGCTTGGAAGTCGAGGGATGCGGCCTGCTGCGCATTTCAGAGGTCTGCGTACGAGTCTTCTAGACGGTGAACGCCCTGAGATACAGTTTGCATCATTTTATGAGTGTCCACTATTGTGGTGTCAATCAGATTGTCCACGAATTCTCGGAACTGTCGGGATTGGCGGTGGAGTTCGCTCAAGATCACGTCGACATCTCCTTCCGAAGGAGTACCTTTGATGCAGGGGAACAAAGCCTTGACTAAGTACATATACCAAGTCAGCTTGATTCATATCTGCTCTGATTTTGGCAGCAGAAGGATGAGCAACAAATGGAAGAATCACTAGCTGTAATACCTACCTCGAGCTTTTGGCAGTAAGAAAGTGATTAGTCCCACGATAGCTGACACAGTAATGGCATAGAATTTGGCCAATTGTTCCTGTAATTCCATGTTGTTTGGGTATAGCTTGCGCTTCTTGGCAGCCAAGATGAATGCCTCGGGAATTTCCTCGAAGGTAGCGAATACCACATCTCTTTTCCTGGCCGACTCCTTTGCCATCTGACGAATGTGGGTGTGAGTATCGCTCCGCCGGCATGGTGGGCCGACTTACTGTGAGGATCCATCCTAGACCACCACCTAGTATCGACAAGCCCATATCTTCCGGTATTAAATCGAAAAGCGGTTCGATCCGACTGGAGTTGTCTCCCAAACCCCTCCATCCCTTGATAATGAGCCCTTTCAAGCCCAATGCTTTCTTTTCATACTCCTTGCGAGCTTTCGCAATCATGTCCACGATCTCGGGCCAAGTACAGTTATTCGGATCAAACTTCAATTCAGGACCCAGACGATGTTGTTGGTAATAGCGAAGACTGTCCCGAAGTTCACTGGGAGGAAAAGTTAGCTTGCCCATTCCGAGCACGTAACGTGCCAGTGGCCGTGACCAGGCATCAAGAACAGTCTTACTTACTCGATGGGCTCGCGCTTTCGATAAACACTTCGCTGCTTGTCATACACAGCTTGCTCAGCGAATGCCGAATGTATATGAGGTGGACCGGTCTCCATGAAAGACACGACCAGTTCATCCATGGTATAGATGTTTGGCAGGACGTCCCAGTAAATGCCAACCAGCTTTGTGACTCTGGAGTTGATGCGACTATATCAGCAACCATGCTCAGGCCACCCGAAGTACAGGAATGGGCGAGGAATGTGGCGACTCTGTAGGAGGACAATACTTGGCATGTGGTGACCCAAGATGATGACCCATCCCGTGACTGTTTGAAAGGAAGGCGCAGCCTGCGGGCAACCAGGCTATCAACTGTCGTGCTACATATATACCCTCCTAGACACGACGAAAAGCGATTTGATGGCAGTAGCACAGATTTGCTGACCATGTGGCGGCCACTCATTCGCCGAAAAATGAATGTAATGAGGACCAGCCTGTAATCTGCGATGCCAGCCTGCATATTTTGACGCAAACATTTTCGTCGTGAAGTCGGTGTGGTGTGGCACCCATGGGCCACTGGCCATGATACCTTGGAAAGCTCAATTGCTTGCATAAATAGCGTTGACTTTCGGTTTCAGGCTCTCAAAGTTGCACGATATATCGAGTCACCATCAAATTCGAGGCTCCATAACTTACCTCGGGGTTTTTCCAGCGTTTGTCCAGACGTATTTATATACCCATCGACATACGCTGGGAGCGATCGCCACGAGCTCGAAAACTCGTGGCCATTCAAACCAGCGCTCCACATAATCCTCTCTCAATGGAGACCGAAACGACTAATAAAGGACCAGAATCTTCTGTGCAGGATCCTCCACGTGGCCAGCCTGACAGTGGTGAAAGACAGATGCCAGTGGTCTTTCAAACCTTCCTGAAGGCCCTTCTAACTTATATGCAACAAAATCAGCCAGCCCAGGAAGGAGGCACAGAAAAGAGGCCAATCTCGTTGACCAAGGCTACGACTTCTACAAAGACCATTCCACAAATTCGCCTGGTTGATTTCGAGCACTTCAAGAATCGATTCAGTGACGATGACGGGTGCTACGCAGTTGAAGCTCTCCTCTCGGGACCCAACCTTCGCCATGAAATCCGAGTGGAGGGATTGAGACGCGGAGGAGTTCGTCAGCAGATCCAACAAGAAGTACTCCCGCATCCGACGACCTCGACCGTACCCGACGACAGGCCGATCCAACGAGTGCGAATCCAGTCCAGGGCGGTCCTTCAATATCTCTCCAAGCTTACCGCGGGTGCGCTGGAATCCAACGACTCCCAGCCTCGGACTTTCCTTTACCCTTTTCGGCCTTTGATCTATTTCCATGAAGACATGCGAGCGATCATGAACGTGCTGGCGCGGAAGTGGGCTCCTTCACGAGGCCCCTCCGACGACCCAGAAGAAGATACTGCGGAAGCAACAGATCCTCCATCGGCACCACAAAGAGCAAGCGTTGGGACACAACCTTTCCCGGAGGGTGGTCACAAACATCTCACTGCGGAATTGGGCTCTTTGGACCCCTTATACGATAGCCTTGACGTGTATGAGGAACTACGCGCCTACGTCGACTTCGTCGAAAAGAACATCAAGCCTGCAGTGACCAAATATGCGGGTACTTCTCTGCAAAGCATTACGTTTGACGAGCTGTGGCTTCTGTTCAGTCCGGGGGAGTACTTGTTCATGAAACCAGGCCAGAAACCTGTAATCAGAAGGCAGAAGGTGCCGGGTGGTAAGTGCCGATTGACGAGACCGCCGCTGCAGTGAGGACACGTCAGTTAACATTGGGCTCCATCTTAGGCGGTCTCGTCCCAATGGTGACGAGATTGAACCCGTACCAGGAGCTTTGGAGGCTTTATGGCGTCACTACACCCGAAGACCAAATCGACTTCGGTGGACCCAAGTCCAAGCCCAAGGAATCCGAGATGCAGACATTCGAGTACGAGGACGATATTGAAGACCCCGACTGCTTTCATTTGCACTGTTACTATGTCGACTTCGATGGAGATGGCTACAGATCTGTCACCAAGAGACTGAGCATTCGCCGATTTCATGGGGCGCGAAGCATACTTACGCTGCCTTGCTATCCTCTCAGGTATTTTCGAGAAGCCAAGCGACTCAAGGAAAACCTTACCGAGCGCGGAAATACTTTCACTGCCTTGGTAAAACAACAGCACCTCTCTTATTCTGCGTGGCCTCTAGCCAATAATCCTGATGGGGAATCTCTAAGCGCCGACCATGACCATCCTATGCAACAAGAACGGCTCTACATTGACAGCCCAGTGATGGTCGACTTCGGGAATACCTTTAGCATCCTTCCCTTGTGGAAGCCCAACTTCTCGGAACCTGCGTTCTTTGAGGGTGTATGGGAAGCCGAAGCCGACAATTTCCCCATAATGAATTGGTCGGATAATGACAGGACAAAGCTAAACTCAGAAGTGTCGGACTTTGTCCAGGTCACGGATGGAACTGCTATGCTGCAAAGACAAGAAGCGATCAAGCGGGACGAATGTCTGGCCTTCTTGAAAAGATCTCACTTCGACGGCGAGCCCGAAGACAACAGAACACATTCGGTCCCTGAAGAAGCCCTGAGCCTTTTGCCGAAGCGTGTCTTTGCCTACGCCTTGAGAGAGCGAAAGTATATTGCGGCAGATATCTCCAGGTTGCGTATCATCTCGCCGCAACAAGGGGTATTCGAGGAGCTGGAGGTCCCAAAGAATTACAAAAGACTCATTAGGGGCCTTGTGAGTGAGCAATTCGAGAAGAAATCTCTGGAGAGAAAGATGAGAGCAAGCGGAGCGGAAGCCTTTACCCAGGATCTCATCGGAGGCAAGGGGAAAGGACTTGTGATCCTCCTGCACGGCGCGCCGGGCGTCGGCAAGACAGCGACCGCCGAAGCCATAGCTTCAGATTTCTGCAAGCCCCTCTTCATAATCACTTCTGGTGATATCAGCACAGACAGCCGAACAACACATATGCAGCTGAAGTGGTACTTTACCTGGCAAACAGATGGAACTGTATTCTGCTACTTGATGAAGCAGATGTATTCCTCACTCAACGGTCCAGCTACGATCTCGAAAGAAGTTCTTTGGTATCAGGCAAGTCTTGGAGGAATTCCTCGTAATCATTGAGAAATATTGTTAACACATGATAGTGTTCCTTAGAGCCCTTGATTATTACGACGGCATTCTGTTCCTCACAACAAACCGGGTGGGCCAATTGGACGAAGCCTTCAAATCACGCATTCACCTAACACTACACTACCGCGAGCTGAATCAAACGCAAACGGTGAAGATCTTCCAGTCCAATATTAAGAGGCTACGCGACAATGATGCTGTGCGGAGGCGCTTGAACGACATGCCACAGCTGATTATCAAAGAAGGAGATATTGTGGATTTCGCCAAACGGAGCCTCCAATATGGTGGAAAGTGAACTGCTCGGGAGCAGTCAGCCACATGGAATGGCAGGCAAATCAAGAACGCCTTCCAGCTGGCCTCTTCTTTGGCCTACCGTACTATGGCCGAAAAGTTGGCGGATAGGGCTGCGACAGGAGCAACTGAGCCGATGCCTGAATTCGTTTTGGACCATACTCATTTCTCGGTAGTCATCAACGCAACACAGAGATTCAACGAATATATGAAAGAGACGAAGGGCTTTTCGGCGTCTGACCTTGCCTTTTTGGCTGGGGATCGAGCCGACTCCTGGAGAGACTTGAACTCACACAGCTCTGGGCAGGAACAGCAGCAGCAATCTCGAAGCGAGGCAGGCTTCTCCCCCCATCATGGGAACAGAATTCCGCCTGATATCCAGGGTCCGAGGACTCATTCGAGCCCGGGACTATATTCACCTGGTCCGCCGACTTTCAGGAGCGAAAACCCATCGTTCGTTCATGATTCCTACCGTACGAGGGGTGCTGAGACTTATAATCCACCAACCAGCCAGCCTCATCGTCCACTTCGCAGAGGACAGGGCCCCGTACAATGGGACACAGAATACAGGCAGAAGAGACACAGGCAAGATGAAGCATTTGGCGAGCAGGAATCCCCTGTGTCGGCGAGAAGCGAAGGAGGCTCACAGGTTGACACCAGATACGAGGAGCAGCGTCGAGACCTGCCGACTTCTGGCGCCCCCCAAACTACCACGTCGAGGCAGAACCAGGGTTATTATGATGACTATGATGAGGAAGACGATGTCGATGACGATTATTTCCCATCCTGAGGCCATCTCTTGCGGGCCTTCCACGGGTGCAGTAATAATGTAACGATTTCTCTTTGTTTAAGTATCATTCTCTCTATTTCTTGTCACAATAATGGAAGGCAATTCTTTTGATGTGAAACTGCTCCTTCAAGAAACCAATGTAAAGAGGACCTGGTTTGAGATACAACCTGGTTGTGATCATCTTGATCTCCCAATTCCAAATGCTATGCATGCGATTCCGTTATAGCTCCAACATTATGAATGTATGTGTAGAACAAAGGAGAAAGCAACCAGGAGACGCTGGCCTGGTCACGCTATCGACTCCGGGACAGTCCCTGTTGCCGGTGATGACTGGTACTACAGGCGTTTCTGAAGCTTGAATGACATGTGCAAGAGACAATCGCTAAAATCGTGTATGGAGGCCTACAGCTGCGCAAGCAGCCATCGCGTTAGCACCATAAGATCCAGCACAATTGGCCTCGTCGGTGAACCGGCGTCAGACCACAGGCGCCCTGCAGTGCTCAAGGCTCTCCCACCACATTCTGACGGCGATGCGTCGCAACTCACTCCCGCGGCCAAACACACTTTATCCCCATGCCAGTCATGTTACTTATCTGATCTCCGCCGCAGCACAGAATTGGAGAATGGCTGTGCCGGCAGCGGGCCGGGCAACGGGCTGGTCTTCGCCTTGTCAGTATTTTTTATCCAGTAGGGCCCCGCGGCCGCTCCATAGATAAAACTCGATTCGCGGGAGATCGCCAGCAATCTTAAAAAATGTCCGAAGGATGCATGGGTCGGGGCTTAGATTGGCGGAATCGTGGCGGATCATTGGGCTGGTTGTCAGCCCATGACGAGGCGAAGGATCGGCGGTAAGCACGCTTCCTGGTCTGCGCAGCAGCGGTGGTCCCCTGTTATAATTTTAGGCTGCGAGCTGAAAGTGTTGACCAATCCGTTTAAGCAGGGACCTCGGCTTTTATCCTCATTTTCTGAGGGCTCCTCGCCGTCTTCCTTTCCCTTGCAGCCTGGCAAGCTCAATTGGGGAATTTTGCCAAAGCCAATGGCAGGCGAAACCGTGAGAATGTCGCGACTCTGCCAGTTCACGATCACGGCGCTGTTGTTGGTGTTCTGCAGCATAAGCGGCGCTTTAGCTGACGATCCACTTCAATTCCTCTACCCGGACGAGGATGGGCTGGAATTTCACTACCTCGACCGAATCGACGTCTCGTACGAGAGCAATTTCTCCGCGCCTTTTCTGTTCACCTGGTGCGGCCAGGGCAATGCTCAAGAAGCACAGCAGGACCGTCCGGATGGAGGCAACGCGACAACGCAAATCACGCTGCAATTCACCAGCGACGGAAATCTAGATTGCTGGTTCAACCTCCGCATTCACGACCTGGGCGACTCGTCCTCGTTGGGCTTTAATTCGCCGAGTTTCACTTATGTCTACACTACCAGAAAAGGAGGACCGGTAAGCTCGCGGCCCCAGATGACTGCTTCACCACGGATGACGGCTGATTTGCAAATGCTTCCAAGGCGACACTAGGCCTCCCGACAGCCACACAGACATCTGTGTCGACGCCAACCGCTTCGAGCGTCATCACAGCAACGGTCACCAGTTCTTCAACACCTCCTCCCAGTGGCCTGTCGACCGGAGCAAAAGCGGGCATCGGAGTCGGCGTTGCGGTAGGGGCAATAGCGATCGCGGCCGCGGCCGGGGCTTTCATATTCCGGCGGAGAAAGAGAGCCAGGAGTGGGCTGAGGAGGACGGACACCAGGGATGTCAGCGGAGAGGCATCGCCTGGGCTGTACCCGGAATTGCATGGTGATCAACAGGCAGCTGAGCTGGGAGGGATGGGGGCTTTGAAGGGGAAATACGCCCCTGTCGCGCCGGAAAGCCCTCAGGAGATGCCTGCTGACCATAACAGCCCAGAGATCGAGCGTCATGAGCTTCCGGCTGGCCTCGACGGGATGAGTGAGGGAAATGTCCGGCCGTGATCGATCAGGTTGAGGGCATGGCGTGGCATGGGTCGAGACATGGATTGAGACGATGTTTATGAGACGCGATTTGATGATAGATCAGTCATAGGCAGTTTGTATATTTTGGGATGATACCACGGCGTTAGGTCGCAGCATCAACTTAATGAGACGGCATACTGGAGGAGAAAGCGAACAACCAACTATTGGATTTGCTGCTTTCCGGATTAGACATTGCTATCTATGCAAGATATCCCAAGATGACAACTTCCAACGACCTTTGTTCCCTTATCTTTTTGGAGTCCATGGATCATCGTCATGTGCAGGTCGTTTTGATTTTAGTCTTCAGGACCCGAGGCTGCTGGCTCCTGCTCGACATCTTCATCATCGTCCTGCTTATTCATGTCTTCAATCATTTTCTTCTTCCCCTGAACTTTCTCAGAATTCTTATCGGCGCCCATTTTCTTTCCCGCCTTTCTGGTATTCAGAATCATCTTGTAGAGCAGCTCGAATACCGTACTCCCTGTAAACAGACTCGTAAAGAGTACGGGAAAGAGCATGAGACCAGAAGCTAGCACAACCCCCAAAATGATGCTTGCCGAGGTTCCAAAGCTTCTTTTCTTGAGGGGTTTTACCGTCTTGCTTCCCTCGGGGGGTGTCTCACTCTTGTCGGGCAAGGAAGTCGGCCAGATCCAGGACTTGCTCCGAAAACACTGTGCGAGCCACAGGCATAGATTAACATATCGCCAGATAAGCAAAGGTACCACCAGAAGCCCTAGTGCACCTGCAAAACTTGATCCCAACACTGCTGCTCCAGTTTCCAGACGCACAAACATGCCAATCAGAAAAGCTGTGACTGCGCCCAACGCGAATCCGGAAATACTGAGTATGAACAGAAATTGTACGGCAGGGTGTACGAGATGCTTTCTTTCGTGGTCTTTCAATGTTTCCCTCTTGGCATCAGTGAAGGCTTTCTGCAGAAGAAAGAAGAATTTTGAATGCCGGAGAGCAAAAGATTTTATAGCCCATGTGTAGCCCAGCACAACCATGAGGCCGGTGATGACGACGATGCCCAGCCAATCCCACCACACGGAGCCAATATCCTTTACACGAGAGCTCATGCTAAGGAGTGACGAGGCTGTGGAGAGTGGGAGAAAGATGCAGGCAATCCACGTCAAGAGCTTGACCGCAGCTTCTTGTCTCTTCTTGATCTGGTCTTCATAAATGCTCATTTTGGTATCGAACTCTTCCTGGATACGTTCGATTAGAGTATTTGCGATCAAGCACTGCCCCTCCGAACTGAGCAAAGCTTGTTCGACATGGACCTTCTGGGCATCATCAAGCCTTGAGGTGCTCAATCGGATTGCCCTTCTGGTCATCTCAATGGCGCATGTGAGGGATTTTACTGCCCTGCGGAAGTTCAACATATGATATGCATACCCCCATTGTGGACTCTTGTCTGGAGGGAGATCTCCCCATAGGAAGTCTTTGGAAAGCGGCGTAGCAATTCGTCTCAGAAAGGCTTTCAGGAACCCAATCCAGCAGTCTAATTGAGCGTGGAAGTAATCCAAAACCAGCAGTTGGGCACCAAACTCCCGAGTCCCATTATAAAGAGCTGTTGCAGAGGACGCGCGACCAATGGGGGACTGAAACCTTTCCTGAGCTGGATGGTGTTGGCTTCCGGCCTCGTAAAATCGGATTTCGACTTGATTCAAACAAAATTACTGTCAGCTAATCCAGACTTAATATCAAAGAAGACAAGAGATACCTTCGAATGAACCATCTTCATTCCAATTCAATCCCAAAGAACTCGGCACTCGATAGAAGAAGGTCCAAATTCCCTCCAAAAAGAATTCAGATCTCGGAAGGTTCAGCACTTCCTTCGTAACTGCAGTATTGATGTTCCATTCTTGAGCGTCTTCACCAGAGCGGTCGAATACCAGAGGCACCGAAGAACTGACACGCTCTCCTGACCTTTGTCTCTCCCATAAGTTGAAGAGGTGCGGCGAGATTATCCACCTTGGCTTTGGTCGATTTCGACTGATTTGCACGCGGACGAACACTACTCGAATCTCGTTCGGCTCAATTGATTTCATGGTTCGCGACATTGGCATAGGTTCGTTGCCTTTTTTAAGACCATGAGAACGACTTGCTGTCCCCGTAGAGTTGATGTCAATTGCCCAATACTCAATCGTCCTCTCCGGCAGCGGTCTAGTGTACTCAGACCCTCCGGAGGCCCGGCTTGTTGCCAGTCGAGATGCTTCTGGACTCTCACTCATTCTGAAAAAGATGTGAAATGTATCATTCAGTTTTTGATACAATCTTCCAGCTTCTTGCTCTGTTACTTTTCCCCTAGTTGCCTGTCTCCTCGTGAGGGGTGTCACACGGAAGGAAATACGCGCCCAGGCGGAGCACGTTTAGGCAACCAGCGGGCCCGGTGGGCCAGCTAAGGGAATAGCAGCCTCAGGCATCTAGACTCGATGGTCTATATATGGCGCGAGCCTAGCACTTGTATCTAGGGAGGATCCTTGAACCTTAAGGATCCCTTAGAACCCCTTAGAGATTATCGTTGAATACCACAAGCCCTACACACACACTAGCCCTTGTAACAAGGGGTGTCAAGATCCGGGAGCCTACCTTTGCCGCTGTCAAGCCCCTCGCGTCAGCACACGTAAACGTGCATGTGTGAAGTGATACATCCTGCATGCAGACATGCAACACCAATAAGAGCGACAGTATCCACTTTCCAATCGATCTGCTCTAGTGCTCTTGATTATCTCTGCTTCTTTTACTAGTAGGTCACCTCGTAGCCTACGGCACCCTGGTTTTCTGCGGCTTCGAGTCCAATTTCTGCAAGTGCAAAAAGATCTTCAGGCATCAGTACAGCGGTCGTGTAGATACAAAACTTTTCAGCCGGATTTTATAGCCACACAGATTACGTCGCTTATGTTCTGTTGTATAAACGAGGCTATGTGGCGTTCAATAGTGCGATTCCACTTCTGACGACAGCGCTCACCGGTCATTATATAGTTGCCGTTGCTGCGTCTGGGATGTTTCAGGCTGTACTTGCTCTGACTTCATTGGCGAGGATCCCTGATCTCTGGCCGTTGGCGTATTCTTTATGGGTGTTCTTGTTGATGAGGCCATGAAGGTTCAGACGACGCCAGACGCAGAGGAGTTGTCAGAAATAAGGGTGCAAAGGTAGAGTGATAGGGCCAAATAGCCCCCTATGGGCCAAAGCAATAATTAAACCTGAGGTTTAAGTCTCTCTAAAGGCGCGCACGCTGCGTGACAGCCCCTATATAATCATATAATCGCCACCCATAGGGCCAAGAGTGCCTAAAGGGAACCCACGTAACATCATACTCTGATAGACTACCCTCCCTTCCCAGGGCTTATCCTTAAGCCCTTTGCATTTATATCACTCTTACTTTAAATAAGCAGCTTCTTTATATTACCTTTATTACTTTCATTACTTCTTTATATTACCCTTACTTTAAATAAGCAATTTTCTTCATATTACCCTTACTTTAAATAAGCTTCTTTCTTACAATGCTTCTACATTATCTTTTCTTTAAGTAGGTAGATCCCTTATAATGCTTTAAATAATAACCTTATAGCGCCTTTATATCATCTTTATTACTTACCTATAACGTCTTCATAATATCTTCCTATAACGCCTTTATAATATCTTTATATTATTTCCATAATATTTTGCTTACTTAATATAATACTTTTCCTCATAGCATTTTAATAGCTTCTTTACATCATCTATATTACTTACTTGCAGTGCCTTTATATTACCTTTGCTTTATAATGCTTCTAGGGTATCTTTAGCCCCCCCTTCTTAAGGCCTCATCTTAAGGCCTTTATCTTCATATTATCTTTACTTTAAATAAGCGGCTTCCCTGCAAATCTTTTAATAATGCCCTTGGTAATACCCTTAATCTCAATAAGGTCCTTAATAAAACCAGATTAAATATAAAGTCTTTCTAAATACAACGCTTACATCGCTTTTATATTACTTAACCATTGCTTTTATATAATGCTTCTTTCAAGCACTCTTCAAAATAATAATGTTATTTAATATAAAGTAGTTAGCTTTTTCATTAAGGATATGGTGGCTAAGCTATAAAGCCTAATGGGATTTGCACCCGCTGCTATAGCGCAATTATAACTTGTTGGTTTTTAAGAGTATTCTCACTAAATAACTCTCCTAACCCTCGCTATTGCTACGCTTCACCCCCCCAGCTTGCGTGAAAGGGTGCCTAAATATATACTTTAATCCTAAGCGATTATAATAAGGCGACTTCCTTGCATTAACGCCGCTATATCGCTGCATAATTAACTAAGCTTCTCCCAAAATAGCATATATAGCTCTTAAAAAGCATCCTTACAATGCCCTTATAAATATTAATAGCATTCTTAAATGATGCTTATATATAGCGCCCTTGCAGCGCTCTTTATAGCACTCTTATAGCTTTAAAAATAATTAACTTAAGGTGATTAGGGTCTTATTATAATGCTTCTTTATAAGCAGTACTTCTTTATAGATAATGCTTATGCATAGTATTCTTACTGCTAGGTAGATTCTTTTTATAAATAGGTTCTTTTCACAAATGGGTTCTTATAAATGATATTTATATATAGCGTTTTTACAGCTTAATAATAAGGTCTTCTTATAAATAGGTTCTTATAGATAGGTTCTTGCAAATAGGTTTTTATAAAGGGTTCTTATAGATAAGTTCTTATAAGCGGTACTTATATATAGCGTTCTTGCTACTAAGTAGGTTCTTCTTATAGATGGGTTTTTATAAATAAGTTCTTATAGATAGGTTTTTATAAAGGGTTCTTATAGATAGATTTTCGCAAAAGGTATATATACGTAGCGTTTTCGCTGCTAAATAGATTCTTCTTATAAATAGGTCTTTCTCTTATAAATAAGTCTTTATAGATAGGTTCTTATAGATAGGTTTTTATAGATGGGTTCTTTGCAGATAATGCATATATATAGCGTTCTCACAGCTTAATAGCAAGGTTTTCTTATAGATAGGTTCTTATAGGTAGGGCTCTTTTATAAAGGATACATATATATAGCATCTTTGCTACTAAGTAGGTTCTTCTTGCAGATAGGTCTTTCTTATAGATAGGTTCTTCTTATAAATGGGTTCTCATAGAGGGTCTTTTCTCATAGCTAGGTTCTCGCTAATAGGTTCTTATAGATAGGTTCTTACAGACTGGTTCTTTATAGATAGGGCTCTCTCTTAACGCCTTTATAGCGCATTTATAGCTTAATAGATAATTAATATATCTAAGCCCTATCAATCTACCTCCTAAAAGGGGTGGAGGTTTAAACTGTTAGAAATAAGGATATAAAGGTAGAGTGATAGGGCTAAATAGCCCCCTATGGGCCAAAGCAATAATTAAACCTGAGGTTTAAGTCTCTCTAAGGGCACGCACGCTGCGCGGCAGCCCCTATATAGTCACATAATCGCCACCCATGGGGCCGAGAGTGCCCAAAGGGGACCCACGTGACATCATACTCTGACAGGAGTCCTCTTCATACTTCAGCTCTTTCCATTGGGAGCTTTGCCCTTCTTTCTCACTTACGCTATTACGTCGCTGAAGAACTACCTAGGTAGCGGTTCGGCCAGCTCGGAGACCGTCGACGACTCTGAGTTCTGTGAGAAGAGAGGTTCTGTCTTCACGAGAAGTGGGGGAGGTCACATTCATTCTCAGCTGCCCTGGCTTGGCAAATTGCGTATTTTGTGCATTTCCGCTTAGGTGCCAACCAATGCAAGCCTCTGGTCCTCTGCCAATCCGGACGCGTCCAGGACTGCAACTTTCCATTTTGAGACTTGATCCGCACCCTCATGGCAGATTCGTTTACTTCTACAGCTATGAAAATCCAGATTTCGAGCAGAAGACCCCGGTTCCGGTATTGCTAGGTATTGCACGCATTGCTGATACTCCCAACGGCTGTTTGCTGCCAGGTCTCGACAGACTACCAGTCCCAGGACTATAGTTGAATCTCATGAATCCCACAGCAATTAAGAAGCCAAACAGAGAGGAATCATCAAACTGATAAATCCAAGCAATAGAGGGATAGGCCACAGTCCTCGAAAAGTTGTGTATGATGACTCGAACTCAGCTCCATACTCGAGGGGACCTATGAATCTTGTTGTTAGACACACTGTGATCAACTCACCCTGTGAGTTTGCAACTTTGATACTGATTCTCAATCTATGAGAGCGCGTAAGAAAATTCTGCAAGAGCCACGGAACCAGCATGGATACTGCGTGGACGAAGGTCTGAGCAAATGTGGAGCGTTACCTGCCAGCGACCATCAGATACGGAGGCTCGGGTTCCTGTGGGATATGCTGGGTGTGCTGAAGCAGGCCTACGAGGAGATGACCCCGAGCACGGCGCTATAGCAGTAGTAATATCACCGCCGGAACAGGTCGCAGCGGTTTACCTTCTTGGTCGCCGGTGTTGCCTTGGTCCTTGCTACACTTGTGCTGTTTCGAGCGGTGATGCAGGCAGGCCAAGGGGCTCTTCAAGCGTACCTGGCCTACCACCCTAATTGATCATGGAACGAATTTATTTTCCATTTCTGTTGTGTCAGAGAGGCTTTAGAGAAACAGGCCTCAGCTCGCACCTCAAATATGAGATCTTAACAAAACGAGCTAGTCCCCGAGTTTCGAAGAAGATCGTGCCGATGCAAGCGACCTTCCAGAGGGCCGTGCGAAGACACAAGCTGAAATCCTCACGCCTGCGAGTCCGTCTCCTCTACCCCAGAGGCAGGCAAGTAGCACAGTGATTCAAACCAGTTCAATGACCAACAAGGACAATTATTGAAGAAATGTAATGGAGGGTATCATTTAAAACACACGCTATATACACAAACCCAGCTACCTAACCCAAATAAACGCCCAAACGCAAAATACACACCCAAACACCTAACATACATACAACGTATACAAAACGCACATACATACATAAATAACGTATACGCCCAGCGCATTCCCAAATTATTCACTCATAAAACCTAACCGAGTCGAGCGCGAGCTCATTTACGTCTACTTGATGCCTTTGTATACGTGGTCTGTGTGTGACCTTTTACGGGTCTACTTTCTAGTAAGAAGAAAGAAAAAGAAAGAAAATGGAAACCATTGCAAACCCTCAGATACTTTTCTTTTTTCTCTGCACCATTCTCAGGTACCAGATTTACCCATCCGATATTTTCGTTCGTACGCTCGTACATAAGCAAGTCTAGATACACGACGGCAAATATTCTCAGTTGGACATGACAAGAGCCAAGAGAGCCATGCGGGTGTAGAGACCATACTTCATCTGTGTGAAACAGTCAGCAAAGAATCATTTCACGAAAAGAATCATTTCACGGGGCGGGGGGTTGACTTACCTGTCTGAAGTACGCCGCCCTAGGGTCAAAGTCCACTTCCTCCGCGATCTCCTCGTTCCTGGGGAGCGGGTGCATGACGATCATGCTGCTCTTAGCGTGCTGCAACGTCGCGTTGTCGATGCGGTACGCGCCGCGGACCTTGTCGTACTCTTCCTTGCTGGGGAAGCGCTCCTGCTGCACGCGTGTGCAGTACAGAACGTCGCTGCGGGCCAGGATCTCGGGCGTCAGCGTCTCCGACACGGTGAGGAGCTGGCCAGACTTGACGAGCTGCTCGTGCACCTGCGGCGGCAGCGATAGGCTCTTGGGGGAGACGAGCTGCACCTTGACTTGGTAGTGCTGGAGCAGATAGACGAGCGAGTGCACGGGGCGGCCGTAGAGCAGGTCACCGACGAAGGTGATAGTCAGGCCCTGCACGGTACCTAGCTCCTCACGGATGGTGAAGAGGTCCAGGAAGGCCTGAGTGGGGTGTTCCTTGGACCCGTTACCACCGTTGATGACTGGTACCGGTGAGTACTTCCTCGCGACCTTGACGGAGCTCTCTTCGGGGTGGCGCAGGACAACAGCGTCTCCATAGCAGGCAAGAGTCCGCAACGTGTCCTGCAGGGTCTCACCCTTCTTGACCGAAGAAGTCGACGTGGAAATGGCGATAGTTCGTCCACCAAGGCGCTGCATTGCGGCGTCGAACGAGGCTGATGTACGAGTCGAGGGCTCGTAGAACATCGTGCAGAGCAGACGGCCCTTGAGCAGGTTCAGGACACCCTCACGCTGAACTCCAGTCCGCATTTCCTGCGCGACGGTGAACAAGAGATGGAGGTCGGCTCGAGTGTACTGGGTGACCGACAGGACGTGAGACATCTTGAATGAGTGCGGCTGGGTCAGAAGCGATTGCAGAGGACTCTCATGCGAGGGCTGGAGAGGCAGCGATGGGCCAAAATCTTCAAAGACAGAGCCCTTGAAAGACTGGCCCAGCGCACTGTCTAAGCCGCGAGGCTTCACAATCGGCCGCGCCGAACCGATCATTGAGGAGCGTCGATCTGTCCCCCGTGGAGTTTCGGCAGCTTGCGAAAGCGGCTTCATCAGCGGTGACATGGGTGGCGGCAGGGCACCGTGTCTTGACATGTCCTTTCCGATGGCGGGTCCTTCAAGAATTTGTCCATCAAGGCACACAAGTCTGTCCTGGAACGTGATGCGTTGAACGGCTCCCCGCATGACACGTCCAGCAAATGGAGACCAGCCAGCAGCGGCGGGGACGGTAGAAGGACGCTCGATCTCGACCTCCACGAAAGTGCCGGTCTGGTCGTGCAACTCAAAGATCTCAACAGGGTTGTCATGCAGGCGCTTCTTGATATCGTCGATGGTGAGCTTGCCCTCGCTAACGGAGGTGAGCAGGAGAGGAAGAGCATCCGCGATTCCAACTGTGGCATCGACCTTGGCACCAGCAGCGGCAGCCAGCTGATAAGGCAGACTGCCGATCGAGAAGATATCGATGTCGCTCAAATGCTCCCACAGGGCGCGTTGGTCCTCAACAGTTGGCAGGAACTCACATTCAGGGTAGTCCTTCTGTGTTAGGTACAGCGAGTAAATGGACACATCGCATGTTACCTTGAGCCCTTTCTGCTTGCTGAGACCGATGAGCTTGATGTCATCCTTGGTCGTGACGGATGTGACATGGATCTTCCTGTTGTGAAGACTTGCCAAGAGGAGAATCGATGCCAAGTCGGTGAGCTTGGCATCTGTCAAGATTGGCTTGTGGGAAGGCCAGGCATCAAAGTGAGCGGTGACGGCGGCAACCTTGCTGATATTGTCGGACAGGTGGTTGAAAGGGATGAACAGGGCCCCTACGTCTCCGGCGACGTGGCTGATCTGGTTGGCGTTCGAAGAGGTGGCAGCAACTGACACGTTGAAGTCACAGTAGATACCAGACTTGCCATTCTGCTGAGCGGCAGCCAAAGAGCGCGCATCTGTGATTGCACCCTCCCGGCCAACGGCCATGGTCCGAATCATGGTGAAACCTGCAGCGAGGGAGGCCTTGGTCACAGCCTCCAAGTCACCGCTCTTCTCCGAGACAATGCCAGGCACGAAGGCTGCAATGTTGACGAGGCCAGGCAAAAGGACAGTGCGATGGCTGGTCTGGTAGTCCACGATGCTCACATCAAGAGCCATGTGCTTGGCAATGGCCTCGACAAGGATCTTGGCGTTCTTCACGTTCGTGACGAGGGGGATCTGGTAATCGACGGCCATTCTTCGCGTCCTATAACCCTTGCTCATGTAGTTGGCTGGGCGACGGTACTTGTTGTTGGAGGGCAGGTTGATGTACAGGTCGATCATGTTGTTTGCCAAGTGCTGGGTGAGCGAGAACTCGGATTTCTGGTCGTCCTCTTGCAGAGCCTCCAAGAATTGGACGGGGATGTCGTGATTCTGCAGGAAGTCGGCCGTACCTGCTGTGGCGAAGAGCTTGTATCCGAGCTCCTGCAGCTTCTTGATGGACGGAAGCATCTCCATCTTGTCCTTGTAAGATCCCAGCGAGAGCAGGATGTTGTTCTTAGGAATCTTGAAACCGGTGGACATCAAACCCTTCAAGTATGCCTCGTACTTGTCAACACCGAAGCAAGCAACCTCACCGGTTGAAGCCATCTCGACGCCCAGTACAGGGTCAGCTCCCGACAGACGCGAGAAACTGAATTGCGGGACCTTGACACCCACAGCACCAGCAGGCCTCTCAACTACTGGGTATGGCTCGAAAGGCACCTCCATGATGGCCTTGGTAGCCATCTCAATGAGGTCGACACCCATGACCTTAGAGACGAAGGGAAATGAACGAGAAGCTCGAACGTTGCATTCGATGACCTTGATATCGTTGTCCTTTGCGATGAACTGAATGTTCATCGGTCCAGTAACGTTCAGCGCGACAGCGATCTTACGAGTTGCCTCCTCGATCCGCTCGATAGTGGTCTTCTGGAGATCTTGAGGGGGGAGGATAAGAGTGGCATCACCTGAGTGCACACCGGCATTCTCGACGTGCTCAGAGATGAAGTGGCCAACAAGCTCACCGTCATGGGCGACAGCGTCCATCTCAATTTCCTTGGCATTCTCGATATATTTCGTGATGACGACTGGGTGTTCAGGTGACACATCCGTGGCCTGCTTGAGGTAGTTCTCCAGGTCTGCCTCGGAGTAGACTGTGTTCATAGCAGCACCGGAAAGCACGTAAGACGGCCTAACCAGTACAGGGTAGGAAACAGTGTTGCAAAACTCCTTGGCCTTGTCGAAGCTGGTCAACTCCTTCCAAGTAGGCTGGTCGACGCCAATGCGGTCAAGCATACGAGAGAACTTGTATCGGTTCTCTGCTGAGTCGATCATTTCAGGGGACGTTCCCAGCATCTTAGCTCCAGCTCGGTGAAGCTGCAGAGCGATGTTGTTGGGGGTCTGACCACCCATGGCGCCGAGGATACCCTTTGCGGCCTCCAACTGGTAGATATCAAGCACCGTTTCGATATTGATATTCTCAAAATAGAGCTTGTCGGCCTCGTCATAATCCGTGCTCACCGTTTCCGGGTTGTAATTCACCATGATGGTCTTGAAGCCAGCCTCGCGGAGTGTGCGAATAGCACGGACGGAGCACCAATCGAACTCAACCGAGGAGCCAATTCTGTAGACACCGGAGCCCAGGACCATGACACCATGCTCATCAAAGTTGACATCGTGTTGCGTGGCATTGTAGGTGAGGTACAAGTAGTTCGTCATAGCTGGGAACTCGGCGGCTACCGTGTCGATCTGCTTGACGAAGGGCATGATGCCGGCTTCATCTCTCAGGCGACGAACCGCCAACTCGTTTGAGTTCCAGAACTTGGCCAGCTGACGATCTGAGAACCCGAGCCTCTTGGCCTGTAGCAGGATGTTGGGGTTTTGAGCGATGTCCCCTGTGTTATACTGTGCCATGTCTTTGCCGAAGTTGCTCAAGCCCTTGAGCTTGTGAAGGAACCACTTGTCAATCTTGGTCAGCTCCCAGATCTTGTCGACAGTGTAGCCGGCGTGCATGGCGTTGGCAATGGCGAAAAGACGTTGATCTGATGGTGTCTGCAGCTCATCGTCGATCGACATGAGAGCGTTCGAGGTGTCGTTAAAGCCCAGGTTCTGGAAGTCGATCGCCCGGATCGCTTTCTGGATAGCCTCTTCGAAGCTTCTGCCAATGCTCATGACTTCACCAACACTCTTCATGGAAGAGCCCAATTGTGTCGACACCCGAGTGAACTTCTTGAGGTCCCAACGAGGCATCTTCACAACGACGTAATCGAGAGAGGGCTCAAAGCACGCGCAAGTTGACCGCGTAACCGTGTTTGTAATGTCCTTCAAAGGAATGTTTAAACCCAGCTTGGCTGCGATAAAAGCTAAGGGGTAGCCGGTTGCCTTGGAGGCGAGTGCTGAGGATCGTGAGAGTCTCGCGTTGACTTCAATGATGCAGTACTCTTTGGAGAAAGGGTTGAGCGCATATTGGATGTTGCACTCTCCGACCACGCCGAGGTGACGGATGACGTTGACCGCAGTGGTGCGAAGCATATTGTAATCCTCGTCAGACAACGTCTGAGAGGGAGCAACGACGATCGAATCACCAGTGTGAATACCCAAGGGGTCGAAGTTCTCCATGTTACAAACGGTGATGCAGTTGTCCTGGGCGTCTCGGACGACTTCGTACTCGATTTCCTTCCAGCCCTTCATACTGCGCTCGATGAGTACTTGGGGACTGGCAGCCAGAGCCTTGTTGCAGAGATCGAGAAGCTCGGCTTCATTGTTGGCGAAGCCACTGCCCAGTCCGCCAAGAGCATAGGCGGCTCTCACGATAACGGGAAAGCCGATATCCTTGACCGCGTTCATGGCCTCTTCAACACTGCTCGCCGAAGCAGATTTGGCACACTTCTCGCCGATGGATTCCATGCTGCGAGCAAAGAGCTCACGGTCCTCAGTCGTGATGATGGTATCGATAGGTGTACCAAGAACTTGGACCCCAAGTTCCTCAAACTCATCCTTCAGCTGGATACCAACTTGCAGAGCGGTCTGGCCACCGAATGTGACGTAAATTGCGTCGGGCCGCTCGTATTGGATGACCTTGCGGACAAACTCGGCGTTCACCGGCAGGAAGTAGACCTTGTCCGCCAAACCCTTGGACGTCTGGATAGTGGCGATGTTGGGGTTGATAAGCACGGTGTAGATGCCCTCCTCCTTCAAAGCTTTGATAGCCTGGCTACCAGAGTAGTCGAATTCACCGGCCTGACCGATGCTGAGACCACCACTACCAAGCACAAGGACCTTCTTCGGCTTGACGCGAGGATGCGCAGAATCATTTTCGGCCGCTGTGCCACCGGGGAAGCTGACAGGCTTTGACAGGAGGCTGCTGTCCGAAGCGCAGTTGGTAATGGTCTTGATGAAGACATCGAACAGGAACTCGGTGTCACGTGGGCCGGGAGTGCTCTCGGGGTGGAACTGAACACTGAAGTAGGGCTTGTTAACGTGTGCTATACCCTCGTTGGTCCCATCGTTCGCATTCACGAAAAGCTCCTGCCAGTCTGACGGGAGGGTCTTGCTGTCGACGGCGAAACCGTGGTTCTGAGACGTGATATGACACTTTCCAGTGATCAGACTTGTGCAGGGGATGTTGTGACCTCTGTTACCGAACTTCAGCTTGGTTGTGCCGGCTCCGGCGGCTCTGGCGAGCAGCTGGTGGCCCAAGCAAATACCGAATACTGGGGTGCGGTTCTTGGCCATGGCCGTTGCGATGTTCTTTACGGTCACATCCAAGACAGAAGGGTCGCCCGGACCGTTGGAGATGAACAGACCATCGTACTCGTCGCCCGCCTGTGCCACAATATCGTGGTCCCAGGGGCAAACGAGGACCTCGACACCACGCTTGAGGAAGCATCGAAGCTGGTTGAACTTCATGCCAACGTCGAGGCAGAGAATACGGATGGTCCTGCCCGACGGGTGCTTCAAGGCAATGTCTGCAGGTGGCGTATACAGTTTGGGCGCCTTGATGGACACTAAAGAGAAGTGAGCAGAAAGTCGACACAAGGCCCATTTCGCTTTCACTCACCCTCTGCTACGAAATTTTTCTCATTGGGGTTGACCCAATCGACGGCGTCAAAATACGGCTTCCAGTCTTTCATGGCCTGCGGGATACCGTTTGTTTGGCTAACGGTGCCATTGGTGATGCCATTGGCCACTTGTGGCTTTTGCAGCAGCATGCGGCCAAGCATGCTGCCCTTCTCACGGATGTGCTTGGTCAACGCCCGGGTGTCGACCCCGTGCATTGCCGGTATGCCCTGCTCCTTCAACCAGGTTCCGAGAGAAGAAGTTGCCAGGAAATGGGAGTAGTCCTCGCCCGAGTAGGAGGCGGTGACGAGACCGGCGATGTGGATCTGGGACGACTCGAAATGGGCGGGCAGGTCCCGCAGCAGCTCGTCCATGGTCTCCCTCGAGGGAACACCGTAATTGCCGACCAGGGGGAATGTGATGACGAGTATTTGTCCGCGGTAGGAGGGGTCTGTGACGGACTCGGGGTAGCCGACCATGCCGGTCTGGAAGACCAGCTCGCCGGCGATGCTCTTGGGAGCCCCGAAGCTGTAGCCCTGGTAGGCGGAGCCATCTTCGAGCTCCAAGCAGAACAGGTCCTCGTGTTCGGGCCCGCTGAGTCGAGCCGAAGCCGGTGGGAAAGCCTTGGAAGCCATGGTCAAGAGGAGGAGGGGTATCGAGATGTGTCTCCCTAGACGCACGGGCAGATGGAGAAGCTGAACGAGTCGGTGCCAAAGATGGCAGCAAGCTCGGGCTTGCTCTGAGTATGGATGATAGTTCCTTTGAAAAGATGGCTCAATTAGCTCAAGACAGGACCATGATATGGTGGTAAAGCCAACAACAGCCTCGTCTCACCAGCAAGGGGCTATTGAGTGTAGTAGAACAGCGTCAGTAGCCTCGACTGGTGGGATGGGTAGAACAAAAAAAGGAAAACAAGACGAGGTGAAGAGGAGACACGAATAGTGGGATGTCAGAAGGCTGTGACTGGACCCCAATTCTCCCCACCAAGCTTTGGTCCAAACCACTAAAATTTTCTGCCCTTAGAGGCTTATCGATAGGTAGTCGGACTGAATTGTGGACTGTGGTTGGACGACGCGTGGGTGGAGCAGCCGGAATGAATCGCGTATCCCTGCTTGTGAAGACTCGAGATCGTGGGGCAGCTAGCCCAGATCGGGATTTTGGCCAAACAGCCCGTGTTGAGTGAATATTTATTATTGTGTTATTCCTAACCAAAACCGACGTGGCGCTCCAAGATCATGTGAGTCACGAGAGATGGAATTTTCCGTTCAGCAAACCCAGATCGTTGACCCAATGTCTTGTATTCGCAAGCCTTGAGGTAGGAAAGGAGATGCCCCTGGACCTTGCCTTTGCAATAGCAAGTGCTGGTATTGGAGTACCCATGTGACATGAATGTAGATGGCTGATCTTGACATGTAGGTAGGGTGTGATTGATCGATACGCGTAATATACAATGTCATGAGTGTCGAGAGTCGTTAGAGGATCGAATTAACCAGGCTCTGCCGTTCGACATGTTGACATGTGCTGAGTCTCATTATGTGGAGGGCTCCAAGCATACTGAACACCCAAGAGATGATGACATAGGTACACTTCCGGCTCACGCTCCGACCCGTCCGGCCCAGAGCTTTGGATGATCCGGAGCTGGTGGTGTCCATATAAGGCAGTGTTACACTTACCACCTGCTGCTTGAGTCTTCAGCATGAGACCAAGAACCGCACGTCTGGACCTGTCCTATCTCTGCCCCCAACTGACATTTTATACCAAGTCCTTGTTGGGTGATTGTGCTGGGATGATTGGCCCGGCAAGCATTCTCACATATGCATGACCTAACTATCTGGACCCCCACGGTTTGGGATTAGTACATACACCACACACACACACACTCTCTCTCTCTCTCGCACACCACAAAATTTGTTCACCGCCTGTGCGAACTACAGTCAGACTAGTTCGCCTCAGCAATCAGTCCTCTGATTCTTACTGATTTTGGCTTGACCTCGTTGTGGAAAGCCAGAATCTGTGTGGCAAGTGTTAGCCAGAACACTAGTATCTCGCCAGACGTTAAAAGCCTAATGGAGGTCATCCTGTGGGAGGTTTCTCACCATCCTCTTGGCGAGTGCCCCAGAAGAGTATCCCATAGGAGAGTGTCCAGCAGGAGATTAGAGGCCCTCACATACGATGTTCTTCCACAATATGTTCTCGCATTGGACGTTTCCTACAGTGAGTGTGAATTCTCCCATAGGAGGTTATCCCACAGAGGTCATTGTGGCTTGCCTGGCGATGATTTCGGCAGCGTTTGTTATTATTCGCGCCACGAAGCACGCTGTTAGACCTTGGAAATTGGAGTGCGCCCGCCCGGTTCGTTCAGTAATTGCCGTGGTGTCGAGATGTGGGAAAAAACATGCAGGTGTCATCAGTCTTGTCCTGCCAGGACGGGCCTCACCTCGTCTTGACCGACGGCATTTCGTAACTCTACCTGCAGCTAATGGACCAGACCAATCTACAGGCTATGGCGGCGCATGTGATGCAACATGATGCGGGCGGCCTGTCGGTGTGGAGCTAAGGGGTTGCAATGTCGCAAGCCGCTGCAGGAAGGGGGTGCGGAGCAACGAGCTCGGCAGAGCGATAGCCCCATGGATCCTGTGGGATGTGCGAACATGGCGCGATGTGATAGGGAGAGCGAACAATAAGGTTACCTCGATTGATCTCGCAAAGATGCATTGTTGAAGCACAAAGGTTCGATCGAGACCGGCCTGGAACACCCGCTCTGAGAAACATACACAGGACTCGGTCGTTGCCCAGAGATAGGAAGTCAGGAAGGACAGTAATCCCAGGACTTCTCTCGAGCGCGCAGGCTGGATGGCAGCGCAGGCAGGCCGGGCAGGTCGACTGAGAACCTGACCTATCAGCTGTAGTGTCTATCCTCAGATTAGCGAAGGACCACTTAGGCCGTTTGCAAGGTTGCAGTTGTAGCGGCTGCATCAGTCGCAGCCAAAGTAGAGGGACACCATCAGGATCGTCCACCATTCGACGCCGTCGACTCGGCTCACCGCCGCCCCAGTCAGTGGCACGGTCATCATTAATGGTGTGGCCAACATGATGCTGTTCCAGAGCGCCTGTCCAATAAGCGGCCGGTCGAGAAATAGCTATTCATCCCATCTCGCAGCGTATCGGCCCACTCGATGGCGCGCCCGAGGTCATGCGGATCTGGGGAATGCGGCAAATATGTGGATAGATAAGGGACGGTCGAGGGGTGCATGGGACTTGCAGATGGAAACGATGCGGCGTGCTGCAGCATCCATCGTCCAGGTGCAGGCAAGGCACATCGGCAGGGAGCCGTCTCATTCCATTAGACATGCCATTGTGCGATTGACCAATACTATCCACATCGTGCAAGCCAAAAAAGAGATTTCACCCGGTCTGGGCGCGTTGGAGTCGTTGAAATCTTGGAACTGGGTTGCCCACCACCACCAAGTGGGACTCGACTCTGTGCTGAGCCGCATCGGATCCCACTCTCGCGCCTGCCTGCACGGCCTTTTGCTCCTGAATCAGCTGGTCTGGGAAAGTGCTACCCAGGTATGCAGTCATCCCGGCAACCTTCCCTGGCATCATTACGACAGCTGCTTGCTGGGGCTGGGGCTCCCCGTCCAACTTCTGAACCTCCCGGTCCTGGGCATCGCGCTGCTGCTGCGCGCGCATTCCTTCCTGTCAATAATATTATCTCCTCCTCTTGCTGTTGCTACTGCTGCTGCAACTGCCGCGAGCTCATAATTCTCCCATTGCTTTACTGACCGGCACAATGCTGTTCTAGCAATCTCGCCCCCAAGACATACATAGCTTGTATGACCGACCTGCACCCGGCTTGGAGCTGTGAATCCTACGCGTTTCCTCTGCGCCCCCAAACCCCAAAAAACTGGCCAGCTACGGAATATTCCCAGACGCAGTACTACGAGGCAGCCCACGACCCCATACCCGTGTCTGAGGCATACGATATTTTCATGGAGGACTGATGGATACAGCGGGCCACAACATGCCCGCCAGGAGGAGGATGCTGCCATTCACGAACCTGTTCCAGTCACTCAGGAGCAGTCGCCGTGGTGGGGACGACGAGACCGAGGACGAGCGCCGACCCTACTCCCGGACGAGACACGCCACCGCCGATTTCACAGAAGCCGACGATGATGACGAAGACGAAGAAGAAGAAGAACAAGAAGAAGACGATGACGACGCCAACGATAATGACGACTCCCCAAACGATGAGGATCGCGGTGGGAGACGCCCACCCGGCACGGTGCTGCCTCTCTTCTCCGAGTCTCACCTCGATTCCCTACCAGTCTACAATGTCACCCACACAATCCGGATGATCGTCCAGTCTAGGACTGAGACAGCTCTGACTTGGGACCAGCTGAGGTCACCTCAGGTCTCACAGTTCCTGGTCAAGCCCATGCAGCAGCAGATCCGGACCCAACATTTTTCAAGAGCTACCATCTACGCGCTCATGGCAAATTGCCTGCAGTTTGCCAAGGAGGGCCAACTCAACCCAGGGAACGCAGGGACCAGTAGCACCAGGGCCAAGGTCTGCGAGCTTCTGGCCATAAAGCTCCTCAAGGACTACACCACCCGAGAGCTCATCGATGCCCTGTCTTATGATTTCTACCCTTTGCAGGGGATACCCGGGGCGCCAGGTGTACAGACGCCCCTCACCCCTCGAGATGGAAAGCCAAAACAGGCCGCAGCGAGGACCTCGACCCTCGAGGTTGCCATTCGTGCTTCTGCCAAGCACTTCCTGGCGCATCCGCTTGTCGTACAGCAGCTTGAAGCGATATGGAACGGCGCAATCAGTTTCTACTCGTCTGCAGACAACCTGCACCGACAAAATCTGAGGGAGTCAATTGCTTCCTACCGAGGGCGCAGTCCACAGCGGCGAGAAAACGAGAGGACACCACTTCTCCGATTTCAAAAGGGACTGGAGCCTCCGAAACCCGCCGGCACGGATCTACTGCCAGCCAGGCGGACAGTGTCTCTATATGACCCGCGCAACGCGTCTTTACTCAAGCTTTCCAGGCTTCGTGTGCCGCGCTACAGGCAATTTTTCTCCACATGCTCTCTGGCCATCTTGATCTGTCTCTTCTTGGCAGTTCTTGTTCAGAGGTCCGACCGCATCACCAGCCTAGAGTTGGTGTTCTGGTTCTGGAGTGCTGGCTTCATGATGGACGAGCTTGTCGGCTTCACCGAGCAAGGGTTCTCATTGTACATCATGAGCTTCTGGAACATTTTTGACTTGGGTATCCTCGTGCTGCTGATTATATACTACTGCATGCGCATCTACACGGTGTTCCTGGTCGACTCACATCACGGCGTAGATGCCTACGATGTGCTAGCTGCGAATGCGGTCTTGCTGCTGCCACGGATATTTTCGGTCCTCGATCACTACCCCTACTTCTCTCAGATTCTTCTGGCCATGAGAATCATGAGCGTTGATCTGGCGGCAGTCTTCGTGTTAATCTTCATTTCGTGCAGCGGCTTCTTCGTTTTCTTCCTCACAAACACCAAAGCAGACGCTGCTGAGGTGGCATACAAGATATTCCAAATCCTCATGGGCTTCACTCCGGCAGCTTGGGATGTGTGAGTCCGCCTTCCTCCTGAGACACACAGCTAGGGCTTTGCTCAAAGCACGCCATCAATTACTATGCTGACAGTGAACATTTAGCTGGCCCACGTACAGTTGGCTTGACAGAACGCTGATGGTACTATTTCTGATTATTTGCCATTTTGTGGTGGTGTAAGTCTTACCTAGACCCTGACTGCCTAGCACTTGCTGATCACATTGATAGTACCATCCTCATTACTGTATTGACCAACTCGTTCATGTCGATTGCTTCGAACGCGAAAGAGGAGCATCAGTAAGCTGCCACCAGACAAGGAGAAGTGTGAACGCACAGCTGACGAAAGTACACTAGGTTTCTTTTCGCCATCAACACAATTGCTATGGTGAAGGATCAGTCCCTCTTCTCTTATGTTGCTCCTGGCAACATCTTTGCGTGGATGCTGATGCCGTTCCGGTACTTCATGCCTCTGCGTCACTTCGTATGGCTGAACCGAACCATCATCAAGATCACACACTTTCCACTATTGTTCTGCATATTCTTGTACGAGAAGTACATTCTCTCCCCTTCGATGTTCGAACCGACCGATTTCGTCGAGCACCCGGAAAGGAGTCGGGCCCGGGCACTGTCCATGAACCCCGTGGGCCGGTCGTCACTATTCAGCCCCACCATCCGCATCCGAGAGGGTTCGGTTGCTGGATTTCAACAGGATCGCGCTTTGGAGGAGGTGTTCCGAAGAACGCCTGACTTTGCCTCCCTACGGACCCAGAGGATGCACGAGCGCAAGAGGACTCAAAACGCCGTCAGGCATTGGATGGACAGGAATGAGACCATACCTGAATCGCCAAATCACTTGTCTACCGTTGATGGCCGTGCACAACAGGATTGGCAACGAAAGCTCAACGGAAGCAAGGAAAGAACGCCGGTGAGACTCCGGCATCTTTCCGAAGTTAGGTCGATTATGAGCGACCCGGCAGAGTTCATGTCGACCGTGGACGGGCCCTTGGATGGCGTCGATCGGAGGGATCACGTGGAGCGCAGAATATTGAAGGACCAAGATGCGGATGACGAGCTTGTCACCAACGACGAAGATGACGATGAGGCGGCAACTGTTCCCAGTCGACGGAGTGTCACGAGATCCCGGGTTGAGGAGGACGACGACTATTTCACAACTCCCCTCGCCACTCGATTCAGCAACCGCATCATCTCAACTTCTCTGGGCTCTTCGAACCGGTCACCTGCACACCAGCTAGCACCGCCTCCCCCGAAACGGTCAGGCATGCATAACCGCACTTTATCCTCGAATACGATTCTCTTCAACCCGCCCAAAAATGGCCGCCTGCCGCCCAAAGACGAATCATCGTCTTCAAGCCCACAAACGAAGTCTCGTTCACGGCCTCTAAGCGGCCGTCCAACGCCAGCCGAGAGCCCCAGGCACAAGTCGCCTCGGCGCCCTGCCAATCTTGGCTCTACCCGTCCCAGGCCAATCATGCCCCCTCGCGACAATATGCACACAGCTCCCCTTATCAACCGCTTCACTGGCATGACCGCTGATCCGCCACCACGTCGACCGGGGAAGACCCGTCGCATGTCTTCCTCTGATCTCCTCGACGTTCAGTCAGATCTCGCCGGCGTTGGCGCAGATGACGCATTTGGAGGCGTCCCCTCCAGCTTCGTCACGCAGATGGCCATGGCAACCGGTATGATCACGCCTGGCGGTCCCCGCGTCACCGACAAGGCACAGCGGGAACGAGACAACGATCGCGACCGGATGAGTCGGTTGGTACTGGCGAGGATGAAAACACTGGAAGAAGGTTTCTCAGATATGGTTAAAGAGATGAGAGGACTGCAGCGATCGAGCGCCATGCCGTCCACCGCGCGCAATTCAGCGAGTGAAGGCGGCTCAATCGTCTGGGATGGTGAGGGCGACGGCGTTAGGACACCATACACGATATTCGAGGCTGCGGGCAGGAATGACGCCGCCACTGGTGGCGCTCGAACCAGCGGGAGAGGGTCCAAAGCCAACTCGGTCGGCAAGGCCAGCGGGTCGCGGCCTGGAAGCCGACGGGGAGGGAACAAGTCCAACCGCAACAGTGTGATACTGAGGTCACCCGTTGAGTCGACTTTTGGTGGCGACTACAAGGGGAAGGGCAAAGAGGTTGAGACGAGGCGGGACAACGAGGACTCTGAATCCGATGGCGGTGCCGAGGCCGACGTGAAGCGGCCGAACATCACCCGGAAAGGGAGCTCCTATTGAGCATTAATGCCGAGAACGACGTTTCTCAAGAGATGCGGGCTCATTTTGGAGCAACTGTACAGGAGGGCTTGCATACGAATCGGCGTTCTACAGTGTGTTTCTTGTTTCTTTTATTCCCGCAACCCGCATGCTCATGGCTGTTTTGGTTTCGAGACATCGTCCTTATGCATATAACCGGTGCTGTTCGGTGTGACCAGGGGAGATAGTGACATGGCGTTTTTTCTTTTCTTTTCTTCATTTTGCGTCTTCCAGTTCTGGCATGTTTGGACCGGTCCTCTTTTCTTTTCTATTCTGAGTTGAGCTCATCATGTATGATTTGAACTGTTTGGCATTTGAGAAGGCAGCATTTATGAGCGCAGAGAAACGAGGACATGTGATGCGCTTTGTTTTTGTTGCTGCCATTTGAAGTGCGTAACATGCATCGCGAGTCTCTTGATATGCTGTTGATACTCTTTAATTTTTCACTAATCTCAAAGCAACCCCGTTTCCTTCCCTGGACCAATTCCAACGCCCGTTCCGGTCAATGATCGTGAGGGTATGTATATGTGACACGCCAATGCTGTCTTGGGATTGCATGAACAATGTCTCTTAGGCTCGTACACAACGCCGACCAGCGCCCCATGTGGCTTATGCTGCTTGACCTTGGACAGGCGCCGCTGCCGTCTTGGAAGGTATAATATCCTTGCGCCGTACCCTGCATATATGTGTTTTATTCCCGATTTATGCTGTCCGCTCTCGTTTTCTTTTTTTAAATCGAGTTTGTCTTTTCTTTTCTTTTTTCTTTTTTTTTAAATCCCCAGTGCCCTGCTTCTTTACACGCCACCGCCGGACCTGTCGACAGAGACGTAGTAGTTGGGGTCGTTTGTCGACCTCTGCGCCCTCTCGTTCTTGGCCAGGTTGTCGGACTGGTACTTGATGCCCAGGCCGACGCCGGCTGCTGTCAGGGCGAAGAGCGCGAGGCGTGGGTGGCGGGAACTGGGGGGCAGCGGGTCATGTTAGTTGTTTGTGCTTTTTCTCTTCCTTTGGTAGTGATTTTGTAGAATTTGGGAACCAGTGTAGTGGTGAGAAGGACGCGGCGGCTGTACTCACGGGAATGCGCGGGGTGCGCCGCGGTGCAGGCTGTTCCTGGCGTGATCCATGGTATTGGTATGGGGTTGGAGAGGAGGGATTGCTAAGAGATGTAGTCGCGGTGATGGTCGAGCGTGTTCAACGTCCGACCTTGTACCTACTGGCTATATAGTTGGTAACTAGGTAGCAAGCTGGTAGGAGAATATGTTTAGGGGCAAATATTGAAGGTGTAGTGGTATGCAAGAGACAAGATCTAGGCGGTCTGTCCCGATGCTTTCGAGGGGCGGGCACGGTCTGGGGTCTATATAATCACAGCGGTACGATTTTGTTGGGGAAGTGGGGACTGGGAAGAGAGCTTGACGTTAGGCACGCGACATATTTCCATTCTGCGGACCCATCGTTGTCGTAATGACTCTGCTGATTCCTTGGATGGCACTGATATGCGGGGAGAGACTGGAGAGAAATGGAGCTGCCCGGACTATCGAAAGGCTGTCCTGCGATGGATCCCTGTCGTAAACATCGTTCGAGGTTTGTGGCGTATGGCCTGTCTACATGGCTGCTCCCGAGTCCTTGTAAGAGCATAAACCCCCCTCTTTCTGTTGTGCCTTTTATTATCTTTGATAAGGACTTGGTCGAAGTTCCTTCATGAATGGTGAGAATTAAGAGCACTACCAATGGGCATTGCCAACGTGCTGGCAGCAACCAGAACGGTGGTGAGACTGATGTGATGTCAGTATCTCCAGAATTACTGGTGATCGGTGAGCGTTGCATGTCCATGCTATCTGGCCGGGAAGATCTGTGGAGAACTAAGTTTGGAGCACCCGGAGCTTAGCTTGCGTCCGCATAAACTCAGGCAGGCTCTGGTAGCTGGCAGGGTGAGATATTGGTAGGCCTCCTACTGTGGTCTCCTGGAGGGCACAGGCAGGATGTGTATGTTGCAGTAGTTGCATTCCCTCTTCTCGAGCATCTGTCCCATTATTGAGTAGCTGTGGAGGTTGTACACAAGTACAACATCAAGGAGGGTGTCATTGGTGCTTCGGTATGTGCCTAGGGCGTCATCATGGAGGGTGGGCATGCTGTGGGGCTCGCATCCGATAGGACCCGATAAGTTGCCGAGTCTAACCCCGTTTTCCCGGCCATGTCCTCTTTCTCAGCCGAGCGGTTGCCGTCTATGTAAATCATTCATTCATACGCATACTCTTCCTTACTCAAGCTTCATATTTCCTCTCATTTTTCAGCATATTTATGCTGGATATCATTTACAACTTGAGAGCTTCCTGTCTCGTCACAGAATTCGAATGGTTTCTTTCATTGAACCCCAACATGTGCAGTTGAGAGCCAAGGTCTGGGGTATAGCACTGGGACATATGGTTTGGCCAGAGGAGGATGCCTGCCTCTCTCATGCTCCCGTTGATTGGGACGTCTCGACCTCATGTGGTGCCCCCTCCATCCATCTGCTTGGTAGCACCAATCTGCGCTGCTGCGGCGCGGCTCACCACCCTGGTTTGCCTCTGGTCCTGCCTCTGCAATAGCACCTGCACCGCACCACTGAACCATCCACCGTTCCCGTGCAGTGCACGCGGCTCTGGCTCTAGCGTGGGGCAGTGAGCTGCTGCCTTGGGGTGTCACAGTCAGCCTCAATGACCACCTCACGTCACTACCTTTGTTTTGTGTCTGGAAGCCTTACAAAGTTGACCGTGCTTGATGAACAAGTGGTTCTGAACATTGATGCAATCTTGACCCATCATTGATCTCATCTACACTCTTCTTCTTACCTGGGTCTTGAAGCCTCTAAAACACCCCGTGCAATCTCCAGGCGGTACCCCGTTGTTGTTTGCGAGACTGTACGAATTTTCAAACGCCTTGAAGAGGACCAGACGTATTGACCTGGGCACGTAGGTTCTGTCCACTTCCACTAAGCCTCATACAAGCCAGCACAAAGTACCAATCATGGAATGGGAGCAGTGGAAGCAGGTGAGAATTGCTCCCAGGCTGCTGTTTAACCTGGCCGTGTTTCCTCCACCCCTCCCTGGGAGTGTCAGGCTCCGTCGCTAGGCGACGTCCGTTGTCTTTGTGAACGCGCAAGCCCAAGGCTGTTTGCTGCATAAGGACGCTCTGGGCCTCAAGTATGTATAGAAACAGGAAACTGATGCCTGCGCCCATGGAGACAGCTCTCCCAGCATCTTTGTCCTGCTCAATTGATACAGCCCCGGCACCCTACAGCTTCCACTTCAGCTTCCACTCCAGCTGCACGCGCCCTGGGCCACACTTTTCTCACTTCCCTAGTCACCCACTCGACACTGTGTTCATCACAGTTGACTAACTCTTGTAGTCACCGTTGACTGAATCAATTCTGCAAGCTCGACCCAATAGGTGCGAAGCAGAAAACAATATGGTATGTCAACGCGTTGCCTTCCATTCATTCTGTTAGTGCTCAAGTTACTGATGCCATGACAACAGGACCAGTCTTCAAGACTCTCCAGACCGGTGAATCCACTGCAGCTGGACGAAGCGATCCAGAACTCACACCTCAGCTTCGTGAACGAGGAGCTCGAGCGCAACCTCGTTGCCAAGCAGGCCCACAACAGTGACCTGTACAAAACGCAGCAGCCTTTGCAAGGCAACGAGGACGGTGACGTGCTCGTGCTGGTGTCCTTCCCCGCCTTCATATCTAAACAGAGCTGTCAGAAGTCCACGTTCGACACAGCCCGTGTCATCTTGACGCGTGATCAGGTGCTCAACACAGGCTCTTCTAAGCTAGAGGACCGCCTGAACAGCGAATCACACCAGCGCCGGGCCAAGAGAGAGGCTGGAACTCTGCCCAATGGCGTTACTCACGTTCTTGACCTATCACCTTCGGGCGAGGAGGATGACTACACCATCGCCTTGCAACTTCTCTCACTGACTCCAGGCATCAAGCTCTGGTATCGGGCCTCAGCCTTTGGTGCTTCTCTCGAGGCTGTTGCAGGACATGATGATGCTTGTCGTTGTAACGAGGGATACGACACTGCATACCCAATCCCATCGCCACCTCTCGATATACAGGGACAGCAGCATCTTGATGGACTGAACTTTGCGGCGTTTCTGCTCGACACCGAGACCTGGTCCGTCGAGGATCACCGCGGTATCGACGATTTCTGTCAGGTGCGGCAGGGTGCGAACGTATTGAGACTGTTCCGATCGCTTGCGAACGGTGACCTCCAGATCGACTCTGCGCCTCGAAGTAAGTGTGCTCAC
Organism: Diaporthe vaccinii; assembly: GCA_039880775.1. Taxonomy (NCBI): domain Eukaryota; kingdom Fungi; phylum Ascomycota; class Sordariomycetes; order Diaporthales; family Diaporthaceae; genus Diaporthe; species Diaporthe vaccinii. Next base: position 242,454 of record JBCEDN010000003.1, read on the forward strand.
CGATGGACGCGGCCTTCTCCTTGGTGGGCAATTGCTGATGCATATCAACAGTGTGGACGCTGGTGGGACTCTTCAGCATGTTCGAGATGACAAACTACGACCTAATTGTAAGTACATCAATACTGCGCCAATGAAATAATGCCTGACAAGTACACAGCGCGATAATGTTGTGACATGGTTCAATGCCGGAAACAACTACATTTTTGTCGAGATCCTACCAGAAGAGACGCTACGTATCGCCAGCATCATCAGGGCACCTGTCCTGGCTTTTGCCGCTTTCCGAATCCTGGTCAATGAACACGCGCTTGTCATTGCCGGCGACCATGTTTGTGGTGAGCAGGCTCGGAAGAATGCCACCATCTTCGGTCGGCGCAGCTCAGGCTGTATCTCCGGTACTGAGCAGGGAGATATGGTCATGCGGATGGTGGAGCATGCCGGCGTTGCCATGGCGGAGAGATACAAACAAGCGGTCGATGACATCTGCGGCCCCGACGCTTTGGCTATCCTGGATGTTCCCGAGTGGAACCAGCTCACTCTGCTTGACCAGGTGATCCCCAGTGATTCGTCACTGCCCCATCGCAGGACTTACAACGCGCTCTTGGATAGAATTCGGACTGTCATCTTCAGGGTGGTCACGAAGTGCATCGACAAGACCCCAAACATGGTCACGCGTGACAAGTTCTTCAGTCATGCAACAAAGTCGAGGTGGGATATGAGCGAGATGGGCCTGTTGTACCTGATTACCAAGAGAGAATTGGCAACTTCCCACTCCTTGTCTGCTGTCTACACCGGCCTAAACAAGTATCAACGCGCCTTGTGCCCTTTCGTGTGGCTCGAAATGCGCGATCTGTTCATCACAGACCTCGTCGGCACGCAGGACGCCTACGACGCTGCGTCGGCCTTCTCCCTAGCGTTTCAGGATGCCAAGAAGAGAAATCTGCTCCTCCGCGGCCGCCCTTACCCAGATATCTTTGACCATCACGACCAGGGTTTCTACAAACGCCTCTTTGAGCATGCCGTCAGTAGCCTGTCAGCATACGCCGCTTCCTTTGCTCAGCGGCCTGACAGCGAGTTCGGCTACAGCATCACGCAGCACATGGTCCTGAGCCTCAGCGAGAAGGAGATGGACTACCTCAGGTTCGAGGACGAGACCGTGTACGAGTCCGAGATCCCCGAGGCCGAGCTCGGCCCCACCGGCCCGGGCCCGAGCTACCACACCGGCATCACCGTGCCCAGCCTGTCCGACTCCGTCGTGGGGGAGATGGATGATATGGCCATCCGCTCCGACGACGGTACGAGCACCGTCGTGGGGTCGGTCGTGGTGCAGGACGGCATCTCGACCGTCTTCGACCGCGGCCGCGTCCTGACGCCCTCCGAGTCGCTCGCCTCGGAGCGCTTCACGGACGACGCCATGAGTGCTGATGTCGCCGAGGCCGAGTTCGTGCTCCCTGCCGCTCATCAGTCGCGGGGGCAGGCCCTGGCGGACTACGTCGGGGGCTTCTCGCAGGATGGCGCCGATGACGGCTTGGTGGGTGGTGGTGGTCTCCAAGACGACGATGACGACGACGACAGCGAGGATTTTGTGGAGTCGGACTTATCGGTCGAGGAGAGTGGCGACGACGATGAGGATGAGGACGACATGGAGATCATCTCGCGTGCTGAGGTTGCTGAGGCGGCGGGCCAGCGACCACGGGATGGTTGAGCTATCTGCTAGGTTTCCGGGTACCACATTCTAGGTACAGGATGGACGAAAAAGGGCGCACCCAGGAGTTACCACACAAGGCCCAAGCGTCGGCAGAATGAACCAAATATGCTTTCCGACGGACGAGAACAGTATTATCACGATACTGTGTGCGACGCTTTTACCAGGGATCGATGCCACAACGGCGGTTCCCAATCTCGGAATGCCTAATTGGGTCCAGCGGCAACGAGACCTTCGCCTTTTCATTCGGCAACGATGAGACGATCTGATGACTTGGTGAGACGCCAAAGCGTGCACGTATGATACCAAAAGGCCGTTTGAGGGCCATGAAACTACTGGGAAATATCGTTCTGGTAGATCTGGGAAAGGGAGTCTTTCTGTACATGTGATGCTGTCTCTAGGAGAATACAAGAGAGCGAATGGTATTTACGTCTTAATGAGAACTAGACTGATGGACTTGTACGTATGGGGGTTTCGCTGTGGGCCTGAACAAACAAGATTTGACGAAATGGCTTCGTTATGCTCCCCTTCCCCCGGGGCTCACTACTGAAGTGCATGCCCTTCAAGATAAGTGGCACGTGTGCCGCTCGCCGGTCGAACTGAACGTCAGGAGTAGATCGCCAGTCTCACGTAAAGAGCTAGAGGGCTCGCCAGACCAACATGAACCCCGGGTGACCCTTCTCATCTCTAAATCTATAGGCTGATACTGCGATGTATATGAGCGTGCTATCTTAGTTTCATACCACGAGAGAACATACCGTCAAATCACACTATGTTTGGGGCTCCGGCGAGTCGTGCCGAACTCAGAGTCACTGGGATGAATTAGACGCACACGGTCTCACAAACACGTACAGTACTCCGCACCTGATACTGTCAAGAATGTGCCTGGATTGACTGAAGCTATGGACTGAGACATGGCAACAATTGCGTCTTTCCCTGGCGTTCTCAAGCCATCCTCCTTCCCGGCACCTATCGTGGATGCTGCATGAACCATCTCCAACTCTCACACCACTTTTATGTTTGGTTCCGCATAACCACCTTTCCAAGTGCTTGACAGCCTCGAAGAGAGCCGACCGCAGATGGGCCTACGTTATCCCATCCGCATCTACACAGAGCGTCTCCGTCCGGAACCCTGGCCCTCCGGCACACCAGACTGGGGTTTACCACCCTTCACAGCTGGAGTGGCGGTGGCGGTGGCAGAAGCATAGGTAGAAGAGTCCTCATCGGTCTGCAGGGCGCCGCTCATCATGTACTCAGACTGGACATCCTTGGGGTCACACTTGACGGTCTCGTGCTGATAAGAGCCACAGGTGGAGCAGCCACCGATGACGACATCGTTGAGGCCATCGCTGGCACTGTGGTAGAGCATGTCCTGGATCTTTGTGCCCATGGTGGTGGTGGGCTTGGACGGCTTCGAGTTACTGGTGGCGCTGGTGGTCGAGGCGCCAGCAGCGGGACCGCCGACGGAGCTGGGGTTGTTCTCCTTGTTATCAGGCATGATGGGTGTGTGGTGATGTCAAGGTTGGTGCTGATGAGGAATTGGATGTGAGTTTTCTAGTTGTCGGTTGGCCTGCAGGATGGGTTATGTGTGAGGGATTGATAGCGGGGAGCTTTGTCAACCACGCGACGCGTTGTGGTCTGTTCACTGAAAGACAAATTAGCGATAATGAATAAGATATGGCTTCGAATGACGTCTTCCTTTTTGGCTTACCAGTGAGTCCACAGCGATGCACTGTGGCGCGTCTCCGTAGATGCTTGACTGAGTATGCTTCACTGGCACAGACGAGCTGGTAAGTATTAAGTGATTGCTGCGAGGTAGATTTGGCGTCATCAGGACTTGTTTTATATCGCAAGTGAAATGGATCCTAATCAGATATGTCCCAGTCGATACCAGTCGATAACGATAGAGAGCCTTCCGTCCGATGAAGACTGGACCAGGCCAGCTGAATTGTGGTTGGTGTCTCTCACACCTGTCTGAGAGATTGGTGCTCCTAGACAGATTGGAAGCCCCAATGGGCTCATCATGAATGGCTTCTCGGGCTGCAACGTTCCTTTGTTGAATGGCTGTGGATGCATTGAGAGCGAGTATTCGTCCCATGTGTTCTTTGGCATAACAGGACATCTACCCCCTATTCAACGTGTTGCCACTGCCTTTTGGATTTGCCTCCACATATTCGTCCCATGCCCGTGCCTTCATGGTTTCCGCATCTCCTTTCTCATAGTTGTCTTCGTCTGGCTCCGGTTGCCTCCCACTAGCCTCGCCGCCTCCCTCAATGATGCCTCCTCGCCGTTTTTCCTCTTCCAGGTACTCGTCGATACTCATCGTCGGCAAGTTATGCCCCGGCCTAAACACCTGTTTGGCCAGATCCTGCCTCGTCCCCACAATCGTAAACGGTTGCACAGGCTTGCCCTCCTTGCTCAACAGTGGCCCGTTGAAACTCTGTAACCTCTTGAACGGCCTGTCAAGCCTGTCGGAATAGCCCTCGTGCCTGAGGTCCTCACGCCGCCGCCGCTCGTCATCCTCGACTGTGGTGGCCTGGGGTAGTAAAGGTGTGGGTGCTTGGGCCAAGATCTCGGCCTCGCGGTTCAGCGACTCGAGGGCCTGGAATGCCAGGTGGGTGCAGAGGCCGAGGTTTGCGAGATGTACCTGTCGAACAATCTCCTCGTCTCCACCCAGGCCGTCCTCTTCATCTGGGTCGCCGTAGGATGGGTTCCTCCTCAGGTATGCGAGCTTCTGCTTGAGGGCCTGCTCGGCCTTGAAGTTTGCGATCTTGGAGTTGCGGCGGGCTGCTGGGTCAGACGAGGGCGTTGTGGAGAATGAGGACGGGTCTTCGCTGTAGGTTTCTAGCATTTTAGAGTACTGAGGCTCCAGAAGGCTGTAGCTGTCGATTATGTAGAGGAACCGCTCATAGCAGTGGCGAGACTTTTCGAGGATTGTCTTGCGGCCCACTGGCGAAGTGGTGGGGACCTTCTGTATGAGCTCGGCCAGGTGGTAGTTCACCAGCAGGTAGGGAAGGTCGCTTGTTGACAGGTCCTCCAAGGTCTCGTTGGGACTGAACATGCGCAGCTGGCTAATAAGCTCCAGGCACTCGGTGTACTCGTCTATTGACTTGGAGAGGACGTCGCGGTAGCTGGGGTCTGTCACCTCGAAGGCGCCCTCGAGAGCCAGTCGCCGTTCTTCGGCCTGAGCAAAGACGGACTTGAGAGATTTCGAGTCTTCCATCTTGGCGGCACCGCTGCAGGTTGGCTAGGTGGGTAAAGATTGGATAAGCTCCGGGTCAGACTTGCAGATCGGGGTGTTGGACAAGTGCAAGGAGACTTCGAGACAGCGCCTAGCTTGGGGGATGTTGTGTCTGAGCTGGGTACTTATATCCAGATGCCTGTGGCTCCCTTGGGCTGGACTTTTGGGGGGCAAGTTGCAAAGCAGCACCTGGGCAGGTCCCGCAGAAGCTTCCCTGAGCATCCTTATCTTATCAACCCACGCCACGGTGAGGGAGCCAGGGCACCCGGTAGAGGGGCGGTGGTCAGCCGGGCCCAGGGAGCCCAGGCCCTGCGGGGCAGCTGCAAGATCTTGGACGGGGAAGGTGGGTTGCCCTGAGAAGTGGAGCTCTGGACCCTGAAAGCCGAGACAAATCTGCACGTCAGAAAGCTTGGGGGATCACCCGAGTATTACAATAGCTCGTAGCTCGAGCCTGTCTCAAATCCGGCGCCACGGATCGTGCCTTCCAGACCGGGAAACCCAACGTTGCCTCCCCTTCCAAGGCTGAAGAAAGCAGGTCCCGGGCGCGTGACTGCGAGAAAGAGCGATCCATGAGAGTCTCGAATCGGGCCCCTGCATATCTAGAGGTAGGAATTTGGAACCTTCGGGGCAGTCATCAGTTTCCTCTGGTTTGACCCTGCAGCAGCCTGCAGCTGAATTGTTGTGTTTGCTGGCCAGCCCAGTCATCCCATCTCTGGCCTCCCAAGCAAAGCAAGTTGAGATGGAGGGCGTCTTTCTGATTCTACCACGGTCAACCAATTCCAAGTCTCTTTTCTGATTGTTCTGTCCACTACGTTACATTCTCTGTCCTTTTTTCTCACTCTCCCTCTCCGTAACTCCTCAACACATACACCCCCCCCCCGCCCTCTCTCTCTCTCTCTCTCCTTCCTCTACCTCAATCACTCATATTTGCCAACCCGTTTGACCCGTCCAAATAGTCCAATCCATGTTGCCCTCAGAGCAACGGTCGTCTTTTCAGATCTTGTTTAATAACCTGATCTCGCAACGACCGCACTTCAAAACGTTCACAGCACACTACTTCTTTTGAACGAGGAGCGCTTGGTATTGCGTTTGCGGCCCGTCATTGGCGGGAAGACCAAGATGGCCTCAGTTAAATCCCCTCCCATCGCTCACTTGCCGTGCAGTAACTCGACTGCTCTGCAGAATGCAGGCTCCACTGCCAGCAAAGCTGGCTCTGATGGAACAATTGTCCCAATGACTGCCAAACAGGCTCCTGTCATCCTCAACATCGAAACTCCTCCCGCTGATCAACCTATGGTTGATGCTGGCATAGAGGATGGCAGTGACGATGAACGGGCCAACCGAAGCGAAGATGAAGACGCCAGCCGCCTGATACAGAACGAGCCCCGCAAGCCTCACAAGATCAGCCAGAAGAAGAAGATTGAGCAAGCAAGTTTCGCCGTTTGGATGGAAGAGAACAGAACCAGGCTGTCCAAGAAGCCTGAGAACCGTGCCATTGAAAATGATCAGTCCATCGGATATCTGATCAAGAGTTGGGAGGGCCAAAAGATCATCAACAATCCTCGTGACTACCAAATGGAGCTGTTTGAGCGGGCCAAGGAGAAGAACACAATTGCTGTCCTAGACACCGGTAAGTTCTCAACAGTCCAGGCATCGCAGTCGTCTGAACACGGAGCCTGGGTGACGAAGGCTGACAACCTTCGCAAAGGATCGGGGAAGACTCTAATAGCGGTGCTCCTCCTCCAGCACATGATCGAACAGGAGCTCGAGGACCGAGACAGGGGCCTTCCCCGGAGGCTGTCGTTCTTCCTTGTTGACAAGGTCGCTCTCGTCTATCAACAGCATGCAGTCCTCGACTGCAATCTTGGCCATCCTGTGGCTGCCTTCTCTGGAGATTCAGTCCGGTCCGTGTGGAACAAGTCGTTCTGGGACCAACAATTTGCAAAATACGAAGTCATAGTGTGCACGGCCGAGATACTGAACAAATGCCTGCAGTCTGCCTACATCCGCATCGACCAGATCAACCTGCTCATTTTCGACGAGGCTCATCATACCAAGAAAAACCACCCGTACGCCCGTATAATCAAAGATTATTACGCTAAGCAAGAGGGGAATGGTGCTCGTCTACCCCGTATCTTCGGTATGACCGCCTCGCCTGTTGATGCCCAGGTCGACGTCCGACTGGCAGCTATGGAGCTCGAAGGTCTATTGCACAGCCAGATTGCGACCACTGCGGACCCAAAGGCCCTGCAAACAACTGTTTCAAGGCCCAAGAAAGAAGTTCTGGCGACATATTCTCATTTGATCCAGCCCCCCGAAACAGGGCTTACCGCAAAACTGAGGGCTGCGGTTGGAAGCAACAAATATCTCTGCAAGGCCTTTGCCTTCTCGAACTTCGCCTCCAGAGAGCTTGGAGCTTGGTTCGTGGACAGGAACTGGCAGCTCATTTTCCAGGAAGATGAGCTCTTCAAGCTTGAGGCCAAGACGGAGAAAGGCTTCGTCAACAACATGGCTTCGGCTGACGCAGTAGACAAGCAAAAGAAAGGCATCCAATCTGCTCAAAAACTGGTCCAAAACCACCAATTCATGGAACCGGAGGAATTCCTGCTTTCATCGAAAGTCCACCTTCTTCTAAGACTTTTGACCGAACACTTCGAAAATGACAAGGACAGGGTTCGATGTATCGTTTTCGTCGAGCAGCGTTGGACTGCAAAGCTTTTGGCAGACCTGCTTCAGCAAGAAGGCGTAATCAAAATACCTGGGCTTAAAGTCGGAGTTCTCATGGGCGCGAACCAAGACGACAACTGTTCGTCGACATCATTCCGCCAACAACTTATGACAATTATCAAGTTCAAGGATGGCGAGCTGAACTGCATTTTTGCGACTTCAGTCGCCGAAGAAGGCCTCGACATTCCCGACTGCAACCTAATTATTCGCTTTGATCTCTACAAGACCATGATACAGTACATACAATCACGAGGTCGAGCTAGACAGGCTCAATCTACTTATGTCCACATGATTGAGGAGGGCAACGGTGATCATCGTCGCAGAATCTACCAGAACACCGCGAACGAGAACCTTCTGCGGGAGTTCTGCAGCTCGCTCCCAGAGGACAGGCAACTCAAAGGGAGCGACTTTGACATGGACTATTATCTCCGGAAAGAACGAACTCAACGAAGGCATACAGTCAAATCCAGCGGAGCAACGATCACGTACAAAAATAGCTTGTCCATCCTTGGAGACTATCTCAATTCGCTTCGAAATAAAGACGACTTCACAGAGGACATGGGACTGGTCGCTGATTACCACATCATGCCAACCCAAGGAGGTTTCATCTGTGAGTTGGTTATGCCTGTCGCCTCTCCAGTGTCCGGTGCAACAGGAAGGGCCCACTCAACGAAGCAGGTCGCCAAGTGTTCTGCAGCATTTGAGGTTTGCCTCAAGCTACACTACAGCAAATTTCTCGACGAGAACTTGCGTTCGACCCTTGTTGAGAGACGCAATAAGATGGCAAATGCGCGCCTAGCGGTGTCATCGAAGAAGAAGGCAAAGTACGACATGCGGCTGAAACCAAAATTATGGGATCAACTCGGTCCAGTTCAAGAGCTATATGCCACTGTTCTAATCCTCTCGAAGCCTACCGCCCTGGAACGACCATCCCGGCCTCTTCTGGTCTTGACGAGGACCAAGCTTCCTCAGTTGAAGCCATTCCCTCTCTACTTTGGGCCACCCGAGTCGAAGGGAATGTCTTCAAATATTGCCTGTCAGGTTTTGAATGCTCCTATCGCACCATCGGAGGAAGACCTTCAGCTCCTTACCAGATTTACTCTGAAGATCTTCTTGGATCTTTTCAACAAGAAGTATGTGGCAAGCACAGAAGACATGCCGTACCTTTTTGCACCAACAATTGGGGATCACACATTCTCATTCTCTGAGCTTTCTGATCTACGCCAGGCGATCGACTGGTGCGTTTTGCGCCAAATCTCGGGCACTGATGCCATACCCTACACGGGCCAAGAGCCAGATGACTTCTACGTGGACAAATTCATCATCGACCCCCACGACGGTTCACGCAGATTCTGGCTACGTGGTGTTCGAAAGGATCTCACACCACGGAGCCCAGTTCCCAATGATGTTGATCATGTTCCAGGGTATCGACAGTGGAAGCGTGGCGAAGTTGCGCACGATATTCTGAATTGGACCGTGACTTCCTGGAAGGCCACCCGCGAGGCTCGAGAAATGACGTGGAAGGAGGACCAGCCAGTCGTAGTGGGAAAATTCGCGTCTTTGCGCCGAGATTTCCTCTCCGAGATGGAGGCCGACCGCAAAAACCCATTCTGCTACTTCGTTCTCGAACCTTTGAGGATCTCACCAGTAAGTGCCCAATTCCTGTCCTAATTACGGATTCTGACGGAAAGTAGATCCCTGTGCATGTGGTTACAATGGCGTATCTGCTCCCGTCCGTCATTCATCGGATTGAGCAAAACCTCATTGCGTTAGATGCGTGCAAAATGCTCGAGCTTAACATCCAGCCGGACCTCGCCTTAGAGGCACTCACTAAAGACAGTGAGAACCAGTCCGAAGATGATGGCAGAGAATCACTGGAGACGTTTGAGCCAATCAACTTCCAACCAGGAATGGGCAACAATTATGAACGACTTGAATTCTTAGGTGATTCATTCCTGAAGATGGCGACCACCATATCTGTCTTTACGCTCATACCCAACAAAGACGAATTCGACTATCATGTGGAGCGGATGGTCATGATCTGCAACCAGAACCTCTTTGCAAATGCACGCAGTGACTGGCTGAAGTTGGAAGAATACATCCGGTCCAAGGCCTTTTCGCGCGCAACCTGGTATCCGAACTTGAGCCTGGAATTCGGAAAGAAGCACCAAAGGACCTTGAAGAACATGGACTCCCACCAGCTTGCCGATAAGTCCATTGCCGACGTCTGTGAGGCCCTCATTGGCGCCGCATATATGAGCACTCGAAAGGACAACGACTACACCATGGCGATTCAAGCAGTGACTCGGTTCACCAGCCACAAACATCATCCAATGATGAAGTGGGAAGATTATTACGCTGCATACCAGAAACCGGCGTGGCAAATCACCGCTGCCAGTGCCGCCGAGCTGGATATGGCCAAGAAGATCGAGGCCGTCACGCACTACAAGTTCAATTACCCCCGCTTGCTCCGATCTGCGTTTGTGCATCCTTCGCGCCCCTACTCCTTTACCAAAGTTCCAAACTCACAGCGTTTGGAGTTCCTGGGCGATGCCTTGCTCGACATGGTTTGCGTTGATTTTCTCTTCCACATCGCGCCCGACAAGGGTCCACAGTGGTTGACAGAACACAAGATGGCCATGGTTTCGAACCAGTTCCTCGGTTGTCTTGCAGTCGAGCTAGGCTTCCACAAGTATCTGCTGCACAACGGCGTACTTGGCCAGTCAATCATGGAGTATGTCGCGGCCATCAACGATGCACGCCGCACGGCCGAGGATGCAGCCGAGGCAGTGGGCAGACCTCGCTCGCACTTTTCACGCGACTACTGGCTCGAGGCCCGACAGCCCCCAAAATGCATTCCGGATGTTCTCGAGGCATATATCGGCGCAATGTTTGTCGACTCTGAGTATGACTACCCTACGGTTCAGCGGTTTTTCAGAGACCATTTTCAACAATACTTCGCAGACATGCGGATCTACGACACCTTCGCCAACAAGCACCCTGTCACATTTTGCACGCAGTTCATTTACGAAAAATTTGGCTGTCATGCTTACGGGTTGCGTTCGGAGGAGATGCAAGTCACTGATGACGAGGGTGTTTGGACCGGCTCGACGAAAGTTGCGGCCGGTATCCTTATTCATGGACAGGTTGTGGACGGTGCGATCCGAGAGAGCGGGGGATATGCAAAGGCGGCTGCAGCAAGGATGGCATTGCAAAAACTGGAGAATATGACCAAGGAGCAGTTCTTGGAGGAGTACAAGTGTGACTGCAAGCCTGGAGAGGCGATCACCAATATCGCTGAGAGTGCAACGGCGATTTGAGGCACGAGCCCCCACGGAGAGATCGGCAACGACCACCCACGTTGGAGAGATGGTGAAGATTCAAGGCGATGTGTTCTCTCTTTTTTGAACGATCCCAAAAGAAAGAAACGGAAAGGGAAGCATCCCACTTAGACGTTGGCAACGAAGGCCCGTGACGGAAGGGTTCATACTTCCCGAAGAGTGGTCCGAGCCGCCCATAGCGGACTTGGACCATGCCCCCCCCCCTGATTGCGGGCAAAAAGCTGGCACGGGGCACGGGAACCATAGCAGCTTTGGAAGACAAAAATTGTATCTCCTATACTGTAAGCTCTTGTAGCCCTCGCGCGATGTAAAGTGAGGGTCGAATGATCGCATAGCCACCTGAATCAAAGACCCCCAAATATGATTACAAGATACTAGGCTATCCTACCGACACAACAGATTTGGAAGGGAGCTACAGTAGTTCAAGTAAGGATGCGTGACAAATGCTTGGTAACTTCATGCACGCTGGTCAATATCATACAGTAATAAGTCGGCTGTGGTACATTGCTATCCAGAAGTGGGCGACGGTGACATAAGAAAGAAATGTGAGCCAAGTAGAGGTCTGCTTGCAATGAATATGGGTGTAAATGTAAATAGGAAATTAATAGACCGGCGGGTATCTCGTAGTTGTGGCTTCTTCTTCCTCCTCCTCTGTTGATATATACACACATGACATGTATACTACTAGTTCTTCGTATCACCCAGTATATCACTAGCCCCCTGCGACCCGGACTCGCTCGGCGTGTACGACGACCCGGAGCAGCCAGGCCTGTACCCGTCCGTCACCATGCTGGACGCGAACTCGGACTCGTCGCTCTCGCTCTGCCTGTCGGCCTCCTGGTAGGCCGGCAGCTCCTCGCCTGGCACCTCGCCGACGCCGCCGCCGCCGTGGTGGTGGCCCAGGCCCATGTCGAGATCTTGCGCCAGGTCAGGGAACATGGCGGCCATGGCGGCCATGGTGGCTGGGTCGGGGCTCAGTTGGCCTGTGGGCATGGGCATTGGGATGCTGTTGGTGGGCATGAGGTGGGTGGGGATGTAAGGGTGCATGTGCTGCGGCTGCTGCTGCTGCTGCGGCAGGTGTTGCTGCTGCACTTGGATGGGGGCTTGCACCGGCACGGGGCCCGGTGAGAAGGATGGCTGGCGCGAGTGTGCCACCATGCGTGCCTCCTCGACGGCTACCATCTCGCCAACCACGTCAGCCGCCGTCCTGAACTGGGAGATATCCCTGGCGACGACGTCGCTGTCATCCTCATCGTCGGAGTCGGAGTCGCCGCAGTTGCGGAGCATGGCCTCCTTCTCCTCGTCCTCGGAGAGCTCCGAGTAGTTGGGCCCGAAGCAGAGCCTCTTGTACCACGGGGCACTGGAGTTCCGGCGGAGGCGGGGCGACTTGATTGATTTACGGACGTAGCGCTGATACAGGACGCTGCCGAAGACGACGACCAGGATTAATGAAGCAACCGCTGAGGCGATGTGAATAAAGATCACGTGAGGTGGCGGGCCGTGGGGATGATGTCCAGGGGGTGGGGGAGGTCCAGGCGGAGGTGGACCAGGGGGCGGAGGCCCAGGAGGGGGAGGGTGGTGACCGTGGAACTCATCGTGATCATGTGGTCCGTCGTGCGGAGGCCTGTGGTCCCTTTCCCGTCGAAGCTCAGTCTCCCAGGGCATGTCGGCATGATGGTGGTCATCAGGGTGAGAGGGCCTGGAATCTTGAGGCCTCTCAGGGAGGGCTACGGGCAGATGCCCGTCTTCCCCGTCATTTTCCTGCTCTTCTGCCTTGATCTCAGGTTCTTTAAAATCTTCAGAAGGCTTGTGATCGTCCTGGTCCAGATGGTCAGGCTTGCCCTTGGGTTCATTCAGTTGCTCAGGCTCATTGGAATGTTCTTGGCCTTCATGGTGACCGTGCTCTTTCTCGTGATGTCCATCGGAAGGGCCGTGGTGACCGTCATGCCCCATGCGAGGTGGTCCTCCCTCGTGTCCGTGTCCGTGTCCGTGCCCGTGATACGAGTGACCGTCCGGAGCCGGGTGCTCCCAATCTGGCCGTTCCCAGGGCATCGGCGGTGGGGGTCCATGTGGATGGACGAAGCCGAATAGGCTCTCCCAGAATCCAGGAGCGCCGTGGCGAGGCGGAGGAGGACCAAACCCGGGGGGAGGAGGCGGTGGAAATTCGCCATGTGGTGGTGGTGGAGGTGGCGGTGGAGGTGGCGGCGGAGGCCAAGCACCGTGAGGAGGCGGCGGCGGAGGAGGTGGGTGATCACCGTGATGCGGTGGTGGAGGTGGGTGATCACCATGGTGCGGCGGCGGCGGCGGCCCACACTTGCAGAAAGGGGGAGGGTGAGGAAAATGAGGCTTCTTCCCGTGAGGAGGCGGGTAAGGATGAGTGCCATTCTCGGTATGGTTCCCGCGGCCGGGCTTTCCAAAGCGGTGACGAGGGCCGCCACGGTGCTCGTCACCTGGACGATGAGGATGAGGACCTGGCCCGTGAGGCCCATGAGGTCCTGGTCCCCCTCCACCTCCATAGATTGACGACGCCGCACCCTTGACCGTGTAGGCAATTGCTTCAATGACGCACTTCAGGCTGTCACATTCGTGAATCCGCGCTGGCCCGTGGTGCCTTTCCCATCCAAAGGCCTTGGCTAGACGGTGCTCCTTTTCATGGAGGAGGTGCGCCAGCTCAGCCATTTGCCACCTCAAGTAGTCCAACTCTGCCAATTCAGCGTCGAGATCGAGCTCCTTGTCGTCGCAGTCGGGTTCGGCCTGGTCCTGGCGGGTTGAGTGGACACGGGTCATCGAAGCACTTCCCTCGACATCTGATATCCAGACGGGTGCAACTTGCTGGAAACGTAGGGTAAAGCCAACGTCTTCGACAGTCTGGCCATTGACGTGTTCGACATTAAGGCTTAGCAACTGCTCCTGAGGCTTGTCGTTCCAGGTAACACAGGTGAAGTTCCAAGAGGCGTCAACCACGCGATCTCCGTCCAAAGTCAAGGGGCCGTTGCCATCCTCTGATAGTTTCTGCCCGTTGATGGTGACGTTCCCATATCCACATGCATCCTGAGACTCGTTGATGTCGAATCGGAAAACCAAATCCCGACTCGGGGTCGAGTCGACGGCCTCGGGAAGAGGAATAGTTATGAAAGCTCGAGGAATTGAGTCTAGACTTGTGTCAGTCATGAGGATCGCGCCATGGAATTGTACACTGGGTGTGACTATCGACTGACCTTCAAGAGAAATAGCTCCAGCCAGAGCCGGTGTCAGTAAGACACCGGCCGTGTGGAGACCACGCATGGCGTTCTGAGGACGAGATCACTGCAAAACGTATTACACGTAGCACAAGACCAACCAATGAGATGAAAAGTGCTATTAATTACCCTTTGAAAGGAACAGAACAAGCGAGTGAATATATGAGCAAAATCAATAAAGAGAGGGCTGAGACTTGCGAGGCCCAGGGTCACTCGATATAATATAAAGGAACGCGAGTAGACAGGCCCCAAGTGGGTCAAGAGTCAAGACGCTTCGGGTGGTGGGGGGAGGCGGATGGCCCACTCAGGCCGGTGTCTTTTTGAGGCTCAGCCCAGTGCCGCGGTACTGGCGTGCAGGGCGGGCTTTCCGTGACTGGGATCTTCGGCATCAACACATAAAGTCTGCAATAAGAAAAGGCCAAGCAGGATGTTTCTGCGTCTAAATGTAGGCTCGGAGTAGATAGAAAAGAAATGCAATGAAAGAGAGGCCCCAAGAGACTTTTAAAATTCGTGAAGACTCAAGCGAAAAAGAGGGACCCGATCAACGCAGCGACGACGCTCAAACGTGATAGCTCTGGCGCTGCGCAAGCATCTCATGGCTGTCCAGGGGTTGCAGCCAATCAGCCGGGACCAGCTTACGAGGCCTTGCGCCGCCCCGGAAATGGGATCGTGCAAGAGCCCCACGAGCCTTACGACTGCCAGCAACCAGACGAAATCAGAGACCATTGCGTCTAAAATGAGATGGTGACCCTGGCCTGGCCCATCGTGGCGCTGCGGGACAAGCTTTCGGACCCCGTCGTGTTTTGGTTCTGCCAATTCACACCTCAGGTGCGACGTCGTGTTGACGTGCGGATCCAGGCCAGGGCGTGGACGGTGGGTACGCCGGCACACATGACGACTTTCGCGGTAGACATTGGTCTTGGGTGCGTTCCGTGCATGGGTGCTAGGGCGCTGGGACCTAAAGTGCGAAGATGTCCGGTCCGTGGCCGAGCAGCGTGCTGTTAGTGAAGAGGAGGGTTTGTGCTGCACCATGCAGTCTTGCAGTCATGCAGTCCAGAAGCGACCTCGCTGAGGGCAGAGGCAAGTCTTGTCAATTATTGGGCGTAATATAAGAAGCCATCTCGGATATCCAAGATACGTAGGCCTTGGTCAAAGCAGAGTGAGCGGATAGCTGGAGCAAATATGCGTCAAGGTGGTTGGTGTGGTGATGTTTATCGAGGCTGTCACGACGAGCCAGTCGTCACTGCTCGTTCTTCAGGGATGAGTGGGAGCAGGCAATGGTCGGGTAGGAGGGACCGACAGAAAGCTTCAGCCACAGGCCGTCCTTCACCAGCCTCAGAGCGCCACACGGTCGAAACTTTTTTTGAGAGGGGCACCAGACTTGCAGTATGTAAGCCCGACAAGCGGGGCCGGACAGGCAGGCCAAGGATGCCAGTCAGGACCTTCGCTGCTGCTTTGGCCCCTCCAAAAGCTGGCTTTGGCTGGCTCCGACCAAAAATCAACCCAGCCTTTTAAGTGACTCAAAGAACCGTCGCCGCCTTCACGCCTCGACACAACGACCGCAGCTTGCAGCCTCGCACTTCCGAATCCTCGACTCCACTGCAACGCATTGTTGTCGCCGATCCGAGCACTGCACATTAGACTGTCCAAATCTCCACTCCGCAGCCTGCCTCCCGACGAAAACGCGGCCCCAAGACTGCCCTCTCAGTCCTTCCCGCCTTCCCAACCAAACCCAACCCGACCCGACCCAGCATCTTGTGAGAAGCAGCCGCCAAGATGTCGCTGACGAATTGTCGATTTTACGGTGAGCTGAAGACGACTTGAAACCACAAATCTGGGTGAAGTCGGGTCTAACGCAGCATCGTCCAGAGGAGAAGTATCCCGAAGTGGATAGCTTCGTGATGGTCAACGTGAAGCAGGTCCGTCACCCAAGGGGCACCACCAGCCGCACCACCCACCCCGTCGCAGAGCAAAACTGACCCTGGAACCGATAGATCGCGGATATGGGAGCATACGTAAAGCTCCTGGAATACGACAACATGTTTGTGCCCGCCCTCTCGCCGCGTCCACGGAGGCCCGTGACCACTAACAGGCACCAGCGATGGCATGATCCTGCTCTCTGAACTTTCCCGAAGACGTATTCGATCGATACAGAAGCTCATCCGCGTCGGAAGAAACGAGGTTGTCGTCGTTCTCAGGGTGGACAAGGAGAAGGGGTACATTGATCTGTCCAAGCGTCGAGTTTCTCCCGAGGACATCGTCAAGTGCGATGAGCGGTACAACAAGAGCAAGGTTGTTCACTCGATAATGCGACACGTCGCCGAGAAGGTTCAGACCCCTATCGAGCAGCTCTACGAGACCATCACATGGCCCCTCAACAGGAAATACGGCCACGCCATCGACGCCTTCAAGCTCAGCATCACCAACCCCGACGTCTGGCAGGACATCCAGTTCCCCAACGAGGCCATCGCAGAGGAGCTCAAGAGCTACATCTCAAAGAGGCTGACCCCCCAGCCCACGAAGCTCCGGGCCGACATCGAGGTGACGTGCTTCGGCTACGAGGGCATTGACGCCATCAAGACCGCCCTGAGGTAAGGCGCCCGGGTAGCCTGCACACACCTGCCCCCCTACTGACACGAGGTCTTCTTTCACAGGCGCGCCGAGGCCGGCAACACCGAGGACAACCAGGTCAAGGTCAGGCTGGTGTCCCCTCCCTTGTACGTCCTCACCAGCCAGTGCCTGGACAAGACAGTGGGCATCGCGGGCCTGGAACAGGCCATCGTCGACGTCCGCACGAGCATCGAGGGCGCCGGTGGTAAGCTTACCGTCAAGATGGAGCCCAAGGCGGTCACGGAGAGCGACGACGCCGAGCTCCAGGCGCTCATGGAGAAGCGCGAGCGCGAGAACGCCGAAGTCAGCGGCGACGAGAGCATGAGCGAGTCCGACGAAGGCGTCCCCGCCCCACGCGAGGTCTAGAAGTCTGCTCTTTGCATTTCCGGCGCTGGGACCTAGAGAGGAGTAACAAAAGTTGTGTGAGCTGGCACTTCCTGGCCAAAAGTGAGGGGGGCCTCGTAAGCGGGAGAGGGGTGGACTGCTTGGTTTGATGAGAACAACCGTGTGGCTTGTGGTCCATCTGATCGCAGGTATCTTGGTGAGCCGGTAGGACACGGCCGGCAAGGCCCATAAAACACGGGAGCGTTGTGGTTTATCGCCAGGCCTCCCTGGCGGTTCAGATAATGGCAGAAAATCAGCACCAAGAAGCGAATAACAGAAGAACATAAACGAAAAGTGCCATACTGGCTTATGATGAGCATACCGGGTATACAGTAGGCCGGCCAGGTACTTTAGATATGGTTGCTCGCCAGACAGCTGGCCTCCACGGTAGGGTGGACGGGCGACTGCACTGTGGAGCGCAAACCACGATTTAGTCTCCTGTACACTGCGTCGCTGGCTGGAGGTGTTGATCGATTGATCCCAGCAGGGCCATCTGGATGTTGAATTGGCTCGGATCCCTGCTATTGCCCCACCTGTGCCGTGCCCGCTCACAGTGCCTAGGTAGGCCGGTCCAGTCAGCCAGTCCTCCTCCTCACCGGCTGCTTCTGCAACCCGGGGCCAACAAGACCAAAACCAAGCCAGACAGATAGACTGCCACAGACCACAAACCACAGACTACAGACGGCACACCGCAGAACACAACTCCTGACTACCAAGGCAGTGTTTTCCCACACGAGGCCTGCCTTCTCTCGTGCCCTTCCTCATTTGGTGGTGCCTGTGCCCGTGCCTCCATCTGTCTGGTCTGCTTGCCGGCTGTCTTCTCTGTCCTCTGCCATCTGCCATCTGCCCCGGCTCTGCCACTGGCCGGCTGCGCTACTAGCACGGCGACTTAAAGCCAAGATAGACGTTGTTGGACCCCGCCGCGGCTCTATCATCTGAACAATAGGCACGCCCCTCCTCTTGCCTGAGAACCGACTCGTCCGAATTTCAAGCCCTCCACTCTGCCGTTCAACCCTTTTGGCGACTATTATGAAGCAGCCAAATTCTGCACAATAATCATTTCGCTATTGTGCAACCCCCATTCTACCTGAAGAACACCCCTTTCCCCGCGCATTTGACCACGCCTTGTCTATTCAACACAAAGGACCGTAGCACAGCAGCTTGCTTTGATTGTCTGGAACTGGTCTTGTCCACAAGCGCATAGCAACACGCCCATACAAAAGCCTTGCGGGGACAAAGACGACGACATGGCCGACGACCCACCCTCCTCCGGCAATGTCAACCCTGACGACCACCGTTACCAGTCCGAAGCCAAAGTGGAAGACGCCGACACGAGAGCCGCCAGGGAAGAACTCAGGCACAGTCACATTTCCGACAGCGGTAACGGCGACCCGCAGGCTGCCGGGTCGGGTCATTCCAGCACAGACAAGCAGGACGAGCAAGACCAAGACGACGAGATGAAGCTGCGATCCGGGAGGGAATACAACATCCCTGTGCCGGCCTCCGCGCGCAGAAATGAGACACCTGATCTTGCGCCGCCCGAAAACCTGTCCCGAGACGATAATGGCGAGAGGAAGGTCTCGTCACCCAAAAAGAAGCGTGCGCATGACGAGGTGGAAGCACACAGGGACTCCGAAGGACACGCAAGCAACGGTACCGACTCTGACGGATGGGTTATGGTCGACGAGGGGGGCACGAATAAGGGCCGGTCCGAGCCCCAGAAGAAACGAGCACGCGACGAGACGAGCCCCCCTGCAGACATACATCAAGCCCCAGCAACAGTGAGTCAACGGGCCGCAGTGGGCTTCATGGCGAGGATGCGTGTTAACTTGTTACCTCCAGACTACTTCAGATGCCTCCAAGCCCGAATCCTCAGCCAAGGACAGCCAACCGCTACTGACGTCCCCCTCCAAATTCGCCGATTCGGGCTTCGCAAAGCTGGCCGCGTCCTCTGCCTCGCCTTTCGCCGCGGTTGGAGCCACGAAGAGTGTGTTCGGCGGTGGACCCGCGGCCGCTCCATCACCCTTCGCAAGCTTCGGCGCACCACCAACCACGGCAGCCTCGACGTCGACGCCGCTCAACCCACCAAAGCTCAGCTTCGGAGCCAAGGACGCCTCGGCCCCATCGCCATTCGCTGCCATAAACGGCGCCAAACCGGCCACCGGCGGCTTCGGAAGTGGCTTTGGTGGTGGCAGCCCGTTCTCGAGTGCGCTCGGTGGGGCAGGGCCAAGGACCGGCAACTTCGCCTCGCCTGGGCAACCGCCTATCATTAAGAGTGATAAGCCTGCGAAGCCGTTCGGTGCCCCGGAGAGTGATGCTGAAGACGACACCGATGACGACGGCGAGGACGGCGACGAGGAGGAGGGCGGTGGAGCCGATGCGGACAAGGAGAAGGAGAAGGACGAGACCGCCAGTACTCACGAGTCAACGCCTACCGTCGGAGAGGATGAGAAGAAGGGCAAATTCAAGCGAGGTGAGTCTGTCCCGTACTTTTGCGCGTGTATGTATTCTGACCAGTTGCTAGTTGCCGTCGACGATGGGGAGGCTGGCGAAACCACCATTGTTCAAGTACGGGCACGCATGTATTACCTCGACAAGACTCCCAACGCGGACAACACAGGGCAAGTCGGCTGGCGTGAGCGCGGTGTTGGAAATCTCAGGATCAACGTGCCAGAAGACTCAGTGGCAGCTGATCCCGAGACGGGCGCCGTGGACGCGAAATCTTTCGACCCCTCGGTCCTAAAAGAAAGCACCCCCGAGAATCCGAAGCTTGTTCGGCTGGTTATGCGGCAAGACTCGACGCTGAGAGTCATCCTGAACACGGTGATGGTAGCAGGCATGGACTTTCAACTCAAAGAGGGCTTCAAGACGTGGAGCGTGCTGTTCACGGCCATCGAAGGCGACGATGGCCAATATGTGCCGATAACTATGAAGGTACGTTTCCCCACGCACTTCAGCTTTCGTTCGTAGACTCAAACGAGGCGCATTTACTGACCAAGCCCCCACAGATGAGCGCGCAGAACGCAGGAGCTTTCTGTGATAAGGTGGAGTTGATCAAGAAAAAATTGAAGGAGCAAGCCGTCAAGGACGAGAAAGCCAAGGCATAAATGGGCCTTGATGTGGATGTGTCGAAGCGGAATCCGCCTCGAGCAGCGCGAACTTTCATACGATCCCTATCGAGGAACTGCATTAACCCTCGGAGACACCTGGTCGGTCCAAAATACACACGAGAAAAAAGAAGCTGGTTTGGTTTTGAGTACAAAGGTGGTGTTGCTTGGGGGCCCAAGCAAATGAATACCCGAGATCCCCCCTCCTTTCCTATGTCCTTTACGATCAAGGGGGGGTTGTGACGTTGGTGGCATCGGGACTTAACTGCGTGTGCACCATGGTATGCGAGCACCGCGTTGAGCCTTCAATGTATATACCATAAAATCATTTGGTCTGCAGTGATCTGGAGGGCGCTCAGTGGCACACAGCACCAGGACATAGAGCCGGGGGCGTAACAAGACCAACTAGATGGTTGTCAGACAGGGGCAAGGACCAATAAAATACGTCAAACATTCGCGGGTGCCATCACCACCATCAAGTGATTTATTTCCAGCACCTGTAGAGGAAGATGAGACAACTAGGAAAATATTGCGTATAAGTCAGACCTCCCGTTCCGTCTTTGTCTTGGGCTCACGTGGGTGCGCGCCAGCCCCGCGTCTAGAGACCACCCGGCTCGCCACCCCTTGGCGGCAATCCACGTCTCCTTTATGCGTCCTCAAGGCATGAGACCGAGGACAGCCCCCGCGACCCCAGCGACCCCCGCGAACGGTTGCCTACTCCCTTCAATCATAATGTGACAACATGCCACCCGCTCAAGGACCTCCGCTACACGCCCGAAAGGGCCGGCCAGGCAGGAGCAACAAGAGGAAGCGATCAGTCGAGATCCCAGAAGCGACTGATCCGTCAGTGATCCCGACTATCGTGCCTACTGAGGATCACGCTGCAGCAGCGTCAGACATTCCCATCGTAAAGGTAGAGGATGAAGACGAGCCCTCACACTCAGCGCCTCCCAAGCCTCGTCGCGGGCCAAAAGGAGGTAAGAAGCCAAAACTACAGAAGTCAACGTCCACCGCCGAGCAAGTCAAGTGCGTCATCGAATGGCCGCCCTACTTCAAGTCCCTGGAAACCACCCACCGCGCCCTCAACCTGGTGTTCACATTCTGCTGCACACGCAAGCACCTGGTGACGACCTTTGACACGATCCAGTCGGCCGTCGAGAGTCATACCAAGCGCACGCTGCAGATCGCTGACGTCGCCGCCATCGCGGCCCTGCGGCCGGACGGCATCAACTTTGGCTATGTCGACGAGGTGATGCTGCAGATCGACGTCAAAGGCTCGGAGAGGAACGACACCTTCCTGACTGGCAAGGGCGGCCGGGGTTACAAGAACCAGGGGTTCGCCGCCGATGCCAGCGTAGGTGGGATCACCGGCACGGAGGTCCTGGGCGCCAGGGGCCATCCCGACGATGACAATGGCATAGTGGGCGGCAAGGAGGTGCTCTACTTCGAGTTCATCGACGGGGACCTCAAGAGGCAGGTCCAGTGCCGCAAGACGGGCGAGCCGACCAAGCCGACGAGGAAGCTGCGCGAGGAGGACCTCAAGATCCCCGTGTACAGCCAGAAGCAGATGACGGCGCTGATAGAGAAGCGCAACGCCAAGTTCACCAGCTCCGTGAACGAGTTCATCAACAGGTGCGTCGCGCAGAGCCTGGACCCGGAGGTGGCGCTGAGGAGCCAGGCGGAGGGCTTCGTGCCTGTCCCGAGCGAGGCCACGCGGGAGAGCACGCCGCGCCCGGACCTGAGCAGCACCCTGCCTGAGACGATACCCAAGGAGAGGAAGAGCATACCCGAGATCGTGCAGGAGCTGAAGAACAGCCCATGGTACACGGGTCAGGTCGTGCCTGATGGCCACAGGGTTTTTGAGGCGCAGGAGCCCGTGTTCGGCAACCTCAACTTCCTGCTCAGCCAGGACCTGGTGAACGCTCTGTACAACGCGAAGGGCATCACTCAGTTTTTCGCGCACCAGGCCGAAGCCATCAATAACCTGCACAACGGCCACCACGTCGTCATCTCCACGTCAACGAGCTCTGGCAAGTCGCTCATCTACCAGCTGCCAGTCTTGCACGCCTTGGAGCAGGACCCAAACACCAGGGCAATGTACATCTTCCCCACCAAGGCCCTGGCACAGGACCAGAAGCGCAGCCTGAAGGACATGCTCTCGTACCTGCCCGGCCTGGAGAACACGCTTGTCGACACCTTCGACGGGGACACGCCCTGGAAGGAGCGCAACACGATCCGCGACGAGGCGCGTATCATCTTCACCAACCCGGACATGCTGCACATCTCGATCCTGCCGCAGGAGGAGCGCTGGCGCGCGTTCCTCCAGAACCTCAAGTACGTCGTCGTCGACGAGCTGCACTACTACAACGGCCTGATGGGCAGCCACGTCGCCTTCATCATGCGGCGGCTGCGCCGCATCTGCGCCGCCGTCGGCAACAGGCGGGTCAGGTTCGTGAGCTGCTCCGCGACCGTGGCGAACCCGCGACAGCACTTTGGCACCATCTTCGGGATTAACGACGTCCACCTCGTGGACTTTGACGGCAGCCCCTCGGGTAGGAAGGAGTTCCTGTGCTGGAACACGCCGTTTAAGGACCCCGGGGACCCGACGAGCGGCAGGGGAAGCGCCAAGTTTGAATGTGCGAGGCTGTTTTGTCAGCTCATACTTCGGGGGGTGAGGGTTATCGCTTTCTGCAGGGTGCGGGAGCAATGTGAGAAGCTTGTGGGGGCAGTCAAGTATGAGCTGGAGAGGCTAGGTCGCAGTGATTGTATCAACCGCGTGATGGGGTACCGGGGAGGATATACGGCCCAAGACCGGCGCCGGATCGAGACCGAAATGTTTGAGGGGAAGCTCATTGGGATCATTGCGACCACGGCGCTCGAGCTAGGCGTTGACATTGGCAGTCTCGATGCTGTCCTGACCTGGGGCTTTCCATACACCATTTCGAACCTCCGACAGCAGAGTGGCCGAGCCGGCAGGAGGAACAAGGATTCATTGTCCATCCTCGTAGGTGACTGCTTCCCGACGGACCAGCACTTCATGCAGAATCCGGACGAGCTGTTCACAAGACCCAATGCCGAGCTGCAGGTGGACTTGGATAACATGATGGTTCGGGAGGGACATATTCAGTGTGCGGCTTATGAGATGCCGATACGACCGAGAGAAGATGCCAAGTACTTTGGCGAGGATATTGAGAAACTCTGTCGGGAGCGCCTCGTCAAGGATGATTCAGGTTTCTACCATTCGCATGAGCGGTTCCGTCCGCAACCTTCGAAGTTTGTTTCGATCCGAGACACGGAGGAGGACCACTTCGCCATCATCGACATCACTCACGGACGGAACGTAGTCCTCGAAGAGCTCGAGGCATCCCGCGCAACATTCACAATCTACGATGGCGCCATCTTCCTGCACCAGGGCGTCACGTACCTGGTCCGGGAGGTCAACCCGGAAAGGCAAATGGCGCGCGTCGAGAAGGTCAAGGTGGACTGGACGACGACGCAGCGCGACTACACCGACGTCGACCCGATCGAGACCGAGGCCATCCGCCGGATCAGGGGGTCGCAGTCGCGGGCCTTCTTCGGCACCATCAAGATCAAGCAGGTCGTCTTCGGCTACTTCAAGGTGGACCGGCAGAACCGCGTCCTGGACGCGGTGCACGTCGACAACCCGCCCGTGGTGCGCTTCAGCAAGGGCATGTGGATCGACCTCCCCCGGCGGGCGCTCGAGATCCTCGAGTCGCGCCGGCTGCACGTCGCGGGAGCCATCCACGCCGCCGAGCACGCCATGATGAGCCTCGTGCCCAACTTTGTCATGAGCATGCCCGGCGACGTGAGGACAGAGTGCAAGAACAGCCTCAAGGAGTTTGCGGCGCAGAACTCGAGCCGCAAGAGGCCCGCGCGCCTGACTTTTTATGATGCCAAGGGCGGCGCGGGCGGCAGCGGGATCAACACCAAGGCGTTCGAGTTCGTCGACGTGCTCCTGCGCCAGGCGCTCGACCGCGTCGAGGAGTGTCGCTGCCCGTCTGGCTGCCCTGAGTGCGTCGCTAGCGAGTTCTGCAAGCATGCGAACGAGGTCATGAGCAAGGCTGGCGCCGAGGTCGTCCTCCGGTGCCTGCTTGACCTCGAGATCGACGTCGACGCGCTGCCGATGGGGCCTGAGGAGGGGTGGAATGGCCCTGTTCAGCTGGTTGAGACGATCGTGCTTGCCACGCCGGTACGTCCGAGGGATCGTGGGGCTTTGAGGCTTGTCGATGTTAAGGAGGAGGATGTTGATGAGCCTGTTGTCTTGCCGGAGTGATTGCCTTTCGTCCCGTGGGGGAGAGGACATTTTTACTGTTTGGCAAAGGCAGTATCAAAACGATGCAGTGTGAGCATAGTGAGCTTTGTGGCACTCAAGATTTTGATACTCAAGAGTAACTATAGAGCCCGGAACAGATCTACGCTTAGATATGGGCGCGAACAAAATTTATAACAAGATAACAATACTTTCCTAGGAGGGTTTATCCAGCCATTCGTTACCCTACTGCAACAGGGTGAAGTTATATGTAGATGCTTTGGTTTCCGCGAAACATTACAGAGGGCGAGTAGCAAGCCGCTTTCCAGGAGTTGATAGACATGAGCAAGCTCATGATTCCAAAAGTATTACCAGGTGATCAAATTCGACGTGCCAGACGCGTAGGGTCTTTTAGGAGGAAGCACAATGGGGTTTGCCCCAACCAGCAGGAGCATGGATGCACATATCTGCCCGCATTGATTTAGGCGGTGGCAATACCACAGAGACATCTCACCTCACAGCAATCCAAGGCATCATCTTGATTGGATCTACATGCCTAGGTATCCCGCACCTCCCATGGTCCTCGATACCATCCAGCCAAGACGCCAGCTCCTAGGCACACACCACCGGGGAGGGGCCCCGTTGCCACAGATCTCAGTCATATTCGACCCACCACCACTTCGTAGCCTGGGTGCCGCAGCAAACCATCTTGCCCTTGATGTCACAGAAGTAATACTTGCCGTTGTTGTGGCATGGATCTCCCTGGCACAGTGCCTGGTATGCCATCGCTTTGGGTGGTTTGCGAGACGTGTGGGAGGTGTTCGAGCTGTCCGTGTGTGAGTAGCTCTTTCCAGAGGCGGGATACTTGAATCTAAGCTTACGCTTGAATTTGGTCAACTCTGATTAAGTACTGTGAGCGTCGCTGAGTCAACGGTCTCGGATGTGACTCTGATGACAATGATTGACTGCAGAAGGGCCTGGAGAAATGGTCTTCTGCCGCTTGGTTGTGAAGCTTTGTGTTTTGAGTGCTGGGTATGCTTGATTTGAAACTGCTCTTGAGTTGATGGTTGTAACTTGCTTGTTTTGAGAATGTGGAGGGACACAAAAAGTCCAGTAAAATAAGCTCCTTTTATAGAATTGTGGAATAACTTGTAATTCATTAGTCGTACGTGACACGGCTTGACTACTGCTGTAAATCGACGTGACAGCCTAAATGGACCATAATAACCAATATGTCAGATTAGCTATTCAGCAGTGTATAAGAGCCGTACTGTCACATCGCGCAGTGACATACCCTGGTTGTATAAGACAATGGCTAACGTTAGATGTGACAAAATATGTCTAGCGGTTCACTCATATCGATCTGAGTCTGGGTGGGAGAGATAGTCACAAATTGAGAAGTTGTGAATCAAGGTCAATGGTAATTGGGCATTCTCACACTCAATAAAGTTTGTCACAGATGTACACGAAGTCATTGTTGGAAGCGCTGGTGGCCATGCCGTTTCCAAGCAGCAGGATTCACCGACTTTAGTTTATTCAGTCCCCGTTGTTGAATCATTAGCTGAGGCAACCTTCCGTGGCATGCTCGATTCCTTGAGTCTCCAGCTCAAGACATTCATAAGCAGCAGACCAAATTACATGACTGAACAATTCTGTCTGAGCCAATAGATGGGGCTGTCACAGAGCTCGGTATTTCCCACCTCAAAATAGAATCGGGGGCAAGTATGATTCCCATTTTGCAGCCTCAGACCGAGGCAGCCCAAGGAAGTCCGGGAAAGGATTATGGTATGACAACAGATGGTTAAGATGTAATCAATACTTACGTTCCTTTTCAGCCGTCTCCCAAGCCTCTCCCAGCCCGGCCTCTTGACAACATTCTCCAAGGCCTCTCGGAGCACCTCCGGATCGAGCACCTCGTCAAAGACTGCCAGACCAGACATATCATTCCCCTGTACGAGAAGATTGTTCTCAAAAAAGTGTAGTGGTCGCACTCGATCACCTGGGAACGTCTCCACGGCCGGCTTTCGCCCACCAAAGAAATAATTCATCTTCAAACTACCAAGTCAACAGCTTCCTTGGTTCTAATTAAGGTCGTCTATAATCGAAGAAAAGCTAAATTGAAGCTGCTCGCGTGTTTGCAGGGTAGACAAGAATGAAAGGTCATCCTGACATGCTGGCATGTAGGGGCTACTCACCTAGCCATATTAGAACTAAAGGGATTCCTGTTCCGGAATCTGGGAACCAGGGGCTCTCCAACCTGCAGAAGCGTGAGGGTGAGATTCTGGCAATGGGCTACTGTCGCGTTTGCAAGATCCATCATTCTTCATTTTGCGGAAACACCGTGCAGGTTTCAAAGGGATCTACTCAGGTACAAACATTAATGTGCAATAACGTAACCAACTATCCACATCCAACTCTTGTTGAGACTTTGAGCTCTTTCATAGTGGTTTGTATTCAGAAAGTGTTCCATTTTGACTATTCCTCTTCCGTCTTGGCCATACACCCGTTAGGTTCGGTATCGCACTGCATGCAGTGTGTATAGTGAAGTTGGCAACTCAACAAGACTTTGATACCCGGACAGCTCACTAGGATCTCGAAGGCCCAGGAGCTCAAAAGAGCGTTCGACCGATGGTAGCTCAGAAACACCCTCGTAGCCGCCCTGCTTCCTGTCACTCACAGTCGCTTTCATCGCACCGTCATTGCTGTTGCTTCGTATTTTCCGTCGTTTCATTAAGAAAAAGACTGCCAATATAATAGCAAAAAGACATACGACCCCACCAATAACGGCACCAGATAATGCTCCGGCTGAGATAGAATTGCTTAGAGTTGAACTCGGGCTTGTGTTGGAGATCGTAGGAGAAGACAGCGGTTGAGTGGCGGCTGAGGTAGAGCCGCTTGGAGTCGTGCTGGGACTTCTACCAGAAGATATGGTGGAGGAGACTGTTTGAGAGGCAGTCGCCAGATCTTCACTCCTCCAGTTAATCTGGATCATTGGTGCCATGATTATCCGGCTCACTGCAGAGGATGTCGGCAAGCCATCCAAACTCGTAATCGTAGATACGAGCGGAATCGTCGCGTAGCCTGTAGAGAGGAAGCTGCCCTCGCGCCACAAAGAGCCGTTAGAAATACGTTCGAGGCGGTTTGAACACAGCTCTGGTCTGGCCATTCGGCCTAGATGAACAACCAAAATTACTATAGAGGTCCATTTAGGTGTTGGAATTAAACACGCAACGCTGCAGGAAGCTCAAGACCGGGACGTACGTCGGACAACAACCAACCGCCGTTTCTCTCTCGTCCATCGCGAATTGCATTTTCCAGCCCGTACTCGACCCTTGTGTGGCAGAACAAGCGCTGGTGTACCCAGCAGGGCATGAAATCCCGGGCGAGTAAAAGCCCCAGCCGTTCAAAGGCGGGCTTTTCAACGGCGCGGCAGCAGTCGCCTGTGGCCAGCAAGTTGAAGCGTCAGCTACATGGTCGCCGATGCAGCCCTGGCCCCTGTACGCTGCATTGTAGGAGCTGTCGATGCCGGCGAGGGTGCATTCCTGTGGCGCGGTGAACACGGTTGTGAGAGGACCAAGGATATTTCGCGTCACGTACACCGTAGTGATATCTTGTGTCGGCGTCGGTGATGCCATTTGAAAGTCCGGCCTTTCAGGTTGGACGGCAGAAGTAGCTGGATTCTGGAGGTGCTGGACAAGGAGATGCACGGAACGAGAAAACATGCGTTGGTAGAACGAAGAACCAGACACAAAGGATTGGCGGTAGACTGTGATCACACAAAACACCAGCACTTGAACGCTTCTGAACTTCAGGCACCGCCTGGTCGGGGCCCTCGTTTCAGCTTTGCCCCTGGCTCAGCTGAAAGCCCAAATAATCTTACGGCCAAAGCTTTTTTGCGTGTGTGGCGATGATTGACTGGCAGGAGATTGGGGGCCGTTCAGAAGGTGTGGTCACCATTTCTGTGGCCCAGCGCCATTCCGGGAAGGGTAGCATGTACCTTGTGAAGCGTCCTCCTTCAAGGCCTCTTTGTCTGTGTGAGTTACTGGCATTGAGACTTGTTGCAGGATGAGCCTATCTGTTTGCCCGGGGACTTTCCCGCATTAGTGATATTATGCCTGGTGCAGTTGCGCCTAGACTAAGCTCGACTGCCGAAGACTTGGAGGACATAACTGCCATGGCACAACAACAGGCCGAGTATGTGTTGGTTATGATTCAGATACCGTGTTGTTTGACGATAGACCTGTGCATTTGGGCTATCTCAGCCGTGTTGGTCTCTATCCATGATGTGGCGGCCGCATTGTGGCCCAAATATTTCTATTACACAGCGTTCTCAGCGACAAGCATTGCGCCCTCTCTGTTCTATATATGATTGTAGGCTCCTAAGACATCTTTAAAGATTGTCCAGATCGGTTCGTAATTGGCCAAGATGGTCCTTTTGGGTGCTTTGGCGGCAGCTAAAACATTTTTAGATTCTCTGTTTGACCCGGCCCCACTGGAGCTGAAATGCTGTGCCACCTCACCAATCCTGCTCTCTGCCTAATCTGAGGGTATTGGATCCCTTGATCGCTTTAAATCGGCTTATTGATATTTCACTTCTGTTACCGAAATCAGAAAAAGTCTCGCATATTGATAAGTTGCCATGTGTGAGGGCGAATCTTAGAGTCCTGCGACTGTCGTGGTATTTTCCCTGTTGAAGACGCATGTGATGCCCTCTGTCTAACAAGTGGTCTCGTTTTTAATCTGGACACATATGCTTCTTGAGCAGTATGCATCCAGTTCCTTCATACAGTGATCAACGCTTAAACGCCCAGCGTTAAAAAAAATACAATGCCGATAACAGTAGGTTTCGAACACAATTGTAGCTTGTGTCTAACAAAAGAACACAGATATCGAAAGACTGCAAACCAATGTCTCGACTCATCGCTTAATTTCCACTTACGCAACCCTCCGAGTGTTTCTCCATAGCCACGATCACTGAACACATGGCGGCGAGGCACATGTTAAGATGGGATGATCCCCGGACTCTATTTGTGATAGGTGTCGGAAGCCATACTTGTATTCCTTGACGTAGAGCTTCGTTAAAGAGTTCTAAATCTGGACGGTTTGTCCGGCAGCCAACATTAGGCAGAAGAAGCGAAATGATGCGCACAACCACAATTGTCCATGCTTTCTGGGTACAGATTTTCCCGTTTGTACCATTACTCGACTAATACCTGTTCTCAATCACCCGTAAGGTCGATAGTTTGGCTTAAGCTGCGGCCAACACGCGAACTCGGATTAGAAACCTTTTCTGCAGATGCAGCCATGTTGGACGAAAATCTTGGAGTCTCCCAAAATTGGCCGGTTGTCGTTACAGTGTCATGCAGGCTTGAATTTCCAGCAACATTTTCGGAGTCAAAGGCGCTGCAGTGCCTGTGGTCGGTGTTCTGAAGAGTGATATCGGCCAGATCATTGCTTGTTGACTTGTCGAGTGGTTGTGTCGTCTTGGCATACTTTGTACGTCTCTGTTGACCGAGCTCACTGATATCAGGGAAGTCTTCATCTGATAAGTCGCCATGGGAGTGTTCTGCCTGCTGCGATAGCAGTGGAGCCTCGCTAAGTTGAAGGTATGGAGAGACAAAGAAAGTTCTCTCAGATGGAGCCGTCTCAAAGTGACACCCAATGCTTCTCTCCAAGCCACTAGATTGTCGACCTGCCTGTTTCTCTTCCGATTTACCATGACCAGTGTCTTTGAGTGGGGTGCTCGTCGTGACCGCGTTGTTCGCATATTTTCTAGGCCTTCCACGCTTCCTCTTCCCTACCTCCGCTTGCATGTGTCCTTGTCCTGTGGGCTGTGCAGACACTTTCGCCGAAATTGTTGAGTTCGGAAGCTTTTGAAGATCCTGAATACCAGGCAAAGCGAGCTTTGTGATGCTGTCTGGGATGTCGCATTCGATTCGATCCACGTGTTCGTAAGTTCTGATGCGAGAGGCTGCTTTGGTGATCTTCACGGGCCAGCTTTCCAGAAGATGTCTCGGCATGATGGCGGGAAGTAGGAACGAGACCTTTGACATTGGAATGTTTCCCGACTCCTTGGATGAGACGCTCCTCACGAACTCCATTGCCAGCTCGTCAAGTCTGTCACGGAGGAGCAGTCTCCTCGCGAGAAGCATGCGGACCACCCAGCTGATATTCTCTTGTACGCTGAAATTGTAGCGGGAAGTAATGATGTTCCGAAGAGCCGCGTTGTCCACTTGTGAGTCCCAAGGAAATCCAGATCGAAACTCCAGCTCACTAGAGACCTTGGGTTTGATGTAGTTCCGAAGTAAATCCGTGCTGGGAAAACCGATAGGGGGAAGGACGTGGTTCCCTTGGTTCTCGAGGAATTGCTTGAACTTTTGCCGCCAGGCGGTCATATCTCCGTTTTCGAATGCTTTCGCTAGTTTTAAGCCGTGTCCCCGTCGGATTGCTTCCAGTGCAAGTTTCGGTCCACATTGCACAAGTCCTTTGGGGTCATAGTCACCACCGACGATAATGGCAAAGAGCACCAGGTCTCTCCAGTCCATACCCTTAGCCTTCTCGGCGATCTTGTCCATCTGGTGTAATCGGGCATGCGTGTTACTCTTTGAGCCATCCGCCTCGATGTGGAATCGGAGCATGGCGGTCCCTTTGAACAGGAACGTGTCGCTGTCCTCGGACCACACAGCGTCCACCAGCCCCAACCGCTGCATCTGAGCGCATTCGGCCTCGGCCTCCCCGGGGGCTTGCCACCAGGGTATTCCAAGTACCTCAGCAGTCGATTTCAAAAGGGCCAGATTCTCTGTGATGAAGGAGTACCCTTTGGTAGTGATCTTGTTCTTTTTCGGGGGTCTTCCGGGCCCATCAACGACCAGCACGACTTGAATGCCATGAATAGCGAGCCGCATCATTCGGTAAAGGACGGCTTTCTCGATTGGTTGGGAGGCTCTTTGGGAGACCTGTCTGATTTTCTGTACTGAAATGTCATCGAGATTGTGGAACATCCAGTATGGTAGATCCACTGCGATTCGATATGGTCTTCCGGTGTTTTGAATGTGTTTTGATGCAAGGTCGAAGAGATTGACGACTTGTCCTCCTCCGAAAGTCGGCCAGAATCTGGGTGACAGGCATTTAGAAGCGAAACCAAGGCACCATTTGGGAAGCAATAGACTGACTCTTTGATTCCCATTTTCATGTGAGGTCACTCGATGCTGGCTGGTGTAGTGGTGGAGAGTAGAAAGAAGGCCGGTGTGGAAATGAAGCCGTCGGTTACAGCATGATGCTTGACATCAGCGCGGTTGGTTGCCGAGTAGGGAGAGCACGTCAAGGACGTCAACAGACTTCTCAGCGCAAATCAATCGTAGTGGGTGATCGTGCGATGGTTCGTCTGCGAGACCGTTTGCGATACCATTAGTTCTTTCTGTCTGCTACTGAGATGTTGATGTGGTTGCAGGTGGGGTCCGAGACCCTATGTGTCACAATTCAACGTGGTTGTTGCTTCCAAGGTTGCTGCCAGGCTGATTGCTGTGCTGGCAGACACAAACAACGTTGAACCTTTCCGAATTTGTGAGGCTCAAATCAACAGCTAGCACAGGAATCGTAACCAACGGAAGAGGGATCGTGCATCGTTGTGGTGGGCAATTGAGGTTGACGAGAGTGGCTTCCGTGTGGGCGGCAGTGCGGCAGATGTGGGCCAGGGACATTACATTGAGGGCGTCCATTTTGGTAGCCTGTGCTGCCGCCCAACGTCAATGTGTTCTTCATTGATAGGGATATTGCTTCACTCCATCACCCTTTGCCGAGCGACCGCCGGTTGCAAATTAACATGCTTTCCGCGAATTCACCCTCACGACACTAGCAGACAAGAGACCACTTCACTACTTCCATCCCTTTTCTTCGGTTAATCGAACCTCCGACATCCTCAACAACCGGGGCCAATGTGGCTACCACCGCTGAACCTCCCAGCGGTAGCCCATGGCTCCGAAAAGGGCTTGGCATGTTGCTCGAGCACGTCGTGTCAGGCATATTTAAAGCGGCCGCATGCGACGCGGCCAACCATGACCAGACCTTAAAACCAACAAAGTTTCCTCCCAATCCTCCCAGCGGAAGCCTACAAGTCGGCCAGCCTCACCAAGTGCGGCCCATGAAATCCGCCGATGCTTACCGCCTGCCACAGCTCTCGTACGAAACCCTGCTAGACAGGACTTTGAGTCAAGGTGCAGGCACGCCAGTCATCCAGATCCTATTACTCCAACTTCCTCCCGAAAACGAAACGCGCGTCGCTAGCGTATCGAGCTCCTCGTGGAACTGGGTAAGGCGAAGTGGCATGCAACAGAAGTCGACTACCTGAGCTACCGCATTAGCCCTAGAAAGATCAGCATGGACATTTATCTTGTATGGGTTATCCCGCCCTCTTGATCCATACCCCACGCCACGGCTGACCGCAACATGTAAGTCCCGTCCTAGGGCCTTGAGGATTTCGCCATTGATATCATCCTTCCCAGCCTCCTCATTGGAGTCTCGGCGTTGGTAGCAGATCAGCAATCAGGCGAATCAAGAGGAGATTGTGTATAAGCTATCTAGCTAGACTCCAGTCTCTTCCAAACTTGGTATTTGATTATTTTCGCAAAGATTATTTTCGCACTGTCGGCACGCGCTACTAGTATACTGTCGATGTGATTCACTCATCCTCACGTCCTCTCCAAACATTCATGACCTCTCTCGCGTGCGTGACACTCAGCTCAGGCAACCTTTCATTCAGCGTGTCGCTGGTCAGCACCTCGTACTTGCCTAGACCAGCCTGATAGTGAATCATTGCATAGAAGGCCTCTGGATCGGTCACGAAATCGATGTTCGGAAATTCCGAAGCGAAAGAAATCTTTCCGGCCTTCAGCTTCTCGAGGCTGTCATATGCCACGCTGAACTTGGAGCCTGGGATAGTTACCTCAGCCCATATACCTAGGTACTTTCACGCTGGAGAGCCTGGTGCAACACTCACCGCGCGCTTCTTCCGCCATCTCTACTAGCTGATTCATCGTGAGACAGTCGCCGACGATGGTGCTCACTTTGGACCACGACCCCAAGCCCATCATATTGGCCACGAATTTGCCCATGTCTTGAGTGGTCACGAAATTGGCCTTGGCCGAACCATCGCCCGGAACAGCCGCCCAACGCCGTACCATGTTCAGTACATTCACCCATGGATGAAGGTGCGTCTGCCAGTACGGCATACCAAAGTAACCGAGGAACCAGCCGTTCACGACACGCGTGTATTCGAGTCCGGTTTGCTCGAGCGAATAAATTGCCTCGAAGGTATACCTTGCAAGTGGGCTGATATCAACGCATCTAGCCACACGCGTCAGCACGTTTCGACTCCAAGTCTACCTAGGTATGTTGTTCTAGCCTACTCTTGCCGCTGTAGCATGTCAAAGCTGCTGATAACAAACCTACGGGGTTGTCTTGGACTGCTGAGCAGCTTTGATAAGATTCAGTTGAGCTTTGTTGGTATCTGGGGTCACCACGCCTATTGCGCAGATTAAAGTATCCACGCCGGCGTCTTCCAACGCATCACTCGTGCCCTGAACGTCATCATAGTCGGCGTTGAGGTACGTGATGTGTTCTTCGGGCAAACGATCCTGGTGTCATATATTGGTAAGCGACGTACCACCCAATTCCAAGGCCTCACGGCTTAACTTACACTGCGAGAGAAAACGAAAACTCTGTGTTTACCGTGTGCCACAAGCGCATCGACTATGGTCCTACCTACTGGCCCAGATCCGCCAGCAACAGCGACGACACCCATTGTGAAGTGGATTGAAAATTTTGCAGGTTACAATTGACCCCTTTCACGTTGCCGCGAACTTGTTTCGCAAAATACCTGGGGTCCATGGGCGGGAATTTATCAAAAAGCTGCGGCGTGGGTCCTAGTACAGCAATTCAGCCCAAAGGCCAAGCAGGGTATAAGTCCCAGCCAGCTGCTTACACATCCACGGTGGGCAGCATGATTCGCAGCTAGAGCAATCTGACCGCAACACGATCTAGACCGTTGAGACCCCGAATGGAAATAGCTTCGACTATTTCCTTTTTAGACAACATTCGCTAGTGGAAAGCCTATTGAGCACCGCATGCAATTCTTTGGACTTCGACTCATAGACTGATCAATGAGCGTGGCAAATGGACCCTACTAGTACGTTGGAGACTTCCAGAGCAATGCACCAATTGTTGTATGCATGTGCACAACGTACATATTCCACCTGATAACCTGAAGATTAACCGGCGTGCCTCAACTACCCCATTTCCGGAAATCGCAAGACGAAAGGGAACATTTTTTGAGACCTGCCTATAATCGAACGACGTATCGTTAATGAAATTAGATACAGACGAGAGATCACATGATTGCCAAGCACGACATAGCATCAATATTGTCGTGTTTCAATCCTTACAATGCATCCCAGATGACAGGCCATTAGAAAGGTCTGCTTTAATTTCTTGATCATCTAGTCAACCTTTATACAACCTGAGTATTTTCTTAAGCAGCTTTTATAGTATTATTTCCTCAGCTGAGAATTGTAATATCAAAACTCCTTAATTATTGTTTCATAATTGGGAATAGTATTGTGAAGCTCATTAATCAGGTATTGCTTAAGGCTTATGCGGTTATTAATTCAGCACAGCTGATATGGCTAATCACGAAAGCAGCAGCGCGGATTGTATCACATGTATTACAAAGTAGCATATCCAGCACTGTTTCTAGAGGGTTGTATTGCTCCTCGAACCCGGGTATGAAAGCTGGAAAGTATTTTGCTCCTGCCCCTGAGAGCTTTACTTGGAATAGGCCTTCACTACTTTACACGACCACCTCACTTTACTTACACTGGTACGCGCGGTCAAGCAGACTCTCGTCGTTCTCCACAGACAAGCTCCTTGTACATGCAGGTCTAACCGGGGAACCACGCACTGCACCCCACACCTAAGCCAGATACTGCAACCCGAGTCGACCATACATCACGAAAGCTCCCCAAACGCGACGTTACGTGCGGGAGAGGGCTTGTCCGCGAGAGAGTTTAATATGCGTATGGCGATGACGAGGGATAACTCCCCGGAAGCAAATGGGAATACCAAGCACAACGGAAATTCAGTCACGGTAGAGGAGCCAATGGGTAGTCTGTACGAAATCACGCGACTGAAGAATATAAGGTCTAATAAAGCCAATACCGTACGTCCTGCGATGGAGCGAGTCCAAGTGCAAGACCTTGTATCCAGGGGTATCATACCTTCAATGCGTCGTGTCACTAAATAGAAATCGAACAGCTTCCACACGTCCCTGAATCACTACCTCTGGGTCGGTCTTGAGCAGACCCATCCAGACTTCAAGTCGGTAAGGAAGTCGTCGGAGCTGCTACAGCCACGATTCTGACAGTCACTGCGCTCCATATTCCAACAAGCGCCGAAACCTTCGACAATTGCTATAAGGAGTTCTTATTCCTCATATCGAGCTCGATGTTTAGTCGACAGCACAGCGTCGACGATGTGCGAGCCCTATGTATTGCCGCATTCTGGCTGTGGCACGCGCGCCAGGAGAATAACCCTTGTATCGGGCTCCTTCCCGCCAGAGGGAATCATACTATACTCGTATCTCGCCAAGCTGCAGCTCAATTCGCTCGCGATCCGTGGCGTGAGCCTGTCCAGCGGCCAGCTGTCGACGCAGCGCAAGGAGTTCGTGAACCTGGCCATTCGTCGCCATCCTCAACTCCTTCGCCGTCTTCCTCGCGCCCATCATGGGCGTCATGGTCTGCGACTTCTTCCTCCTGCGCCAGCGCAAGGTCAAGCTGTCGCACCTGTTCTCCCCCGATGGCTCGGACTACTGGTACTGGCACGGCATCAACTGGCGCGTGATCCCATGCTGGATCGCGGGGTGGGCGCCGACGGTTGGTGGCCTGATTGCTATCGCGAGGAAGGACGAGAGCGCACCGGATGTGATCTATGAGTTGTATTACATTTCTCCTCACGTTGGGTTCTTCATCTCGTTCGTGTCGTTTTACCTGGCTAATATCGCGTTCCCGTTGCCGAATCTGGGCGAGTTTGATGAGGAGGATAAGTATGGAACTTTTACGGCGGAAGAGGCAGCTAAGCTGGGTGTCGTGCCGACTGACTCTGCAACTGCGACGGGGTTTGGAAAGGAAGAAGGAATGGACACCAAGGTCAATGAGATTTCAGATAGTAGTTCGGTTGGGGAGAGAAAGTGGTGGAACTTTAGACGTCGTTGAGTGGGAGATCGAGTCAACCCCTTTCAAACCCGCCGTTGAACCTGATGATTCCACTCTAAGCCGTGTGAGAAAAGTACAAATGTTTCCACTCGACTTATAAAACACCATTTAGCAGACAAAATGTGCTGAAAAGCACGTTCGATACAATTCAACACTAGATATTAGTGTTATATCATCCTCCACTAAACCAACTGCATTGTCTTCGCCCTAAATGGGGATCTTGAATCCGGTGATCCTCAATTTCTGGAAAACGCCATCCGGATCTACCCTCTTCGCAACATCTTTGAGAAACGCCACATTCTTCTCACCGTACAACGCGATCGGATGTTGATCCGCCCAGGCATAGTTGAGGTATCTCCAGTCCTTGTACACCCCAAGTTCCTTAGCGTAAGCATCGATGTCCTTTCGGAACTCAAGCGCGAGTGGAAGCATCCTGTCTTGCATCTCGGGTGTTTCACACGTCAGAACGATAAGCCAGTTGGTCGTGGGCCCATCAGCCACCACCTCCTCAAGCCCAAGGATGTTGCCTCCATTCGCTTGGGAGTGTTTGGCCATTGATTGCGTGAAGGGCTGGAACTGTACGAGGACGTCGTAGGTTATGTTTTGTCCAGTTTCTTCTTCCATCTCTTGTGCTATCTTCTCAAACTGCTCGCCGTATATTTGGAGTCTATCGTCGAAGAAAGTCATCATACGGAAGTCGTCTTGAAATTGGCCGGTGAACCAGTTGGCGCTGGAGCCATGGTTTTAGTGGTCAACCGGAAGGTCAGGACGGATATCATTGTACTTACTATAGACCGAGTGGTGTGGGACCAGTGAACTCAGGAACAATTTCGGCAACGGCTGCAACGCGAGAAGTGCTGCTCATATTACGTATGCTCTTGTACTCATCGAAGGCTGGAGCATCGCTGATGGCGTCGCTGTTGGTCAAGATTCCTCTGAGAACGTAGCCCCTGTGAGGCCCCCAAGATATTGCTACGATGTTCTGGCTTGCGGGATCCTGATCCATCCCTTGGTCGAAGTTGATATAGGCTCTGAAGAGCTGGTCTCTTTCGGTCAAGTTGTACTGGGTGAGACCTCCCCACATGTTTGGGTTATTGATAACTTCTGTGAGGGCTGTGAGTCTCTACATGTCAATCGGAATGGTCCGTGGACTCACTTTGATCGATTCTGGTGACAAAGCCTAAATTGCCGGAGCCACCCTTTTGAGCTTTGAAAAGGTCAGGGTTCGAAGTCGAGTTGGCATTGACCACGGTCCCATTTGCGAAAACAATCTCGAAGTTGATCACAGTGTCACACGCGAAGCCGTGAGCATTGGTGTGGAAGGAGTACTGCAAAGACCATAGTCAGGAGGGAATTTCAACAGCAAGAAGGGGCACTAGGAGCGATTGTACTTACACCACCGCCAGTCGTAAAACCTCCAACGCCGACGACTGAGGCTCGACCACCAACAGTGGTCACATTCCAGCCATCTCTAAGCGTCGTGTATACCCTCTCCCAAGTAGAGCCAGGACCTATAGAAGCGATGTTGGTTACGTTGTTGTAAGTCGTCGTGTTCATATAACCTAAAGCCAGTATGAGTCAAGCGCGAAGTGATCAAAGATACGGCTGCGCTGCTTGCCAAAGTCAACGGTGATACCATCCTTGGCACCATTGGACCCCTTGAAAGCCGAGTGCGCGCCACTCCGAATCCCGAACGGGCACTGATGCTTGGAGATGATCTTTGCAATACGCGACACATCTAACGTGTTTCCCGGGAGAACCATGCACCAAGCGGCTTGCGCCGCATTGGCGGAATAGTAAGACTGCAGACGCTCGTCGTATGTCTCTGTATCGGGCACAAGGACCTTGGTCTTTAGCTCAGGGTCCTGGGTGAGGGCGGAACACTTCTCCGGTTGTCAGCACACCAAATGCTAATGCCACGGGGGGGGGGGGGGACGAGTTGAAAAATGGTAAAACGGACGCAAACATCTTTGGGTCTGCGGTCACTAGTGATATCGACGCTCAATGCTGCTGGGAGGAGCAAGGCGAGGGTGGCTTGGCCTGAGGTGAACTTCATGGCTGCCCTGGTCGAGCCGAATTGACCTTGGCACGCGTGAAAGAGGGGTCTGGGGAGGAGTAAGATTGAACAAGGGACAGGAAGAATATGAAGACTGGAGGGAGAGGGACCTCGGGAAGCAATCGGACAAGACTTAGGTAGTGCTCCAGTAGACTTCTGCGTCTGGACAAAATAAATGGGGAACGGATGACCAAGTATAAAACTCACAAAAACGAAGAAACATATGTCAGCTTCTATATTTACGTGTCTGCTTTAGTACAATAAGCTGCTTATCGTCAACCTCGCTCAACATAGCCCGAGAATGTAACTAAAAGACCCCAAGACCTGCGGTGCAACCAACTTTCGTCCCTCCGAGTCAAGCATGTGGAGTGCAGATCCAGTTGACACACCTACGCCCCAAAAGTCTACACACACTCATATGTGGTGACAGTTTAGTCTCGAAAACCACATATGGGATTTGCCGTCTCTCCCTCGACCTCTGCCCGGGGGAGTAGGAATCCTCTGCTGAGTCGTACAAGCACAAAGATCCCATGGAGGGATCACCTGCGCTGCCGCGCCAAGTGGAGAGGAGCAGACAAGACATCTACTGTAAGAGGTTGTCCAGGAGGGGAAGCCCGGCCATGCTAGCTGCTTGAAGCAAGGCCTCTCGCATAAGCTGTAGGCTTACAGGATCTGATTCCATATTTCTTTGGTTCGTTGAACCGTGTTGCTGCCTGCGCCAAGGAAGGAGGCCTATCATGTCCATCTTTACCAATTGAAACATTCTAGACGCTCACCGCGATTCATACCCATGTCCAGAGCGGAAGATTGCATACACCATTTAAACAACACAGTTGAAAACGTCGTTACAGAATCCCTTATAATCAAACGAACAATAATCTACTCTGGGGGGGGGGGGGGTTGTATCCCAGCAGGCACAGTGGTGATTTACACGGGATAAGCTCTGCGAGATGTTTGAGTGCCATTGTAACCTCGTGGATCTTCTATTCGAGCCACTCGAATATGCGTCTATCTAATGTCCTCCAATAATGATGCATCCGAAATGCAAAGCAACCAGTAAGTATCCAGAAAAAGAGTGCGCCGTTCCCAAAGACTCCGACATTCCAATTGTCAAGACACTCATGTCCCGTTCATTTAATCATTTCGTCACTCATGCGTATATGCGTCTTCCATCCATGTAAATTGCCTTCCGTGCAAATGCGCTGTATCAAATGCCAGCGGTCGTGTCGTGATGCGCGCTCTTCTAGGCTCACCACGTACCGGGCCCAAAACGACCGCCCTCTGGGACGGTGTTGTAAGAGCAAGCCTGCCAGTCGCAGCCTTGCTTGTACACCTCTGTGCCCCACCAACTGAAGTTCTTTGTCCAGCCTGGGTAGATAAGCCCAAAGAAGACTACAACTATGCCAAATGCGAGTCCCGAGTCCAAAGCTGCACTCAAAGTCATCGTGTACTTGGCCCACCATGCCTGTGCCCTGTTCTTGATCAGGTAGTTGAAGAAGTAGCAAACGACGGCCCAGACCGAGAAGTTGAGCCCAGTGGCAGGCGGAATCCAACTCAAGGAGCCGAATAACACCGGTAGATTGATCTTGCGAACGATACTCTTCTTTTTGTTGCGGCTGTAGAAATACAGCGGAATCGGTGCGACGGCTCCCAGGAGGAAACACCAGACAAGCGGCCGGTAGGTTGCGTTGGGCCCGAAAAATTCACCAGGTCCAACAACACCCCAAAGAATGGAACCGTTGAAATGCACTCGGGCAAGCGGACACGTGAAGCCGTTGATCGCCTCGGGCGTGCATATGCCGGGAACATTGACAAACATCCAGTTCAATACCCCAATTTGCGTCAGAGACGAGATGATTGTCGCCACCATTTGGACCCAAAACAACGTCCTGGGCGGGATCTTCATATAATGGCCAAGCTTGAGATCAGCCGCGAACTTGATACCTTGCGAGGACGATATGTAGCCATAGGTGACGAAAACCATGTTGGCGACCGGACGACCCGGGAAGACAGCACCACAGACCAGCTGACAGATCAGATAAATACTGCTGTGCTGATTCGTGACCGCCATAATGATGCCGATAGGAATGAAGAGGATGGTACAGATCCCTAGCGCAAGCAGCAGCCCGTACCAAGGTAGGTGGATCGGATAGTACTCGACGACAAAGATGCCCACAACCAGCATCGTCGCGAATGTGATCAGATACCACGTGATGGGGGCATCTTTGTACCGCTTCATTAGCCGGTTGTGGACGTCTTCTCGATTCATCAAGCCCTCAAGACCGGAGCCTGACATTGACATGCTTCGACGTTGTCGCACGCCATTCTCATGCGGCCTTCCGTCCGTGGAATCTTCTGGTTCGTTGGCAAGTGGCTGATACGCAGCCTTTGATTCCTCCTTCGCCTCTCGCAACGACCTGGTCCATTGCCTCCAGATATCGTGGCCATGCCAGCAAGCCGTGTGGGTTAGCAACGCTGCCAGTCCAGCGAACTGAACACCGTAGCTGAGGACATATGTGATGGGAAGGAAGACTCGGCTGTAGTTCTGGTACGCCTCCTTGTCAAAGACGAAATCCTTTGTCAGGATCTTGCTGACGTCGTAGACTTTGCCAGTGTTGTCGAACACGGCCGCCGACAGAATAGGCATGTACGAAGAGTAGAGCCAGTTGCCGTAATAGGCAATGGGTGCAATGATCCACATGACCAGGACCAGTCCACCAACGACGTTCATGGCAGCCCAGAAGGGCGTGAGCAAGGGGCTCCCGATGTAAGCTATCTGAGCCCAGTCGAATGTGACAGGGAACAGCCCTAGACCAGAGGTGACACCAAAGAGGTTGGCAACCACGACGTTCTTCGGCGCGAACCATGTGAGGACGTTGAAGTAGCTCAAGCATGGCATCAGCAGACCTGGAAAGAAGTAGAAGAGGAAAGACACGGTCCAGACGACGTAGAAGAAGTTCCACCGGCTTATGCGCCATCCGTCTGCCGGCTTGTTCTCCTCTTTGTGGAGGGTCGTGAACATGGCGGCCGACATCAGGGTGCTGGGCCAGATCATGCCGCTAGGTCGAACCAAGAAGCGCCGTGTCAGGCCGGCGAACGCGTAGCCTAGGATTTGTGTCGACAAGGTCAGGAGAAGCTGGTAGATGATGCTGGCGTCTTGTTTGTAGAATTGCGTTTGCTCGACAATAACATCGGTGGCGAAAGCAAAGCCG
The DNA here is from genome assembly GCA_039880775.1 of Diaporthe vaccinii. Taxonomy (NCBI): domain Eukaryota; kingdom Fungi; phylum Ascomycota; class Sordariomycetes; order Diaporthales; family Diaporthaceae; genus Diaporthe; species Diaporthe vaccinii. The sequence goes on from JBCEDN010000003.1 coordinate 284,606, forward strand.
AAGGAAACGTTGCTGCTAACATAGACGCAGGCATGCTCCTTTTCGTTCCACCGGCCTTGTGCCAGCCACAACCGTAAACGACCGAGTCTGGTTCGAGGAGTCGAGCTCAGAACAGGGTCGTCTTCATTCAGTGGCACCGTCGAAGACCCGACACCGCCAGACAAGTTACCATCGACGAACAGCTCGGGAGGATCATCGTGACGCTTGAGAGTCAAGTCCCAGAGCAAACCAAGAGGGTGAACGAGGAGCAACGCTATTACAGGCGTGATGGAAACACTGGGGTATCTCAAAGAAAAGAACAAGTTGGTGGAAGATCCAAGAATCGAAAACAGAACGCTGAGAGTCCACATGCGAGGTGTTGATATCGACAAGGTCGTATTGTCGTATGGTGCGACGGAGGCGCGGACTTGTGGATAAGGCGAGTTGTCGGGAGGGTCCTCATCGCCATCAGAGGGTATTGAGACACCAACACTATCGTCCTCGTCATCTTCAGTGTCACTTGTCTTTGGGTCCGCGAGAACGTCGCTTGCCAGGGACGACTCGGTCACTCCATAGCGGCCTTCTATCCCGCCAGTGACTGTGGAGCTGGCTAGCTCTTCCGACGAGCGCGAAAGCCGGCCCCGTGACACGGATTTCCGGAGCGATGAGTGGGACTTGGCTGATCTTGTAGTGCGTGTACCACCACCATGAGTGTCTCCGTCACTCGAGCCCTCGCCTGCGTCATTGCTGGCGTCCGATGTAGCCGTGGTAGCACCTGCTGACCCGAGCGGGACAGCGCCGTAGGATGGCGACCGGAAGCCTGGCGAGGAGCGCAGGAAGGGCGGCGCCTTGTTTAGGAGTTGCATGGGGAGTTGGTCGGAGGGTCGTGCGGCGACATTCGGGCTCTCGTTGGCAGTGTCTCCTCCAGAATGAACAGATTCAGTGCTCGTGCCATGTGAGAGGTCGAGAGAGGCATCCGGGGAGGCAGGAGCGGAGGATGCGTCGGTTTTGACGTTGGGAGAAGGGTGGGATGGTGGGTCGGGAACGGCAGGCAGCGGATTGTCCCGCTGCTGTGCCAGAGCAGGCGTGGGGCGTTGTCTTGGTTGATCTGCCTGGCCTGTGTGAGTGGGAGTGGGACGGTGACTTGATGACCCTGGCAGTGGGCGCAATGGGATGTTTTGGTGCAGCTGAGGCTGGATCTGACCGGCGGCAGCGGTGGCACGGGGGTCTGAGTCTGAATCGAGGCCAAACCCAGGGGTACCCTCCGTGTCTATGCCGCCTGGATGCGTCATACGCGCCAAAGGCAAGGCGAAAGGAAGGATAGCGTGGATAGATCTAATCTGATCCGCCGATAGGAGGTGAGGCGATGGGGGCAAGTGCACGCAGCGCGCAGAAAGACATGCGGCCGCGGGGGGGTACCTGCAGTGTGCAGTCACGGGCGGTGGAGCTGACGGGTACCGAGCGTGGACGGAGGCGTCGGAGGCTTGAGTCCTCGACACGAGAACCTGGGAATCCTAAAAGAAGCAAGGCCAACGAGCGCCTAGGGCAGCACAGCAGCCGACCGACGCGATGAAACGTAACGTAATGGATGGCCTGGGGGAAAAGACAAGGCGTGGCGTGGGATGGGCACCAGCTGACAGGGTGCTGCGACAGTAGGAGGCGCAGGCCCGCAGCTGTCTGATGACACTGACGCCGAGACTGGCAGGCAGAGCTGGTCTAGTGGTGTTGAGGCCCCTTGCACTCAAAGACTACCGATGCTGCTAGGCGGGGTCTGACATGCACGAGGTGATGGTGGCCCAAAAATGACCAAAAGAGGCCGATAGAGAGCGAGCGGCGAGTGATTTGTGACCAGCGAACAGCGAGAGAGCGTCGGGCGGGGCAGTAGCCTGATAGCCAGCTTGCGAGCCCAGCCACCCCGGCTTGCCCGGGCAAGATGGAGCTGGAGATCGCGCGATAGACGAAAGAAGCCGCCTTGTGTTCAGCACTGTGTGACTATGGCAAGGCGGTACGAGTTGGCCATTGAGTGCTGACTCCTTGTGAGACAAATTTGTGTAAGGAAGTCGTCGGCAAGTAAGTTGACACGACAGCAACGGCACATGCCAACCAACCGTAGAACCTTGTGCACACCAAATTGATGCCGGATGTGGCGGATGTGCTTGCAATGGGAACCCTGCCTCGTGCCCGTCCCTGGCATGCAACCTTATTGATGAGATTGATAAGATAACTCCATCACTGTGCCGAGCAGAGGGCCCTCCCGTCTTCCGACGTCCGATCGCCGCAGTCCTTATTGCCGTCGTCTCATTTCAATCCCAAGTCTTCTAACCGCTTCGGCAGATATAGAATATACGAACTGGGCAAGTGTATACTTACTTGCATTGTGCGAGCAGCAATAACTGCTTTGCGATCCAGACAGACCCCCGACAAGGAGACCACGAGAGGATTGCGGATACCAGCTTGAGAACAGGAATTTTCTCCCCGCTGCAACACTGAGTCACTCTATTTCCCACGCAGGCGCACTCTCAGTAGATACCGCAGGAACCAGGCGTGGCTTGTTTGCAGTCGATATCATACCCACAACGACCGGCCAGGGGAACGAAGCGAACTACCAAGCTGCGACTGGTTCCCCGACGCCATTTCCCGCCCCTCACACCATTGCAGGAACCTGATCTGCACGCACCCTGCGACTTCGGACGCCGGGCCTCCCAATCTGTCAATTTGGGCTTCACATGTCCGGCAGGCTGCGCGTGTCTAAGCCCATCCTTCCCTTCCCACAACATAGCACCAATGAGTGGGGAGGTCAAAGCCGTAGACATGAACGCCGCCTTGTTCGCTGCAAAGCAGCAGTTGCGGTCTGCCATGAAGCAGAGGCTGGCTGCTCTCCCGCAGGACGCCATCAAGGAGCAGAGTACGTCTAGTTCTACACGGCCAGAGAGTGACATTTGGAGACATGCATGGGACATTACAAGTGCTGAGTAGAGTCTAGGCCATATCATACACACCAAATTGCTGGAATTCGAGCCCTACGTCGGTGCAAATCGCATTAGTGTCTTCCTGTCGATGCCTTCCGCCGAAGTTCAGACCGACGCCATCGTCCAGCACGCTCTGGCCCTGGGCAAGCAGGTCTTCGTTCCCTATCTGCACAAGTCCCCTTTGTCTTCAGCAGGCAGCACCACACCCACCCGGGTGATGGATATGGTCCGGCTCGACAGCCTCCAAGATTATCAGTCTCTCAAGCGGGACAAATGGGGTATCCCAAGCATAGATCCGGCCACAGTCCACTCGAGACAGAGGATTTTGGGCGGTCCCGATGCACATCACTCAGACCAAGCGACTCTGGATCTCATCCTCATGCCCGGGGTCGCGTTCGAAGTCGCCTCCGGCTCAAAAGAAATCAGGCGGCTGGGGCATGGCAGGGGCTTCTATGACTTCTTTCTCCAACGGTACGCCGAGAAGCTGGAAGCGTTGAATCGACAGAAATCTTCTGTATTGCTCTACGGCCTGGGCCTCAAGGAGCAGTTTCTGTCCTCGGCTACAGACGAGGTCCCTGTCGGGCCGTATGATCAGCCTCTGCACGGGCTGATCTTGGGGGATGGAGACATCAAGACAGCCGTACCAAATCAAATAGATTGATCTCCCATTTTCAATTCCCCTCGAACTCCAACCGGTATGCTCTGCTCCCTGGTGTCGGCTCCCAATCCTAAGCCTATCCGGGATAGCTTCCCTCGACTGTGTGGTTCTCTGCATGTATATCTCGTCGCTCAATATGTTCCTCTTTTTAACCTGACAAGCTCTGGATCAAAGACACGTTGTCGCCTTTCAACAGGATTTGGCCTGTGTACAGGGTTAGCTCGATTCAATTCAGCAGCACTGAAAAACGGGAGCAGCTGCGCACCGAGGTTTTTCCTCTCCTCCTTGTCGTTCGTCTTCGTGATTTGCTTGACCTCGACTGCGTCATCGATCACCAGGTTCATGAACTCGTCGAATCCTCGGATCTTGCCTTCTATGCGGATAGCGAGCTGTGGGAACACGGCATCAATTAGTACGATGCACCAAATATGGAATAGTGGTTCAAGTTGTAAGAGCTCCCAGACTATTTGGGACGACGCACCTGCTCGTACAGCCAGATCTGGACAACAGAGTGTTGCTGGAGAAGCTTGAAAATAAAGTTGATGGGCGGGAGCAGCACACGGCGTCCGCCTCCACCTGCTCTTCCGCCTCCACGTCCCGTCATGGTTGTGCTTGTGGATCTGAAAGTCAACAGAAATGTAGCTTGGGGAGTCGAGAGAAGGCCGTTCGGAATCGATGGTCAGGTGTTGGAGGCTGAAAGTTGTCGCGTGGAACTGGTTTACCGTAGGTGGTGTTGCGCGCAGCCTGTCGCGAAGTTCAGAGCTGGGCGGCCCAGTTGCCTGCCCGGCGGAAAATGGCGCTAAAATTATTGCTGGTCCAAGCACAGCTGGCAGCCACAAGGTGGAAGCCTGGGGCCCCCCTGCTATGCTTTTGCTGCCCGGACCAGTGCACATGCAGCTGCAAGCAGAGAGTGGACAAGCAACAAGGCGACAAGGACCCTCTCCATCCTGATCTGACGTTGAATTTCGGAGGGGCACGCCGCGGCCCTCTCTTTGGACATTTGCTTTCAAAGAACACAACCACACCCAAACCGCAAGACCGCGAACCGACCGTGCCTGTTCCTCTACCGCACGCCTGCAAGTGGTCCAATCTTTTCGACATCGTTTGTTCCTCGCCTGCCACTCTCATTTTTCTGAGCTCCGACGCCCGTCAACGCGACTGCTGGCGCCCCTCTCATTTCAAGCAGCATAGCTGCTCCTCGTCGCAACCCACGCACCTGCACATCCACCCAAGCCGACTGCCCCTCTCTGTGCTGCCGCCGCACATCAAACAGGATGGCTGCCAATGGTTCATCCGACTCGTTCGCCCCAGACACGATTCTGGCGGCCATGACGACCATGCGTGGTGGGGAGCCGGATAAGAAGAAGGTGGCGATGGACTACCTGACCAAATTCCAGAAATCGGTAGGCACAGCCTTGCTCCATATGTCACTCGGGGTGCCGCGACTGCATTTCGCTTTGCTAACATGCCCTGTAGAAAGATGCCTGGACAACAACCCTCACGATCCTACAGTCCAACGCCGAGGCCGAGGCCATGCTGTTCGCGGCGACAACGTTGAAGGGAAAGGTATTACTCGACCGGGTGATACAGCACACCGCCGACATCGACTGACATGCCCTCGGTAGATTACCTACGATCTTATAACACAAGTACCCGAGGGCGACCTACCTGCCCTTCGCGACCAGATTCTCCTGCTCCTCAAGAAATTTGCAGCTGGGCCCAAACCAGTTCGGGTGCAGCTCTGTGTCTGCTTGGCAATACTGGCGATACAGTTGAGGTCGTGGAAGGATGTTCTGCCCACTGTTGTGTCTGCCCTTGGAAGCGATGTCCAGAGCGCTGGGGCTATCCTCGACTTTCTCCGAGTTCTCCCCGAAGAGGTGACCGAAGGCCGTAAAATTAACCTCTCTGTATGTGGATCGCCAGACGACGACCTGATCACCCATTCCGACACTACTGTGGTAATCTGAAGGACGATATAATCTCTAATAAACCTGGAATGCTAGGAAGATGAGCTCTCTGAGAGAACCACTGAGCTCCTGGCCGATAATGCAGAGCAAGTCATCAACATCTTTATCAACTACGCCCAGTCATCAGGTTTGTCGATGGAACAAAAATTCCTTGTAGCTAATGCCATTGCTGATCGTTCGCAGGCGACGCTGCTCACAACCCACAGCTCATGGAATGCATAACTTCGTGGCTACGCGAAATCCCCATCGACACCATCGGGAAGTCCTCGCTCCTGAACATTGTGATCAACGCTTTGGACAATGGAAACTGCTTGGAAGCCGCCGCCGAGTGCCTCGCTGCCATTTGCCGAGAGACAAGGGATGTGGACGACAACATCGAGATGATCCAGATCCTCCTGCCCAGGGTCGTCGAATTGCGGTCGCGGATGCAGAAAGCTGCCGAGGAAGAGGATACTGAGGCCTTCAAGGCTCTAACACGTGTCTTCGCCGAGGCGGGAGATTCGTGGGTTGTCATCATCGCCCGTGAACCATTGCACTTCCGGCCTCTTGTCGATATCATTCTGGAATGCGCCGCGAGGGACAAAGACAGGGATGTTATCGAGCACACATTCAACTTCTGGTATGAACTCAAGCAGATGATTGTCATGGAGCGGTATGTCGACGCCAGGATGCATCTGTACGACGTTTACGCCAAGTTGGTGGATATTCTTTTAAAGCATCTCGAGTATCCCACATCCGAGAGTGGGAACGAGCTTGACCTTTTCGACGGTGACCGCGAACAGGAGGAAAAGTTCCGGGAATTCCGTCATCATATGGGAGACACACTCAAGGACTGCTGTCAGGTGCTGGGTGTTGCGGACTGTTTGACGAAAGTTCTCGAGGCCATCAAGCTCTGGATGCAAAAGTATGCGGGCCAGGCAACTCCGACGTCAGTGCCGCACTGGCAAGAACTTGAAGCTCCCGTCTTCGCTATGCGCGCTCTGGGACGGATGGTTGACAAGGACGAGAAGACTGTCTTGCCGCAATTGATGCCATTGCTGGTGCAGATGCCTAGCCATGAGAAGCTGCGTTTCGCAACTATTATGGTGTTTGGGCGCTACACTGAGTGGACCGCACACCACCCTGAGTTCTTGCAACCACAGTTCAACTACATTGTCACCTCGTTCGAGGCGGACTCCAAGGACGTTGTCCGGGCTGCCGCTCAGGCCATCAAGTTCTTCTGCCAGGACTGCAAGAGCCTCCTTAGTGACCAGGTCGTTCAGCTGCAGTCGTTTTACGACCAGATACTCGACAAACTCCCTGTCATGAGCCAAGAGGAGATGACGGAAGGAGTCGCCAGTGTTGTCGGCGTTCAGAAGAACGAAGAGGTCTACAGGCTTCTGAAGTTATACTGCGACCCACTGGTGAACAGACTAATGGTAAAAGCCAACAATGCCTCGGATGAAGCTGGAAGATTGGCGATCGCTGGTAAGTCCGCTCTGCAGCCCCTAAATAGGACAAGATTCTAATCTCGTTATAGACCACGTGCAACTCCTCACGCTTTTCGTCCAGAATGTGGTCCCTCTAGTGGACTTCGGACAGGAGGATCCCGCTGTCAAGTACTGGCAAGAGGTCTTCCCAATCCTGTCTACCGTTCTGGACAACTTCTCCGGGTTCTCGCCCATTTGCGAGAGAATTTGCAGATGTTGGCGCAACATGGTCATCTCGTACCGCACGGGGATCACACCTCTGCTGCCGCAGCTGGCCAACAAGCTTGCGGACGGTTTTGTAAAGACTAAGCAAGGTGCTTTCCTGTGGGCAACAGGTGCCATCCTCAGAGAATTCTCCGAGGATCGCGAGCATGTGGACGACGCCATCACCGAGAACATTTATCAATTCTTCGAGTCCCAGGCGACAAGCGTACTCAGGGTGATGAGTGACATCCCTCCAGCGGAGTTGCCCGATATTATCGAGGACTTCTTCCGATTATTGACGGATGCGTTACTCTACTACCCTCACAAGCTGATCTTCTCACCACTCCTCGTCCCCATCTTCCAAGCTGGCGTCTCCTCTCTGGCGTTGGAGCAGCGTGACCCACTGTCAGCGACATTACATTATCTTCGGGATCTACTCACTTACGGTGGAAGCAACCCCGCGTCAACCATGCAGCTCGGACCTGCTTCTGATCAGATGCAAGCCACCGTCAAACAGCTTCTAATGGCGCACGGTGAGCCACTGGTGAAGGCGATCTTGGCAGGCATGATGATCACATTCCCCCGGGACTGTTTCGCTGATGGCAGCGGCGTGCTCCTCGAGCTATTCGAGCTGCTACCTTCCGAGACCACGGCGTGGGTGGAGCGGACGATCAAGATGCTGCCCGAGGGCACAGTCAGCCCTGTCGAGGCGAACAGGCTGATCACGAAAATCAAGGAGAGGCTATCTGCAAACGATGCTGGAGGACTGAGGCAGGTAAGAGTGCTACTGCAGGACTTTACTAACACGTACCGGCGGCGGTACGTTGCCCCGCGAGATGGGCTGGGGCAGCTGGAGGGGGCTCGGTTCCACTATGAAGGATAGTTTTCTTCATTCGAGACGGGTATTGTAATACACAGGCTATTTTTGCGAAGAGGGGTGTCAATAGAACTAGTTGGTAGTAGGTGCGCCTTGGCTTCGGAATTTTGAGAAGGGCAATGCTGTCGAGCGGGACATGCTCAATCTTTTTGGAATGGGGATGAAAGAAGACAAGGGCCACAATCTGCCGCTTATGCCGCCAAATGGTGGATCTCGGGCGCCTTGCAACTCGTAGGATAGGGCAAGAGGCAGAGACTACGGAGGCCACACGGCGACGTGATCGTGTGCTGGTGATAAGGACGAGAAGTGATCCCCCTGGCCAAGGGGTTCCCTCCACCCGGGGCGAGGAAAGGCGAATACAGGAGATACGGCGATAGAGCAGGAACGGGACGTGGTGGTGGATGGATGATGGATTATTGATACATCAGCGGGCGATCTCGGATGGATCCAATAGACAGAATCGACGTAGCTCAAAACTCAAAAGTCTCCACAACTATCTATTAGTCGTCGATTGCCACTCGTAAACTCCTTTCACTTTTACCACTTGCGTTCGCTGTCTATTTTGATTTTTCGCATTGCTCCGAGTCGGGAATGCAGCCAACTGATGGCAGACACACACTGAGGGAATATCGCTTTGATCCTTCCAGTGTCGTCGAGAGACGGACCAACGGCTCTCGAGACGATGAGTGGTTCGCCTGCCGTTGCTCTTGCGGCATCGTGGGAAATGTAGACACGCACGAGTAGCCGCCAACGCCTTGGACCACATGGTCGCGGCTGATCGCCGTTCCTCCCGCCAGTTATTTCAAGACGCTTTGGAGACGATGGATATAGAAGAAGGCCGTGTCCTTTCACTGTCCCTTGGCCCGGTTCATAGGACCCCAGTTCTCCCTCGGGTTGAGCTGGTACCTGACGAGCTTCTGCTTGCCCCTCTCCCGGCCGAGCTTCTCGTCAAAGACGACCTCCGGCTTCTCCTCCGCGCCGCCCTCCCTCTTCTCACCAGTGGCTCCCTCCCCGGTCTCCGCAGTCGGCTCCTTCTTCGCGTCGAGCCCCAGGATCCGGTACCCGGGCGAGCCGGGCTTGATGTTGGCCTCCTTAACGGGGGCCTTCTGCCGGATCCACTCTCTCATGACATTCCAGAGCACGCCCCACGGCGCGTCGGTCTTGATGCTGCCGGGCTTGCAGTGGCTGCGGGTGACGCGGTAGCCCAGGCCGAGGAGCGCCCCGCGGATGGCGTCCTCGGGCGGGGTGGCGCACTGCACCGTGCGGGCGAGGGCGGTGGGCAGGAAGAAGAAGGGGTACGGCTCGATCTCGGCCAGCGCGTCGTCCTTGCACTTTGGCGGGGCGCCCTCAGCCTCGGGAACGTCTAGGTGCTCCTCGAGGGCGGTGGTAAGCATGCCCCGAACGCGCTCGGTGGTGCCGTACGTCTCCTTGCTCGCCTCGGGCAGCTTGTCCAGGATGCGCCTGATGAAGTCGGGGGAGTGGAGCCGGCCGCCGAACATTGGGCCGGCCAGGTGCATCTTGAGGCCGCAGTGCTCGCAGTGCTGGTCCGCCGTGGGCCCCTGCGCAAAAGTGTGCTTGTAGAAGGAGCCGGTGCCGTTCTTGTTCGGCTGCGCCTTGTTCCTGAGCAGGAACTGGGTAGTCCACGCTCCACAGCCGACGTCGCAGTTGTACACGATCATGGCCTTGCCAGCCGTGAACTTGACGGCTGCGGGCGACCGCGAGACTCTGACAAACACGCGGGCATAGAAGTCGATGGAGAGCGACAGGAGCGGCTCGATGGCCAGTCCGTAGCGGGCGGCCGAGGTGGAGATGGCGTGCAGAATGAGACGCAGTCCGACCTCGTGCGAGAAGAGGCCCTTGACTGGCACGCCGCCGTACAGGGCAAAGGCCTTCTCAGGGTAGCCGTTGGACGCCCACACACCAGCATCGGTGCAGGTGACACACAGGAGGCCGCCGTCGTCGCGGACCGCCTGCACGGCTGCATCGAGGAATGTCGCGGCGGTGCCGTAGGGGTCCAGGTCGACGACATCGTATTTCTCGCACCTGCCCCTCGCCTTGTCCTTTTCGGTAAGAGCCTGCTGTGCGGCTATCTTGGAGTACATGTGGACGATAGCGTCGCCATGGTTGACGTCGATCTTGCTGTCCAACTTGTTGTGGAGCACGTTGAGTTTGATGGACTCCACCGCAGAGCCGTCGAGGTCGTTGGCGGTGATCTTGGTGACAAAGGGCATCTCTTGGGCATATCTCAATGCACGCAGGCCGGTGGCAGACAGGGCATCCAGAATAGTGAAGGACGGCTGGTGTTCTTTCTTGCTTGTCTGAGTTTCCTGTCCGTTGGCACCTTCGTTCGCTTGCTCGGCTTGGCCCTCGACAGGAGCATCTTCGGTGGAAACATCCTGACCTTGTTGCGGCTCAGAGCCATTTCTGGTCGTCGCCTGCGCTGTGGCAGGTTGGGAATCTTTGACAACACCCTCGACTGCTGCTGGGGCGGCTTGGGTCTCGTCTTGTGCATCGGCGTCGGCGGTGGCGATGGCGGTCGTCGTGTCGTGGATTGAAGAGGCCCCGTCTATTCTGGCAGCTTTGTTCGAGCCGTCTGCATTCCTTGCCTCTCGGCGCTTCCTCTTCTTACCAGCTTGCAGCTGTCTCTTTGCTTCGATTCTCGCCTTCTTCTTCTCCACCATCTCTTCTCCATACGCCTTTATCGCAAGGACGGTCAGGTCGCGATTGAATTGCTGAATCGGGTTGTAGAAGACCGACTGGACTGGGCCCTCCTTGTTGCGTGGGTCCTTCTGGTCGGCTGCGTCCTTTGCTGTCTCGGGCACCAGAATGTAGGCGCCGCCCTCCTGGATCGTCGTGTACCGCTTGCCATCGTGGTCAACGAGCTGGCCGGCCGCAGGCGGGTCGCTGATGTGTCGGGCTTGCGAAGCCATGGCTCGCGATAGAGGAGGAGAAAGTGTTGTCGGTTTTGCCAATTGAGTCGCACGCCCCACGCGTAGCCTGGAGAAGAAAGTCAACGACAGGCGCGAGAGCATAAGGGTAGCCAAACGGGCTGCAAGCCGACCTGGAGAGCGAGGTAGCTTTCCTGTTGCTCGGGTTGCGATGCGCCTCGGGAAATTTCGTCACTCGAGCCGTTGCCGATCTTCAAGAAATTAAAGTTTTGCCGCTGGGCGGTCAGGATGAATTTTAGCCTGAGCACAGGCGCTGCTGACCCCCAAAGCTCCACGTTGACAGCGGGACGAACCGAGATCTGTGGGGGATCCCAGCAGGTGGGCTGCTGATCCAAGGTTGTGTGCAGGCTCAGAGCTTCCAAACTGAGATCAGTTTAATCAAACAAGGGTTTCTTATGATTGTATAATTCACTCGATCGATTCTGACCAAGAATTTACATTGAAATCACATTAAAGGCTCTGAGAAAAATTGACTTGTCATCCCGAAATTCCCGTTCATGCAGTCCGATCTTCTCGCTCGTTAGGATGTAAACAGTTCTGTATAGCAGCTCGAACAGCCACGAAGACATGTTAATGCTGTCCACATGAGCGACAGGAGTAACAGCTATTTCATTCATACATTTGATTACTTGGCTAGAGCACAAGTGCTCAGACTAGGATTGTGTTGCGACATTGACACTTTCCGCCCACAAATACCAGTTCTTACTGACCTCCACGCGTTCACAATACCAATGCTTTGAAAGTGATGTGAAACATGGAACTCTCCCAGCAGCCTTCATTGTAATCACAAACAAGCACCATCATGCAGCACGGAATGTGCCGGAAACTCATTGTTCAAGAACGGCACCTGCACTAACACGGTCGGCTCATCGCTGGGGAACTCCGTAAAATGCCCGGCGACAGTGCTTATCGAAGGCAGGTCGGCCGCGATCAGGAATGAGGAGGATATCGTCCCGGGCATCGCGTAAGCAACATTGGTTTCGACGGTACTGTTGACGCCTGGAGGAGTGTAAGGGGCGGTGACGCGAATGAGACCGTTCAGAACGCCGGTTAACCTAGCACTCGCATTAGCAAAGTATCCTTGGGGCTGCAGACTCTCGCCTTCGCAAACATGAAGGGCCATGGGCAAATTTAGGGTGGGCAGAAACGTACTGCACCGCCGGGGCCCAAGCCTCACCGACCGTTGTCCTCGGCTGAATGATGGACAGCTCCGCCTGGGTTGTATTCGCGCTCACGATCCAGTTCAGAGCCGACCTTGCACTCACCGCCTCGATCTCCAGCTGCCAGCACTCAAGAACCGAGTACCCGCCGCGCGAGGACAAGGCCGTGATGTTGAGGGGCGTGTTGGTCGGCGACTGTTCCTCCTCCCGGGCGATCGACGCCCCGGGCACTCTCGACAAGACGCTGGTGAGGACTGACTTGAAAAGCATCCTGGGTCATGTATAAAATGAATTTTGATGAACAGCTTTGAGGATACAATTACTCGTGCTTTCTCAAATGTCGGTCTTATCACCTCGAGCGGAAACTCTATCATATGCTTTTCCCAGCCAGCCACAGCGCCAAGATGGTGAGGGGGTGAGAGCCGACTGGAGCTATGACCCAGGCGGAAATGCAACTTGTAGTTACCTTCAAGCCTTCCAGCCCATCTGCGAATGAATGGGCTACCCGAAAGCCACAGAAGCCACGAGGAGAAGTAAGGTGGAACACCACACATCTCCGTCATCCCGAAACCCTTTGTCTCGATGCCCGCGTGCAGGTTCCAATCACCGCTGAGTTTTACTATAGGACATACCAGCAGGAGACGGCCGCCTTCAGCGTGTCATCAGACATGATGCACGCAATCAGGCCTACCGCTTGGTATCGGCAGCTCGTCCTGTGAGTCGATCCCAGTGCATGTAGCTGAATGTGGTGACATCGCTATCTACCACACAGCGTTCAAGCGGAGGGAATTCGGTCAGACTGTGCAATGCTGTGCTGTATTTGGGCTAGAAGTAATGGAAAGCCCAGGGCGAGCCGAGGGGTATCGCAGACTAGCAACAAGACTACATGTTATTAGTGTACAGTGGAATTAGATGCGTCCAGCATAGTAGACGCGATGTGGTATCAACCTTCATCTTTCCTCAGATTCATAATCGTTACAAAGCAACACTCCCATCCCCCTCATATGCCAACCCCAAAAATGCCATCGTCAAAGGACAGCATGCACGAACATGCTCCGTCGCTGCGTGAAATGTCTTCGAATCGTAATAAAGCAATGCCCACTCGACAGCCAGCACCGCACAGAGATGTGTTTTGTGATGTTGTTTTCGTTTTGTGCTCGCGCAGGCGGGCTGGACGTGGTGGTCTTGTCGTTACTCGTTGTCTCGTGGTAGCCTAGGTCGCAAGGAAGCCTCAGGCGCCGCACGATGGGCGATGTCGACCAGCACTACAAGAACGTGGCGAGGCCAGCAGCGCCGAGCAGCGCCAGGAAGCTGGCAGGGCTGACAACACCTGCGCCATTGGTGATCGAGCCAGTCGCAGACGCAGTGCTGGAGCCGGCTGCGCCAGTCGTCTTGGTAGCGGAACCACTGCCTCCAGTGCCAGTACCAGACGCCGCACCTGCTGATGTAGAATTCCCGGACTCGAAGAAAATACCACCGGTGGGCGAGGCTGGGGCACTGGTCACAGCGGAAGACGAGGTCGACGAGCTAGCGGCAGCAGTGCTGGTGCTGGAGGCAGTCGAGCTCGAGACCTTGGTCTCGAGGTGGAGACCACCTGCGACTGAATACTTGGATGCGCAAGTTGTCAGATCGTCGCCTTCAGGGCAACACACGGTCTGGCCAGCCGTGTCGGCTGCGCAGTAGTAGCCCGCCTCGCAAGAGTTTCCGCTACCGTCTGGACAGCAGGCCTCCTTCGCACCAGAGTCGTAGCAGTGCATCTGGTTGTCGGTAGAAGCGCATTGCGCGAATGAGGCGCCACACTGTCGGCATGTTAGTTTCCATTGAACAAAGAGATTGGTAGGAGAGGGAATCGTCGTACGGCCTCGGAGCATGTGGCAGCCACTCCACAGACGGACTGCTTCGGGTGATAGACATCGGTATCGCGGCGACCCAGTCCAAAGATCTCGCGGGCAGACAAGAAGGCCTTGGCGGGCCTGTAAGGCAACGGCTCGGCAAAGGCCTGGGAGGCAATTGCGACGACGGCCGCGATCGTGAGTTTCTTCATTTTGGGATGGCTGGATTCGTTTTGTTTTGTTTCGCTGAGAAAGGTTGTGCTTTGCTTGTTGCTTGGCTCGAGGGATCTGGGGATCTCTGAGCTGGTGTGTGGGTGAAATGAGAGTGAATTGTGGGCGCAACAGTTGAAATGAGTGGACAAGCCCCGGCAAGGGACTCAACGCAAGGACGCAGTAGCAGGTATCGTGAGTGAGTATCGATTGACTCGATAGGAGTGCGAAAAGAGCGGAGACAGGGTCGGATAGGAGACGGGTGGGACTGAGGGCCGACAGGGTGGGCGATATACCGAACATATAGGAACCAAGGCCCTAGCACGGCTGGACAGGCAACCTGCGACCAAAGAAGTAGGAGAGTGATCTCCTTAATTTTACTGGCCACTTGGCCAGGCAGACCTTGTCCGGATCGTCACGACCGACCTCCTTCCTGGACTTGGGATTGGACAAAAGAGGCAAGAGCAGCATCTTGACAAAATTAACAGCCCTGAATCTGGCCGCCGACACAAGGCGCTTGACTGAAAGCTCCCAAGTGCTCGAGGCCATGCGCGCCTGGTCGACAAAGCAGTCCTGCCCTACGCCACCTGGCGTGTCCCTGTCTCGGGCGGCCCTGCGCCTCTACACTTGGTGACGCCTCGGTTCAAGCCGACGCATTGCGACAAAGCGAACAAGGCCTGTCAGAAAGGGAGCCGGCCGTCTCATTGTCTCACCGGAGCGGCGGTGACGGAAGTGGGCCTCAACACCCACCTGTTGGTCTCTCCGGGCACGGAAACAAAGCGAGGAGGATGCTCGGCAGGGCCAGACTCTCGATGCCCTCCACCCAAGGCACCACCGCGCCTTGCCTATTTGCGCCGACACCGTGAGGATTCGTGCCTGGCTCGGGCCAAGCCGCCAGTCGCGAACCGGACGAAGTGAAATGAAATGAGACGAACACCCACAGACTGGCTGTCTTCGCCCCATCGGCCAGAACTAGGCCGATGGGGACGGCGCTTACAGCTGACCAAATCTCCCCCAAGCGATTCAGACCCGGGAGACATAGCCTGTTGGTCAATCGCGACGGCTGGCCCAGCTGAATCAGAGAGAACATGGCCAGCAGCGTCAACGTCAGTGCAACGGCTATGGTTGGCGCTGCACGGCGGCTAATGAAGAAAAGGGTGGAAGGAGTCAGCTCCAGATTCAGATTCAGGAACAGGCAAGGCGCGGGCCCCCAGCGCGGGCGTCGTCCGGGCCCTGCATCACTTGATCAGCTGCCTGCAATCCACTCTCCTGGGTCTGGTGGCCGGGGTGGCATTTAAGCTATGCCCGTTTGGTGGAGAGCACCCCTTCATTGGCTGGCTCTGCTGGCCTGTGGGGTTTCATCAGCACAGACCAGATCCTGCCCGATTCGGACGGTGCGGTGTTTGACAGACCGTCAGTTTTCATCGGCCCCTGCGTTCCCTGCGCTGGCCCTGTCGAGAGATTCCGAGTTGCAGCCTTGATTGCGACATTGCGATATTGCGCCGCTTCGAATCCGGGGAACCTCGTAGTGTCACGGACCATTTCTTAAATTAAATTAAAGATCAACGTCTGTTCGTTTCTACTCTGGCCAACGCCCAGAATCGACCATGTGGACAAGACTATTGACTCTCGGATCGCCGCTGCCAGAGAACGGACCGCGCTACGCACTCGGCAGCGCGCATCCATTCCCCAGATGCACAATAGTCTCAAGTGGTGAATGAACAACACTACTTCCACGCTATCGTCTTGAGCATACACGTTGATGGTGGTGTCAATAGCTATGGGACTCATGAAGGATGACGGTTTGTGACGTTGGAGTGCTGACTCTGATAGGGACTAGTGCGCAGAAACTGAACGTGCCGTCAAGCCCCAAAACGTGATGCAGGTTTGTATTCTTCAAAACAAAAGACAATAAGAGCTATCCATGTATCCAGCGCTAACCTGTCTCCAGCATGTTGACTTCGCAGTCGCTCTCTGAGACATTGAGCATTCAAATGCTATATACATACGCCTGTCCCCAACTCCACCAAGCAGCCTCTTAGATGGCGCACCGTGGACCCTGATCAGGCCAGTGCAACCTCTTCTTATGCTTCCAGGTGCTCCGTCCTGAAAGCGACCTTGGTCTCTCCAGTCTCTTGGATGCCGAGACTGGCTTTGCGCGCGTCACGAGCCGAGTCCCCAATCGTCCCATGCTCATCCACATACCCAATCTTTGACTCGCGGAACCCGTCGAGCTCCCTCTTGTACACAGCGTTGAGGAAGATGGGGTAAACGAATGAGACAAAGAACCCAATCAGAGGCACAGCCATGCCAATATGGTAACCCTTGTGATCCGCCAGCAAGCCGGTCAGCGAAGGGAACAGGGCGCCCCCGGAAACCGCCGCCACGATCCAGGAGCTGCCCCGTTTGGTGTGTCGTCCAAGACCACGAATCGAAAGCGTGAAGATGGTCGGGAACACGCAAGACTCGAAGAAGAGCACCAGGCTGAGCATGGCCACACCCGCCTCTCCGTATATGCCGATGGCCAGAGCAATGAACAACATGATCGCAGACATGAAGGTCATCAGCACCAGGCGTGGCTTGACGATCATCATCAACCCTGCGGCAGCAAACCGTCCGATAGCAAACAGACCCTGTCCAATGGCATACCGGTCGCTGGCCTGTGCAGCGGTTAAATTAGCCGACTCGCGGGCATAGTTTATGAAATTAGCCGCAACGCCGACCTGAGCGCCCACATAACAGAATTGGGCAGCCACGCCGAAGAAGAGCTTGTACTGCTTTTTCATCGGCCTTTCTTCGTATCCTGTGAGCCCGGCAGACTGTTCGGCCTGTAGTTCCATGTCTGCGTCTGTGACTTCGGGGATGGGCGAGAAGAAGAAGATAACGGCGAGCAGGAAGACGAAGGCAGCGATGCCGAGGTATGTCCACTGTACTTTCGAAATATCGTTGGGGTTTGTCTCTGAAAAGAAGACGCGAGAGGCCAGGAGAGGGGCCACTGAAATATGTTAATACCCTTGACGGGACTCGAAAAGATAGGGTCTAAGAGGTGCCTCGCGAGGGTGAATGTGGAGTCAGAACCGAGATGGGTTATACGTACTGACGGAGCCAATAGCCTGAAATGACTGTGAGAGTTCGAGACGAAACTCTGAGAGACGAGGTGGTCCACAGGTCGCGATGAAAGGGTTTGCCGAAGTTTCAAGAGTCGAGAGTCCAGAGCCGACGATAAAGAGGGAGCCGCAGAAGCCGCCAAAAGACCGGTACACGGCTGAAGGCCAGAACATCAGGGCGCCGACACCGTAGATACAGAGGCCAACGATAAACGTCCACCTGTAGCCGAACTTCCTCACAATCCATCCCGAGTAAGTCAGGGGTCCGATGAAATACGCTCCGAAGTAAGCACCTTGGAGACCCTATCAGGCGACAGTCAGTACCAGAGTTGGAAACACCTGGGTGAAAGTCAGGACTTACACCAGCTTTAGCAGCTGTTATGTTCAAGGCTGTTTGGAATTTTGCATTCAGCACGTCCAACCTATCGGAATGTTAGCCTTGGACAAGCAAGCCATGTCCAGATGAGACTTACAGGCCGTATGCAAAACCCCACAAAAAGAAGAGAATTGTCACGAGTGTGATTGGAAAGATTGACTGCCTGACAGTCAAGGCCGAGGCACCTGTCAGACCCCGGTTCGACACCGACTTTCGATGCGTATTCACTTCCACGTTGGAAGGTCGACGCTGCTCCAGAATCTCCTGAGGGGTTGGTTCCTCGCGTTTCCCGAACATCTTGATGACTCTGCCACGCTCAGCCGGGACAAGGAATCAGAGCTTGGAGGGCGAAACAGCCAGTTCAGGCCTGGGTGGCTCCTGAGGGAGAAATGAAGGGTTTTTTGATATAAACTGTTCCTAGGAAAGGTTGCAGTGCAGATGGATGATGGTCAACCAAGAGTCAAGCTCGGGGGGACTCCCCGTGTTCTTATACACTGCTGCGATCGAGGACCCATCATCGCAGGCGTACACTTTCTCTGACGCGCTTGTCGAGCTGTGCGATGCGATCGTGTCCCAGCTCGGCGATGCCGTGATACCAGACTCCACAGCTGTCGCCTCTCAGTGCCAGTTCTATGCCTCTTGGCAGCGAGGCAAGCCGTCGAGCCAGCGGTGGCTAGTCTGTGCTCAAAAGGACCTTCGATTATCGCTAGCGACGTGCCCGGTTGTTTGGAGGTGCTCGAGCCATTCCCGGTTGAGGATAAACCGGCCAGCATCACGCAGATTTCCGGTCACACCTCAACCGGCATTATCTGATCGAGGCCCTCCAGCTGGTATCTAGCGCGCAATGCAGGTTGGTCGCCTTGCCCGGGTCACACGAACTAAGGGCACCTTAGCGTTCTGTGGGGAGAGCTTATGGCATTGCCGAAGCCCTCGTCCCGGGGTAGGAAGACGCTGCTAGCGCTGGGGAGATGCGGAGGGGGAGGCAGGTAGGCTTGGGGTAACGCCGTGCAATTGAGCGATAGATATGACGGAAACCGTCCCTGGTATTCATCTCACGACACCGGGACAGAAAATAACCTGGCAACCACGAGCCCAGGCGCTCTCGATGTTCGCAGTAGCGCGGATCGGTACTTGAACTTGGTTCAGGGCAAAGTTACTCAGACCTGCCAGGTGGTAGATACCTTGCACTGATTATGGGAGGCATCAATGTCTGGCAGGGCGGAGAGTCTCGTCTGGGTACTCGCTGTCCACGCATGGCTTAGTACAGTTTCGACAAGCTACGGTTGAGAAGTCTCACCTGGCTGTCATGTTGAGCGGCTGCACAGGTGACCGTAACAGAACCCAAGGTGAGGCCAAAAGAGCGCTGGCATACCCAGGGCTGGGAAACATCCGCCATAGAACCATCCTGCTAGTCGGTGGCGAGCCTGGGCCCGCTATGAGATGGCCTTCCCCAGCGGTCCAGACCTCCACAGATCCAAGCTTTCGTCCTAAGCTTTTCCCAAAAGCTTTCAGGGTTCTTGGGAGGCGGCCTTGGGGTCACATGGAGCAGAGCGACCAATGAGGTGTGTCCCGAGAGGACGTCACCACTACTCCCGGACCCAAGCCCACATCCCGTGTTCTATTGAGCCTCTGCCTCCCCGCCGCCCCCATTCTACACAAAGTGGGCTTCATACTCGGAACGGCTTGGTTTATCTCTCAAGGCTTCAGTAGCCCCCGACGCCATGGGAGAGTAACACCGAGCCCAGTCTCTGACGACGCCAGGTAGTCTGGTCACGAGATACGTGGGCCAGCCGGGAAAGCAATGGTTTTCTCTTTTCTGAGCCATTGGAAGTAGCTTTTGGTATTCCCAGACGGGGGCCAGGAGGGTCGAGCTGGGCATCTTTACCTCTGCGTACTTGGAATTTGGGGGTGGGCAATGGAAGCAGAAGTCAGGCCAGCGGGGATCTCACAACATTACCGTCCTGGGCATTATCAACTATGTTTCCTTGATATCGGCTGTCTCTTTACCGTAGCTATTTGAATCAGACGTTATTGTCCGGGACGAAAGGCCTTTCGAAGCTCCGTATGTCACGCACATCAATCTTTTAGAGAACAGATATCCGCAGCCGCCAAGACGGATGGTACACCCGTACACCACTCACGCCATAGCTGCAGAGCATATCATCCAGGCCTATTCACGCACCCACCCAACACCCAACATCCACACACACAACACCTAATTTATATCAGTATTAGGTGTAAATGTATTACTTATATAGGTGTTGGGTATATGGGTGTTGGGTGTATGGGTGTATGGGTGTTGGGGAAATGGGTGGTGGGTATCGGGTAATGTGTATTAGGTACATGGGTATTAAGTGTGTGGGTGTTGGGTATTGGGTACATGGGTATAAGGTGTGTGGGTGTTGGGTGCGTTACTGTGTGTGGTGTGTAAATAGGGCTGGTGATATATACGGGTGCGAATATCCGTTCTCATCTTTACACTTGCTTGACTGCACGTTGGCCACCTCTCATACCCACCGAGAGCATTATATCTGTAAAAGAGCAGGAAAGTGGATGATTCAGCAATAACTTTATTGATACGGCCTAGCTCTAGGCAATTCTTCGCACCTGCAGCGAACGACTCTTAATTTTCATCAGGAGCGTGGGCCCTCCTGGCGAGAAGAGCGGGGCATTTTATACAAATGGAACGGCTTCTCGTGATCGTTCCACCTCTTGGCAAGCTTCGGCTGCACTTTCACCCCCAATGCTCGTGCCTGGCCTCTCGTCAGGCGAGGTGTATCAGTGATGGATTCTGAAGATGGCGAGGTATCAGTTACCGAGCCCTGAGGCCCGGTGGAGACAGTTGGAGTTGTCGGCACGAAATCACCAGTGTGTGGATCCCTTACACCTTGTAGAATCTGTGAAACAACACCAGTCGTTTTCTTCGGCGGCGTTTTTGGAGCGCCGCGTTCCGCGTCCCACCCCGTGGACGTTTCATCGGACATGGTAGATAAAGCTTCGGTGCCCGCTATACTGGAAGACTCCTAGTTATCCTCGCCCTCCAACTTAGCAAGCCACTTGTTCATTTGGGAGTACTTCTCCAGAAAAGTCTTCTCAAGCTTCTCACATGCTGCGTACACGTTGTCGGTCGGCTTCCAGTAGGTCTTGCAATTGGCGAAGATTTGGTTCATGTCGGCAAGAAACTCCTCTTCGCTGGTGTACTGGTTTTGGTCCATCTTGTTCTTCATAGTGCTGAGGTCCATTGGCTTGGTAACCTTTTCAAAGTAGTCGGGGACGTTGTCAACAATGGCATCAACCGGCTCCTTGAATGGGCCGACTAGACGTGTCCAAAATCCTGCATGAATTAAATTAGTATCAACAGAGCTGAGGAATCTTAGATGATCATCGCTGATTACGATGGCCGAGCCAAATATTATATGCGCTCTTCTTGTTTCACGATGTGGGAATGTAGCTCATAACTTACCAGGTCCTGACAGCATTCTAGTCAGTAAGTCTGAACAGAAGAATAGCTTCTGTGCAGTAGTAAAGTCTTGGTCACCATTCGCACCAGCGTTGGAGCGACGCCGAGGTACAGGCTTCGTGGCAGGCAGTAAGCTCCTCGGCTTACGAACAGCCGCTTTCGGGGCTTGTGGTGCTTGTGGCAAAGGGTCAGAACGGCGTGGCTTCTTGACTGGATAAAATGACTCTGACTCCTCGTCTCCGTTCTCATCAACATAGTGGACTTGCTTCCGTGGGGGGTTCGCAGGCTTTGGATGATGGGAATCACCGCCGAGTTGGACCAGTGGAGACGTGTCTGATGGCACCATGGCCACCACCAGTTCGCTAAGCACTTCTTGAGGCAACGATTTGGCGAATTCAGCCTTGGAGTCGGAGGTGTGCATGTACTCTGCCGCCCATCCGAGGAGCAGCTTCCTGATGGAGCATCCCTCTGGGGTATCGTTCCACACCTGTACCAGGAGCGGAGCGGAAGGAATCCTCATGATAGCCCCGCGCACTTCTACCATGGCGTCGAGGGTATGGTCACAGAGACCGTCTATGCGGAGCTCATGTCCCAGCTTCCAGACTCCGACCAGAATTTCGTATGTTGGCAAGTGCTTGTCATCAGGGATAACCGCGCCAGTGTACATGAAGTTTTGGACAAAGCCGAACACTACGACGGGGCAGTTAGGCAGCCGCTCGAGAAACTCAACGTCCTCGTCCCTGCCGGCAAGTTTCTCGCGGAAGTAGGATGACTTTGCGCAGAGAAAGTCCTTCTGCAAGCCGAAGGGAATCTCGTGTTCGCCAACCAGGATCACTACCAGTTGGGGGTGAGGCTCCAACCATGAGAAACTGGTGAGTTCAGGGCGACTGGTGGCCTCGGTTGGGTTCGACGCTGCTGGAGCCGTGGCATTGCCCTGAGTAGCAGATGGAGCAACTGGAGTCTCCGGGGCAGCTTCAGCTCCAGGGGCCAGTGGACGCTCCGCAAGTGGTGCATCCATCATGCGTACTGCGCGGGTGATGGTGTTGGAAATGGTAATGATTGTACTGCTTGTGTTGATATTAGCAACCGTTTCTGCCGAACACGGTGGAGTGATGAGTCCTATCGACCGAGATGCGCAACAATGAAGTGAAATCAGTTCGCCAGAGAGCATTTGTTTGCAAACAAACAGAATTTGGAGTTGCTTATGAGGTATTGCAACCCGAGGTCGAGTGGGAGTTTGGAAGCGGATGAGGGAGAGAAGGAGGGAGGGAGAGACTTACCAGTTGTGGCTTCCGAATGGGCTGTGATGAGAATGTGCACGCAGAGTGAGATTCGATGGCCGACGGCGGTGTTTGATGAGACTCTCTGATTAAGTTGTCAAAGTCTTGACCCAGGAGGTAAGGTTTGAGGATTTTAAAGCTGTCAGGCGTGTTGGCTTTGATGATGAGACCAGTGTGTGTCTGCTCATTTCAGGTGAATCTTGGTGTGCCAGGCTGGGTGAAGTGAGAGGTGAGATGACTAAATTGCAGTGACTGCTGAGCATGTGGTGCTGTGGTGCGGGTGCATGGGCCTCTCCGCCCCGCCTGCCCTTCCAAGCCAGGCAGGCAATTCATTGGGCAGGTGACATCCCTAGCAACTTCAAGTGTGCCATCACCACCTTCCTTTCAATTCACCTTCAAATTCCATGTGTATTGCTTTCAATTTTCTTGTGAAATTCCATTTTACCTTCTCCGGAAACTCATCACAGGAAGTGAATCATGCTTATTCTTATTCCCAATTGACTTGATATCATGAAATATCCGAGAGCCAGTCCACTCCGGCCCACGGCTACAGGCCTACAAAGTATGGCAGGAGCACAACAGGATACTCTTGAGATCGGTATCTAATACGGTCATCCCGAATTAGAGATCAACGGTGAGCTCACTAAGGCTCCCATCACAGCTTACTAGCATTCCTCTAGAGAACCAGGTTACAAGCATGCACATTCCAGCTTCAGCGGTCATGCACAAAGAATGCTGGTTTAAGGAAGAGTGCAAGATGATCAATAAGGACTAGATTTCACCAAAATTTGGAGCAAAATATTTAAAGAAACCAAATGAATTCAATCTCAAGGAATTGAACAGGGTTCATTCAGTTTTAAATCGGGAGGGATATCAGTATACTGATAGTAATTGCTGCCAGCTTTCAAAACTCTTGAAGTGGAGTGCCTCCTCCGCCCTGCGTACACAAACATGGGTTTTTACACCGTTGACAGTTTTACTTGCCAGGCATGTAAAATGCAAGTGTTTCTCACGAATTAAGTTACTGTACATACAACAGGAATCTACCAGGGGCTTCGTGAAGGCCTGGCCGTGACGCAGCACTTCGACACCCAAGATTGCAAGAGTGGATCATAAATGCAATTGTCGAATACACCATGTGTCATGCATTTGCAGCGAGCACACGGCAGGAGACGGAAAAAATGCCATAATCTGGAGAGCCAGCTCGGACGGCGGATGTCTGGAAGACGATGGCTTGAACAAGGGAGTCATTGATATTGTGAAAGTGGTTGCGCTCCGAGGTCTGGACCGCACAGAACGCCGACGGAAGCAAGCGATCACACGACAACCCTCGTATCGGGATGCTGAGTCGACGAATATCTCTAGGGAAATTTTTTAACAACGTCTTGGACTTTTGAAAACATGGATCCAGTGCCGCGGTCTTGGTCAGACCTTGCATCAATCAATCGATATTACCAGCATGGGGAATATGAAAACAGCTGTCCCATCTCAGTTGTAATGGTGGTGCTTGCGAACCACAGCACAGCTAACTATTGCTGTACACGAGCAGAACGGAGAAAGTAGAAGACTAATGAGGACATGGAAAGCCACCGCAAGACACGGTCTCAGACCCATCGCGAGGATCACTTGAGGCATGACGACGGTCGAAGAAATCAAGTCAGGCTGTTTCTCCCGGAGTGATTATAGAAGCACCCAATAATTTCTTCGATATGAAAATGCTCAACCACGGCCTGCCTTCAGCACCATCATGACTGATACAATTCGCGTACAGGTGGAGGTGGCTGGCCAGTCTTGCCTATCCATTCTGCCTCCTTGATACTACCATCAAATCGTCATCTTTGACCCCGACACCGATAAGTACGAAATTCCTCATCCGAGTCGCCGACCGAAAGACCCTTGGCTCCATCTCTCATTCGATGCTCGGGATCACTCTTGTGCAAGCGGGTGCCTCGCTGCCTGACTTTCGACTCCCTGTGAGGTTTCGGTCCCAAAACTCAAAGATGGTCGTGACATTCCCCTAGGTATAAGCTACTCGAGATACAATTGCGCTACCAGCCCATGGTGGGCGATAAAGTGCAACTCGAGAGTAGGTAGTCGGGCGCATGCCTGATATCTGTGATCATTATCGCCTGGGACCAACTCATCGGATCCCACCCGACAGGGCAGACATTCTCGCCTCGACAATGCCCAGAGCGTTGCATGCGCGCTGCATGAGTACGCAGTGCGGCCATGTCGTGTCGCCCTCGGGACGCCGCCCTCAAAGGCCGTGCTTCCCAAACGCCTCTTTCCCTCCTTCCTGCTCGGTATCGTGGCGTCGAGGAGAATAATGCCGATGCTCTTCCACAGGCAAAACTCCAACGGCCGGAGTTCCCAACTCGGAACCGCCCAGATGATGGAGATCTCCGTCTTACACAAAGGATCGCCTAGACGTCGTGCGACGTCGGTGGGGGAGTTCGTGTACGCCTCCTGTGCGCTCAGAACTTCCGCCAGGGAGTCCCTTCACTTGAAGAGCCAACCAGAATGCTCGTGCCTCGTAGAGGGGTAGGCAACGCTTTGCGCATGGCGTAAGGAAAAAAAGGACGAATGTGAGGCGACCAACGAATCAACAAACCACGGCCCGATCTTCGTCTTCAGTTGGGTTCTCACGCCGTGAAACCCAACCCTCGGTACGCGTTCGCCAATACCCGTTCAAGTCCATTGCTCCTCTCCGGTGGGTTACAACTGTGCGTGATAATGGGAGAAGGCCTTGCTCCCTAGGCGCACTTTGGGACAGACCCATCTGTGGCGAAACTGCACCAACCTCTGACAGTTACTTGGTCACAATGCTGGAAAATACCGTTGAAGCCCTCCCAAAACAGAACTCCTTCAAGCATGTGAGCGAGGGACCAGTGGTGACGTGAAAGATCTTGATCCAGTCGCACAGCTTAGCAGGACGCAAATAACTTACGAATGAGCTCGCAGCTCGACCCAGATCGTTTGATCCCCGCCAGCGATCGGCCAATGGGTTCATGTAGGTCATGACGAATACAGCGGCCTCAACATACAGCCTCCGCTGCCAAGAGACCCTGATGCGACTCCTCGTGGTTGGATCCCGCGCCGTGGCTGGAGCAGCCAAGGATATAGGTCTTTCGTGCCTCGGAACGAAGCCCTATCGAGCCCTTGATGCCTTCGAGATGCTGCCGGACAGGTCGCATCTGCGGCGCTGGGCCGCATCTTTGCCCGAGTCTAGGCCCACGCCCCAATCTGTGCCGTTACGACCATGGGCTGATCGCGGACTGTCATATCTCGAGATCGATCGGGTGACACTCGCTTGCGTACTCTCAAGAGGCGCTCGTCTTTGCGGGGCACACCCGGTCGCTCTAGATAGCCGACCCTCCCTCAAACAACCGCTATCGTGCATTCTGGCTTGCTGTTTTAGCCAGGGAGGTGCAGGAGGCTCGCTAACGTTCCGAGATGGGGAGGGGGGAGCGGACGCGGGTTACATCGAGGGCGGCAGAGCGGGCGACAGAGGCATGCGCGCCTCTCAAAAGAACCGATTGGCCAAAGACATCACGGCCTGGAGGCACCATCTACTCAGGTAGAGTGCGATCACCACGGAGTGGTTGAGGACGATCATACATCTCGAACTAGGCGTATGGTATGGTTCGTGAGCCGCAGCCCTAGTGCCTCTAGTGTGCCGGGTAAAGTGAAGACGTCGGATGAGCGGGACGAAGGTGTCTTCGCAGCTAGGATCCGCTGAGAGCCTCAATGGCGTCTAGTTCGGTGGCAGGGGGGCATTAGTTCCCACAAGCCTCAAGCATGCAAAACGGGTTGCTGCTCCAGTATATGCGCAGCAATGATCTCCGGGGTCGTTGTGGGGACTCTACAGATTGATCTGTTGAACGACCCAAATGCGGTATGTAACAGCGGTAGCCTTATCGGGGCCGTTGCCACGCAGTAGAATAGCGCGACTCAGAACCCTCCCACCGGCAAGACCGCAATTCTCCATCAATCAAAGCAGCGCATTCGTGGGCTCGTCGGTTGCTGCCGAAGATATCGTGCCATGGCTCCCGGCGGGTCAAGGGGACGGGGTATTTCGCTACTTCAGGGCCGAGCTCTCACGACGGTCCGAAAAAATGGAGGAACGTTAGGGGGTTGGGCCTTTGCTCTGACTCAGCGAAGGCCCCTTCCAAGACAATGGCTACCAGGATGATGATCCAGACCCAGGAGACACGGGACTAACGGCCGTCGAGGACTGCAATTTTCCAGGCGATGCTGAGGATCGCCTTCTAAATACACTCCCTCTTGAGGAGCCAGGCTTGTCCGAGCTAGTGGGCAGTGGAGGGTGTCGTCCCCAGCTGCCCGTGAGATGACAGCTCTCAATAATCAACGTCAAACAAATTGAACCGTTGATAAGGCGGTGCAACCCCCACGCAATTCATATCGGGGCCGTTCTGCCCTGCAAGCCAATCTAGCCACCCAAAGCCACGATTGGACGGTGCCGCCCCCGCGCCGGCTGTGACAAGTGACCCGTAGGGGTGGCGGTGGTGTGTTGGTGGTGGTGTTGGTGACCGCGGCGGCTGATTCAACTTGCCGCGCATAATGAAGGTGTGCTCGTTCCGCGGCCTGGGCCCGCGCCAATACAGCCGAAAGAACAGTGAGATGGTGATGACACTGCTATTATCTGGCGTAAAGCGGAGATTTGGTCCTTGGTGCTCATCCTGTGCCAATACTGGGGCTGAATGCAGGGGGCACTTCTTCCCAGCTAGCCGGCGAAGGCGCCGTTTGGTCGACGCAAGATCTCCGACAATAGTCTGTCGTGCCTCTGTCTGCCCACTGACCCCATTCCAAATCCCTGGGGACGATCAGGTGGAGGGAGAGAATCCGGGAACGCAGAATGTTGACTCCAGCCCGATGACTAGGGCTGGTGCCATAGACCCGCTCCCCAAGAAACATTCCATGGCGATGGCCTGGCCAGGCCTTGTCGGGATTTGGTCCGGGCCTTGGAAGCCGTACTCGACGATGGACTGTCCCAGGAGGCAGGTGTATCTGGCTCCCTGGTTCCCTGGTTCCCTGGAAGCCCTGGCCCGACTGCTGCACGCCCAGTGCCAGCTTCGGTGAGGACGGCCTGCTACGTCGTGCCACTGGGCCACCGTATTGCGTGCCCATCCTTCACCGGGCCCCCAATCCAGCAGGGTTTGCAGGATCGAATCCAGAAAAAAAAATTCTCCGTTTGGGAAGGAGGATGGGTGCATCTGCAGCCCGTGTTCGGCCGAAGCTGCACGTTCCAGGAGAGAGGGCGAGATGAATCCTCTCTTGGACTGTGGGGTAAGGATGTGTTCTGGATGAGGACGCGCTGGTTCGATGCTTCTTGTTGAGCTTCCCGAAGGGGGGCCAAGACACGGCTGGAGAAGATTAGGTTGACGCCAGAACAGGCGGCCGGGACATGACGCCCTTACCCCGTGGGGCCGTGGGGAAATAGATGGGTTGGGGGCTGGAGGTTAGCGCCTTGGAACTTGCTCGATGGGTGGGCGGATGGGCCGCCGACGAAAAGTTTCCAGGGCCATCTCCATTTCCCACGGCACCACAGCTTGAACCAAGGCACTCCGGTTCCGACGTGCAGAGGGTGGGTGTGACCAGTGATCATTCGATACAGTTGCCTACATCACTGGTGGATGCCGGGCGCTGGACTCTGGATGCTGGATGCTGGCAAACTGACATCATGCCTGATTCAGCCGTGACCCGTCGTCCGTCGAACAAGTACCTTATCGCACCGTCAGAACTTTGTAGCCCGTTGTCGTCGAGCTACAGTGCTAGTAGACATCGTTGGCCTCATCGACCTCCACGCCATCGATCGGGGTCCATTTCTGACGAGTCACCTGTTGCAGTCAGCTCCTGGCTGGGTCGGGACCAGACTGTCACGATGTGCAGCCCGCTCAGCTCCACCCCCACGCAGGTGTGACACCCAGAAACATGAAGCTTGCGCGTGTCCTACCCTCCGGGGGCTCTCGCATGCCCTGCCTCCGCCCTGGCAGGCACCCAAGCCCTCCAAACACAGCACAAGCTACATCCCTCCCATGCCTCCCTCCGTCCCTCCCTCCATCGCGGGACCATCTCCCGCACCTTGTCCGCAGCGCTGTGCGTTGGGGGGAGTCAGTGCCAACCTGGAGCCTGTTGCGACCCTGCCTTTTACGCGGTTTCAATCCTCCAGGGCTGCGTTTGAAGTGCGGAGGGCGCGCCCAGTACTTGCCGTCCCAGCTCGATCGGGATACTCGACGGCAACCTCTCGAGTCGTCACGTCACAGCCAGACGCACAATGCAGCACTGATATCAGCAACGTTCGAGGGTGGGCTCGGATCGTGATGGACCACGATAGACCCGGCCTGCCTACCTGCCAACCCCGCCAAGGCAAGACAGGCTGCTTTTCCACGTAATAGCGAGGCCGTACCCTGTATGACGAACGAGCGAGGAAGGAGACTGGTCACATTATGGTTGTCATGATCATGCATCCCCCGGGCAGGGCAACAAAGCAGAGCGCGAGAGAAGAAAAATCTTTCAAATGTGTTGAAACGCGGCGCCGGTGAATCAGATCAGACCTCTCGGCCATCCAACGCCATGGCGCTGTCAACCCCACGACAACCGGTCACCCGCGGCCTGGATGTTCCCGGCATGGGCGGTGTTCCCCCAGCCGCTGGACGGTGGGCGTATCGCATCGCTCCACGACCACTCATTGCCGACAGTGCCACACCAGCCCTGTGCTTGCCACAGTAGGGCCAGAGACTATACGATGCCGCCCCGGGGCGGACCTGTACCTGTGACAGCTGGCGGCCTGAAGCCCCAAGTTGCGGTGTGAGAGGGGACGAAGAAGAAAATCTCTTTCTCCCTTGGGATTCGGCAAAGTCGAACCTTTCGTCCGCGCACCGGCGAGTCGTCCAACGGCGCCGGCTCTCAGCTAGTCCTGCCTGAAGACGCAGCAGCGCCTGATGAAGCGAAGCCTCACAACAACAACCGCTGGCGGTGCTGCCCAAACACGAGGGGCTGTGACAAGAGTCAAGTCGGCTGGCCTCTCATAGCCCCCAAACACCTTCCCCCACGGCTGTTGCGGTATTGCGCGGCATCAAGGGGGCCCAGAACGGCATGAATGGCTGCCTCTTGGACCTGTTTGGACAGAAGCTGTCTTGGCACGCACGCAGCGAGTCTCGTCTGCGTTCTCACATTGGCCGGTGTCAACATTCTTCTGATTAGCAGGGTACACGGTAAGGTTTTTTTCTTATTTCTGTTTTAATTCCTTTTCGGGGGCGGTCAAAGTATACGCAAGGAAACGGTGGCAGTGTCAGAAGCGTCCGTCGGATTCCCGTAAGCTGCAGCTGAAAGTGACATGAACAAGCCAACCAAGCACAGGTCGCCTCCCCCCGGCAATTGCGGTACGGTAGCTTTCCTCCCCGCAAAAAAGGGAACCCCTGGCTCGCCCTGCATAGGTACCGGCGATCAGGGAAGAAAAACTCTAAACAGCGCAAGAGGTTCGGGATCGACAATCTGACAAGAGCCTCGCCCCGGCTCCGGTGGGGGTTTAGGTCCTGTCCTTCCTCGAGCTGAGCCTGCGTTGGCAGACCCCCCCCTTCTCCCCCCAAGTAAGGCCCCCCCATCAAACCCCCGGAGCAATCGTAAGTACGTGGCGTGATGATGAATCGCCCGGGACGGCACCTTCTCACATTCCCAACACAGGGCAGCGCCCCCTTCCCCACAGAGTGACACGGTGCAACTTTCCTGTTCCTGATCAGCTCATCTCACCCATTTTTACCTGCTGCGGAGCCCCAGCTTTTTTCTTTGTCACCCCTTCCCCCTTCTCCACGCCCGGACCACGGTACTGCAGAGCTCGAGAGGCCAGAGTACGGCCTGATACGGCCTGACGCGGCGATAGGCACCCCAACCCGTCCTCAGGTATTATACGTGTATCTACAGTATATCCCAGGTAAACCCGGAAGAGACTTAGCGTTTCTTACAAATCAACTCCGGTGTTTGAATGCAGGCCCTAGATGGCCCTCGTGATGATGTGGTCTTGCCCAAACCCCTATACGTGCTATACCTGATGCTGTATGTCTCACTCCCTGCGCCCATTCTTCCACGTACGCGAAATCGGAGGGGGGTTTCGCTGGGGAAGGGCCGGGGAGGGGGGCCCCAAAGATAAAAGGCTGTGCCGGATCCTCATCCCACTCTCTGGGAGTGCACGTGGGCCCCTCTTTGGGTTGATGAGGGAAGGGTGTGGCCACCGGTACGTCACAATGGGAGCTTTCGAGCCTCCGGGGCGATTCGGACTGAGTCATGTCACGACAGCTTTCCCGCTGGGCTGTCAGCTTCAGAGGGTGGTTGGTCCGCGGGCGCACGATGGAAAAATCCGCTGACGGGCGGGAAAGCGTTATCGCGGGTAATTTTTCACGCGGATTGGCAGGCAAGCGAGGCAGTGGGCTTGGTTTGAATAGATCTGAGATTGTTTCCGGCTTTTTGCCATCCTGAACCAGGCTCCCCCCATCGAGGCCCTGAGGTCGTACTCCCGTCCGTTCCCGCGCGTAACTCCCCGGGCTTTCCTGTACCATGTATCTATCTGATATCTGAGTGAAGCAACGACAGGCCTAATCTAAAAAGGAAACGGAGAATGAAAAAAAAAGTCAAAGCACGTATCATCGGCTGCTTAGCACCTAGTGGTCGACACCACCCCATCCGTGTTTCGATCCAACCAAAAGTCAAAGAGAAACGAAGCTGTCTATCCACCGGGGAAACGGGTTCTCTATGCGGTTGATTATGGTCAATGTTGTAATGGATAGTCGTCCCGAACGCCTCGCAAGTTTATCCATCTATAGTAGTCCTGTTCATCATTCGTACATCGCCTGGTGCTGGTAATCATCCACTTCACCTAAACCTAGGAGCGATCCATGAGATCTCCACCAGCGATACTGTTGGATGAGGAGCTTCGCCCGCTGGTGTTGAAACCTTCAGGAGCCAACAGATCGTGCACCGCCACCTTGGGGACCTGGGGAACGGGGAGCTTCCGTTGGTTGCCGTCGGGCCTGCTCATGATGTCCGACAAGGACATACCAGGTCTCACGCCGGGGGCTGCACCGCTTGTAGGTGGCGGGATGGGGAACTGCTGCTCAGGCTGGGGCTCCAGGGGAGCAAGTGCGGGCGTGTGATGTCCTAATGAGAGCTGTCGAAAAGGCGGGAGCTCGTAAGTGGCCTGATAAGAAGGACGCAGGCGTGGAGAGTGAGCTGGTGT
This sequence comes from Diaporthe vaccinii, assembly GCA_039880775.1. Lineage (NCBI taxonomy): Eukaryota > Fungi > Ascomycota > Sordariomycetes > Diaporthales > Diaporthaceae > Diaporthe > Diaporthe vaccinii. The sequence continues at coordinate 316,352 of JBCEDN010000003.1, forward strand.
AGCAAGCGGCGTGTGGTCCGGCGTGGGGGACAAAGAGTCGTGCGAGAACGTTGGTGACGAGGGAGCAGTAGAGTTGGGGGAGTTGGGCCTTGACCTCTTGGCGTGCCTGTACGCATGCGAATAGTGATCGTCGTGGTGCTCCTCCTGTGAGTTCGATCTTGACATGTGGTAGGCTGAGAGCGAGGGCAGGTTGCCGCGGGAGCCGTGAGAGCTGTGGGAGTAGTAGGGGTGGAACCTCGAGGAGTGGTGGCTTGCTGAGGGAGCCATCAGGTTGTCGCGCTCGACCTGGTGAGCAGCCTTTGCGAGCATCGTAATGTCCATCGGTCCGCCGCCGTGAGGGCTGCCAGCAGGAGCTCTTGCGAACGGAGCAACAGTGTTATGCGGCAGGACAAATTGGGAGTACGAATGAGGCGGGGACACATTTGGCGAGGACAGGGAGGAGGGAGGAGCCGAGCGGATGTTCTTTGGGGCCGGGGGCGGCATCATGTCGCCGGGCTGCAGGCCACCCATCATTTGGTGTGGTTGCTGGCCCTTGTTGCCCCGTCTCGAGTTCGGGTTGCTGTGTATCCTCGAGTGTCGAGTCAACTCATCGGATCTGGAGAACTTCTTGCTGCAGCCCGGAAAGTTGCAAGCATGCGGCTTCTCGCCCGTGTGCGTCCTGATGTGTCTTGTCTGGTGCTCCAGACGATGGAAGGCCTTGTCGCAGAGCGGGCACTTGTAGGGCCGTGGGAGCTCGTTGCTCACCTCGGCGGGCTGGCCGGTGGGCAGAGGCCCGTTGGGACGGAGCACGGAGACGGACGCCATGTCTGCTGGATCGTTGTGCTGCTGGGTGGGAGACTGCGACTGGCTAGTGCTGCCGCTGTTGGTGCCGCTGTTGGATTCTTGGAGTTCCGGAGCGGCGGGCGCCGAGGAATCTGGGTTCAGTAGATTTGCGAAATCTACTGCGGACTGTGACCGTTGCATGTGATCGCCCTTCTCTGGATTAACCAGGCCCAACACGCCAACCGAATAAATAGTCCTTGGTGACTGGACGTCTCGCTTTGTCGAACCTGCTGCACTTGTGGCGGCAGTCGGTTGATGTGAATAGTGTTGGTGGGTACTGGTCGACGACGACGGGGGTGGGGTGGGTGGTAGTGGTTGTGGTGACGACGATGTTGCCGTGCACGCTGAGTCCAGTCCGGGAGGTCGAAGACGGGGTCGTTGTGAACTGGCAACACTCTCAGGAGAGAGGATGGGGAAAGTCTTGGACCCGGTTGGGGCAGGTGTACTTAAGGTGTTTTGGTACGTTGTAGGAGGATCTGAGCAGATTGGTTGCTGGAGGATTTGGACGGGTTGGGGAAGATCGGAACTTTGGCTCTCTGGGGAAAAGGGGTTTTAGGGAGAAAAAAAAGGCAGCGGAGGCCTAGGGGGTGGGAGGAGGGGAGCCGAGATCTTTTTAAAAACGATCCATGGATGGCGCCTTTTTTCCCACCGTCAGGCCTGGCGGGTCGCCCAAAGTCTCAGCACGTAATGGACGGGTACAGTGCAGTGTGCAGCGCAACGCAGCCCAGCCCAGCCCAGCGCCCGCAGGACTCGATGTACCGATGTACCCCTTCCCGCCGAGCTTTGCTCTGCCCGGTGGCCCCAGTGGCCCCAGTGGGCTGCCCACACCCCGGTCTTGGGGGGGCACCCCTGACACACCTCCTGGGAGCGTCAGGGAGGGAGGCTTCCAATGTGTGGAGAGCGCTGAGGTTGCGACCGGGGGAGGGACGCAGAGGCAGGGCGGCATCTCAGCACCTGGCTTGCGACTGCTGCAAGCCATCGCGGGGGTACACCTAACAAATGCCCAGACAGGGAGCCCCGGGATCCAAGCCCTCGCAGTTACTGGATACCGGGGTACTTTGGTACTTCCGCTCCTGCCATACACAGTACTGTATCGTACCTCTCTCCTCCGTACGTTCCTGCCCACTCCGTACTCGACTCTGCAGTACCCAGGTATAGTATGTACCTGCCAGTCTGTCCACCCTCTGTCCTCCATCTCAGGGGAGAAAGATTGACCCCCAAGCCTCTCAGACTGTCACTCAGTAAGCCAACATCAACGCCGTGCCAACACCGCCGGCGGTCAACAGCACGCAGGCAGAGACAGTTGCAAAAGGAAGCGGCCTTCCTGCAGGCTCTCACATAATCATAACACAATATACTCCGCCTCGGCGCATTTTGCTTCACCCTGGCAGTACTGTAACCCGCACGCACGGTACCCTTCATGCAACGGACCGGCAAGCAAAGGCAGCCAAGCAGCACCTCCTACCACGTTCTCCTGCGGTGCTGAGTGTACAGTACTGATATCACTCTGCGGTACTGTCATCTTGTACAGGGACAGCGATACCAACCAAGTACATGGCGCACCGATGCCATTCGATCGGCTCAGAATCACCCCAGAGTCGTGACAGACAGACAATCTGGGGTCCCCGCCCGGCCCCAATGGTCTTGCTCCATGCCGCCGCAATGCCCACGCCCTTGGGGACAGTCAGTCATGGCCCTCTCCTGCTAGCGGGGCGCTTATCTTGCCAGTCCCTTCGGCGTAATGCAGCACGGGGCTTGGTGACTTCACCTGCTCAGCCAAAGGGCCGTACTGTACAATGGGGGCAAATTCTGGGGTCCCACAAACCACAGTGCCTGCTGCGCTCAGCTCTCACTCACCTCGAGGCCTAAGTCATGCCGGATAAGCGTGCGCTTGTAGGGAGATTGGCTTCCCACAGGCATGGGACAATCCCAAGCCACACAGGCGAACAACGACACCATTGGCGCGAGCTTGACGAGGAACGCCAATGATACCAGATAACAACTTGCTCACCCTCTCACCCTCACCCAATCTTCGGACGTTGATCAAGGGCCGGTGTGATGGTCCTACTGGACGACTGGATCATTGGACACAGGCGCCCTCGCGATGGCATCAACATTAATGCAGCCCCAAGACTGAAGTTTATTCTCCTCTGGCGGCTGAGACTCGCCGGATCTGGCATGGCAACTTGTGGCGCATTTCATCCAGACTGCGTATCGCAACAGAGTCCGCCGGAATTGCGAGACCTGGGAAATTCAAAGGATCACGTCAAGTAATGCCCGGATTAGCCCTGGTCCACTGCCCGCTGTGTTTACCCACGATGCTGCTGATTGTAGGCTTGAGCATGACCATTTGCCGTCGGCTCGGCGCAACGACAGCAATAACACAGGGCCAGACTGACCTACTACCCGCGGCTATAGGGTACACTCGGGATTTTGCACCACAAATGATCAGATCAAACAATTCGGGTAGCTGAAGGGTTTGCGGAGAGTGGCCCGTGGGGGCTCCAGAGACCGGGGAACGGGGTAAACGAGGGGGGGGGGTCGACCGATTTCCCCAGACTGGTGACGCAGTCTCTTGGCTCTCTGCTGGCAGCATCACATTGCGTGCTTTGCGCTTCTCTGGCTCTTCATACTTCCCAGCCAGGGATTTCCTGTTCGTCTTTCGACGACCAAGACGAGATTTCCTTCGCTCGGCCTTCGGTAACAAGTTACCCCAGCCGCTTGTCACCGTGTTATCGGGGCTGTGCAGGAACCGCCATCAAAAGCCTAGGCCGCCATAGTTGCGCCCGATAGGAAGGCATCCTGGGGAAACGTGGGGAGAGCTACTTGGATCCGAGAAATCCTCGTGGGGGGCGTGCGCCTAGAAGAGATAAGGAATCTGTCCGAGTGCGCTTTCCATGGCCGAGAAGCTGAAGAGGCTATGGCCCAACCTCGCTCAAATTTCGGCCCCGGCTTGACGACCTGAAGCTTGCTGAAATTCCAATGATGACAACATCGACCATGGCAAAAAATTTGCGAGTCTGCATTTTCGAAAGCATAGCTGGACGCAAAGCCCCACTTAACAGCCATGTCTCAAGGTGGCATGCTCGATTACACTTCTCGTCTCATGCGGGACGAGTCCAGCCGGCGAGCCTGCCTGCCAGCCAGAACGAGGCAAACTCGCGACAAAGCTCTGTCGCCATTGCGAACCGTCGACGCATCTAGTGGGTGATCTTTCCCACCCGTTGGCAATTTAGTCGCGACGGCGTCACAAGGTGAGGTGCAATACATGACTAGATTCCGGGTGAACTGTCCGAGTATTTGCAATATGCTTTCAGAACGCAGCGGTCAGGCTGCATTCCTTGCAGACTGTGGCGTGTCTCGTTATTCACGAGGCCTCTCAACATGACGCCTCAACTCGCCGATAAGAAAAAGTGGCAAGACATAAGTTTAAAATTTCTCTACATCTTTGGAATTCTTCAACCCCGGGCTCGGCTTATCCGCAGTGTATTTGTGAATTGCCTCGGCTACACACCCACCAAGTAGGAGATCGGGTCAGCCAGTGGAAGGTTCGGCCGCAGCCTCACTGAAGTTCATACAGTCCAGATTCAGGCTTGAGAAAAGACAAAACCATCAGAAGCGGTTGGACCCGTACTCGCCACCTGGTTCCATGCGATGGCACATGTCAGCCTCTCCCCATACCGTTGGCCGTTGGCCGATGGACATGCAGGGCGTGCAACCCCAAAGCTTATCACAAGAACGCGAGTCTGGTCCGCAGTACATGACGTCGACAGAATTCACGCCAGTGGCCGGTATCTGCATAGTATTCAAAGGCTCAAGCAGCCAAAAGGTAGTTGCATGTTGAGGAATGCTGGCTCAAGCGCCAGCACTGGCTGCTGACATGTGACGACGGCGCGGAAGCTCGACGCCCAAAAACAAAAAAAACGCTCCCCCCTTCGAATCTTCCCCACGAGCTTGCACCTTTCGGCTGCGGGGAGCTGATCTAGGGCTGCCAAGCTGCAGGCGCTGGCCCTTTTGAAACCGCACCCCCGATCCAGCCAGCGCAGCCAGTCCAGTCAGCGAGGGACGGACTGCCTGAACAGGAAGGCCGACCCAGGCGCACCTCAACCCTCCGTCTACGAATAGCAACCAGCTTTCCAAACCCTCAGCCTTGCCCGCCAAGTGCCGCCTTGGCATCGCAATGATGATCCCATCAGAGTGATGATTGCATTGTTTGATGACACGTCTGGACAACGAGTCAGTCGAGACAAGTGGTCTGGACCACATCCGAGCGTCGCGAGATTCCTGCAATGGCTGCACGCCTCCTGGACTTGCAGGTCTCTGAGGTCTCTACACAGTAAGGTCCCTGGGGTTCAGGCTACGTCAACCGTCGGCCTCCCTTGTGCCCCAGCTTGGCAGGGACGTCAAAAATCTGCTCGACGACTCCGTATTTCTCGGGGAATTTCTGCAAAGAGACGCTGGACCTGCTGCAGCCATGATCTGGCAGCTGCCTCATCGACCAGCCTTCCATGCCGACGGGCAGACGGGCGTCGTCCGACGATGGGAGCCCCTGTGGTGATCCTCCGTGGGCCGGTACGCCGTGCAGAAGAGGCTGCTGTCAATCGCGAGGTCTCGACCGAGACCCTGCTGGGCCTGCCAGCCTGGCAGAGCCTGGCAGAGAAGGACCGTATATTTCCCCGGCTGCAAACAAGCAGTGATTTATTAACCGGGGCTCCACCTTCCTGGGGCCCTTGGACTGGGGCCCAGTGCGGAGTACTGACATGCCGTTGCTAGAGCATAGCATCAAAGCACATGGAGCTCTTTTTTGTCACTCTGATCCCCAGTTTTCGCCCCACCAAGCTCGCGATGCGAGTCTGCCCGAGAGCCTTTGGGGGCCGAATCTACGCAGGACGATGCGCCCTCCTCGGCCATTCCCAGGACGATTGCCTCTATGCAATCTCGCCTACGCAAACATTTCATACTGGCCTCGCACGAGCTCCAGACTTGGGGAAATCTCAATCACATGTTAGCACCGACTTTTCCCCCCTAGGCCAAGAAGTTCACCAAGTCGGGACAGCTCCGGCCCTTTCAAAAGCGCAACTGACTGCAGGCTTCCATTGGCCCGAATGGGCCGAATTCCAGAATGGAACGTCAGGATCTATCGTCCCACACCCTAGCGAATGAATAGCCATTTCGGCGCATGTATCTCCGTACACACACATCCTCTAGTCCGCCCGGATGCTGTCCCTTGCAGCAAGTCTTCAAACATGTTCCTGGCCAGCCTGGCCAAGCCATCCAGATCTGGGGCGTTGCTCGAGGTCGACTTCCAAATCGAGTAGACTGAGTCTGAAAGAAAAATCGATATGGCATCTCAGGGCCTTGGCCTATTCCCAACCGGTTCCACCCGCGCCCATTCTCTGATTCGGAACTTGGGCGAAACGAGCCGCAAGTTTTGACCTACCAGCTAGGGGTTTCGGTCGGATGTCCCGTTGTCTCCAAGGAAGCATTCAGGGCTGATCGTGTCATTTCTGTTGCAGGGAGGAGCCAACAGCCGCACAAATCAATCAGAGGCAAACGATGGTGTCCCTCAGCAAGGTCGCATATCTGCCATGTCCAAAAACCTCTAGGATTCCTTGGGCTGACTTGTCAGCTTCGTCAGCAGCGTGCCGAGGGACCCGTTCGTGATTCGTTGCTCGCTTCTCAACAACGGACAACGAACCTGCCCTTAACCTGGGGCGCCAGGGCAGCCCCAAAGGGCAGCAGTGAGCGCCCGCAACCCGCACCCTTCCCTGACACTGTGGCTTCGGATTCCTTCCGACAGTCCATGAGGTGTTCGGTGGGAAATGCTTCCCCCAAGTCCGACCTGAGAGCGACAGCACGCCAAGCGGCCGTATCCTTATCACCGCTCAGCCTCAGGCCAAGTCACACTTTGGTGTCCAGATAGTAGACTCCAACGATAGCGCATAAATTGCACTCTGCTCGGCATATCCGTTAGTTGTTATTGGCGCCGTCGATGGTACCGCCCGCAGCAGACTGAAAAGGCAGCGCCGGGGCGCAATCACAGGCCGTACCCCGAACATTGTACCCCATTTCGGCGGTGGTCCCTCTGATTGGGATCTCTATCCTTGGAATGAAGACATGTTGTCTCCTCCTACTGTCGGCCGCGATTCCGCTGGATTCTTCCACCTTCCTTCCCCTTTGGGCTGGGTTTTCCCTTATCTGGGCGGAAGTGCACACTACTCTAAGGAAAGGTCCGGGATCAGACTGTACTATGTACGGGGCACACACAGGTCTCGAATCTCCTGAGGAGGCTTTGCGACCCCAGATTCTGCCCAGGGTCGATCATCAGGGGGCTCCAACTTGCGGGGTGGGAATGTTACATCCCCGGTCAGGGTCGCTGATAGCGGAATTACAGGTCCACCGGAACAACTTCGTTGTCTGTCGTATCAACGTGGCACCTCGTCCTACCAGGGGCCAGGACTCTGCTGAGTGGCTTCTCTATGCGGCGCCAGATGACAGTGGCTTGCAGGCTCGCCTCGCAACTGTCGACCACCAGCTGTAAGCTGACAAGGCAATAGTGCGATAGGCAGATTTTCCGAGCGTCTCAGGGCTCTTCCTGGACGGTCCCTGAGTGAAAGGATGTCATGAGTGACGGCCAGTCTGCTGTGAGCAAGGGCCTCAAGACACCCCACGCCCCGCGCACCGCCTTGACCGCGCAATCTCGCTGCAGATGTCGTCTACTCCGTGCTCTCTGAAACCCCGTAACCCTCTTCCCTCGGCAAACGACGCGGCTGTGGGGGAAGCCCTGGAGACACGAGAAACACCCATCGTTGGGAAATTTGGATGCTATGAGAAGACGACCGGCGAGTAACACAGTGCGTGGGCGATGCGCCTCCCTCCCCAAACACGCGCTGGGGCCGGTCGCAGTATTGCTCGGAGAGACAAGGGGATGTGAGCGGTCACCTCTGAGATAGAATGATACTGGAGAACCTGAGCTGTGAAATTCAGATGGAACGGCGAACGAACGCATCCCTTTTTGGCGGACCACAGTTTCTTCCTCCACCGTATCCACCGATTTGAAGCTTGCATTGTAGATGTCCCCAGCGGACTCGTTTGGTTCAGGAAAGAGGTGCAGGAATGCTCTGCCTTCTAGATCTGAGGTCACAAACTGACAACCCGTGGTATCAGCACGCTGGTGTCTTTAAGTGACGAGCTCAGCCAAGTACTCAGGTACTTCACATACCCATGTACCCCACACACTTAAGCATGTGCAGGGCGAGAGTGTGGGGAGGCGCGTCTGAATGTTCCTTCCAGGAACACGCGCCTTCCGAGCAAGCCACTCACCTCATATCTGCTCAACAGCTCGTAGTGCCAGGGACTCCAGTGGATTAGACAAAGATTTTTCGCGTCCATCGAATAGAAAAGACCCTGAGGATCCAACCTTCGCCTCCCCGTTTATTCCCCGGAGTCAAGGTGGGGTTGCGTGCCATGGAGTACCACGAGCGGCATGGGCACGATGTCTGCAGCTTCGACCTGCCCTCGACACGTACGTAACTCCAAGCGATACCAGGCGTTTTCCTGCCCACCCTTGTGACGACTGTGTCAGATCCAACGCTGACACCATGCTCAGACCGACTGCCGACTGTCTCCGCAGCACAGGCTCTGGAGGACCTGGATGCCAATGTTTCGAGATTCGTATCGACCAATCTTCCTGACTTGGACAAGGCCTTAGCAGCCAGTGCTGCGAGCAGCTTCCCGAGCGAGGAAGCCAACCCCGGTGGCATACAGAAAGGCCATCTCACCGAGATCTGGGGGCCTCCCGGCGTGGGGAAGACTGCGTTCGGAATCCAGGCTGCTGCAGATGTTCTACGGGTTGGCAATGGCGTCGTCTGGGTAGGTCAGTAAGCGCCCGCCGTCTCCTCACCAAAGACTCCAAGCTAATGCTGAGGCTGCAGATTGCTTCTATCCCGTCTCCCGCGATCGCTTGACGGAGGTGTGCCGAGCCGAAGGAGCTGGCGGTGAGGATGCCGTATCAGACCACCTCGACAGATTTGTTCAATATTCCTGTCCCAGTCTCGCGCACTTCATCGCCCTGCTGTGCCGGCCCACACGGTCCTCTCTTCCGCCAGGCACTGCTCTCGTTGTTGTTGACTCACTGTCTGCACTGCTGAACCATGCATTCCCAAGGCTGCCGGCTCAGAATGCTGCCCCAAAGGCCAGCAGCAAAGGCGAGAACCCATGCCCGCCGTCCTCAGAGCTATGCTATGCTAACTGTCATAGGCCCATCCATGTCCTCCAAGCGACTGCAGGTGCTTCAGTATGTAGTCAGTGCCCTACAGAAGCTAGCTGCGACTCGTGATGCTGCAGTAGTCATCCTCACACAATGTGCAACAAGGATGCAGGCGGAAAGAAGTGCGACTCTGATACCTGCCATCAACGCTAGCGTCTGGGAACAAGGCATCGCCACGAGGGTGGCGCTGCTCAGAGACTGGATGTGGGACGATGGTCATCCATACGGAGCCCGTCTCGCTGCAGTGCAAAAAGTAAATGGTAAGACGGCTGCAGATGGTCTGGACAAGGTCTTCGCCTTCAGTATCGACTCGGTAGGTCGCGTCACTCCTTGCTGCGTCCGGTATATGCTGCATGCTAAGGGCTCCAGACGGGTTTGGCCCCGGCCCAATTTGACGGACATGCTGCGTCTTCTACAACTACTGGCCCCAAGCGAAAGCTAGGCGAGACGGGCTTCGAAGTCGCCGACAGTGAAGATGAGGACTACGGTTGGCAAGAGAAGGACAGCAGCCTCTTACCAGGAATGCCACCCCAGTGGCAGGGCAGTGAGGACCTTATACTTGGGCAAAAACACCACGAGACCGAAGGTGACAGCCACGTCGAAGACTCTGAGCTGGAAGACGTCCATCGTTCTGATGGAGAGCAATGAATCGCCTCTAGTTGGTCGTGATGATTGCATCAGGAGACCGCCACAGCGACAATCGTGAAGGCAGCTTCGCGAGGACAAGCAAGGCCCGCACCCATACGCTTCCCAATATCGCTCTGAGGCCGTACCGCCGTCACTAGGCCGCCCCGCCGATACAATCTTAAAATGCTGGAGTAAATGTCGTGGTTCGGCCGATCATCGGTACGATAGGCCCTTCTGTGGATCCAGTCGTACCGGATTTCAATATCGGCCAATTCCGCTCGCCTTGCCGCCAAAATATTCGGCCCTTGTGCAGGACAATGGGCCCGAAGAGCGCTGTTCCAAGTTTGACACTGTCGACCGTGCGACGTCTTTGGCCATTCTGACTAAGTACTCCCTTGAACAACTCAAGCTGACTACCGACGACGCACAACATGCCTGCGACATAGTGTGACCGTAAACCAAAGACAGGCTCCCTGAGCTTCTGGAAACGGGACCTGCATATGTGTGCACGGCTTTTGTTGCGCGAGGCTTTTAGCGAAGCTGATCTGCACTTCCTTGCATGCAATATCAGCCTGTAGAGTCTCCAGTGAGTCCTGCGAAAGACATCACGACTCAGTCCTGGCCTACTCATGAAATTGATATTACCTCTCTGCGCTGTCATGATCCTGCTCAGCAATAGTTGCATTTTAGCGACATGTCGGACTGGCGAAGTGATAGGGTTCCTCCGGGGACTCTCTATGCCTGACATTTAGCAGACAACCACAGAGTCAAGTTGGCCGTGAGGTCGAGTCCACATATCTCCATGTACGATCCACTTTTCCATTCGCAACTGCTGTCGTGGTACAGTAAATTCGTAATTGTACATCGTCGTGGTGCGTGGGTCACGGCCTACTGTATGTTCGGCCATAAGCCGAGGCTCACCTGAGCAGGGCGTGCGAAAGGATTGATACGTCAACACTGTGGTGTGCAAGATCCGCCCTGATTCACCCTGCTGCAGATGCGAGAGGCTGGAAAAGTACAGCACCGACCAAGCCGGATCTCATAGGTTGCATTTTGTCCGCGATGTGGAAGCTGGCAAGTTATCAGAAGCATCTGATATCTGAGGAGTCTGGCACCACTTTCCCCTCTTAGTGGCATGCTAGGCAGCGGATCTACCCGGCCTCGACCAAGGTCCCGACTGTGGCAACGATCAGCGACGTACACATTTCCTTTCGTCAAGCTCGTTTCACTGCAACGCGACTGACTGCCTTCGCGTCGCTAACAGTAACACCTCGACGGCGATAGCTCGCATCGGAATGCAAGCAAGCTTTCCCGCTCTTCCGTCCAGCCACTCCCTACCCCTCGATCGGCTGCATTGAATGCTACCAACTCATGGAGGACGGCCCCTATCCCTGTCCCCCTCGCTCCAAACTGGACATCGGTTCGTCGAAGGTCTAGGGATGATATCCAGCCGATTCGCAAGCATGTGATCGAACCGCTGCCCGCGTATGAACACCTCACGGCAACAGGTTTCCTGTGAGGCACGGAATGGTATTTTCAAATACTTCTGTGGGTGGCTCACGTCCACCTGCGGTGTATGAACTGCAATATATATACCTCACGCAATATCGGTCGGCACCGCGACTTGTGGAGCCCGCATGCTGCAGAGCCTCGCCCGTCGACAGGCAGAGGCAGCCTCTGGGCTGATCTCGGGACTGGAAATGGCCTGACGTCCCCGCATTGGCGGGGGGTACACTGGCGATGGTCCCCCGGATTCTGCTATGCAAGCCTCCCTGACCACCGCCGGCACTGTGCGAGGGACGTTGGGCTCCATGTACTTGAAGTATCTGAGACATCACATCAAAAAGACCACGATCAACCCGCTGCGGACTGCCGGGTCTCCAAGCGGGAGATCTGCGAAACTTGATTACGATGCTTACTGGGGGCGGGGAGGTCTGGAACGTCCTGACCTTGTGCCATCGATCGTCATAGGCAGTGAAGTACTGGCTTGGTGTGTACCTCTGCCCGGGGCTTCAAGGGAGAAAGGGACCAAGTCGGGAACAGGCCTTTTGGCGGAGGTCTTTCCTTGGTCGTCGATTGGTCATGGTTTTGCATTGGACACCCTACCTCTCTTGACAGCCAGGGCGAGGGATAGACTTTGGCTCACACGTAAGCACATGGGCTGCTGGTGTGTATGGTCAGTCACATGGGCCTTGTTGTCGATGGTCCCTGGATTTGGGGACCATTTCACATGCGGCTTTGCATTGAGAGGAGCTTGGAAAAAGTTCGGCTTGGATGGAAACCTAAACCTACTCTCGGGACCAGTGGTGGTGGATGTGAGTGGCCATTGCGTGCTTTGGATGTGAAGTAAAATGGGGGGAAGCACGGCGGGATGACGCGAGAGCTTACGAAATTCGAGAACAAGGTTGAGTGGGCATAGGGCCAGCATGTGGACGTTGAGAGGTCATCAGTCAGTGACCACATGAGAATACAAGAGTCTGTAATCAGGCTGGGCACCCTCCCCCCTCGGACCCTGTGTGAAAAGTCTATATCCTATATGGGCCGGGGGCCCAGGGGAAAAATCAGGTACAATCTGTCCGTCTCGATGTACATGAAATATACATGACAGGAGCGCACCACCAACAAACATGAGGGACTTCTCCTTCAAGCTTCGATGGACCGGCCTGGGCGGATGCGACGGCGACAACCCGGGCGGACCGTCCGGCGTCCGGGCCCAGGAATCGAGGAGGGTTTGTTCCATGCCCTTCCCTTCCCTTCCATGCCTCCCGTCATATGAATATGCTGAACGACCTTCGCTCAAGGGCCGCTGTGACGGCCCCGGCTGCAGGCAAGGGTGGGCTTTTCGCCCAGAGCGTCGTGACTTAGAGACATGTGCTCGCACCCCATCGATAGACAGCCAGACCCCTTGAACGGATCCAAGCCCGGCATCAAGAACCTCTCGTCGCTGAGCAGCAGGCTGATGAGAACCACCTTTTGCCTTTGCCTTCGGGTACGGGAGGGTGGTCCCCTGGGGGCCCGGGGTCTTCTGTGTGAGCTTCTTGGGCGGGTGCGCCGGACGGCTTGCACAGCTTGTTCCCCGCGGCGAGGAAGCATGAGCGGAGCTATCAAATTCCCTCGGCCCTGGATATCGGCTGCCGTTGGGACGAGAAGAATGGTCCGACTCTCCGGAAGGGATGGAGCGAGGACTCGCTCAGAGCGAGTAGGACTTGGGGGGAGTTGCCGGGAGGGGTCAAGTTCTCACGCGGTGGCAAGTAACCCAGCCGTGGCCATGTTGTTCTAGCGTACATTGCGATGTGTATAGCTTGATGGAAGTTGATGTAGATATCCCATCGGTCTGGGCAGCGGCGAACGTCGGATGACGGGTCTTCTGGCAGGCCTCTAATCAGTCCCCTGATTACAGGCAATGAGATGGCAGCACTCGGCCGTGCCATCCCTCTCTCTGGACGAATTCCCACCGGTGCTGTGGTGAAGACTGCATCTATCTGATCGTCTGTGCTGGTGTGCTCTCGTGCTTGCGGATGGCGAGCCCCGTTCTTCAGGGAACGTGCTCGTCCCTGTGCTTCAGGGGAAGTGGGTATGCCGTGTGATACCGGGCGAGCAGTCTCAATCCTGACGCTGGTCTCCAGTAAACTGTGCTCAAGGAGTTGAGTGGAGGCAATAGGTCCAGAAGGGAGCTGGTCTGAGTATATGATGTCGATTCGAGTCCACGCACTGGGGCGTATTTGGATGCCACATACAAGTTCCTACTTCCACGATTGAAAATTAACAGTGGTTGCTTTTGATCGATGCGACCCGTCTATTAATAACCAATCTATCCCCGCTGCTTCACATTTGCTTGTTGTGCGTCCCCGAGTCCGCCTCGTGTGTGCCCTCCAAACGCCGTTCAACCACCCAATTGGACGAGATCATCGCCCGACCAGTATGTCGTGTCGTCCCTTATAGTATGTTGTCCCCCGGATTGTCTCGCCCACCTCTCGCAGTCCATCCCCGAAATACACCCCTCTCGTATCGCTTAGTTGCCCAAGTAGCTCCGAATAGCGCCCTGGAGCTTGGTAGCGCCCTCTCCCAAGACCTGGGTCAGGTTCTCCAGATCATCACCCGCAGTGATACCGAACTTGCGGACAAAGTCCTTGGCAGCGCTCTCCAGGTCGCCGTAGTCTTCACCGTTGTCCTCCTCCTCGGGTCGGCCGAAATAGGCATTGGAGGAGATGGCGGTAGCACCCTCGAATCCTTGCAGGCGGGTCTTGGCTTCGGCTTGGGCGTTGGGGTCGAACGAGCCCTTGCCAAAGAACTCGTCCGATGAGATACCCTTCTGGTTGCCGAATTTGCTCCTCGCGTAGTTCTCCCCGTCGTCTATAGTAGCGTCAGTGGATTGCACAACAGCAGTGGACCGAGCAGAGAACATACCGTTAGAGGAGGAAGCCTTGATAGGCCCAACAGAACCAAAACCGCCGACTGCCTTCTTTTGCGCCGCAGGCTTGTTGCCCCCGATTTGACCGAATCCCAGACGGCCCATACCCATGCCTAGTCGCTCCATCTCCGAGGCAGACTTCTCACGTGTATGGGATGCCGAGCCGTAGCCTCCACGTGGCGGGCTGACAGGCGTGGGCGAGACGATACTGCTGGAGTCGTTCTTGGTTGCACCCGCCTTCTTTGTCTCGGCCTCCTCCTCGTCAGGGTTGTAGCCCAACTTCGCAATGCGCTCTGCCTCCTCTCTGGCCTTCTTCTCCGCCTCGTCGAAGTCGATGTCAGCAGTCGTGACCTTCTTCGCGCCAAGCTTGGAGCCCGCCTTCTTTGCGCCCAGGACGTTGGTCTTCCGAGCGCCAGTCGTGCCCTTCTTCAGTGCTGCGGAGTGTGTTATACGGCTAGCGGCAGGCTTGGATTCGGCGGAGTCGGTTCGGGAAAGGGGAGAGGCAGTGCGAGCAATATCCTTTCCGGTACCGTTCGAGTCACCGGCCTTGAGGAAGGGAGATGGGGTGCGGCCGATAACAGACGGAGTGCCAGTTCGGGAGACTGGTGGGGTGGGTTTCTTGATGGACGGCTTGTCCCAGGAAGAAAAGAAGTCATCATCGGGTTCGCCGGCCGGAGTGGAGGCGCCATCAGCGGCGTCGCCATCGGTAATGACAACCTCTCCAGGAAACCTATTGGCTGTCAGTCAAGCGGCAGGACAGGGGCAAGTGGCGCGCTCCCAACGTACTCTTGGGCGTCTCTAGCTGCCCGCTTCTTGAGCTCTTCCTTGTACTTGGTCGCAGCGTTGGACTGGTACTTGGTCTTGGGATCCTTGCTGTTCAGGGCGGCAGTCCCGCCGTTCTGCTGGAAGAACTTGGTGGCGGACTCGTTCCCGCCAACCTTCATGACACGGAGCTGGTCCCATTGCCATTCTACTCCGTAATCAGCGGTGCTGGATGTGTGCGGTTCGCAGTGATCACTTACGGTCGAGGTTGGTTGATCGAACAAAGGAGATGTGGACACCGAGGTTTCGATGGTTCGACGAGCAGTCAAGGCACAGGTAGATGCCCAGAGGTACGGATGTCCATGTTGGATTCTTCTGTCCACAATCGAAACAGATCTGTGTGGTAGGCGAAGTCAGCAACGGCGGCGGGAGGCTGCGGAAGCTCCATATAGTTGGAGATGGCGTTAAGCTTCCTGGAAAAAGCCAGGGCGCATTGCATAATGACCTCACGAACCTTGTTGGCTGGCTTTGTCTTCAACTTCTCGAAGATCTTCAGCGACTGCTGCTTGGACGCGAGCCCGCTCATTTTGGCGACGGAAGACGGTCGGCGCTGGAAGACGAAATTTCGTGTTTGCTGCGCAATTCCCGGAGTAAAGACTGGATGCTTGGCTTCTGTGCTTCCCGGAGGCGACGGGGCCGTTGTTGAGCAAGTGTGTGGGCGACGGGATGCTGTAGGATGGGTTAAGGGGTTGAAAGGGACAGCGCGACGAATTAATTGCAGTGAAGCCCAATACCACCGACTAAGCGCATAGGTCGGTCCCGCAGTGCGCCAGCGACCAGTCTTCTGCTGTGGTGGCTTTTGAGTGGCGTCTAGCCCGCTCGGGCCTAGCGCATCGGGCCCCACAACCTTGCCTTCCAAGGTTGGTCCAGCATTCAAGCTCCAGATATTGGGCTATAGTGGACATCTGATGAACCCACTCTCTCCCTCACCAAGGGAAAAGCTCCAAACGCATCACGCCTCTCGCGTATTCTCACGCAAAGCACCTCCCTCTCATCGCCCCTGTGCAATGGAAGCGTTCCAGCAGCCAGGATGAAGACAATCGCAACCGCGTCAATCTTGCGACCGGCCGCCGTCATCAGCAGCTGTCACCCGGCGCTGCTCCCCCTCGCCGCGCGCAGGAATTATGCGACGCCAGGAGGCTCTTCATCCACCTCGAAGCGGCGCTCGGTGACCCCCTTCAACGATGACGGGCACGTACCATGGACCCAGCTGTCAGGGGCCGAGAAGACGGCCAGGGCGGCGCAGCAGTCCTTCAACTTCGGCTTCATCCTGGTCGGCGTCGGCCTGACCGGTGTCGTCGGCTACTTCCTCTTCACAGACGTCTTCTCGACCGAGAGCAAGACCACTTACTTCAACCGTGCCGTCGACCGGATCAGGAAGGACCACCGGTGCCTCGAGCTCCTAGGAGAGGGCAAGAAGATCCGGGCGCACGGCGAAGAGACTCACAACCGCTGGGCGAGGTCACGGCCGATCGCCTCCACGGAGAGGACGGACCCTCAAGGAAACCATCATCTCTTGATGCACTTTTATGTGAGACCGCCATTGTTTCCTATCCGCTGTAGTGCCTGAACTTGTCACTGATAATTCAAAAGCTCGAGGGCCCGCTCAACAAAGGCTCGGCGCACATACATCTGATCAGGTATGCCGGGCATAGTGAGCACGAGTACAAGTATTTCTACGTCGAAATCAGAGGGCAACAGAGGATTTACCTCGAGAATGCCGATGCCAAGTCGCGTGAAGACGGAGGCAGCAAAGGGACGAAGCTGTTTGGCATCAAATGGAGTTGAGTGGATTTTTGGACGCCAAGGGTGCTCATTGCCATGCAACCACGATTATCAGCATTGCAAGCGCTCATGTGTCATTAATTGTGACAGAAGTATTACTGTAAATACTGTAAATTATGGACAAATTGAATGACTTGCTCAGTGGGTGACTGTACGTGCTGTGAACGGGTCCATTGTGCGAGACCTCTTAATTCATTACATTCACGGGTTGAGAAACACCATGCATGATGGTGAGTGCGAGTTGGCATAGTGCATTCAAAACGGTCATATTCATTTTCTCATTCTCTGAACGCCCTGTATCGTCTAATACGACAACAAAGACATCTTGCAATGCGGACTCTTGTAGCACTCGCCTCACCATACATGGCCTACACGGCTCTCGGCCACACGAAATGCAATGCAGTATTCGGGACAAACGACAAAAAAAAGTTATTCATTTACAGCTTCGACGATACCTTGACCAGTTGGCTCCCCCTCTGCAGCGACGCGGCAGCATCGTTGACGAACTCGTCCACAATCTCCTTCGCGTTCTTCTTCTCGTTACAGACGGCGGCGCACTGGCCCATGAGGAAGGGCCGGAACTGGTCCATGAGCTCGTCGACGTCGACGTCGTCCACGGTGGCGCCGCCGACGTCGAGGCCCTTGGGGGGCTCCTTCATGTCGCCGCTCATGACGCTGTCGAGGTCCTTCTCGTAGGGCAGGACGCCCTTGGAGGTCAGCTCCCTGATCTCGTCCTGGCGCTGGGTCTCCCAGTTGACGATGTAGGGGTTCTTGCGGACGCGCAGGGGCCGGCCGGTGAAGATGAGGGTGCGGATGGTGTCGTCGAAGCTGGCGGTGCGCACGGCCTCCTTGTGGGCCTCCGGGGCGCCGGCCTCCTCGGACAGCACGAAGCGGGTGCCGACCCAGACAGCGCTGGCGCCCATCATGAGCGAGGCGGCCAGCAGGTTGCCGTTGTGGATGCCGCCGGCGGCGATGACCTGGACGGGCTGGCCGGTCAGGGGGCTCTTGTGGCCCTTGACGGCGTCGACGACGGCGGGGATCAGGATGGTGGTGGGGACGTCGCCCGTGTGGCCGCCGCCCTCGCCGCCCTGGGCGCAGATGATGTCGACGCCCAGGTCGAGGCACTTCTTGACGTGCTTGGGGTGGCCGATCATGTTCATGTACAGGATGCCGTTCTTGTGCAGGCGCTCGACCACGTGCTTGGGCGGCACGCCGACGGCGGAGACGAAGAGCTTGGCGCCGCTCTCGATAACGATGTCGATCAGGGCGTCCAGCTTGCCTTTGGTGTAGTCGTAGTTGGTCTTGCGGGCGCTGCCGCCGACCTGGGGCAGCAGCAGGTCGACGCCGAAGGGCCCGGACTTGTCGGTCAGGTAAGACTTGAGCTCGTTGATCTGGTCGCGCAGCATGTCCGGGGTGTAGTTGACACCGCCAATGACGCCCATGCCGCCGGCGTTTGTGACAGCAGCGGCCAGCTTGGGCCCTGCGGCGACGTTCATGCCGGCGAGCAGGACGGGGTGGTTGATCTTGAAGAGATCAGTGATCGGGGTGCGGATTTTCTCTGTTTTTCGACAACTCCTGTCAGTACCTGCTCAAGTTGCGGTCTGGGGAAGGGGGCCGGGAGAAGGAGGGGGAGTGGCGTGTGAGGATACGCACGTGGTGAAGCCATCTTGACGGTATTTGTTGTTGTTGTTGTTGTTGTATATACAGACTGCCTGAACGAGATCCCTGAAGCCGAAGTGACAAAAAGAATTTGAGAGAGGGAAAAGACTACTAGATGTTCAAGAAGAGTCCTTTGGGAATATGAGGCACGTCGCGGGAAGGAGAAGGGGGAGGCGGCGCGGGCGCATCGGCGATTGGGTGTGGAGAAACGATCTGGGGTCAATGAGCCGAGGCACAGGCTCGGTCGCCTGATGATGTGAACTCGGCACGTCGGTGCGTCGGTGCAATCAGCGCATCAGGGTCGCAGCATCATCGCCGTGCAGATGTGCCGAGGCAGTTTGTCCACACTGCACGCACTCAGTTAACTTCACTTGGCTTGCTTTATCATTGTTGATCCGCTCCGTTTCGCATCGCAGCTATCCAGTGCATTAGATGATGTGTCATCGTGAACCAGCACATGTCTCTTCATCTTCCAGTTTGTCTGTCTAGGGCCTGTACTTTGTAGTAAGACCACGGCAGGTAGGAACATGTTCCCGCCCTTGACCCAGGCGGTTGGGCCCCGCTAATACCCGGGGGGGGGGGGGTGCTGTGCGGCAGTGCCCCACTTATGCTCCGCCCGCTTGCTTGGCTCGACCCTGGGCTGGGCTGGCTCGGAGCCTCAATGGGCGGGACTCGGGCCTGTCTGTGTGGTTGACCGTCTCTGAGTCGACTCTGCTTTCGGGAGCCGGCCAGGCCTGCTGTCATTGCCTGTCAACACGACTCACCCAATCATGACTCGATCCTTTCGGGAAACGGGCCATCAGAGAGGCGATTCCAGAACTAATTCTCATCGACCTCACCCGGCTTGATGAATATGAGAGCCTTCTCGTCCACTTTTGCAGCACGCTCCTTATCCTCCAGAACATGTAGCCATGTCTTTAGAGCGCCGCTCTCAAGGTCTGCAACAGTCCAGGCCCGCCCACCCTCCTCCGCCGTAGTCAGCGCCAGGGGAAAATCCTTTTCGTCCTCAACACCAAGGCCCAGACCCGCTCACCAGCCCCAGGAGCCAAAATCGTTCACCCGGTACACCTTGCCTGCCCAGATCCGCATAGACCGTGCCAGCGACATGACCGTCGACAAGCGGCCTCGCAAGGCCTACATCGCCTTGGGCAGCAATGTTGGCGACCGCATCGCCGAGATCGAGAGGGCATGCCGTGAGATGGACGCCAGGGGCATCACCGTCACGCGCACGAGCAGCTTGTGGGAGACAGAGCCCATGTATGTCACCGACCAGGACCGCTTCGTCAATGGAGCTTGCGAGGTTGGTCAGCCCGTCCCAGCCTCCCATCCCATTTATGTGGCCAGTAGACTTACACGGAACAGGTCGAGACCACCTTGGAGCCTCTTGACCTCCTAGACCAGCTCCAGGACATCGAGAACTCCATGGGCCGCAAGAAGGTGATTGACAAGGGGCCGAGGAATATTGATCTTGATATTCTCCTCTACGAAGACCAGGTCGTGGATCACGACAGACTCAAGATCCCACATATCGGCATCCCGGAAAGGGAGTTCGTGCTCCGCCCTCTGGCAGAGTGAGTGAGCCCTTCTATCACAATCTTGCTTTTCACTCAAGACTCACAACATGTAGACTTATTCCTACCAAGGCGATATATCCACAGAATCCCTGGAAATTCACACAAGACTACCTCAATGAGCTCGCACCCTCGTCACCACCATTGACGACGCTCACTCCCCTGTCCGTCTCTCAGCCACCTCTGCAGGCCTTCAAGCCCTCTCGCAAGACCCACGTCATGGCCATCCTCAACATGACCCCCGACTCCTTCTCCGACGGCGGTCTGCACCCGGCCTCGACACAGTCGAGCCTCGCAGACACCATCCGGTCCTTCGTCGCCTCGGGAGCGACCATGATCGACGTCGGCGGGCAGTCCACCGCGCCGAACCGCCCCGAGGTCACCGCCGAAGACGAGCTCGCCCGTGTCCTGCCCGCCATCAAGCTCATCCGCTCCATCCCCGAGGCGAGGGACGTCCTCATCAGCGTGGACACGTACCGCGCCTCCGTGGCCGAGGCGGCCGCCCACGCCGGCGCCGACATCATCAACGACGTGTCGGCCGGCGCCATGGACCCGGACATGCTGCCGACCGTCGCGAGGCTGGGCAAGACGGTGTGCCTGATGCACATGCGCGGCACACCGGCCACGATGAGCAGCCTCAACGACTACAGCGGCAGCTCCGGCAGCGAGAGCGACGGGCCCGCCGCCACGACCGCCGGGGGACTCACGGGCGACGGCCTCATCCCCGCCATTGCGCGAGAGCTGCTGGAGCGCGTGGCGGCCGCGGAGGCGGCGGGCGTGCGCAGGTGGCGCATCATCCTTGACCCGGGCCTCGGCTTCGCCAAGCTGGGCGAGCAGAACCTCTCCATCCTTCGGCACCTGCACGAGCTGCGGGCGTGGCCCGGGCTGCGGGGCCTGCCGTGGCTGGTGGGCTCGAGCAGGAAGAGCTTCGTGGGCAAGTTCACGGGTGTGGCGCGCCCGGCCGACCGCATCTGGGGCACGGCGGCCACGGTCGCGGCGGCGGTCGAGGGCGGCGCCGACATCGTGAGGGTGCACGACGTCAAGGAGATGGGCCAGGTCGTGAGGATGTCTGATGCCATCTGGCGATACTGAGCAAGACTGAGGGCCCGGGGCATGGGCGGAGGTGTGTGAGAGGCTCACGGGAAGGGGGCAGGGGGGGTCGGCCGGCGCTTGGTGGCCCTCAACGGCGCAGGGTGGCTTGAGATCGCACACCCATCAAATGCAGACCGGCTCAATGAATGGGTGCCCATCTGTTGGAGAAAAAAAAAATTATTACTGATTCCCGCGTTGCATGTGGCCCGATCGGATGCATCGTCCTTAATTTCCGAACAAATCAACTCGGCGGGTCGTCGACATTGGAAGAGAGACCCCCAGCGGGCTGCCTGCCTGCCTGTCATGCCCTGCCCTGCCTGCCTGCTGCATATGGGCAGGAGACTGCGGTCCCGAGCTGTGCGCAGCTAATCACAGCCCTTCCCTCCCTCGGATCGCCAGTTGCAGATCCGCCCCCCTCCCCCCGGCCCCCCTTCAACAGTGTCAAGCACAGCGGATGGTTGGTTGGTGTGGGTGGCCGCGCTCAGATGGGGCCATGCCAGGTCCCCCCTCTTAAATCGTAGATCGTGCACGGTGAGGACACTGCAGCGCCGGACGCGGGCCCTCAACGATGGGACCCCCTATCATCATCAACAGCGAAAAGGCTGGGCACGCGAAGTGTTGCCCTCGGGCGATAAAGCATGTGCCTGCCCCTCCGCCCCGGCCGTTGACGATGATGGGGCCGCCGGAATGAGCCGTCCATCTGTCCATTGCTTTCGCTTCGCGTGTCGAGTGAAGAGCCAGAATCATTGTCTCCTTACGTCCTGACCCCCTCCCAATATCATATGTCGGCCCCAACAGCAATATTCCTCTACCTTGCATCTGTGCTGGCGGGCGCAGTGCATTCCGAGTTGAGATACCTGCACGATGCGAAAGGGGCGAGCCGCCCCGTCTCGTACGTCGCGTGACCCGGCGTAGGAGTCATAACGCAGCCGGTGAAGCTGGGCCCCTTCGTCGGCCGCAAGAGGGGGGGGAGCATTGACACGTATATCGCGTACCCCAGCGATTGTTCGAGGCGACTCACGTGGCTTTCTCTTGCTCGTCCACATGCGACTTGGGAACGTGCCGAGCGGGGCCGGAGGACGAGGTCCGCACACACCCAAAATCTGATACGGGCAAGCAGCGAGGGGGATGCTGCGCTGGCCTCGCTTGTGGGGATGCAGGAGGGAGGTTCACCCAAGGTCGTGCTATAGGGACAGGTGTGTGGTTCGGGGAGGCAGGAATAGAAACCGCTGAATGATTACGAGTTGGGAAAAGCCTTTCCTTGGTAGCTACGCGGCTTGGGCACGTCAATGTGCAGAGCAGACCCTGCCGGCAGTTCAAACTTGGTTGTTGACCTCTGCCAAGTAGTTCCGGAATGAAGAGCATGATCAACAATGGGCGAGACCTCATGTCAATGAAAGCTTTGTTCTGGAGGGGATGGCTTGCACCGGGCGCCGACGAGTGGTATGGCTGGATCCTGTGTCAACTACAGCGGGACACTAGAAACAGTCTCGATCCTACGCGGTTCCAAGTTACAATAGGGCATGGCAATGAAGCCGTTGGCTTGCAGATTTGTTATTGACAGGTAAATTCATTTGTAATGCTATTGCGAATCCAGCTCTGGGTCCGCTTCAACAGCTATTGGATGGCCTCTGCCAGCTCTCCTCGCTCTGATAATCCTTTCCGTTAACCGAGCCTCATGAATCAATTCCCTGTACTTATCAACCTTTCCGGACTCGTGCGCCGCTGGAGGTGCATAGCCCGTGGTCAGAACGACGGTCTCGATCTTGCCCCAGTCACCAACCCAGTCAATCATGTCCGTCTCATCGTTGGGACCATGTGAGTGGGACGTGAGCACCTTCGCCCACGGCCCGCAGCCCGTGAGATCCAGATACTCCAACCCGTACAGGCTCTTGCTGAGCTTCCGCAGGACCAGGATCGCCTCGGACCAGTCGTCGTCCAGGGTGTGGCTGTAGGGGTTCCGACCTCCATATTGGAACGTCTGGCCTTGTGCACTAACCACCTTGGCGAATGTTGCATTCGGCGTGAGGGATGGAACGGGCCAGTAGGCAAGGCTGAGGTGTGTCAGGGTCGGCAGGTGTGATGAGAAGGCAAGGAGTTGCCTCCAGGAGCAGAGAGAGCTGGTTTCGGGGCTCGCGGCCAGGGAGAGATGTGTGAGATTTACGAGAAGAGGTCGAGGGATGGCTGCGGATTCCGGGGCGTCCCACGAGTCGAGCAGCGGCCCGTCGCCTGTGGAGTTTGTAGGAAAGAGGAAGGACGAGAGTTCTCGAAGCTTGATGGACCTTTCGATCGATGTTGACAGGTCTAGATGAGTGATGCCCTCGTTCAAGGAACTGGGACTTGGCGGGGGCTCTGCCACGTCTTCGTTGCCGGCATCGTCTTCAAGAGCTTGAGGTAAAAGTATGATCTTCAAGTCCAATAACGACAAGCCTGGCTCAAACATCGTGTTGACATGGTGAATAAGAGCCATTCGAATCCGATCGGGCAGGTTGAAGATATAGTAGAGATTGTAAGACCTCTGGTATTCCCAATCAAGGGCCATGTTCCGCAGGGCAATGTCCATCAGACTTCGCTCCCCAGGCCGGTAAAGGCCCGGGAGCAGTCGTTGTTGGTACACCTCAGCATCATGGCCGTTGGACTCGAGTCTCGGAGCATGCCGCGACGACAATAACCAGCTGCGCGGCGGCGCTGGACCGGCTGGCAGCCTTCGGCCCTGAGCATCAAAGCGAGGGGCAAATCGAGGCCGCCTCCTTGGGGGTGGTGCCGGTGCTTCCGGAACTCCAGGTAAGAGGATCTGGCGGATCTGTGGCGGCACACTTGGGGCTGCGATGTCCGTAACACTGGCTGAGGTCTGGTGGTCACTGCTGTCCAGCCTCGTGCGTCTAAGGGACGCTAGGAGCTGATTCACACTCGGTCGATGGTGATCTACAAGCCATGAGCGCCACAGAGTCAGCGTGCATGAGGTACAGTATGTGAGGAGAGATATGCCAGTGAAGCGGCCATGGGGTAGGTGGAACAGCGGCCATATGCATCGATGCATTGCGCTCTGCGTCAGTATCAAGGCGCGGGGCCAGGGGAGTGAGGCAGAGACGGTCTAGATGAGATGGCGCTGGCACTCACCTTCATTACGCGCTCCTGACGTGGAGCTACTTGCGAGAGATGCCGGAGCTGTGGACTGTGGTTTGGAGAATCTGTTGGTATGCCTTTTCTTGGGCATAACCGCACGAGGCCGGGCGGCGCCTGTCCTCGTTGTGTCACCCAGATACAGCAGGCGAGATACCGGGCAGCAGGCGTGGTCCTCCTCACTTGCCGGTTCCCGTGACAAGTCAGGTGAGGGCGAGGCCGAGAGCAGGCTCGGGAAATGCAGCGAATGTGACAGGGCGCACAGGAGGGCAAAGGGGGAGGGAGGAGCAGGTTGGTCCGGGCCCGGTGCCTCGAGAGCAGCAGACAAGACGAGGAAGTAGAAAGACAACAAGATCCCAGACGGGTACTGGCAGGGCAGGTCTGAGTCAAACCGAGGCGTGTACTTACTGCCCAAGTGGGTAGTATGTATGAATGATGCAGCCGGGATCAGTCACGTCGTCGAGTTTGCCCCACTGGAGAATGACAGGACAAGTAGACCAGGGCTCTGTTTGGGACACCGGATGCAATGGCAATGGGGTGTGGATGGGATCGGATGCAATGGAATGGCACGGAATAGCATGGGATGTGACCGAGGGCGCTGTCGTCAAATGTCAAGCCTCGAGCTTCAGTCAAGCTTGCGAGGATCGCGAGGATCGCAAGGATGGGTGGGGGGGGATGATGGATGGCTGATGACTGATGACTGGGTCGGTCAATGACTGGTCTGATTCGGCCGAGCCAAGCGAGAGGTCAATTGTCCAAGCTGCAGCCTAGAGATGCTTGGCCCATGCGCCCCCTGGTGCTTGCAGCCTGCTGTAAGTGAGAAGATACCCTTGTACTCGGGTACCTACCGTAGGTACTTTGATACGCCCCCCCCCCCCGGAAAAAAAAAAGTCAACAACAAAAAGGAACAAAAGTTGATGAGAATAGCCCCCAGCCCTGATGCTGAGATATGTGCAGACGCTACAGGGGCCAGGGGTCTCATGAATTCCTGAAGAGCCCGCTAAAAGTTTGGCATCTCGTTACCAAACATATCTAGGCTCTGGGTAGTAGTGTGGGAAGAGGGGGAAAGAAAAAGGGTGGGGGGCAGAGGGGGGGGGTTTGATGCTTGCTCATCACATCACAGCCATTATAGTCCTGACCAATAAGTGACAAGACCGTTGACGTCGAGGCATTTCGAGGCCTAGGGCTTCCCAGAAAGTCCGGGCTAAGTTCACGAGATCTGCCGTCTGTGTTCGGAACGTCAAGCTTCTGTCGTGAACGATAATGAGGGCTAGTAGGATGAACTGTCGGCGATTTCCGCAATGTAACGGCCGCTTCCACTGCGTGCGTGCATTTGTTTCCCAGGCAGCGTGCTCTAGGCCCTCCGGAGGGGTCTCGCCAGCAGTGCCAACAAGCTTTGGCGGATCATTTCGATGGCAGCTCCTGGTGTGGTGTGGGAGCTAGGGTGAGGTGAGGCAGCCTCTAGCAGCCTCTAGCAGCCTCTAGCAGCCTCTAGCAGCCTCTAGCAGCCTCTTTCCCAGCTCCAGAAAAGGGGGTCCAGGTGTGTGGGAGGAAAGGGAGCGAGAGAGAGTCAGAGGTTGAGTGACAGAGTGTGTTCGTCCAACTCCGGGCGAGCGACCCGGGCGCACAAAGGCAGAGGCACCGTCACTCAGCTGCCACCCCTTGTCCTGTTCCCATGCACAGAGGCATTCCAGAGTCACCCCCTGAGCGTTGCTTCCCTGAGGCCTGCCTGCCATTGTCTGTTTGCCTTCTTCTCTCGCCTCGCCCCCTACCTGTATGCAGAGAGTGGTTCGACCTCCTGCGGCTGCAATGGCACACCAGGGGGGAGATTGGATCTTGCGTACCGTGTTTGGCCCTTGGGAGTGTTGGGGCCCTTGACTTGATGCCTGACCGGGTCACGTTTCTAGTCACGTTGGCGATCAAGTGCTTGCCAGCACGCCGCCTCTTCTCATGTACCCATCCGTCACTTCGGTGACACGGCCGGGGGTACTCTGCTGTGCACTATCGATCCGCTCTGGACGGACTTGGTTGGTGGATGGCGAATCCGCACGTAACACGGGCTCCAGCTGTGTTCGTCATGGTGGTCGGGATATTCCTACCTGGCCCTGGTCCTGCGCCCCGTCCATGTCGGTCTGCCCTGCTCGTTGGGGCCTCGCCCATCATCCATCTGCCGGCCGCAGACAAGGCCATTGTGAGCAGACGGATGCCCAGGGGCTTGCGGGGGCCCCGGGGAGGGCCCGTAGCAAACCTTTTCGGCACCTGTCAGGGCGCAAATCACACTAGGAATCACGCGTCTTCGCACAAGGAGCGCTGCTTCAGCAAAGCACAATCCCGTTCTGGTCGACCCCTGAGACACTGTCTCGCAAGGCGTGAGCATTCGTAACCCGTTTCCCCATGATCTTAGCTGCGTACTGCTTGCTGGGTGTCCAGATATCCTGGCTCATGCCATGCCGGACCGGCAGTATGCCTCCATGACCCATGCCAGTGTGACCAGCAGTGAGACTACCCCATCTGCTGCTACGCACTGAGCAATCTTGGTCGTGTGGGTGATAACGCCTTTGGCCAGATGCAAAGCGCCGGCCCCAAACTTTAGGGCCCGTAACACGTTACAACGAACGAGTGGAGAAGTGAGGTCTTTAACGGCGGCCAACATCAGCTGCCGCCGCGTTGATGACGGGCGCGCGAAATCGAGCACCAAGATACCATGCTACTTCCCGGCGTCACCATGGGACTACCGTCTGATCTGAAACAATTTGCGGCTGCCTGCCCCTGCTGAACAAGTGAATGAACTCCCACGACAATCTCGGCAAAGACGACGTCCATCATGATGGACCTGTACCCCTTCTTCTTGCTGTTCCAAAGGAGCCTCGAGTTCTGACCCGCAGAGTCTTAGCGGATGCCCTGTCCGAACATGGAGACGGCTCATTCCGCGATTCGTGCCAGGCCACAGCATGAGTGAGGTCCACGGCAGTCCGAGATCCGACTGGTAAAGGTCATCGTGGCAAAGGCAGGCAGGCGTATCGTGACAGCAAAGTTGAATATCGCGCCCGATTTGGAAACGGTTAGCGAGCTAGCGCGGCAAGAACGGACCCGATCTAGGCGAGGCCAGGAACTTGGGCGATGTAGGCACGAGGCGAGCCCACATCATGATCCGATTTCAAAGAAGGCCTGTTCGGCAGATGTGTCGAGCCCACTGTTGCATCGCCAGATTGGTTAATGCAAGAGTAGCCCAAAGGGGTCGACCCTCATGGATCTTTTCTCTTCCGCCTTTGGTGGCCGGATGTGTCCAGTCGTAAGCTTCAGACGTTGCGTGGACCAGGCTGAGTACCTATCATTTGTTGATTCTACCTCACCCCATTTCGAAGTCTGTTTCCCTATGAGTGTATCTGAAGGAGGTAGATGTTGATAATAAAAAAAAGAGACTCACTGTATTGCTCAGAGGTATCAGCCATAGCTCTGATATTGGCCAACCAGGTGCTAACATATGGAACCGCCGCGTAAGAAATCGTAGGTACGACCTCCAGCTCGGAAAGATCATCGCGAAGCAGAGTGTCAGATATAAATCCAATGTTAAGTTTTGTACTGGCAGACAAAAGTGCCCGAAAGTCTCCATTTCCGTATTTACATCACAAAATAATGTGAGCTTAACACTAGTCTGTGACCAAGACCGTGCTCAAATTTGATGTATCGCGCTTAGGGAATTTATTAAGCTGCCGAGTCGAAAAGCTGCGCTCGCCGGGTGTGCAACGATAACACATAACTCTCGCTGTCTCTTGACCGGTCGGCGTGAGAGTAGGGTTGGTTCCTGGAAGGGAATTCGTGGCAGTCGAGTGATCCTGAATGATTTGACATGACCAGTATACGGATATAGAGCTTTCGTAGTCTCGGCCCTCCAAAATCTTCTCTGGCAATGTGCATACCGAATCAAGTCTTGGGATCCTGCCGATGTTCACGGGCTCGAAAGGCTACCGTGCATTGGCAATGATGATGTTGCAATTGCTGACTTTTCAGAGGAAGGCTCTAGAATAACAGGGTCCTTCCAGCCCATGATACGCGGCCGGCGGTGAATGGCCTGGATAAGCGACTAACCCGCTGCGTCTGCCAACTTCTGTCCGGCGACAGTGAACGCTGTAGGTGCGGAGTCACCGCCAGACACAAAGTGCAGATGCTCCGGGCGGTCAGTGAGACCCTCCCTGCGATTGAAACTGCTTGTGCAATGCCCCCTCAGGACATTTACCTCCTCGCAAGTGCCCATGATTGCTAAGCAGTTCTGGAAGCAACGAGTGCATGCCTGAACAGCGTTAATTAGCAGTTGAGAAATATGGAAGCAGTCCCATTAAGTTATGCTGAAGCCGAATATCGGAGTGTCGAATGTTCGGTCGCGTGACAAAAGAATGCAGGTTCTGGCTGAATGGCAAAACGCCATGACAAACTACACAGTCTGAAAATGAGAAGACAGTGGGTGTTGAGAAGATTGCACAAACAACAAGTTTGTCCACCCAGCTTAGGATAGGAGAACGTCTAACGGTATGCTACCGGTGACGCCAATCAGTGTGATGTCGAACAGAACTGTTGGCGTCGGGAATTGGGGGGCGTTCATCGCAGATATTTCGCCCTATGGACTTGCAGTCGAGCATCGCCGCGCCACTTCCCTCACGGCTTTGCGGACAAGCAACGTCAGACAAGGCAGCTGAACTGGCCCAGGGGCGCCGGGGACGGCGACGCTGCAAAACCTGAAACCAGCCGCGCTGTCAAAGTACGTCAATCCACCCTGTGCAATCCGCTATGTCTCCAATGTACCGGGCTCTGCTGTGGCCGAGGGGTTTGGAACTGAGTCGACAGTGGCTTGATGATAGATCCTCGGTACCTGGCGGCGACCTGGCTTTGTGTTCCCTTAGCTGCTTGCGAAAGGCCAAGCTAGTGAAATAGCTTTGTCCTTGTACTTGGCTGTACGACACACCGGACACTGCGAAATGACGACTTCTTGAAACAAGAAGCCTCTTCTCGTGAGTGGAGGGGAAGGCCGACAACCCACAGGCTGCAACGAATCGAGAATGTCCTTGGCCACTGCAGACACGGGGAAAGCGCAGGGCAGAGGTTGCAGGCTCTACACGGGGCGATTTGCTTGCAAGGGCTCGCTGCGCAACACACATGGCTGGTGTGCGGATAGACATGCGCGGTGCTAATTGATCACCAGCGGTCGAACACGCCCTGCTGAAGGTTGAGCTGGCTGGCCCGCTGGTCTGCCCTCTTTCCTGGGCAAGACGTGAAAAGACTTTGACCTCGTTCTGACAGCCATTGGGCCCGTAGTGGCGATCTCATGGCTCCATATGTAAGATACGAGAAGCTTCAGGGCGTTGGTATTTTATGTTCGGCGGTATCGGGACTCGACAATGTCGTGGCTGGATGGCGACAAGTGCTGCCTCCAAAATTCTGTAATCAAGATACGAGCCGCACGCGCAGCTAGATAATCGGCAGACAAGAGGCTGCATGGAGAGCAGATGTGAGGTCTCGCTGCAACTCCACAGTCGGATCGCGTCCAGGCCACAAGCCGGGCCCTACTGCGCTGCCAGACTGATGCTGCCCGACGCCGTTCTGCTGGTGCATGCAGCCAATTGTTTGAAGGTAGACGAGGCGAATCGGTGGGTGCTGCCAGCGCGACTGGTCAGTGGAGGGTCCTGACCGGTTGGGAAAGTGATGCTATCTGCAACGTCCTGGCACACGCAGACTAGAATTCAGGAGCGTCGTTTTCCTTGGACGAGAGGGAATTCGGTCGAGGAGGTGTCAGCCCAATTGAAATTGAGAAAACACACCGGGTACTGTACCCTCCGAGGCTAACTTTCTTGGGTAGTATCATGGCTGCGCTAAGACGTTCTGGGTATATTCAGCCCCAACGGCCCACCAATCCAGGCACTCCGGCGCTCAGGTATCTTAATGTACTTCTACTTGGCCCTTCCTGCCATTCAAGGTCCTGCCTAGTGTACCTCAACTTGCCTTGGCCTGGCAAATCGCACCCACACTGCAGTAGATATTTGTGCGTGCATTTTCTTGCCAGCCTTCAGGCGTCGACACCCTCCCTGCCTCTCTCTCTTGGAGAACGGAAGACGCTCCAAGCAGGCGACGCTGAACTCGGAAAGGATCCTGCATGCTATGGCCAGCACCACCCTGGCAGCCGAGTTTTCCTCAAGCTGGCGAACGTGCCTTGACCCTGTTCGGTGTCGAATCAAGCACGTCGTCCTTGCTGCCTGCCTTCCGATGTGGACTGATGCCCGCATCCCAGCCCCACTACCCATTCCCCACCCCACGCGCTTTGGGTTTGATCGTTCCCCGTGCTTCTTTTCTCTACTTGATGATCGGGTGCCAGTTCTCGTCGTCTCTTTGCGATGCCAGCCCCGTTTCCGTCGTCACCAGGCACAGCGTGTTTGGGCGATCCCGTGTGACGGTTCTAGGTTCCGGCTGCCATGAAAGTTTCAACATGTTGGATGCGTTCATGCACCGTTGACTTGCTTTCTGCAGGACAACAATAGCAGCCGTGGACAGCAGTAGCCTCATCTATCGGTGAAATCTCCAGCAGCCGCCATCGACACGGCAGAGGGCCCTGAAGTAGAAAGGCGCTGGTGAGCTGTCACATCGCACGAGATCTAGAGTCTCACGGGGCAAGGTGTGGAAAATCATGGGGCTCGAAACACATTTGGGCCCAAGACGACCATGCCATATGGAGCCCCTGCCATATGGAGGCCCTGCTCGTAGCGGGACCTGGAACTTCCCTTGGCGGCAAGGCTTGCAGCTTGTCAGCATGGCTATGGGTGATACCGCCGCGAGGAAGTGGATCAAGATATGCATCAACTCATTTGAGCCTTGAGCCTGGCAACGACTGCCCAGTCCATTGGCCTTTTCCTGCCAGGTCTGGCAGGTCTGGCAGGCAAGGGTCACTCATATGCCTCGCTGGCACTTCAAGTTACGGCCCGATCCGACCTGGCCTTGTCAATCGCGACTGTCCCCGACATGGGGGACGATGCGGAGGCATCGTGGTTGATATGGTCAGAGCAGATGCGGGTTTCTTTTCTGCCACTCGTACCTCGAACTGGCGTGCGTGATCCTATGAATGTACTCTAATCTCTGGCGAGCAACCCAGAAACGGTCGCCTCGAATTCCAAGCAAGCAATGCATTCTTAGGTTGTGGTTTGTGGCATCATGAGCCTACCACCGCCACAGGAAATCTACGCATAGGGCGACACTGCTCGTGAATGAGTTACCTCTGCTGAGTTCGAGTCTGTCATTGATAGAGAAGAAACGGCCGAGAGTGCGCTCAGTTGAGACAAGCAAGGGAGACACACCTGCCAAGTCCCCGTGAGTGTGATGATGACGGGGTTTCGGGGGTCGAACCGCGTCAGATTGGGTGGCTGGACAGGTGCAGGCCGAATCAAAAGCAAACGGACAGCTGCGCAAACGACCCGTTCGATGATTCGATCACTTCCTCACACTAGTCCGCAGATCCAACAGCATCTCTTTTATATTAAGAATCGCGCGTGGCTAGGAAACACGAGAATGGTTGCAGTGCCCGCCGTTGAGGTCACCTTGGATAGTCCCCCAGGCTAGACACGGGCAGGACTTGGACACGGCACGGTACACGTTTGCCCAGGCGCTGTTTTCTTTTTTAGTCACGCCGCAGATACCGGCAACAAAGCTCAGCTGCGAGCTGAAGTTCACCCCCGGACCCGGCCAGAGCCTCGCGCCTACAGAGTAGGGACAGCCAGGAAGTTCGCCGTCAGGCCAGCGCGCTCTGATCTACCCTTATTAGTGAGGTGGAATTCAGACGCCTCGGGTAATGACTGATGTGATTGGTCCGCGGAGCACCCTCATGCAGGTCATCGAGCCGGCAACATGGGCCATCCCTTGAGGTCTCTCGTTCGTCTGGACGACCCCGTCCAGAATCCTTCTCATTGCTTGACCCCTTCGAGCAGCCGCACTGGGTCCCGGCCCCTCCTTCAATTGCTCGCGTGCTGGGGTCTAGGGAGCTGTCATCTACCTGGCTCAGCGTCTAACGTGCCGGGCCAGGTTGGTTCCCGAGGTCCGTTTCATCGGCAGTGCTGGCGCCAACGTTAACAAGGGCAGTAAGCGACCGGCGCGAGCAAACGGTGCGCTAGGCGACGCATCCTCGCTCGGGAAACATCACATTCCATTGACTGGGACATGCTAGACTTTTATCATCTTAGTCGGCCCCAATTTTAGGGCGCACTCTAAGCAAGCCGCTCACGTGCAAGCCAAAGAAGTGCCCGGTTGGTTACGCAGAGACACTGATCTCACTGGCGTGGAGTACATTGACACGCACAGCATCAAGTTTCATGATCGGCCGTTGCCGAACCTGTCAAGCCAGGAAAAGCACCGAGCCGGGATATGGGATGACCTCGGGGCCGAAAGCCAAAGATTCTCTGAGGAAGCCTACACGCTGCCTATCGAGGCACGACTAGGCTCAGGGCTCTGCCGGAGGGTGATTAGCTGCCATCGCGACGCCTGGCGCAAGCGAGAGACGGCATCAGCGGCGCCCAGTCCCGTCCTCGCTCGCATCCTATCATCGCTGCAAACCATCCATTCTCCGTCAGGCGTCACTGGTCTCGTTCAAAGGCCGATCGGTCGGTAAGTGCAGTCATGCTCAGAGACGGACTAGTAACGGGGACCAGGCCAGACCACACCAGACCAGACCGTTACGACAATGGGCCCTCCCAGGGCCAGGCACGGTCAATCTAACTCGCGGAGACCAACCTGGGCTCGTGCAAAGACTGCCAGTCTCTCTGCAGCTACCCGTCGCTAGACCAACCTCTGGCCGGGCAAATCCTTACCCTATCAGATTCAGAGCCCGTGGCGTGTGGTAGAGAACATGTCTCAACGGTAGGGTAGGTGCATCTCTGATGCATGGAAGCAGAATGTTTCGAAAACATCGTCTCAGTCCCAGCAGGGGTGGGACTGGCAATTGTGCTGTGCTGTGCCATCGGTACCCGTCGTTACTCGGCCGCCAGCCCGCAGCTCGGGGCGCTTCAGGTACAGTTCCATTATCCTCTAGGAGCACAGGGAGGGGTGGTTGATATTAGGCCGGCCCCGACTCACACTGCCCGCCAAACGCTCGCTCACCGTACTGGTTACCCGAAAAGCTCTCCTCCCAGGCGAGGGGCCCCAGCGAGGTGGCCTGGTCGAAGCTCTTAGGACGGACATATGGCTGTGTCCCAGCAACACACTCGCGCATGGAGGGCCTCCTCGTGACGAGACCACCACAAGGAGCCTGCTGGGGCGAAGACAGGGGCGAGCAAGCCGTTTGATCGCAGAATTAGCTCTAGAGGCCAAGCCTGCCTGGGGAGTGGGCCATCGGCTCCTTGCTTGATTGTCAAGTACGGAACTTGGTACGAGTTGAGGCTTGGATTCGTCCGTTGGCAGAGGCTTTGACCCTGCTACATGACCACGGTAACAATACATTGGCTGGCCATAGGTACTGACCTCCCAGTACCAACCTCACTGACGGCGACACATCAGGGTCGATGCGGCAGTCTGGACCGGCACTACCCTCTCTCTGCTCTCTCTCTCTCTCTGCTCGTCTGGCCAGGCTGGGACGGTACAACCACAAGGTCCACGGCCGGCCCTTCATCCTTCGCTGCCCAAATTCACCTTGCCAAACTCGGACTCGCAGAGAAATAAGAATCGACCTCAGCGAGGCTCGAGCTCACCCATCTCCACAAAATGTCCCCTCGTGCGCTGCTGGCGTTGTCTTGAAGTCTGCACAACCGATCTGCCTCGAGTTTAAGAAGGCACGCGGTTCTCGCCCCCCCCGTCGCAAGCAGGCACCAAACATCTCGAGTCCTCCCAGGCCCTTTCCAACCCCGAGCTACTCTCTCATCCGGAACACATCCTCGACCCGTCTGGCGTGTATAGTCACTTGGACACCCTCCCATCTGATCCTGTATCACTTGTACTCCTTCCTTTGAGCCTCCCACCACCAGCCTCCGGGCCTGTACGAGCCTGTCAAGCCACTGTGCCAGGGTAACAAGAAGCCAA
This sequence comes from Diaporthe vaccinii, assembly GCA_039880775.1. Classification (NCBI taxonomy): domain Eukaryota; kingdom Fungi; phylum Ascomycota; class Sordariomycetes; order Diaporthales; family Diaporthaceae; genus Diaporthe; species Diaporthe vaccinii. The sequence goes on from JBCEDN010000003.1 coordinate 350,577, forward strand.
CTGAGATAGGTGCTTCACCTTGCGTTGCCTCACATCGCACCTCACCAACCACCGGCCGAACTCCGTTCTGACTTGTCGGTCCGCCCAAGCTGGCCGACCATCCATCCACCATCCATCACCTTTACAAGCTAACCAAACATACCCAACACATTGGAACGCCCTAATACCGACCCAGACGCGCTACATCGGATCTTGTACACTTCGAGAGTGATATTGATTACGGCTTTCCCTTTGTGGAGGACACACAGCTGTGCGGCAAGCTTCGCGACTTACTTCTTAGCAGGTTGGTAGTGCCCAGCAATACCTGTCTGCCTCAGATCTCAAGGTCTCCATCGGAAGGCAACGACGGCCGCAACCAGCGCTGGCTCCCGAACAGGTGACAAACCTTGCAATTGAAGCACCTCAGCCTGCCCACTTAGGCCGGCCAGAACAGCATATTTGAGTCTTCCCGTTGGAGCATCTCCAAGACCAGGGTAGGAAACTGCCAACCAACACCGTGGCCAACCCACCCCAGACACGGCAGTGACGAAAGGGCCAGACCGAGACGAACAGAACCAGGGAAATCACTGCACAAGAAGCAAGCGTCCACTCCACGCGCCTTCCTCATCCCGACCAAGCCCTTGCCTGTCCGCTTTCGTCGGCCACCTCGAACCACAGGACTGCGCTGCAGGCAATCCCCTCGCCCTTGAACGGCAACTCCTGCTACTGAGCATATCAGCTTCAAAAAAAGTTGGCCAAAGCACCTGAGTCGAAACAAGTAAGATTTTCTCCCTACCTTTGACTGTATTATCAATTGTTGAACGAGGCCACACCTCCCGCGATCTTGTCGCCGGATGGGCAGCTGATGGGTGGTGGTGGCGGCCGCTGCTGCCCATGCTACCCGGTGACTGTCGACGTTGAAACTGGCAGCAGGGCAGGGTGTTAGTGATTAATGTTTGAGAGCTCAATGCGTGTTGCCCACCATCTGCCCTCCCCACCTTTCCCGCCCCAGATCTTTCGGCGTGCGATTCAACCGTGGAGAAAGCATGGCATCTCGTAGCCGGGAATGTGCAAGGCTCCATCCGGAGCAATTGTCTTCTTTCGACTAGCAATGCAGTTGCTGAAGACACCACACTCAGCTGCAACGTTTTTTGAAGAAACTGCAAAATGGAGGCTAACGTCGATTTAGGACCCACTCCGACGTACATGTTAGTGCTGTTTCTTCACCGTTTTCATCGACGTGCATGCTCCCCATCGTTTCTTTTTCCCATGTCTCGGATTCGAACCTCGTCGAGGGTAAACCCCGAGCAGCGGGTGAGCCCAGCGCTTCTAGGCGCCGGTACGGAGCCTTGAGTTGAGGAACCGCGGAGCGATACGAAAAGGCTCAGCACGCCCTCTTCGATGCGACGGACGAAGTGCGACACCCTCTCCAGAACAGCCATATCTATACAGGCGGCATTTGTCCAAGCTGAAGACCTCTCCTCCGAAACCCTTCCGACCTACGAGCAAGACCACTTCTCGGCCGTCCGTCAATTCGTGCTGTACTTCAGCGACTTCGGTTGTGCTCTTGAGCCCGCATGCAATAGTCAACATTCAGTCCCGCCCGCTCCCTTCTGCCTCGTTCCAATCCCACCCTGTCTTTTCGGGTGGAACGACGGCTTTATTTGTTGGAATTCGGCAACGCTTCTGAGATTTACTGGAGGAGGTGCTGACGCGTCGCATTCAAACAGGATAGCTGAGACTTCCGACAGCATTGAGTGCGAGTGCCAATCGGTCATTAGGAATGACAAGGGCAGAAATACCTCTTAAGGTCGGTCAGCACTTTGCTTAGCAGACGAGCACATTGCCCAAGACTTTGCCTGCGTTGCCGTGCCGCTCGTGTGCATTGGGCTCATGCGGCCCAGATATCATCTGACAGGAGGAGGAGACTTCCCGCCACACAGCTAGGCTCTGGTTGGCGAAGGGGGGCCAGGCTTCCAAATTATGGAGGCTCTGTCTCTTCCGACCCACGTCAAGCCACCCCTGAAGGCACTAACATGCCACCCTGTTGCAGCAGTCCCCAGCAAGGAACCTTAGCTAACGATGAGCCCCACGGATGGGGGTAAGATAGGCACCCTACCAGCTCGACCCCATCGACTGCCTCCTGCGCAACGATTGCTCTCTGGATCGTGGAGAGGCACCTCGCATGACTTCACAAATTCCCAAGGTATTTACTCGTTGTTCCCCCCCTTTAGAACTGCACACACCTTGCTCAAAATACCACCGCCCCGCCCCCCGATCCCCAATGCATACCCCAGGCGCTCTGCACGGTCAATTATTCAGGGCGCCCCCTTCACCCTGTTACGAGCTTCCACGGGCAAGATCATCCGCTCGGAAAGACCTGCAACACGCCGCCGCGGTTGCCAGCTCTCCAACTGCATGGCAAGCCCCGTATCGTCATCCAAAGGCATGGCTGCTCAGTTCTGGGGAAGAGGCCTTACGGGGTTGTTGCGTGTATTGAAGAACAAACTGGTTGAGACGAGCTCAGAAAGTTTCAGAAGGTGAGTACAGTCCCCCACGAAGCATGTCAGCCCATAACACAGACTCATGTCTCTTCTGCCTGTCTCAAAACTCGGCATTCACTTCCATTCTTTTTCCGCATGCACATGAATTCGGCAGACTTGCCACCCGAGCTGTTCCTTGAAATAAAATGTGCGAATCGGATGTCTTCTGGCTCGCAATTTCGAGGTCATCACGGCAGAGATCGCTGGCAAGATACTACTTTTCTTGTGCAAAATGACATCTGCACCCGACCTGTGTCTTGGCCGTGGACTCTTTTTTCTTCTCTCTTTCCAATCAAAAATCGGCTAGCGGAATCGGTGGGCGTGCAGCTATATGTTACATGCGCCTTGAGACAGGAGAGTCTCTGGTACATGAGCGTAAGCCTGGACGCCCCGTCAGACGATGTATCTGATACTCGTCTGCGCCACCGGGGCCAGATGTCGTTCATTGTATCCTGCGGTAACTGTACTGCAGGGTGCAGCAAGCACACACACTCTCACGCACACCCACAGCCTAACCTCGAATTCGGGCGTCGGGCTTGCTCTGCCTTCACCCTCAAAAGCCAAAGCCTCGCATTCTTACACTGCAGATGTCGTCTTGTTACCGCCGTCTTCCCCTCTCATTCTTTTCATCTTGGATCTCTTTGCCGGCTTGGCTTACCATCGTCACGAGCTTCCTTCAGTGGGTGCTGGATAGCTAATCTGACCCGTGACGGCCGATAGACACGCGCATCAACAACCCGGCCTCTTCCTCAATACTGCACACCCAGACCTGCTGACAACGACTCGGTCATGATGTCAACAAATATGTAGAGCCGCCGATGAGCCACTCGTTCTGCCGTGCTTCATTCATGCGCCTCCTCAATCAGTCGCGTTGCCGCCGAACCTAACAATTTCTCTCTCAATCTAGCAGGATTTCGCGTCGCCCTCCTGTCCCGGGCTGGAGTACCTCGACCTGCCCAATCAATCTGATATGCGGTGAGTTACATTTATCCAAAGACTCACGGCCCTGGCAATCATGAGATTGGCGATCAAGCCCCCTGCGAATTACCCCTTGATCTTTTTGCATTGGACAGTGTCCGCCGCCACCAGAGCGCTTTCCCTCACCCGTCACCCGTCATCGTTGAACATATGTCAAAACGACAGGGGTGGGAGGATTGAAAATCATCGGTGTGTTGAGAAGTGCCTTGCTGCCCCTGTCGATTCCTCAAAACGCACAAAGCAGCCCGCAGATGGCCCATGAGCAGGGAGTGCAGGCAGCCAATCCTCCCGCCCCTCGACCCCCCCCCTCTCAGTACTTACGACCTCGCGAGCGCAAGGCAAGGATAGTCTCCAGCCCTCCGTAGCGTGGAAAAATGCTACTTAGGCCGTCTAGACCCCTCCGCTTGATGCCGCATATGGTGCTCGCAGCAGACACCCCGATTCTGTAGTCTGCTGTTACCTGTGCAACATTCTTAGCTGGCAGTACGACAACTTGTCTCACCTGGACATTGTGTTGCGTCCGCATGGGCAACGAGTTACAACATCCTCGGTGGCAGGCTTTTCTAGAAGACGCTAACAGTGATTACTTGGCGTTGGACTGTTGGGCAGCCTTGCTGATATGTGTGCGCCAGTAGCTATAGTCACGACTCCAGTACCTCCCCTTTGACACTGGAAAGTTCAGCTCAACCGTCACCAGTCATAAACCTCTATCCTCCGGGCCACACGTCCCTCTTCAACTCGGCACCAGCCTATCCACCCGACAGCGGGGGTTCCTTCTATGCTCCAGCCTCTCACGTCTTCCCGCACATAGACCCGAGGTCTCGCCTTGGCTCCAGGTACGAAAAAAACATGCCAACTGGTTGTTCTGACCATCCCGTTCACTCCTTGTCTCGACGCGTATTGGGCGTATTGACTCACAGTCTGTGTGGGAGTAGCACCTCTACCCCGGGCATGGCACATGCCCTTCGATCCACAACATTGCCGCATCCAGCCACGCGAGATCTCTACACGCCAGCGACGCCCTCTTTTAGGAGAGCACCTGAACACACACCGAGATCTCCGTCCTTCCCAGGTGGGCACCGACGCCGTCCTATGTCACCAACCCCAAGCCCTAACTTTGGTCTCACATATCACCCAGGTAATATCGGCAGGCCCACGATGGATCCTTCGTACAATTCCTCCAAGCAGCAGCAGACCGTCCCTCCACTAATGGGGTTGACGATGCACGGTGCGCTCTATTACTCAGACGCCCCCAACACTCCAGTCAAGCCTGATATCTCTGGGACAATCGACAAAGGCTTCTTTCTGGCGGAAAACGAGTGGACGTGTTATCGACGTAATTACTTCTCGTGTATCTGCTCATTTAGCCTCCAGCAGCCGACACATCCTCAGGCCACTCTACACTTCACACCGTCTGGGTCCACCCAGTCGTACCAAGTTGCTGGCTGGGCCATGTGCATATCGGCAGTTGTCTCCGAGAACGATGCCCACACGATTGAGTTGGTGCAACACACTCCGAAGCGGGACAAAGGGCCGATCTCTCCCCCGGAAAAGACCAGGCTGAATCCCAAGCCTCCCCAGACGGCGCACCATCCACTTGGTCACTACGCACAGACGGAAATGGGGCTCGGAGGATCATCGAGGGCCTACGAGCAGTCTCTGTACGGGCAGCCGCTGCCGCATGCCTCCCTCCACGCTTCGCTTCCGACGGAGCACACCTTCGAAAGGATCCAGTTCAAGCAGGCCACAGCAAACAACGGGAAGCGCAGGGCAGCACAACAATACTACCACCTGGTGGTCGAACTCTTTGCAGACATTGGAGCCCAAGGCCAGGGGAACGACCAATGGCTCAAAGTCGCGCACAGAAAGTCAGCCAAGATGATAGTCCGTGGAAGATCGCCGGGGCACTATCAATCCGAGCGAAGGGCGAGTACAAGCAGCGGCCCAGGTGGCTCGGCTGGCGGAATGGGCGGCTACACCGGCGCTGGCTCAACCATGATTGGGGGCGGGTATGGAGGACCAAATGCGAACATGCTTGGGGGCGCTTACGGGGCCGCTTACGACACGCGACCGGAACATTACCGCAGCCACCATGAAGCGATTCCCATGGAGCCCATTCTGAGCTCCGAAGAGTCGAAGGCAGTCCATGAGCCAGAGAAGTACCAGTACTACCCCACAGCCATCATCGAGCCACAGCACGATCCTCGACAGCCGGTCGAGATGTTCCATCATACCTCTTCTACGCGGTCATCGGACAATCCCCTGAGAATGGGAAGTGGATTTGACCTTACTTCGAAGCTATATCCAGGGCCTTTGTTCTCTGACAGAGCTGGGGCCTGCGGACGATATGAAGGAAAGTCGACCTCGCACGGCTACTACCCACAGATGATGCCGCCACCACCGTCGTCAACAGTGGGCCTTCACTGAGGACAAGACTTTTTCGGGTCCAAAGAACTGTGGTTTTGATTGGAGCTGGCTGTCAGCGCTCCGGGAGAGGGACTGGGTTCAGTCCCGCCACCTCATCGCCGAAAATGCCATGCGCGAACGGCCCGAGCCTTCTATCGAACAGGAATTATGGAACGGGCAGTGGAAACCATTGGGAAAAGCGGATTGCCTGAGACATGGACCTTGTCATTTTTGTGTTGTTTGAGAGCTCAAGATCAGGGAAGGTCTGGTCCGATGGTTTTTAATGGCGTATGGTTCGGCCTGGGACATGAAGGAGCAAGGAGCCATCGGAAAGACGGGGCATCAATGGGGCTATTTCTCTTTATTAGGAATATGGGACAGGGAATGGGCACTTGGGAAAATGGTTTACAGAGGGCATGGCATTTGCGAGAAATACCCGTTTGATTTATCAACCCCTCCCCCCTTCCCCATTACCGCCGCTCATCCGCGCAACGCACAGAGCACCAACATTCGCTTCCAGGCGGACACGAAGAACAAGATGACGAGGAATACGAGGAGGTCAAAGCACTTGGACGAGTCGCGCACATGGGGATGGATGATAGCCATGAAAGCCGACGGCTTCGTCCTGGAGATATGTCGCCGGTCGTTTCGCTTGGCTCGGCTTGGAATGTGTCTGAAGAGTTGTCCTTTGCATCATATCACCCACACGCGCCCCTGCTCTTCCCCCGACGACAACCGTCTTACTAGGTATCGCATGGAGGGATTCTGCTATCTTTGCTGTACTTGTTGATTCGCCGCATTTCACACAAACTTTCTGATCCCAACATGTAGCGTACGATGGACACTGAGGGTCTGATGCAAGGTTCAAGATGCAAGATGCGAGTATGATGTTGGACTGCTGCAATGCTTAACAGCAAAATCATTGTTTCAAGAACCATGTTTCCCTGGGAGAGTTAGTCTGCGTGCATGCGACCGTGGCCCAGTATGGAGGCACTCTAGGTCTTTGTGCTCGCGAGAGCCTTGCCTGTCCACAAAAAAGCTCGGAAGTGGCAATCAGAGTAAGCACTTGTGTTTCGACACAGAGAAGAGCAGAATAGACCGCAGAGCGGCAAATTGTCTCTTGAGGCTGGCTGGGACGGAAGGAGAATACGGGTTCCCACTCACTATTGGTTCTCTGCATGGGAGAGGGCAGGTTGAGCGTGTCCTCCGTCAAATTCCCGTGTTCCTTGCATGACAACGAGGGGACCGACGGCGGTGAAGTGGGGAACTATTGTTGGGGGCTGAAAGGTCCAAGGCGATTTGGGCTGCCCAGGTGGGCATAGAGAGCGCACCCCACAATCCAACCACGACGGCACAACCCCCCGGTCTGATGGGGCACGATCCCGAGGGCTGAGGCGGAGAGCAGGATAGCGGGAGCGGGAGAGGCCAGCGACCGCGTTCCCCCCCAACGAAAACTTCCTTTTCCAGCGACTGGGGCGACCTTGACCGAGCTGGCTTAGCCAGATTTTGCGGCTCGGGTCCTTTTGCCTGGAGCGCTGGACTTGGGGGCGCGGGCCCCTTGTCTGGGCGGCTGCTGAGGTTCGAAGCCGAGATAAGCACCCCCCGTGTTGACTAAACGTGCATTTTAATGTGGGCCGCGCAGCTGCAGGCACGGCACACGCCAGCGAGTCTCGTGCGCTCCGAGGGGAGATCATCACCGGCATCAACATTTGACAGTGGGCGGGGGGGATGCGCCCTGCCCGCCTGCATGTCATTTGTCTTATTTTTAGTGTTTATAGAGGACCGGCCGGAGAAGCTGGTGAAGAATTGCAGCCTCTCCGTTTCTCTCTCTCTCTTTCGAGTCTCTCTGTGTCGGTTCCCACCCATGCGAACAGCAGTGGACTGACGTCCAATTAAGGTTGTGGCTAGTTCCCAGTCCGAGTGTCAATCGCGCTCGAGCTTCCGAAAGTTTAAAATGGAGCGAAAGAGACGAACGAGTCCGAGAGGGCAAAACGGGGGGAAACGGCTTAGCGGGCAACGGGGCAACGGGAGCGTTCCGCGGCCTCTGGCTGGTGGGGAATGGGGATGAGAAGTGCGAAAGAGCGCTCGAAACGAAGAGAGAAACGGCAGATTGGGGCTAACAGAGCAGGCTAGGTAGGTAGTAGTGACCTAGGTAGGCCAGGCAGGCAGGCCAGGTCGGTAGGCTAGCAGGCCAGGTAGGCTGGGCAGCTGGGTAGGCTCAAGGGTCTTGGCCCCGGGCAAGCAGACAAGCGAACCCTTGGCTGGCGGGCTGGGCCATGCTGGCCCTACCTAGTCGGCCTATTCACCACACCACCACCCACCATCACCACCACCTCCTCCATCTCTTCCTGCTCCCCTCCTCCTCCTCCACGATACCTTGCATCGTCCACAGCTTCAGCAGCAGCGCCTCCATCCAGTCCCGCCCCACAGATCAGCCTCTGTCACAGGCACACGGCACACGGCACGCCTTGCGCTATACGTTCCGCTTCGCTGCGCTGGCTTCTAGCGTCGCGCTCTGCTGCTGCTGCTACTGCTACTGCGGGACGGCCAGTGCTAAGCATCGCAATCATGCAAACTGCGCCCGCGGTCGTGGCCGAAGGATCTCGGGAACATCCATCCAATCCACCACCCATCGTCATCCCACACGCGCGTCCCTGTACATGAGGGTACATGAGGGTGCCCATGGCGCTTGCTGCTTGCTTCGAGAGCTGACTGTCTCACTTTCACACACACACCTTCTCTCTCTGTCGCTGTCCCTCGCCGTGTCACTTTATCTCTCACGCATTTCACTCTACGACCCTGGCCTACAACCTCGCTCGGGTGAGGTCACCGCAGGCACACCAGACCCTGGGGAGAACAAAGAGAGCGCCATGCAGGTGCTGCCCTCCTTGCAGGTTCCTCCGTACCCTGACCCCTACCGTTCTCTGACCGAGTCTGCCAACTCCTCTCCCACCAGCCAGCCACCCGCGCGTATGCTCACTTGCATGAGGCCTGCCTCTGCCTGCCATCCCCCCCCAGTCGATCCTCGTCTCCGTCCCGTCCGCCACGGATCACTGTCCCATTGTTTTTCCCTTTCACTTGTCAGCGCCGTCGTCGTCAGCCTAATCAGGTTTGGCGGCGGTGGTTGTGGTGGAGGGCTCTGTGTGGTGGGGTGGAGTCTGACGTTGAAGAAATCTCGATGCCAACGTCGCACAACCTCGTCCCCATCAGCCCTACCAAGCTGGCCTCGCCTCGCACTGCGTCGGCACTTTTTATATAATCATTCTTTTTTTGTTTTTGTTTCTGGGTGATCCAGGTTCGGCTGACGTGATCTCATTTCTCACATTCCTGACCTCGTCCTGTCCCCTCTGCCCCCTCCGGCCCCGACCTCGGTGCCTGCGCGCCTACCCACCCTCCCCTCCCCCCTCCTTCTACCCCACCCCGCGCTGCCGTCGTCGTTGTTGCTCACATGTACGTGACAGGGCCTCGACGAGATTGTGTCACGTCGGGGAGGGCGGTATCAAATTTTCTCCCGGGCCCGAGGGGCCACAGAACGGCCTGCCTTTCCACCCCAAGCTTCTGACCAGGGTTCCACACCCCCATCTCACCTTGCTTTACAGCACGCGGCAGTCCGCCCTACAGTAGTCTCCTCTAGACTATATATCCAAAAGACACCTAGCCCCGGCGGGCCGTGAGGTGAGCAGCTAAGGGGGAAAGAAGGAAAGAAAAAATGGACTACAGCTCCTCTCTGCGACACCTTACTCCAAGCGGTCAAGGCAAGTCTGGGACCGGTGAGCGTATGGCGGCCATCCGGCCACACATCTCGGTCTGCAGGTCGTGGTCGACAATCTGCGAGGCGGAATGGCTCATCTCGCTCTTTTTTCACCTCTTCATCTTCCTCCCATGTGAAACATTCAGTTCGAGGCAATGCGCATGTGTTTAATCTGGTCGATTACTAAGCCCGACATGCGGCTCATTTTATCCCTCCTCTCCCTCAGGCGATGCCCCATAGGGAGCCTAGATCTACGTCCAACGAAACCCGGCTGATCTCAGCACTACCAATGCAAGACACACACCCTCCCCAGTCCCTCTGCCTTCTGCCACGCCTCTGCCCATGGGCTCATGAAGTACTGTACGTACAGTACACTGGGACCCACGGCAAAGCAGCCTCGGGGCTATGGTGCTTTCAGAGCTCCATCTCGGTTCCGAGCCGAGCCGCTCAAATTGATCCCTCAGGAACATATCTTGAGGCCTTGGCTGGAGAGGTAGAGCTGAGGGGGATGGGGGGAAGCAATCTCTGCTGCAAGCGCTGCAGGGCCAATATCCCGCGGCCACAGTCCGAACCGCGAATTGTGTTCGAAAGCAGGTAGCTGACCAAGGTCGCGGCAAGTGACGTAGATCTTGTCATTTCTCTATATGGCCAGGAAAATTTCTCATGGCGGGATGGCATACAAGATGGACCGTTGCCATTCAAAGTTGCAGCCGCCCTTGAGACTCCAGCCACGCCAGCCACGCTCGCTGCAGTTCGTGAACGATGGGGAGGGGGGTCTCCAGGCGTTAGCGCTCAAGGTCGATGAAACCCACCCAGCAGGACAAACCTCCGGGGGTCTGTTCACAGAGTTGCCTTGGCAGGAGGAGTTATAGGTCCACGCTCTGGCGAGGTCCCTGCTAACGCACTCTCTTACAAGTCTGGGTACCTGCGCTGACGTGTGTGATCGCCCGCCCCACGGGTCCATGGGGCGATGTCTTGGGAGTCGTGCGAGCGCCTGTCCGTCTGAGCTGGAGTGCACCCCTGCCACCTTCGCACCCTCAGGCTGCCCATCAGTCTCGTGCGACATATTGATCGCGTGGATGTGACCCGTCGCTTTCACACCAGGCCGGACAAGAATAGAGGAGGGCAGGGAGACCGTGAGGCCCCCCTGGGACTTCCACGAGATTCCCTGCGATCCATTGTGAGATTCACCGGGAAGCACTGCGTCATTTTCTTGGTCTGATGCTGTCATGCTGTCGACTCGGATCGTGTGGGGAAGACAGCACTGGGTTCAAGGCGGGAGAGCGATGCTGACCGCTGGGTTTGGAATCCGCGTATTATCCCTTGCTGCTGCTCTGAGGAGGCGAGCTCGCGGGATCACATGATTTGGACAACAGCCGGAGCAGGGGGCGGCTGCTAGGTGACCCAAGGTCGCTGGGAGGTGGCTGCCTGAAGCTCGGGGATATTGGGTCGGAGTAGCCAGCCCACACGTCGATGAATGCGATGATGCGTCCCTGATGAGGATGACCGCGAAACTCTAACACCCCACGGTCAGCACGGAAGCAGCAATCTTGGTAAGCAGATGGTCGAAGGGCGGGTGTGTTGCTTTCGAACCCCGCGATTTCAGCGTAAGCCGCGAACCCAAAAGGCGACGCGCGGTATTCCCTCGAGCGCCTCGCGCTCGCGCCCGTGCCCGAGGACGGGATATGATGACGACTCCGGGCTCAGCGCTACCTCGCACTTTTGACGGTGTTGGGAAGGGTCGGGGAAAGAGCATTTGGGAATGTTCAGAAACAAGAAGCTACGTTATGGGACGGCCGGAGCATGGGAGTGACAACCTGCTGGGTATCATTTGGGGCGGCTTGGGGCGGCGTGGGGTGGCTGACCTGGGGAAGGATGACTGGGTTTCCTCCGCCAGAGTTCAGGATACGTCCTATTTCGTCAGTTGGAAGAGCGTGAGAGTGACTGTATCTTCTACAAGGAGCAACTGCACAATCCACAGTACAGGATATGACTGTATCTGCCTTGCCTCTCGCAAAAGTGATCATATTGTCTTGGCCGGAATGCTCTGCATCCTTCCCTGAATTCTTCTCATCAAGTGACAACGTACTATGACGTTCAGATCAGTGGGGTCCTCTTGACGTATGCCCCATAGGAGCGTGCGGAAATGTCTACAATCGCCTGCGGAGTGAGTACCGTATTCAAGTATGGTGGGTGTTGATGGCCTTGTCTCGGGTGTAATCAAAGCAGACTGTTATAGTGGTAACGAAATACCTAAGTAGCCATAACGGCATTGCGTGGGCGACTGTGTTCTCCTTTATTAGAGGTTCTTGTCCCCTTGCATGAATTCTACGTTGGCTTCAGCCCGGACATATCGTGTGTGTGTGTGTGTGCATAGGTACAACCTGCCTGAGCTCTCCATGGCAATGTCAGCCAGTCAGTTCCGTTGGAGGCAGCTTGAGCTTGAGCTGGGGGGACGGAAAGTCAAGGGCGTATTTGAATATAGATATCTCCTGCTGCACAAGACTTATGGGTCTGTCTGCCTGCTTGTCTGTCCGTGATATCATCTCTCGCACTTGACCCTGTGGTAAACCCGGTGATGGAGACCAGCAGTGGCTTGTTGTCCACTTGCCGTGTACAGGGCCAAGAGTTTGGGGATCGACAATTCTTAATGGAGGGCTCGGAGCAGGTTGTCTTCGAGAAGGTTATCCTCGAGGAGGTGATCTCAGTGAAGGCTATCCGGATCGAGGTCACTCCAATCGTCGTCATCCCGCTGTAAATTTCATATTGCAGACTATTCTGTTGGAGATTCTCACACTCCAGGCCAGCATAGGAAACGGCGGCCTAAAAATGGATTCAGATGCCATTGCTAGGGCCTTTCCTCCCTCGCGAGAACTCGTGGCATGAACACGTACAAGCTCCTTCCGATGTTGCCTACCCAAGCATTTGTCCACGGGGACTCCGGCTCCTCCCTATTCATCATGTAGGAAGGCACGAACTTGCCAGCGCCTGGGCCATGGAATCAGGCAAGCACAGCCAAGTCCGCCTTCAGACTCGGTCATGAGTCCAAACACCCAGGCGCATTCTTGTCTAAGCCATCTTTCAGAACATCACTGGGCACCCTCAATATCCATAGCCACCAGACACTACCAACTGCCACAGACATATAGACATTACTGGACTACCAGACCATTACTGGATTACCAGACGACCATCCACATCCTATCCCCTGCACACCTCGTCAAGATGAAGTTCTCCGTCGCGGTGCCGCTCGTTGCCCTGCTCACGGCGTCGATCCTGGCTCTTCTCGCGTTGCTTGCTGGGATCCGGCCTCATTTCATGCCAGACGCGTATATAGGTCGGTAAAAGCCCTTCCCTCTTTCCGATCTCTGTCTGACGCGCTTTTGGATCTCCCGCCCTGCCATGGTTTACTAACACCCGCCAGTCCGGATTGCCGAGAGGAACCCAATCACACCTTATGAGCCGACCCCCACCAGTACAGTGCCCCGAGTCCCAGCAAAAGGTGGCAATACCGCTCTGCCAACGATCACAGGCGTCCCGCCGGCTCAGAGCACGGAGTTCAAGGGCAAGAAGACCAAGGGCGAGACGACCGAAAAGACCAAGACCAAGACCAGGACCAAAAAGATCACGGTCACGACCGAAACGACAAAGACCAAGACCAAGACCAACAAGCCCAAGAGCACATCAGACGCCAGCCCTTTTAAGCACGAAGTGTTGCCCATTATCAGCGCCAGGGCCACCGCCACCGCCAGCACGCGGACAGCTTCGCCAACTTACGGCTCCGTCGAGACGGACAAGTCTTCGAAGCAAGAGAACTGGCACATATCCGAGTGGGGCGGTCGCCGTCGGGTAGAACCAATGGACAACGCCCAAGCTATATTCCCCGTAATGAAGCGTGTACCTGGCGCTGGAGTCAACGATCACGTCCTGATTCATGGCCGATCTGATCCGGGGAATCACACCTCCAACGAAACTGCGACGAATCTCTTGGCCGACACTTACTCTATGCACTTTTTGACCAACTGCCAATGGAACGTCAAGAATAAAGCCGAAAATTGCTCCAAACCTTGGGATTTCGGGAGCAACTTTTTTCGAAGTGAGGTTATGGAGGGCAAGCCACCACAAAACAATTCTCTGGAAGAACGTCACCTCCCTCAGTCACCGCCTTTCCTCTTCAAGAGAAAGGCGACCGATCCCAATGGACCAGAACCTGAGGAGGAGGACGAAGAGGAGACCCTTCAAGAAGTGTGGAAGAAGATGAAGAAAAACAGGGCCGGTTTCTCAAAGGTTCACTTGACAGGTTGTGTCCTCGTCGGCCTCTCGTTCCTCTGTACTGCCATCAGCTTCTTCATTCTTCCCGCGCTCGGGAAGTGGATCAGTGTTGGGAATCTGTTTCTTGCCACACTTGCAACGATCTGCCTGCTCACCAGCAGCATATTCACGGCCGTGCTAGCAAAGGAGGTACGAGACAGGCACAAGAAGTCGAAGCTTACGGAATACCACGATGTTGAGTCGGGTAACAAGTTCAAGGCTTTGGTCTAGACAGCGACTGCCCTGGCATTTTTGTCGACGCTGGCCTGGGCGTACGAGACGGTGCGGGCCTGGAAGAACAGAGACAAGGTGGGCGACGAGGGAATCCACTTGCGCAACTTGAACCGAATCTGATGAAGCATGGTTTCGCACCAAAGTCACTGTTCCGCAGGCAGGCTTACTCCTTCACCTAAGATAAACATACCAAGACCCCTAGAATAGAATAGAACAATAACGAGTACATACCTTCTTCTATGGATCACATAACCTACGTGCTTGGGGGTTGAGGTTCTGATCGCCACGGCAGAGGCCTTAAATTCGCAGTCTTACAACACAAACTAAACCTGATATCACGTGAAGACACATCGATGTTACTTGTTATGATGTATATCGTGGGTATGGCTTGGATAATCGGAGCCCCTGGTGGGGTGATGGAAATTGAGACCTGTGAGTGAACGTTGGATAATGCACCGTCACTCAGACACGTCCAGCGATCTGCCACCTCACCCGACATGGCGCTGATCCGACGTTTGGTCTCCCCACCCAGATAGTTCAAAAGAGATGGAAGATATCAGCAGCGATCCCCGGGCGGGCGCCGGTGACGCGTGATATGGTTGCATGAACCTGCGATATCAGGGCGAGAGGGGCGGGCAGGATGCGTTGTCCGTCGAGTGGGGCAAGACTCGGCGCGGGCGGCGCGCGCGATGCAGAGATGTCGCGATCTCGGGCCCCACGGGGATGGGAGAGGGGTTTGACCCTTCCCATGGCGAGAGAGGGAATAATAACAGCCTCGCCTCGGAGGTCAAGAGTTAGAATCGCATTATTGGTTGGATTGATGAGGTAGGGCTCAGCCGGCCCTGGTCCCGGGGGAGTGGCCCAGCTGCGTCGGTGACTGAAACCCAGGGGCTCCCGCTCCGGGCTGCTGTGGCAGGGACTCGGTGGTGTGAGTGCGGTCAGCATGGGTGGTTTGGGTTAGGATTGGTAGCATTGAGAATTATAACGTAGCTTTTCGACATGACAGCTGTTACCGGGGCGAGAAGGGTTGAATAATGCGTAGTTTTCGAAATATACAGACAGCGGAGTGCCGGCGTCAGCATCACTTGTACGTACGGCCCCTGTCCCCCGACCTGGGTCGTCAATCCGGCGGCCAGCGCGGCCAGGTCGGCGCTGATCGGTACTATTCCTGGGCATTGGAATGACCTCTCATCTATAATTGAAACCGAAGGCCTGAGAATTTCTCGTTTACTCTTTTTCCTCATCAATCCATGCGCCAATCTCCCACAGACTGCAGTCTTCAAAACACTGTGCTTGAGACATCAGCCCTCTCATATTGTCAAGACGTCCTAGTATTCCTAACTTCCTAAACTTTTCCTTCTGCACTTGTGAATTTGCACAATGCCTCGTCTGGGCGATGATGGCCACGAGGAGGAGACGCTCCTCGAGTACGGCACAAAGAGGACGCGCCGCATAGTGGGTGGCTTTTTGGACTTTGCGACTCAGGGCAACATCCTCGAGATCGCCTTTGGATTGATGTAGGTGTCCCACGATACACACCTTCTTCGACTATCAGCACATGTCAACATGGCCCGGACTGGAGAGAATCTCAGTCATGCAGGCAAGTGGTCACCGTCCAAAGGGCAAGGCATAGATGATGTAAAAGTGGCAGCCGAAGAACACCCGCCTGCGGAGCCACCAGAGAACACACCACAAAGCACACCGCCCCGCAAAACAATCCATTTAGACCAGCCCCTGCTAACCAACCCACAAAACAGCGTGGCCGCAGCCTTCACAAACGTGGTAACCAGCTTCGTGAGCGACATCCTCCTGCCGCCCCTGTCGGTCCTCCTCCCGCTCAACGCGAACCTGGACTTCAAGTTCGCGGTGCTGCAGGCGGGGGCAACATACTCCGACCTCCCGCACGGCTACCGCACCATCGAGCAGGCGCAGGCCGACGGGGCAGTCATCATGGCCTATGGCGTCTTCCTCAACAAGACGCTCAACTTCATTGGCCTCGGCTCGGCCCTGTACGCTCTCGCTGGGCTGTATCAGTACCTCAGCAAGGACCCTATCATCAAGCACATGGTCAAGTGCCGGTACTGCCGGAAGAGGATTAATGAGAAGGTGAGTGGGGTTTGTTGTTGTGTTTTGTATTCCCTGTTGCTGCTTTAGGGGTGGGTCGATGGGAGTATGCAAGCGCTCTGATCAACTGCTGCTTGCTATGCGCTCACTCCCCCGCCCATCTGAGAGAGAGCCTTCTATAGTGGTGCTCATCTGTCTTGTCTGCGCGACTGCGTCTAAGCCATACCTACTGACACTTATTACAACAGTCTCTGCGCTGTGTCAACTGTACTAGTTGGCTGGATGGGCGAGAGGAAAACCTGCGATTTCATGAGTTCAGCCGGTGAATGTCCATCACCACTTTGGGGTAGGGTCATCGAACGAGCGTGGCCACAGTCTTCAACACATCAGCGAGCATTCTTTTTCAGACAGCGTGCGGGGCGTAGGGCTTCTTGACTTTTTGGGCTTCCTTTATCATGGTCATCTGAAACGTGTAGTCTCGATTCATGTTCATTGTTTTCCACACATCATCTTCAACCCGAACCGACCATTCACCATCCACCAACCCCCGGAGCTTTTTCATCCCAACATAGAGGTAGACATTATTGTACAACGTGGACCAAAACTGCAACCCCCGAAAAGACCTTGAAACAAAGCGTGACATCATGTGCATGCAGAGGCCGAAAGCTGCAATCGGTCGTGTCTAGGCGCGTGCCTGGTCGTTCAGTCATCCCTGCTCCCACCGCCCTTGAGCAACGAACGGAGGCTGACAATCTCCCTCCTAAGCCTGGCGTTCTCCTTCTTGACGTAGGCCGTCTCCTCGCTCGAGTCCTTGAGCTTGGTCACGAGCTCCTCCCTGTCCTCGCGGCCTTTGCCCCGGATGGCCTTGACGATCTTGACGAGCTCCGAGTTGAACTTCTCGTACAGGAGCTCGTTCTCCGCCGTGGCCTCCTTGTATAGCTGGTCGATGGCCTTGACCTTGGCCTCGCTGGCCGTGAGCGACGCCTCCATGTCCTCCTTGATCGCCCTCTGCCGCTCGTCCAGCTCCTGCAGCACCTGCGGTATCCGCTCGTCCAGCGCTTTCATAGAGGCCGACAGCTTGCGGAGGTCGCCCGTGGCGGAGCGCGGCATTGTGTTGTTCACACGCGCCATGTCGGCAGATATGCGAGACAGCTCCGTCTTCAGCCCGGAGTCGACGTCTTCTATTGCCTTCTTCTCCGTCTCCAGGCGCTCCCTGAGCTTCTGCGGAGACTGCAATTTCAGCCTCTGGGTTGAAGACCTACCGACGCTGTTGGTGGAGCGAGAGAAGTCGTTGGTTGTCGGACTGAACACGCCAGCCATGGGGAGACGGGATGGTTTGAGAGATGGGATGTGCGACGAGGATAGCGTCTTTGCGTGTTTTCTGCGCAGCGAGGACCCCGACGATGGAGGTTGAGGGGTTGAGAACATGCTTTGGAATGGCTCCGTGGCAGGATTCTCTTTCTGGCGTGGCGAACGCAGGCTTTGAGATTGGGGTGTTACCGGGATCTTGCTGGTGGGCGGTGGGCTTGGTTTCGCTTTGGCAGGACTTATCGGTGGGCTTGTTCTCGCTTTTGTAGGGCTCATTGGTAACTTAGACGATGGCACTGGAATGCGAGGCGGCGCGGCGTTGACCTTTTCGGAAGTCTTCTTCGTGACATTCAGGGGCATCATTGGTGGAGCTTCCGGAGTGGTGTACTCCATCAGGTTCTTGAGATCCGAGAGTGAACTTCTCCGCTTCTTCTTCAGAGACTTCGGTGGCTCGAGCAACTCAGTCTCTGGTTCGCCAATCGTTTCCAAGCCAGACTCAAGACGGTGTGAACTTCCTGGACGATGTGTATTTGGCGGCCGTACGTTCATGTCATCAAACGCACCGGCAACACGGGGCCTATCGCGTGAGCCTGGCCGCCTGAGCTTGTTAGGTATTGTAGGCACGCCGACATCAATCGACTTCGATCGATTGATTGCAGACCGGCCGAGACTCGAGCTGTCCCCAGTCGCTGGATGTCTCCCATGCTTGCTCAAGGTCCGCCACACCGAAGGGCGATCACCTTCGTTCTTGCTATTCTGCCTGAGGAGATTGTCAAAGCCAAATTTGCGTCGAAGGGAAGATGTGTTGGACGTCATAGAGCCAGCAGACTTGTAGCTGTGGTATGGCGAATTCAAGGACTCATAGGCCAGTGTGCGCTCAAAAGAGCTGGTCAGCGCGGCCAGAGGATCCTCAAATATTCGGTCGCAGTCTTCGACAAGACGGTCGAGAAGATTGATGTAATTTTGAGCGTTGCCGTCGTCGACCAGGAGCTCTGCGAAGGCGACAGTCAAAGCGCCGCGATCGCTGTCGTTGCTACAACCTTCGAGCAAATCCTCAAGTAGCTTAATCAGCGCGGTGAAGGCCCTTCTGTTTTGTGGCGCCATCTCGTTGAAGAGATAGCGAACGAAATCGCCAAATTCTCCCGGGACTTTCCTGCTTGCTCGTTCTAGAAGCAGGTCCAAGTGCTGGGTGGACATGACAGGCCCCATCTGCTCCCGCCATGCAATCCGCACAAACTTTTCAAAGGCAACAAACACAGTCTCGGCACTGACTTCGGAGGACGACTCCAGGTCGAAGGGACTCTCAATCAAACGGTTGTACAGGTCATTGACGGTTAGCTCATCGGCCGTTGACCGGTTCATCAGTAGCCGGCCGATGAAATGACCTTTGCGTGATTGCAGCACGGCGACGTATCCGGTAAAAGTTTGCTCGAGTCGCACTAGAGGGTTGTCAGGCCGGTCATCATCGCCGGCAACACCAATAGTGTCCCGGCTGCCGCGGCTTCTTATGGAGTCGACAAGGGATTCTCTGGAGCTGCCTGCTCGGGCAATCAGTGGCGGGGGGCTGAGGAGGCCAGCACGCTGCTGTTTAGGTGGGCTTGTCGAAGTAACGTCAGATGTGCTACCGCTAAGGAAACTTGACAGCATCTTGACAGGGGATGTGCGCAGGAAGGACATCCCCCTCTGCTCTCTCACGCTGAAGCTCAGAGTCCTCGCGATCTTGGAGTAGTAGGATACTATGGCCGGAGCTAACCGATAGTTCGAGGTATTGAACTGGGTGCTCAGCAGTTGAATGACTTTTTTTGAGGTCAGCTTGGGAGTATTGTGGGAGTGGAAGCGGACAACTTACATCGTCTGGAAAGAGTAGGCAACAGATCTTCCAGAGCAACATCATCGGTGTACTGCTTGCCATTCAGACCGAGTGTAGTCATGCGCAGGCGTTTTAGACTCCCACTCCGGACCTCCGTCACAATTTCGACTCCATAATGCCCAACTGGATGCCCCTTAGTGCCTTTCTCGTTATCGACCACGATTCGAATAGGCGCAGGTTCCCGGCGGCCTTCGACAAGCTGTTCTGCAGCCTCCTGAAACACCGCGGCATGCATCCCAAGATTGTTCTCGGGTAGCCTTACAGATCGGAGCGTCCAAACGGGAGTCTCGCGTTCTGCCTCCGAGAAGCGACCTTCAATACGGCCCTTGACGATTTCTTCACTCAGCTTGCCAGCCTTACCCTCGAAGCCCTCATGGAGCATGAAACACCGCGAGG
This sequence comes from Diaporthe vaccinii, assembly GCA_039880775.1. NCBI lineage: Eukaryota > Fungi > Ascomycota > Sordariomycetes > Diaporthales > Diaporthaceae > Diaporthe > Diaporthe vaccinii. The sequence continues at coordinate 370,417 of JBCEDN010000003.1, forward strand.
TTATGGCCTTGCTAGCCCCTTCGCCGGTCCGGGCCACCTTCATCTCTTGAGTAGATGTCATCCACAACAACCGACCATCTTCTGACTCTGTAAATCGAACATCGGCGAGATGGTGCCACCCCATGAACGCAAGCTCGTAGGAGCCCTGGCCACCTGCCGCATGAGTCATCGAGGCGAGGAGCCCAGCCGCAGAGGGCTTGTCGATCTCTCGGATGAGCTCTTTACCAGTCGGGCTGGAGGTGGACGACTTGGTGACCAAAGCGACGCAATCGGAGAAGAGCAGGAGGATTCCGCCTATGTCGTGTGCTCCGAACTGTGGCGAGTCGGCGTTAAAAGGTGGCACAAGCTCGGCGAAGTCGATAGCTGTAATTAGGCGACCTTGTGGTTCTAGGTCAAGTGGCCAGCTTTCGACCATGTTTCGGAGACGGTTCGCCACGTGCGGCTTGTCTATCAGGGGTTCATCCATGGAGCAGATGTTGGTGATGATGTCCCTGGCCTTCAGCATAAGTTGCAGGGCAGGATGTGTTATGGGTATGCAGCCCACAATCTGGTCGATGAGAAGGCTGTACCGAGGTAAGCGTTGCACGGGCTCGATCAAGATGGAACGGACTGTCTGTTCTCCTTTTTGCGCAACCCTTTGTCGGAAGCTGGACTGCTTATCCAAGAAGCTGTTCAGCAGCTGCGGGAAGTTCTGGCTCGCCCGGATGTAATCTTGATAACTCTCGGTAAATTTTGGGAACCACTCTACGAAGAGTCTGGCAACGGCGAGCGCACCGCTGGGGTCTTTCGTCCTCGTCGAGCCGCCTACCCGGGTAACACTCCCATGAGATGATTGCAAGTCCCTCGTGGCGTCTTCCTCCGTCTCGTCCATGATCCTGCGAAGCTCATGCATGAACGCAGTGTTGAGCTGCAAGATAGAGTCGGATGACTTAGGGAAGAGCTTATCCACATCCTCTTCATTCGGGCTGAGGCTGCCAGGTGGTCGGCTCTTGGCAGTCTGGCGAAAGTCATCGGCAATGTGCTTGACAAGCTCATTCAATTTCGCGACGTAGCGCTCTTCTGTCTCAACAAGCTCGACCAATTTCATGCGGAGGTCTTCCTTTTGGTCCTTGGAGAAAGACTTGCCCCTATTCAGCGAGGTCGGTTTAGACGGGGCTCTCCTCAACCTGGACGTCGGCAGGAACACAGGCTCCCCCCAGAGTCTGACCAGTGGCGTGTAGCTGCCATACTGGCGAAGGGTCGGGTCTATCAAGTCGTCCTCGTCCTCGGGCACCTCCTCCAGCTCGGCGTTGTTCAGTGGGATGATAGAACCAGGTGGCAAGACGAGGTCGATGTCGACATTGCTGATGTGCTGTGTTTGCAGCGCTGACTGCAGAGCATTGATCACCTCTTTTGTGTTGTCGGACTTGACCATGTCCTGGGCTAGATTAGCTGCATGTTGTTCGCCGAACAAGGCAGGGGCCGAGCCGGGGCGTTGGCCCTTGGTGCCCGGGTACTGCTTCCTCAGGTGAGTCTTGACGGCCTCGGGCAGCTCGGTGAAGTACTTGAAGAGACCAAAGGCGAGGCCCCTCCATGTTTCGTCGCCTTGGAACTCGCGAGGCAAATGGCTGACCACGCCGTAGAAAGGAGAATTCGGGGAGATGGTTATGCGCGGATAGGACTGCAGGCCCGCGGGACTGAAGACATGTATCTGGATGCGCGAGGAGTTGTGGGTGTAGTTGGCGGTGGTGGATGGGCCATGGAATATACAGAAAGGAAGGTCTCCCAACAGAGGGTCGTAGGCGTAGTAAAGAGTGACATTCCCTGGCGTCAAGGCCAGCTCATCGGTGACTCGAACCATGGTCGCTCAATGGGCCTGTGGCATGGTCCGCCTGGCTTGTGGTGGTCAGAGTAGAGACGACAGAGCAACAGCCGTCGAGGTGGTCGAGGGCGCCCGAAGAGTTTTGAGAAGAGATGGGACGGAGAGCAGCCGGCTTGGAGGCCAGAAGGCTGGGTGGTATGAAGACGGCGACCTCAACACGAAGAAGAGAAGGAAAAAAAACAAGCTCAGGCGAGACGGTCCAATGGCACGGCAGCGTTGTGGTGCGGCAGTCTGCAGTAGCACCAGCCTCTGTTGTCTGTCGACACCACGGACGGGATACGCGACCGACCGACTGTCTCGCGGCTAAAGCATGTACGGAGTAGGAGTACCTGTGGTGCACCAGGCCAAGCTGCAGCCACCAAGCTGGCGGTGGTGGCGGCGTGGACGTGTCCGAGAGTGGGAGCTCAAGGCCGAGACAAAGTAAACAATGGGGTGCGGCGCCAGTGCTGAGTGGTGCGGTGCGGTGCGGCGCGGTATAATGCGATGCGATGCGATGCGATGCGACGGTGCGATAGCGACAATATGCCCTGATAAAGAGGGGACGGACTCTTTCGCGAGGCCCAAGACGGGGTGAGTGGTGAGTGGGTGGATTAGGAGCGTCGCAAAGGATTGTACGTGTGTGTAGATACAAGAAAGTGAAGATGTAACACAAGCGACCTGCAGCAAGAACCAAGTGGTGACAGGGGGGTCGAGAAGTCAAACGGAGAGAACAAAGTTCTAGAAGTCAAGGCCGGCGTCGAGGTCGAGGACGAGGGGCTCAGGACTGGGGGACGGGGGAGGGGGGAGGGGAGGAGGAGAGGACGAGTATCTAGGCTCTGGGCCCGTCGTGTGCAGGCATCTATCTGGTAGGCACCGATTTGTTTTTTGTCCTGCACGTTAACGGTACGGTAGATGCATACAAACACATGCAGGTGCGCGAAGCTAGTAGTACACCTCGCAGCGGTGGCAGCAGCACAAAACCGGGAAGCACGGACGTGGACAACAATGATATGATGTGATGTGTTGTGTGTTGGGTTGGCGGAGGAGAAAGTGGGCGGGTGCCTCCTCCTCCGTGCGGGCGAGACGGGGGGTGGGACCGCTACGTGGGTCTCGCCTCGCTGCTGCTGTGCTGCTGCTGGTCAGTCACGGCCGGGTTGTCAGATTTCAGATCTGAGCGGACGAAACTATGATTGATGGGCTTGCTGCTTGATTGCTCAAATGGGTCAACTGGCCCATGGCGCAAGCTGCAATCTGCTTAAAAGTGTGGCCGCTCCTGCAAGCTGCATCCCTCCTTCGCCGTCAGCTCCAGGGCACGCGCGCGCAGAGAGGGCGGTGAGGTTCGACGGGCCTGTCGATGTAAACAAACCAATGTCGCTCGGCGCTGGTGTACCCAGGGTTGACCCCGCCACGCCCGCGCATCCAGACGCGGCCGGCCCTGAAAATCCATTTGCAGGGGTCAGATCCACGCTTGCAAGGGTTCGCGCTCTGCCATACAGTAGCGTCAGATACCCAGGTGCTTGGGTGCGCATATCCCTGCACCTACAACTGATGGGCCGGCCTTCTTCATCAATCCCACATGCACCAGGTTGCAATCTGACCATCAGCTCGCCTCTCGACGACACAACGCAACACAGCGCATTGGTTGCCTTGACTCGCCATCATGCTCTCCAGCCAATCTGTCGCCGGCATCCCCCTCGACCACGCCCCGTCGGCCACGACCTACAAGCTGCTCGAGCTGCCCCCGGACCTGCTCGCTCTCCTCGAGTCTGACAGCCCGCCCACGCTGCGCCTCGAGCCCTCGCCGACCGCGGGGCTTCTCAAGACGCCCGACAACAAGACCTGGTCCCTCCGCCAGAAGAACACCTCCAACGCCCTCATCCTGCTGCAGGCCTCCGGCCCCGGCCACAGCCCCGGCCAGGACTCGGCAGCCCTGAGCACCGTCGCAACCCTCCACGAGACCGTCGAGCTCGTCCCCGAGGCCGAGTCCGCCGCTGCCCCCATCGTGGCTGCCAAGGGGAAATGGCATGAGAAGTTTGGCAAGACCCGGTGAAGCGGTCCACCGCCGACATGGAGAAGACAAGCTTCAAAAAGAGCCAGGTGGGATCTCTAGATCTGCCTTGCGCGAGCTGCGGGCGCCAGCCACGCCAGCGAAGTGTCAGGGCGACGTGATGGCGTGCCTCTGTCAGCTACAGTGGTTCAAGAAAGCGGCGCGAACGAGCGAGTGAGCATCACACGAAGTACCGCTATCAAGGTGTACGGCGCCTCGGGAACAGGCCCGCGCTGCGGGTCCTGTGCGTCCCAAAGGGACATCACGGCCTACCTATCGGTCCCGTCAGACTCTTCAACGCCAACGTTGAAAGAGACGACCAAGCTCTAGAGGTTATAGGGCAATTATGACGAAGTCATTACGGGGTCTGGCCCGCGTGGCCCGGCAATGGTTGAATCTCACGAACCCGTTCTAGAAAGCTGGCGCCCCGATGATGCGAGCGACTACCCACGCGGTGACGGTTTGGGTGAAGTTCTATGCATGCACGCGCGCGCGCTGAAAGGGCCGCACTCGAGAGAGTACCAATGAAGGCCTGGAAGCATTCCCTCACACTTTCTCGTTCACACTTGCTCATGTGTGACACAGCCCACCCGCGCATTTAGCAGGACATGCAAAATTGGTCCGAAATAAATATACAAGTATTACTGCAATCTGATCTCGCGATCACGGCACTCCTAGCAGTCTCCCAGCAGCCTGCTGGTCCACCCGAATGTAAAAGTCGAAGACGCCTAAAGCCTAGTATGCTCCCCCGGGCTGTACCATGCATGAAAGGGAAAAGAAAATGAAGACTGTCCGAAGTCCTGGGGTATTAGTCTAGTCATTAGTCGTCACAGATGGTATTCCACACCTGGCACGTGTGACACCGCCCCGAGGCTGCCCGCCAGTCACTTAAATACCAGGTCGTCGAAACCAAAATAAATCTCCCCGGGGTGGTGTCCGGCCCTGTCGTATTCAGCCCAGCCGCCGTCCACCCCCGGGTACTGTCCAGGCGCCATGTCATAAAGGCGCCGATCCATGTCGCCCACGTTCATGGCCAGATTTTCAAAGTCCTCACCGGGAGCAGCGAACTCCCACAGGCTCAAATCGGCATTCATGGCTGGCTCCTCCATCGCTGGATTCCGGGTCCTGTGATCGATTTGGTTAGCGTCTCCGACTTGACCGTTACCGACAGGTGAGGCCCCAGGATGCTCACTCTGCCTGTAATGGTCATAGAGACCGCGGACACCCCATGGGAGCATCGGTTGATCCATTGCGTGCGCCGGAAGTCCCGGGCCCTGCAAATTCTGCATCAGATCCCAGAGCCCCATCTCTGGCTGGACTGCTGGGGCTGGAGGATGGCCAAACACAGCTCGCGGGTCGACGTACGGTTGGAACTGAGCTTGGGGTGCTTGCTGCACGGGGTTCGGGCGGTCATCATCCTGAAATACAGGAACCGCGGGAGCGGAAGCGGGAGCCACTGCAGCCTGTGCGTGCCGAGCCTGGGAACGACGGCGAAAAATGGCCCGAGGTGAATTATAAGGCGGATTGTTTCGATCCGCTTGAGGCTGAGGCTGGACCTGGACACGACCATGCTTAATAAAAGGTCGCGCTGCGGCGGCTGCGGCGACATCGTCGGGGATCATAAGCGGCCAGGCAGGTATGGGAGCATTCACTGCGAGAGGTTGAGGCCAGGGTTGCGGCTGGTGAGGACGAGGGGGAGCAGGAGCAGCAACAGGAAGAACCCGAGGTTGTGCTTGTGGAAGTGGCGGTGGCTGAACTGGTTCGAGTAAATGGTCGCCAGCCCGCTCGAGTATATTCCCAACGTTGAAGCGTACCAATCTTCCAAGGCGACCGCCCGCCCGGTGGTGATGGTGATGGTGGTGACGATGATGGATGTCTAATCTGAGTTAGCGAACCTAGCTATCAAAACCCGAGCCATCCCTCACCATCTGCATGCTCTGTACAAAAGGATACTAACGTTGCTGACCCGAGGCCTGTTTCTCCTCATCCTTCTTGACTTGGTCAGACAGTTGGAACTCCAGCAGATCGGCCTGAACCTCTGGGTGCATCTCTCGGGCTCTCTTCCTGGCTTGTTCCTCCGCCACTCGGACTTCTTCTCGATGCCGCTTCTCGACACCGTAGCCGTCGTCGAACAATGGACAGTTGCCTGTCTTTCCACCCCGGGTGGCATCGTTAAAATGGCTATAGTCGCACGACTTCGAACAGACGTAGCACTGGATGTTCCTGCACTTCGTGCAAGTCATCTTGTTGCAGCCATTTTCCTTTATAAATGGTGCTGAGCATTTGTTGCACGTCCGTATCAAAGCTGCCGACATTGCTTCCTCAATCTCATGCCTAGCAGAGTGGCCGTTATCCAAGGCTGCTTCGGCACATGTTTTAGGGACATGGGTTTCCTTCCTGCACGATCGGCAGCTCGTGACAGCACAGTCTGGATTGAGGCAGCGGAACTCCTTGTCCTCCTCAATGGGGGGGTACTCCGCGGCGAACGGGCACTGCGGGCATGTTTCAAGGTTCTCAATTCCTGCTTCTCGCAGAACAGCCTCTTGCTCGATGCGGTCCAAAGCTGTCATGGCGTGTGCATCAAGGAAGACCTCCTTCTGGTCCATGGCGAAGCCGCCCGTGCAGCCATCTGTGGACATGCAGTCCAGGCGATACTTCGACAGTCCGATCTGGGTTTCGGCCATCATCTTTGCACAATCTCGACAGAACCAGTGCAGGGTCTCTCCATCGCAATGGACCATGCGGTTCAGAGCATATTCCACGAAGCAACATCCGCAGTCAGCGATATTGCCCTCGAGCATGGCGATCTCCAAGTTGGTCTTTTCGGCTTCTTCTCGTCTCCGTTCGACATCGGATTCTGCGCGCTGCTTGGCCTGTACTGCTCTCAAGGCCTGGAACTCCTCCAACGCCTCGCGTTCCCCTTGATCAGCAGAGGTGCGTATGCGGTCGGCCAAGGCATCCACATCGTATCTGCGGGGGATTTGTGTGACTCTAGACTTTTTTCGGTAGGGCGGACGGTTGTTGCTGCTAGCAACAGTCGCAGCCACTTCCAGAAATGCAGGATACAGACAGTTGCCGTGTTCAGCAAACGTTCTTCTCAAGTCTTCAGCGTAGAATTCAGGGAAAGACTGCTGCATGATCATATCACTAATGAACATCAGCACGGCCAAATCCAAGGTCAAGAGATTTCTCGTCCCCATCTAACACCCGTCTCTAGTGCCGAAATGAAAGGGGATTTAGGAACTCACCAAGTCTTTTTATATGAGGCAGCCTTCAGTTGTAGCCGTCGCTCCTCGTTGTCGAACTTGGCGGCGGTTACGTCCGGGCCGGACGGCTCCTCATCATCATCTCGCTTTCGTTTCAAGAGATTTGGCTTTGGCACCCTTGGATACGGTTTACCGTTCTCCACTTGGTCAAAAATCTGGTCTATAACGCGGTTCGCATCCCATTGAGCGTCAGTGCAGACACGGGTCAGGTACTCGGGATCGATGTCGGGAAGAGTTGAGACGACACTGAGCTTGCACTGAGACTTTGTCTCGTCCGCAATGTACAGGCCGAAGCTTTCTTGGTCCTCGTCCTGGTCCTGCATTGCGGCAGCAGGCGAGGCTCCAGGTCCCTTGACCGAGAGCATCTTGAAGGGACTGAGCAGGACGCGGACGGGGAGTGAGACTGCGCGCTGACCCCCGTTTGTCAAATCGAGGCGGGGTTGTTGCGGAATATGCTCCTGTTTCAAATCCAGTTGCTGCCTCTCGTTTCTGTAGTGACAAAGGCGAAGGTAGCCTTTACCCCTCACCATAGTCAGTGAAAATGCGACCCGTCGTGGGACTTTTAAATTTGGGAAAGTGCGACTGCTGAGTCGTCACTTTTGAGACAAATGAGCCTGTGCGGGAGTCGTATGGCAAATGTGACCTCAGGTAACGAGAAAACGGAGCTTTAGAGCGGGTGTTCAGGCTGCGGAGTACGTGGGTAGGTAGGCATCAGGAGACGCCGTTTGGTTTGTTCCTGCTGGATTCAACCTTGGAGGCAACACGGTTTGCCCTGAGGACACATTTGCTTCGAGGTACACGAGCAGCCGAGTTTGAGAGATGCCAAAGACGGAGGAAAGGGCGGGAAGCTCGGCTGCCACCACACAGGCGAAGATGTAGAAGAAGGATCGTGTGGCACCACGAAGAATCGACACGGAAAAGTAAAGCTCGCACCACCTACCTTGCCAAACTAGGACACAGAGACAGCGATGAGAGTAGGTGGGCAGTCGCGCATCATGAGTGAAAGGCCCCGCAGCAGCCCGAAGCGGTTTGATGCTTGGTGTGGTCGTGCTCCCGGCCGTGGAGGTGGACTTGCTCGGCCTTGGTCGGCTGTCAGTCGCGCAATGACAGCGGCGGCGCCAATATTACTGGATTGCGTCCACAACTAGAGCATAGCTTGGGCGTCTAGTACAGGAGCTTCAAAAGTCGAGCTGTCCCAGCTGATTGTCGGGTTGATTGAGCAGTCGACTGGATGGTTGGCCGAGTGATTGATGGATTGGATGCCGGGAGACTGTCCGTCTTGGGCCTTGAGCTGCCCACTTGCCAAGCGGTCCGATGCCGTGAACGTTGCAGTTGCTGGCTGGGGATGATTTGACGGCGATGAGATGGTTGGTGAGATGATTCTCCTCCTAGGTTGGGTCGACGGGTACCTGTGTGGTTAGCTGGGCAGGTAGGCACGCAAGTAGGAAGGCTGTGGTCAAGGACATGTGAGCATCGTGGGGTGGGCTGAGGGCAGTCTTGGGTCGAAACGGCACTTTCGAGTGAGGTCTACAAGCGGAGTCTCGCCTTCGCGGAGTGGTGGTGGAAGGTGCGGCACTGGTGAGCAGCTGATCAGCCAACTCAACCTAGCATTTGCTTTTGGTGAAGCTGGTTGGCAGGTTCCCAGAGCTCTGAGCTGTCAGGCCGGCCCGGACAGGTCTGTTTGGTCTGTTTCACTCCCGCTCTCACCCATGCGGCGCACTCCTCACTTCACTTTCGGGGGTTGCGCTGGGCTCAGCTGTTCCGGCCCGCACGACCCCTGCCTTCTACCCGCCTTTCGTCCAATGTTAGTGGCCAAAAGCGGAAGGCGCCGTCCCCACTTGGCAACCTCCCTTCCCCACTTCACCTCCTCTTGACAGAAGTAGTAGCACCATTACTGCCTAAACAGGCCGCACGCTGTCGGAAAACTGTTGTAGACCGCACTTCATGATTTTGTCATACAACCGGTTTATGAGTAGACAGTTTTTTTCCATGGACACGTACACATATCAGGTACTGCCCGACGGACACTGAGAACCGCACTGATTCAGGTCTGGGGTCACAAGCGACTAGTCAACAGAAGACGCCAGTGGACTGCAGGCTGCTTCTGGCACACTCCCATCCCCATACCCAACCAATGAGCTGTCTGCGGCCAGCTACCTAAGCAGGGTGTCTGCATCGCTGGTCATTCCTCATAGTCGTCATCAGAACCTGCACCCTCCTCATCATCCTCTTCCTCCTCTTGTTCAGAAGAAGGCGTTCGCCCCCTCTGCCTTGGTCTGCGCTGAGGAGCCCGTCTGTGGGGCAAGGTCTCGCCTGACTGTGACGCCGGCGACGCCACTTGCGCTGTCGCAGCACCGCCATCTTCGATCACCAGTCTCGCATCTCCTTCGTCTCCGCCGTCTTCCTCGTCCTCGATAGCAGGGAAGAAGCTGGACTTGTGGAATCCCCCGCGGTCTTCTGCCTCTGCCTCTTCCTCTTCCTCCTCGTTGTCGAAGCCACCAGGTAGGAAGCCGCCGGCCATGTCCTCGCCGTCGACCGCATCATTTTCAACAGTCGGCATATCCTGCCCACCATCCCGAGTGTGGCCAAATGCCTGAAATGTGTCCTTCAGATGCCCGTACTCGCGCCGCACCCTCTCAGCGATCCGCATTCCCATTAGAAGTTTCCGCCACGCACCGAGGACGACCTTGCGGCGCTTTTCGTCTTCCTTCCTGGCCTTTTCGGCCTCTTCCTTCGCAACCTCCTCCATGACACGGTCATAATGTTCTTCAGGTATGACGACGCCTTGAACCACAGGAACAGCCATCCGGTGCCCAAATTCAAAGTCCACGACTGCTTCGGCGAAGTCAATCTCGAGCCGCCTGCAGACACGTATCGCTGTTCGGTACGGCACATGTGCTGCACCTTCTGGAAGCATGTGCTCGACGAAGAGGTCGATATTCCCATATTGATTCTTCGGAATGATGCCGTTCTGAATTGGAGGGGGGATGATCCAGTCTGTCTGTTCATGAGAATAAAGCCCCTGAAGGACCTTATGACCAGCTGCTGCCTCTGCCTCTGCCAGCTCACGCCTCCGGTTCGTCGTTGCAGCTCTGAATGGTGCCCGTTTCAACGGCTGTGCTCCAGGTTTAGGTGCCCTGCCTTGTTTGTGCCACGTCTCCTCGCTCTTCACTGGCACGACATCCTTCCGGAGATACACAGGCTCTTCTTCGCCGTCTCCCTTCTTGCCCTTGTTCTTGAAATACTTCACAGGCTTAGCTGTGGGCAGCAATGCTTCCTCGCGTTTCAAGTGACGTTCCAAGACAAATTCCTTCGAAGACTTGAAGTACTGTAGGGTTTCCTCGCCCTCTTTCACTTCTTTCTTCGCAGGTGGCGCGATCTTCAAGTCAGTGGCGTCTTCGTCGTAGTCAACTTCAGTCAGAGGGTGATTCTCGCCACCTCGTGTGTACGCGCGCAGGACGGACTTGAACCAGTCGAAATGATCATAGCGCTTAATCTTCCCATTCTTGTTGTAGACTGGGATCTTCTCCAGTGGCATTCTTGTGCCTTTCGTCCTGCCAGGGAACAGTTGCCCCTTGAGGTATCTGACAGTGACGTCCTTGGCTGTGCCGTCCTGGCTGAAGCCCACAACGTAGGCCATGACCTGCTTAGCTTTGTCTGCCTTGGCGCCTCGGGGCCCAAGAGACTCGATGAGATCCCGGTTTGTTCCCACGATGTTCTTGACGATCACATCCACCGGAACGTACTTGTGTGTCGCGGGCGACAAGACTTCTGTCCAGTAATGCGGAAATTCCAGGTCCCTGTCGAATTTGGTGTTATTGCTATCCTTGGTGGGTACTAGTGGGGGTATCTCGACAGAAAAATTGTCTTCAGTGTCCTCTTCAGATAGTTGGAGGTCGTCGTCGTCGGATCCGTCCGAGTCCTCTTTGAGGCTTTTCCGGCCTTGTTTCCGCAATGATCGGCCAGTCTGATGGGCTTGTTTCTTGGTCTGTGAAGGCTTGGCTTCTTTACTCGGAGCTTTCTTTGTCGGCCGGCCCTTGCCTTTACTAGATTCTGCGGTCGGTGTGTCTAGTTTCACTTCCGTAGAAAGGTCGCCGATTTTATCGGGCTCGGCCTCTTCTATCCTGTTGAACCCGAAGCCGACCGGTTGCAAGTTGGCAACCATCCTTGCTTCAAGGCCAAGAGCTCTCAGAAGGCATGTGAAAAGCTGTGCGCCAACGTCACGGCTGCCGGTACACTCCTGAGCGCGGAGCCGGAACCATTGCAAGCTTGAGATACGTTCGCCGTGTCGGCCCGGGTTGATGCCTCCCTCATTGAAGCCCTTGATGAGGTTCGCGCACCGCCGTGTCTGCATGTAACCCAGTTTGCGAAGCCCAGGCGCAGTGACTCGGAACCGCTTTCTCCACCAGGCCGAGAGAGACCTAACCAGTCGAAATAGCGGATCGCCGTGGCTCAGGTCGACTGCACCGTTCTCAAGTCTCTGAGCAGCACCGCCCCAGTCCCTTGCTATTTTCTCACTCGCCTTGCTGCTCTTGCTGCCCTTGCCGTTGGTTTTACCCTTGGCGGCTCTCTTTGTGGACTTCTTTGGTGTCTCCTCAAGCAGGTTCAACCCGCAGCTGCGTCTAAAGCGCTCAATTTCGTCCCACATCCCAGCTGGGATATGGGACAGGACAATGCCCTGAGTTACGGGGTCGCAGAGCCATGCATTGCGAATTGCGTTGTGCCACATCAGGAATTGGACATGCATGCAGTGCGTAGCAATGCGGGCCTGACGCTCCTTCTTCGATGGGCCTTTCTTACCACCAAAATCAGCGTAGGTGGCAGTCGGCACATGTGACAGTGTCAATTCCAAAGCCCCTTCATTGGGTCCCTGGGCCTGCTGTGGCGCCAGAGTCGGGTAGGAGACATCTTCAAATTCAATGTCCTCGTCCTCGTCTTCGTCGTCTTTTGCAGAGTCTGCCTCGATCTTCTGGCGCTTCACTCCTGGAACGTCTTCAAAATCCGCGTCGGAGAGCGATGACAAGGAGCTGCTGTCGTCATCGTCGTCGCTAAGTTCGATCACCTGTTTGCGCACCTTGCCCTCGGATTTGGGGGAGATGGTGGAGTCGAGGTCGTCGAACAAAGTCGGCTTCCTCGGCGGCGCGATAGCTGCAGCTGTCGCTTTGCCTTCCCGTTTCGACTCGTTCCCCTGGGGCGAGTCTTCACGCAGCCTCTTGCGTGGGACGTGTGGCGGCATTGTGTCAATGACCTGCCCGATCTGTTTCCGTCAGGGCATGTTGCACTCTGCCGGGCACAGAATCAAGTCAAATGCGGTGTGCCTTTGAAGGTTGGTAGTCAAGATTCACTAGGGTCGGTCATTGCGCCTTGGGGACGACGTCATAGATAGAGTCGCGAAGGGTAACTCATGGAGCTGAGTCCTAGCCTAAGCCGACGCGAAACACGACGGCACGTGTGGACAAGGGACTCTTTGACAAATGCGTCCACTCAGGGTTAGGATCTCGCCGCCAACCCCCCCCCCACATGGCCTATGTAGACTATTCCCTCTTTGAACGGACATGCGCAAAGACATTAATTTATTATGTGCATGTACAAAAGTAGCCTTGGCATACCTGGGTTTCGTCTGATCATTACAGCTGATTTAGTTCCCATCAACTACTTTCACTTTCTCTCGTTCTACGCGAGTGACTACTAAACCGTTTGTTCAAGGAATGAGTTCTAAAAGCCAGACGTTATCATCTTACGAATTGGTCAGCAAAAGCTGCCCCCCCCCCCTTTTTTTGGCTTTCTCGATTTTACTAAATACATCCTCTACACCAACAGGCCCTACATCCGGGTCCATGTAAATGCACGCCCTCGTCACATGAAACATGGTAACCATCTCTTTCCCGTCGTCCGGGACCTCGAGCGTGTGAATATCACCTGGCGGCTCATACGCGTAGCCTCCCTCGGTGGCCCACCATGGGTGCTCGAGATAGTGTCAGGATTGGACGAGGTTTCGGCTACTGAACGTCCGGCCCCAGTCCGCGGGAAGGTTTCAAGATTTCTTATGCTCTGATCGAATAGCTTGTTGCATTTCTTACACATGCAGACGGGTCTTTTCACTTAAATTTACTCTACCTTGTGTCGCTCATCTGGTAAAGCACCCAGGGGATGCGATTTGTTTGTATTTGCCATGTGAGAAGGAATGAAGTTACCTAGTAGGTATGCTTTGGCTGTATGGCGTCTGCAGAGTCGTTTTCCCTCAACAAACAACCATGCCAAATCAGGGCCATTTTTGGCCAATTGAGGGTGATCATTAGGAATAGTATACTCGTTCAAATTGTAGTCGTCGCCACATGTATCACTTACATAGGCATATTCCTGTCTCCTTCTATTCCTTTGTTATCCATATCTTCTAAACATTGTCACGGGAGGTTTGCGGAGACGTAAGCAGCCGCGGCCTGATAAGTTGATTAAACTCAAGTCGGCATCATCTCTCTAGCCAAACAACTCAAAGGGGCTGGCAGGCGAAGTAATTAAGGCCCATAGAGGTGGATAAAGCGTGCTTAGTAAGCCGCTAAATATAAGTCGGCTGCACTGCACCCACTTAGGGGCACACACATACCTTCTCAAGTCCTGCACTCTGCACTCATGTCTATTACAGTTCACCGTCTCCAGAACCCAAGGGTTTGCCTTTGTTGTAATGGACGTGTCGTATGAGACTGCACACAATCAGTGCTGGTTCAATGTTCGAGTCGGCCCCGGGTCCCTTGGACGTCCGCCTCAGGACGGGAGCGTGTCCAGGTGAACATTGACATACTTTATCATTGCACTCGGACGCGTCACCCTCTTTCGGTCACCTCATGGCCGCAATCACCGACGCGATAAGTCTCTGAGCTCGCAAGGGGTTCCAAACCAGGCCACCCTGGAGATGCGGAATCCTCTGACAGGTGACAGGTTCTGGAATCCCTCAGAAGCAACGGAGCCCGCGTCGGAAGCGTAGATACGCCTGAGGATGGGGGCTGGGATTTCGGGCAGAAGAACCCAGGAGTGTGGGCTCTCCCTCCTCTCGGACCACACGGAGCACGTGGCGGCGGGGACACCGCCATTCCCACAGCGCAGCCTCGCTGGGCGTTCCCGCAGACCACGGACGTCGACCAAAGCCGGCGATGAACATGGCCTTATGAAAGGGCTGACTGTCTCAATGCCCTGGATCCTGCGACACTCAGATGTCAGCACCGCTGACCCGGCCAGAGGATCTGTCTGGTCCATCGAGCTGTGCTGGTACCGAGAAGATCTGCTGTGGGTTTACGGTGACTCTGGTCGCTGCGCTGACTCGTAGAAGCGGGCTCTGGAGATTGAGAGCAGACCAACAAGGTCAATGAATAAGGTGGGAATCGTCAGCACCAAGCTCGGCAAAGAAATTTTGGGGCTTGGGGATGCCCGACACGAGATGATCTGCTTCGTTTTACGACACAGCGCAGGTGTTTCCGGCAATGAGTCTCAGGAGTTTATGTCGCGGAGGCGGCAGGAACTTGCCGAGCTCTGTCCAGATCGTCTGCAGGAGGGAATCTATTGGGTGGTATATGTACGATAACCACGGTAATCGAGGCTGGCTGAGATTCTCCGGGGCTGGTCTTGTCGGTGCTCCTGGACTCGGAACATAACGCCTCGAGTTCTTTCCTGTTTGCCTATATTGGTCGACACTCGACAGCTGCGATCCGACACACAAATCGGAATGAAGGAAATGCATGCGGCTAGGAACATATCGTTGATATCCGTGCCCGGGGCGGTCGAGGAGACCGTCTCGACCGAAGGGCAGGTATCGCTCGGGTTGTCATACTTCCTCACGGTGGTCTCTACTCTGTTCGTCATTCTACGCTTTTGGTCACGGAAGTTAAGCCGCTTTGGTATTGGCTTGGACGACTGGCTTACTCTGGCTACACTTGTCTTGTTATACTTTGTCCTGGCCCTCAGTGTGGTGTTAGTCTATGAAGGTGGTGTAGGAAAACCCATGTCTCAGGCTATGAGAGAGCAGCCAATGGCTCCCGTCACCTCCTTAAAGGTGAGTCAAGTTTGAATACTGTGCCTAAGAACAGTCATAGCGGCATGTGGCTAACGACGACTCAGCTTTTATATGCGCTGGAGTGGGCGTACCTCTTTGCGTCTCCGTTAATGAAGCTCTCGGTGCTTTCTTATTACTGGAGGATATTTCCGACACAAACCATGAAGAAGTACATTTTCATACTGACAGCCGTGTGTGCTATCTGGTTCGTCGTCGTCCTGATCGGCAATCTGGTCGAGTGCCAGCCGATCTCTTTCTTCTGGAACAAGCTGTCAGCACCTGGCACAGGGGTCTGCCACTTCAGAGTCGAGGTTTACTTGATTATCGTCGCAGCACCGAATATCATCATCGACACATTCACTGTGATCCTTCCGGTGTACGAAGTTTGGCACCTTCAGCTGGAGCGATGGAAAAGGATTGCAGTCTCGGGTATCTTTGTGGTTGGAGGAATGTGAGTCAAGCCGCCCGGAGATGGCATGTGTCTCTTCCTTTACTGACAGCTTGCTCCCGGAATAGGGTTGTCATCGCGAGTATCGTTCGCTTGATACTACTGGTTGCTTTCTATTTTAAGCATAGTATCGACCTGACCAACAATCTGTTGCTGCCTTGGTTTGTGACGGTTGCGGAGATCGGTGTAGGCATTGTCGGCGCATGCCTGCCATGCCTTATGGTTAGTGCCTCCCTCCCTCCCTCCCTCCCTCTCTCCTTTCGTCCGGGGTTTCGGGAACTTTAACCCCAGTCTTGAGAGCCTCACCCGTCATGCTGCTACCAAGATGCTCTCCTCCTGTTGGATTTCGGTAGGAGCAGGGTTGTTACTTCAAGCAAGATTTGAGAGAAAAATTGACCAAAGAATACCCCCGAATCCTCGCTTTGCGTGCATGGTAGCTAACCTGGAAACACAGCCCCTTTACCGTCGCTTCTGGCAAGATACATCAGGAAGCAAGCGTTCTGGCTACGGGGCCCACTCGTCTCTGAGGTCTCACGTTCATGGACGGACTACCGTCATCGCCGGCCATTCTGGTGGCAAGACATCCGTCGCTGGACCAGATATTGCCGGGCATCCATTCTCGAGACTGTCTACGCGGGGTGACACACCCGAAGATGATGTTCCCTTGCAGGGTATACACATCCGACACGAAGTAACCATTCAACGCTCGACGATGACTTGGCACGATGAGGGCAAAATGTGAAGGAGCTTCTGAAGTTGCGCTCATCTCGGTGAGATTTTGAGGAAACATCAGCCTCCTTCCGAGATGACATGTATCAACGAACCTGGAAGATCGTGACGTCGTCCTCCGTGTCCTGAAGAACAGACACAGAGCTCTCTGACGACGGTCTGTCCAGAGTCGAGAAGGCAACCGGAAAAGACTGAGGCCAAGAGGCGTCGTCAGGATATTTCCCGGCGTGCCATACAGCTACACTCAAACCGAGGGCCGAGACGCCAGGCAGACTGTGCTGAATGGGATCCAGCTTGACCTGGAAGCCGACTCAAGTCCTTCCTCAATGCCCCTTTGCAGTTATGCTTCGGGCGACATTCCACATTGCTATCGTTCAGTCGATGGTTGTCCGGTTCTGAGGGTGTTATTCGAGGAAACATCATGCAGACAGACAGCCTCTGCGAGTCGACCGAGGCTGGATCGAAAGGCGGCCAATGGAGGAATAGGACCATGTTGCGCTCGCTTCACGGACGCACGATTGAATGACGGCGGTGCCGAGGAGTTTGGGCTGGGGAAGTATGAGTACTCCAATAAGAAGAATCTACCTATGTACAAACAAATGCCATTCAAGGGTGGGAATTCACAAAGAAGAAAACTCAGTGAAGAGATCTACAGCTCGAACTAAGCGGTCCGTCGTTCAAAGGGAAGCCAGCCCACTAGTCGCCCATCAATCAGCCCTATAGCTTACTAAACTTACCCCAACAGGGGGTCTTCCCCGCTGGATGTCCGGCTACTTCCAGGCCATTCCAGGGTGACCGATCGTCAGGGTCCAGGTGTTGGTCAGCCGCAGCGTCACAGCCTCGCAACCCCCTTTCGCCTCGGCCAGCCTCCTCTTCCTTGCCACGACCTCACATTTGGCCACCTGCTACCTGACCCAAGGTGCCGTGCCGTGCCGCATTGGTCATCCACCTGACGTGGCGCGTCTGCCTTCGGCCCATTCCAATCCCTATTTAAGAGACAATCACGACGCCCTCGTGCGCCCGCCGCCGCCGCCATGGCAAACCGATCGTCATCCTCCGAGGGCCAGGAAACCTCATACGTGAACATGACCGAGGTCGACCGCTCCCGATACGCCGACGCCACCCTCGTCGGCAAGCACTGCGAGGCCGAGTACTGCAACCAGCTCGACTTCCTCCCCTTCTACTGCCAGTCATGCGAGAAGACCTTCTGCCTCGACCACCGCACCGAGTCGGCCCACAAGTGCGCCAACGAGGGCGCCTGGGCGGAGCGCAAGCGCCTCGCGCAGCTGGCGCGCCCCAGCGCGGGCGACGGCAAGCAGCTGCGCGACCACGTGTCGCAGAAGCCCTGCGCGTCGCCCGACTGCAAGACGACGGTCGGCACGAGCCTCGTCCCCGGCGTGCACTGCCAGGGCTGCAACCGGGACTACTGCCTCAAGCACCGGCTCAAGGAGGAGCACGACTGCGACAACCTCGTGCCCCTCGGCGCGCGCCCGGGCCTGCAGGCCGCCGACAAGGCGCGCTCCGCCCTGCAGAAGCTGAGGCTGTGGGGCGCGGCGAAGCGGGAGGCGGCCGGGCGCGCGCTTCCTAAGGCGAAGCCCACGTCCGCGTCGCAGCGCATTGTCGCCGTCAACAACCTAAAGAAGACCGCCAAGGGCGACGAGAAGCTGGCGCCGGAGAAGAGGGTGTACCTGTTTGTGGAGGCCGAGGCAGCGACGACGACGGCCAAGATACCAAAGGGGCAGTTCTTCTACTCCAAGGACTGGGTGGTAGGACGGGTCCTGGACGCCGCCGCGCGGAGCCTGCAGGTCGAGAATGTCAACAACCAGTCCAGCAACGAGCAGGACAAGCTGAGAGTGTTCCACGTCGAGGGCGGACGAGTACTGGAGTTCAGCGAGAAGGTCGGGGCTGCGCTTGTCTCAGGCAATACGATCGTGCTCTTGCGTGGCGTTGGACCCGCACCGGATTTGATTGAGATGTAGAGTGATTGGCGAACGGGACGGTTCCATAGCGTCGGCGTTGGGTTTCGGTCGGACAACAGGGGACAAGTCTTTAAGCATGTCCATGGGCGACTTTTTCCAGACAGAAGCAAATACATAATACGATTATATGAGCTCTTCGTCTACTTGATATTGTAATACATGCGCTGGAGTAGTAAGGAGATGTGGTGAGGCACACCTCACGTCGTGAAGGAGCGGCGTAGTTGATTTCGAAGCCCCTCATAATTCTCTACAGTTCTTTTTCCTTTGGCTTTGTGGACAACGCCTTTTCCCTGCCCATTGTAGGCGCCGCACCTACTGCGTCCTGCCCGCCCATGGTTGCAAAGCCCTTGTGGAATATCCACTCGACAGCATTCTCCACGGGCTTATCGAACAAGGTGGGCAGGAAGGGAACCACAGCAAGACCTAAGCCGATCGGACCGTACGTCCTGATGGTCTTGTTCTTGGCATCTTTCAGGGCTCTCCCACTGTACCTGACTACACTGTGGATTGTGAAGGCAGGAAGACCCATACTCGCCAAGCTCTGGAAGATAGCTCTTTGTGCCATTACCGTCTTGTAGTTCTCGAGGGGAGGCACCGACTTCGGCTGGGCGTCCGGGGCCCCTGATGCCTCCAGGCCTGTGATCTTCAGCTGGCTCTCCGACAACTCTACCTGCGGGTTCAGCGCACGTTGGTTGTGCAGGTATGCTTTGTAGCCTTCATACGACACGTCGCCCAAGATATAGGCCCAGCTGACCCCGTATGCGCCGCGGACGAGCCACGGATGTGCGACTGGCCGGAATGACTCTCCTATGTCAGATGTGTCTGCAAGATTTTGAATTAGCCATCAGCTGCGACCCAGTGGATGAGAGACGACTTCAGAAGCATTGGTCGCTCATATCGCGGATCGCATGCCACCTGGACCCCTGGACTGCATCCCGGGAGGTCGCCGATAATATGGGTCTAGACGTACAAGCTACGTAGCGATGAGCAGAAAGCAGTATTGTCCGAACTCGTGCAGCGTAAGCAGCGAATCGTACATTCGACTCGGTCGACTCTGGTGCACTTCAACCAAGAAAGTGAATGTCAGCTGTCAAGGTCCTTCAAAAACAAGGTCAAGCGCAAGAGAGGGGGAGGCATACTAGCCGTCCACAAGCTCGTCATACCAGTTGTCATCTTTGTCTGCCTTGTCCACTATCTTCTGCAGCGCAGGTGGCAGCTTCTCGCGGTTTGGGAGCTTATTCGGGTCGAATGGGGCAGCTTGTGGAGCATTGCTCTTGCCGGGCTCTGCAGCTGAGGCGTCGTCCTTGGGCGGCGCCTTTGAGTCTTTGTCTGAACCCTTTCCCCACCACATTCTGAGAGAAGATGGCTCGGTGTTGCGACAGAAATGCTGGGTCTGCTTGAAAACCTGGATTGAGGTTGCTTAGATTGCGCTCGTGTCAGTGGCGTTTGAAGCTGTAGCTTTCGATTCCCAGAAGACGATGGAAGGTACATGACGTCGCTTTCTCCATGCTGCAACCCCCGGAAACCGCGGGTGGAACTCTGTGCGCGCTTAGATCTTATCTCTCCCCAGGTGTCCAGGTACCCGATCTTTCGCGGCTATTCACCCGATATTTCTGCCTGAGGCACCCGCAAATTCAGCAACCGCAGGGAAGCTTGTCCATTGAGCCGATGCGTCGTTTCTCAACACCGAGCACGAATAGCTTCCCCTCGACAACACCTCTCACAACCCCGACCCATCGCGAAGTCCGGCCTCAATCTCACAGTCAAGATGGTCCAATACTACAACGTTTTCGGCGCCAGAGTCGGCTCCCACTACGTCAGTGCCCGCACCTTCCCCTCCGATTTCCTCCGGCCTCGCGACAGCAGCCAATTCATACCCGAATCCAATTGACGACGTCGGAACTGACTATGATGCATTACAGCTCGCCATGGGTGTCCTCGGCGCCCTGTTCGGCGGTAGCAAGCTCGCCCTCGGTGGCGGCAGCAAGGCCGCGACCCAGACCCCTCCCATCAACGCATCGAGCAACGAAGAGGCCGACTTCATCAAGTACTTGAGCCCACGAACCCGACGTCTGGACCCTCAGCCACTGACCACCTTGCAGGCAATTCATGGAGCAGGCAGAGGCGGACTCCAAGGCGAAAGACAAGCACTAGACTGCAGCGGAAACACGACGTGGGGACTATGAATGACCCAAGCCTGGTTCTGGGTCAACTGTACACTTATAGACGGGACAGGTACTAGGCAATTGGAAGATACTCGTGCCGGACTGTTTTGCGGCTTTCTTCGAGGATTCGCACCATCGCTTCATTGTGGGAAGCTCAGGATTGTTGTCACGACATGCTTTAGCAAGGTCGACGATGCGAATACATCTCTCGATTACGAACTGCGTACAGATGCATCTTTCCAGATTTACCATGGCACAGCTCTAAACTGTCCTTCCTCGAACTCCCAAAACGTGCCTGGCGGAACCACGCCTTTCTTGACTTGCAGCAGCCTCAAGAATGCTTCAGCCGAGTCCAGGGGATCTTTGGCTCCCATAAAGTTGTTGAAGCCGGTTTTGGTATGTCCCGGGCTGACGGCCCAGAAGCAAATCCTTTCTTCCTCAGCGGTGTTTGATTCGTCTAGCAATTGCAGCAGCAATGTCAACATGTTCAACCCGGCCTTTGCTATGTTGTATTCCACAGACTTCGGTGGTGGGAGCTAAATCTCGTTCAGTGTGGGACAATTGAAGAGGTTGTTTGATTATCACCTTTCTGCTAGCTGTTCTTTCCAGGCTTCCTCGAGCGCTTGAATTCATGATTACCCTGGGGAAGTCACTCTTTCGCAGCAGGGGCAGGAACGCCCTGGTGACCATTGCAGGTGATGCGACAGCGTTGTTGAAGACGTTGTTGAGATTCGCCCGAATATCTTGGAGGTCCTGAGACTTAGGATGGCTGACTCCGGCAGCATTGTTGATGAGAACCTCGGGGCTTATTAGCCTTTAGAGCGAGGTCGTTGAGAACGGGGGCAACTGACCGTCTAGCTTCCCATACTTTTCAGTGATGTACTTCACCGCTGCGAGGATGCTTTCATCATTCTCAATGTCCATTTGGACAACGTCGAATATGGCCTTAGAACTTAACCCTCGAAGCTTTTCGGCGGCCTCCTGCCCTGCTTCTAAGGAACGGCAGCCGAGGATGAAGGTTGCGTCGAGAATGCTGCCCGCCGCTGCTTGTACAATGGCAAACCCGATCCCACGGTTGGCTCCTGTCACGAGAATGGTAGTCATATTGCCAAGTATATCGATGTAACGAAATTGAGAGCAGTGCCTGCAGGGTGTCTGTTTCTGTAGTAGGATACCTGCGAATAAATGTTTGAATTATTGTAATCTGAGCTCCGAAGAGAACCTCAAATCCCATGCGGACCTTCTCGGACTTAAGCATTCGCTTCTGTTATTTCAATTGACTTGTCTAAAGCCCGTCTCCTATTCCGCCGAAGTGTGGAAAGAAAGGGCCGTCGCTAGTGTGGTTCAGGTCCGGTCTCACGGCGCCGTTCGCTCCACCAAAGTTATCTCCGGGGCCGAGTATGCTCGGCCCCTGCCAGCTGAACATGCCGGACTTCCTAACTCCAAGTCGTTGGTAAGACCACATTAACCTTTAACTTTCAGCCACTCACTCGACGCCGGACGCCTAAACTAGGCTGATCAGCAATGACGTCCATCACTGTTTCAGACATCGAGGTCGCTGCAACACCGGCCCAGGTGCGTCTCTCGTCCGAGACAAACAGTCAGATGCGGAGAGTCGTGTCTAACACCGCCAAAAGCTAGTCAAGTACAGACCATCCGGCCGGCTCACAACACCATTGTCTGTCTTACCAGGCTGCATCAGAGCGCTCACCAAGCTTCTAATTGCTAACTACGTTCGCAGGGCCACATCGGTCTCTGGGTCAACCCAAGCCGCACCCAAGGAAGGCGACCCGGTAATCTCACTCTACCAGCCAACCTCAGGGACCGCATTCGATCCCCGCTGCCGGCACTCCCTCCTGCTCTCCACCGCTGAAAGGTCCCGCAATCCCCTCTTCCACCAGGCCTGCATCTACAATTCGGAGCATGACGAGCTCTATGTCACCTCCGACCTCCTGCAGACCACCAGCAGCAGCTCCCTGCCCGTCGTGCTCATCTCGCGGGTGAACCTCCGCCGCAGGAGCAGGCCCCACGGCGGCACCGAGGCTTGGGGGGGAGATGAAGATGACCCAATCGGCGGCAGCGACGACGACGTCGTCGCGGTCGAGTGGCAGAAGCTGCGGCCCCCGCACAGCATGGCGATGCCCGCCGGCGGCGCGCGCTACCCGGGAGGGATGGTGTTCTGCTCGCAGGGCAGCCTGGCCGAGGGCAGCACGGGCGGACTGTACTTCATGCCGAGGGGAAAGCCGCCCGAGGCGCTGGTGACGGGCTTCTACGGGCGCGACTTCAACTCGCCGCAGGACGTCGCCGTGGCGGCGCGGGACGGGGCGCTGTGGTTCACGGACCCGTGCCGCGGCTTCGAGCTGGGGTTCCGCCGGAGGCCGGTGCTGCCCTGCCGCGTGTACAGGTTCCACCCGGAGTCTGAGGACCTCAGGGTCGTGGCGGATGGATTGGTGCGGCCTATGGGGATGGCGTTTAGCTCGGATGAGAGCACGGTGTACATCGCTGATGCGGGTGCTAACAAGGGCGAGGGCGATATGGATCCCCCGTGGTAAGAGCATCCCCAGAGTTTCGGGGGGCCTTGCAGATGTATATCTGATATGACACAGGGCTTCCACTATTTATGCTTTTGACGTGATGATGAGGGCTGATTCGCCATTCCTCGCCAACAAGCGCGTCTTTGCCGTGCCAACTACAGGGACAGCGGCTAGCATAAAATGTGACCAAAGTGGCTTTGTGTACGCCGGTTGTTCTGGGGGCATAGAGATCTGGAACTCAGGCGGTATGCTTCAGGCTGTTGTCGAGATACCCGGTGAGTCCAACGCAGAAATGACACTAACAAACGTGCATCCATGGCGAGACACCATGTCACCACCACCCCTTCTTCCACTTCTGAGACTCTCCTCGGGTGATCCCCGAATGTTCCTTGTGGAATTGGACCACAATCGACTGACGTATCTTGTATATATTCAGGTGGTGTGACCAGTTTCTGCTTCGGCCGCCAGGACGAGACTCGAAGAGAGATGTTTGTCTGCGCCGAACAGAGGCTGTGGAGGCTACGATTCGGCTGCCGGGGCAAGTCGATCCTGCCAGTCGAACGAGCCGGGTGGTTTGTGTGGAACGAGCGAACCTCGATGGTGACGGCGATGGATCAATAAAATTTACCGCTCTAGCGAGCTTGTCCACTTCACCAGATCTTGCTGACGCCATCATCTTGGGAGTTGTGCTGGCTACGGGCAACTGAGTGAGACCACAGCCAAGCCGTCGAGGCCGGGACAGACTACGTGTACTGATGACCACCGATGACAATTCTTCAGCCCCCGAAGAGCGGCCGGCAAGGGAGAAGGCGCGTGGTGGTACTTCCTAAGGGAAACAAACAATGCCTGCAGTGTCTATGACGCTCTTGTAGAACTTCTGGCTGCACGGCCGGTCAACGCCGGACGTCCTCCGGTGTAGTCAAGAAGTTCCGCAACTACCAATCTACTGGTAAAAAAGGGAACGGTTACTACAGCGGATAATTCATGTATGAAGAAGATAGCTACGACCGTCATTGTAGCAGGGCGGAGGACACGGATATGTTCTCGCAGGACGACTGTAACGCATTGAAATTAAAGAGAAGCTGCTTCATCGATTCGGTTCCTATCCCTACGGAAGGAATATTACTCTAGCGCAGTTGATTTCAATATTCAGCATTGCGTGATAGCTTCAATGAATGTACAAGGCGATGCGTTATCGGATGCTGGTGGACGGTCTAGTCAAAATTACCACCGGAGCGGTCGGAACTTGCTACTGGCGCTGTGTGGATGGAAGCATTTATAGCAGACCCATACGACACCATATGACCTTCTCTTGGTAGCCACCGTACAATCATTCTGCCAGTCTTGGTGGTTGACGTGGGGGAAATGTTGCCTCCCATGCACTCATCACCTTGACCAGCAAAGCGTCTTGGTTCTTCCGCGCAATAGCAGCCACGCCCAGAGGTCGACCGTTGAAACGCAGATATGATAGTGGCATGGCTGCGATGGGATATCCTGAGTTTTGGTCAATTGTGGAACGTCTTCAGAGACACAGTCATATTTTTTTACGCGTACCAGAACCCGTGGCGAAACTGGTAATGAATGAATCAGCAGGGCCGAGTATGACATCGAGACCATACTCATCGAGGATACGATCAATGCCGTCAATAGTAGCGGCACGGCGCAGGTGCTCCAGGTGTCTTTCGTACTCCTCTGGTGAAGTCTGTTGCTCTTGCGCTTTCAAGAACTCATCTTGCCTTGGGTGATCTGGAGGAATGTGAGCCTTTGGTCATACAGAAAACAATGCCATCATGGAAATAATGGCATACGTGGTGGAAGCTCCTCAGTGGCGTGCTCTATGTTGAAGTCAATGGTGTCTTGCAGGGTCCGAACTTGGCTCTCCTCGAGGTCTTGTAGGTAGGCGTTGAGCTCCCTCTTCAGGTCGGCTCCTGTCGAGTGATCAGTAGGAGTCAAAGAGGGTCAAACTGTATTAGAAGTACTCATAACCACTACATCACTGTGTGTTCCGTTCAATTTAAAGCTCTCGATGCTGGGGAGCGGTACGTTCGCAGTGAAGCTCTTCGCCTTGCCTTTGACAACCTCGTACGCGTTGGTGGTGTCCTCACACTGAGATACGACGTTAGCATCAAGTGCTGTTGGTCACGCCACCAAGCCTTGTAGCTCTCACTATTTGTTCAGAAGCCATCGGCACGGGCTCGATGGAGCTGACCGGGAACATCCACTTTAATGGGTCCAAGGTTCCCACAGATATGTCGCTCCAAGAGCCAGTTAAACTCGACGTGAAAGAAAATCCGGAGTCTTTCTCGGATATCGCATCTAGAAGAATCGCCAGATCGTAAACTGATTTTGTCATGGGACCCGCCGAATCGAAGTGGCTTGATATAGGCACTATACCAGTCTGCGGCACCAGGCCAATGGTGGGTTTGATGGTGTACAGTGCAGCCCTTCCAGCTGGAACGATCAGTGAGCCATCCGTTTCTGTCCCAATCGAGACAGGGGCGTAGCCAGCTGACACAGCTACTGCTGAGCCAGAAGACGATCCAGAAGTACTCTGGGACGCATTTCAGTCACCAATACTGATCAACATACAATGAAGCAGCCCTTGACTCACGCTGTGCCCATCCTTAGTGTCATCCGGATCCAAGCCCCCGCGAACATACGCGGACTGCGTTTGTCCGCCGACTGCAGACCAACCGCTCGGCATCATTGAACCACTGCGAGGTCAACATGACTAACATGAAAATCAGGTATGTGAATACATACCGAGAGTTCGAGAATTCCTGCGTCGCGTAAGGTTAAACGTCAGTCGGTAGCTTGTGAGCACGTTCGGGGGTGACAAACTCACGCTGAGGTTTGCTTTGCCCAGAATGATGGCACCTGAAGCGAGCAGCTAAGGCAGTCAGTGAGTGGCGACGACTCAACACGCTGGCATCGATGGAAAGATAATCACACCATTTCAACAACTTTGCTGTTTTTCCGAGGCTTGGACCCCACGAGTGACAAGCTGCCGGCTGTGGTTCCCAGCCCGAGGGATGGGTGGGTAGCCAGTGTATCCTGGAACGATTAGCAAAAAGAATTCAGAAAATGATACATTGTTCCATGTTCAGAGCATACTTTAACGATGATCGGAATCCCATAAAGAGGCCCGCACTGCCTACCAGCCTTGCGCCCCTTGTCAAGGCTATCGGCACTCTCGAAGAGCAGCTCCCTCGGAGTTGTCTGGATCATGGCATGCAGATAGTCATCATGTTTCTCGATCTGGGCAAGGTAGGCCTCCACAAGGCATCGACTAGTAGTTTGGCCATTCCTGAGCAGCGCCTCAAGCGTCTTGATGTCGCTCGTAAGAACATCGATGCTGGAAGCCTGTCCCACAATGGTTGGAAGCTCTGGAGTCATTGCGTGGGAAGGTAGTTTGATGTAGGTGAAAACGGCCAAATAAACGGCGTTGCCCAGATCAAGTGAGAAAGACAAGGATGATACGACCACTGCATGAAAATAAATCAGTTGGCACACAGAGATGAAACCTCAAAGTGGTAAAATGATGAGGGTGTTCTGGTGTGCCGGTCGCAGCGAAACTCTGTGGGGTCTTCTCAGAGCTTCAGTGTGGCTGATGAAGAGAGAATGGCCGGCCGTGTGTGATGCTGCGTGGTCCCGATGGACGCTCTTTCGGTGAGGGATGCTGTCGTTGTCAGGTATGGTGAGGACTATCAAAGCTTGGCCAGACAGCCTAAAGGGAAAGTGCAGCTGTCTGCATGTGTGATTGGCTTGTACGTGCCTTCTGTGAGTTCGTATCGCACGACCAAACAAGGAACCAACGATGACACACGCACAGAAATTGTTCATTGAGTTCCACCCCGCTCTGTGAATCACATAAGCTGAAACTGAAGATAGTAAGAACTGGCCCTCAAGACTTGGTATTGTCGAAAATACACACGTTCAGACTATTAGACTGGCAGCAGACGCAGTGATCATCAACGCGGGTCTCGTCAGTGTCATCGCGAAAGACGAAATCAGATGTCAAGCAATGCTAAGTTGTTATTTCAGAGCATCGGCGATAATTCATGAAGCCTGGTCAACAAGTTCGATGGAGACGACTGCAACAAGGCGGATAAGGTCGGACGACTTCTCAAGACACATAGTTTGTTGGGAGAGGCGCATCGGGGATCCCAGACAAGAAATCTTGGAGCCTCCAGAAGTACCACACAGCCTGTGGAGTCCCTGTGACCGGCGAGAAAGCGCAAGCGCAGCCCTTCCTTCCATGTGTAATCCACGCGTCGTATCTACGCAAGTATTTGGGCATGGGACACTCATCATAATAGTAGATCTGCGGCAAGTGACCTCTGGGAAGCACCTACTTACTGGCAGATTTTGGCCGGAACATTTTCAGCTTTCCCATCTCATCCTACACTACATATGTACTTAGGTAGCTTCTCAGCTCTAGCTTGTTGTTGACACAGGGCCGACATTTCGTCAAACCACCACCTCGCCTCCTCTTCCCATCATACCCGTCAAGGTCATGGCATCCCCCGGGCCCAGGAGCACCAGAGCTCATCTTCGGCTGCGGCGGCCTTGGAAATCAGTTCGCTGACAGGAACTCGGTCCCAGAGCTCCTGAAATCGCTCCACGAAGTGGGCGTGAGCCGCCTTGATACGGCGGCCTTGTACCCCCCGAATGACATAGGAGCATCGCAGCGTCTCCTGGGGCAGGTCGGAGCGGCAAAACTGGGGTTCAAAATTGACACCAAGGTTATGATCAGCTTGACCGGATTCCAAGGCACTCTGGAGCCGGAAAAGATCGCAGCCTCTATTACAGAGAGCTACAAGAGCCTACAGCTAGATGGTGAGCGTATCAACGTCTTCTACCCCCATGCTCCAGACGTAGCTACTCCCTTGGAGGACCAGGCTGCTGGATTTGATGAGCAGTATAGGAAGGGGCCGTTTGATAAAGTAAGTCTAGATTGCGAGGTTTGCAATGATCAGGAATCAAGCAAGTTAGGTTGATATTAATCTTTGCTGCAGCTCGGTGTTTGTAACTTGCCAGCCGACATGCTCGCTGAGTTCATTGATATCTGCGAGCGCAAGGGCTATGTGAAACCCACAGTATATCAAGGCCTTTACAACCTCATCGACCGCCGCCACGAGGGGTCAGTACTCGACTTGGTTCGCAAGCATGGCATGCAGTTCGTCGCCCATAGCCCGCAGGCCAGTGGCTTCCTGCGCGGTTCTCTGACAACTGGCCAAATCGAGGGCACTCGCTTTTCAGAGGGCAACATTATGTCGATGGACTCGCGCCGATACGACACTGAGAAGCACCACACTGCAATTCATTTCCTCGACAGTACACTTGAGCCCCACGGCATCCCCAAAACGGAAGCGTCGCTGCGTTGGCTCGCATTTCACTCGAAGCTGGGCCCTGAGGATGCCATAATCTTCGGATCGAGCAAGATGTATCAACTGAAGCAGAATGTAGCTGCGATTAGCAAGGGCCCGCTTCCTGGCGAGGTTGTCGAGGCTCTGAATGGCATCTGGGAGAGCCTGCAGTAGACAGTCGTGGCCGCTGACTATGAAAGGCCTTCGTTTGGATTATGGTCGTGATATTCCATAGCTCAATTCTAAGATGACTTGTTCGGGTATTTGGCACAAAGTTCGGTTCTGGCTTATTTCAATTTGCGCGTCATGGGGCTCATTCAAAGACTTAGCACGTCCCATAGCCTATTTGCAGATGCTATTTTATGCACATCAAAGTGTGAAAGATTCAAGAAATTCCCTATACTTATTGATCGCAGACTAGAAGTCACCCAGAGCAAATGGCTTTCTCTAGAGTTGTTCTATGGAACGCAAGGAACACAAAATTGATAGCGTGGTGCGAACCTACTTGAAATGGCCAAGAAGGACAGGGTCGAGGCTGAAGGGACTCTGTTCGAGTGGATGGTCGACCACGCTGTGGGCAACGAGGGCTCGTTGGAGGAAATGTCTGCGCGGCAGTGTATATTGACCCTTGCAAGCATTCACACAACTGCCACAACGGTCGCCAATGCATTATTCGACATCATCGCTTACCCCAGGTGGATATCGGTGCTCAGGGATGAAATCGATGACACGCTGAGGAATTATGTTGAGCTCGGGCAGAATATGCCCGTTTAAGTCGTGGCTCCAGCATCTGGAGAAGATGCACAGCTTCATCCTTGAAAGCCAGCGACTTAATCCGCCTATCCTGTGTAAGTATGATTCCATACTGTACAATTCTAAAGTTGAGTACTGGGCATGAAACACTGATTACCACCAAGTGACACCACAGAGGATAGCAATGGTGCCTATCACCTTGAAGGACGGAACTCACACCCCAAAGGGAACCCGAATTGCGTGGCCTGGCCCCCAGCATGCCTTCGATCCCAAAATCACCCCAGATCCCGAAACATTTGATCCAATGCGGAGCTATCGCAAGCGACATGATGGGAATGGCGAGAATCTGCAAAAGTTCATTGCAGGACAAACCAATTGTCATGGGTAAGCAATCCTCCCGGGACAATAGTGCCCCTCCACGCCGGAGTAAATACATCTTTTGGCTACGGGAATCAAGTCTGTCCAGGCCGCCATTTTGCAGTCGGCGAGATCAAGCTGGTTCTCATGCGGCTACTTCAAGATTTTGACTTTGCATCGTCGTCCGGCAAAGGCCGTCCCAGAAGCATACGTGCAGACGAGAACGTTATCCTAGATCCCTATGCTAAAGTCATGATGAAGAGAAGAAAGGTTTCTTGAAAATTGTTCAGAAGTAGTTGGGATACAGTTTCTGGATCTCACCAAGGATCTCAGCGCGATGGCACGCTTCAATATTTAACCTGTTTGTTCGACTACGTGGAAAGTTTCTCTATGACTATAGGTGGAATAAAAAACATCAACCTTGCAAATGGAAGTGACTTGGTTAAGTCCTCTGTGAATGAGTGATCACAATCCCACGGTTCATCAAGGTATTCTATCACCGCGTATAATTTGTATGGAAGGGACCATCGTCATAGTATTCTTCGCTGGCATTCCTTTTGGTCCTTATTTTTTCTTCGGTGGATACATTTGGTTGTCACATCCGTACAACACAGTTTTGCTGCAGAGCAGTTGCAGAGCAGGTCAGACTAGCGAGAGTTTCACTTGATTCTATTTCCGAATCTTCAAGTTACAATTAAACTTAATTTGCCTCTCCAGGCCAGAGACTATGCGCGAGCTGAATTCGGACCGACCTCAAGCTACTCGACAATGTGAGAGCTCTCATCCCCCAACATTTGTGGACAGCTGATGGGGACAGCCCAGTTGCCCGCTGGCCGATGGGAGACACAAGTGGGATTACCTTGTTTGTTTGAAGTTTCGATAAGGTTATTCAACAAGATTAATTTGCCATCATCACATTTACCATAATCAGATTTGGGATCCCAATGGACAAGCTCACGTCTAAGGCAAGCCGTGACTGTCTCGCTCACATATCAATCAATAATAAAAAGTGAGGTCATATCGACGTCACCAGGTAAGCTTAACCAGGCCGAGGAGAATGCGACCTCATCAGATACGTGCCCGGCTCGCAGGCGGAATGTTCGATCAGAGCAGGCAAAAGTCCCCGTCGCCGGTTCGACATGGGGAGGGGGGTGCTGTCAGGTACAGATCGAGCAAGAGCCCACGCGCACTAAGCACGGAGGGCGGGGAGTTCCATCGATCGCCGCGCAGAGCCGCAAAGAACGAAAAGAAACCCAGAAGCAGGCAAAGCAAGCAAGCAAAGCAAAGCAAGCAAGCAGGCATGCCAGACCCCCCGGGCAGCCGTCACTGTTTCATGATTCCGGGGGCGGGCCCTTGGGTTCGCGGGTTTCATGTTTGCGCGGGCCAGCTTGGATCCGACCGTGCCACCGCTCACGATTTGCTGCATCGGGCAATATTCCTAACCAGCAGCATAAATCACCAGGCCTGGGCCCCGTGATGCGCCGCGACCTGGGAGGGCTGGGGAGCCACTGTATGTCGCGCATGAGGGAAGGGGTGGGGGAAGGGTTCACAGTTGGGAATTTGTCATGATGTCTTCGGCCCCAATTGCACGAGTCCACGTAATCGCCTATGCCTTGATGATGGTGATGAGCAGGAGGACGCGCTGGGGAGTCCCGCGACTGGACAAGGCGGTCTAATACTGTACAAGGCAGGAAATGATCGTGCGCAAGCCGGAGATTCTGACTTTCGGTGTCCTGTCTCATCGTGAGGGAGGGACCAGTCGGCCTGCTACACCGGGAGGCGCGACGGCGCGCCACATCACGGAGGACGAAAGCCAAGAAATGCACCTGGGAGCTTAATCCGACCATGAGCAGGTGGGCCGTGAAAAGCATCACGCATGGTGGGCCAACTGGGCTCGATGACACCGGGAGCTGGAGCTTATCGCCGAGTGCGCCCGGGAGGATCCTGTTGGTGGCCAGCCCTGCCTGCTGCTCGCCAATTGCCTTTTCCCATGTTGCACCACTGCACCAGCGATCACAGGCCAGCGGCCCTCTGGCCGTGATGCCGTGATGGCCCGTCTGCCCCAGCACTGACACGTTGAATAGGGCAATCTGTAGAGCCAAAATGGTCTCGAGATTGTCCGGATCCTGCCAGACGTCTGTGTGTTGCTTCCGCACGTGCCGGCATTGCCCAAAGTGGGTACGCGGCATGGGCGACCTGATGCCCAGGGTTGGCGTGTGATGCATGCGTCCGGATGTCTCCTCGTGGCATTGACTTCGAATGTTCAGGCATGTCAGTCGAGGGGTCCACAGGGAAAATCAATGGATGGCGGGGCAGAGCACAGGCTTCCCAGCCGACCATTGGAAACCGACGCGGGGCGGCGGAGGATGATTGCGAGGCACCACCGGATGGTTCGAGAACAGCAGCAATTTCTCGCCCGAGGATTTGTCAAGTGTTACTTTCGATCTTTTTGGATATATTTTGTGACTGGTCATACCCACAGACGTGATCCCGACGTGGGGGCAAGGAAAACACAATTAAAAAAAAAAGTACGAGCAAAAACCGTTTTAGGATGAAGGGAAAAAAAGCATGGTTGACGTGGGTCTTGGCTCCGGATCACGGGCGACATCGAGGCCAGGGACCGGGAGCTGGTACCCGCCGACGGCACAGGGGGAGTCGCATCCCAGCTGGGTCCCTGGCAGCCCGATGGCCAGAACGGGGGTACCGGGGGGCCCAGTGGGTTTAATCTATTCCAGACGGCATCGAACGCCCTGTGAGATGACGAGGAAAACTTCCATGCAGCATCGTGTGCATGGCGACGGGGATCAGACCGGGCCCGCCTGCATATTCGACGACAGGCATTGGGGTCGGGTCCTGAGTCGGGCGTCCCTGTGGAAAAGCGTTTTACTACATTCGTATAGTACTTGACGAGACAATGGAGACATGCATTTTCGTAGACGGAGGGTCCGCCCGTGAGTACCTTGATGTCATCTTCCCCCACGCTGTAGGGCCGAGCACGATAATGGCATTCTCGTGTGGTTCGGTGGTGTAGCGAAGGGACAGGTCGGCCCCCAAAGCTGCATGCACCCGGGCTGTCCTGCAGATGGATCACGCAGCAGTCGTCATCAGCTGCAAGATGCAGGATCAGAGTCGGACGCTCTTTAATTAACCAAGCAAAAGGAAATAGGGAAAAAAGAGAAGCAGAAAGAAGAAAGGAAAGAAAAAAAAAAGCCAGTCCCCGCCAGAAGCGACGACGCGCGCGCCAACCCGTCGCGTTCCGCGCATAATAATAGGACGACGGCTCCGCGAATGATCGGCCGGGCCCGCCGTTCATTCCATCCCACCGTCTGCAGCAGAACACCGTGCAGGCATACCGGATTGGACACCAGGATCTCTGTCCGCGTGAGTCGTTGTGCCTCTTTTTCGGTCGACCGTTTGGTAAGGCTGGATGGGTGGACGGGGGGCCGGAATGATATCTCGTCGCCCCATTCCCTTCTTTTCTTCGTATCCGGACTCGACGTGCGAATTAATGCGGCTGTGACAGTGGTACGAGTTAGACTGCCTACATGCAGTAGCAGCTAGCTGCGGGCGTTTTTTGTCGCTGCCCCGGACCTGCATTCTGATGTGCATATTCTAGGCTTCCTGTCGCCGTCGTGCAGCAGCGGCAGCAGCCATGCGACGCTAGTCTGCAGGGGAACCGACTGGCGAGTACATACAGTAGCTTGGAAGGTTCGGCATTCTAACTTGAGGGGCAGATGGCACGCCAAGTGAGAGACTGCGATACGTGTGTATTGCTTGTTCTTGCTTGAGGTGTCGCAGAGCTTGATATCCGTCTGGGAAATCTCGAGTGCGCACATTAGACGCGGAAGAATAGGATTTCGTGTCGTCACATGTGCAGGGAAACCAGCAATGACATGCAGGTCCGATGGCATATGCTTGCGATCCGAGGCCGAGATTGGGACCCAGGATCGCCTCGTCGGTTTCTTGTCTCCACGAGCCTCGCCTTGGTCGTGCAAGTGAGAAGAAGCAGGGTTCAGCGCGATCCCGCGACGCACCGATCTCTGGTTGACTTTCCTTGGTGCTTACCAACCTGTCGTCACAAGCTCGGCCAAGCCAGCAGTTCGCTTGGGTTTGGCGAGCCCACCTCCGTTTCACACTGCCAAAGGCTAATCACTGATAAGATTCCGCGATCGCTCTGATATGGCGGGCTTCATTGGCAGGAACAGCTCCTCATCGCCTAGTGCTGGACCCAGGTCGTCCTAACAAGGGACAGCCTCGTGGCAGAGCGACAATCCGGCTCGCAAGCGACCTTGTGCGTGACCCATCAGGTAGGCAAGTCCCCTTGCCTCCCGTGCTGTTCCCGCTCGCTCGTTCGAGGCTAGCTGGCACCCAGGGGACGAGGGGCATGAATGCAATGGTGCAGTCCAAGAGGTGTGGTGCGCTGGTGATTGGGTACTGGCATGGGGGCCTTTGTTTCGAAGATGGTGAGGCATGGCTGCGTGGGTGTTGTCCGATGGAACAGCGGCCATCCGAGGCAAGAGGCCGAGACAAAATTGACTGTCAGTCACTGACAGACGCCCGCGATCACGGCGAGTCACCGGCGGGTTCTGCGTGTGCCTTGCGAGCTTGCGTGCGCGCTGTCCGATGTAATAAATCGCATGATGGCCATTGGGGGCCCTTTACCAGCCTGTTGGGATGCGACTGGTGGGTTAACCCCGAGGTTTTGGTAATGCTTATATTTATTCAACTCGGAAGTTACGAACACACTGTCGTATGATTCTTTGTTTGGCTGGGAGACGCTCCTCGAAATATATCTCTTGTCTCTTACACCCTACCTTCTCCAAGCTTGGGACGAGCGGTACCTGGCTGCACCAGACCGCGCAGGCTCATAGCAGATGATAGCTGTCATGGATTGCCTCCAATTGGTTTCCACCCAAGTACCACGGTAGCGGCACAATACTGTAGAGCAGCGGAATGCACAGACCGTCCAGGTGATCAATGATCGGCGGCTCCCTGGCACATGCACAGCACTTGTTGCCGTTTCGACCAGAAATCGAGGAAGCCCCTGCAGAATCGGGTGGTGTGGGCCAGCCATGCCAGGCCAGACCAGGCCAATTCCACTGCAGCATCGTGCGAAACTCTTTGCCCATCACATACCTACCAAGACTAGCATCAATCAATTTACAGAGTGGATAGACCACAGCAGAGGGTCGTCGGCAGTGTTGCTCTCACGAGAATCCCATTGATTAGATGCCGCGTAGGCCACAGCACCTGGCGGGTCGATCACAGCCAGGAAGAGGAGCTTGGACTTCCCTTTGGGACCAGCTGGTGGGGAGCGGGCCGGATTGAAGGATTCGGTTTCTGTTACCCACTCCACCATGCCCCGGCCCAACTCTGGGTCTCCGGAATTCTTCACCAGTGCGGCATCGTAACATGATTAGAGGGAATGCGACGGGAAATTGCAACCACCGGTCAGGTGTTGCGGACGTCATCGCTATTATACTTTTGGGGCCTTGGAAGGAGTGCGGACTCGAGATAGCGAGAGAGGCGCCGTTGCAACGCCCTCTGGCCGGGCTGTGTCTGTGTCTGTGTGGCCGCCACAACAGGCCGCCGACTGTCTCGGCCCCCTCTTCCTGGAAATAGAAGCAGGGCAGGAGAGGGTGTTACCACCTGACACTGGCATGGTGTCTGTACTGCCAAATGAGGTCCAAACTACCGCGCCAGAGCTCAGAGTCTCAAACACGAGACGGGAGGTCGTGGCCGGACAGGCAGAAGAGCTGGGGCAGTAGCAGCGCCGCGCAGCGCAGGCCGGAGGAGACCAGAGGCTTGAGACCAGAGACCAGAGACTAGAGCGGCAGAGAGGGCGGCGGGCACGGCCGTGGCCGTGATGACATTCCAATACCGGCATCAAACCCACCTCCATCACGACATGCGCATGTTATTCTCCGCCGGGGCCCTGCCTAGGCTGGTGTTATTCCGCCCGGGTCGCTGGTGAGAGATGGAGAGGCTGGATATTGGAATTCTGGGTTGCGGTGGGGTCTGTGACGAGGTTCGGTGCTGCGTGCTGCGTGTGCTTGCATAGGCAGCTGTCAGGTACCGAGCAGGGCGCCGCTGATGGCTGATGCCCAGGCGGGCCGGGCGATTCTCGAGTTGGGGACAAGAGAGAACCGGAGCACATCACAGGCCCGCTTGTCTTGGATGATCCCTGCCTGCCACCACTCACAGATTTCCCATCCCATCAACCTTGATGAGGGGACCGAGGAGAGAAGAGGAGGAAAATGAAAAGGAAAAAAAAAAAGGCGCCCCTCCAACTGGGACCCCTGGCGAGTCCTGGGCCCTTGGCCGGCCCGGCTGGTTGGTTGGCTGGCTGGTCTTCTCGGTGGCCTGGGCAGAGCAAAGCAGCAAGTTGCAAGCCGCAAAGATGCAAGCTGCTGCAACTGGGCCCTGGGCATGCGGCCCTGGCCCATCCACCACCCAACCTAGGTACCCTGCTCCCCTCCCCTCCCCTCCCCTCCCCTCCCCCTCCCTCCACATTGTTGGCGCGGCCACGGCGACTCAGTGACTCTGCTGCAGATCGGCCTGGTCCATCTCATCTGGCTGCTGGCTGCTGCCGCGGGCTGTCAGTGTACAGCACAAAGTCACAAAGTCACCGCGGGCGAAGGAGCCGAACAGTCTCACTGGCCTGGTCTGGTATGGCCTCCCATGCACAAAACTGGGCGCCAATCTCTCCCACTCTTCCCATTTTGCATGTCCTACGACCTTGCAGCCCCCTTTTGCTGCTCTGCTCTGCTCTGTCGTATCCATTCCCCGTCCTACCCGTACATACAGGCCTCATCGTCACCTCGCCTCGCCTCTCTTGTCGCCCGGGCCCGCCTGGCTGTCTGTCTGCCGTCCCCGCGCCCATTCCTAAACTATACCTTGCATTGCGCACGCCATCTTGTCGGATCCTGTCGGCAAAATACAACCCAACCGAACCCAACTCAACTCAGGCGCACACACACGCACACTCTTATTGCCAACCTACCTACCTTGATCCCGAGTAGACTTGCAGTACATACCCATACCCAGACCCTCCGAGGAGGGACGCGCGACACATTGACTTGCCTGCCTCGCCTGCTGCGCCCCCTCTCTAGATTTTTTCTCTACTTCATTTCCTCGCCCTCCCCCTCTCATTCTTTAAACTTGTCTCCGCCCGCTTCGTCACTCGCTCCCTCCTCCGCCCGCCCGCCCACTCACTGCCACAACCCACTCCCAACCGCAGAACCGCCGATAGCACGGGCCAACGGCGACTCAGTGGGCTCTTGTGACTAACGCGAAGGAGCCGCCGGACAAAGAGGGAGGATCGCAAGCCGCCAGCCTGAATAAAGGAAGCACCAGCAAGACTGCCCAAGGACCGAATCCTCACCATCCGAGGGAGGCCCTCCGTGTGAGAAAATCGCTTTGATCTCCGTTTCTACTCCGTCCTAGCCATCGCAAACTTGGCGCGATCTGCGACCAGATCCCACGCATATCCTCAGCTCGGAACTGGACCAGTGGCACGGGCTTTTTCCCCATGACTCTTGTTCTCCTCTGCCTGAAGTGACGACATCGTTTTCTTTTTTGGGATCCCTCGACTTGCGTCCAAATTATCCGAATAACCATATCCACCACCCGACCTTGCTCCCCTCAACGCCGGGGCTGCGAGCTGCGTGTCTTGGATTGCCACCCGAACCCGACCGACCGTTGCATAAGTCTCCTCCGCGACGCTTCTGCCATCGCCAGGCCTCCTCTCGTCGGGCCCGTCTATTTGCACCCAGCAGGCGCCTGCACCACCGACGTTACCGTCACACTGACTCACAGGCTCCCGACGGCAAGAGCGTGTGAGCGGACCTGGCGTAACGTCCTTTCCTGATTATCTCGGATTCATTGGCTGAAGGACCCGTCTTGCCAGAGAAGGAGAGGCAATAAGTGTGAAAGAGAACAGAAGGTGGGACGGTCTTCTCTGACTGCACCCGCTCCGAGATACGTTCATCGACCTGGTCACGGAAAGACGGACATTACGGCAACACCATGAAGGTTCGTACACCCAGCCAAGCCGTTGCACTCCCCCTTTTCGTGTCATTTCGTACGCATTTCTAGTCGCTCTGTCTGTATGTGAACAGGCGGCTGGAGGCCGCATGGCACCTCGACGTCGCTCTTCGCGCTTGCGCTGCATCACTGATCATCAACAACCCTACCTTTCGTCCATCGTCCTCTTTCGACGTTTTCGGACCTGAAGCGCATGGCTCGCTCATTCAGCAACATATCACGCACCTCGTCGAGCAAACAAACTGACATTTCACGCGCCATGAAGGCCCTCCGCAGATCGATCAAGGGAGAGGAGAAGGCGAAGGCTCATGTCTCAATCGGCCCCAAATCTGCTGTCGCAATAGTGCCACCGAAAAAGGTACGTTCATTGCAGCCGAGTCCAAAACCCACTGTGTGGCCTTGAAGGGCTGCCGGCAACCTGCTCCTCCGTGCATTTCACCTGTGCCTTCTGGATCCTTGGGACAATGAGTTAGAGCGGGCCTTGCGGGTGGGTCAAGGGCGGTCGAGTCTCTTCTCCAA
This sequence comes from Diaporthe vaccinii, assembly GCA_039880775.1. Lineage (NCBI taxonomy): Eukaryota > Fungi > Ascomycota > Sordariomycetes > Diaporthales > Diaporthaceae > Diaporthe > Diaporthe vaccinii. The sequence goes on from JBCEDN010000003.1 coordinate 408,513, forward strand.
CCATGCCCCCGCTTTGAGCCCGATTCGCGGCACATTTCCCCTGGGCCTCGGTGGAGAATCAAATGAAATTGCTGACCCCGTGGACTCGACAGGTAATTCGAGCGCTCTATGACTACGAAGCCCGAACCAGCCAAGAACTCAGCTTTTCGCGCGGTGACTTTTTCCACGTAATCGGTCGAGAGAATGACCCCGACTGGTACGAGGCCTGCAATCCCGCTTTACCTGACGCACGTGGCCTTGTTCCAGTGAGCTTCTTCAAGGCTCTGGGCCGCACAGAACGCGATAGCGCAAGCTCGGACACAAGTCGACCGTCGCCTGGTGCCACCAACAACCCCGATCACGATTCCGGGTATGCCGAAACATCTGCCTCGAGCGTAACACCCACGCAAACGCAAAGTCAACGAAGTTCCAAAATGTCTGCTGCGGGGAAGAACGGAGCTATGGTGTACGGCATAGTCATGTACGACTTCCAGGCCGAAAGAGCGGACGAACTGGAGGCAAAGGCTGGAGAGGCGATCATCGTGATCGCGCAGTCAAATCCCGAGTGGTTCGTGGCGAAACCGATAGGGCGACTAGGAGGTCCCGGCCTGATTCCAGTCTCTTTTATCGAGATTCGCGACATGGCAACAAACACACCAGTCCCCGATCCGCAAGGTGCAATCAGGAGAGCAGGGATACCGAGGGTCGAAGAATGGAAGAAAATGGCCGCCGAGTACAAGAACAGCAGCATTACGTTGGGCAAGTTCGAGGCAGGAGGCGCCCCAGGCCAGCAGCAAGCTCTTGAGCAAGGCATGGAGCGCATGAGCCTTCAGCAGGGTGCTGGTCGCATGAGCCAAGGCAATGCACAGCAGCCTCAGAGCAACGTGAGTCTAGATCTTCATTGCCTCCATCGCCGCAATGCATTGCTGACCTTGGAACTACAATCAGCGAAACACACAGAGCCAGCAACCCACCATGGCCAATCCCCAGGTTTCAAGCCCTGGAGGACAGTTACACGCCCCTATCTCCGCACGCATCCCCCGCTACTGCTTTGCCGAAGACAAATACTGGTTTGTGATAGAGGCCGCGCTAGAGGATGGTCGACACTGGGAGCTGTCGCGATATTACGAAGACTTTTACGACTTCCAGATTGCACTTTTGACCGAATTCCCGGCCGAGGCAGGAAACACTGGCACACAAAAGCGCACATTGCCCTATATGCCAGGTCCTGTCAACTACGTCACCGACGCTATCACAGAAGGTCGACTCCACAACTTGGACGCCTACGTGAAAAATCTCTTGAGCCAGCCACCTTACATTTCGAGGTGTAATCTGGTCAAGCAATTCTTCGCGCCTAGGGAAGGAGATTATGAGATTGATCCGACTACGACAGGCGAGGAGGACTACCGACTATCTAGCGGCTCCCACCATTCGTCTCAGGGCACACCACCGGACGCCGTATCACAACAGTCATCAAGGAACAACCTTAATGGAAATGGATACGGTGCAGCACCTGGTTCAAGAGGACCCAACGGCGTCCCACGCCAGTCGTCATCTCTTTCTCAACCGTCTCAGAACTCACTCTCTCCCGGTCTGAACCAGCAAGCAGCAGCGATGAAGATCAAGTTGAGCTTCAACGGCGACCTCATCGCCATCCGGGTGCCGACGGATATTCAGTTCCGAGACCTGTACGAGAAGATCCGAGACAGGCTCAAGATCCCCGCGGGGGACCCGATCGACATTTCCTACAAGGATGAGAGCACACAGGACAAGCTCCCGATGATTAGCAACAACGACCTCGACGTTGCGTTGGAACGCAACGAGAAGCTACTAATCTATGTGGAGCAAGTATGAAGTGCTCTGTGAGCAGTCCTGAAGCCTCCGATCATGCGCGCCGGATCTCGCGACTCTACAATTGGACTCCGCGATCGCCCAGCGCATCGACCAGGTGTTTTCTGACAGGTTCTCTCATGCAAGCAAATCACTCGCTCATGTTGCAGACACGGAATTTTCCCGGACCATGGTCCAGGGAGAGATGCGACACGTCTTGTCATTTCTGTTGTACCAAAACCTTTGACGGGAATATTGCTTAGTAGCTGGGATCCCAGTGCACCCACGGTCGTTAAACAAAACTGTCGGCAGACCCTTTTTGCACACCTCCGGCCGAACGCTCAAGGACCCCCAGCATTTGGCTTCTTATTCACCGTTACATAAAATCTGTCACCTTACGTCGACGAAGCGCAAGCAACTCATGATGATGGAATATGTCTATATGGGAGCTTTTCCAGTTGGTGGAAAAGCAATGGCGTTCACGGCTGGCTTCTTTTTTTTGGTCAACTTCTTTTTCACTTCTATGAGATATCTAGGCCTCGGTCTTCTACTTTTTCTTTCTTTTTTCCCTACTCGTTTTGCTCCTTCGGTTTTCTCCTGCTCAGTCCTTATTATTACCCATTTCTTTCGATGCTCCAGCAGGGCGGCCACTCTCGGGCGAGATTGGTGGAAGCAAGAAGACAAAGTGCCAGCGTGAGGGGAGAGAAGATACCAACCAGCTAGTCAGTCTGCGAGGCTCGGGCTCTGCGGCGGACAAAATTGGATCGCGACGTGTGTTCGGGAAAGGGGAGGGGATGTTTGTTTGAACTGACCGACCATGGGGAGCCAAAGCACGATTGCGAGATACGGATGACGGGGAAGGTCAATGTTGGGTTCTGGTTCTGAGGAGGCCAGTTCTTAGCACTGGAGCCGTGCCCCCCCCCCCCTTGACAAAGAAAGTTTTAGTTGTTGAGAAGGGAATGAACAGAGAGAGTGATGAGCGAGAGATTCTTGACCTTGTCCGTGCCCGTGCAAATCCGAGTGAAACACTAGGCCTGTTTGCCGAGCCCAGACCCGTACGAGATCGGGATCATGCGTAGAAGCTGCACCGAGAAATCCTCTAAATGGTTTATTGCGTGTTTGTTTACATAGAGCTTACAACAAACGGATTTTCGGGTCCGGCTCGCGGATCAGGCCGATCACGTCCATGACAGATTGTCTCACTCTTTTAGCATTCCAGTCACTGGCATGAGGGGAGCCAAAAGGTGAGAGGTTCATAGTATAAGCATAAAACCATCGTTATGATTGTCTGGAATTTTCAAGTCATGCCTACCGTCGGATCAACGCCCGAAAACGCCTGATAAACTCCTTTGCCTGTGCATCCGCATCCCTGACGACGACCGAGGGGATGTGGTGTCTTTCGTCATGAATAGAGAAAACCAAAACGAAAACCAGAGAAGTGTGGACCGAGTGGTATAATATGTACATCATGAAATGGGGAATCATCTGGGCTGGTACTGGAGCTCCAATAGCCAACCAGTCCAGCCCAGCGCAGCTGTGTCTTCTGCTGTCTCCTCTCTCCTCAGATTTTGTCTCCCGAGCCGCGGTGGCCAGAGCACCTGATCTATGTCCCAAGTCGGTATGTGTGTGCGTGTGTGTAAGTATCGTGAGCAACTGACACCCCCTTCGCCTCCAAAACAGACAACGGTGGAACAAATTCTTGTTCGCCCCAAGCTCAGACGACAACGTGCGTGGCCATGTGCTCCACCGCCTCCTTGATCGTCCTCAACATGCGCTGGTTGATGCAGAACGGGCAGCGCATGGGCCGGTCCGTCGTCGAGATGGGCCCGTTGGCCGGTATGGGCGTCAGGTTCAGGTCGTCGCTCACCGAGTACCGCGGCTGGGCCAGCACGGGGGTCCCGTTCGCGCCGCCACCGGGCGCGGACCCGACGCCCCCGCCGACGGGCCCGGGCTGCGCGACCCCGTTCCTAACCGGCGTCGCCAGCGCTGCCCCGGCGGCCTGCTGAGCGTATGACTGGCTGGCCCCCATTCCCGCGAGTGGTGGAGGCGGAGGGGGTGGTGGTTGTGGTTGCGGCGGCGGCGCCTGTAGGCTCCGCTCGGCCATCTCGCGCTCCTCCCTTGCGGCGGCTGCCTCGGCCTCCGCGTCCGCCTCCTCCTGCTGCAGGGCGTGCAGGGCGTTCTGCAGGACGATTTCCGGGTCTTCGTCGCCGTACGTGTCGCCGGGCCCTGCGCTGTGCGATCCGCCAGCACTGCCAGGGGGCGCGTGTCCCATGCCGCCGCCACCGCCTCCGTTGTTTCCGCCGGTGTCGAGGACGTGGTTGGGCTGACCGTTGTGGTTCAGCTGGGGGTTCTCGAGCCTGCGGACGACCTCGTCCCTGACGCGGGCGCAGGTGGCCAGCGAGGGCTCGACGCCGACTATGCGCTGGACCGAGTCGCGGATGGCGGCGGGGCTGGTGTCCGGACCGACGGACATGAAGCGCGGGATGGCGTCGACGAGGTAGGGGATGTCGTCCTGGGGCGGGGGCGCGGTGCCGTGTCGGCGCTGGCGGCGGATTAGGAGCCCGTAGCGTTTCTTGAAGCGGTGGATCCAGCCCGGGCTGAACTCGGGGGGCTGCTCGTCCTTGTAGCGCGGCAGCTGCTGGAAGATGGACTTTGCCTTGTCGGCGAGCTCCTCGTTGGTGGGCTGGCGGCCGCTGCTGACCATGCTGTGGTGCCACATGAGCACCAGCTTCTCGACGTCGGGCCAGTTGCCGAAGCGCAGGCGCGACCCTGACAGCTGGGGGTCGCCGTCGAGGCGGGCATATTTGGGTGACAGCGAGTGCGAGACGGTCGACTGGCTGATGGTGTTGCCGTACTGGCTGGCGAACCACTCGATGCAGGCCTTGTGGGAGGGGCGCACCGTCTGCGAGTTGGCCCAGCGCCGCAGCGCACGCCGCTGGTCCAGCGACAGCGAGTGACGCTCCTTTTGCGACGACGGGGTGGCGGTCAGGGCATCCGAGGGCGAGGCGCCCAAGGCGCTCGAGACAGACGACGTGGCCGGCGCCGTGGCCGTGGCCGTGGCCGTCGGAGCCGACATGGTTCGCTTCGGCGAGGGTTCCAGTTTTTTTTTTGGAAACCAAATATGGCCTTTGTGTTTACATACGATATTCAAATGCGTTGTCGAGGCGTTTCGAGGCGAGGCCGTCCTTGCGACATGCAATCGATGCAACGGATGCAATTTGCGATGAAGTGGAGACAAAGCAAAATGGCTTTAAAGAGGTGGCTGGCCTTGCTACAGTCGGACAAGCTTGCCAGGCTGCGGGGTTGGCGAGTCAAAAGGGGCGGGCACGAGCTCAAGCTTGGGATGCGACTGCTGGGAAGGGTTACATAAGCAGACCTTGCTAGTACGGATAGGTACCTGGAGAGGCAGAGCGATGCCGGTACTGCCTCTACCACTAATGCCTCAGCACATACGTAGAACAAGGCTTGTGTCACGGACTGGTAAGGTCAAGGAGGCATCCAAAGTTGGTGGAATAGTTATTTAACAGTTAGCAATACAAACAAACAACCTCAACGCCTGTGTAGGAGTGCCCTTTGTCTGGGGCGGGACATCTTGTGCCGCCCAGTAGTCTACTTGTCCCATATACTGCCAACATCAAAATGGTATCTCGAAACGAGGCGACCGTGACCACCCAACAGATTTCCAAATACACACAAAGAACGCCTTCCCTCGCATTCAACAACTAGGTGCAGAATTATTCATGCCACCCCTCTCTCTTTCAATCTCCCACACCTGTCTCCAGCTCGAGCCGGGCATATCGACAGATTAGGCAGAGCTGGAAAAGGAGGTCAGGATGCCGGCTATCGGAACTCCACTGGCATTATTGGATATCGAGGCACAATCCGCAATGTCGACAGCCGTGCTTGCCAACTCGATCGCACACGCTCTGCGCTGCGCCGTCCTCGTTGGCCACATGACTGGACTGCAGGGTGCATAATCGGCCGGGATTCGGTCAAACGTGGGCTTGTTGGTATGCAGGCAGGTAGGTGATGCTAGTTCGGGGACGGGAAATGCGGAAATAGATGAAATGCGGCCATGGCAACAGTGTGTATGCCATGTGTGCCATGAAACACTCGGGTAACAATGAAGGGAAACGAAGAATGAAGCCAGAATCAAATCTGGCCTTTGATGTCAACCCGGCCGAAGGCTTGGGTTCTTGCGGCCTCGAAGTGACTCTTGGCTTTGCCCATCTGGAAGTAGACGACGGAGTCACGCTCCTCTAAGAGCCCCTGAGCATCGTAGTCGACGAGGAACTTGTACGTATCGCCGTCGGCATCAAAACCGAGTTCCTCGGTGATGAAACGGAGAGGAACATCTGTCTTGTAACTGTGCCAAGAACCACGTCAGTACTACTCGCTCAGAGCTTAGTGCTGCAGGATGGGGAATGGGAACTTACGCTCTGCACATGTTGCACAGTGCAGCGAGGCGCTCACGACCGACAAACATGTCCATGAGGTATGCACCCATCTTGATATGAGAGGGGTCAATGTAGAGCTGGAAGAAACGATGGTAATTGCCTAGCGCGAGGGCCGAACGGACATCCAGCGCGTGCTTGATGGCGGGCTCCGATTTCTCTGCTGTGGTTAGATCCGCCAGGGCATCATTAAGGTCCGAGCGGTTGGCGGTGTGGATGAAATACAAAATACGGTATGCCTTGAACTCATCGGGATGGCCTTTCAGACCCAGCTTGTACAGGGCCATCAGCTGGGTCTGGCACTGATTATACTCACCAAGGTCGGCCATCTCCAACGCGATCCGGGCGTGAATCTCGTAGACCTCGACTGTGAAGTCGTTCTTGATTCGCTGCACAGTAAGGTCTTGACGCAAGGACTTGAACTGGTCGCAGATGTAAGAGTACTTCCTCTCCTTCTTCCACTTCTTCTTGAGGAGGTCCAGGGTCTGTCGCAAAACACTCTCTGGGCGGACAACTTCAGGCTTTGGTGGCGCGGTCAACCGCAGGTAGTTCTTCTCCAGTCTTTGACACGTTCCAGTCACTGGACCAGCTGGAGGTTCAGGCGTAGGAGACCTCTGGGGCGATGGCTGGGGGGCACCGAAGCGCTCTGCACGTTTTTGTCGCTTTTCGTTGGCCTTTGTGTACTTACTCTTGGCCAACGGCAGGTCCATGATTTGACGCCTATCATCGGCAGCGTAGCTGATACGATTTTCGAGTTTACGTTCCCGCGGGGATAGAGTGGCAGGGCTGCTGTCATGGTCTCCGTCCACTTCAAATGACTTTCTCTTCCTGGCTGAGCCGGGACTGCTGCCAAAGGCGGACTTCTGTGACTCTAGCAGCTTGGTGCGCTCTTGCACGACCAAGTCCTGGGGTAAAGGCATGTGCTCCCAGTCTATTGTGTGCAATTTTCCAGAGTCGGTGGCGCCGGAAATGACTTCCCTCAACTTCTGTTCCATATCGGTCCGCGAGACCGAGGGGTTCAGGTTGTCAGGGATGAATGATCGCTGGACGTATTGGCGAACCGACAGGGGCCATTCGATCTTCTTTTTGGCGGGCTCGGGTTGATTAGCTGGGGGCGGAGGGGGCACGTGCGGTGCACCGTACGGAGATGGTGGAACAGGAGCACCAGGGTAGACTGGTGGAGGGACGGAATAGGGCTGACTGAAGTTCTGGCGAACTTGGACTTGAGTGTATGCAGCTGCCACGCAAGTTAGCGGCTTGTTTCAGGAACGTTCGAGGCCGGAAAGCACTTACGGTTTGGGTAGGCATAAGGTCCTGGAGGCGGAGGTGGGACTGCTCCCTGGGTGCCGGGCGCAGCGGCCCAGCCCATCATGTTTGCTGACATGTTTGGTGACGCGAGAGGTTACGTGGGGTCAGGAGACAGAGTCACACATAAGTCAGAAGAAGGCTGTAAAGATCAGTAAATGGTCGTCGAAGGGATGTGGACGTCGTCGCTCGCAAATGGTGGCGATGGTGACGATGATGTGGGTGATGTGGGTGGTGTGGATGGACGACGAAGACGGTTGTTGTCTCAAATGAGAATGGAAATTGAGGAAAGCGGTGGGAGGCGAGAGAGGGTCGGGGGCGGGCAGCAAGGGCATTTGTGAGATTTCCGCCTGCCGTGCACGGCGCTAGTGGCACGGTCTGCTTACCTAAGTCAAGGTTACCGTTGCCTTCACTTCTCGTTTGGGCTCTAAGCCGGCTAGATGCATCGAGCTTGACATCACTGATTGCTGGATACATCGCATCTTTGCTGTCTGGACAAAGCCAGGACTGCCAGGCAGCCTTTCCATGCCCCTCTCTCCCTTTCACATTTGGGATTGTCTCCCAGAACAGATATGACGAATGTTTTTAAAGCATCTAGACCTCACAACTGCCCTCCGGCCAGCCTATCTCCCAGACGAAGTCCTTCTCTTTGTCCAAGATAATGTGGGGTTGTACGAGGGGTTAGTTGATGCATCCATGTGCCGTCCGTCATTGGCTTGCGCCGCCCTTCCTTTGCTGCCCATCCGACTCCCTCTCCTCGATGATGCTGCCGTTGATCGCCGTCGCGTGGTGGAGACGTAGAGGCTAACCGTCGCACCTCGCTGCAGGAAGTACAAGCTACAGAACCACCAGAATGGGCAGGTCTACTTGACGTCGCATCGCATTTGCTATGTAGATAAGACCGACCCCAGGAAGAACTCGGTCGCCCTGGACCTCAAGGACGTTGAGCGATATGAATACTACGTAAGATCAAGCACGCATGCCCACGATGGGCCCCTGGGAACCACCTTGCTGAGTATATGTGCTACAGGCGGGCTTCCTCAAATCTTCGGCCAAGATCACCTTGATCCCCAAGCCCACCAAGCGCTCTTCGATCCAGTCAAGATCCCCAGCAGCAGGGACCGGCTCCCCGAGGGACAACAATAACTCTCCTGTCCCGCGGTCAGACAGCCCTCTGAGGCCAGCACCCGTGGATCCGTCCCCTGCAAGCTCGGCGACATGGGTGTGCACCATCTGCAGCTTCTCGAACCCGGTGCCTTCAAATTTCGACCCGGCCACGGCCAGTGCCTTGACTCCCCTTCCGCCCTGCCTGGCGTGTGGAATCAAGCCAGCCTTGACCCATGTGCTGAAAGCGGCCATAAATAATGCGACGAGCAGGCAGTCCGTGGTGTCACCCCTGCCGCTGCGTCCCCGAGGGATGTCGGCAGGTAATGGGCTGGTCGCAGGGAATGAGTCGCCAGCGGCGCGCGACAGCCCTCCCAAGAGCTCTGACCCGGATGCCTCTTTTCAGTGCCCTCGGTGCACCTTTCTGAACCATCCATCCCTGCTATCATGCGAGATGTGCGGTGCGCCGCTAATCTCTCACGACGTCCCGACGGAACTGAGCCAGCCGGCTCAACCCTCACAGCTTCAGGATAGGACGGATTCGCCGGGTCCCGTTCTCAGCTACGGCGCACTGCCCGGTATGGAGAACCCTGAGTGTATCAAGATCTCCTTCCGGGCTGGCGGTGACAAGATCCTATATGAGCGGCTGAAGGGCGCGATCACGCAGCGCAAATGGCTCCTGCAGGGCGCACCTCGTGTCCCCAACCAAAACCCGCTCGCCGTGGACGGTAACTCTGGGGACGGGTCCACACGCGAGCAAGCGAGGAAGAAGACGGTGGGTATCGCAGGTCTCGAGCAGCGGGGGCTAGATATGCGAAGGAACAATGAGCTGGTCATCGGCACTGCTTTCGAGGACCTCGAGGCCCTCATGGCGTCTGCCAAGGAGATCGTCGCTCTGGCTGAGGGCTTCTCCAGGCAGGGCAATGGAGGCCCTGGCTCTTCCGAGGCGAACGCGCTGCTGGCCGAGTCGGCAACCCAGCTGGGGTTGGTGACGACCAAGGATATCGTCGGCGGCGGGAGCAGCAACGAATCACTTTACCTGTCTGAGCTGGCGCGAAATCTCGCGGAGTTCCTCACTGACGATGCGAGGGGTGTGCTGAGGAAGGCAGGAGGCATTATCAGCCTGGTCGACCTCTGGGCCATGTTCAACAGGGCCCGGGGCGGGGTGGAGCTTGTCAGCCCCATGGACTTTGAGAAGGCGGCGCGGCTGTGGGAGAAGCTGAAGCTGCCCGTGCGGCTGCGGACGTTCAAGAGCGGCGTCATGGTGGTGCAGAGCATGGACAGGACGGACGAGATGACCATCAAGACCCTGCTCGCGTGGATGCGGGACCTGCACGACGTGCCGCCCGAGAGGGAGGTCCCGTGGGACTGGCAGGAGTTTGGCCGGGGCATCACGGCGCGGGACGCGGCGGACAGGTTCGGGTGGAGCATCGGCGTGGCCGAGGAGGAGCTGGAGATGGCCGAGGAGCGTGGTGTGCTCTGCCGCGAGGAGGGCATCGAGGGCCTCAAGTTCTGGGAGAACTACATCGACACGGGCGAGGGCCGCCTGCGCAAGCGCACCGAGGCGCAGGAGGCCGAGGCGAAAATCTACCAGGCGTTGAGGCAGAGCGGGTTCTTGTAGTTGCACAGCGTGACACCCACATAGAGAGAATGCACGAGATCGATCGACTTGTCTTTTTTTCTTCGAAGGATGGTAATCCGCAGGCGCCTTTTACCGACGCCCTGATGCATTCCATGTCTATCGCCGTCTAATCTATCGTCTAGTGGTCCATACTCGATCATGTAGATGAGATCATCTGTCCATGGGTATCGGGAAAGAGAAAACAAATTACAACATGTGAAGAATCCAATGCCGGAACGCCATGCCGGAGGTCATACGCCTATAGTGCAAATATGAAGCATTCACGCGCAACCTGAACGCACTTCCAAACAAAACCTGGACTGCACGCTCTCTCGAGCAAACAGGAGACTAGACGGGCCTAGAGCTTCTCCATCAGGCTGCGGCGGACCTTGGAGTTGACCACGCCGCCGATGCCGTAGGCGGGAATGATGCGGCACAGCCTGGCGACGACGCTGATGCCCCAGTTCTTGTAGACCTGGGCCCAGCGCTCGCCCGGGGTGGGCAGGCCGGACCTCTCGCAGCGGGGCCGGTTGTACAGGTCCAGGCCGAGCAGGTGCACGGGGGTGGAGAAGATCTGGACAAAGGCCGGGGCCGCGAACTGCACGACGGTCTGGCCGCTGACCTGCCTGGACAGGGCGTCGCCCATGGCGGCGTGCACGCCCGGCCCGAGCATCATGGGCAGGTTGAAGCTCGCGAAGATGGTCAGGCAGTCGCGCAGGGTGAAGAGGAGGTACGAGGGCGGCGGGACGGCGCGGGCGACCTTGCCCACGGGGCCGAACATGCGCGCGTACACCTGGTCCTTGTAGACGCCCAGGCCGATGTTTGCGGCGGACGAGGTGGCGAACTTGGCGGTGCCCGAGGTGACGAGGGTGGCGGGCTCGTTGCGCGCGGTCGAGTAGGCCGTGTCGACCGAGTTGGCGCTCAGGTAGGTGCCGCCGTAGGCCATGAAGATGAGCGCGACCGGCTTGGAGAGGATCATGGCGTGCGGCCGGAGCACGAGCTCCCGCAGCGAGCCCTTGACCGAGTCGAGGAGCGTGGCGCGGCCCGATGCGTTCTCCATGATGGACCTGTGGGGAAAGGAGACTTGTCAGTGCTTGTTCTGGTCGCGGTGGGAGCTCCCAGCGGCCGGGAAGACCCGGGGGACAGAGTCCGTGACGTACCGGTCGATGATGGAGATCAGGGGCGCAACGAGACCCGCGGCACAAGACGCGCTCGCGATGTCTGCTGCCCACCTGAGTGCAAGGTTTTTCGTGTTCCACTTGGTCTTGACCGTGGGTGCCACGTCTTTCCCCTCGAGTTGAGGCTTGGTGAGCGAGATTTGCTTGTGCTCCAGCCTCATCTGCCCGGCCGGGTCGTCCGGCTTGCCATTGTCTCGGTCGGCCATGGTGAGTCTGTCTTTATTCCAGAGACGGACGAGTACCTTGGCAACGTTCCCAGGTGTCTGCTGCACAGGTTCAAGCTGAGTGTTGACGGCGACGACGGCGACGCATTTAGAGAGACGGTAAGAGGAGAAAAGAGTGGGTTTTCCAGAGTGACGGAAGGAAAAGGAAGAAGGACGGGCTTGGTTCACTTGAAGAGGTCTGTTTTCTCGTCCATGCTGTGCCAGGTGCTCAGGGGGGTTGGGCAGGCGCGTTATACGAGCAAGACAGCAAGGAAGAAGGCCGAGGGTAGCCAGCTCTGCAGGGTGAATGACTAGTTTCTGCGAATGAGTGAGCCGAGAGAAATATGGATGGCCTCATCGTCAGTCGGTCGAGCTTTGCCCGACGCCTGTGAAATTTCGAACACCCTTGGTGGGTGACACTGCGCGCGACCGAGATCGGAGATAGTCGGGGTGTTGCTTGGCCCTGAGGCCGCTGGCGGCCCACCGCGGTCTGGGGAAAGATCTTCAGGGTGCAGCAGTCAGCCCAGTCAGCTTGTTTTGCTACTCGTCCATTCGTTGGCGCGCACACCTCTTCTCTCACATGAAAGTCCACAACTGAAATGATAATCAACGGAGGCCGTTTCTAACCCGTGGGGATTACTTGATGCATTGACTGCAGCCTTCCTACTTACTCAAACTTACCAAACAGCTAAATAAGCCCCGGCTCGCACTCCCCTAAGCCAAGCTGTGCGCAAAGACGTTTCCCTGTTCCGCAACGGATGGACGTCATGACATGTCACATTTGACCGTGACCGTGATGTGAATGCCCATCCGGTATCTATGAGTCAACGGATCCCTGGGGTCTTGGGTCGAATGCAAGCACGCAATCGCGGTCTTCACGATGCATCACATAGACTGCGAGCAGAGCTCAAGAAGGGTAATCCTCAAAACTCCATTCCCCGTCCCCAGCTGGTTGTACATGGTATCAAAACAGACAAAACAAAGCGTGGTCCTCTCATCAGGACGCCCAAACGAGCCACAACGCACAACCCCCACCCCTTTTCTGCCAGCTCAAATACCACCCAGCAACTCCGCCGCCGCCAGCGCGTCGCTCGTCATCTCGTCCACCGCCTCCCACTGGCCGGCCGCTGCAGCAGCCCAGAGGGCCCGCAGCCGATCCCGCTTCTCCCCCATGGTGCCGCTGAGGGAGAAGTCCCACTGGAGGGGCAGGACCGGGGCGAGCACCTCCTCCGCCTGACCCAATGGGTCGGCAGGACCCGGGGGAGGGCGGTGGGTGAGCTCCGGGAAGAGCGACGAGAGGTAGCCCAGGGGGCTACAGGCCCTCTGTTTTATCTTCGCGTTAGCAACTCTCCTTGCGGACTTATAGGGGGCTAGATGATGTTGACGTGAGAACAGGAGAAGTGGAAAGGTAATGTATCTAGATCATGAGGCGCCGCCATAAGGCAACTGCGAAAGCAGTCTCGTTTGATCCAAGCGCAAAGAGGGAATCAGTGATAGTGTGTCCAGCAGCAGCACATACCTCGTCGAATTCCCCGAAGCTCCAGCCCGGGAAGGCAGCAAGGTCGACGGCCTTGCCGAGCGCGAACATGGTGCCGATGGTGCTGACGACGGGCCGCATCTCGGCGGCGGTGGCCCTGCCGCGCATCTTCTCGGCCTTGTCGGCGAGCGCGAACTGCACCTTGGTCCACCGCGTGCGGAACGCGCCGAACTTCTCGTTGTACTCGCGCTTGGCGAGCACGGCCGCCTCCAGCTCCGGGCCCAGGCCGTCGAGGTCCTCGGTCGTCTTCGCGTCGCTCTTGTGGCGCGCCTCGGCGACGCCCTCGAGCTTGGGAGGGAAGCTCTGCTTCATCGCGTTGCCAAGGAAGTTGTCGGCCCTCTGGTCTTCGTGGGTGACACCCTGGGCTGGGGTGTTGGCGGCGGCGGTGGTGATGTTGTCCTTGGGGTCGCCGTTTGGTGGCGTACTCTTGAAGTCGTTGCGCTGGACGATACGCGCAGGTGGGGCTGGGAGCATCATGTTTGGATTGCCGCTGGTGTCGCGACCGATGCGCAGGCGAAGGTGAACGGAGTTGAGGATTCCAAAGGGGTGCTGCTCGTCGTAGTTGGCGAGGCTAGGAAGGATCGCTTGAGGAAGATGGCCAGGTCTCTGGTGGTAGGCTAGCTGCGCAGGTAGGTCGGGGTTGTGAGGAATGACAGTGTGATCAGTGACGGCAGGAGAGGCTATGCCAGAAAGATCGTGAGCTGATTCCTCGACAGCGTGGGGGATGTCAATGTGATCAAGATGGTCTGACAAAGAGGAGACCAAGGGAGAGACTGCAGCAGGAAGATCGTGAGAGGGTTCGTCGACAGACTGCGCAAGTGCATCGCCTGTGCGATGATCAATGGTCTCAATCAACAAGGAGGCTGGGGGAGAGTTGGGAGGGGACGGAGGAGATGGAGAGCGAGATGCCATTTTGAAAGTGAAGGCCTTTTTGGATCAAACGAGAGGTGCTTAGCTCGGCGGCGCGCAGGTGAATCGTGAACCGTGATTCGCAGAGACGAGGTTCGCGATGCTTAGTCGGCGGCGACGAGGTTTGCAAGCAGCTGGTCCCTGGTGCCTGGGGATGGGAAGGGCAAAGAGCTCATCTGAACCTCGCTCCTATCAACCACAACATGCTGGCAAGCAGATTTGTCCCAGGACACCAGATGAATCACTGTATTTTGGTCCTATGTATCTGATGTCAGTCAGCAGTTTACATTGTATCTTTGAGCTATGGTATTCCTTTTGTATGCCAGGAGAGCCTTGTACACTCTGGATAGAAGACACTGCTGTCAGCTGCAGTCTGTCTCTATACATAGAAGACAGTGACGGACAGGTATCTTTGTATGCTTTTCACAAGTAGAGGAGCACTTGTGACTTACCAATGGCATGCTGCTCAAGCGGCGACAGGTCCAACTGTCACGCGTTCCCTCCGTTTCCTTTCCTTCTCTTGTTCCTCTTGAGCCACCTGCCTCTCCTTCTTCCGCTTGTTAGTTTGCAGATCCGCAAACCGGCCCCTGGCGCCATGCTTGATCTTGGTTATCATGTCGGCAGCCTTCCCCTTCTTGATGTCGTTGACCGTGAGCTTGTCATCCTCGGCCCTGAGCTTGTTCAGGAACTTGAGCTGCCCCTCGGTCGGTGGGCCTTCCCGCCACCGCTGCTGCCGAGATATCATGACGTGTAGAAAGAACTTCTGCGCGTAGTTGTCGGCGCCATGCACAGCATCGGTGAAATTCATTGCCTTCAGGATCTCGTGTGGTGGCGCATACGGCGCCTTAGAGAGGCTCGCAGGTAGGGCGCGGACGACAAAGGCCCTCCAGAAAACAGTGTCGACTTCATCAGCGTCGTCCTTCACAAGTCTCAAATAGGTACCGGAGTTGCTGGTCAGAACGAATTTGTCTGGTCCTACTTGCACCCAGGAGTATTTGCTGATGGCGTGGATATGCCTCTCGCCAGAAGTGTCGGATATCAGGTCGAACACGGAGTCGTATTCTGTAAATGTGATCTTCTGAGGGATTCCCGGGGACACGGTGGGGGATTTTTTATCATAAGCCTGGTCTTGCCTGGTTTTCTCGGCTTCTTTCCGCTCTTTCGTGCTTTTCATGTCATCGAGTGTCGCGTTGCTGACCAGCTCGCCGGGATCCAGACCAAAGAGCGTCGGCACCGTGACGATTCCCGTCTCGAGGCTGGCAACCATGTCCATGACGTGGCAGTTCTCCTTGCCCTTGTGCAGTCTCATGCCTCTGCCTATCATCTGCACGAGGAGGTTGCGTGACCGCGTAGGACGGGCAAGAACCACACAGTCGATGTTGGGGATATCAGTGCCCTCCGTGAAGACGCCGCAGTTCAAAAGCACCGGGAATTCGCCCCGCTTGAAGGCGTCCAGGATCTCACCTCTCGTGACCTTGTGTGTATCACCCGTGACAAATCGGGCGTCCAGTCCGTACTGCCTGAACTTTTGGGTGAGTCCGGCCACGTGAGCCAGATCCACGCAGAACACCAAGGTCGACTTCCTGTCGCCTGCTTTAGCAAGCCAGCTTCTGACGGTGACATCGTTGACCTGCTCTGTGTTGACGGCACTTGAAAGTTCGGATGTGACGAAGTCCCCACCACCAGATTGTTTCTTCACCTTGCTGATGTCGGCGGTGGACTTGACTGTTGTGAAGAGGACCCCGGACAGCCACTTCTCGTCTATCATGTCGACATAGTCCTTGTGGTACACAATCTCATCGATCGCTGTTCCCAGCTTCAGCCCATCGAATCTCGAGAATGTTGCGGACACACCGACCAAATTTGGTGAGTCCGTTCTCTTGGTGGAGAGCCCGAAGTGCTCGAGAACCTTCATGTAGCCCGGGGCAACGATGTGATGTGCCTCATCAACAAGTACAAGCTTGAAGTTCTTGGGGTTGTATTTCTCAAGCCGTTCATCCCTCTGGAGGCTCATCACACTGGCAATGGTGATATCTGCTATACCACTGGCATGAGACTTGGCCATGTCGATCTCGACAATCTTGTCAGGGTATGCGCTGACGCAGTGCCTAGCAGCTTGCTCGACGAGTTCACGCCGATGAGCCAGAATCAGAGTCTGGGTAGCTCTTTCTGCTGGAGGCTCAATGTGTTGGATGAGTTGTGTGAAGATGACCTTATATTCCAGTCAGTTAGATGTACAAGATACATAGACCAAGACTAGGAGTGAGTTCGGAAAAGGCGAGCTTGGGGAAGCGTAAGACAGCTATAAGACAGAAAAGCACTCACGGTTTTGCCTCCTCCAGTGGCAAGAGAAATGCCAACTCTTTTGTGTCCATTCTTGAGAGCAGACACGACGGATTGGATGCATTCCAGCTGATAATCTCGAAGCTGCAATTGCTGGGTCGCATAATATCTCGAGCACTTGGACACTACTCTTGGGCCACGGAGGACATGCCGGGGGGCAGCACCAGTCATCCTCCGTGGCCCTGGTACTGTGAGGAGTATTGTGGAAGCTCTCAAGCCCCTCAACACTGGTCGCAACATGATGTGCTCAGCCTTGCCGGTTGACGGACGTTGGGAAAAAGCTGTAAGGCTGAGGAGGCGGCCTGCTGAATGGGCAAGGCGGCTGCATCGATCCCCCACAAGCTCCATGGGTACCCCTGACCTTGGAGCTCATAGCGGGCCGCGCTAAAGTTCCCACCCCTGCAACTCAAGTTCATGTTCTGAAAAGTTTCCTGCAACACCAACAGCCCAGAGAGAATTGAGGAACCGTCATGCTCAAAGGCACTATGATGTTACTCGATGGAATGCTGAGAATCGGACAATTATCGAAATGTGCCTTGCCCAGCCATCTCTGACGCGATTCTAGTCGCGCACTATTGATGGAAGTGCAAGCACAAAATGCTATCTGACGGACAAACAAGGAACCATGTCGAAATGGATGTCCTTCATCCCAACGGTGAACCGTCGCGCGACCACGAAGGTGGTGAGATCAGGAAGGCCAGCCCTCAAAAAAGACGGAAACGCTCCAAGAAAGAGCGCGCCAGAGAAGACGACAATACCCATGTGAACGACCGTGACCACCATTTCACCGAGGATCATGATGCAGAGATGGGCGGGCATTATGACGGTCAGAGCCAGGAGCTGCGCAACTTTTCAAGCCGTCAGGGCAAGCGCAACCTTACGGCGCGGAACATAGACACTGATTCGGATGGTGGCGCTGCTCTCGACAGCAAACCTGAGTCACCAGGACGCCAGTCCTCCTCAGAAAATTTCAGTGACTCTGGGAAGGGAGGCAGCGCTGTCGATAAAGAAGACTCGGAACAGCTCGGACATAGAGACGCTTCAGATAGTGAAGAACTCATGTCTGCACATCACCAACCGCCATCTCATCAAATCTCATCCGGCGAAAGCGAGTACTCGCCCGATGAAGCTGAGAGCAGCGACTCGCCTGTGAGCCAACTGGTGGAGGGGCCGGTGTCGAGAGGAGATGGCTCCAGCCAACAATCAAGCTCGAGAAAGCGGAAGTCACCAAAAGAGACACAGAGCGATACAACTTTCCGACCACTCAAGAAAGCCAAGGTTTCCTTCAACCGCGCCTATCTGGACATCTTGAACGAGGACATCGAGCACGCAGCCGCTCAGTATGTACCCCTCGGCCGCGAGACCAAGGACGAGAGAATCAGTCTGCCATCATCGCAGATCGGCATGGTGACCTGGACGTCCATGGAAAAGGAGCGCTTCTTCGAGGCCCTGGGTCGCCTCGGCCGGGATGACACGCCAGGGATTGCTTGCCGGATCCGTACCAAGGGCGAGATGGAGGTCAGGCAGTACTTGAAGCTGCTCCAAGACGGGCTCGCCCAGCGACAGCGGCAGAATGCGCTCGACCCCTTGCAGCTGGCAGACTTTCCTGCCGCTGTCGAGCTGAGCCACGAATGTTGCGAGGCCTTGGATGAGGCGGCCGACAGCCTCGCCCTGAGGCAGGACAACTTCGAGCAGACTACCGAACAGCACAAGCATGGGGCCGACTGGCTGGTCACGCAAGAGAAGTGCAAGGCTGATACCCATGACGATGTAGCGGACGGTGACCTAATGCCATCATCTGTGTTGAACGTACCGAATTGGTTGCAAATGTCGGAGCGACTCTTCATGAACGGCACATCAGAAGAGAGAAATTGGCAGTCTGTGGACGACGACTACCCTTCAATCCGGCATGCAACGCTAGAGGGCTTTTATTCACTTGCGCTGACGCTGACTAGACGGCTGGTGGCAGCAACAATCTACATGGCGAGTTCACGGATACGAGTTGAGAGTGGACACAATGCACGCATACAGAGCAAAGTGCGCCGGAAAGATGTCCATGCCGCCGCCTTGTCTTTGGGGTTCGGGACGGAGAAGCAGCCCGTGCTGGCCGGATCTGCCAGACGTTTGGGGTTGCATGTTTACGAGCACCCACCGAAACCCAGTGAAGAGGAGGACAGGGAGACAATGATGCCGTACGATGCCGTTGAACATGCCTTAGGAATGCATGGGCATCGCAATATCAGCAGCATCAGGCACAAGATAGAACGAATCGAGCTGTCTTCGGACGACGAAGCTGTCTCGCGTCATGCACCGGCATACACGGAAGTTCAGACAGACTCAGTGGACTCAGACGATAGTTATCTGTCGGACGGAGAGCATGAGGACACCGAGGACGAAGATGAAGACGTCAAGGCCGAGGCCGACGAGATCATGCTGTACTCGGCAGTTGATCAACCGCAGACGAAGAGGGACCGCGAGACATTGTTTCGCAGGATCAAGTTCGAGAGGGATCAGGAGGGCTATGCCGATGCCGTGGACGCCCAGGCGACATACCAGGAGGAGAGGCGGATGTGGCAAGTGCTGGGGAGGCACCCGCCGCAGCCTCTGGTCGACCCTGGGCTGCCTCCGGCCGGGCGGCGGCTCAAAGTGTCGGTAGGCGCTGCGTATTCGGCGGGGAGGGACTGGAGGGCCCATACGAAGGTGCTCAGCGAGTGGGAATGGCGAACTCGACTACATGGGTGAGAAATTACCAAGCGGCTTGAGCAGAAATCAAATCTCGGATGTGGCTTGGTATACGCGTATCACCATCTTTGCCGACGCCGTGCTACTGTTCACGTACAAGGTGTTTCGGGGCCGGGACAGAGACATGGGATAACCGAATGATCGATATCCCACGATGAGAACATCAGTCGCGACGATATCAACTGGACCATCACTATGAAAAGGACTGTCGACACATTTGTGCTTCCAATACAGATGGACGACCCCCATCCCCCCAAATAATGGTGGGGTGGCCCCAGGAGATTGAGGACAGGGCAAGGGTTACGGGTCTACCTCGCATAAGGTTAAGAGCGTGCATGCTAAACGAGCACCCGAGGCACTGGGAGCTCGGGAGTGGAGCTCCAACTTCTTTGATGTGGCTGTGCTGCAGAATGGGCATGCCATCGTGCTGCACTGCAAAGGCAGTAGCCGCGGCCCCGTTCGGGGGTCCAGATGCAGCGTCGGTAACATGAGGTGAGACATTGCGAGTTTGACAAAAACCAAATTGCAGCAGCTGCCTCTCCTGCTCCGTCACTCCCTTACTTTCTGCCGTTCCATTGCCTGACTGTCTTGTCCAACTCACACTTTCACATTCATTCTTCGTCGACCAACCGCTGCCACGTCACTTGTTGCCCGCCGTCAACCCTGCAAGCCCCAAGCATCACCGGCCGAGTCGCCTTCTGGTCGATGCGACAGCTCCTAACTCCGCATATCACAACCCCTAGCCCGCCAGAGAACCGAGAAGACAGAGCGTGCTTTGTGCAAATCACCAGACCTTCGCACCACGCATTCCATCCATTTCCATCTAGCCTACCGATCGACCTGGCACACTAAAACGCCGGGCCGGGAGCTAGTGCTTCGCCACACACCCCCAACGCAAGACAAGCCCATCACCTGCGAGCCATTTGTCGCCGCGCATCCGAGGATCCTCCCTTCGGAACACAACCTCCTCCTTTCAACTACCAACACGCCACCTCAACCTCACGACGACTTCACAAGCCATCGTGAGAACTCGCTCAACAACAGCGCCTGCTGTTTTCATCAGACACTCTCCCCTAATCACATCTCCGAGGACACACAGTCAACATGTCCGGCAAGCCAACAGACGCCCCACCGGCCTACTACGCAGCCCAGGGCCCCGAGGCCCCGAAGCCCACCTACGACGGCCAGCAGCAGTACCCGCCGCAGCAGGGCTACTACCCCCCGCCCCAGGACGGCGGCTACTACCAGCAGCAGAACATGGGATACGGCCCCCCACCACAGGGACCATACGGACCGCAGGGGCCCTACGGCCCTCAGGGCCCTTACGACCAGCAGCAGTACCCGCCCCCGGGCGCCTACTACCAGCAGGGCCCACCGTACGGCCAGTACCAGGACCAGCGCGGCCAGAGGGGGCCGGGAATGCTCGAGGGCATCATGGCGGCGCTGTGCTGCTGCTGCTGTCTTGACATCCTCATCTAAGCCCCCCGCCGGTGCGATGCGATACGACCCGACACGATGTCGCCATTGCCAAAAAACGAACGGAGGAACGGTATCAGATGGGTAGTGAAACGTGCGGCAGACAAGTCAGGGCCATTGCTTGAAATATGAGAGGATCACGCGCAACGGGGTGACGAGTGATGTCCATACGACCTGGTCCACCACCCCGTATATACGGGGCACGAACACAGCGAGGGTCGGGCAAAGGAGCAGTCTTGTCCACAATGCGTGCGTGTGTCGCATCTTTGGTTCCTACAATTGGTTCCTACAACAACAATCGTCACTCCCCCTAGTGGGCCGGGCTGTATGAGAAACCCCGCCCCGGCCGGAAATACACCAGAGCTCGATAGATTCGTGGATGGGTGGACGGACGGACGATTTGGGAGCAGCGGATTTAGGGGGGCGTTTGCATTCTCGCACGGCGTTCAAGGCAGTCAATGAATTTGGGATGCCTCGGAGGAGGCAAGGAATGGAATGGAAACGGAAGGGCAAAGGGGCCACAGTCTGGGGGGAACAACCATCTTCTCTAATACCACCTAACCGTCCGGCACGTCCTATGATTCTACTTTTATTTTTTACCCTCGCAGAGATAGAGGAATGAAGCAACATGAATTTTGTATCAGTTGATGACTGTCTTCTCGGTGCACGTGAATATGAAAGGCAGCCAGCCTCCGGGTGTTGGACAGTCGAGAGCGTCGAGTGAAATGAGCCAGCCACCTCTGCCGACCGTTGCAGGGCGACCGAACCAATATTGTTAATCACGATGCTGCATTTGGAATGAGGAGTTGTTAAAAAAGATGCATAGGATGAGGTAGACACCCTCTATCTTGTAATCGTTTCTAATGCCTGTGAAAATGCAGTCTCTTCAACGCTTGATATGCAATGAACCGCCCCTGTGCCGTGTTCCGATGTTTTCTGTTATGCTCCGTGACCGATAATACACCCACCCCTCTTGGGAACCAAACACCACCTTGAAGACTCCTCGAACGGATCACTGAACAGGTATAAAAAAAATCAAATGTAAAAACGCCATCGCCTGATGCAAAAATGCAAGAATGTACTAGAAGGGAATCCGTTCGGCTTTTGCCGTCAGAGGCGTCAATCACAGCTGGATGAGGTCGAGCTCAGAGAAGTCGGGCGGGGCGCGGCCGTAGACGGCGCGGCACTTTGAGTCCAGCGCCGTACCCTCGTTGCTGATCCAGATGTGCTCGCTGTAGTCGTTGGTGCGGCGCACCTCGTCATCCGACACGCCGAGGTCGTCACGGGGGATCCAGACGACGGGCCGCCGCGCACGCACCGCCGAGTGCGTGAAGGCCTTCTGGACGAGCTGGTTACGCTCCTCGGGCGTGAGGTCCTCGATTTCGTCCGCGAACCCCCCGTACAGCGCCTCGCCGATTGCCCGCTGTGCCTCGAGCTCCTTGCCCCGCCGCTGCCGCCTGTACTCGGCTGCCGTCTTGAGGTTCTCCTCTGCCCGCCCGAGGGTGGCGTTCTTCATGGTGTTTCCACTCTGTACCGCCCAGGTGCCGGCATACTTCAGGGTCGAGACAGGGTTGACGAGCTTCGTCCGGAAACTGCCTCCTCCGGAAGACAGGTTCTTGCGATGGGTCTTCGCTGCGGAGTCCTGGTGGAGCTGTGAGCTAGGTGCCCTGTCTGCTAGGCCATCGAGGTCCTGCATCTCGATGTCCTTATCATCGTAGGTTTTGATGCTGCGGAGAGTGGTTGTCTCGTCATCATCGGTAATTATCCCCAGACGTCGATCTTGTGCTTTCTGGAAAGCTTGGTCCCTCAAAACAGCCTCGTCTTCGAAGGTGATTGGGAGGTATCGCGTCAGCGGGCCGAACTCGCGGTTCAAAAATATTTGGTAGAGCGCCGTGAATGCGAAGGCAATGACCATGATTATGGCCTGCGGGTAACAAGTCGAGGATTGAATCAAGAAGAGACCGAGCAGACAAATTTCCATGACATAGAGCCCTGTAAAAGTCTGGTTGAGCGCCCTGGGGTACAGCACTCCACCTGTGTCTGTCCTGAAACGGGTCACAAAAAGCATGTTGTACCTATGCGCAAACCAGAGCATGCTGAAGTTGATAATGGCGAACACCGTCATGAGGGGTGCGATAACAGAGAAAATGATGGCGATGCAGGCGAAGTTGGTGTAGACTGGGAAGAATGAACCCCAGCTGACTTGGGGCAGCGTAATCTGGCGCTTGAATTTGGCCCTCACAGTGTTGTCGAAGATCTTCGAGAGAAAATACCACATGGCCTGTAACTTCATGAGCCTTCACTTTTGATCGCCGGGAGTATTGAGAGCCGACTTACCAATCCTGCAATTTGCAGGAGAGTTCCGGAGCTCACAGAGGCACCTTGGAGTACCAAATAGGAGAAGAAATAATTGGCCGAGTCTGGCAGGTTTTTAGCGAGGATGTTCGGCAGATCCTCAACGTGTTGCGCAACGGCGATCAGCGTATTTATCGCTGAAGTCGAAATGCTGACGACGAGGAAGACTTGCACAAAGAGGACTGCGATTGTTAGCGAGGGCGAGTTTGCTTGCCGTGCTCCGGGAAATACTTACAGAAGAAATAATAGGTTTGCACCCACTCCGACCTCGATGACCCAGTCTTAACGCCTTGAAACTCTGCAACGAAATTGAGGATCACAGGTACAAGTGCCAAAAGAATAGCCAAAAGAACGGGAGGCAAGACACCCGCGGCCAGTTTCACGAAGTCGTGTACCTTATCGTTCACCTTGAGGAAGCTAAGCCATTCATACTTAGAGATAAGATCATCAATAGAAGCGAGACCTGCGGAGAACGCGACAGGAAACGTCCACAGAATGATCATGCCGAAGACGAAACCACAGGCGAGGAGAACTCGTGTCCATTGCATCCACCAGGTCATTGCCATGTTGTCCCAGATGACATCTTCAGGTGAGATTTCAACGACCCTCGGGGCCATGCTCTTGGGTATATGGTGGATGGCGCTCTGACAGGCCATGTGGGCTGCCACTTGGTTGTTGAATTGGATGAAGGCTGATGCCATGATGGGGAAACGCTCCGAGTGTTTCTGGTCTTCCTCGATTTCCACGTTCCAGCGGGCAAGCTCCTTCCGGCACCAGTAGATCGTGTCGACTTTCTTGTTCAGCATAGGCAGTCCCGGCAGCCAACCCGGCGTCCACTCGAATATGGCAAGTCGATGATGAGGGCGATCCTTGGGCTTGATCCATTTCTCCCACTCAGCGCCTGCTCTCTCCTGGTAGTCCTCCTCCTGCCCGTCGTTGACAAACGGGGGATACTCGATTTTTTCCTCTTCGTCACCCATGAAAGGAATGTTCTGCTTGATCTTGGTCCATAGCGATCTTTGGTCGGTGAATGGGTACTCGTTGTTCTCGGCACCCTGAGGCACAGGTGAGGCATAACCTCCTTGAGGCGGCTTCCAGAACTGCCACCACCGCGTCTCCTCATTGTCATACAGGTCTTCGACGTTTTCTAATTTGCGGACAGTGTTGCCGAAGTGCTTGGGTTGAAGCTCCTGCTGCATGGATTCCTTGCCGTGGGGCTCGGATGGGGTCTGGCTGCGTTCCGAGGCAAATGATTGCTTCGGTTTCTCAGCCAGTATCTGCACACGTCTGTCTGTGGGTAGGTTGGGACGGTCGTCGGCTCGTGCTTGTGAGTTCGCTGAAGG
The DNA here is from genome assembly GCA_039880775.1 of Diaporthe vaccinii. Classification (NCBI taxonomy): domain Eukaryota; kingdom Fungi; phylum Ascomycota; class Sordariomycetes; order Diaporthales; family Diaporthaceae; genus Diaporthe; species Diaporthe vaccinii. Next base: position 432,892 of record JBCEDN010000003.1, read on the forward strand.
CCCGGGCTCGGTCGTGACGAAGTGAAACCCGCCACTTCTCTCCAGCTCGTTGTCGACACCATGGCCAATAGCCGAAATACCGCCTACTATGCCAGCACCAGCTCGGCCAAGCCTGTTCGCGCCGCCCTTGAGGCCTTGCCCAACTTTCAAAATCCCGCCATCCAGGACAGCGAAGGGGTTCAGCGTCTGTCCATTCCCGCCGTGAGGCTCGATCTCATTAGTCTCGGTGCCTTCCGCGGCAACCTGCTCCGCATTATGAGGGGTTTCTTCGTGATCACCGTAGCTGATGCCTTGTTCAGTCTCAGCTCTACGCTTGGCCTCGTCGTCCTCCTGCTTCTGCCTTTGCAGTCTCTCGGCCTTGGTAGGCTTGTTCGTTCTGAGCTGCTTCCGCCTTTTCTTCTCTTCCTGGTCGCGCTTCTTCAGCTGGTTCTTCTTGCACTTGCGTATCAGGTCGCTCTCTGCGCTCTCGAGCATGAGATGGATCTCTTCTCTCTTTTTAATCTTCTCAAGGAGTGGGGAAAAATCGCGTGTCTACACATTCATGTAAGCCAGAAGACAGCAACTGGAGCGGACAGCCCTTACCAGCCAGATGTTCCTAATTCCGCCTGGGAAAACGTCGAAAAGTCCCCGCAATGCCTCTTCAGATAACCACTTCTCCGGGATGGACGAGACGAGCACGGTGTTTGCAGAAGCCCTCAGCCGATGCTCCGCGCTCGTCAGCCAGTCCTGCCGCACCTTGATGTAGACTCTCATCTCGGAAAATATGACAGCGCAGACCCAGACAATGACCAAGAGTGCCAGCATGAGATGTGCCCAGCGACGGTCGGCGTTCTCGGGCCTGACATTGGCCCACGACAGGGTGCTGAGACCGACGACGGTGGTGTTACTAGTGGGATCGTCGTCGGTGGCGTTGGTCCACAGGTTGTTGCCGTAGCCGCCTATGAAGTTGACGGGCAACAGGATGGGCAGGATGATGCAGGCGAGAGGGATGAACATAACCAAGAGGGTCTTGAGGTACCTCATGAAGAAGTAGGCGTCCAAACCACATTTCTTGATGACCTCTCTGTCGCTGAAGTTCATTATGGTCTTGATGAGCGACCAGGGACTGACAGGCGGAGGGTCGCTACGGTGGAGGTCAATAAACAGAGGCACATCTCTACGACGACGGCAAAGGGTCGACTTACGTCCGCTCCCTCTCGGGCACCAAGAAGGACTTTGGTTTGTAGATTCTGGCGATTTTGTTCCTGAGGACCAGGAACAGGGAGACCTGGACAAAGGCCACAGCAACGGAGACGCCCACAGATGCGAGGAAGGTCTCCAGGCCCTGGCCGGAAACCGACTGGGCGACCCCCTGGTTGGGGTCGGTGAGATTGGCCAACGGGTCCGACATTTTGCGGGACGGGTACACTGCACCCAGTAGTCTACAAGAGCGATAGGATATTTGTCGCAATGTAGAGATGGTGATGCTGGAGGTGTAGGGTCGAGGTGACGAATCGTGGGAGTAATGGTCAGGCGAACAGCAACATCGTCGTCGGGCGTTGGTCAAGCTGGTGAAGGAAGTGGAGCGTTGACGAGTATTTAGTGGTCAGTCACGGTGGTGTTGTCGACAGACAATGCGCAAGCACCCCCGAGAGAACAAAAGCCCCGTGTGTTTTTGTCGTGTCTCGTGCCGTACCGTGTTCTGGCCTGGACTGTAGAGCGTGGGACGTGGTTTCGAAGGAGGGCGAGTTTACAGGAATAGGTCGAGAACAATGAATTGGCGTGTGGGAGGAGGAGAGGGCCAGCTCTGCTCTAGCGCCAACTATAACAGGGAAGTTATGGGCGGGAAGGAGGCAGGGAGGGGACAGGTACCGAAGGGAGAACAGGACGCGGGCGAGCTAGTCATAGAGTTGAGTTGATAGCGATTGTCGCCTTAGGTGAAACAAAACTGGATTTTGGCGATTATCTTGGGGCTTAGCCAGAGGTTCGCCAGCAGCCTTTGGGTGCCGCGATTGGTGAATGCAGGCCGGCGTGGGCGCTGGCAAGGGACACGCCTGGACCTCTGTGACATCAGTGGCTGCAGGTACCTTGGCCCCCTTTGAGACGGTCAGAATGCTGCCGCAGCCGATCCAGGCCTCCCAAATTTGTGCAGCTGGCTGTGATTGGCCGCCGCGGCTAGAATGTTAATGACGGGCCCACTGTGAATCGACCGGCAGAGCCCGTCTGATCCAACCGTTATGCGACCAGGTGCTCCTATGTGCTCTGTCTGTGACACGGCGACACCTGGCCATTTGCGCGACCAGTCGAGACCAGCCAGCCGTCCGCGGCTCACATTGACGACCCTCTGCTCGCGCCTGCAGGCCACGCCATTGTGTGGCCACAAGCGATGCTCGGGCGCAGGATCTGTGCATCTCTGCATCTCACAGACCACAAAGTGGAGATAAGGTTCTGAGATGAGATGATGCTACGTTGGCCCCGAGGATGAATAATAAGCTCCGTCACCAGTCACCACGCCCTGCACGCCCGGCCTGAGCGAAAGGGGGTTCGCACTTTGCATAACAAAGGCAGCGCGCCGTGCCGCCCACGCGCACCGCCCACGTTCATCCTCGATTGCGTATCGCATCCATCCTTCTTATCCGTACCCACGCTCGTATTGGCAACTTCGCATACACGCGCGCTTGCGGCTTAGGGTTGGGCTTGGATTCATTGATGATTCGTTGGATGTTCAGTGAGTAGTGGATCTGCTGTAGATGGACGGTCGCATCATCATTCGTTGACGACACGCGATGTGCATTGAGTGACCTTTGGGATGAAATCATCCCATTGCCAAGAAGGGTTATCTCGAGACGAGTACACGAGAGGTGAGGTGGCTTGTACACAAGGACATGGTCGTGCCAAGTCACCATATCCGCTTGGCAGGCTGTGAGGTTGGCCCTTTTCTGTCCTCGCCTCACGGCAGCACGGCAGACACGGCAACACGGCATGTTCACCGCGTTAGATGCATCGGGGGTGGAGATGATTTCTCCATTGATATACCGTGCAGTAGCACCTAAAGTGCATGGCACAGAAGACTAGATTAGCAGATCGCCAGTCTGGCAGTCCACACAGGATACCTTACACAGCGGGGGGTGTTGCCGAATGAAACTTGTAGTGGGGCACACACAGATACAATCCAGCAGACAGAGAGCCATGTTGCTTGCTAATGGTGCTGTGGCCTAGCTAACAGTCTCTATGATCTGTGATGCGCAAGTCCCTCCGTCGTAGCATCGAGAGATCCAATCTGGGTCATTTTCAGTGTTACCACACAGCCGGGAGCGCGACCCGGAAGTGGTGCCTGAGGGTGCTTGAGGGTGCCTGAGGGTGCCTGAGGGTGCAGGCCCCAGAGATCGGGTGCCGGCGAGGCCGGTCATGTGGGCCCCATGTGCCTATCTATCCTCGGCCGCTGCGGCCCTGTTGCCCTGTTTGCCGAAGGTGTCTAGCCTCCCAGACTGTCGGGCTGTAATGCTGTACATAGTGTACTATTACACGTGCTGCTATATTACACCGAGGATGATTCAGCCGTGGGGAGGGCGAGGCCGGCTGTCATGTCATGCAGATGCCGCGAGGTCTAACTGGTCGGTTCCAGGCAGGTACTAATGTACATAGATAAATGCTGCTGCTGTGCTGTACGAACACACACGGCAGATAACAGGAGGCATGGATGACTGAGCTGGGCACATGACAGCGGGCCGAAGCTTGCGTCCCAAGGCCACCAGAAGTGTGGCCTTCTGGTGTTTCTGGTCTGTTGCAAAGAAAGCGCCGAGGCGGTACAACTAATTCTCCCTGGCCCCAGCAGCGATGATGACTGCCCCAATCTGGAATACATTGATCGCTAGCACACGTATATAGTCTGCACATCGGACCATGAATCGTGGGGCCAGCGTGCTAGTATCAACTCTGTCGGCTCTTCTTTTTCTGCCCCCCTCTGCCTGGGTACTGTGGTAGGCACCCCAGAAAGGCGCGCGTTCCTCCAGAAGAGCCCTGGCTACGGCCCGCCCAGCGCCTGTCCACCGAGGGGCACTCTGGCGGGGGCCACTCCCCGCATCACTCCCAGGCGGTCGGCCCCGAGATGTAGCTGCCGAGATATTACGCAACGCCCTGCCAGCGCCTGCTGGGCATGACGTCCGATTCCACCTGGACTTCCGCTTCCCTCGCTGCCCACTATTCCCGGCGCACGCAGGTCGAGTCAATTAAGAGTCGCGAAGGGACGAAGGCGCAGGGTGCAGGGTGCAGGGTGCGAGGCGCCCGCCTGGCAGGCCATCGTGTACAGTACCAGTTCAGATGCAGATGCCCATCCCGAACGCCCATAGATCTGGGGGCAATAATAATATGGACGACCAGCGGGCCACGCTGGTGTGGTCGGCTGCTCGTTGTTCTTATTATTAGGCCCGGCAGTCCACGTCCTCTTTGGGTTCACGTCCGGTCCAGCTGCTGCTGGTTTACCCGCCCCCCAAACCCGAGAGTCTGCACTTTATTCTTATACTCCCTTCCCTGCCATCCTGTGACCTGTGACCGGGTTGGATCATACAGTAGGCCATATGTATATCTGCTCCTCCTGTACCTGTCTACCTCCCCACCGCCCACGCTCCTCCGAAGGGCCTGCCCCCTTCCCGCTCTATTACGCCACATAAGATCTTGGATCTCCCAGATCGCCCAGGTTTCCACTTTCATGCGCCTATCAAGTGGCTTATCTCCATCTCCTTCCTCCTGGGCAAATCGACTTACTTTTCTTCCTGTCTCCCGTCTCGCTCAATTTTCCCTCTCCTTCACTCCCGACATTAGCAGGATGGGTTCATATAGTATGGGGGACAGATTCGACATCAAAATAGCCGTTTTCGGCGCTGGTACGTTGCCCATCTTCGACTCGGTGTGGCGGGCCGCCCTGCACACACTCACCCTGGGCATTTTGAAAAATTTATACTGACACTGGTGTCGACTTTTAAGGCATGGGCGGCCTGGGATGCGCTCTGGCCCTCGCCAAGAAAGGCTTCCAAGACATCACAGTCTATGAGAATGCTTCAAATCTGGGGTTTGTCGGGGCCGGAATCCAGCTGGCTCCCAACATGAACCGCATCCTCGACCGGTTAGGCTGCTGGCAGGAGATCTACGCAGAGGCCACAAATGTCAAGGAGACCAGCATAAGGCGTGAGTGTACAGGGCATGGCAGAGATGCTCATCCTGGAGACGGTGGGGTCGGCCGCTGACGAGAGATGTGATCACACAGAGGGCAGCACAGATCAGGAACTCGCCCACGTCGAGATGCCCGATGTCGAGGAGAAGTACGGATACCCACATTGCACGGGTCACAGGTCGTCCCTCGCCGGTGGCATGTACAACGGCTGCAAGAAGGAGCCCGCCATCCGCTTCAGGTTCTCGTCACAGATCGCCAGCATCGACTCGTTCGGCCCGCGGCCCACCTTCACGGTCCAGCCGCGCGAGGGGGATGCCTACCAGGCCGAGGCGGACATCATCCTGGCCGCCGACGGCATCAAGTCCACCACGCGGCGCGCCATCCTGTCGCACCTGGGCGAGGAGTTTGGCGAGGCCGACACGGGCCAGGCGGCGTACCGCATCATGCTGAAGCGCGAGGACATGCAGCACGACGCGGAGATGATGGAACTGCTCGAGAGCGACTGCGTGGTGCGGTGGATCGGCGAGAAGCGCCACATCATCGCCTACCCCGTCGCCAACAAGACCATCTACAACCTGTCCAGCGCCCAGCCCGACGACAACTTCGCAAAGGGCATATCGGCCACCTACACCACCAAGGGCTCCAAGCCCGAGATGGTCAAGGTCTTTGAGACCTTCTGCCCGCTCGTGCACCGCATGCTGGACCTCGTGCCCGACGGCGAGGTCTGCGAGTGGAAGCTGCGGCAGCACCGGCCGCTGTCGACGTGGAGCCTGGGGTCGGTGGCGCTGCTGGGCGACGCGTGCCACCCGACGCTGCCGCACCTGTCGCAGGGGGCCGCCATGGCCATCGAAGACGGTGCCGTGCTGGCCGAGGTGCTGAGCCGCGTGCCGGACACGCGGCCCCGCACCGTCAGCCGCGCCCTCAAGGCCTACGAGGTCCTGCGCAAGGACCGCTGCACCACCCTCGTCGACATGGCCGCGTACTCGGGCCGCCAGCTGCACCTCGGCGAGGGCGCCGCCCGCGAGGAGCGCGACCGCCAGTTCCGCGAGCACCGCGACAAGAAGGGCGCCGTCCCGGACAAGTGGGCCAGCCCGGACGTGCAGAAGATGATCTACGGCCACGACTGCGTGCGGGATGCCGCCGAGAAATTTGACAACATATTCGCGGGTCTTGTTGATGTCAACGGCGTGAACGGGGTAAACGGCGTCAATGGCGTCAATGGCGTCAATGGTGTCAATGGCTCAAATAGCGCCCTCTGATGGGCCAGCCATGATAGTCTTTTTTTATCACCCCTTTTCTGCAAACCTGTATATCTAGACTACTCGGGGGGAGTATTTCCAGCGATGCCACCACCGGCAGGGATGAATGATGATATTTTCTCATGCCATTCAAAGCAAAAAAGTCACTAGACATGCGTTTTCGTGAGCTGGCGATTCAGCCCGCAGCGGTGCGGTGTGGGTGATACAAGAATTTCACTACCGACCATCCGACCCATCCGCACGCACCTGCTGTCATCAACGAGAGTCAACGAGTCAAAGAAAAGACAAATTGATACTTTACACCGTCGTCACGCCAGCTGGACGTAGAAAGCTTCACGGGCTCAATTTCTGCCCCCCGAAGGGCCCCACAGAGCGAGCAGACCGCAAGTGTCAGACTCCATCTCCCGTATCTCTATCCTCTTGGTTCCTACTACTACCGTAGTGAACGCAGCAGCAGCAGCAGCTGAGCTGAGCGTGTGTGTCGTTCCAATACATGACGCCGGAGGGCTGATGACCGGGGTGCCGGTTTTGGGACGTCGGATCGATACCACCTCAACACGTATTTTAAACCCGGCTGGCGATAACTAGGCTGACGTGGAGAAGCTTGGGGGACCAAGGATTGGTTAATCCAACCCGGCTGTGACTTTCTCACCGACCGACCGACAGGCGTGTTGGGTACCCGTGGGTGGCTGCGGCTTCTGTGCACCCACTGCTGGCGCAGTGGGCGCCAAAAGGGGTTATCATAGCGCATTTTTTAATATAGTTTAAATATCTTCCTATATAAAATTCAATATAATAAAGTTTGAATTTCTTTATTAATTTTAATTTAATTTTAAAAAAATTTAAAATCTTTATAATTAAAAGATTTATAAATAAAATTTTATTTATTTATTTAATAAAAAAAAAATTTAAAAAGTTAAAAAAATTAAAAAAAAATTAAAATTTAAGCTAAAAGTAAGTTTTGATAAGGTCTTGGCAGGCTATTTTGCAGCGAAATTTTTTAAAAAAAAACAGGTTTTTTTAATACCCCTTTTGGCTGACAACCCCTTTTAGCGCCCACTGCGCCAGCAGTGGGTGCACGGAAGCCGCAGCCACCCACGGGTATTTGCTTTCCCGGTCAGCTGAAAGTGCCGGCGACCGGGGGGGGGCAACCCGGTTTTCCAGCGCGCGGCTCCCGATTTGATCAGACGATCGCCGTGCGCGCGCGGCCGCGGGCGGCCCAGGCATTTGGTACCAGTACTGGCCTGGGCGAGGCCTATCTATATTTGAACCTTCTGTTGTTACTTGCATGGGTGTAATAAGTTCATAGGTAACACAGATGTGGCGGGCGCGCGGGCTTGGATGATACGGCAGTCAAAGCCATCTCGCAATCTATTATATGCAAATATGCCACTTTGACAGAACTAAACAGGGTATTTTTGAGAGAAAGATCATATCACCACCGCCAGTGCACGTGGTCTATCCGCATATCTCCACCACCGAAGAAAACCAGAGAAACATCCCGTCCTTACTTGCGTCCATCTGCCTAGACGCTCTCCTCGGGGGTCCGCGCGTCCCTGTCCTTCTCCAGGACGCCCTCCCCGGACCCGGCGTGCGACGGCAGGCCGCGCGTGGCGTAGTCGTCCTCCTCAGCGAGCTCCTCGAGGGTCTTGCGCTTGGTCTCCTTGATCATGAGCGTCGAGAAGACGCCGCAGAGCATGAAGAGCGCAAAGATCTCGAGCACGTGGTTGAGCCACGGGCTGGCGTTGTCCTTGGTGGCGCCGCGGGTGCGCAGCGGCGCGATGGCGCCCTGGCCGATGATGGAGCCGATCTTGCCCGACGCAGCGGAGATGCCGTGCGACGTGGACCGGTACCGTGTCGGGAAGCACTCGCCGGGGACGATGAAGGTCGTCGAGTTGGGGCCGAAGTTGAAGAAGAACTGGGCCAGCACATAGACGGCGAGCAGGCCGTTCTGGCCGAGCTTGTCGTACGCGAAGCCCATGATGATGAACAGGATCGTGAGGATGATGAAGCCACCAAGTTGGATGGGCTTGCGGCCGATGGTGTCGACGGTCGCCACTGTGACCCAGTAGCCGGGAACAGCACCGGCCAGGACGATGATCAGGTTGCCAATAGCGGTGTTGTACATGATCTCACTGCCGGTTGTTAGTAAAGCATTTCGGGGGAGTGAAAGCCATTGAACCAGGGTAGAGGTCGCAAGAAGACCGGACTTACTAAGTGGTCTTAGCATGTGAGGTCGAGTAGCCAATGGCGCTGAGGATGGTGGCGTTGTTCAAAGAAAGGCCGTAGTAGGCAACATCGAGGAAGAACCAGGAGAGGGCACAGCTATGCACAGTTAGTCAGGAGTTCTGAGTGGATGACAAGCCAGAAAACGAAAGGCTTACCCAGCGAGGAGCATCCCATTCTTTGGAATGGAGTAGTGACGCATAAAGTCCTTGAAGCTGGCCTTCTCGACTTTCATGTTCTCAGTGGCATTCTTCTGAGCAGCCAGCCGGGCGACCTCGTCGACAGAGGCCTCACCCCTCTTGCCGCTGACGTACAGCTTGGTGTCCTCGTCCGCCTTTTCCACGTCCATCTTGACGTCGAAAGTATACCGAGGAGTCCTAGAATCCACAACGTGTTAACTATCAATCATATTCTGATATATATCAAAGACATCTGGACTTACTCAGGAATAGTCAACCGGAAGTAGAGAGCGATACAACCGGGGACAGCTCCAAATCCGATGAGAACTCTCCACATCTTATCCACAGCAACAGCGCAGTCTCCAGTGCAGTTTGCCAGCTTGGTGGAGGTCTCGAGAGAGTCCTTGAAGCCGAGGGTAACGAACAGCATCACGAAGGCGGCCGCGAGCTGGCCAATTCCTTGCATAGCGAAGACCGCTCCCATCATTGCTCCTCGCCACTTGGTTGTCGCAAACTCGGATCTGAGCGTTTAGTTTAGAGTCAGCCATCGAAGAACCAAGGAAGAAGTCTCATCCAAAGGAACGTAGGAGTCGTTCATCGTATGCTCATAGCCTGTTTCAGAAGCCGCAGCCTGTCAAGAGGCTTCAACGCCAAGAGTGAAATGGGCCGTAGATGACAGAAGTTTCTTCTTGATAATGATAGAAATGATGGAAATCCCCAGAAGCTACTTACGTGATGATGGAAGACAAGGGGTAGTCACCACCGATGCCGACTCCCATGAGCACTCTCCAGAAGATGATGAGTCCGATGCTGCGTCGAAGAGGTAAGTCAAAGTTGAGAAGGTCATAGGGCCGGGGAGGATTTTCATCACGTACACATCCATGGAGGGAGAGTTGCTTGTAAGGGCCTGAGCAACCGTCGAGAAGATGATGATGATGAGCTCCAGACCATACATCTTCTTACGACCGACCTGTGAAGCAAAACGTAAGCACGAGCCGTCACAAGCAACAGGGAGGGATCCATTGGACGTACGATATCAGCGAGAGTGCCGAAGCCGAACTGGCCTATGACAGTGCCAGCGCTAGTCGCCAGCTTGATCGCGGTGTCAGAGCTGACAGGCATCTTGCCCACACCGGGGTAGTAGACAACGCCGAGCATCAGAGTGAGGAGGGAAGCGGCGAAGATGTCATAGCTAGAAGAGAAAAAAACGTTGTTGGCTTCTTCATCGGGTATCACTTAACAAAAGGGAGGTATTATCGTACGAGTCTGTGAAGAAGCCCACGCCTGCGACCAGGATAGCCCGCACATGGTACCATCCGAAAGGAGCCTTGTCGATCTCGGCAAGGGCAAGACGACGACGCTCGTTGGGGTCCTGGACATGGAGGAAGTCGTTGTGGAAGTTGTGGTAGGCCGCATTTCCACCCGACGTCTTATCGACGGCTCGGGACTGCACGGTCTCGGCCATGGTGTGCGAAGGTTCGTGTCTTTGTCGACTGATTCGTGTCAATGGACAGCACCACTTGGGGTGGTGGTATAGATCGAGAGTCGAATTGAGATGCAGATGGGACGATTGATCTGCAACGTGCCCTAAGGGAATAAAACGACAGCCTTATGAGGTTGGAAGGTTGAAGACAGAGAGAGAGAGAGAGGGCGTGTAAGACGTGCTGACTGCAGCGGAGGTGGACAAGGTTCGCAATTTAATATTCAGATGCGCAGGTCCCTGGGGAAAAGGTACGTATCTGCATGCAACGAGGAACATTCCATCCCTTGTCAAGTACGTACCCTCTCCGTAGTCCCGGTAGTCTAGTCTTTCTAGGCTACCAGATATGCTGGCGAAAGAGAGACTACCCATTCACCCTACCTAGGTACCCTGCCACCATGACAAGGACCCAAAACCCAAGATGATCTTGTGCGTTTGGAAGCGTCTGCCAACAGACCAGCAAATCAGAAGCAAACGGCTGGGCCAGCACGATTCACATCGTCGTCCACTAGGCGTTCAATGGCGTTGGCTTTGCTGTGAAGTCTGTTCGCCCGACTCACCGTCCACGACTGAAAAGCCTAACTCGAGGCACATGTAGCTTCGGCGCAATCCCTGGTAGAAGAAAAGGCTGATACAGGTCCATGCTCTGCAGTTCGGCCCAGCTTCGGTCTGAAGTGAAGGGATGACTGTTGAGAGATGGCGCGGTCGGGTCCAGCTCTAGAAGCTTTCGGTCGGTGGTCGCAATGGGGAAGGACGGGGACGGCCCATCCTCACTGGTGCCCTGGATTGGTTGCCCGAGATTGATACGCTTTCCTCTCGGTGTCTCTGACAGGCCGTGGTACCGTTTGTGCGCGGTGATTGGCGGGTATTAGACATTGAGCAGCATCCGCGATGTTCCAGTCCAATCCTTCCACAATAATACGCAAGTCTTCTTGCCACACTGAGATTCACACATGCATACCTATGTAGCATTTTTACACATTCGATCCACTGGCCAGAGATGGTTCGCATTGTGCTGTCTCAGGCGATGGAGTGAAGCCGAGGCTCTCACTGGCACCTGTCATGCCTGCCCAGGTGGTCAAGACGAACCCGTCCAGGCTGACAGAAACGCCTTTCGTCAATCATCTGGTCTCACCATTGAGCGGCCAATCCGTAGGGGGCGGGGATGCTGTGCATGGGTCGCTTCCAATCATTCAGAGCATGTGTCTCTCGTGGAACAGTCCCAACAGGCAAACAGCCGCATCTCGGATAGCCACCAACGGCACGGGTGTCCTGGCCCTGTGTAAGGCAGGCTCTGAAGGTCAGCCAGACTGGCAGCGAAAAGTCCAACATGCGCCAAGGACGCCGCCGTCGGTGGGCCCTTCTATCGATTTAGCCCAAGGCGGCGGGGCGTCGTCAAGCTTCGATGGAATCGGGGACGCGAGGCTCAAAGAAGAGCTGGGACCGTTGTGTGAACTGGCAGGGGTCCAGTCTGGGGGCCGCCCTCCGCACGAATTGGCATGTGTAAGTGGCCCACGTTCTGTGATCCACGGCTTTGATTGGCCAATGCAGGTGGCTCTTCCCGCTTGATGATAGGACGGCACAAGACCCCCACTATTTGTCCCGACGACATGTCTTTCAGCTCCTTCGAGCAACGATTTGATATTCTTCGAGTCTCGAGTCCTTCGGCTCGAAATTAGGAGGGTGGCCAGGCCGGCTGTCCTTCCTGCCAAGAGCAACTGCCAAGATGCATCGGGCGCACATCCTGTCCCATCTGTATTAGTCGCCCACACCCAGCGGTAAGCTGCCGGCTTGGTGATCGAAACAAGCGTCGACAAGCATCGACAAGACATGCTTCCAAGACTGCCCAAGACATTGGCAATGGATCTGCCATGGTATGAAGAGAACACTAGAGCCATGTGTTCGCAGAGCCGCATGTCAGTATGCACGAGCATGACATAAACGCAGCAGAGGCCACGAGGCAGCTGCAGGACTCGAATCTTAAAACGCTACCCGTCTTCTCCACCACGACCGTCTCGTAAATGCAGTGGGATGGATCTTCCAGACGCGGATCAGTACTGTAACAGCAGGGTTCAGAGCAAATTCTGCTTGACCAACCGCAGCGACGGACAGCGTCACGTTCCAAGCTGCCGGATCGAGCCAGTCGTCCAAGGGTACCCTCTCTCGTGCGCTGCCCCACGCACTAGTTCATGCTTTGGCGATCACGGATCTTGTACTTTGTGGCTTCATTGCATCTATAGCGTGATACCTCGGCCTCTTATGTCACCTGTCACGATCTGCCAGTGCGACCAGGTGTACCGGATAATGGGAAGACCAGCTACCACACCGTCCGACCGTGTCATTCATGACGGAAGAAGCAGTGGTGTCACTTCCAGAACGATCCCCAAATTGCCGCTAATCAAGCGTCGTACCGCGTTTCTCACGTTGTCGGTCAGTCCATGGCATGGAGTCGCGAAGGTCGGCCAGGGCTGAAGTCAACGCGGCGCGGTCGATATTACCCGCGGTGCGAAAAGTTCATGGCCACGTCTCTCCCGCGCCTCAGGTCGTGCATGCCAGTCGGTGTACTATTATAGACACCGGGTCCCAAGGTTTCCAGACTATCCGAAGCTTGCGGGGAGCCCGTCTGGCTTAACTTGGTGATTATACCTCGACGATCTTCCCGTCTTCGTCGTCTTCGTCGTCGTCCAGCTCTACGACACGTGCGCTATCATCCTCGACCTCATCATCCAGCATCAAGACCTGGACTAGTCGCTCGCAAGCCATCTTCACGCTCTCTTCCTTGGCGCGCAGATGTGTTTCTCGGACGATGGGATAGACCTTGATCTCTCGCATCAGGTCCCGCCCTTGCCGAGTCGTGGTGAAGAGCATCAAGGTCTCCACGTGTGTCTGAATGATGCTGCTATCGTGATCGCGCTCTTTGTCGGGTGGCAACAACGACAGCTCGGGAAGCATCGCCATCATGTCGTCTTCATCGTACTCTTCGCTACCCATGATTGGCAGCAGGATGTACGGCAAAATGTGGATCTCATTCTCGGAGAAGAATAGAGGATGTGACGGCACATCGAAAGCCACGTTCTTGATGGTACTTGCCACTCCTTTGCGTCTGATGTCAGACTTGTGCTCGGTAAACACCTTGAGTTTCGTCAACGGGATCACAGAATCGTAGTCTTGCCGCTTGACGAAATACTGCCTGACTTCTTGGTGTTTGGCGAGGTCAGCGAACAGATATGCAAGGTAGTCGTAGTCGGCATCCTTGTTGTAAGAACCATCGGCGCCCTTGACGAAGAGATCGACCAGCTGGTTCAGAACCAGATCGTCGGATTCCAGACCCTCGGGCGCCTTCTGCTTCCGGTTGACGATATTTTTCAGCCCATCCCACTTGGCCAGATTCGAGAGCAGCATCGCCAAAAGATTTGCACCAGGCTCCGAAGGGTTCTAGGCAGCTTCTTGCATTAGTACGTGGCGACCACGGAGTCCCTCCGCCGGCGCATCCACATTGTTCAGCCCGCGCGTCTTGACATAGACTGAGTAAGTGGCGTACCGTGATTCGGGAGAAAATGACATCCAGAAACTTGTCATCTGAGGCCAAGTAGTTGAGGACCTCCGAATCCGCAGCAATATTCACTAATATCGTCAGGGCATGTTGGGCGATTTGCTGACAGCTGATCAGTACACTGGGTGGTTCCTTAGTGACCCACAAAGCACATTACGTACTGGGCGGTCTTGTATAAGAACCTTGAGGTTCTTGACTGGAACCATTTGGTTGATCTTGAAAATTGAGGGTTGCGCTGTTGAGTACCCAACGAGGTTTTCTACGGCGACAGCCCTAATTTGTGGGTTCGGGCTGGCGATGAAGCCGACAAGCTGGATGGAAAATTAGTGTGATTGTACTGCTTTGGCTCATAAGGTCACACACACCTCTTCAAGTTCTGTGGGCATGTTTCAAGCAATTCAGGATGTCGACTTTTTGTTTTGTGTACCTAGAAAAGCTTTGAATAGAACTCGCCCACTTACAACCTTGAAAGTTGGCAAGGGATACCTACATGTGATGGCGGGGCAGGTAAGGGAAAACGCCCAGCTTGGTTCTAGAGTGGCCTTGGTGGGGGCGGCTGATAGCCTTATCGATAAGACGACACTGGGCAGAACTAATTCTGAAGAGGAAGTCGGTCAAGTTTTGTTAGAAATTCCTCATCCAACCCAATTCTTCACTGCGTGCCACAACCCCCCGCCTCAAACTTCGAGGAATCTTATGAGACCACAGAACAGTCCATTCGAAATGCCTAAAGCCACGACACCTGTGGCCGAGCGCCAAGGGCGCCGCCACAACCCTCTCGAGGCCGATATCCTCGGAGGCAGCGGGATTCTGAGATCCGGGAAGACGGCAAAGAAGACGAAGGAAGAGAAGAGCGAGGATCATTTCGTCAACTCGAAACAATCAGCACGAATTCTACAACTGGGGCGAGAGCTTGTCGACGAGGACGATGAGCAAACCAAGCCTGCCGAGGAGGCGCGGAAGAGCGCCTTCGATGTCGACTCGCGATTTGCGCAAGAGGACGACAAGGACGAGAACAAGTTCGAGGACGAGGAGGCATGGGGAGAAGAGGAGGAGGAGATCGAGCTCGAAGGAGCTGAAATCGCACCCGAAGACTTGGCCATGTTCAATAAGTTCCTCACGGCAGACGAGGATCCGCTGTTGAAGCACGGCTGGGATCGGAAACCTGCCGATGGCGAGGAGCAACAAGGAGGGACGAACCTGGCCGACCTGATCATGGAGAAAATCCAGGCGTTCGAATCTGGTGGAGGTAACCAACAAGACATGGGTGGCATGGAAGACTTTCCCGAGGAGGATCTGCACCCCAAAGTCGTTGAGGTCTATGCGAAGTGCGTCTTCAATCCATCATTACGGAATGCGAGAGAGAGCCATCGTACTGACGATTAAATAGGTGTGGCATGATCTTGAGCCGCTGGAAGAGCGGGCCCCTTCCGAAACCTATGAAGATTCTGCCGACAGTGCCTGACTGGGAGAGAATCATTGAGGTGGCGCAACCTGAGAACTGGACCCCAAATGCGATTTACGGTTTGACTCGAATCTTCGCCTCTTCGAAGCCAGCCGTCGTCCAACGATGGCTCGAGATAGTGGTGCTGCCTCGGGTGCGAGATGAGATCTACGAGACAAAAAAGCTGTAAGTGATACTTGATGCGTTGCTTGCCCCATTACACTGATCCTTCTGGATTTTCGGACCAAAATTCGCCATTGCTGACGCCTGATGCCGCAGAAACGTTCATCTTTATAACTCACTCAAGAAGAGTTTATACAAGCCATCCGCCTTCTTCAAAGGCATCCTGTTCCCCCTTGTCGGTTCGGGGTCATGCACGTTGCGCGAGGCTCACATTGTTTCCTCCGTCATGGCCCGCGTATCCATTCCTATCCTGCACTCGGCAGCAGGACTGAAGGGACTTTGCGACTTGGCGGCCCAGCAGGCTTCTAACGGAGAGAATGCGGCCGCCACAAACGTGTTCATCAAGATCCTGCTTGACAAGGGACTGGCCTTGCCGTACCAGGTTATCGACGCGCTGGTTTTTTTCTTCCTGCGGTTTAGGTCAGTTGATCCTGCGGCCGTGAAGGAGGTCGAGGCCATGGAGAGGCCATCAGAAGCCAAGATGATGCGGCAACTGCCGGTTCTGTGGCATCAGTGCCTGCTGAGTTTCGCTCAGAGATACCGGAATGATATAAACGAGGACCAACGAGAGGTACGTACAGTGCAGCCTTTGAAGCATTCGTCCAGGACGCGGCTCGCCGACCATCCCCCCTTTTTTTTCCACACCTGGAAAATAGCTTTACAACCCGACTCAGCATGAGTCTTTGACTTCTTACTGAATACTGACTCGTCACTCTGCAGGCCCTACTAGATTTGCTGCTCACCCACGGCCACTCTGCGATTGGGCCCGAGATTAGGAGAGAGCTGGTTGCAGGCCGTGGCAGAGGCGTCCCCGTCGCGCCACAGGGACAGGCTTTTGATGGAGATGATACGATGCAGATCGATTCGTGATCCTGATAGAGGAGCTGTCTGCATTTCGAAGTCGAATGAATACCCGCACGACGTTTGGCGTTTACCAAATGTCAGAGCATAGAAAATGAATAGTTGGGGAATGGCGTAGCGGAGTTTAGGCGGGCATTGCGTCCATGTGGCTGCTGCGATGGCGAGGATTGATGAGAGCATAACTTTTGCTCATTTGGAGGAAGTGCTGTACCAGAAGGCCATCTGTTTTATAGGCAACTTCTGCGGAAACATGGACATTTGGACACAGTTTTGAGATTTTGAGCATGTGTCTCTTTTTGCTTGCCGCTCATAAGTACCAGGCTCTGATCAGCATGCCAAACTCTGCAGTGACTGGCTATCAAGGTAGAATTCATGGAATAATTGGTCATTGCCTCAAGGTTTGGATGCGGACGGCCCGAAAGCGAAGGGGAAGCGCTTCTAGTGACCCTGTGATGGGAAATCAGTTCTTGGCTTCTCTTATTGCTGCTTCCTCTCAGATTCACCGTCGATATCTAGTAATGGGGCATTTTCTCTACAATTATATTGTAAGTTGTCTTTGTGAATGGTCGGCGAGACTGAATTGATGGTTCAGGGGCGACTGCGCCACAGTGCGTCACGGTGGCTGAAAATCAATTTATTCCCTGTCGGGTCGCGTCTTTTCAATCGCGTCTCAGCGACAGCTCCATACGCGCGGGTATCTAGACTGGCTAACAACCTGCACGTTAGGAACAGGCAGCATACTGGAGGTCGCATAACCAAGGCATTGGTGTTTCTATTCGCTTTTGCTGTTGCCTTGGTTTTAGGGACGGCACCTTCTGACCTCATTCATTGGCCTCTGTTTCAACATCCAACCGCTTTTCTTCCTTCATGGGCCAGCCCGAAGTCTTCAACTCAGGCTAAGAGGCCCACGACGTTATATGTGGCCTTGCCTGTCATCTCCGTGAATTGACCCATCCTCACACTCAACCATGCCACCAAAAGCAGCACCAAGCAAGAAGCGCGGTCGCCCGCGGAAAGAAGACACCGACGTCTCGTCCAAGAAGCCCCGGCTCGCTGGAAAGCAACCTGTCGCCAAATCGCGAGATGTACCGAATCCCGACGAAAATCGGCAGAATGGCAAGGAAAAGGACAAGGACGATGTGTATGACTTTCATGACCCGGATGAAGCGCCGGCCGCACGAACTCCATCGAAGGCCCAGCCCAAGTTGAAGGGCATCCTCACTCCTAGCAGGAGACATAGTGAGCGAGCCCCCAAGAGTGTGGCCTTTGACAAACCCAAAGGTGGAGAGGTCTTTTTCGAGGACATAGCAGCAAAGCCATCCAAATCGGCTCGCAAGGCCCCCACAAAAGCTCTGGAGGAGCCCGATGATGAACCGGCCGAGGAACCAGCTGAAGAGTCAGATGATGGAGAAGACGACGAGGTTTGCGCCCTCTGCAGCAAGCCAGATTCTAAAGCCGGAAACCAAATACTCTTTTGCGACGGCTGTGATCTAGCTGTACATCAAAAGTGCTATGGTGTACCGAGAATCCCACGAGGAGATTGGCTGTGCAAAGACTGCTCCAAAGCCCCGCCCAGCACAGCAGAGAGCGGCTCGAAGGCCAAGGACCAGAGGACCGAGGAAGCAACCGTTGAGGCCGCGCCCGAGATTCCGAACCTCGAGCAGCATTTGAGTTCTTTGAAGCGCGTTCTGTTGGATCGATGTACCGGGAGGCGCCGGATGAAGCTGCGGGACCAGGATGAGGCGTACGAGAAGACGTTTCAACTCGTCCAGCAGACCGTCCTGGCGGGTGAAGGCAACTCGATGCTCGTCATCGGTGCTAGGGGATGCGGGAAAACGGCGATGGTCGAATCGGTCCTGTCCGACCTTGGCCTGGAGCACCGCGATCAGTTTCACGTCGTGCGGCTCAATGGGTTCATCCACACGGACGACAAGTTGGCATTGAAAGACATATGGCGGCAGCTGGGCAAGGAAATGGAAGTTGAGGACGACCTCATCGGCAAGACAAACAACTACGCGGACACGCTAGCATCGTTGCTCGCACTTCTGTCTCATCCTTCCGAGATTGCAGAATCTCAAGAAGGGGTCACCTCGAAATCAGTGGTCTTCATCATTGACGAATTCGACCTCTTCGCTACTCACGCCCGCCAGACACTACTTTACAACCTTTTTGATATAGCTCAGGCGAGGAAAGCACCCATTGCTGTACTGGGCCTCACCAACAGAATTGACGTGGTGGAGAGCCTCGAGAAGCGTGTCAAGAGTCGGTTCAGCCATCGCTACGTTTATCTGTCACTTCCGAAGACACTGCCTTCGTACTGGACGGTGTGCAAACAAGGCCTCATGGTCGAGGACGAGGATGCCAAGGCAGAGGGGCTACCGGTGACTCTGCAGGGCTTCACCAAATTTCAGGAATACTGGACCAAAAGGATCGAGGCACTCTATAAGGACCAGGCATTCAAGGATCACCTCGAGTACCACTACTATAGCACCAAGTCTGTCCCGGCCTTCCTAAATAGCTGCGTGCTGCCTTTGGCAGCACTCACGCCGTCCAACCTCTCCCTGCGATTCACGCCTGGGTCGGGATCGTCCGCCGACCCTCCTGACTCCAAGCTCTACCTTCTGGAGTCTCTCTCAGATCTTGACTTATCCCTCCTCATATCCGCGGCACGTCTCGATATTGTCGCTCACACGGACACGGTGAACTTCGCAATGGCCTATGATGAGTACACGACGTTGATAGGAAGGCAGCGGGTGCAGAGTGCCAGCTCGGGCATGTTGGCGCTCGGGGGAGGAGTGCGTGTCTGGGGGCGAGGCGTCGCCGAGATATGTTGGGAACGACTTGTATCACTAGGACTGCTCCTGCCAACCGGTATGGGCGGCCGGATGTGCAAGGTTGACGTGACCCTGGAGGAGATTCCCACGGCCGTCAAACTGAATGCGATACTCTCTAGGTGGTGCAAGGAATTGTAACACCAGACATTCATCCTTACTACCTACCTCCCAGCCCGACCCGTTTCCGTGTCACTGACTTGCCCTGGCCTGATGTAACTCGTTGTGGCTTGACCATCACCCAAGCCACACCGTTTACTCACTCTCCCTTGGACGATCTTGACCTGGACTCACCCAGGAACCAGGAGGACGGTGGATACCTCTAGGCATCAAGCAATACAACCATTTCGGGATCCAGACTCCCGACAGGCGTCCCGATATTTGCCTGATATATTTAGTTTCCTACGTCATTGCAATGATGTATACAAATTGAACATCGGGAGGAAGCGCCTCAGCTACTATCTCGATCCATATCCCGCCGACCCTGTCTGTCAGTGGCACCCCTACACACCGCCGAACACCGTGCCAACTCAGCAAAGCTCCGGACAAGGGAAGCTCAGATCGGTAATTCCCTGGGCGAGCACACACACACGCGCGCGCGCACACACACACACGCTCTTCTCTCTCTCTGGAAGAATTGGGTCCCGTCCTTTCCTTGCGCCCTCACGACACCGCCGCTTTGACGTCGTGGGCCACCTCGCTCACTTCCTTGCGCGCATCAGCGGCCATCGTCATTTCCCTCTCCCCCCTTCCCTGCGCTCCCCCAGCCCTATCTATCCTCACCCCCTCACCCCCTCGCCTCCTCCCCAAGGCGGCGGCGAGTCACGAGCCTCTTATTTTTCTTTCCCCCCCGTTCAAGCGTTGCGCTCCCCCGCTCACTGTGTGTATTTAGGCAGCGAGATTTGGCTGGGGGGGGGGGACCGGGGATTTCCGTGTGTGTCAATTTTTGGGCACGCACCAGGTCCGGCAGGGGCACCTGAATCGCCAGCGACGACGACTACTACTCCCGGCTAGGCCAGAGCTGCCATGTGCCCGCCCGCCACCGTCCGAAGCGGGTACCGTGGGAAGGGCTCGAGGCTTGGTATTGTCCCCCTCGCGTGCTTGCCCGGCATATATTGTGGGGAGTGCGCGTCTGTGGTATATTTCTGTACATGTATATATGTATGTATATGTGTGTGTATGTATGGGGATTAGAGTTGTGCGGTAAAATGCGGATCGTGCCTAGCCGTGCAATAATTGGGCTACGTGACGTGACGCAGAGGGCCTGGTGAGAACAGCGGGAGCACCACCTCCGTTTCTGGCCTGTACGGAAGGGAAAGACACCGTCCTGGGCCAGGCATGAATGACCGGACTCGAGGCGCAGGCAGACATAGACCCATGACATTCGCAAAGTCAAGAATATATCTCTATCTTCCGGGCAAACAGCGAAAGCGAAAGCGATGGCGCTCGTATTGTGTCATGCGATAGTTGCAGTGCGATAGATCGACTCAGAGGATAATTCGAAACCATTATCCCATCAGACGGCCGCTGTGTTGAGGAGGCTGTCGGAGGATTCGGACACAGCTATCTCGCCATCTCTGGCGAGATAGGCGTTGTCCTGATCATCTCCGAGACAGCCCCCCCCCTCTCCCTCCCTCCACATATGCAGCCCATGGGCCTTCCAACATCATCGACTCCTCGGCCGCCAACACTCCCCTGTGCGAATCCCACGTGGCGTACTACAATGGCCTCCATCCATTGTGTCTCGCACGCCATCCACCTGAATCAGGCCCTGTATCTCGCTGACAATCCGAGCAGCTGAGGTCGATCACTCTCTCCGCGCGGTCACAGTGCACAAGGAATCTGTCCAGTCCGCCCGCCTTCCCGTTCCCCCCAGCCCCAGCCGCGACGCCAGAGCCAAGCGGGCCTCGTATCTAGCTCGGGCTTGTAGGGAACCAACGGCGTGTCAGGATCCCCACCTCGCGTGGCCGTCCGCATTAAAGACCAGGCCGTCGACGAGACCGTCAAGGGGTAAACGGACCGCTTGCGGATGGTAGCTGCGCTCCACAGGCCGTGGACGCCCATGCCCACTTGCCCAAGGGACTTGGTGGGCGACGACCGGGAGAAGAGGAGACAGGGTCAGGAGAAATCTACACCACCTCGCATTGGAAGACCACACAGGTTCACCGGAGCGCGTGCAGATGTCTCATTCATCACCACCCACCCCCCTTCCCCAAACCAACCCCCCCTTTTATCCGCCCTTTGAACACGATATCTGGTGGCCCCCCTGAAACCCCTTCGCTTCAATTATTATCCGCCTCGCCGCAGCAAATGATCAGCGAGACGGCTAGCGCCGCGGCGGCCATGAAGAAGCCCTTGTCCGCGTCGCTGGCCTGCTGGCCCCTCGCCCCGCCGCGACCGCCGGCGCTACTAACGCCCGCGTGGCTGTGGCTGCGGTGCGAGAGCGGCTTGGGCCGGTGGTCGTAGACCTCCTCGCCGTCGTCGTCCGAATCGTCGCCGTGGTGGTGTGCGCGCGGGACCGTCTGCACCTGGTAGTCCTCGCGGGCCGCCAGGGCCATGCCGTCGCGCGCTTTTTCATTATCCTCGACTGGGCCTAGCAGCTTCTGGCGGCGGTGGGAGTGGTGGCTGTGCCGGTGGGACCGCTGGTGGTGCCTGTGGGAGTGGCTGCGGTGTGAGGCGCGGGAGTGGTCGCGGTGGCGGTGTTGGTGGTGGTGATGTGACCGCGAACTGGACCGCCTCCGCGACGAGGCCGTGCTGGCTGGGACGTAGCTCCCGCCGCTGTCGCTGTCGCCGTCGCCGTCCTTCTCGGAGTAGACTGCTGAGTGGCCGTCGTCTGAACTTGATTCGTACCGGGGCTTCTTCCTCGGGTTGCGCCGGTTGCTGCGGTCGCTCATCTTGGAAATGGATCCAGCTCGGCTGCTGTTGTGATGGAGGGTTGACTCGATTGTGGAATCACGCTCTTGTCGCCCGCGTCATCGGGCGTTCTGGACCGGTATAGTCTGGTAGGTGTCCCGATAAGGCTGCGGGAGCCTTGCATGAGGCGGAGGCGATGGGCGTACGCATTTGGCCTTGGGTGCCGCTGGAAAGCGGAGATCCTGGCCCGGCGGTGGCATAACTTGTTTCGTATTCATCAAGCTCGCCCCCTCCAAGCTGTGCGTATGATGTAGCAAAACCCTGCTTGATGCTCCTCTTGCTTCACGTCGGATTGCTGATCAGGCCGCCTTGCAGCTCGAATGATTAGAGAGGCAAGTCAGAATCCCGGCAAGCTGTGGTATGTTGCTTCCCACAAGGCGGGCCCATACCTGGTCTCCAAAGCCTTGCAACCGAGCAAAGCCTTGCAATGGAAGGCTGGAAGTGGGCGTGTAAGTGCCCAAAGCGGAATGTGGAGGAGTGCGGTGTA
Source organism: Diaporthe vaccinii (assembly GCA_039880775.1). NCBI lineage: Eukaryota > Fungi > Ascomycota > Sordariomycetes > Diaporthales > Diaporthaceae > Diaporthe > Diaporthe vaccinii. The sequence goes on from JBCEDN010000003.1 coordinate 455,457, forward strand.
AGGCTTGGTAGGTGCCTGACGGTGGCCCAATGTTGTCACTCACTCCCCCAGAGCTGGCAGAGCAGGGGATAGATGGGGACGACGGTCAAGGTGAGACGGCTGTAGCTGAAGCTATACTCCGAAGACAGGCCCCGACTACCTTGTTCCATGAGGAATGAGGAGAAGGCGTACGCAGCGCAGCATCTTGTTCCCAGCGGTCACTTGACACAGGCGCGCCCCTCCAAAGCTTGTGGCCCTCCATCGCCGGCACTTCGCATGTGGGCGGTAGACTTTCCCATATGGGTTGATATCCTGATGATAGGCTCCGAGAGATTTGTAAGCGTCGGGGTTGGGAATCTTGGTCTTCGAATCGGGCCCATCCCATCGAGCCAGATCGTTGTCTGCCGGAAACCTTGGTGAACCTAGGCAAAGATGCTGGATTGGGGCTGCCCCACAATTGGACGAGACAGGTTCTGGCGAGACGTGCCAACCACGCAAAATGGACAGTTGCTGCATCAGCTTTTACTCAAAAGTCCATCAGAGTGGTCGACCCTCAGGTCTGTGTGCCCACGCACTGTCCTGGTCGAGAGTGCTGTACTGTAGGTAAGCAGTAATATCGCCCACGGCCCGTTTCTATAGAGCTGCGGTTGTGCGCCCCCCCCCCCCCCCGATTCGAGGCCGGCTCCTGGTCGCCGCAAGTCACTGCCCCCCTTTGAACGTGGGTTATGTCCCACTTATAAGAGTGTCTGCTCATACGATGATCCCACCTGGCATCATATATTGGCAAAGACTTCGGGGCTCTAGTCTCAGCTTTTGCTGAAGCGGATATAGATGCGCTAATTGCCAGCTCGGACGGTGGCCGAAAAGGGTGCACCGTCTTGGCTCTGGACCACGGAACGGTGCAGTGTGCCAATCGCCAGGGTGGGAACACCTGCTGCTGCTCCCCCAAAAGGCCTGCCCGGGCTCGTCGACACCGGCTGTCCGTACGGTATAGAGCGCGTACGGTATGGTATCCGATTGTACAGGCTGGCATGGCACCGACGTGGCCAGCTGCTGGTTCGGCCAGCCCCGTCCGCGGAAGGCCGTGCATGGAGCAGTTGGGGGACAGGCCGGCCGGGCGTCAGAAGTCCAGAACGATCAAGGGAACCCCATGATATCAGTCAAACTCTGACCGTCGAGAACGCCGTGCCCGACGGCTTCGGCCTTAGACGGTAGACCCTCCTCTAGCCGCGACTGCAGCAGCGCCAAGACGTCGTCGGATGAGGGCGCGTCGTCTGCCTGACTCGCGGGGCCAGCCGCTGCCCTTGAAGGCATGACTAAGTCCTGCCATCTGGGAGGACGGGCCCCCTGTCATGCGCACAGTAATGCGATCCTCGGCTAAGAAAGAGGTCGAGGCATCGTTGTCCAGACCGTGGACAGAATCGGGCCCCACGCGAGCTGATTCTTTGGTGCGGGCAAACATTTACCACCGCAGGGGTCTGTGCGCTGGCGTCGCGAGATCCACCCACAGCTTCAGGCCGAGTGCAACCTCAGGACGAGCGGGAGGCACAGCCGAGCCCAGAAAGAACCAGCCGGGCAAGTAACCGCGGGCCCGGCGAGACAAACCACTGCTCACGCTCAACAAGCCGGGCGACGCTCTTGCGACGTCAGCCTCGCTTACAGCCTTCCCACACACAGCGAGGCATTGCCGCTTACGGCCGCTGAGGACAACAAGGGATGGAGGAATCTGGAGGCAACCACCCAGACAGACACTTGGCCAGCTGCTGCAAATACACATACACACACACGCGCACACACACGAGTACACAAGAACGGTTATTACGCGTTCGGTAGACGGTGTGACCCGTCACACGCAGCACAGGGTGCAAGGACGACAGGCTGCCCACGTTTTTGATATTGGCCTGCGACACACAATTCGGGAACCACTGCTGCGCCAGATCACATCGCACGACCTCCCACCCTCCCCCTCACACCGGGCAGGCGTACAGCAGCATTGAAAAACCCTGCTGCTGCCCGCCCCCCCCCAGACCAGGACACACACAAAAAAAAGCCTGCACCTGCTGTGCGACCTCGCGTCCGCAGACCGGCTCGCGGATGTGAGCCGGCAAGCAACGCTGCGGCTGCCGGGGGGGGAGGCATGTGTTGGTCTTTCTGTTGCCCCTGGGCCGCAATTAATAAGAGAGGGCCGCAACGAGGCAACTCGCTCGCTGTCTCTGTGTTGTGGAGCAACCAGGTCTCGGGCTGGCGCGTTTTGCATGTCTCTTGCATGCAGCAAGCAGCAATGCAGCACCTGGGCGGAAGTTCCGAAAGCGGCAAGCCGTGGGTTTTTGGTAGTTTGTATGTGTGTTGTTTACTGTCTGTTGGGGCTGGGATGGGAGGCGTGTGTGTTTTGTGTGTGTGTGCGTATGGGAGGAGCGGAAGAGGGGACGGGGGGGGGTGGGTGGACTGGCTGCTGCTACCGTAGACCATGCGACCATGTGGGATATCGCGAATGAGGAGGCACGGAGGGAGGGCCGCAAGGCTGCAGCTGGAGGAGTCGAGATATGCTTTGGCGATCGGCTGGTGGGATCCGAGACATCTGAGATGGACACCCACCCCAGGGGTCCTCTTCTCGACATTGCCGGACCGACCAGATCATCAATGCGGCCCGCTCGCCTGGGCAAGCAAGCGCTGGACCTGAGTGACTGCTGCGTGTGTGTGCGCGTTCGCCCTGTCGCATTTCTGTTGGTGGATTTAGTTGTTGGTCCCCGTCAGGTCGGATCCCCTGGAGGGATGGATTGCTTGCGGGCCCAGTTGCACGGTATGCGGCCGTCCTGCCAATCCTGCTGCGACGCGTCCGATGCAGCATCTGCTGGTTTGTGCCACCTCAAACCATGTGCGGTGAAGAGGATCTGCATAAGCAATACTGGCGAGGCGTTTTTCCCGTTCTGCCCCGGCGGGTGTGTTCCTTGTATGCATTAGGGAGCCGCTGTCGGCAGGTAGAGCAGGCAGCGTGGCAGCCAGGCAGGCCTGCATTGCATGCACGCCCTGATGAAGGGGAACGGAGAGTCGGCGTCCGTCCAGACTGCGGCGTCTCACCCGAGACACCCGGGTCAGTCAGCACGAACGAATTGCTTCTTCTGCCGCCGTGTGGGATGAGGCGGGCAGGCCTGGTAGGTGAGCGCCTCACCTCACCTACCACGGTCGGTGGCGAGGAGACTCGGCGTCCTATGTGCGGACTGACCCCGCGGTAGTAGTAGCAGCTTGGCCGATGGTACCCTCTCGGACCAGGTCAAACCCTGTGGGCGATGCCGTCAAAAGACCCGGTGAGGGTGATAGTGCGCGACGCCAGATCTCTCGGGCCCTCCCCTTTCCCAGCATTCCAGGCACCCCAGGCTAAAACGGCGAGTGTCAAAGACAGCTAGCAGGCTGATAGCTCCAGATATGCAAGTCTGATTCGCAGCGACCCCGGCCGATACGGAACAGCATTTATTATCATATGGGTTCATGCCCTTGCCGCCTGGGGCCAGTGAGCTCGTCGGACGGGAGACATGGGCAGTGGTCCGGCGTTCCGGGACTTGATCGGCCCACGACTATCAGCGCGCCGTCGATGTGACAGCGCTCCAGAGGGGGCAGGGCCTAGCCACCACCCACAGATACGAGTCCCGCACGCTGATCTGATTACTATTCCCCCTACCTTGCGTCGTAGTGCGCATTCATCAGGGAGAAGGGGGAGGAGGCCGGACGACGCGGGAGCTTGGCCGACTGGACTGGCTGGGCTGCCACGTGAGATGCGAGACTTCTGCCCACCGCCAAGTCACCGGCGCCCAGCCACGACGCGGAAGGACAAAGGGGACCAGGCGTGCCAGGTTTAGTCCACAGTAGCGGGCAGAGTAGAACATTGTGTTTGGCAGGCAGAAGAAGAAACAGCGGAACGTGGCTTCGAATCTACCACGTGGCAGCCCCACTTTGCCATGCTTCCTTCGCGCACGTTCCTCGTGCTGCCCTCCTCTTTCTTTTTCCCCGAGTCAGTGGAGATTGGGCAATCGAAGGGGGGAGAGCAAGATCTGCCACAGACAAGCCAGACCAGCCTGCAGCCTACCGCATGTGCTGTAGCCTGTAGTGTAGCAGAGGGTGCCTGCCTGCCTGTGAATGGAAAGCGGAGCAGGGGGGAGTTGGGGGGGGGGGGGGTTGTTGAGTTATTGCTGTCAGCACTAGCTCTGCACAGTCCCTTTTTCCACCCGGTCCTCGCAGCCATACTGTGTACCGTGCTTTTGCTTTGCGAGTGCGAGAAAGGGGGGGGGGCCGTGGTGGTGAGTGCGGAACACGCCGTCCGCCCTTGGTTGAGATTGGTGCGGAAAGGGTATTGATCCTTCGAGGAACACGTGTCGATCCCGTTTCGGCCATCGTATCTCCTGCCTGCGAGCTCCGCACTGACGCGCCCCCGATGTGGCTGGCTGGAATCCGGCAGCGGCGTCGGTGAGGTGGCCGTCGGTCTCGGTTGTCTATTTCGAACACGCCCCGTGTCCCGCCCGCCCTTCTGATGAGAGAAGGTCCCTGGATGAAAGGCCCTGAAGCCCTGAAGGGGGCCAAAACGGATGGAGTATTGTGTGGCGTGGTCCTATCTCTCCGCATGATCTGTGTGGATGTCATTTCGGGATTTGTGGCTTTCTCGGACACAGATTGGCTCCCTGCCCCGATGAATTACAGCCTTGTGGGTTTTGCTTCTTGGTATTTGACGCTGTCGTGACGGAGGCTCAGCAGGCAGGCTACCGGCGCCCGGGGTCCTTCAGCTGAAGCATGAGGGCGTGTTCATCTCTCTGAGTGGAGGCCTATCAGATCCCAGGTTCAATCTTGGTAGAGGCGGTGGGCGGGAAGCTCCAGTGCATCTACTGCACACTTGTACAGCTGTACAGTATCACAGTATGATTAGATGCCCTGCTAGGTCGTCATAAAGCCGGCTAAAAAAAAAAAATGTGAGGCGGCCGGACGCCCTGTCAGCCTTGGAATACACGTCCCTGCTCGATTAATGAGTAGGTGGCTGTAGTAGCAAGGAGCGAGATCCGTCCTATGACTGTATTTGGCGTCGACCTTGTCCGTCTGTGTGTCTGTGTACCTTCCAGGCTCGGAGCGATAGAATTGATCTGTGTCCTTAGCCTGTCCGACTATAGCATTTTCGGCAAGTAGCTGTATACCTGCAATAGGTACTTGTGCGGCGTCGAGCTCGACTATCACAGATCTTGTCCTCCACGCGACAAGCCACACACCAACAAGGGCGGTCCCGTTCAGGATCAGGATCAGGATCAGATCGATGTCACTATTAGTGGATTCGCCTCACGGGTCTCTCGGGACTTAAAAACCCACGTGGGAAAAGGAGATTGAGATGCCAACATGGGCTCGGCTAGGTGCGCGCGAGAGGCGCTGAGGGCAGACATGCCTCCGGCGTGAACAGGCCCCTCCCCTGGCTTGACGCAGTGTCAAACTGGACTAGAGGGTGAAACATGATCCTGCTCATTCGTGTGAGGGCTGAGAATTCAGTTACGTTCAATCTCCCACGGCGACAGCCTGGACGGGCGAAACGCCATGTGATGCCCGGGGGGCTGTGGTTTTGAGTTGGATACTACGACTGGACAAGCGTTCCTCGTGTAAGTGTGTGTATGTGTTTCCGGATTTGCGCAACACAAGTTACACAGTGTCTGCCCCGCTACTACATAGGTAATTTACTGACCCATATGGCAGATATCGGTCGACAGACATGGCAAATTCAGACGGACAGCACATCCATGATGGTATTTTTACCCGGCAGTGAAAACACACAACACCCAAATCCATGCTGACAGGCCATCATGTCTGCACGTGCAGTCCCTTTTTTTCTCTCTCAACAATACGGGGTCGCCGAGTGTGGGTCCCCGGGCTGCAACACAGATTCGGGGTATCTCACCATGACAATCTGATGACAGCTTGGAATCTCGGCCCTACGCAGCCAGACGGGCAACCATGCGCGTACGCGATATGTCGTCAGTCTCGCGGTCCTTTCGTTCGTTCCTGGCCCTGTTCGTGCCCGATGCTCCTGCGAATCTCGTTGTACTGGATACATACACGCCGGACCCCAGGCACGGAGAACATGGCATAACCGAGAGCCCACAGGGCTGGCACGCGAAAACTTTAACCGGTAGAGCTAATTATATCGCCACATGGGAGAAACACGAAGGAGATATGCTGTTTGACGCCACCGCCAGATCGGTTATGAATCCCAGATCTATGTGCGTGGTTCTGCTGCCACTCGTAGGGCTCTCGCCGTGTTCTCCGTCGCCAAAAGTGCGACACGCGCGAGGCATGCCGAATCTCGGCCGGCCGCGACGGTAGCATCGCCGTAGTAGACCATCTGCTTACACACACATATGCGTACCTAGTCTAATATCTCGACTAGTTGTGTCAGATGTAACAATATGAACCGTACGTTATATTAGCCGGCGTACCACTTTTGTGCAGCATTAGTTTCCCCTGGGATCCGGCTGCACCAGTCTTTTGGGCAACTGAAGCCCGGTGCGCTCTGCAACCATCCAAGACATAAACTTTCCTAGCGAGCAACTGGACATTGTCTGATGATTTCAAACCCGGTTCAAAAAAAGAAATGAAAATTGAAAACATTTTTAAACACACGCCCCCTATGATCCGGGGTCGCCTGCCACATCAGCGCCCGGCGTCACCAGGCCACGTCCAAGGCGAGTCAGCGCGGGCCCCGAACCTGCGTCATCATCCAGTTCGCACATCACTCCAGAAAATGCGACACAAGAAGGGACCCACGGCTCGCCGGCGCGAACGTCGTTCGGGTGTTCGTGTCCCTTGGTCTGGGCCCCATTTTCTTTCGAAAAAAGGAACCCCTTCCAGGCGCCTTCTAGAAGGGCCCTTGGAACATTCACTGGAGCTTCCTTCCATGTCAGAAGGGGGGAATGAAGGGGAGGGGGAGCCTAGTGCCCGGATGTTTTGCCTCACATCACAACACGTGAGCAGCACGGTTGGCGTTCCTTGATGCTTGGGTGGCTGGAGAGCGGGTCCTTCGTGTGTCCCGTGTGAGATTTTGACACGGTGCCGGCGCGCCCAGGCACAAAACCCAGAAACCCCCCTTCCTTGTCCCATGAACATGTGGCCAGAGAGCCCACAAGAGGCCACAGTGCGGGCGCTGGGCGCGCCCTCACGCGCCCCCGGCCCACACGTTGCTTGCAGCTGCTGGAGCGCGCCGTTTCGGTGAAGTCCTGCTGCTGTGGACTTTATCGGTCAACGCGACGGGACATGTAGATTGACGGGTGACGAGGAGATGGGAGATCGCCAGCCTTACCTTACCGAATGCAAGGAACCAGCGTCCAACGTGTCAGAGATTCCAGAACGCTTTCGCCGAATCCCGTTGGCCCCAGGGCAGGCGTTCGTTCGTTGGTGTCGTTCTGCCGCCCGTTTGTGCGCACAGAGACTTTTGGACGACTGGGCTTGGCTTGGGCTGGCTGGCTGGGCCAGCTGGGCTGGACGGCCCATGCAGGGACGATGCCAACGGGTTCACCGCTACTGCGGCTCTTGGGTGAGCCTGCCGCTGATCTGCGGAGAGGTGCGCATCCACACGTGGTTTTACGCCGGTTGCTGCTGGTCTTGTGTCACTCGAGGTTCGCATCTGCCGTTCTTTCTGATGAAATGGAAACCAGGGACCACTGGACCCAAGGCCAAGGGGGGGAAGATACCCTGGCCAGCCTGGGAGGAAAAGTTCAGGCAGGCCTGTGTCGCTGCTTGCGGCTGGACCTCTACACACGGTGCACCACGCGCCTCTTGCCGCGCGACCCCAAGGTGCCGCCGAGCTCGTTACTCTTGTCGTCTAGCCTCTACAGTACTGTGGCCCTGTGCATACGGAGCAGTCTCCCGCAACCCAGCGTCGCCTCCTTGCCGGTCCAGACGTGCCCGCGTTTTGGCATGTGGCCGGACATAACGGGAGGCTCTTTTATTCCCATCTCGGACGGCGGTACTGCACTTCTTGGGCACACCGCTCCAAGGATCCATTTCCGGCTAGATTGCCATGGGGCGAAATAAATCCTAGTACAGTAAATACTGTTACGTGCTGCGCACTCTGTGTAATTTTTCGACAGCCGCCGTGCACGCCTCACCAAGGGAAAAAATAGAACCGCCACCATGTATGTCATTTCCCATCCCACAGTCTGGGCACGTAAAAAAAGGAAGCGTATGCAAGCCGGCGCTGACCGGTTCCTGACTAAGCCGAGGATTCTGGTGTGAATCAGGGAAATACCGAACATCGGCTCAGCAGATTACGGTACCACGGGGACAAGCTGCATTATTCAGGCAGTCAGCTATGCCCGAGATCCGGCTGCGATTCCTCGATTGTCGCCCGCGAGCCGGGCAGCAAGTATCATGTTGGACGGGCCCAAGATGTCTGCCCGAGGCAACAGTATTTGCCGGGGGCGGGCACGCGTTAGGGAGTCACCAGCCTTGACAGCAGGCAACTAACATGACTTGAGGGCACGAGGTGGGGCAGCATCATGCGAAGGCGCCACGCCAAGCCAGGGCCATGTGTTGGAGCGTTTTGCTGAAACCGGAGGATAAAAAAAAAGGGGATGAGACGGGCGGCCACAGGACGGAGTTCGGATTGACGATGATTGGGGCGGCAGCAGCAGCCGCATCAACAACGACGACGGGAAGAAGCAAGGAGAAAATTAAAAAAAAGAAAGACGAAAAAAAAAAAAAGGTGAAAAAAAGGAGACGAAACGTTTCTCCTACCACGCACAGTACATAGTCATAGTATGTAGACGCACAGTACATAGTCATAGAATGTAGCAGCTGCAGCGTCGCGCAGCTGCAGGGGCTGGGCCCTCAAGGCCAACGAGCTCGCACAAGCAAATCCGCGTCGCGGCTTGCCTCGTGGAAGAGATCCCTGAGGCCATGTGCAGATCCTGCCGACCCTGTCGTGCTGCCACCTACCCACCACACCCATCCAAAAGAGAATGGCGACCAACCAGTCCCCCCCCCCCCGTCACTGAAAGTACACACGCATACTGTGGTAGTTTTCACTGGGAGGACTTTTTCCTCACAGTAGCGCAGGCAGCTAGCGAGCTTGCCTTGCCTACCCTCCCCCCCTCAGCCAATACCGCCTTCTGCAGCATCATGCCATTGGCGAAGGGCGCAACCGGCAAACACATGGCACACCCGGCAGGATCTCACCCCCTCCCTCTTCAACACGCCCGTGCTGTCCTGCACCTTGGCCCGCGTCGAATTTGGACACTTTGCGCCAGCCAGCCCTGGCAAACCGGCCACGATGTCAGAAACCTATACCCACCAGGCCAGCCCGGCGCAGCGGTAGTTTCTTTTTTGCTTTTCTTTTTTCTCTCCTTCTTCTTCTTAACTCCGGCGTTCTTGCCGGCAGCTGAACAAACACGCACATTCAGACGCCTGTTTCAGACGCTCCCTGAGATGGGACCAAAGGGCTGGTCGTCCGGGCTTTGCTCAAGATGATCTGCGGACGCCGTTATTTTTTCTTTTCTTCGTCATCATTTTCCCTTGCTTGCAAGGAAGCCACCCGCATAGATGGTGTTGGGTTGGTTACTCGCATGCAACCCGGTCGCGCGTGGCTTTCGCCTCCCCGGCCCCCAATGCTCCGTTGGCCGGAGGGAGGTTTGCTGACCAAAGGGACCGCGCAGGGCGGAACTTGTGGTTGTCCGTTGCTGTTGTTGACATGCGAGTTGGCTGGCCGCTGATCTTGGTCTGCTTCTGGGCTGTGCTGATCGGCAAGGCAAGGCCAGAGGGCCTGATCATGGGCCCCATGTGGCAAAGGCAGGTGGAAGGCGTTTCGGGAGCATGCGCGCTCCAATGAACCTCGTCCCGCCCTATGATGTGATGTGCTTGCACAGACGCATCTCGACCAGTTGGCTCTGCTCTTCCCTTTTTTGTTTCAGCCCGCCAACAAGAATCCCACGTGGTCTCAGAGCCGGGGGTTTGGTGGTGGGGAGATCTTGCCCGTTGGTGGTGGTGCCCGCACCGTCAGTAAGCAAGCAGCAGCAGCAGCAGCAGCAGCAGTTACACCAGGTGTGGTTTTGCGGCTGTGGACGGGAAGGTACAGTACAGGGAAACCCGGGGGGCCAACAGCCCGGATTGACAGGTCGTCGCCCCCTCGGCCGGGGGAGCTGAACGTAGTGACGGTCCAATGGACTGGCTGGGTTTGCGACGTGTTTATTTCGGACGCCGATAAAAATAACGATTTGGAAGAGGCCGTGTTTCTGTTCTGTTTGCGGCGAGGCGTCTTTGCTGTGCTGGATGTCTCAGGTTCTCTCCTTGATCGGGACCCGAGGGGAGAAGAACCGCCCATGAATGGACGAGCCAGGGTACCACAGCTCGTGGGTTGGGGGATCATGTTACTCCGCCCTCCGCTGCCCTCCGAAGGCGTTCGAATCCGGAGCTGGTGATGGATGGATGGCTTGCTTTCCTTTCTGGGCAATGTCGTGGCCGGTCGTGGCCCAATGCGTACGGATGGGATACGCGGGGGCCTTTGTCTAGGAGGAGCTCGATAGTTCATTCATTCATCCACTCGCTCACTCACTCACTCACTCATTCATTGATCAGTCAGTCATGCAAGGGACCAACACCGTGCCGGCAATAGCGATTCTCACCACGTTGTTATGTGGAATCCGTTTCATCGCCGGTTCGTCTTGACTGACCATATCCTGTACTGTAAGGCGGGCTTCGTGATCCACAGCCTGTCTACCTTTGCCTCCTCTGCCTGGATCTATCTGGTTGACGTCCTGCAAGTCTTAGCAAAAAGAGCTGTGCCGAGGGCCGATCTTGTACTTCTGCAGGAGCCTAGCCGGGGGCTGCCTGGGGCGTAGTAGCCCTGCTGGCCCGAACGGGTTTAGGTGGGTGACAGCCTGGGGGGGGGTTGTTTCTCGCCCCCCTCCCCTTGCCCCCCTCTCTCTCGTACTGAGCAAAAGAACTGCAACTGCGTCGTACCTTTTAGATGTCGCAGCTGCCCTGGTGCGAGTATGGACGGTGTGTGCGACACTGTGTAGCCTGTACAGTACCAGATACCCCGCCGAATGGCCCCATGTGCCATGCGATGCGGCACCCTGATGCAATGACGCCCCATGTCCTGGTCCTCCTTTTTTTCTGCCCTCCCTTGAGTGGGGCCGGCAGCTCGCTTTTTTATTTTTTCTCACCCCCCCTTCCATCACATTGCCCATCCTCCGCAGCTTCTAGCACATGGCTCCCGGGAGTGTCCCCTGTCGTGCCAATTTTTCCACCCCATACTGTACACACAGTACGTAGATACGTAGCGTAGTACCCAACCCCGCGGCCGACCGTCTCTCGCTCTGTCTACCGTTGCTCTTGATCGCATGCTGCTGGTGCTGGCTTCCCTCTGCTTTGCGTTCATTGATGAACATGGGCATGGCATGGTGTTGTGAGCGTGTGTGAGACCCTCTTCTCTCTCTCTCTGCCTGTTCCCGCGTGGTCGCCTCGTCACTCGTCACCCCCGTCACCCGCCCGTCAACTTGTCACTTGTCATTTTCTGGCATTGTCGCTCCAATCTACAATTGCTACTCAGTCTCATTGCTACCTACCGTACGCACACTCGAATTCAGCCAGCGTCAAGTCCAGTCCAGCCCAGTCCAATCCGCCATCCCATCCCCATCCGACGGACGCTTTCGGTTTAATTGCCTGGCAATTGACAATTTGAGAGGAAGACATTGGGTGCGTAGACTGCCTGCTTTGCCTTCGTACCATACCACCCACACCCCCCCCTTCGTGAGTTGCTTCTGCTCCGTCGCCCCCTGGCTCAGTCAGTCTCATCATTCCACGCCCGTTTCTTCCAGTCATCACCACCACCACTCGCTTCTTCACCGTTCGGTTGCCCCATTCCACATCTCTCTTTCGTCGCACTCCCCCCCAGTCTGCGAATCTGTCCTAGGGCTGTGCGTACCCTGTTGTGGTCCTGCTGTCTCGTGGTTCGATTTTTACCTTCTTTTATCGGCCTGGGATAGTGGCCCAAAGCCCACAGCAGCTCCCAGCACAGCACGGCTCTCCCAGCACAGTGCAGTGCCGTGCGGTAGTATAGGTACGTTCTTTCTCAGTCAGTCTCGCCCTTTCCCTCTCGCCTGGCCCATTCCTTGGCCGGTTCCCACCTGCCAATGGAGCTGCAAGCGCAAGTGTGAGCCTCTCGGTCGAGTCGACGGTTCCTCTTTTCCCACCCCTTCTCGTCGCTCAATCAACCCTCGCCGAGCACCAGTCGGACAGACCAGAGCAGAGGAGCCACCAGGAACCACAGGAACCACAACGGTGCAGAGCGCGAGAAGTGGTTGATGCTCACGGCCCAGCCTGGCACCGCCAAATGACCCCAATCTGTGGCATCCATCATCCTCGCTGCCCTGACCCTGCCCACGGCCTTGTTCTCATCATCCTTACCACCCGAGTCCGTTCGTACTGTACTGTCCTGTCTCCTGCCCTCTTACCCAAGCACCAGCAGTCCCAGCTCCATCCACGCCGGGACCAAGACCAGACAAGACAAGACCCAGGCCCAACCCGCTCTTACTAACTTCCTTCCTGCCTTTGTTAGATGGCTGCCGGCGTATCATCTCCTGCCCGCCCAAGCCCAGTCTATCTTCACGATCCATTGTCCCACACAAACAATAATTCCTCCAACTTCAACTCTGCCTCACCTCAACACTCTGTTTCCACCTCATCCCGCCCCAGCCTGAGCTCCCTCACCTGCCCACCTCCAGCGGCACCACAACCACCACCACACCTGTCCCTATCCTCTGCCAGCAACCAAGGCAATCCGCGTCGCCCTCCTCCTGCCGTCAGTCCTAACAGCACCACCGCCAGCACTCCAACGACGCTTGCTTCTTCTCCTCTTTCATCCTCGCCGCTCGAGCCTGCCCCAGACTCCGTCGTGCTCACGCGATCCCGACCACAGCTGTCGCCCGTCAACTCTGCCCGAGGAGACCCGAGGCTCCAGAAACCAGGCGGCTTTTTCGCATTTGCTGCCTCTGCCATTGATCGCACCCAGAGTGCAATTGCAACCATTTCTGACCAGACCGTCCGCCACCAGCGATCCCTCAGTCGGCTCTCAATCACCGGCGATTTTGCTGCACACCACCTCAGCGCCGAGCCCTCGCCCGACAGGATCTCGAGATACCGCCCCGCCTCGACACTGTCGTCGGCGTCGTCCTCGAACCTGCTGAGCCCTCAGCCAGGATCCAAGTCTCCAATCAGCCCGGGCTTTTCGGCTCAGGATCCTCCCTACTCACGACCCTATTCTGAGACCGATCCCTCGCACCCCCCGCCAATTCTCCTGCCGAGAATTGACAACAAGATGCATCAAACATCGTCAAGGCTACTGCGCATGACGGATGACGACAGGCCGTTCACCAAGGTGAGTTATCTTCAATCTGATTCGTTTTTACCCGCCGGCAGCCGTGCCCCCAAAATAGCCCAGTAATCAGCAACGGCACTGCTGCTGCTGTACTGCGCGGGGCAGCGGCACGCCCCGGCCTGCGTATTCGGCGACTGACAGTACCCTGCAGGACTTCAAGGATCTCTTTGCAACGCTGATCGTCAGTCTGCTGCCGCTTTCAGCCCATCGCGTGCGCTTGACCAAGGTCGAGCACACCTTCCTGTCAGAAGATGCCATCAACAATCTGGGCTCTCTCAAGTTCTCCCAGTCCAACCGCATGCCCGACCCTAAAGATCCTTCCCGAATCGTAACGACGACAACCACCACCACATTCTCAATGGCGAAAGACATGGCCCGCTCGATATGCCAGCGATTCTTGGAGGCACGTTTCATCGAGTCCGCCGACGGCAAGTACCAGCAGGTGTACACCATGAAGGGCTCCGTCTGGCAATTGACACCCAAGGGCATTTCTATATTGGATCGCTTCTGTTCGAGGAACGGTATTCAGCAGAAGCAGGTGGCAGAGCTGATCGGCAACTCATTACCCCAGCTCGTCATCTTGGAAAGAGAAGGACAGACGGATAAGCTGACTACTGACCGTGGCACCATCGAGGTGCTCTTCCGGAGGTTTGTCGGCATCGGGGGATTTAACCTCAAGAACAACGTGAATTCCGCCGACTCGGACTCAGCGATTACCGCGATGGTCTGACTGGCGTCAAGATGGCTGCCGAGCGGAAAGTGGGAGGCAAGACTTTTAAGCACACCTTTACCGGCAAGGCGGCCACCGACTGGCTGATGGACTGTTCCACCACCGTAGATCGACGGGAGACCATCGAGGTCGCCGGTTTGTTTGTCGAGTACGAGCTCTTGGAGGCTATCCAGCAGGACCGGGCCTACATGTCACAATATCCTGGCAGCCATCTGTTCCAGCCCACAAAGCATGCCATCTACACGCTCACGCCAAGAGCTCACGACCTGGTGAACGGCGCATTGACTCGAGGGAGGAGCTCGGAGGGCGAGGTGCAATCCAGCGGGATCAGGCCGGGCATTGCTCGCGACTCCAACACCCAGAGGCTGGACAAGATCCTGGGCGATCCCGCGCTTCGACTGCTCTTCCGCGAGAACCTGAGGGAGACGCACTGCGAGGAAAATCTGTCATTCTACATTGATGTGGACGAGTTCGTGCGCAGCTGCAAGCAGGCCATCCGACAAGCCCAGAAGAACCCAACGTCGACATCGATGGATGGTATCAAGGAGATCATGGCTCAGGCTTACGGCATCTACAACGCGTTCCTCGCCCCGGGCTCGCCTTGTGAGCTCAACATCGACCATCAACTGCGCAGCAACCTTGCCACCCGCATGACTAAGGCAGTGGGCCAAGATGTCGCCATGATTGATACGCTTCACGAGGTGACGGCCCTATTTGAGGATGCGCAGAACGCTGTGTTCAAGCTCATGGCCAGTGTAAGTCGGACATCTCACCCCAGCAAGTCCCATACGACGCCGATGCTAACATGCACACAAGGATTCCGTGCCCAAGTTCCTGCGGAGCCCAAAATACGAGCAGGTCTTGAAGAACTACGACTTCGATACGATAACGCACCCCGCCGGCAAAGATTCCGCAGCACCTGGTCGATTGCTCGAGCGAAGCCAAAGCCGATCGAACCGCAAGTGAGAAATGACAGAATTCGAGCACTCATTTCTCTCCTAAGATCAGTCCGACCCTTTGCAACCGCGGCCATTCGGCGCAAGCAGCAACGTCTCGTCCATGCCCGCACTCGACCGCCAAAGATGCCGGCTTGCCAATAGTCACAGCAGAGACTGTTTGGCTCCGAACTTCCACACTTGCTCGCTGGGTCTGACATCACGGTATCGACCCGCCACTTGTTGGAGCGATTAGTCACGGCCTACAGCTTAAAATGGCTTGGGATCAGTGTTACGCGCATCCTCATTCTGCGTCTCGTTCCTGGTGTGGACCTTGGACGATGAGATGATCGACAAGATTCGTCGCACGATTGGGTAGTCTCGGTACCGTTGAAATCCCTCGATTACATTCGCCTAAGTGATCCCCACTTTTATTGCCCATCGCATCGCACACAAACCGGATGTACCTCCACCTCTGTGGCCCGCCGCATGTTCGAGGAAGCGTTGGGTCAGCTTTTCATTTTTCTCTTGCGTGATTCGGAAGTCAAGGCGTTGGGCTCAGTTTCGGCATAGACATGGCCCAGGCAGTCCATATTGAAGAAAGGGGGACGACGGGTGCTCGGCCTCTACGACGGATTCTTCCTTCCGGAAGCATCCAAGACTAGCGTTTTGATGGAGCGCATTTGGGTGACCGACTCGCTGTGTCATCATTGCATTTTATTTTTTCTTCTTCTGTTGGTGGAATGGAGGGGAGGGGGGGAAGGATTGTGCGAGTCCTTGGCTCGGAGTGGTCAAGGACTCTAATTCTCTATGGGACAGGATCTATGATGTAAAAGGCAGGGGCCGGTACGATTCAGCACGTCGAACAGCTCGGTGTCAGGGGGACGGACCGTATAACAGAGGGGCTTGTTACCATATGATATGGCCCTGAGCTATTTCGGCACAAGAGTGTACATAACGACGGACCATTATACGATACCAGTCGATGAGATCGACCGCTTCTTAGATGACCATTAACACACTACGAAAAAAAGGATCGCCGCTTTGGCTTTGCCGACACGTTGAACAGTGCTCTTGGTGCTCTTGGACAATGATGATGGAATGTGTGATTGGTGTGTGTGGTGTGTGAGGGCTGTCGCGTGCTGATGGGCAGCCGGGCAGGCTGACTGGAATGTGCCGCCACGGAAGCATTTCTCGAGACCAACAACACGCTTTGTTTGTTTGTCATACCAGCAATGTGTCATTAGACAAGCACTGTCGGCGGGTTTAATTGCAGATTCTTGTGGCCAGGTCGATCACGGGCCTGGACTAGTCGTCCGCATCCATATAAGACTGCCTCGCCTCTTGAGCCTGGTGATGTGACACCTTCTTCCGTATCGCAATTGCTTGGCCTCGACCGCAGTCTCACTCGTTCGACTTGACGTTCTTCACATTCGTTAACAATTCTACGTTGCCACTTGTTGAGAAAAGACCTCTGCGCCACCGAGTCAACCTTCTTTTTCGTTCCGCAACCCCGAGACAGTAGACACAAGAAACAACACAAAAGAAAAGAAAAACAGACACAGACAGACAGACAGACAAGATGCAGATGCGAAACCTCCTTACCCTCCTCGCGGCCTCGGTGGCTGCCGCCCAGCGGACGGGCATCCCGCCGCCGGCCATGAACGGCACCATCACCACGACCATCGTGGTGAACTCGTTCGTGACCTACTGCCCCGTGCCCACCGTCATCACCTGGAAGGACGTGTGCTACACGGCCAAGACCCCCGGGCCCGTGACCATCACGAACTGTCCATGCACCATCACCACCGTAAGTAACATATTCGATGTGTGAGTGTGTATATACATATGTATATACGACACACACGCGCACACATACATACCACCACCTCGGCAACGGATCCCAGGCTAACAACAGAACCCAACACAGACCGTCCCCAAGGTCACCGTCGGGCCTCCCCCGGTCTACACCAAGGAGGGCATCCCGCCCCCGCCGCCCAAGAACGACTACCCGCCCCCTCCCCCTCCCCCTCCCCCTCCCCCTCCCCCGGCGCCGCCAGTCAAGGGCGACTCCCCCATTGCTCCTCCCCCACCACCACCACCCCCCGCTCCCCCGGTCAAGGGCGACTCCCCCGTCGCCCCTCCGGCCGCGCCCGTCCCGGCCGCGCCCCAGAGCGGCCAGCAGACCGGCGCGTACCAGCCGGCCGCGCCCAAGCCGACCTACGTCACCGCGGGCGCCGCGGGCCTCCAGGCCTCGGCGCTCGTGCTGGCTGCCGCGCTCGCGGGTGTTGTGGCGCTGTGAGGGAGGGATGGATGATCAGCTGTGTGCGTTGGGAGGAGGGAGAGGGAGAGAGCTTATTCAGAAGGGGGGACTGGCATGTTTTGGTGTTAATTCCACACAAGGCATCACAATCATCTTTTCTCTTTTCGCTTCACGGTTTCGGGACGTCTCATGTAAATCGTTTCTTCCCCCCACCACCTAGGGTATTTTTTCGGGTTTCAACTTTTTTTTAATTTTAATTCTTTTTATTTTATTTTTGTGTGGGCGTGGAATATGAAGGAGTGAGGGAAGGGAAAGGTAGTTGCGAGGAGGCATATCTGTCTCTCTTGCCTTGCTTCTTCTCTTTTCAGGTCTGCTACTCACGAAGTCGACGTTAATATGGGCTTTTGGGATGGAGAAAACATGCGATCGGGGACGGGGAGTTTGAGGGGGAGGTGGTGCGTGGCAACGAAACGAAGCATGAACAACATCCTTTTTGTATTTTTTGACTGTGGTTTGCATTGTGCTTTTCCCGGTTCTATAAACAGATTTTACTCTGGCGCAGAGGACATCAGAACAATGGCACTGCATCACTTAGAAGAACCTTGCGTTTTCTGCGTTGTATAATGTGATATTGTTCCTGGCACAACTTGCCAATTTACGCCTTGCCACTATCGAAAGCGAGCGAAGGGGTATTCTGAAAAGGGGGGTATCCTTAAACGATCACACGTCGGGGATAGCATCTCAACTCCAAGACTCCACAACCCAACGCTTCACCTATCCGGAAAATCTCCACAGGCGGTACAAAAAAAGAAGAGAGACACAGATAAAGGCCACATACCAGAACACAACCCGCCACCACAGCATAACCGATCACCGAGGCAACGTGATATGAGCCTGAGACAGAACCCCCGAGTAAACAGCTCCAAGCAGATATGGAGCGGCGCCGGGGCGTCGCGGATCCAAATTACCACTCGCCCGCCGATTCCCCTCTGGCACGCAGCCGATATCATCAAACAACCCGCCACTAGCGCCGGGCCGCCCGAAGCGGAAGAAAATAATCGGAACAGCCAGGCCGGCAGGCAGGCAAGAGGGGGGTCATTCATTCCAGCTCCGCGATAAAAGGCGAGTCCAGGCGCGCGCCCATTCCAGCGCGGCCCCCAGGCCTCAGCACCGACGGGTGATGCGCGCGGCCGCCGCCTCGCGCCTGCTCCCCCCCCTTTGCCTTCCTGAGCCCCTCGGACCCGACCAGCTCCGCAAAGAAGAGGGGCGTGCGCGGCGGCAGCGGCTCGTCCGGCGAGGAATTGCTGCCGCCACCTGCGCCTCCCGAGTACGGGTTCAGGGACGGGTACTCCGGTTGGTCGTCGCCGCTGCTGCTGGTCCTGGGCTCCGATACGGAGGGCCGGCTGGTCGCTGCCGTCGCCGTGGACCCGGCGGAGGAGTCTGAGCTCCGGTACGAGACCGAGCGGCGGCCGCCGCTGCTGTTGCTCGTCGTCATCGTCGTCGTGCCTGGTAGGGGCTGTGTCACGTGGGCCGAGCCGACGGATAGGTTCCGCACGCGGAGGGGCTGGGGGTAGAGTGCGTTGTCGTGGTGGGCCGGCGGAGGGAGGGAGTAGTGCTCCGGGCGCTGGGGCCGCGCGGGGGGGAGCGCGTGTGCTGCTGAGGGGGGCCAGGCTGCTGGGCGGTGTTGGTCGAACTGGCTGGGAGGGTTGGTGGATTGCGAGTGTGATCTGTGATGAGTGACGGCTGGTGCGTTGCGACGCTGCTCCCCCATTTGCGGGCTTGGGTATCGCAAGGAAGGTAGGCGTCCAGGCTGATATCCAGGAACGAAGGGGCTCCCGAGCTGTGGAGGTGGGCTCCTCCTCGTCCCCGCCGTCGCTGCCTGGCCGCTGTGGCGATGAGCATGCTTCTGCGATGATTGCGACGGTGAGAACAAGACCGGCTTCTCCTCCGCTGCGCTCGAAGTCGACCGTCCGGTGTAAACGCTGTCTTTGTCCGAAGACATGGCCAATCTTGCCTTCTCGACGAGGTGGTCCACGAGCGTGGCGTGGGATTTCTTGAGGTTCTTCTTGACGAAGCCGGTCATGAGAAGGTTGCAGCGGAGGTCGACGTCTTCCCGGATATACAGCCCCGTCGCCGGAGCGCCGATGCCCAGCTCCACCGGTTCGGCGGGCTCACCAGGTAAGGTCCCGCAGAGCGTCCACTTATCCCTGATGTCGAGATTGAGCGGCGCGCGACAGTGTGTCTGGATGCCGTCCGGGAGGTCATGGAACGCGCATGTATATGAGATGTCCCCGCTTGCCAGCCCCCCTGGCAGATATGTGATGCGGTCGGTCAGGGAGTACCAGATGCAGTTCTTCTCATCGGCTGGGGCGTCCGCAGGCGGCTTGATGGGATGCCTCTCCTTGACCAGGGGATTCAGGTCGATCATCTCCAGGTGGTTGTGGAGAAAGTTGAGGACGACCTCACGCGCGATGCCCGCAGGCAGCGGGGTGATTGATGTGAACACCGATCTTTTAGACATGGTAGTCTTAAGTTGCGCTTGGTGACAGGCGATGCCGATGTGTCCTGACGGTGAGATTCAACCGGAACGGAAACAGACAAGCGAACAATGCTGCCCGTTTCTTTTGGGTCCTGGACCCAACCTCCGCGCCGTCGACAACCAACGGGATGAGGATTAGCGGCAAAAGGCCAGTCAGCCAACAGCGTCAACTGATCCTCTTGCGTTGGGAGTATAATGGTGCGTCTAGAGGCTGCGCATGAACAAAAAAGGGTGAGAGAAGGAGGCACTAGCCACAGATGATGAGGTAGTGACTGAGACAATTGAGTCCGTGGTCTGAGTTCGATGTCGAGACAAGTCGATAAGTGAAGGGCAGATAGACCCTGCAGGTAGGCGTTCCAAACCCAAAGTCAAGGTTGCAGGTCGAACATGAGACGGCCAAAAGCTTATTGCTTTTGCTACAGCACCAAAATTGCCATTCTGGTAGTCTGCAATGGAGGCAAAGCTCATCTTGGCCGATCCTGAACTCGCCTCCGGATGTTGGAGAAGCCAGGTGCCGCGCCACGACGGGTGGCAGCAGTACCACGGTCGGAGGGGTGTGTGTGCAGGCTGTGCATCCGAAAATAGTGCTGACGGGTGTGCTAGGGCGGCCTGCTGTGCGGGAGGATCGCGCTCGGCAGCAATGGAACCACCCAGCATCAGACGCCAGCCGCAGCAGGCGTGCGTGCATATGATGAGCCTTTTGCTTAGACGCTCCTGTCCCGGGAGACTGCGCTTCCGCGAAAAAGGTGGCCCGGCCGGCCGGTTTTGCCTACCAAGCAATAACTTCCACAAACACCCTGCTCCCTGCGGCACAGACTTGTTTATTTCCACATCTACTAAGCCGTGACAAAACATGGCCGGCCTGCACACGGGCCATAAACCATGACCTGTGGGCTAAAACAGGGCGAGCACATCGTGTGAATGGTATCATTTCATCTATGAGACATCTCATGGCCGATACCACCATAATGCCAATTTTCGCAATCCCTTGGAACGCCGTTTGATGCCCGCTTTTCCCTATCTCCATACTGTCACTGCAACTCACCTCCCTCGTCCTGGCCTGTCTCCTTGATGATGACCATAAGCCAGCCTCACGTGTGGTGGTGACTAGCCGCCCGGTCAGAGCCCATTCCCCGAGTCAAGAATCTGACCCGAACGAAAATTATTCGGCTTCCTCGTGCTGGACGTGGGCCGGTTGACATGCTGTCTGTTGTCGTAGTCTGGTCATCTCTCAACGTAATGTGCGTCCGACCTCGTTCAACGACGCCCCAATCAGATAGACGCCGGGGCCGCATCTTTCCTCCAGCCCTTGGACCTCATGTTGTTCTCGATCTGCTTCCAGATGCTCTCGACAATCTCCCTGTCGCGGAAGCGGCTGGCCTCGGCGCCGGGGAGGCCCGGGTCCCTCCACTTGTCGACGGTGAAGCACTGGACGCGGTGGCCCCAGTTCCGGACGTTATCCGGGACCTGGTCCCCGCGCCAGCCGACGTGGACGCCCAGGACGTGCCTGAAGAGCTCGTTGGGGTTGCTCCACTTGTAGTTCTTGAACTGCCACGGCTGGCCCGTCGTGAACACGGCCACCACGCGGTTCCAGTACTCGGGCTTGAAGTTCTCGGGGCCCTCGACCAGGATGAAGCGCATCGCCCGGTTCGGGTCGATCTCGCGCATCACCCGCATGATGTTGAGCATCGTCGCCGTCGACCCGCTCTCGGGCAGCTCGTACCGGCCCGTCTCGAGGAACGCCCGCACGTTGGAGATGCGCAGCAGCGACGACGCGGACGGCGACAGCAGGATGATGGGGTCCGGCCGCTTGGCCGGCTTCTGGTTGATCGGGAGCGCCGCGCCGCCTCCCGCCGCGGCAGTGGGTGCCGGCTGCTGCCCGGGCTTCCGCGTCGTGAACAGCATCGCGTGCTTGCGGACGCCCGAGAAGTCGATGGGCTTCACGCCCCTCAGCGCCGTGTTGCGGTCCCCCATCTTGCGCTCCCCGGCGTAGATCTGCTGCAGCCTCGGGTCCAGCGACCCCTTGCCCGCCCGCGCGGATGCAGCAGGCTGGGATGAGCTCTTGAGGGCCTCGGCGGCCGCCGGCGCGGCGTCGCCGGGCAGCTTCTTGATGTACTCGCTCTCGCCGCCGCCCTCGAGCCAGGTGATGAGGTCGACGCGCTCGACAAAGGCGAGCTTGTGCACGGTGGCGCCCAGGCCCTTGGCGGCCAGCTCCTCGTTCAGCGCGGTTGCGGCGGCATTGTAGTCCGGGATGGCGAGGTCCCGGTTGACCCAGGCGAAGTAGATGGAGCGCAGGTCTATTGTGGTGGACTCGTCGGGCTGGAACCGCGTGGGCGAGTCGATGGGGAGGGCTGTGGAGTCTGCGAATCGGATCTGTGTAGCTTGTGACAGAGGCGCCTCGTCGGCCGAATCGCCAGCAACGGGGGTGACGGGCTGGCCTGATGCGATTGCCTGTCGAAACAGGAGGAGCGGGTCCTGTGCTGCTGCAGCCATGATCGCGTTCGAGTCTTCTCGAGACGGTCGCCCGAGGGGGTATCCGATTGGGTCGCGGCACAAAGCTGGAGATGATAGTGTCAGTTGTTAGGTGCGACAAAAAGTACAGCCTTCAGAATAAGGCTGTCGACGGGTGCAGGCTGTAGCTACCTGGGTGAGTAGCACTACGGTCTGGGCGCACGGCCGGTCCCTGTCGCTCGGCAGCAGGGGTGCAAAGTACATACCTAGGTAAGTGACAGGGGCATGATATGTAAACGATCTTGGTCGATATCAGCCTCGAAATCATTTGCTGCAACAATGCATCAAATCAAAAGTTTCTGGACCTAGACGAAACTTTGTACGCTTGTTAACAATTGTTTGTATCGCTTTGTTCGTTTTCTTTATTCCACCACGAGGTAGTACTCGCTTTCAAGAGACACTCCAGGAAGCTCGTGTTGGTTATTGTCCTCTGTTACTGTTGTGTCTGTCCACCTGAGGAGACCATAGGGAGGAAAGTGGCCAACGGCGCGAAAAGTATGAGGAGATACTCAGCATTTGAGAAAGAAAATTCGACGGCAAAGAGACATAAAGAGCCAGTAGAATCACTATTGTTGCCCCAAACGGAGTCTGTGTTACAACACGATGTGACAAACCTCGATGGTCGATACTTGGTGGAGCGCAATCTGAATGACCACCGTTGAGACCGCAATAGGGCGTAGCTATAGTTGCTAATTTAGGGAGCTTATAGGTCCGATGGGGGATTCATGTCAGCCAGACAACTATCAGTGACTACTGGTTTTCTATCAGGGGCTCTCCATCAACTCCTCCTCGGCAACCCCAGCCTAATCATCCATAGATGCCTGCTTTGATCTTCCATGAAACTGGATAGCGATAATGATCAGCTCAATCTGGCTTTTTGACAAGTGGTGCCCAAGTGAAACTCACCACGCAAACTCCCTTTCCTTTGAGCCTATGCATTTGGTTGGCTGGGCACATGGGGCTGGAGGGAAGGTGTTCCGGCATATCGAATTCGAAAAAGGAGACGCCTTTCACTGGGTCTCTTCGTACCAAAGCCTGCGGTGCGTCCCACCACTCCCGCCTCTCGGCGTCGGCTCCCTTGCGGAATGACAACACCCTCGGTGCTGCCCGGACAGAGCTTGCGGAAGATGATGCCGAGTCGTCCGTGGGCACAGGGTGTTTGATATCCATGAAGAGGCTCCTCGGGTGGCCACCCGCGGATTGTTTGATAGGTGGCGTGGCTACAGACGTAGCCTCCTGGCGATCTTTAGTATAAGTTCTGTACACTTCAAGGTAGACTTGAACAACGTACATCGGCGGGGTATGATCCCATGGCGCCGCACGCTGGTTCATCATTTGGGTCAGTTTACACCTTTCACTGGTGGGAAGGACATTCTTACCTTGGTGCCTTGTGTAGCCATCAACATCACACGCCGGGCTGGCCGGGGAATTCGGCCCAATCCACTGCGGAGTGTTCGGGCTCGAGGTGCTCGTATGGCTTGTTCGAGGTGACGATAGTGTGTCTTTGCGATTCTGAGGGGCCTTGCTGAACCATCCACGCAGGCTTTTGAGCGGCCAACCGGTGGCGTACTCTTCCTTCTCCTCCGGTGGTGTAAGAGGTCGGGGGGGATCGACTGGCTTTTGGGTGAAGTAACTAGGCGCCGCGTCCACAGCTGCATCCTTGGCTGGTGTTGGGAGTGCCTCCGTATGGTTCTCAATCTACTACTTTCAGCTTTTCTGACCCATATGCGGAGCAACCCAGGAGAAAGCCACTCACTCACTTTTGATCGTTGGAAAAGGCTCCAGGAAGACTTGGACCTGGGTGCCTTGCTCTTCTTTTGAAGGCCCGATGTAGCACTGAGCTTGCCGCTCGATCGTCTGCGAGAATGTAAAGGCTGCTCATCCATTGTATTGCTGCCAGCGGAACTCATCTGCTGATCAGCAGGACGCTGCAAGGCTTGTACCTGGGCAGCCTCCGAGAGCCATGGGCTGTGTGGAAGAGTCCTGGGAGGGCTGAACGACCCAGAGTTCTTGTTGGGAAGGTAGAGTTGCGGAAGACTCACGGGAGGGGTCGATTGAACTGTCTTCGGAGAGAGATCTCGCAGCTCTTGAACCTGAGAAGGCGCTGGGCCTCCAGTTCCCCTCGATGTCCATTTGAATATCTTGCCCGCTGAGCCCGCCGATATTGTACCCGGGTTCTTCAAACTAGGCCGGCGTGGAGCCGGCCTCTCTGCCCAGTATCCATCTGGAAACCACACCCACTCAAACCCTTCCTTTGCTGGCCGGGGGGGATCATGACCACCGGTATTTCTGGAGTTGTGCGCAGAGTCTCGGGCAGTTCCATTCCAGAAACCCTGCGCTGACAGTGAAGGGGAGTCACGGCTCATTTGAAGTATCGATGAATTGGACGAGTCTACGCTCGAGGCTGGTGAGTGCCAGAGGATTGTCTATTGTTCCGAGTGAAAGCGGCTTGGTCGATGCTGTACTGTCCGTGTCCGTGTCTATATGCGGCCCAGGAAGTACGCTGTCGAAAGACAGATCGTCGAGTCTAGCCAAAATCTTCTTGAATCTCTAACACACAGGGCCGAGAATTGTCCTATCCGACTGTTATTGCGTGCTGCTAACCCGAGTACGAGAAGTTCGTTGAGATTGAGGATGTAGCAAGAGACTTGGTGATATCAAGTTACGGTAGGTGATCTAGGTAGCAGCGTGGAAGGTTTGATATCAAGGATCGAGGTTGAGGTAATGATGTACTGCCAGTTTGTTGTGAGTGTTTCGTGACAGGTTTCTGTCGGCACTGAGTCCTCGTTTTCTTAAAGTTTTAGAAAGTCAACATGTTCAAAAATGGGCAGGCACGACGAGCAGGGACGGGAAGCAACGGACTGGAAGAGCAACTCGACAGACTCAGCCACGGCCTCCATAGAGGCCACGTGCCCTGACAGACCAGATGATTTTCCCTCGGAAATGATCAGATTGTTCCAAGAAAGCATGGGACCGATATCTTTGTGAGCACCATCTGTCCTCAGGAAGAATACCCCCAATGGATGACAGGTCAGTCAGTCTCTTATTCGTTGTGTATCCACGAGTATAAAACCCTCTCTCTATCCTTATGCTACCTCCATTCCGGTATCAAATCCATTGCTGTGCCGCCATCCATAGTACGCCAGAGCGCCGCGTTCTCCCTAGGAACGTCCATATCTAAATGCCGAACACCGACTTCAGCCGCTCGTATGTAAAGAAGCTGACCGCACTCATGGGCACGATCTTCACGTATCCGATCGTGAGACCGACGAAGAGCCCCCGAAACCCCCGCTCCTTCATGATCAGCGCCGCCGTCTCGGCGATGCGCAACCGGTGGCCGTCGCCCACCGCCCCTGCGACCTGCATCCGCCGCCGCACGACCTCGAGCGGGTAGGAACATGTCTGCGAGACCAGTCCCGCCACGCCGCCCGCTAGCAGTTCCGCCCAAGATTGTAATGGCGGCGGCTTTCCTTCTGGCGCGTTCCTGCGCTGCGGTAATGTCGTCCACTTCGCGATCAGGTGGTGTCGCAGCAAGTCCCCCATTGTGTCGTGAGTGAGGAAGGACACGCCGGCGTAGGGAAGCATTCCAAGTATTGTCGGCGAGAAACCACGGTAGAAGTTGATCATACCTCTCTGTGGTACAACAGCCTCAACAGTCGAGGCCGCCGCTGTCGCTAATTTGACGGGAGCAGGGCCCTGTGTCCCGGCGGCAGGTGCAGCGCCTGGGTGCTCGTTGTAGATTTGCCTGCATATAGAAGATAAGGACGAGCGGTCGTGTTGTTTCGTTTCGAAGGCCAGTCGGACCCGTATTACCTCCAGTGGGTAGGTGAAGAAGACCGAGGTTGCTCCGGCGAGAGAGCCGCTCAGGAGCCGCCTCAGGGGAGTCTCGTGGTCTTTGGTCGGGATGACGGCGGATCGTATTTGCTCGTATGCGAGGAATTTGATGCCAGCGTACGGGAACACTCTTAACAAGGTGGCAGAGTGACCCCTGAACAGTCCTGCGGTGCCCTGCTGGCGGTATATCTCGTTCATAGCGGCGGCTGTACCAACCCAGGACCCAGAGTACTTGACGAACTGCGGATTCCTCGCCTGGAAGAGGATCTTGACCCGGTCAAGCGGCGCAACGACGGTTTTTGCCTGTCGACCAACCGGTTAGCGACGACTCCACGCCGTCTAAGAGAAACCGTGTAGAAATTGTTTGCACTCACAGCGCATCCTGCAACACCGCCCGCTGTGCCAGAGCGCCATAGATAATCCAGGCTCTGCTTGTCAACCTTCCTCGGTACTACCGCCTCGTCGTCTGTGGGGCAAACGGCAACATTTCCCTCCCGCAGGCGACGGCCTGGCCGGTCGCTGTCCTTTCGTGATTCGTGATGTGGAAGCGCCGGCATTGAGGCATCCTCCCTCAGGGCCGATGGCATTCCCCTGCCTGCGGTCAGCGCCGTGTGAGAAGTGAGTTTGGTCGTGAGATTGTCAGAGCGAGGGTATGGTCATTGCGAAAGACTCGATGAGCAATTTGGGGGTCCGAGGCAAGCCGAGGAGCAGGCAAGAAGGTTCGGAGGAGAAGGCGAATTCTTTATGTAGCGTGCCCAGGTAGGTAAGATGCGGGCGGATCGTGAACAAGGCACGGGTCCAGATCGCGGCTATGTTCGCACGGGCTGAGGACAGGGGACGTCATTAACCCCAAAGTCCGGAAACTCCTGTAGCCAGGGGCCATTTTGTAAGCGGCCCACTTTCTAAAGCTGCCTGAGCGACGGCCTTGCGGGCGGGTTAGGCTTTACTGCTGTTGCTAACCGAGAATAGCCGACTCGGAATCGACTTCTGGGCTTTCGTTCAACCCAGACGGTCGGGATACCGATATCCTGGCCAAACAATTGCATGTAAGCTTAAACTGTTTGTTGGACACCATTACCCTGTCCGGTCTATTACATGCTCGCGCCATGCAGCGATTGGGTTTGCTTGGGCTTTCGGATGCCAATTTTCTGACCCTGTCACACTGCAGTCATGGCCAAATAGGAAATTCTACGTTCTTATCAGAGGCAGCTCGAGCGTGATTGGATCACATGAAGGGACCACCAACGAGAGAAGACGGGGGCAATGTCGGAGTCAATCCTGTTCCGTAATGAAGATTGCAGCGTCATTCTCATCGACGGTCCCAAGTCCATCGAGGACGCTCAATTCCTGAACCCCGCGGAACCATCTCAGCGCGGCAGGAGACGGAGACTCATATCATCAAAACCGCCTGAGCAGCCGTTCAAGACTCCGGAGCCCAAGCATTCACCTGTCAACCCGAGCGCCGGAGCTGCTTTGGCAGAGCTATCAGCTGCAGCAGCGGTTGAAAATGCATTGAGAATACTCAACGACTTGTACTCAGGTCCTTGGTGCTTACCCCGGATCCATGCTGTCCAAGAGTTGAATATGGAGGGGCATGGGCGAGGCAAGAAAAGAAAGGCCGAGGAGGTCGATGCCCCAGAGGATGCTCTCAGCAACCCAGTGATTGCTGAAGAGTCAGTCTACCTACAAGGGACAATCTCCTCGGAAAGGTCTCGCTTCCTGAAAGAAGCCCCCATGTTCGACCTCGTGGTCATGGACCCCCCATGGCCGAATCGCTCAGTGCGTCGCAAGAGAGGCAGCTACCAAACAGCAAACGATCTCGACGAGATGCGCAAGACTCTGTCACTGATACCCATTGCATCTCACCTAGCACCCGGGGGCCTTGTCGCGGTCTGGATCACCAACAAAGCAAGCGTGTTGGAGCTACTGACATCACCTAGAGGCCTCTTTGCCGAATGGGGGCTGGAGCCTGTAGGTGAGTGGACGTGGCTCAAGGTCACAACGGCTGGCGAGCCGATGGTGGATGTAAACTCTACGTGGAGGAAGCCATGGGAGCGGCTCCTGGTTGCGAGAAAGCGAGGGGCCGAGACGAGGCTGCCCAGTCAGAGCAGAGTAATTGTTTCCGTGCCGGATCTGCACTCGCGCAAACCCAATCTGCGACCTCTATTTGATGATATCTTGCCGCCTGGATACAGGGGCCTCGAGGTATTTGCCAGAAACCTCACGGCAGGTTGGTGGAGCTGGGGAGACGAGGTTCTCAAGTTCCAGCAGCCAGAACACAGGGTAGAGCCGTAGCCTTTCGAACATTGCCCTCAACCGTATGCGCCACCATATGATGTGATCTTCTTTAGACAGTGATGCCCGTATCACACAACTTTATACATCCGCCCCCCCCCCCCACCTTCTTTTCCTCTCGTTATAACCATCATCAAGGTTTTGCACCCCCTTCCAAGGCAGGAGCCGTTCGGGCCCCTTCGACCTCCTCTGCCTCGTCGACCTCAACCCACGCCGCCCCCAGCGGCTGGCCGGGCTTCCACTTCCCCTTCCCAGCCAGCAGCCTCTCAGCCTGCGCCCGCAGGCTCCTCCGGTCCGGGCTGACCCCCTTCTCGTCCCTCAGGCGCGGCGTGCCCCTCGCGCGCGCGTACTGCTCCTCCATGCCCTTCGAATGCTCGCCTTCGACGGCGTCAAACATGAGCTTGTCCCACGGCGACAGGTCCTCGGGCGCCTCGGGCCACACGAACGGGCGCGCCAGGTCCGCGATCATCATCTTCTGGCTCCGGGGCCGGTACCACTTGCCGCCCTGGGTGTTGCCGTACTGCCGCTGCCGCGGCCGCATCTGGTTGACGAAGGACCGCACCGACCGCACCTCGACGTTGTACACGTTCCACAGGTAGTCCCGGAAGTCGAGCTTGTTGAAGGACAGCGGCACGTTGAAGGTCGCCATCGTGGGCGGCTGGCCCTCCTTGGGGCGAACGAAGGCTACGACATGGTTTGGTCTGCAGGCGGTTGGAGGAGTTACAAGTCAGCTGGGTGTGGGCCAATTGAGGCAGGGGTTGTGCATCGAGGGGCTGTGTGTCTTGAAGCTGTCGCCATCATGTCATTGGAGTTGCAGGTGGTTGCAGATAGGTTTTACTTACAGGAAGACTGCTTTCTCGCCGAGACGGAAGGGCGCTGCCCGCGCGAGGCCTTCCGCAGCCCCCACAGCTGCTTTCGAAGTCATTTTGGAGTGATCGAGTTGACGGTCGCAAGTTCGCTGGTCAACCGCAGGTCGCGACGGGCGGATCGCTAGAGCGCATGTCGAACCGAGAGGTCAACTCTCCAGACTTTTTGGCCGGTGCACGGACCTCCCGGGCGCTCCTGATGGAGCCGCAGTCGGCCCCGAAGTGGGAGAAGTGGGACTCGCGGCTGTAGCCGGTCACTTATACAGGATCAATCCACAATCACGTTCGAATCAGGAATAAGGGTTCTTGTCATGAACATTTTACTTTTTTGGGTTTCAGTGTTGCTCGAAGAAGACACCACAGCTGATACTATCCTAGCTACAGGGCACCATATACGGCAAAAAGGCTAGCTCCCTACTGTGAAGCCCCACGGCTTGGCTCCAGTTCGGCTACTGCCTCAACATCGCCACGAGTGTCGTGGCGGCAAGCCTCTCGGGCTCGCACTTAGACATCAAGTCCATCAACCACTGTGCCCTTGGTCCAGTTCCAGCAAATCTTCCGAGCAGCCTCGTTGGCAGACTCCTCCGAGACCATCACGCTGACAAGATACAAGGCTGCATCTATGCCAGCGCTGACTCCCCCCGCCGTGATCACACGAAGACCACCGAGGCGCATGGCGGCGCGGCGGGTGATGGACTCGCGACGGGAGTTGGAGCTCTTGAAGGACATGCTTCCCTTCCTGCACGGGCTGAGTTAGCGCTCGAACTCGGAATAGGTAATTTATTATGGATATAAACACTCACCGAGCATTGGAGGGTCGTCGGCCATCGGGCCTGGTGCTTCGGACGTAGGGGTTCTCGTCCTCGTCACCGAGCTCGAAGCGCAGGTTGTTGACAACGTATCGCGTGTCCTCTACAACATCGGTGCGCTCACCAAGATCTCTCTGCACGGCCAGACTGCAAATGTTCTCGAACGTGACAATGTAATCGGGGTGGGTCGTAGCCGAGAGCCCGGCCAGGATTCCCTGCTGAGCGAGCAGAAGAGATCCGGTGCAGACGGAGAAGAGAGTGCGCCTGCAGATTGAAGAAGGAAGACAAAATCAGCCAAATGTGTTTCTCGGGATGAAATAGTACTCCAGTAGAATATATGCTTACTCTCGCTCGGGACTCTGCTTCTGAATCTCGCTGTAGGCCGTGATGAGGGCGAGAGGCTCGGCTTTGGCCTTGATGATGGGCTCTGCATTTCCGCCCAGGATGACGACAATGTCGAAATCCTCAATGCGCTCATGGGCCTCCTTGAAGGAGATCTGAGAGCCAACAATGACACCGGCGGCAGAGAGCGCCTTGGGCTCATCTGAAGCGATGGTGATGTCGAAGGCTTTGGTGGCTGAAGAAGGGGCAGCAATTCAGCGGACAGTCCCGAGGGCACACACGTGAGGACGGGGAGATCTGGGCGGGGTTGGGTGCTTACAAGGGTCGTTAATATCGTGGAGGGCAGTGGTCAGGACCTCGAGGGGGCCAGCGAAGTCCAGGAAGTCGAACTTGTCGTGCAGGGCGAAGAGCACATCAACTGGCTCGTTGTCGGCCACTGCACTCGTCTTGGAGGCCATCTTGGGCAACTTAAGCAGGGGGATGGATGGAAGAGGCTGGTCACGTTGTCTGTGTCAGAGACGGGGGCGAGTCGATTGAGCAGCAAGAGATAATCCGCGGATGATCTCAATGTGGTCAATTGGTGTGTTGACGGCGATGTCGATGATGATTGAGGTTGTGCTTTGGACGAGCAGGTCAATTCAAGAGTAGCAGAGATCCGAGAGAGGATGCGGAGGATGAATTAATTCGTGTGTGAGCTGGATGAGGTGTCCGTTTTCCCGTCCGACCCCTCCTTCTGAACGTGACCAGCTCTCCCTCTTAAAGGAGTGCACCTTGGGCCAAACCTGCAGCTGGACCAGGCATCGGAGGCATGGCCTGACTGGTGGAGGGGCTCGCAGCAGGCCATCTTAGTGGTACGATGCTCCTGGGACCCCTACCTGGCTGCGGGCAGCCGTGCGCCGACATCCCTCCGTGGGGCAGCCTCAAGCTGCAAATGCGGGAGTGGGTCCTGTTAGACTGTGGGGTAAGCTACGGCGTGCAGGGATCACAGATTAATGCTTGTGCAGACTGAAGGCCTGCCTCAGTCAAGTCAGTCAGCCAGTGGCCTGGTGCGCTAGGTGGGTCTGCCCGGCCACTCCCTGGCTTGCTGCTCCCCCGACGTCGTCTGACTTCTCAGATCAAGACTATCGCACCACCCATCGGCCACTGTCAGAGGGCAGCCCACAACCCATCCTGCGCGCTTAAACACCCCTTCGCCGACATATAATCGCGAGTGGATATCTTCCGAGAGCAAAACGTCGTGGGGAGCCTCGCGCTTAGATCCACTCCTCAACTCACTCACCCGTCCGAACACCCGACTCTGCGTCACTTGACGAGGCTCGCCCTGCCTCTCTGTCGACGGCCTGCACGAGCATGATCGTGTCACTCTGACGGGCACTGCAAACATGTCTTCCGCGTAGGCAACCCCTGCTTCATATTTTGGCTTTTCACCCTATGTCACCGCTTTGCATCGCCCATTTGTGTCTTGATTCTCAACCACAAGCCGACTATCTATCTCTCCAGTGCAATTGCCAAGTGGATTTTGCAGGGACTCTCTCTTAATCGCGGCAGGCCATGCACACGGGCATAGTCCCCCTGCAGAACCTCTCTCCTCGGATGCGCGTCTAGGAGGTGTTACAAGGCGAGAAGCCCCCAAAGAACAATTTTTCAGCGGGAAACGCTCTTGCAGGTTGTAATCTATGGGGGCCACCAAATCTCTCGAGGCATAGGCAAACCATCCGAATCTAGGATAGCCTCGCTTGGGACGTGCTTGTTTGAGACGATCAACCCAGCCAGGTTGTCTCGGCCGTACCTACACCTACAGCAGAGAGATCAACCTGTGCGAGGTGTTCCGACCTCTGCAGAGGCTCTTCACCCTCTATTCTCGCTATTATCGCGCTCCAGCTTCTGACCTTATCGCAGCTCCACCAAGGATCTCACCAAGGCCATCAATGCATTCCTACCTACCGCTGGCCTGCCTCTTCCGGATGAGCTAACTCAAGTCATTGACGCCTACCTCGAGAAGCACAATGAGGAGGGCGCCTCAGAGCGCCTCCAGGAGGACCTTTTGTCCATATGGGAGAAGACAGTCAAGGAGAATGTGGGCTCCTACGCTCCTTGGCTTGCCATTCTGCGCCGGCTCTTGCCTGCGCTCAGGAATCCCACATATCTCGTCCAATGGTGGGATCAAATGACGGAGCCGGTCCTCGATCACATGGCACAAGACAAAAATCTAGCCAAAGAGGCTTGGGCAAATACGTTGGCCGTGCTGACCTACGACAACGGCGTCGAGGCAGCAGAGGGACAAGGGTCTAACCAGATTGCTATCAAGCTGATGAAGACCTGGATGCTGAGCTTCCAGTTCTCTAACAACGATGGTAACTCTTCAGGGGCTCTCAAGGCGACCCTGATACGTAGTGGCTTGCTCAGCTATGGCAAGAAAAGGCCCAAGGTTTGTTCATGTCCACTTCAATCATCTCTGAACCTACTCACGCATCCCTTCTGGTGACCGTCATAATGCTGTGCTCAGACCCAGGCCAATCACATTGCAATCAATCGACGCAACTTCCACAAGCTGAAAGTGGTTGAGGTGGCACGAGCCACATTTGATGAATGTACATGTCGGTCGCCAGTGGGGCTGCTGGTGTTTTGGGTGCGAGAATTATTAGCATTATTGGCTAACGAACTACAGGGTCTTTTGACTGCGTTAAACTCTTTCATCGTTCAAAAAGAGTTTCGTGCCCAGGCTTTGACCCTTCTCTGCGAGTTCGTTCAGAGCGAGCCTCCTCATCTGCACGTTGTCCTCGAGACGCCGCTCTTCGACAACATCCTGCGGAGTCTGCAAAGTGATACCTCGACCACGGTGGTCACGCTAGCTATCACTGCTTTGACGATGCTGCTACCAAATGTGCCAAGTTCTCTGGTGCCGTATCTTCCAAAGCTATTCAATATTTATGCCCGTCTGTTGTTCTGGGATAGAGAGAGATCTTTGGCAGCCGACAACCCAGAAATAGAAGGCGATGACGAGAAAGTTCTGCCTACCGATTGGGAAGTTTGCGCCTTCGCGCCAGATGCTGACAACATGTCAATTCCAAATCTCCTGAGTTTCTTCACAATTCTCTACGGGTTGTATCCCCTCAATTTCGTGGATTATATCAGGAAACCGCAACGGTATCTGCGTCACGCAAACATGCCAAACGCCGACGACATCGAAGTCCAGCCTTCAGAAATCCGCCAGAAGTCAGAGAGGTTCAGGCAGTACCACATACTTCATCCAAACTTCTATAACTTGACCTTAGAGTCTGAGAAGACCGATTTCAGCAGATGGATCAAGAGCGAGTCTTCCGAGGTGGTCACGGAATGCACTGCACTGTGCTTGGCCACAGAGCTTGGGGTTGGTGCCGAACTCGGACCTGCGCAAGAGCTCGGGCTGTCCGAGATGGATGACAACCCCAGGAACGGAACAGACCAGCCGTTCCTTACCGGCCAGGCCATTCTTGCAAGGACCTCATCCCGGGATCTGACGAGCGCCTGGAGAAGTTCAGGTGCAGGATCAGTGTCGGAAGAGGCGCGAACAGTCGCGGGAGTAATACGGCGCGCTTCTCAATCAAGTCACGCTCCTTCTCTCCGTGAGGCATTCCAAACTCGCACCCGCGACGGGCCAGGGGATAGCCCTACATTGCCGCCATCGCTGGGCCTATCAGCCTCGCATACCAATTTGCAGGATATGATCACTTCGAACAAAGTTATCAAGACCGGATTGCACCAGTCACTGGCCAACGACAGCGTACCGTCTCTCGCCTTGAGTCACCAGGATTCCATGCCTGACAAAACATCGAGCAAGCTGTCTGCACAAGCGGCCCCGGTTGCTGCTCCATCGATCGACAGTGACAGTGAAAACCAGCGGCTGTACAAGAAGATCCTCCTCCTGAGCAACGATCTCAGTTTCGAACGCTACATGAAACAACAGCACATGATCCACATTGGGGAGTTGAAGAGACGGCAATTGAAGGAAGCCGCAACAGAAGCGGAAACACAGAATCTCATCATGATCAATCGAAACCTCCGGAACCGCATCGATGAGGCAAAACGATCGGAGTTGCGGGCGAAGAAGGAGTCTGAGAATCGGCGCAATATAGCCAAGAAATGGGAGACTGACCTGTCTGCAAAGCTGAAGGTCCTGAGAGAGGAGCAAAAGAAATGGAGCAGTGAAGGAGCAGGCCTCAAGCGAGAGCTGGAGGCGAAGACGGAGGAGTGCGAAAAGCTGACGAGAATGGTCTGTGGGTATGAGACCACGGAACTAAACTCCAAACAAAACCTGCAGGCGATCAACGACCATGTCGAAGAAATCGTACGGCTCAAAGCGGAAGTGAGCCGGCTTATCGAGGTGGAACAAACCTACCAGGCCAAGGAAAGGGAGACAGAAGAGCGCCTGGCTGAAGCCGCCGAATCGATTGGCCGAGCTGAAGTATTGAGTATGAAGCTGGGAGCCCGCGATGCTGAGGTCGTAGAGGCGAGGAAGTTGTACGAATCACAGATTTTCGACCTCAACACGAAACTTCAGGATGCCCTAAAGCACGGTGCCAGACGGCCCAGACGAGAAGAGGACCCCAACAAAGCCATCGAGAGTGCACTAGCAGCAAGCCGAGCAAAGATGTCAGATCTACAGAGAAGACACAACCTCCTGGTGAACAAGTGCACCGTCCTGCAAGCGTCACTGCTCGAAAAGGCATCCAGCAGCTCGAGATCACCGGCGTTTTCGAGCACGCCAAGGATGGGTGTCCCTTCAGACTCGTCAGACGCAGAGCTCTCAGCGATCGTGCAGAGTGGGGATCCACCGAGCCCTGTGCGAAGGAGGTCACGTCGCGGGCGAGGATTCTCGGACCCTGAGCTCTTTGTCGAGGGAGCAAAATACAACGTGACACCGCCCCTGGACACGATAACGGGGTCGTCGTTTGGCACAGTGTTGCAACGGCCTTCGACGCCGTCTGGAAGTGCGGACACGCTGCAGGGAGGGGACAGGAGTCCTACTGATAGGTTTCACGGGAGAGGCAAGTTACCCTTCTTTCGGCGGAACGAAAGGTGACGGAGTTCTGAGTACTGACTTTGTCCTTTCGCTTCAGGTGGCGTCCAGAACACTGGTCGAAAGGACAAGCGTGACAAGAAGTCGTCGGGGATCAGAGGGATTCGAGGTTTCGTCTGAGTCGCGAAATTAACAGAGTGAAGAGCCAGATCAGTGTTGTTGTCTTCCCTTAAGAGCGGGATCAGTGGCCGCCACCGCGAAGGCATGAAAACTATCTTCACTTGACATGGGCAATTGCCGCCGGGCTGGGAATTGGCTTGACTTTGACCGCGAATATACAGCATAGTAGCGATGCGGCACTTGTCAGCAGAGCTGACGAGTTCGGACGAGATCAAGAAATGTCATCCTGAGACTCGTCAAGTAAAACGCAACTTCTGACACTAGTAAGAAGATCTACATGCACTCGAGTGGTGTTGGCCGTTGAAGTTTCTTGTTCAGGGCCTCTGCGTCATCCTTGGCGGCCAAAGAAAGAAACCACTCAACTGCCGTGAGACAACCCTGAAAGAATAAATCGGGTTGAGCATGTGCTTCCGGTGGAGCCGACGACGACGACGACGACGATTCCGACGGTCCGGCGTGGTCGAGCGTGGACTGTTTGCATGTCGCGTGCTAATAAAAGTACCTAGGCCGCTTAATATTAGTAAAAGAGGTGGTTGGTGAAGGATGTTGATTCCCTGGAAGGAGCGGGTTGGAGGAGCAACTCCTGGCAAATCCAGGTCCAAGTGCAGGGTGCATCGCAACCGCCATCCTGCCCAACCCCAACCCCACCATCTCCCACCTCCCAGTCCCTGGCCCAGTCTCAGAGGGAAGGTACTTCTGTTTGGTAATACAATACCGCCCGCCTCCATGTAGATTTGAGAGAGCGATTGCGCTCAACTCTCCCCTGCCTTGCTATCCCCAGCCTACTGCACATCATCCTCGTTCATCATTCAAACCGGAGAGCTGGGCGGCGCATACATTCTGGTTCCTCGTCGCTTCGCTCCTTCCATTCTCGGCAGCGTCGCTTGGCCTGGCCGTAAACTGCGCACCACCAACCCGTCTACGTCCGCGCCTGCCGCCTCCTTCAGTCTCTCCAGTCCACCTTGCACTTACAGCTCGAGTCTCCTTGCCACGCCTCGAGTCGCCCCCATCTTGAACAAGTGCCTCCACGCACTTTATTTCCGCGATTCGCGTTCAACGCGCCAGACGACCCAGAGCCAACCCCTTGTACAAGCCGAACCAATTTATCAATCTGATCACAACAACTACCCAGGGCAAATCTCTTCGTGCTGACGGTACTGTCACGACAGTCCAGGCTGCCAGCGCATTGGAAGTGAGGGCCTTTAGGAATAAGAGCGGCTACCCATCACCCTCAGACAGACCAGCCTACTCCAGCAGCCGATTATCCCAGAGTTGGTTATTCCAGAGCGCGAACCCAGCGGCCCACTGCGCCAACCGTCGAGTGCGAACCCTCGCCCATGTTTTGCACCAAGAATACTGCAAGGCAATGCGAGACACCCAAGCAAGCAACCTACCCTGATCAAGCCAGCATCGTCAGACTTTGACTGTCGCGACCGCCGCGCGCACATAGCCTCGATCCTGCATCAGACTCCACTCGAGGTCATCGAGTTACATTCACATCCGCGATGGCTCCCGTGTCATTATCGGCGCGCCTCCCGGTCGCTCTTGTCGACTACCTCACGCCGCGCGAACCACAGCCTCAGCTGCGAGAATTACCGCCCCAGGCAGTCCCAGAGCTCTCAGCGCGTTTTCACTCCCTAGACAGCTTTCCCTCCCGAACGATCAAGACCGCCTTAGATGCGCCAAGTCGCGTACTGCTTAGCCAACGAGATACCACTACGTCCACGATCCCCGGCGCGTACCCTGGCTTAGATGATGGCCCCGACGCAGGCGAGGTTGTCGGCATCACGCTCGGTTCTGTGGGCGGATTCCTGTTGCTCTTGTGGCTTGTATATACCTGCCTGTCCATTGGGAACCGACCAGACACCATAAGTTCCTACGGAACCGCGAGTGTCGTCACGCGTAAGTCGCGCCGGCGTCACTCAAAACACCATCACCGGTCGCCTTCGCGACGTCGCGAGACAGTCGAGGTGCACACCACCCGTGCAAACCCCATTGTCGACCCGCCGCCCGAGAGGATTGTGATGGAGGAGACGATTCGCAGGTCAAGCGGTCCCCCGCCCGGGCCTATACCGCCCCCGATGCCCGCGCCGCCGCCGCCGAGGTTCGTGCCGCACGATGATACGGAGGACGAGGTTGTTGTGATCGAGGAGCACAGCCCGCCGCCGAGGAGGCACAAGTCCAAGAGCCACCGGAGGCGGAGCTCGAGCGCGAGGAGGGAGAGTGGGTTCCGCGAGGTCGACCCTGATCGATTCGCCGGGGGCGATGCGCCGTTGAGAGACGTGAGGAGGTCTAGCAGGCACGGGAGGTAATTAAGGTCGACCTCGGCATGACTGGAATGAGGGAACGATGGGGATAATAATAACCTAGGAATGAGAGCCAGCATGGGTAAGGAAGAGATGGAATGGCATTTGTTTTTCATTGTTTACGAGACTACGTGTTGGGATTGGTTTACGAAACACAGGAAAGGGCCGATGATACCAAGCAGGAATTGCGGTGAGCGTGGATGAGACTTGTACGAGCACGAGCACGAGCAAGAGGGAGAAGCAAGGGCAAGGATGCTGCTCACAGACCTGGGGAGCATTAAAGCGAGGATCGCGTTGCTTGTGACTCGGGGTTACGGAGAGAAGGCTCGCGGACAAGGAAAGCTCACGATGGCATTTCCTGGGGCGGCTTCTACTGACCTTGATCCTTGGCCTCTGCATAAGGAGCGATTGGATTTTTGACGTTGGCGGTGCAAGACATCGTTGCTTTACTTATATCTTTGCGCTTTGAAATACCACCTCATGTTTTTCTCTGGTAGACAGAAATATATATACATACGTTTTGGCGCGAAGATGTCTCAGATTACTCGGTACACACTAGTCCGCGGAGTGATCCGAGCAGGTTGCATTTCATGCTGAAAGGCAAACCAAAGCCCCGACCATGAAAGGAGGCAAATTGCTAGTCGAATACGAAGATCAACTCATCATCAGCATGGATTCGGGGAGCAAAACTTGTGCCTCAAGGCACGATGCTGGGAAATGAGACGGAATGCTGCACTCTTTGCCATGAAGATACTAGTGTGGCCACCCCCAGTACCCAACGTGATATGTCGCTTGCCAGTTGAGAATGGTACAAATGAGAGAAGTCGGCGCTCGCAAAGAATGTCCTACTTGGACCACCAGCAACACCTGCAGTGCTGTACTATGTACCTAGGTAGCTAGGAGCTAGCAGCTCCAACCAAACCCACAGCGCAGGGAAGGAGCTTTCTCGGGCTGCTGCAGATCACGCTGGGGTGGCCGAGGAGGCGCCCCTCGCCTTTTCACATGCCTGGAATACACAGCAGAGCCCCAGTGGGCCATGACATCACACTGGTCAAAGCAGAGCCCCCAGTACGTCTCGAACGCACCACAGTCGCACTCGAGCTGTTGCTGTTGCGGCGATGCGCTTAGAGTCCCTTCCCATGTGATACTGTCTGTAGAACTAAGTCTTCCTGTGTAGTTCAATTGGAATTGGCTCTAATCCTGTCCCTCCCCTAACTCGACACTGACCATCGAGACGGACCTCATCAAACCCCTCCACGCATAGGCTACTTTCAACCGAGGACATCGTAATTGTGTAAAATAATGGAAAATCCCGGTAAGGCCTCCATGGCCCGTGCAGCTCCTGCCGAGTCCATTCTGCTCTCACCTGGCTCTTGGCTAACTCGGCGTCTTCCGCGCGTGGTGCCCCAGAGCAGGAGATAAGGCATGTGGTCCGGTCCCTGTGTCAGGGCACGCCGGACGAGCAGAGACGGACCATCGACCGCTACTTCACGCCCGACGCCGAGTTCGTGCACCCCTTCTGCATCGCGCCGCGCTTCAGCGAGGGCGACCTCGTCCTGCCCGGCCTGCGCCGCCTGAGCTCCCGTGATGCGCTCAGGGGGATCTTCCAGTGGTACCGGATGTTGTCGCCCAAGATAGTCATTGACATCGACACGGCTTGTAAGTTACACTTCCCCCCTTTTTACGAGTAGATCGAGACGCAGTCGGCTGATGTGCGCATACAATGCAGTATATGACAAGGAAAGAGACAAGATGTATCTCGACATGCGGCAGATATTCTCGATCTGGTTCGCGCCGGGCTACCACGCCCGCGTGCGGCTCGTCACGGTCCTCGACCTGGTCCCCTGCGACCTCGGCGCGCACCGCAACGGCGAGCCGCAGGTGATCCGCCAGAGGCGGGAGGACACCGACGGCGGCGGGAAGGCGCACCAGCAGCCGGGATCTACCGCCACGGGCGGCCGCAGCCAGCAGGTCTGGAGGATATCCCGCCAGGAGGACCTGTACCAGGTCAACGAGTTCCTCAAGTTCACGGGCCCGTACTGGTGGTGCGTGTGGCGGCCCTTGTGGCTCGCCTTCCAGCTGTTCGCGACCGCCATCTCCGTGTTCCTG
Source organism: Diaporthe vaccinii (assembly GCA_039880775.1). Taxonomy (NCBI): domain Eukaryota; kingdom Fungi; phylum Ascomycota; class Sordariomycetes; order Diaporthales; family Diaporthaceae; genus Diaporthe; species Diaporthe vaccinii. Next base: position 495,547 of record JBCEDN010000003.1, read on the forward strand.
GGCCTGTTCGTCGCGCTGTCGCCCTGGGCTTTCCAGCAGAACCCCGCGCCCGGCGGCGTGGAGGCCACGGTCGAGCAAATTGAAACTTATCACGACGACAAGGACGACGAGGTGAAATCCGACAAAACGGACGGGAAGGCTGCCTCGAATAGCGGGCCGGCCTCCGGAGGGGACAGTAGTAGCGGTGGCGGCGGCGGCAGCGGAGCAGCTTCGGGCAGGACGAACGGGAACAGTCAGGCGGCCAACAGTAAGGCACATCCGTCCACCCCTCCGCGCAAGTCTGGGAAGGGAGGGAAGAAAGACGGCCGCTAGAAGACGCCCGCGCCTAGCCCCGACCTGCAGCGGCTGCGCGGCTCGCGGTCCGGGCTGGAGCTCACGCCGCTGCGCTGCGTGGCTTGCGTTGTCGACGACCAGGGCTGACGTGCGCCGTTCGTGACAGTTCGTCCGCTGCCGCTGCCCCTGTACGCAATGACCTGGAATTGACGGACAGACCGATGATCGAGCACAGGAGAAGAACAAAAAGGAAATGAAAAAGGAGTCAATGCTTTCTCGTTCCTGTCTAATGCTTTGCTTCTTGTACCTATTCGAGCCAAAATCAGTGCGTCCTCCCCACAGTACTGCGAATGCCGTAGGCCTAGCTTTCTTACCGGGTATCAATATAAATAAATCGTTATCAACACATTCCGTCGGGTTTCTTGTATATATACTACATTCCCCCCAAAAAAGAGATGAACCCCAATATGCCTGCCTATCTCCTTATGAGCGAGTTCGCATCCCAGAGCAGAACCCTCTCGTCCCACCCGGCAGAAGCCACCCAGCCGCCCGCCCCAAACAGGCACCAGTCGACGCCCGTCGCGAACTCGGTGTGGCGGTTCATCAGCCCGAGTTGCACCCCGGGGCGAACGGGGGCGCCGCCCAGGTCGCCCGCGGGGCCCGGGTCGGCGGGCGGCGCCATGGTGGAGCCGTCGGTCCAGACGCGCACCGACATGTCGTAGCTGGCGCTGACGAGGACGTCGCTGGCGTGCGGGCTCCAGGCGAGCCGGCGCACGGCGTAGCCGTGGCCCTCGAGGACGGCGACGGGCCCCGCGTAGGGGGCGCGCAGGTCAAAGGTGCGGATGGCGCGGTCCACGCCCGCCGTCGCGATCACGCCCGTCGGGCTGTACTTGTTCCAGTCGTGCGTCAGCACCTCGGCGGGCTGGCCTGGCCCTCCAACCAGGCCCGGCGGCGCTCCGGCGATGCGGGCTGCGGGCGTCTGGTGCACCGGGATGTCGTGCACGAGGTGGTACTTTGCCGAGGAAGGGGTGCGCAGGTCGAAGACGCGGAGGCGCGAGTCCGAGGAGACGGCGGAGATGAGGGCCGGGTTGTGCGGGGAGAAGGACACGCTGTAGGTGCAGCTGCCGATGGGGAGGGTCTTGAGGGACTGCGAGCGGGTTGGCGACCACTGACGGGGTATGGGTTGTGAGCAAGGCTTTCTTGGGAGAGAGTTTGGGGGGGGGGGGTTGTGGGAGGAAGGGACTGACTATCTTGACGGTGCCGTCCCATGAGCTTGAGACGAAAGTGTCTTTTGTCGTCTGGTTCCAGAACACCGAAAATGTCTCCCTCTTGTGCTCGTGGTAGTTCATGACTGGGTAGGTGTCCACGCCGAGGTCGAACAGCTTGATGGAGCCATCACCGCAGGCGGCGAGCAGTTGGTTCTCGTTGATCTCGGACCATGCCAGGTCGTACAGTGCGTCGTTTGTGTCGAAGCTGTAGAGGACTAGTCAGCGATCGCGACCAAGGACAAGAAGCCAATCCTTGTCTCAAAAGGCGGAGGGAACGCACGTCTTCTCTACCTGGATGCCAGCAGCCGTCAGACCAAGCGCAAAGAGACGGCCATTGCCCACGATGCCAAAGTTGGCGGCCGAGGCCACGGCTACTCGGTTGTCATAGTAAGGAGAGTACTTGACGGCATATGGATTGAAGCCCCTCGTGCGGAACTCAAGCATTGCAGCCATGTTGAGCGAGATGGGTTGTGCCGGCCATGCGACAGGGCTCGTTGGCTTCTGACGGGGCTATTTCTTGGGTGGACGAGATTGGCTTGCCCGAGAAAGTAGAGTGATGTCAATCGCTGTGAGCCTCGGCTGTCCCGCGCTGCCTGCCGATCTCGGCCCGATGCGAGAGTGTCCGGAGAGAGATCATCAGTGATCTACCATTGGAGTGCCCAGCTACCTCAAACAATTCACATAGAATATATAGGAAGCGGCCAAATTGACTTATATGATTGCGAGAGTGTCATATCCTATCAGATCCTGAAACAATATATAGGAAACCATGAAATCATCGGCTGGCCCAGGGTTGTTGGCCTGCTTACACACCAATGTCGAATCCCTGCAAAGTGAGACTACCTCCTAGACCACGTGCCGTCGTGGCGACTTCGCGGGCCCATCAATTCTGGCCGTTCACGTCTCATCAAGCACACACGCCCTACGTGCGACAAGCGAGTCACCGCCGGCATATTCTGATGCTCGACAGCCAAAATACAGCCACACAAGACACTCCCACCCGTTGTCCTCCCACGGGTTCCTCCTGTCTCAGCCCGTATTAAGCACGTCACCTTCAAGACGCGGATTTCGAAGCCAATCCATCGTTCCACAATGAGCCATGGAGCCGTTCATGAAGAGAAAGCGGAAGGCGACCCCTGTGGATGATCAAAAGACAGTCCCAGATGGCCACATTGAAGTTGCAGACGATGAGCCCACAGAGGTGAAACTTGCCATTCTCTCATCTCTACACCCCGATTTCTCACAAGAGGCTCTCCTCGATGTTCTGCTTGAGCATGATGGATCCGTTGCCGCAGCTTCTATGTCGCTTTCTGTACCTAACAACGGCAATTCTCTTCCATCGTCTTCATCGTTACTATCATCATCAAATAAAGCTGCGAATCCAGTAGTGTCGCAGACTTCGCTGAAAAACTTCGCCGCGCCTCATTCTGTGGATGGAGTCCCAGCGCCCAAGAAGACGAAGCTATTGTCCCGGAAAGGCGCCACGCTTCGTCTCTTTGATCCCGATGATATAGCAGAGCACACGCCTTGTTCTATAATCCACAATTTCCTGCCCTCTGAGCTCGCAAATGGCCTTCTGGTAGAGATGCTCGAAGAGTCAAAGACGTTCGAGAAAATCACCTTCAAGCTTTTCGACAATGTCGTCTCAAGCCCGCACACCTCCTCGTTCTACGTTGACAGCCATGACGAGATGCGGAAACAGAAAATTGAGGTAGGCTGGCCCACTATATCTTCTACAACGCGCCTACTTACCACAGTCCGCCATAGTACTTATACAACGGCGCACGTCTCACCGACGTCCGCAAAATCACGCCGTACCTAGACAAGGTCAAGCCTCTAGTCCAGCAATCCGTGAACACAGAGATCCAGGAACGCATCAGGACCCGCTGCCCAGGCGGCGTCAAGCTCAAGCACCAGTCCCCCGGGCCCTGGGCCCCAAACGCGGCCTTCGTCAACTGCTACAACGGCCCGGGGGAGTCGGTAGGCTGGCACTCGGACCAGCTCACCTACCTCGGCCCCCGCGCCGTGATCGGGTCGCTCTCGCTCGGCGTGGCGCGCGAGTTCCGCGTGCGGCGGGTCGTGCCCAAGGACGAGGGCGGCGGCGGCGGCGGCAGCAGCAGCAGCGCGAAGAAGGATGCAGACGGCGACGCCGGGGGCCAGATCGCCATCCACCTCCCGCACAATTCGCTGCTCGTAATGCACGCCGAGATGCAGGAGGAGTGGAAGCACAGCATCGCGCCCGCGCAGGTCATCGACCCGCACCCCGTCGCCGGCAACAGGCGCATCAACGTCACCTACCGCGACTACAAGGCCAGCCTGCACCCCAGCCGCACGCCAAAGTGCAGGTGCGGGATCCCGACTGTGCTGCGCGTCGTTCAGAAGAAGAAGGAGAACTGGGGAAGGTACTTCTGGATGTGCCACGCTGGGAATGTGCCCGGGAAGGACGGCTGCACGTTTTTTCAGTGGGCCGAGTTCGATGATGATGGGAATCCCATTTGGCGTGGCAAGGGGGCTGCCAGCCCTCAACGTCCAAATGACCAGGCGGAGAACTGAAACGTCTAGCCCTTTTCCGGATGTGTCCCAAATGCTCACTGATATTCTTCATTCTCAGCGCGTCGGAGGACTGCCAAATTTTCGCATTGCCTGTGTCAGTCTTGGATTGATACCCGATTACCTGTCACGATTACTTGGTAGCCTTGGAATGGACTTTTTATATATAATGTATGGACTACTTGTATTCCTTTAGTTCCTCTGCTAAGCTGGAACTGCACTGTACGCAGGTAGTTCGAAGCGAGCAATTGAGATTATATATAATGTATATCGAGAGATTCAAAGTCCTTCTTAGTATGAGTCTCCAAAACTACGAGGCGCAGGGTGCTAGGCGAGAATTGTCACCAGCTTTTCATACAATCCCTCACAGCATGAGCATACCTAGGTAGTAACAGTGAGATGTGCTGAGAACCTGGTTCCTAGGAATCCTTGGTAGCTTATTTCTGTCGGTCTTGTTATGAGCACAGCACTCAAACAATGGCTCGCAATACAGGCTCGGCCAAATGCAGTGTGCTGCCAGTAAAGCAGCGAGCATATCATTCACCAACGATTGTGTACGAGACAATACACATACAGGTCCTGATACCCAACCCCAACACGCATAATGATAACCAACCAGTCATCATCCCCAGAAGCCCAGTCAAGCCCACCAGTTCCCAAACCCCCAACGACCAGACCCCCTCCTCGTCTTCCCACCCGCCTTTGGTACCCCCCGCTTCGCAGCAAGGCTCTGCTCCTCCCCCATACTCATGTTCGTCCTGTCCGCGAGGCTGAGCCCCGAGCACCGCCGGATCTTGGCCCAGATCCTCGAGGCCTGCTCTATGCCATCGTCACCGTCGAGCTGCCCGCTCCCGCGGCGGCCCCGCTCATTCTCAGCAGCAGCAGCATGAGGCACCGCCGGCGCAGGCCGCGTCGGCATCGGCACTGCACCTTGACGACCGCCGCGCCGCGAAGGCATGCTCGGGTGCGGAGGTCCCAGGTACGTCGTCTTGCGCGGCGTGGGCCTCCTGGTGAGCTTCGTCTGCAGGAGCTCGTCGGCGGCGTCCATGCCCTAGTGGGCCGCGATGATGCCCAGGAGGCGGTGGTTAGGCGCGGGCGCGGGGGGCGGCGACCATGGCGACGCGGCATTGTGCCGGTTCACGACGGCCGTGTATGCGGTGCGGATCTTGGTCTGCGCCCTGGTGACCCCGCTGTTGGCGTCTCTGATGCCGGGCGCGAAGGCCGAGTGTTGGTAGATGAGGCTGACCGTCAGGTACTCGCATTGTGCGCTGCCCAGCTGGTCCTCGAGATCCTCTATCAGATCGTCTGAGTTTGATCTGATATGGCCTCTGATTCTTGAGTAGTTGACTAAATTCAACTCGATGTTTACGAGGACCAGGATTGCAGACCCGGGCGAGAGACTGGTGGGCGCGGAAAAGTTCTCAATCACCTCCAGCACGGCACTGTTGGCGGTAGGCCCAATATCGACCTTGATATCACAGAGGCACCCGTTGCCTTTTGTTGTGGTGATCTCGACGGCTACCCAGAAGTTGTGGCAGCCATGGTCCACAACTCGAGTGTCAGCGGTGACAACTACTTCAGGAGCGACCATAGAAAGAGAGCCTGGCTCGTCATCAGACGGCTGAGACGAGAATGGGTCGTCTGAGTCGCCGCAAGGTACAGTGTGCGAAGTCCTCGACCTCTGGATAATATCGCCCAAAAGACCAGGGAAGGGACGGTACGGTGGTGATACACCATTGCGAGGGCTCAGACATGAGAATTGATCGCGGAAGCCAACGGCAGACTTGGCAAGGCCTTTTCCCCTGAGCTTTGGTAACCCGCGAGAAGAACATGAACCAATTGATTGCAAGTCTCCCTTGTCGACATTGTAGTACTGATTCGAAGGCATTCTTTGCCCTGTGCGGACGAGCTGATGATCAGGAGCAGCATGGTCTGCCCACTCTGTCAGCAGTGTAGGTCAGGGGAGTGTTCAAGAAACAAACCGGTGCGTAAGTATGCCTCGCGTCCCAGCGGCACGGGGCTTTCGTCGACGTCACCCAGGCTGTCAAAGACCTGACTATTCCTGCTGCCACGGACTTTGGGAACCGTCAGCTGTCGTTCGCTCCCAACGGACTCAGGGGCGCTGCCACGACTCTCGGTTGTCGCCTGGCTGCATCTTCTACAAAGTCGGTCTTCGGCATCATCACCGCAAGTGCTGTCCGAGCGCTTGACGATGCGCAGCGGCAAGACACGCTTCAGTTCGGGCGATGTGCCGGGCTGTTCCGAATCGTGAAGCCCCAGTTGAGACGAGTCTGGCGCGTGGGATTCCATACTGATGCCGGAGCCTCAATGCCCAACTTGTCCTTGGTTCCGCTACGTGGCGCTTGTGCTAAAGGCTGAGCCCTATGCAGGGTGAATGATTCGAGGTCTGGCCAAGAGTCTGTACGGGTGAAGACAGGCGCTGCGCTGCGGTTCCGTCTCCCGGATGCTCCTCGGCGGCGTGATACCGACTGAACAGGGGGAGGTAGTTTGATGAAGAAATAAGCGAGAATAGCCACAAGTGCAACTGGAACAACAATGAATAGCACGGTGATACCAATGTGATCACTCATAGTCGAAAGGGATGCAGCTGTCTGGATAACAGGCGAGGTAATCCGATGCGGATGTAAAAGCGATCATTGGGTATCAATTCTAAGCACTGCTGATCATTTGTCAAGGAAAAGGAACCTCCGGAGTGTGTTGTTGACTCCTCTACGTCTTGTGATGCGCGCTTTCCTCATGACCGTCACAACTCACACGCTCAAGGATTGACGGAAGGAACAGCTAGTGGATCAGCCCTGGCTGATTCGCCTAGAGTCTTGTAGAGGTTGTCCTTTACCGTCTCGACTGCGCTTTCTTCCATGCTGAGGAATCGAATCTATAGAGGTGTCAGCCAGAGAAATAATTGAGAGGCTTTCGGGGCGAAGGTAACTCACAGTGTCATCGCCGCCAACATCCCCATACAGTACAGGCTCCGACAACGATGCCTGGATGTTCCTCTGAACCCTCTCCTCCCACACGCCCTCCCAGTTCCACTCGCCCGGCTTCCTGACGGCTAGTTCGCCTTCAGGGATGGTGGTATGCCCGCGGTATGCAGCCCAAGCGTGCCAAGCACCAGGGTTTCCAGCCGCTTCAAGTGGAATCGAGTCCATCACTGCCTGGTCATCAAAGGTGCTGCGAATGTAACTCAGAACCTCGCCGGTCGAGATGTCCCTCTTGTGCACGTCCATGAAAGACTGCTTGCTGCCGGTGCTGCCGCCGGTCCCAGCATTGCCAGCAGGACCCCCGCCTGCGCTCGGCGGCGTCGCAGCGATCTTGGAGTTGGGCGTGCTCGAGTTGCTGTCGCCGCCGCCGGCAAGAGCCCTGGAGGACCGAGGGGTTTGCGGAGGGTATTGTCCCGGTGGCGGCCGGCCCCTGCTTCCGCGTCCAAACCAGTCCGGGAACCCGTGCCGCAGGCTGAAGCCGCCTGGTGGGAGGCGCTCCTCGTCCGTTGCGCTGACAGTGCCGCCCTCATGGATGTCGGTCGTGTACATGTAGGTCGTGAGGGGCGTGATCAGGGGGTGGAACATGTCTGTCGAAAACGTCACGAGCGGCGGCAGTGCGGGATACGTATCCGGGAAGGAGATGTAGAATCGGAGGATGGCCGTGGCATAGGGTCCTAGGTGATCGTCAGCAGGATTCTGGCCCATTCAAGCTACCTGCAGGCTTTCTGCATACCTTTGCGCACGAACATAACGCCTGACCAGAGAGAAGGATCACCTGGCGTCAAACTGACGAATACGCCCTGGGGGCAGGACTGCTTCAGTCCAGCACTGTAGACGGGGCCAGGTCAGTGATCACATGTCGAGCTGCGCGAAGACTGGGCGGAGGTGTGGACTCACAACTCTGCAAGGAGGTTCTGCCGCCGTAAAGACGGCAACATTGCCATCTTCAGCGATGCCATGTTGGTGGTCTGTCATATCATGGCGAGCATAAACATGAAATGCGCTGAAACGACTGTAGAGTACGTTATGTTGTCAAAGGCCGTTATGCAAGACGTACCAAGCTATTTGCTGGCAGGGTTATTCTGGGGCCATCGTCTGACTAACAACCCCCCCCCCTGCCCCAAACCAATCCGCCCAACCCTCGCCACACAAGCAAGGCCCTCCGTACCCAAGATATGAACTCGTAAGCTTAACAGCAACATTGGAATTCTGTTGGCAACTCTGTCATGATGCAATACGCACCCCCTTCTGCAACGGCAGCTTTTATGCCAGTGAGATACCAGAATCTGGAGCAGTGTTATTGCAGTGTGCTTTGAAGCAGCTCTTCGAGACTCCCTGAACTCCATCTTGCTACCAATTCTTTTTACATCATCTCTCCGGTTATCTCTTTCTCAGATTGGCTTACATTGATTTGATTACAGACCTGCCATCAGACAATGATAAAATTACAGGTTACAGTGTCTTCAGGAAACCACAAATGATCGCTTTCCTCGCCCCAATCAACCCAATCGTCAGGCTTGCGCATCGACAGATACTTGAGTGGATCGCCCTGCTCAGAGCTGAAGACACCGACTCGCCGAAGCTTGACGTGTCCAGCACATGTGCTACAGGATGGCATCGCTTCCTCCTCATCCTCCAGGCATGGACTCAAAACTAATCCCTTGAGGTGCGGCGTATCGCCAGTCTGTTCTCGCAATGGAAGACAGAAGAACTCTTCGCCCTGGAACTCCTTCACGTCAGGAGTGAACTTGCCGAAGTGCCGGGAATCACCGTGACGTACAGGCTTGCGCTGCAATTTGATCAGATGGCCACTTATATGGAGGCAAGCGTGTCTCAGCCCCCCTGTCGGGTCATCGCTCGCAAGGTCGATGCCGACATCCAGAATCTCGGCGTACTCGCCAGACAATGTATATTCCGTATGTTGCGTTGTCATGTACGGGGCGTCTAGAGAAGCCCAGCTCCATGAGGGCGCTCGGTATACTTCTGGCCGGACGGCCGGTACATCGCCTCCGTAACCGTATTGTGGCGTGGCAGTCCACAGAAGACCGTTAATGAAATTCCGTCGCCACAGGCCGGCCAGGTACTCATCGCCAATGGCCTCCGCGAAGTCCTTGACCACTCCGGAAATGGCAACGAACTTGTCGCTTGGATTAGTGAGCGCGCACCTGGCGTACGACTCCAATATATCGTTCCACACCGCATAGGCGTCTTCGTACTGGGTGATAACCCAGGGGATGTCGTCGTCAGCCATGCGACTGGCGTAGGAACCATGGGCATTGACCAGCTCGAGAGCTCTTTCGAATGCTTTGATAGGGACTGCATCGACAGCCGTGTTCTCTCTGATGTCACTTATGAACTCCAACGGCACTCCAGTGGGAAACGACTCGCAAGCATGCTGCTCTCGACACTCCCAGAAAAGCTGGCCTTCGCAGAAGTACAGACTTCTTGGGGCCAGGATACGTTCTTGAACAACCCACGCTCGTTGGCTTAGCGGCGCTTGCTTGACGTGTCTTTCCCAGACATCCGACTTGACCAGCAAACATTCCATGACTCCGTATAACTCTGTTCTGATCTGGATTGGACATGGACCCATCATGTCCGGATCCCGATCCCTGAAGAGGCCACCATGAGCATCTGCGGATGCCATCGCGCCGATAGTCAGGAACGCATTCCTGTAGACCTGGTTCATCGTTGGCGCTTCAAGGCCCCAATCTTCCGCCGAGCCCTGAATGATACACAGAGAGTCAATCCAAATATAGCGGAAACCAAGCTGATGGGTCACAGATATCGCGTCCCGGAAGTTGGGTGCCAATGAAGAGATAAGCACGCCCTTCTCGAACTCTGCCTTGTTCTCCTCTGTCATCACCAAAAAAGGCTTCCGACCCCAGCAGTGGCTGAGAGCCAGGTAAGATACCCCATGCTCTCGAGACACACAGGATGAATCCACAAGTCGGACGCGCCCCTTGTCGTATTCTATAATATCGACCAGCCTTGTTGGCAACCATGGTGGTTGTAGCGATACCTGACAGCTTTCATGCTTGGAGCAGTTATCAATCCACGTCGATACTGTGTCCCAGCAGAGCGGATCGTTTGTACGATCTACCAGCACTGGAGCATCCTGCACTGGGAATACTATTCAGCACTGTCAGCTGCAGTATACTCCCTGGTCCTTGCAACGGAAGTTCTCCCTGAAAGCTCACCTACCAAAAGGGTTCAAAATAGCAAATTGTCCAGCCACGTTCGCCCCACCAACGGGATCGTACTCTTCACATTTCCACAGGTCTTCACCGTGCTTGAGGAAAAACTTAGCCAGGACAGGCTCCAGCCTATCCGTATCGTCTTCTCCGTACCTGATATTGCCAAGGAGGATATCGAAGTCGATTCCCTCAAAGTCGGTGCGGCTAGCCACTCCCTTTTGCTCTTCATTCATGCTATCCCACACCTGGGAGCAGAGATAGCACTTGCTCCCAAATACGCCCTCCTTAAAGGTCTCGTAGTTGTGATGCAAGGCTGCGTTCATGCCGAAGACAAGGACTTTCGATGAGATGGACTGGCAATGCTCACAGAGGGCCATCCTACTCAAGAAATTTTGTTTTGACAATACCCGGCATATACGATATGGGCAGTTGCTTGAGCATTCTACGGACAACACAGAGATGGCATTTACGCGCATAAAAGTGAAGATATCCTCATCTCTCGACCGCTCTTCGCGCTGCGCCGCGAGGTTGCGCCCGCCCAAGCGCTGAGCAGCTCCACCTCGGCGCCTACATGCAGGTCGCTCAAACAGGCCGCGGATCCGGCCCTCATTGGGAGACCACGAAACTCTCCGTTTGGACTTTCAACAGCTGAGTGTAGGCTCCAAATCTGATGTCCTGACAAGTTTGCTCCCTTTGAGAGGCAGAATATCGACTGCACAGGTGGGGATTGAGAATGTGTGGCCATGTGCTGAGTCTTGAGGATTGCGCTGTGAGGGTATCAAAAGATCAGAGGCGGTAGCCACGAGTGGGTACACCATGTCGAGACTTTCCTCCAACACGTCTTCGTTGTCACATACTGTCACGAGAGGGATTCCAGAGACAAGGCAGCTGTCCTCAAAACGTCAATTCAGATTAAGACGGCGCTACCTTCTATGTAAGGAAGAAGTCTTGCAGAAATCGCAGGGCAGGGGTTTTATGCCTGAGGGGTGTGGGGCCCAGAGCCTCGGTGAATGCCTGCAGTCAATGGGGCCTTCACCCATACACACACTCACACATACCAGATGTCTGATGCAAGATACTCGTAACAGAGATTTTTTATGGCTATATGCCATGTCCTTCAACAATGATTCTCAAGTACACTTAGAGCGTCTGGTACGAAAGGACCTATGGCACTACATCGCCGTTCGAGGGCTTCTTGTCATTTTTCCATCGTGAGATAGCCTCTCATATGACCTCACTATGGTCTCGTTTTTAATCTGTACACATAGGCCTCTTAACCAGTATGCATCCAGTCCCTTCATACAGTGATAAACGCTTAAACACCTAGCGTTAAAAAAAAGACAAAAAACAACGCCGATAACAACAGGTTTTGAACATGATTATAGCTTGTGGCTAAGAAATCAATAATAGCCTTGTGATAGCTGCACAGTCAAGGTTAGCAAGAACCGCTTCTGGCGGCGCCATAGACCGTCGACACAAGTAGCCCAAGACTAATAGTCGGGCAATCAGTTATACGGCGAAGACCAGAATAGTCTCTATAAAATGAATCCCCTAAATGTAGTCCCAGTCGAAAACTTGATCTCTTTCCACCCACAATCTTCCCAAGGGATCTCCGAAGAACAAGCTCCCAAGAACACCATCACCAAGTAAGCCTGCAGAGTACCACTACAGCCAACACTCAACCCCAAAGCTAACCCTCACTACTTACGTTGACTGGATCTCATGTCTCAGCTCCTCCTCAATTACCCGTGAGTCAGTATGCCTGATCGCTTGGTTATATTGACTCCTGTGTAAGCTAGACTCAAAACTGGATGTTATGCCCAATACTCGATGAACCACGGCTTGAGCTGATATAAACTGACCGCTATGACGCCGCACACTGACAAAGGTCTATCCAACCATGGCCTTATTGAGGCCTGAGATCTTTTCCCTGTGACCCACTCATTTCTCAGCAAGTCTTTTCTCGATCTTCTCCTTCTCCTGGTCCCGGAGTTCCGCCATTTCTTCCTGCGTTGCGTTATATCCAGCGCTCACTTGATTCATAGGGTTTTCAGGCGCAGTCTTCCACATCTTTGTCAGCTCGTCATTGTAGGCACCCCGATACTTCTTCTTCTCCTTCAAGATTCCCTCATTCTTCCACTGTTCCTCGAGAGCCTCCACCCATGCCTTTCTGGCTGCTTTCACACGTCTTTCTGGATGACGATCGATCTTGACCCTGTTATCAGTGTTTGTGATATCGAGCGCGTCCAGAGCATTATCAAGCCCAGACGCGTTCAGGGTAACCAGCTTGCGGTCACCAGGCTCCCCACCGTCAAGCCCGCCCAGAGCATCGTCGATGCCCCTCGTCTTCTTCTGGGCCGATTTGGCATTCTTGGGCGCCGATCTACCCGGCGTGTTCTTCTCCTCCTCGGCGAGCAGCGCCTCTCTCTCTGCCTTCTTGCGCGCGGCCTCGGCCTTCTTGGCTGCCTCCTCCTCCCTGATCACAAAGAGCGTGGCACAGTCAGCATAGAACTGCAACGTCGGAAAACCCTGTGCCGTGATGGTGGCATGGGAATCATGGGGGTGGGCGGCTCCCTCGTGATCGAGTGGAAGGTGGGGGTGAGGGTGTAGGCCGGGCCCGAAGGGGCGGGTTGGATGTGACACGTCTCTCTCGCTGTGATACGGCGACCAACAGGCGTCTGTTCGGGCGGAATAGACCCGCAAGAGAAGACGCGGATGGGTGGGACGGGCCGAGCACCGTTCTGGGTGGTGGGATGGAAGGGCAGCATGGTTGGGCAACTCACTTTTTGGCGCTGGCCTTCTTCGAACCCTTTGACCATTCGGCGTCTTCTACTGCAGCCTTCTTGGAGTCCTCGGCCGCCTTCTTGTTGGCTGCAGCCTCGGCCTTTCTGGCTTGTCCAGCAGCCTTCTTGCTGCCCTCCCCAGCGCCGCCGCCCTTCTTGGCCATATTTGTGTGTTGGTTGGTCTGGCGCGGGCCCGGTTTGCGATGGCTTGGCTCGGTGTAGACAGCCCCGTCCGGATGAGTGGGATCTGCAGCTTCTCGTCTGAAACGGACTTGTGCACGCCTGCTGTGCCACCGGTTGGCGTCGGCAATATGGTTCAGCGCTGGTGGGTTGCAGTGCGTAGACAGATATCGGTGGATTTGAAAAGTTTGGATGAGTGAGGCTTCGACCGATGCATGAGCAACGCCTTGTCGACGTCAGCGGGGTCATTTTCTCACGCGTCGCTCCGATATCCGGGAAGGAGAGCTCGGGGTACTTCGGTACCGACTCTACGGATCCATTGGAGGAGGGGGGGTGGCCTCCCATGCAAGACTTGCCCACCAGTGAAGGGTTAGGACTCACGACTCGGTGAGCGCCTCCTCCAAAGCATTAGGCTACATGTATTGCGGTCTTGATGGAGATAGATATGCACTACGACGGCGCAACACCCTGGCCATGGTGCTGATTTGAACGAAGCTTGCATGGTCTCTCACCATCTCAGCCTCCGTCGATTAGCGCAAGATATGTGGCCATTCGATCACACCCTGCTGCTGCTGCAGCACAGAGCTCAACACGGCGGTGAGGCTACTAGCTCCTGATGAGCTGGTCCATGAGAACAATAAACTTTCCAAGCGAGCCGAAACGGAGCCTAGGAGTTGTAGAGGGAATTCTCATTCGTCGGAAACCCCTGGCCAACCCATCGTACACGTATTGCTACATCATGTCGACCACACGAGCTTCATCCCTGCCATTTGTTGACGATGTCGAGAGGAAGTAGAGTCTCTGCGACACACGGACTGAGTTGCGAATCTTGGAAGTACATGACGCTGGGAACAGCCATAATACTTTGCTTCGGGATTGGCCCCAAGATAGGTAGGGTACTCCGAGTACTGTCGGCGTCCTAGGAGATGGGTTGGGGGACATGGGATGCGGAAAGGCAGCCCCGGCTTTGTCTGCTATGGAAATGAGACCTTAGCAACTCCACAACAGGGCTGAAGGATTCAATGTTCCAAAGTCACTTGGCAGCAGCTTGCGAGACAGGGTCTCGATCTGCTTTCCGAAGGCCCACAAGTGCTGATGTGACCTGGCGCGATGGACCGAATCCATCGTCACCCGTAGGAGCAGGGGTTCCTAATCCCGGTAAATTGACAGCCCTTGTTCTAATTCTACATATTGCGTAGTCGGTGTGTTTTGCTATTGCGTGAAAACAATACGAGGGTCGCATTTCCTCATGTCCGTCTGCGGCATTTCTGGGGAAGGCTGTCTGGAGCAGGCATCAGAACATATGGGCAACCTTTGGCGCTCCAGAGGTGGGTGACCAAGCTAGCCCAGCCAGTACGATGCTGCCCCGTGTGGTCATCCCCATGGCCTTCGTATGGTACCTCGAAGCCGGTGAGAGATAATTGCGCCTTGGGACAGTGAGACAGCCCTCTTAAACCCTGGTGAAACAAGACTGATGAGCGGGCAAGGATATTCGGATTCCAGGCCCGTAGCAATTCGGTTGAGCACTCTTGAGACTCCCTGGTACAGCACGTTGGCACAATATTTTTGACAAGCATGGGCAGCGGCGCAACGGGCTCAGGTTCGAGGCGGTACTCGATGTTGATATGCGGCACTTGTTAATGATGGCAAACTTCTCAGGCCGCCATGATTTTCCGCGTGCTATCGTAGCTAGTAAGTTAGGCTCGGAATGCCATGAGATCGCCTCTTCAGCACCAGTCGAGATATGTGTATCTCTGTCAACCACAAAGAGGGGTGCAAGATGTCAGGCCTCGGATTCTCGTAGGCCACTCCTGTGACGTCGCGGCGGTGTGTACGATCACAGTACACATTTAGGTCATGGGCCCAAGACGCATTCTCCCCTGACGGTGCTATTCCGAAGTTAGGATCACAGAAGCTAGCTGCTGGCGTGTGATGACGGGAACTGACCTGGAGGTGGTCGCCTTCTTTTTCCTCCCCGACCCTAGTCGTTGTGTGAGATATCCGAGCTTTGTGATTGCTATTTCGGAAAACGAGTAGTACCATGTCCTACGTAGCACCATCAGACCATTGGCGAGGATCATTGACGTAGGCAGGAAATTATAATGCTCGCTTACAGCAGTTCTGGCCTCCGGATGGTCATCAAATGATCGACATGCGAGTGGTACGATTATCTGACTGGGCCAGCCTGTTCCAATGCTCCATCATTCGAAGGTCTCGGGCGTAGGCTGTAGCCTTGCATAGTAAAACCGGTCAGGATCGTCCAGCGGCCTACATGTTGCTCTTCACAAAGTGCTGCAACCTTGCCACACAGGATGTGCAAGTGATTGCGATGGATGACCGGAGCGATTGTTATGATTGGGGAGGCGGGACTTGTCGAACTGCTATGATTAGCAAGTAGGGATTGGAGTGGCGTGCAACTCATCGACGAAGTCCGGCTCGTTCTGTTCCTCGTACTCCCTTGGCACACAATGCAAACGCCGACGAGTTAAGACATCGCCCACAAGAAAATAGGATATCACAGGTGCCATCAGGTTTTGTGGATGGCTGGCTGAATCAGCGTGCCTCCCACAAGATTGAGGCCTCAACCGAACCGAAGGTCAGGATCCTGACCTGACGTATACTCCCCCTATTTCCTCTGTCGCCTCTGTCTGACATCGCGAGAACAGGGCTCGACACTCTGAGACCATTTTTGGCCCTCGGCTCGACGCTGTGGGATTGACCGGCCATCATAAGCATAGACCAGTGGGAACTGTTCTGATAGACTGCCGCGATGCAGTCTTTTGTAAGAGGCCAACAGCGATTTCGAAATCTTTGACCATGGGCGTAGGGGCCCCAGCCATTGGGTTTGGCTTCTGGTACGCAGCGTTGTAGTAGATCGCACAGTTTGGGGATTGTGATCGGGTTTGGTGCTTGCAAGAGTTGGGCAATGACCATTGGTAACTGAACGTAGTACATGGGTGAAGAACGTCCGGTACAACCCACAGTTTCTTGCGCGGTTGTGGCCGGGCCTCCAGATCCTGCACTGCTGGAGGCACCGCGGACTGAGGCAATCTGTGGATGACGACCATGTACAGAGAGGGATAGGGCCCCATGACCTAACTCTGGTGACCTGGACCGCCACGCCAAGACGATGACAGCAGACTGTACGAGCTCCGATGGACTGGGGTGACGTTACCGCAAGACTTGTAGTCCTCGGCTCGTAGCGGGAGAAGCCTCACAGGTAGTTGCAGCGGCACGCAGTGCGACCTATTTCCACGATGCGCAATCTTTGGGCGATTTTCTCCCGACGCGTTCACGAACTATGGGTTGGAGGGCCTAAGAAACTCGACAACGGCTGGTTGCAATATGTCCACGGGGCCCTCCGTAGCAGCACCACGGCTCATGCGCAGTTGGACGAGGCAAGGTGCATTCCAAGATGCGGACATGAGCTTTCTTGAGGATGATCCTGATGCAGACGGCTGAGATAGGGCACAGCAGCGTGTGCGATAGAAAACGACAATGGTTTGTACGCACGTACCGCATGAGAATGACTCAACTGACACGTCGTTTTTCGGAACAGAGCTGCGGCGATCCGAACCTGTCATTTCCAAAGCGCCGGGCGGCATGAAGAGAGAGTATTCAGATTGCCGCGAGATGCGTGGTGTGGCACGACATTAAGGCCCGACCTTGGGGTTGTAGGACAAGATTCGCCATGGCATGTAATTATTGGTAAGATTTGCGATTCGGCTCAGCAGAAGATGCCTGAAGACGGCCCATGACTTGATGCAGGCGGTCCAACCCGATCAGGACCACGGGTAGTGTACCCGAGACGTCACCCCAACGTTGGCCGGCCAGAGGGATGATGATGGATGGATGCACGACTCTGGCACTGGATGGTGTGGTGAAGATGTGCGCCCTCGTATGACACTGTGTCCCCGTGGTCCGCCAGCCTGCCAGGCCGTAAGCGAGCCGGGCGGAGGATGGCAAACTCCGTGGGAGGCCTGAGAAGAAGCATGCTGCTTTGTGCCGTAATGTTGTTGGCGACGGTTCTGGTTGCTTTTTCTTGCTGCTGATGGTGTGAACATTGGTAGCAGGCGACGAGGGGAAGACGAGGGGAAGACGTACCGAGGTGTGATGATTGGCGATGTGTGCCTCGCCCTGGAAACCGGTGAGGACGTCCTCTGGTTCTCTGGGGGGAACGCTGGACGGTGGACTAGATACGCATGCAGTCTCGAGGCAGTTTGCATCAAGGAACGAGGGGTACTTGACCAGAACATGAGTGTATCGGTTGCATATGGATGCAAATGTGGACACGGTCATTCTGCATGACCCAGATGAGGTGGTGTTGGCGCTGCCGCTCCTGCCGCTTCTGCTGAGGCCCAATCCTAGCGAGTCCTGGTTGGAAGCCAAGCCCCTCCTTTCCTCGACGCAGAAGGTCGTGGCTTCCAGAACGATCACATCACTCGATGGCAATAGAAAAATGAATGCCCATGTATATACTTGATTGATCTCTGTACTACCACTGCCTGCCTGCCCGCCTGCCTGCCTGTCTATGTACCTTCATGGGTGGTAGGTAGGTCTGCAGAGTAGATGGCTTCTCGCGAGTGTGGGCGCGCACGCACATGCACACGCAAAACTGGCGCGTAGTCTAAGATACCATTGAATTAATGAGTGGTAATAAGATGCTTGGGATGCCACGTTCCTGAGGTGGCATTCGGCTCTTCTCTCTGCCCACACTCGGAACCCCCAAGAGCAGTCAGTCGATTGACCTGGCAGCCTGGGCGCCCAAGATCGCATTGGAACATGGCTAGCTGTATGGTGAAACGCAATCCTGGGCGTCGGAACGGCTCCCCGATACCGGCAGTCCTGAACGTACGGCTTGCCGAAGTGTATTGTATTGCAATGCAGCGCAGCGCATTATTTTTGGTGTTCGTGTCGTGCGGAAAACCTTGTGCTGTAGACAAGCTCAAGCCGGCTGCCATCCCCGGCGGTGCGTAGGTGCGGTTGGTAATTAACACGCCTCCCACGCCGTGCTCCGTACAGTACTGTGTTGTCTCCCCTACCCTCTCAGCCCTCTCCGCTTCCCCAAGGCCCCATTCCCATGTCAGTTGCTGCAGAACATTCTTGGCCCCACCGACTGACCAGGACCTGATGGGTCGAGAAATGGCCTTCGCTTCGAACTGTGCCTGAATCTGGATGCGACCATGGGCCGTGGACCCGGTCTTGTGGCGGGTACCTGGCAGATATGTATGATGTGATACAGAGCTGAGAGCCTCGCCCGCCCCGGGCCTGAGTCCAAGTCTGAGCCCTACATAGTATCTACTGTATGGGCTCCTGTGGCGCTCATGCAGGTGATTTGGTGCACTGTAGATCGTGTTCATCAATCCACAGCACGGTACGGATGGAGTACCCAGGACGGACTGCGTGTGGACCGCTGCGTACGGACCGGCGCACTAGGAAAGCAAGCAACTGGCACCTCCCATGTAGACATCGTTGCATTGGGCATGAGGTGACAGGTAACGGAGGCGACCACCAGGAACAGCCGTGACGTTGAAACTTTTTGAGGCACAAATCTAATTTGGCCACACTCTAACCTCCCCCCCTGCCCACCTCCCAGCTCCGCCGGGTTTCCTGGAGGAAGGAAAGGGGGTTGGTTCGTTGATGAGGATGGTAACGATGGTGGCGGTGGTGGTGGTGATAGCGAAGCTGGGTTGCTATTTGCTGTGCCTATTCTGTGGTTCTCAACCGTGCCGTGGGCTGTCATGACACCGTCACCTTGACAGCATTTGCAGGTCGGCCTGTACGGGTGTCTCTTCTCTCAAGCAGAGATGATACGATGCGATACGGGCAAGGCAAAAGAAAGTCGTGCAGCAGATACGGTATGTGCTACTTGAAACAGGAGACGGGACCAGGAAGGGGGATCCGAGCCCCCCTCACCGAGATGTTGACAGGCTGCTTCGTCCGATTGGGTGGGCCCACAGGCTGGCCCAGCAGCCCAGGAGACCCTGCTGGCCGCAAATGGCAAGAGCACTGGAGCACAGGAAAGCACGGACGCTCCTGGACCAGAGCACGAGCACGGGCGCGAGGGATCCACCCCCTTTTAGGGAAGGGGGCAGTTCGCGCGCCACCTGCCCTGCTGCCCTGCCACCTGACCGCCCAGGTTCCCAGGTACTCAGGTACTCGGAGTACCCTTGGCCGCCACACTTGCCACCCGTCCACCCTCCCCCTCCCCCCTCGCCTCCCCAGACCACCGTACCTTGCACGATGCAACAGTGGGCAGGCGACAGGCGACTTCCGTAGGGCGGGCTGCAGCTGCAGCTGCCAGAGTAGCGTGGGCGGGGAACCTCCCAGACGTCCCGGCCATTCGGCTCTTTCCCTGGCGAAAACGTGGCCAACGGCT
Organism: Diaporthe vaccinii; assembly: GCA_039880775.1. Lineage (NCBI taxonomy): Eukaryota > Fungi > Ascomycota > Sordariomycetes > Diaporthales > Diaporthaceae > Diaporthe > Diaporthe vaccinii. The sequence continues at coordinate 515,179 of JBCEDN010000003.1, forward strand.
GCTTTCTGCCGTGTGGAGATCCCGTTACCTGCATATCGTCTGTCTAACTGCCTAACTACCTATACCTGTAACCAGGTAATTCAGTCTGCCCCCCCAAGGGTACGGTAGCACTCGCCCGCCTGTCCTGCCATTCCTCTCAGCTCCCTGGCTGGGCTGGGCTGGGCTGGGCCCTGGCCTCGCCTGGCCTCCTGCTTCTCGGCAGGAACCTTCAACGGCGAAGTCGTCGCTACTGAAAAGGCTGGAGAAAAGTCAGCCCATCGCACTGCCTTGAACAACTGCCGCGCCTACTGTAGCGTACCGTGCTGCATCGTAATATTACGGAGTCAATCATTGATACGCGCGTGCACATGATATTAGTAGGTACGTGAGACTGCAGAACAAGTCAATGCTGCATGCGTTCCGTTACAGACAAACACCATATAGTACTCTACGCAGTAGTCAAGGCAGAGAGACACATTCCCATGCGGCGCCGTGGAGCCGGTGGCCAGCTCTGCCTATTGGCCAATTGGACACCCACGCGGCCCAATGATAATAATAACATCAAGGCCACCTGGGAGCTCTCCCTGTCCGGGGCTCTCGGCCCTCAGCCCTCAGCTGCAAGTCATACATACGCCTACATGGTACATGATACGTTTCCCCATCTTGACTCTCAGCCTGGTTCCCCAGACTTGAAACTGGCTCTGTCAGTGGCACCTCGGGCCTCAGATCTCACAGACTCGGACCGGCCAACGTCTCGGAATAAACGTCAAAGAAGCGCCTGGCTGAGTTTCCACAGTCGCCATCGTGACCAGAAATAGCTAGGAACCTGTCTCTGGCCGTCCTCCAAGGCGGCAGGGCGCACTCGCTCCCACGGCCGAACTTTTGAGTCGTCAGTCGTACGATGCGCGCGGTACTGTGCGCCGTACTTGTGTATTAAGTTACGTGTGCGGCAGAAGCAAGCTTCGACAGACTGCCGTTTGATCTGGCATCGAGCAACCTGGGCACCACATGACATGATGCGGCCGGTCAGCACAACCGACCAAGTACCGTCCGTCCAGGGATTCGCAACGCTGGGTCGGCTCTGTTCCGCCGCAGGGTGTGGGCGGTGGGTTCTGGTTTCCGTGTTTGGCTACCACTTCACCCGGTAATCGAATCGAAATTTGTCCTCTGTCGGCGCCGAGAGGCGACACCGGTAAGGTACGTACTTTCATTCGAACATGCGGTAAAAGTACATCGCAGGGCACGCAGGACACGCATCGCAATGCGTCGCAACGCATCGCAACGCATCGATCGAGCTAGGGCGCCTGTCGTCCCGGAATACCTACCCACGAAACCAAAAGCCAGCCTTATCGCCCTGGCCGCGGTGGGCATAACGTTGGGCCCTGCAACTCAGCTCGGGGAACCACGACCAAAACTCTACACTACACGTGTATGGGGCCCTCCCTTCCAAGGCTCACAAGGAAGGTTCACAGGGGTCCAAGGATCCAAGGTGACCAAGTGGGCTGGACGGTGGCGGGGCGGCAGGTACCTGCCAAGTACCTTCCATCCGACAAGCGCTGTTGCGCCCTCGGCTTCCCTTCCGGGTCCCGGCAGTCACCTGACAAAGGCCTCGCGGAGCCAACCAGCGAGCATGGAAGGCGCTGTACGGGCAGGGCGCTTGTCTCGAGTGGCGACAGGGGTCTTCCATGGGCCAGGGACAACTTTCGAGACCTGATTGACTGATTCTGAATTGCCTTTTCAACACCGCCATTTGTGCCTCCTGTGACGCTGGCACCTGTTGGGGTCTCCTTTTCGTCCTCTCAACGCGTTCCCTCCACCTGGATGGGCAGGCTTGACATCATCCGGCCCGTGATGCTTCACCCTCGCCGGCGCCCCGCGGAACTGAGGCTGCCTGACCGCTCAATCCCACCTCCGGGGCGCTGTCGGCCGGCGACGATCAGAGAATGCAGCCATTCCCCAGTGCCCACGGGATCGATGCCTGAGACGGGACACGCAGCCAACGAGCAAGCAGCAACCCTCGTCTCGGGCGAGACGTGGTCCGCAGCGCCGTCGCTGTCATGCTCACATTGGGTCTGCAGGCGCGCGGAGCCACCCTGAAATCTAACTCTGGAGGATCAAAAAAGATTGAGACACGAATCCTCATCTCCGCCCGAGCCATATGGCTTCGTGCAGGGACCAGCCCCCAAAGAATCCTTCGACGCGTTCCACAGCTTCCATTGCTTCCATTTTGTTTCCAGCCTGGGGCCGCTCCACATCGACAAACTCCACATAAATTGCCCTGCCAGCCTGCCCACCCTGGCCAGGATGCCTCTCGCTTCGCTGCCCTGCCCGGCCCTGCCCTGCCCTGCGTGGCCTGCGCTGCACTCGCCGCCGGGGCTTCTCCGGGCGGGTCCTACTCACTCTGGTCCCCTGCCGTGTTGTGAGCACTGTGGGCTTTCCTGACAGCCTCCTAGCCCCAACGGCTTCTCCGATTCCCCAGAAATCAGTGCCCTCATCGAGACGGGGCGCGTAACGAGCCCACTTCGTAAATTTGGAAGACTGAATGACGCCAATAGCGCCAATGCGGGCACGATGCGGCTCATCAATATCTGACGTCGATTCTCGTCGTCCTCGGAATTACCGCCGCCTCAACTCTTTTCCTACGGTGTGGCTGTGTCCTGTCCTGCGTGTCCTGTACGCCCTCACACTCGGTGGTGCGCGCCCAGACTCGGAGCACGCTGCCGAGCGATGAGGACAGAGGAAGCGAAACACCAGACCAGATTCTGACAGTTCCACAAGGCAGCTGCCACCTGCCACCGCATATGGGTGTTATCCGCCTCGGTGAGGAGTTCCCGAGGCAGACAAGATTCTCCGACCCGGTTTTTCTGTACCACGGGCCTGCATGGATCAACTACTGTGTACGGACTCGTCGGACGAAGTTGTGACCGCGTCGGCGGCTCCTGTTTCGCCTGTTGTAGGGTTTGCCAAGCTTCTATTGGCTACTCCGCGGTGGCTCAACGCTGTTGCAGCCGGCTAATGAGCCGGAATACAGATGCCACTCTGTAACTCCAGACAACGTCGATGAATGATTTATTTGTGATGCCAGGCAAGACGGACGGCGAATGCTCCCCACGGCCACCGCTTATGGCTTGCACAGGCCTGTGCAAAGTCACGAGCGGCGGGACTCTCCAGCCGAGGGCACAACCTTCCTGCTTTGAGACAATGCCGAGCCTACGAGTCCCACGACTGAGCTTGATTGAGCAAGAGTGTCAAAGAGTCGTACTAGGTTCTGAGCTTACCTCCGTGGTCACGTCCGCAGGCGTATCTTTAACAGCGCCGGCGCATTTGCGGTCAGGCAAGTCAGGTGCAGTTGTTCGAGACACAGCTACCATCAATTCGGCGTCATCGTACCACATCAAACTCTCCTCGGAGCGGCTGTCTACTGTACTGTTGCGTCGTGAGCCGGTGGAATCACATTGATGGCCGGTGATCTTCACAATCGAAAGTAGCAGGCCGGGAACATCACGCCACGAACTACGCACGGCACGGGACGCGATTCGACGATGGCGCTGCCCGGCTGACGTGAGCAGAAACCAGGAAGTGCTGGAGCGAACCAAATCCCTCGCTTTCTCCAGGTGTACAACCTGAGGCCGCGGCTCCCTGCACACCACGGCGAGCACGGAAGACGGCTCAGCATGAGTTGCAAACGACACAAGTGCTTCTGACATCGCACAGCAGGATGTAGGCTGCAATATGCAGCTCAGATACACGAATACCTGCCGCGTTATCGTCGTGCTTGTGCAAAAGGATCAAACCCGCTCAATATCTCATTCGGTATGCACGTCACCTTCCTTCTTGATCTCGTTTCCACCGGTTACGGAGGCTCGTTGAAAGATACAATCTGTACCGTGTATTACAATCTGCACGCGGGCTATCCCAGTCCGGACAGAGTGCACTCATGGAGACTGTTCTGGCATCGAGTTTGCTGAGCTCGGTGAAGTCGGCCAGGCCCTGGTTAAAGTTCGGCATGCAAAACGAGGACAGGGCTGAGGCGGTCGTTCCGACAATGTCAATGCCCCGTGTTCCGACGACCCCCATCAGTCCAATCTAAAGAAGCATACCCGCACCATTGGAACGACAGACCCGATAGCCTTTGTCCGTTTCTTCAATAAGCTTCGCCCTCGATGGGCAAGATTCCGCTTGGCCACACGTGCAGAGCGCATTAACTATCGCATTGCCTCACCGCTCTACGCCTGAGGAGCCGACAAGGACTTGACCGAGATGCAAATAGGTACTGTTCAGGTCAGCTTCGTTCGCTCACCTTGCTCCCTCCCCTGTCCAAGTCTGAGCCCGGTCTCAGTGCAGTGGTCATCTAACATGGTCCACTTTTGCTTCGTAAGGCCAGGACCCACCTCAGCTGTCAGACTCATCACTTTGACGGGGCGATTTTTTTTTCAACCCGGGGGCAAGGAGCACAGGTTTTATTACCGGAAGGATCGAGAGATGAGCCTCATGCCGCCCACTGGGAAGGGGACGCATACCGTGTGCCCATCTGACCGCAGCACATACTGCACGCAGAGAAGCTGTATATGCTTCTCCTGGCCCTGGGCTCCGGGCTGCCTGCTTGTGGCCATCCGTTCATGTCCGTATGTCGCAGAATCCCAGATTGGTAGACGTATCACCATTTCTGGGTGTCATGCCAACGTCTTGTGGTACAAACCAGACTAGCGCGACGCTGTCAACCTGCAGCCCCCAGCCTACGTATCCGCATCTGTACCTGCGCCCACCTATCGATCTCCTTTAAACCCATGCGCGGGTCGATCGCCGGGCAGCTGCTATCCTCTTCGCAACGCCCGCCTGGTTCCGTTCGGTGGCAGGACAATACGCACGAGGTTATCACCGCCAGTCCACGTCACCAGCCAAGTCAGTCAGCCTGACTGACTGACCTTGAACCCTTGCAAGCCTGCGGCTCCGGTTTGCTGGCGCTGGCCAAGGTGGACGGGATTGACTCCACGCCTCGCCCGGTCGTGGCCAGCCGTGGTTGCCGTGTCATGTCAGCATGCGCGCCTATCCCCAACCAGGCGCTGCCGTGGACCGTTGGACAGTCTCACCGGTCTGTGATATGGTGGGCAAAAGTAGGCAGAAGTAAAGACAAAAATGAAAGCAGCAACTCATTGATGGGCCGACAATGCGAACTAATGGAAACAGGGTGGATCGGAAACTTACCTGCCTTGCAGACCATTCCAATCAGGAGAATTGCTTCCAGAGTAGCAGCGCTAGAAGCTGCCTCGTGATGAATGGGCATCTCACAGCTCGAGGGTTGGGTAGCCACGGCCCGGTTCTTCTCCATACTGCATCAAACCGTCCCGTGATGCCTGGCGGTGAATGTCACGGCCGGTACTTTCGAGGTACCTGCTCCTGGGGCCTTGTCAACGTCACCTTGGTAGCGCTATGCAGCGAAAGGGATGATGACGGATTGGGTATCCCAGCAGCCTGCATCACGTTTTGGACAGGGGAGAGGGTTCTTGGGGATCCAGATCCTCTTGATTAGAAACGACATGGGCCCACCCATCCCAAAAGTCAATCCAAAGTCCAGTCCCACCATAGGGCAGCAAACGCAAATTTTCCCTGAGAGAACAGCACGGCGCAACGCACGCACGCACGTACGCTACTCTGCGCGCCTGCGCCCGTCTCCAATGTCCGACCTTCGCTCCCGCTCCCCCCCGCGGAGGAGGTCATGGAGCTCTGGCGAAGCTCATGTGCCACCATCCCGGCCCTGGTCTTGGTGCTGGACTGGAGTGGCATGGCAGTCTGCCCGTCTCTCTCTCTCTCTGTCTGTCTGTCTGTCCGTCCGTCCGTCTGTCTGTCGGCAGGGAACAAGCTCATGAGCTGAACAGGTACGAAACCACGGCTATGGGAATGGTCCCACACTATCCACACTGCTTTTTCTGCCCTTGTCGCTCACAGTCCCTTCACCGTGTCCACGCCATGTCCCAGCCTTCCCTGTCAATGTCCATCATCCCGGAGCGTTCCCCCATCGCCAACCTGCTGGCTCCCTGGCTGTGCCAGGCCTCGCAAATGTAAAGCCTGTTCCCCGGGAGGATGATCGCTCGCCGCGTTGTCCGTCATGCTGAGCCCTCTCAGTCACCGCCTGTTTCATTTCCTTCTGGATATTTCCCGAGAAAATAAAGTGTTTCCTGCTACGTATCCCTGTCCTGTTCGTCGGGTCTGACGGTTCGATGTACTATGTACCGCCGCCCGGCCTCCCTCCCCTTGTGTCATACATATCTCGACCCTCTCCCTCCGCATACTTATTACGCTGCCTCTTCTTCTGTCTTGCGTTATCACTGTTCCAAGACCCTCCTTTCATAATTCTTGTGTGTCCGAGTTCGAAAACCACCATACAGCGTCCTGCTCCCGCTGTTCTGTGTTGGCATTGCATCACCCCGTGCCAGTGTTGGAGCATTTAGAATCATCCACAACCGCTTCCTATTGCATAGACCTGCGGCTCCACAGCCACCACATCTCACTTATCCCACGACCCGTGTTCGTGATTCACCCTGTGGCGTTACACGAGACTCGCCCTGTTTATCACGGACGAGGCGGACTAGCACCCTTTCCCGAGCTCTGAGAAACATTATATGTTCCCGTCACTCAGTAGCATCCGCATCCTACAGCTCGCCCTCGATATCTCAAGATAGACACCACCCTTGAGAACACATCCTGACGGATGACCCACAAACAATAACCCCCACAAGCGCAGTGAGAAGTGCAACGATGGCCTCAATGCGTCGAAACGTCCCAGGCCGACGGGCCATGAAGCCCAAGCCTGCTTTCCCCTCTAGACAAATGCTCGTCCTCGGTACGTTCCATGCCTACCTAGTCCGCGCCAGTCTCCGTGCGTGGAGGCGGGAGCAGCCTTGCTTGCTCGCCGTTGACCACTCTGTACTGACGAGGAAAATTAGCCATGTGCCGGATTTGCGAGCCAATAGCCTTTATGTCGATATTTCCGTACATCTACTATATGGTACGGGATTTTGGCGTCAACGAGAAGGACATCTCCTTTTACGCTGGAATGGTGACCTCGGCTTTCACCTTTGCCGAATTCTCGACGGGCATGTTATGGGGACGATTGAGCGACAAGATTGGCCGTAAGCCTGTCCTGCTTACCGGCTTGGCCGGCACGGCCATCAGCGTCCTGGCCTTTGGATTCGCGCCCAACATCTGGGTGGCACTCATCGCGAGGGCTTTGGGCGGTCTGTTGAACGGGTAAGTTCAACCACCGCGCCCTGTGCTAAAAATGAGAGACTGACTCGCTGTGAAGCAACATTGGTGTCCTGCAAACGACCGTGGCCGAGCTTGTCACTGTCAAGGAACATCAGCGTAAGTTGGCAATAAATCTTAATCTGCCATCGATGAACGGACTCCAAACTGATATCGAGCAGCCCGTGCGTATACGATCATGCCGCTGGTCTGGTGCCTAGGATCTATCGCAGGACCGATGATTGGCGGGAACCTCGCGCGGCCTTGCATAAACATGCCAAACCTCTTTCCAGCGGGAACGATCTGGGAGAAATACCCCTACCTGCTACCGAACCTCTTCAGTGCGGCAACGTGCGTTTTTGGCGTCATCATTGGGATCCTGTTTCTCGAAGAAACCCACGCCGACAAGAAGAGCCGCCACGACCCGGGACTCGCCCTTGGCAAATGCATTGCGCGGTACTTCTCGCGGAAGCGTGAGGACCTGAAGGAAGACGATGCTTCCGAGACTTCGTCGCTGCTCAGCCGCCATGAGAGCCTGCCGGATTACCGAACCACCGAGAACTCGCCCCTGCTCTCCTCGACGCCCGCGGCCGACATGGAGGCGCAGCCCCTTCTCGACGCGGACGTAGTCGACAACCGCCTGCGAGCGTCGACCGAGAGGACGGAAAAGATCACCATCCCCGCCAGAGAGGCATTCACGAGGCCGGTCATCATGAACATTGTGTCATACGGGATATTGGCATTGTAGGTAATCCCGGAGCACCTCAGGGTGTTCGTTTTCGAGCTAACAGTATTTTCTAGCCACACCATGGCGTTCGACCAGCTTTTCCCCGTATTCCTCAGCTCGCCCACACCGAAGGAAGCGCAACCGATTTCCCTACCGTTCAAGTTCGTGGATGGGTTCGATATGGACCAGAAGACAATCGGCGTGATCCTGTCCGTCCAGGGAATCTACCAACTCTTCGCCACCGTCTTCCTCTTCCCGTTCGTCGTCAAGCGCATCGGGACTCTCCACCTCTTCCGACTCCTCGCCATGACCTACTTCTTCCTGTACTTCTTCACGCCGTACCTCGTTCTCCTGCCCGACAACCTGCGCATGGTGGGCGTCTACGTCGCAGTGGTCTGGCGCTGCACGTTCTCGTCGATGGCCTACCCCAGCAACGCCATCCTGCTCACGAACTCGGCGCCGACGCTGCAGACCCTGGGGACGATCAACGGAGTGGCGGCCTCGACGGCGAGCCTGTGCCGCGCCTTCGGGCCGACCATCACCGGCGCCCTGTACGCCGTGGGCCTCTCGACCGGGTACTCGGGCCTCGCGTGGTGGTGCAACGGGCTGGTGACCGTCGCGGGGGCCCTGTTCAGCTTCCAGATCACGGAGCCCAAGGGCCGCATGGACGCCGAGAAGGTCGACGAGGATGAGGAGGCGGCCAACGAGGCGGCCACCGTGGCAGCCGCCAGCGAGCTGCAGCCCGAGGTCGTGCCCGGGCGACTCAGCATCGACATGGTGCGCCGCGCTAGCCAGGTCGACCTGTGAGGCAGCGCCGTGCGCGCTGGCCCCATACAACCACCGACAAACACCACACCGACCAACTCTTCCCCCGGGGCCAGCAGGAATTGCAAGGCGAACCGAAATGCCGCCAACTGACGACTGGTCAGGAGCTGCAGAGCCCCTGCGGGACTAATGCCGACTCACGAATTCTCTACTTTTCCGACTTTTTTACTTTTGCCTTCCTTGGGGCGAAACGGCTTGCGTTTAATGGAGTGGTAGACTGGGTCACGGGTTCTCTTTGCCCCATGCTGTTCACTGGGCTTTTCTCATTTTTCTGATCCTTTTTCACATCTCATTTTTTTGTCCTCCCAGAAGGATGGAGCACGGAGCAACAAACAAAAGACGGTTCGCCGGGTCCGATCCCCATATGAGCTTTTCTGATTCCCCATCGTCGCTTTGCTTTTTTCCTTCCTGCTGCTTTAGCCGGAAACACCCCCTGTCGGACAGAGATAGAGGGACTCGACCCTTCCTTCCTTCTCTTCTCTGACCAGCGCGAGAGTGAGACTAAGACTTTTCGGACAACGCAAAAAAGGAGGGTTTCTTTTTCGGATGGGTCAAGAGGGATTTTTATTTCGGGCAAAGAGAAAATTGGGGACAACACTGGGAAAAAGCAGGGGATTTAGTTTTCTCGAGACGGTGTATTTTTTCGGATCTTTTTCTTTTTATCTCGCCCTCTTCCATTTTTCTTGTATTTTCAAGCACGGCGCCCAGGGGAAAAAAACAACAGACATCACAGCCAACAACAGGGAAAACGGCTAGGGTGCAGGGAGGGATGGATTCGGAACCAGTAATCAGCGCATCTTTTCTTTTCCTTGGACGGGGATCGGTTTTGGGTTTCGGTCGGGATGGGCTTCGATCTGGGCAACATGGGACGGGGAAGGGGGGAACTGCTACGTGAACAGTAGCAACAGCAGACAGATTTTTTTTTTCTCTTTCCTTTTCGGCATTGGATATGGACAGGTTTCATTTCCTCGTTTCTTTCATGGCTTTTTTCATCACCCCCTCCATCTCAGCCTCATGGCAAACGCATATTGGGTCGCTTTTTCACCGAGTCTGCATGTCGTCTTACCGTTTCCATAGAAGTCATTGTTCATGATACCAGGGCCCCCAACACAGGAGGATCTCCCAAGCATTATTTCTAAACTTTGCCAATGATATTGCATACCTCGAGTCTCTTGTCTGCTCTCTCTCTTGCATACTCCGTGTCTGCCTTTTCTACTACGCATTGTGCATGGCGCGGCCCTTTTGTGTTATTTTTGAGCCGGGCCGAAGCAGCGTGACATTCCGCCGGCGACTTTTCGCTGGAGCTGCGCCGCCTCAGCCCCGGATGCCCTTGGGGGAAAGTGGATCGGGTTTTGGGTCCTAGGTTGGGTTTTTGGACCTGGGGGCTGGCCTTGTGGTCTGGGCGAGGTTGGGGGGAGACTAGGCCAAGCGCAGGGGGGAGAGGCCGACAAGCTCTTGTGTTGAAACGCGATTGCGGCTGTTGTTATTCCTTCGGCCGGTGGTTTGCATCCGGGGGTGGTGCTCTCTCGGGAAAAGCGACGTGTTGGTCTGGGGGCGAGAGAGAAATTGCCAGGCGGTCGCAAAATCGGATCCGGGGCCCCTGCTGTGGGTGCAGCAGCTTGCAGCGTAATAATTCCCGAAGGGATATAACTCCGGCGCACGTCGTGTCGTCATGGGCTGGTCCCTGGGGAAGAGTAATAATACATACTATACTGCAAGTAGGTAGTATGTACTGTACTGTACTGTCACAGCAATGTTCATCCCCCCCCCCTGGCCGCATGCTTCCCTGACCAGCGCAGTGTGTCTAGACCGTGGCAGATACGGACGGGTTATGCGGGATGGACGGGACGAGCGGAGCAAGCCGTCTCTTGCTGGTGTTTTCTAAACAGCTGGAGTATTGGCATGGTGGTAATGACCAGTCCATCGTCAGGGCGGTGGGTTGGTGGACTGGTCCAGACCGAACCTTGTTTGCAGGCGAGATGTACCGGACGCGTGGGTTCGGGACCGGTGAGGGCTGAGTATGGCACATATTGCAGTTGATCGGACATATGGATGAGATGTGCCGGCATTGCCAGCTGTTGACGTGACGTTGGAAGTCTGTATACCGTAGTATCCACATGTGACTATAATTCCATAGTCTGGACTACTAGGTATGTATGCACTCGCGTAGCCTACACCGTACTGCGCATGTATTGTAGTTGACGCGCCCCTAGCCCCTGGCCTGCATACAGCTAGGCGCGCAGAGCAGGGAGAGGGAGCGCCTTTTAAGGGCTAAGCTAAGCTGAGGAGCGGTCTCCCCAAGCAGGGCGGAAACGAGAGAGGGGAAGTCCTCACCCGGCACCACGCTACCCCCTCCCGCCTCCGCCTGCGAGCGTCAATTGCAATTGACCGACCGCGAGCCCCGGCCACGCTGCATAGGTAGTGTATCGACCTAGTGCACGAGCTGAGAATGACGACGATGGGAGTGGGCTGCTCAAGGCGGACGGGGGTGAAAACGAGGCAAGCTCGACGGCCAATGAGGTATTAGCCATTGCTTATCTTCAATTGCGGATTTCCTGATAGAGGAAGAGGGAAAGAGAGCTCTGTTTTGCCCCTGATGTGGGAAAGGGCTGACATGGGGGTGCTTCCCCTCTTTTGGGCCCTTGTCCCTTTGTGCATGCATATCATGTAGACGACACTACTCGAGAGGGCCGAGGCGAAATGCCAGGCGAGGCGTGGCTTTCGCTGTGGCCTCTGCCATCTCGCATTATGTCGCGGCTAGCCGTGTGTCGATATGGTCGTGATCTACTGGCGTTTAGAGGCGCAAGGGGAAGGGGCCTAGGGGAGTTCGTGCGCGCCAGTTTAACGAGATCCCCATCTTATCTTATCGCGAATGGTTGAAGAAAAAAAAAAAAGCTCCGACTTGCTGTTGCTTGTTGCTTGTTGCGTGTGGCTGTACTGTACTGTCCTGTCCTGTAGTGTAGTCAAGGCCAAGTCCAATCGATCCACTGTGGCACCTGTGTCTATCGTCTCTATCTGCTCCTGTCTGGCTGGTCTGCGCTGCGCTGTGGTGCACATGCTTTCTGTCTGGCCTTGCGCAACCGCCCGCCGCGAATCCGCTCGACGACGAACAAGCAACCCTCCCACTGTGTAACCTTGCCCGCCCAACCCTCCTCACGTCGAGCCTGTTGCGGCCCATCGGATCCCTTCCAGAACTTCCAGAAGCTATCGCTCGAGTCGTTGGCTTCAGTCACGCCGCCTATGCCCACGCCTTGCTGCTGCTCCTGCTCCTCCGCCTACCCGCCCGGGCCTCAGTCAATTCCTGATGAGACAAGACGCCACAAGCTTATCGCCGGGTTAATATCTGGGCGCTGAACCACCCTAAACGGTCCCTGGATTGGAGCTGCAAATGATGGCCCGTTCAGCCTTGATTGCGACCACTTGAGAATCCAATCCGCCACCTACCACCGACCACCGACCACCGTCCACCAGCCACCGAAAGAGCCAGACCAGACCGGCTCCCTTTGCCCACTCAACCAGCCGACACAGGCCGGACCGGACGACATACGACTTGACTCGACTCGACTCGGCTCAAAACGAGACGAACCCAGACGACACGAGACGACCTATTGAATACCAGAGCAGACTATCGGTCTGACTTCCTCCGGGCTGCACCCAGCCGACCGAAGACCCTCATTACGTAACCCATCGAAATCGACATCATCCTCGCCGAAGCCCAAGCCCGAGCCCGAATTCAGGTCGAAGCCAGGTGGTGACAGGGAATGGATGCCGGCCGAAAGAGGAGGATCAAGAAGTAGCTTTGAGTAGAGTCCATCTGCCTCAGCTCCGTCCACGGCCTTACCGGGGAACCTCCCGTCGCGCCGACAGAGGATGCCGGAAAACTCCCTGCCTTCACCGCATATGCATCCAGCTAAGCGGTTGAGGCAGTCCTCGCCCGAGCGGCGCTCTGACAAGGACTCGCCCCCGTCTCTCAACGTCGCGACCTCCGGGCCGTCCCCCGCCACCAGCGAGCAGCACGGCGATGGGCCACCGCTAAGCGCGGGCCTCGCCGGCGGCACGAAGCAGGATGGGGGTGCCGGCGCCAGTACAAAGGTCGGTCAGAGCAGCAACTTCCGCAACGTCAGTGCCTGCAACCGCTGCCGCCTCCGCAAGAACAGGTGCGACCAGAAGTTGCCGAGCTGTGCGAGCTGCGAGAAGGCCAATGTTGCGTGCGTTGGGTACGACCCCATCACAAAGAAAGAAATACCTCGCAGGTGAGTGGTTCTGTAGCTTGGCCCGTCTCCCTTCTCACGCAGAAGAGCCCGAAGGCTGACCTTGTGTGTACAGCTATGTTTTCTATCTTGAGACTAGGGTAGATCAGCTCGAGGCGCTCTTGCGCGCAAACAGCATCCCCTTCCCCCCAGCCAACGACCTGGAGCATTGCTCGCGGATGGGCGTCGATTCCGTATCCGTGAGGTCTCCAACCGAGGCCGCGGCGGCAGCTCCGTCGGAGACCATGGACGGCATCACCGCGGTGGGCAGTACTGGTGACAGAAGCGACGAGGCCAGGCTGCAGAGGCTGGTGTCCAAGTCGGATATCACACACGGCAAGGAGGGCACAGCAAACCCGCGGTACCTCGGATCTACGTCCGGCGTCTCTTTTGCGCGGGTCGTCTTCGCCGCCGTCCAGTCATCCGTCAATGAGAACAAGTCTACTTCCGACAAGGCTGGAGTGCGTCCTTACAAGCCCGCCGGGGGAAACTCGAATTCCGGCATTGGTACCACGATGCGAGATTCCTTCTTCGGCCTGCACACGAAACCAACCATCCACCCTGCGCCCTTCCCGGACAGGGAGGTCGGAATGGCATTGGTCAACCTCTACTTCGAGCATGCGAACCCACAAATACCCATCCTCCACAAGGTTGAGTTCATGAGGCTGTTCGAACTGGCCTACGATTCGGAAAACCCCCAGCGTGGACCCAAGGAACTGTACATGTTGAACATGGTCTTCGCTATCGGCGGTGGTATCATAATGGGGGCCATGGCTAAGAATGAGACGCAGAACAGCCAGGCGAAACCAGGTGAGGGCAAGATGTCCTCGAGGCAAGCACAGCCCGAGGAATACCACGCCAGCGCCATCGTCCATCTGGAAGCCTGTCTCAACAACAGCGGGGGCGGGCTGGAGGAGTTGCAAGCGGTATTGCTTTTGGCAAACTTCGCATTGCTCAGGCCCGTTCCACCAGGCCTATGGTACATAGTCGGCGTTGCAGTCAGGCTCGCGGTCGACCTGGGTCTACATTATGAGGACGGCAAGGACGTCGACACCGGCCTTAAGGAGGTCTCAGGGCCACAGCAAGAGATGCAGCAGCGCGAGCGGGGGAGGAGAGAGTTTATCCGGGATGTTAGGAGACGTCTCTGGTGGGCTACTTACTCATTTGACCGTCTGGTGAGTATTTGCGTCGGAAGACCGTTCGGCATCTCAGACCAAGTCATCACGACCGAGTTCCCGTCCATTTTGGAGGACGTCTATGTCACTCCCGAGGGGTTCAAAGAGCCACCACCAGATCTCGCCGCACAGCCCACATACAAACTTGTCGCCCACCACTACTTCCGCCTGCGTCTATTGCAATCAGAGATCCTCCAGGTACTACAGTACCAACAGGCCCAAGCTGCAAGGGCCTCAGGACAAAATGTCAAGAACCCTTACATGCACACGAGCCTCCCCTCCCCTTTCCTCTCAAAGTATGAATCCTTCCGCGCATGGAGAATAGACATCGACAAGAGGTTATACCACTGGAAGGAGTCCGCACCAACAAAGCAGCGCACGGGTGTCGGGTTCTCGACCGAATTCCTCGATCTCAACTATTGGCAAGCCGTTGTCATGCTGTACAGACAGAGTCTCAGCGTGCCTGCAATGTTCGAGGGCGAGTACAACACGTCGATGGAAGTCAACAGCCCCAACGTTCACAATGCCGAGCTGAGGGAAGATGAGGACAGAATATACCTGAAGGTTGCGGAGGCTGGGCAGAAGATCATGCGGCTATACAGGCAATTACACATTGCCGGTGTTATCAACTATACTTACCTGGCCACACATCACATATTTATGGCGGGTATATCATACCTGTATGCGATATGGCACTCGCCGATTGTGCGGAGCCGTCTTGTGAGTATTTACCCCTGAAAGATGCACGGGCAGCCCTGCTGATAGACATGACGCAGTCGATGGATGAAGTGGATTTCACGATTCTTGCTGCCACATCTGTCTTTACAGACCTCAGCGAAAAGTGTCCTCCAGCAGAGGCGTGCCGTGATGCAATTGACCGCACGGCAAGGGCGACGATAAGAATGGCGAACTCTACCGGTGGGTTCGGCCAGGTTCTCCCGCGCAAACGGGCAGGGTCAAGAGGCAGCGTGGACCAGCGTGACTGGGCGGCCAGGAGCGATACGGCCTCCAGCAAAGGCCAAAGGCACCCTCACCACCAGGGAGG
This sequence comes from Diaporthe vaccinii, assembly GCA_039880775.1. Lineage (NCBI taxonomy): Eukaryota > Fungi > Ascomycota > Sordariomycetes > Diaporthales > Diaporthaceae > Diaporthe > Diaporthe vaccinii. Next base: position 530,422 of record JBCEDN010000003.1, read on the forward strand.
GGACGAACGCAACCTCGTGGGGGCGTCGCAATACGGCCTGCCGGGCATCACGGACGCTTATGCCAACGCGTCATCGAGTTCCCACCTGCCGCCGATACAATCAGCGCTGCAGCGCATGAACTCCCTCCCGAATCTCAAGGCGGAGTCGGACGGGTTCTCCATGATGCGGTCCGTCCCGGGCCAGCCGCGCAGCAGCATCACCGCACCCGAGGCCGGCAACAGCCCCGACACGTCCGCAATAGACCCGTCCCTGCTGCCGTCCCCGACCGCGGTGCGCACGCCGCCCGCCGTGGGGTCGCCCTCGTCCAACGGCCCCGCAGCTCGGCGCGGCAACATGTCCCAGCTGCCAGCGGCCACCACCGCCGCGCAGATGGCGGCGTTCCTCGCTCACTCGCAGGCGCCGCACCAGCAGCAGCAGCAGCAGCAGCAACAAGCAGGCGGCTTCTCGCCCGCCCGGCAGCTCAACTTCGGCGATCTGCAGGGCATGGACTTCCTCAACCAGGTCACCGGCAACAGCAACGGGAACCTGCCCGAAGGCATCGAGGAGCCCCAAAACGGTGACTTCGGGTTCGGCCTCGGCTGGGAGGGCCTGCACCACGACTTCAGCGATGGGCAGCAGTACGACCTGTTCGACGGGTTCTTCTTCGGCGGCCAGCAGGGCGGCGCTGGGTCGAACGGGGTGCTGTGATTTGGGGTTCATTACGATAGGTTGATGGTGGTGACGAGTGAAGCGAGAGAGGGAACACGTCATGGGAATCGGAAACCAAAGCACAAGAACCAGAACAACAACGACAAAGGAGGTACGGTGGGAAGCTGAAGAAAGTAATGATGATATCCTGACGCGTGCGCGGCAGAGCTGGCACGTGCCTTTCTATTTTCCCGACCATGTTCATCAGACAGACAGACTACGAGGTCTCTCAGTGTGTATATGGGAAAGCCGGAAGTACGGATGGAAGGGCCTGAGGTTGGCCGTTGTCATTTATTATCCATTTCCTTCCTTGCCTCTCTCTCTCTCTCTCTCTCTATCTTCCATCGCTCTCTCGTTTCTTTCCCTTGCGCTGCCCATTTATACCCTCCTGCCCTCCGTGGTGGACGTCTCTTGGGCTTTGATTTTTTTCCTTCCCATCTCATTTTCAACTTCTGTTCCTCGCATCGTTTTTCATTTTCTCGTCATCCATCCGACATCATCACCAACATTACCATCATCATCATCATCATCATCATCATCATCATATTTATCAGCGAAGATATCTTGGTCGGACGTTGAAACGGATGAGGAAATGAACAAAACGACTTGGTGTTGGCTGCACACAGGGGGGCCGGGAAAAGGAGGGGGCCTGGGGCGTGTGGGAGAGGATGGGAGTTTTATCCTCGAGCATAAGCTAGACGGGAGTCGGGATTTGATGAATGCACACACACACACACACGTTGAAAGGTGATCAGTAGCGGGTGATTTCGACGACCGGTCATCTGTCACATACATACACACATAGCTAGCTGGTGAAGGGGGGAGGTTGTTGACTGTGTGGACAATGTGAAAATCGTGATTACGAGCATTCTATGAGAGCACCGCCAAATTTCTTCCCCCTAGATCATGATACAGTGAAGTCCGCGCCAAGGTCAAAATAAAAGAAGAGGAGATTTTTGTTTTCTGTTTCTGCCCAGCTCAAAAACCCGAGCACGGCATAGGCAAGGCAGGTTGGTGACCCACGACCCAACGCCGGTAAGATGCAAGAAAAAGTTGGTTCTTGTAATGCCGAGGGCCCCCGACATCATCAAAAGGCTGCGCCCTGAACACACGGCTGTTTAATAACACAGCCCAGCCCCAAGGTATCCCGTGATCATGACCCAATAAGCACCCCTGTCGTGTGATCTGCTTTCCGTGGTCGTGGGTTTTGTACAACGTCAGCGCCCAAGACGCCTCGACACAAGCTTGCGCAGTAGCGAGCTTCGACACCCCGCGGGTCTGTCGATATTTCTTCCTGAGTTCTTATTCCGTTTCCCACCCCCAGTTTCGCTTAGAACGCCGCTTGTTCCCTCCGCCTGGGACGATCGTTCACTCGGTTGTTCGACATCTGGGAGAAGGGATCACCATCGTCCCTTGGGCCACGGCCACGGCCACGGCCCCCAAAGTCACGGCCGCCCCTGCTTCCGAACCCTCCACGGCCACCATCCCTATCATTGCGTCCTCTGTCGTCCTCGACAGTGACGCCTTCCAACCGCCGCAGGACGGGAATGGCTTGCATCATCTTTTGAGAGACCGAAGGTGGCTCGCGCCGGCCGCCCTGGGTCGTCACCCACCAGTTCACCGCGTCGACCGTCGACTGATTAACGCGGTTGCTACTCATGATGAACTTCTCATATGCTTCCCTCATGATTCCGTACCGGACACGACACATGGCATTCGCGACTTCCTTGAAGTTCTGCGGCTCCGCACCTTTCTCCGCGTTGCGGGTGTCGAACGAGGCGGCTTCAAGACCATCGTGGCGCTTTATGGGGAGTCCCGGCAATGTCCTTCTAGCATCCGAGATGTCGTCTTTCCTCAGGAGAAGCCAACCTTGTCCTGACTTGTTCGCTCGTCCTGTACGGCCAAGTCTGTGGATGTACTGGTCACGGCTCGGCGGCACGCCGATCTGGATGACGTGGGTAACGTTTGGGAAGTCCATGCCTCTGGCGGTCACATCTGACGAGATGAGGATAGCAGAACGGGCCCTCCTGAAGTTCTCGGCGACTTTCGAACGCTGCCTCTGATCAAGACCTGAGTGGATAGCATATGTAGGCGGCAGCGACCTGAGGGAACGGCTCAGATACTCGAATGTCTCGTCCATAAGCTTGACAACAGCCGTGTTGTTAAAGAAGATCATGGCCTTGGCGGGGTCAGGCCCGTGCTCGCCGTTCTGGGCTTTCTCGACGATCTCCAGTATTGTGGGGACCAATTGCTCGAAGCCATCAACAGGGACTATGTGCTGCGGTACCTTCTCGTGTGTAGGAGCCTCGTCGGCCTTGATAGTCTGCACGAACTGGAAGTTGCTCGCATCGACGTAGACGCGCGCAATCTGCACGACGTCCTTGGGGATTGTGGCGGAGAACAGGAGGGTCTGGCGGGGCTTCTCTTTGCGGCTGGGCAGCAGACGCACTATCTGCTGCAATTCCTTCTCGAAACCCACGTCGAGCATCCGGTCCGCCTCGTCGAGGACCAATGCGCCCAGGTTTGGCGCGTCGATACCGCTGTACTCGTCGCTGAGAAGGTCCAGGAGCCGGCCGGGCGTGCCGACCAGGAGATGGCAACCCTCAAACTTTGTCTTTCGCAGCATCATAGCCTTGTTCATGCCGCCGACGGCGGTCTGCACCTTGACATTTGTGTGGCGGCAGAGCTTCTGGGCTTCGGCGCTGATCTGCTCTGCGAGCTCTCTGGTCGGGGAGACGATGATGGCTCGGATGTTGGTCGCGTCCACCCTGTCGCGGTTACGGGATGCAAGCGAGGGGTCGTTTTGGATGATTTTCTGGATGGTGGGGACAAGGAAACCAATGGTCTTTCCAGTACCGGTCCTAGCCTGGGCGACACTGTGCAATGCGGGTGGTCAGTCTTAGTTGCGACGCAGCGGATCGACCATGTCATTCTCGTTTCGGGACAATGCTTACATGTCTTTGCCTTGCAGGGCAGGGTTGATGCTCATGGACTGGACATCTGTCATGGACTCATAGCCCATGTCCTCGACAATGGACTTGAGGATGTTGTCGTGGACGCCGAGCGAGGAGAGATCGGCGAATCGGGTGATGAGGCCGGACTGGTTGCTGCCATCCTGTGTCTCGGCGGCGGCGGCGGCGCTTGAGTAATTTCTTGAGATGATCTGACGACTGACTGAGGTTGCAAGGACAGCGGGCTTGTAGGATGCCGATGGCTTGGGGGAGGCGTTAAAGATCAGGCCCGACAGCGAGGAGGGGATTGCGCGCAGGGCGCGACAGGTTCGGGCCTGCCGCAGCAGCTGTCTCTTCATCATTTTGGAGGCGGACGAAAAGGTCGAGTGAGAGAGTTGATTGAACTGTACTGGCCGGCGAATAAACAGACCCTCGAAGTTCAAGAAGTAGAACTTGATTGAGGTTGGAAGGCCGTGGCGAGGGGTGATGGTCCGGGAATTTCGACTGCACGAAAGATTTGCGCGGATGAGAAGCACGGATGGGAAAGTTCAGGTGCGGGTGCAGGGGACTTGACGGAAAAAGTCGTTATCGATTACGAGGCGATAATGCAGTCAAGACCCCTGTCGCCCATTCCCCACCCCTGTCACCTTCGACGATCCACCCTAACAACCTTCACTACATCCAGCTGCCCACTACGATACTTCAAATTCCCTCCCACTCAAAAGCACATCGACTATCATCTGTGGCTGCCCTACCTCTTCATATCCTCTTCAGTGTACTAGCAAAGGCCCAGCCATGGTCATTGCCCGACCCCTTAAGCATGCGCTACCGTGTGGGTTGTAGACAGCGTTCAATTTGGCGACATGCTGCTGCCGCCGAAATGGTGGCGGGGACGGCGGGGAGAAACTTAGTGGGCTTCATTTAGAAAGATGGCACTGGGGAGTATCCTGAAGGGGGGTAAGAGACAAGAGATGAAGTGGTGCTTCGTCTGCAGTCTGAAGTGTTGAGGATGATTAGGAAAAGAAACATCCCGCGGAAAAGGAAGGCTCCATGGTTTATATTTTTATGCTGCCGTCTCCGGATCATGAACGCCCAGCCGAGAGGTTTTTCTAGAGGAAGCAGACACAACTAACTTACAAGTTTGTCCACCTCATCTGAAGCCCACGTTGGCTCCCCTTCCAGTCCAAGAAAGCTAGCCGTAATAAGCCCAGAGTCCGAGGCAGCCGTTACGAGGCTGTTGCAAGGTGGCACTTTGAGTGCACTGAGGTGCCTCTGGACACACTGCAATCACTTCCACGAGTTTAATACAGTTTAGTTGATATCTCATTCTTCAAATTGACCAGTTACGAGTATGTAAAGCGTCTTAGTACTATATTGTACTCCATATTCATATGAGTATGAACGGTCTAGGCCAATAATCTTCCCACATATTGATACATAGACACACCAATCTGGAACGCTCAACTATATTGTACAAAGAGGCACGCAGCGGTCTCAAAACTCCGGCTCTGGTGCCTCGCAAAACTTTAGCCGTTCCTTGTAAGACCTAGTCCTCGAACTGACGCGGGTGATTTGGGCTGCATTTGGTTATAATCTTCAGTCATCGACGATCAAATTGGACCGTAATAATCATGTGGTCTTGGTTAAGATTTTTATAGTACCAGGAGCCGATTCGCATGAATCTTCACTTGACCCTGGACATCGGACTTCCGCTTATTGCTCTTATTGGAGGCTTTATGCTATCTCCCATTCCTGCATTGTATGCCATAGAGGGCACATCCTCAGAACGCGAAATCAGTGAAAGCTCTGTTGAGCACTCTCTTGAGTCTTGTCATTAAATGATCAGTCCCCCACAACCCATCGGCCTAGACCCCATCGGCCAAAGTCTTTGCATTGTGCCACTGCAACATACTTTCTTTTTTAAATGGAACTCTGGGGCTTCACATTCGTCCAAAGACCTGTCTGGCCATCAGTCCGTGTTGGTCAGGCCCACAAAGACAACAAGCACAGCGGCGTAAGCGGCCGTGGCCCACAGAACGTCGTTGGGCTTATCCAGTCTCCACGAAGCCACGAGCCCGAAGACGGCCACGCACACCGTCGTGGTGACGAGGCCCGTGTACAGCGTGTTGTGCAGGACCATAAGCCACATGGGGCCGAGCAGCAGGGCCGCCCCGATCGCCGCCAGGAGGAAGCGGTCCCAGAAGTCCTGAGCCCTCTGCAGCCTTGTTTTCTTGCCCCTGGTGCCTCCGATGGGGGCCGAGTCGTTGGTCACCTGCTCCACGCGGGTGGTCTGCTGCATCTTCTGCGCGCGCAGCTCCTCGGCGGTCCCGGCCGTCTGCCTGATGACCTTGTTGATCACGTAGCGGTCGATGTTTCGCTCGCCCGTGGCCAGGAAGAAGTCTTGCGGGTGCTTGCTGCACTCCGTCATGTAGTCGTAGTCCTTCAGCCCTTGGAATGTTTGCACGTATTTATCAGTCAATCCATTTGTCAGGGTCAGGCATTGAGAATCCGCAGCCTACTATATTCCGCCAGGTCGTTTTCCCACGTCGGATTTGCGGCTTCTCTACCGTCCTTGTAAATGTATACCGCATGTTTGACCAGTTTGATTTGTAATTTCCGAAGGTCCATCCTTTGCATCTCTGCGAAGCTGACACGGTATCTAGGGGGGTCACCAGATTGGCAAACATTACGGTGCTCCCCAACTGATTCCTCGTCCTGTGATTTAGAATTCTTTGCGAAGCCGATGTCAAGGAATCTTGGGAGTAAGCCACTGAACGCAAGACCAGCGTGAGCTTTTATAGATCCGGTGTTTCTTTGTGGGGCTGATGTTGATGTTGAACTCACCTTGCCGGATCATCTCCAATCTTTTGCACAAGCTCGTCACGATGATGGTTGACGAGCCAGACCCCTGGGTCATCAACATTAAGCGGTGGCAGTCCAACCTGGGCTTTCGCAGTGTCCACTAAGTCTGGCTCCCGGCGGAACACCGAAGTCTCGGCTCTCCTGCTTAATGGAAAAGGTCTGTCCAGCTGTGCAGCATCCGTGTTGTCGCCCGCCGTCTCATACGTTGCAGGCGACTTGTGTCCAGTATTCGGCTCGATGCCCGCCGCGGTCCATGCACGTGAGCCGTCAGATGCACTGTTGCCAAGCTGAAGCTGCGACGGTGGGAGACTTCTCAGGCTCGAGGCGCTTGATCTCGTGGCAGCCTCCTGGCCGCCGGCGGCGGCGTCCACATAAGCAAAATCGGCCGAGTCTGTTGCGATACCCGGCTTCTTCTGGGCCTCTGAACCTGCTATTAGCAGTTATATCTCCTCATGGGGTAGTATCAGTCATACCGTTCCGAAACTTTTCTGTGGATGTGCGGATCTCTGGATGCCCTAAGTTGGTGTCTTTCTGGTCGGCTTCTGACCAGTGGTTCCTCATCATCGCCAGACTCTGTCCAGAATTAAAACTACAAGATGAATAGAAACTGATGCTTGGTGATCAGTGGCATTCTGGGAGTTTTTCTGCCAATCCTTCTCATTAAAAGGGCTTGTTGCTAGTGGTGGCGGTGTGCCAATCAACATATGCAGTCATCCTACGCCACCCGGATGCGTGATCGCTCCCTAAACCATTTACAGCTGCTCCGGTGGTTGCAGGAGTAGGAAGTGACTCAGCCATGTGCAACGCTGATCCTTCGGGCTCCATTCATAGCCTCGTTGGTAGAATGGCGGGTGAATCATTAGATTCGTAGACGACATATGACTAGGACGGCTCCCCCTATTGCCTCCAAATAGTCATAGTCTATCTCCACCAGTACTCTTTCGTGGCATGAATTAACCCTGCCGACTTAAGCTTCCTAATACAGCGAACACAGTTGTACATCTTAAGGAAGTTACTCAACAACCAATCGTGAGTCTCGTTTTCTGGTATAGCCTCCGATTGGAGCTGAGATGGCACGGGCACCAAGGACCAGCTCTCTGAGAATAATCTTTCTGCACATTTGATTGTTCATGAGTGAACCGGAAACTTCTGTGGACAATGTGCAAGTTAGACCGAGTTGGCAGGAGTAGTAACTCAGAAGACTTGACTTGCAGTTGAGGAGCCACGGTAAGAGGAGGTATACATACCGACCGGGCATTATACTTGAAAGCAGGACACGGACACTCGGAGACAAACATGCCAGAGCACCAAGACTGACATTCTCGGTTCACAGACAAGGTTCAAGACTTACGAGCCCACTCATGGCTTGGCCACCCCCAAAGCAGTGCGACTATCATGAAAAACACATTTTCGCAGTCACCGTCGGGCTGGACCACTCCCTGAAGATCGAGTTCCCCCACTCGGCCTGGGCAGAAGCCTTCACGAGCCACATCAACCGCAGCGAGTACCACAGGCGGAGCCAGACGGATGCCTGCGTCCGCCGGCCCAACTGGCGCGTCGTGCACCTGCGGCTGCCGTGGAGCGTCCGCCGGGTTGAGGTGAAGAAGGACCGCGACGCCGGCCCCGGCACGCTGGGGGTCGGGCTGTACTTTGAGTTCGACGACGTCGACTCGGCGAGGCGCTGGTACGAGAACACGAAGCTGTGGAACCAGACGAGCAACGACTTCAAGCTCTTTATGCCGCTGGAGTGGAAGCATGGTACATTTGACAGCTTCCTGGACATCGAAACGAGCATCAAGCCAGCGCAAGACGATGTCGTGAGGCCGGCTCAGGGTTCTCACAAGGTTATTTGAGCTGGGGGAAGTGTTATCTCCCTCCGCGCAGTTCTCTTCTTCCTGGCTTTTCTATGTAAATGAAAGAGAAGATACCAACCGAGCTAGGAAAGGCAGCAGCCATCTTTTTACACAGTGACCTATACACACGTAACAGGGCCTGGTTCTATGCGGTATTCTATTAAGTATAGAGCAAAGTATATCAACGTAGATGGCAAAGCAAACAGCCCACCCGATTCTATGCAAAGCGAACCCGAAACTCCTTCTCTTAAAAGAGGAGACGGAGGTCAGTCCTCCTCCTCGACCCGCCTCCTCTCCGTCCTCGCCTCGCGTATCCCATCACTAATCCCCTTGACCAGCCCATCGGCCGTGTACGCAACGACGTTGGTGACGAGGTGTCCGACCCTGGCGCCGCCGTGGTTATATATCACCCCCGACAGCCTGACCCCTCCCCGGCCGACCCCATACCCCAGCTCGCCCGAGTGCTTGACCACCTGCTCGGCGACCTTGTACTCGCGCTCGAGCTGGACCGCCCGCCCCAGCAGCACGACCACGTACGCCCACAGCATGTGCAGCGGCACGAGAAGCTGCATGACGAGCGCGCGCGCGAACCTCTGCGCGAGCGCAAACCCCGCGTCGCCCACGCCGCCTCCGCCACCGGCGCTGCCGCCCCCGAAGTACCCATAGACCGAAGATGACGACGAGGACGGGTAGAGCGGCCTCGCGCCCGCTGGCTGCTGCTGGGACACGGGCGTCCTGTGGGCCTCCTCCAGCAGGGCCGGCGGCATGGCCCGTATCAGCTCCGTCCTCTCGTGCTTGTCGAGGTCGTCCGGTAAGCCGTGGACCAGCCAGGCGACGCCCTGGACGTACGCCTTGCGGTCGATCCTGCCGGCGGCCGGGTGGCCGTGCACCGTCGACGGCCTGCCCTCCGACAGGGCGTTGTTGACCAGCAGCTGGCCTATGTTCCGGACGTCAGCGTCCCCCTCCTGCACGGTGCTGTTGAGGTGAGTGGAGAGAAGATGAGAATCCTTACCCTGCAGGCCGCAGAACCGATTTATACCAAAGTTCTGGTCTGGCTCCTCGTAGAGCGGGGGTTCCGGCAGCCGCCTGTGTGTCTGTGCCTGAACGGCCACACGTTTCTCGCCGCGGTTGCTGTGCTGCTGCATCTCGACTGCAGTGGTACTCGTCGTCCTGGACACGACGGTGGTGCGGTGCGAGGCGGCGGAGGCGGAGGGCCCCTCGTGGTGGGACGCGGTGGCACCCATCGTGTTTGACGAGATCTCATAAAAGTACGAGGCCCAGCCGCGGATGCTCACGGAACGGCGTATGGTGTTGAGGGGCCCGAGGCTGCTCTTGACGGCGGATGGCAGGTTGTCGATGATGTCTGAGAGGGAGGTGAGAGAGGTGGTCTCGGGGTCTGAGGACTCGAAGGCCATGGGAGCAAAGTTGTGGTGGTGGTGCGTGGTGATGGTGGGCGCCGCCTGCTGGGCGTGGTCAAATTCGCGGTCGTCCCTGCCGGAGACAGGAACAGGCTGCGGTAGTCGATACATGGTGTCACTGCAGCTCGAGAGACTAGATAGATATAATCAAGGTTTGCGGGTGTTTTGGGCCAATTCCGTCGACCACCAGAGTCACTTGAGGCGCCGCGTGGGAGTAACGTCTATGGCTCGGGAGGCGGACCCAACATGGTCACTGACCGGCAAGAACGGGCCCCCTGATTTCAGTTAGATGGCCGGAATAATCTCGACCAGGCCTTGGGGTTGTCTCGTATCACCAGCCAACATGTGACACGGCATCAAGGGGATCACCACCAGAGGAAAGAGAAGAGAGCGGAATAGAAGGAGGACGCAGATAAGAAGTGAGGACGGATTCGGCGGGATGAGATGAGGCAAGAGAAAACCGTTGAGACGAAGGTAGTGCCTCACTAGCTGCGGCCTGAGCTGGGCACTCCCCAACCTAGGACGGACCTTATTAGCAGGTGTGCAGAGTAGCTATGTAAGTGCAGTACAGTGCAGTGCACCTTGCATGTGCGTGCGTGTGTCCGTGGGATGTCAGACAAATGATGAATGCAGTTGCGGTGGGAGGGACTGCAGATTCTCTGGAAATTGACGCATGATTGGTGTCTGCCTGCGCCCATGTCAGGCCCTCGAGACTCCGTGATTTTTTCTTCTTCTTCTCTCCCTGTCCAGTCTATTTTGTCTTTTGTTTGCGTGGTCGAACTGGTGTCAGATGTCTACAAGCCAGACCCCTGCGCGGGCAGTGGCGGGCAAGCAGCACCCAAGCTGAGCCCAGAAAGCATGTGAAAATGGGGGTCCCCCGGGCATGGGATGGGATGGAATGCAGCCTCCTAAAATCTACCCACCTATTTTCGCTGCTGATGTGGCCCAGTTTTCCTTATCTCGGCTGCAGCATCATAGCGGGGCACCATCGTATTTCGGCGGGCCGCTGGGCTCGAGGCTCAAAGGGCCCCTGACGGCCAAGGGGGCACGTGGGTCTGCCTCTTCGGACGACATGGACGGCATTTTGACTTTAATGATGACGATATTTTGTTTTTCTTTTTTCTCGTGATGAGGCCTTGGGACTAGGTCATGCACCACCACGGACCAACCGCACTCGCGCACATTCTCTGCGTGAGATCGGCTTCCGTTTGCAGTGTCCACCACCGGCCAGCGCAATGGGGTGGGCTGGTTGCTGCTACTAGTCTACTTCTGTTGACAAGCTTAGAGGTGCCATGTACTACGCAGGCTACTCGAGAGTTGACCAAACCACAGCCAGTCAGTTGCCCAGGTGACTCTGATAACAGGTAAGCAGATCCAAGTGTTCAGGAATGTATATCGACGTAGCCTGGCCCCCCCTTCACCCCCATAGTGATACACACGACAGAGACATATGACCCCGACCCCGTCCAATGCCGCAAGGAACAACGAATGTCCAGAACAGAACCCATTCGCTCTGCAAACTTGTTTGTCGATCCGAGTAACCGTTACGCCTCGCCGCGCGACCAGAGTAGTAAAATGCGTGACGTTTTTATGTTGGAAATACCGCACATCCCTTTCCCCCCATGCCCCGCCCCGTCACTACCGTTTGCCCTCCTCTACTGGGACCCGGTCGCCGATGCGGCCTTCTCGGCCGCGATCTTGGCCTCCATCTTCCGTCTCGCCGCCAGGATCATCTCATCCCGTCTCTTCTGCAGCAGTGACTGCCGCTCGTCCTTGCTATTGCTCCATGCCTTCTTGCTGGCTGCGTCCCCAGATGACTCATCCTCACCCTGCTGCTGCTGCTTGACCTTGTCTTCCAGGTTGTATCTCTGAATCAAATTCGGTTGCGCCGGCTTCTCGGCCGGTCTCCGGGAGCCTGGCTGCGATGCCGACGATGCCGCTCCGTTAGAGCCCGGTGGCGGCGGGGGCTGGAAGGTGATCGGTGGCTGGACGACGGGTCAGACTTGTTCGCAATTCAAATCCCTCGGCCAGAGGAGCGGGTTCCATAGCACTTACCGTCTCCATCCTCCCGGAGAGTATTTTCTCCGTCGTGGCCGCAATGCTGCCCCCGTTGCGCTGTAGATCCCACAGGATGGTCCTCCGGTCCACCTGCGGGAACATCTGCTGTATCGTCTCGACGGCGGCCTCGCGCTGCCTCATCTGCGAGAGGGAGTCGCGCGGCTGCTGGTTGCCGGGCGGCGACGAGAAGAACAGGTATCGCACGATCAGGCCCGACAGGACGAGTATCACCACCAGCGATGGCAGGTTGATCTGATCGTTGGCCATGTTTGCTTTGCAACTGCTTTGGTCCCAAGACCCCTCGACAACCCGAACGGGGAGTTTCCGCCGACTTCGATCGCTTGGTCGCCCTTCGAGGAGATACCTGGTTCTGGTCGGGTGCACACACGTGGCCCAGGTTGCCCGTGCTCGTTCCGATATGCGGCCGCTGCGAGTCGTTGGCACTCTCGATGGGATCTAGTTCATAGATCGAGTAGGATATTCCTGGCTGCCCAGTGACCTTCTGGGGTGGTAGCGACACGAGGAAGGATGCTGAGCTCGAAGCCTCCGGTTCGGTGAGACGGCAATGATGGTGGAGATGACGCTGGAGCCAGGAGCGACAGAACAGCTTTCGGGCCCGATAGCTTGGTGGAGGTGCATACTTTAGCTCTGTGGGGCCGCCCCCCTGTCATATCATGGTTGGCAGGGTTCGGGTTCAAGAGGAAGGGAGTTCCACCTTGGAAGCGAATACGCCTGTCATCACATATCTGCACAAAACATCCACTCAGTTTCAGTCGAGCTGATTGGCAAAGGACTCGTTCATGTCCACGAGAAATACTCTCTTCGTTGCATTATTTCCTGCCAGAAAACCCTGTTGGCAAGAGCATTTTCAAGACCCAAATCCCTCAAAGCCTGTTCGTCCTAGCCTGGAGACCGACCCTCCGAAGACACATATCGTAGCCCCCTACGAGATACGCCTTTGCAAATGCAGGTTACCAGAACATGAAATCATCCGTCAGCCCTTGTGCCTGCTTTTGAGAAGATGTCCAGTTGGCCAGAAAGAATACCCTGTAGAACTGCCATCATTTGGCATTGGTCTGAAAGCATAAGTAGGTACAGTGCGGTAAACAAAGTCGTTGGTCGTGCATCGTCGCGTCACACTCAGGACCGCGAGGACAATCCGGAAACACCAGTAGGCCCACATTTTGGCCCCTAGGAATGAGGCCCTGGAGGGAGTTCGGGGAAGGTCTCGAGATCCGCGTAATAGAGGGTGAGCTCTTGCTGCGATGGGTTCAGCACAAGAATACAGCACGTGTGTAACAGAACTTACCCTCATTCTCGCCCAAGTCTCGGCGTTCCAGATCACGTAGTATCCTCGCTCAGCTTCTGGGCTGACGGCTACTGGCTGCATCTCCACATCCTTTGTCAGCCACACACGAAGATCCTTATGCCAACGCCAACCCCGCTGGTACCTGTACACACGTTAGCGAAGATGACTAGAAGGTAGACTCAAGGCAGGCTTACAATTGCTGTGCTGCCAGGTACTGGTGCTTGTCTTGCGGGCTAGAGTAGAACATGTAAAGCAGGGTCTCCTCGGTGAAGTTTGGCATTTTCTGCTCAATTGGCTGCGTGTTCCTGACAGTGTAGCACTCCGGAAGGCTGAACTTTGGCTGTGGTGGCTTTGGTGGTTCGTGGCTGGTGAGCGAGAAAGTCTGTTCGGTGATGCGACTGTCACGATATCACATTAGCCCACGGGGTTTCCTGAAACCAAGGAGATGGTGATACTCACGCCTCGCTGCTCAGATCAAGACCCAATTCCGCAGGATTCAGACCGTGGACTAGGGCGTGGTAGGAAGGGTATTTCGCCATCAGCGTCAATAGGCCCTTTATGCCATATTTGTCTGCTTCTGACATGCCAGCAAGAGGCTCTTGAGATGTGGAGGTCGAAGCTTCAGCGGGTGGCTCAACACCTTTGCCGCTTGACGCGTCGTTGCCAATAGCACCGAGAGGATTGCGGGCTTCAGCAGATTGACTTGGTCCATCCAGGAGGGGCGGCTGGGGCGCAGCGCCATCCTCACGGAATGCGGATTTCTGTCGCGCATCATCCTCAGTGATCGAGGACCGTCCTTCTGATGGTCGAGTACCTGCAGGGAGTTCAGTGAGACGTGGGAGGGAAATTGGAGTTCGGATTCAACCATACCAACGGGCGAACGGGCCTCAGAGGCACGAGTATTTGCCGTGACCGCATTGAGAAGTCCGTTGCCAGAGCCCCTGGCCTGTGTCGACGCGGCTTGCCCTTGAGAGCCCAGATTCAGCCCCGACATGAGGCTTGCAACTCGATCTTGACCAATTTCACCGTTGCCGTTCCTGTTCAGCGGTGGGAACTCGTCACCGCCACTAGGCTGAGGTTGTTGCGCCTGGCCTATGCTAGCCTGGCTACCAAATCGAAATGAGTTCTGACTAGACGGAAGTCTAGACGAGGGAGAAAACAGGTCGTCTTGTTGCGCTTGAGGCATAGCAGAAGCCGGGGTTCTAGGGCCGTTTCCAGGTCCTCCAAGGTTTCTGGCAGCCTGTCCTGCCCATAGACCCTGGTTTGCGGCGCCAGCGAACGGTGCATTGTTGCTCAGTTGCGGGAATTCCCTGTGACGGTTGTGTCAGTCTCTCCTGTAGCGAACCTGATCGCGTTTGTGCTCAGATGTGTGAGTAGAAAGCAAGACGGCAAGTTATGGGTTGTTGCATGTGTGCTCATGCGTGTGTTTGTACGCGCTTTTGTTTGTGGGGATGAGTTTGAGGAGTTCAATGGTACCCTTGGTCGCCAGCTGAGCTGAGATCTCCAGAAGCTTGTCGAGACCGGACGTTGCCATCCTGCTTCAGCTTCAATTTGCCTTTTCCCTTAGTTTTGCTCTTCTCCTCGGCATCGCCCTTCTTGGCATCACCCGAAACAATTCGAGACCACATCGTGTCAGGCGGGCCGGATGTTGGTGGTGTTGGTGGAGGGGCTGACATCTTTAACCTTGTCACCAACTTTGGTCTGAAGGTAGATGGGAGCGTCGTGATGCGAGGGGGGAAGAAAAGCAGGGACCCCGGCAAGTGAAGCGACACTAGTGAAGGAAAGAACAGCCATGGACCGAGAGCCCTGCAGCTGGTACAGAAGGAAAGACGGTGGGGTGTTGGTGGTTGCACCTACGATAGGTCGAGTGGTGTCGCAGGTGTCGAGCCGCTTAAGCTTTGGGCAAAAGTTGCACTCCCTCCCAGCTGCCTTGTGGGATTTTGGATGCCGCCAGAGCTCATGGGACCAACACCTCCGAAAGCCCAGCCAGACGCGTTATTCACTGGTATTGCTGCAGACATCAGCACCGCTGTGAGGCACAACCTGTGGGCCTTTGTCCCTTACCCAGCTTTCCATTCGGTAACCTGTTTCCACCGGCTCTTCCTGCATGTTGTGATTGCTGACCTCCACCAAAGCCACCTGGCATCCCCCTCATCGATTGAGGAACTGTACCTAACCAACACGATCTTTGTTAGCTGTCTGTTTGACCGTGGATGTACGCAATGCGACACGACGCGGTTGGATGCGATGCAGTGCGCAGACTGATACAGTCTCATCCCAGGGGCCAGAACATCTGAAGCAACATCTCCATGTTCCATGGGTTCCAAAGCCAGCCAGAGAAAGCTGACTGGAAACGGCCATGGACCAAGGAATATCGCAGCTTCTCCATTTGGGCGCAACACCAGAGGCCAGCTGTCTCGCAGCCACCAGAACAGGTGACCATCGTTCCTGACAGCCTCAAGCACACAGCAGCGGCATACCAATGGGACAGGATGCCCCTGACTTGGTCCAAGTTCCAGATGTTGTTGAGCACAGGGACAGAGAGACCGGCACCGAGTGGGTGCAAAGGCAGTTCGCTATCATCGTACCTGTCCTATTCATGGTTGCCAGCTCTTTCCTAATGTCCTCCCAATGGCTTATGTGGAAACAGAGGCTTGTAGGGATCGCAGGGTGTGTTTAATGTTGGTAAATGTGTTTCGGATATCGCGCTGGGGTCAGTGTGGGATCGGTGAGGTTCGTCGCGTAGTTGGTAGAGCGCAGTTGAGGTCGGCTCTACCAGGAGGCTCAGGACGAACACCAGCAAAGAAGTTCCCGCCGCAGACCATGCAGAGCAAGCGCACGGACTCTTCCCTCAGTGCCCCGGTATCCAGTCATCCCCCACTAAGGAAGGCACCTTCAGGCCTTTAGATTGGGGAAACAAGGGTGCTGATGGTGCGCTAGGCTCTTTGAGTCATGGTTCCGCAGATCTGCCCAGGTGGACTGCAGCCTCACCTACACGGCATATCCTGAACAACTTCTTGACTCAATACTGCCTTTCGCACCAATTCTTCAGTTGCACAAATCTCATGAATTCCTACATGGAAGCAAGGCAATTATTACGAATGTGAAACGCCTGGATTAATTATTGGCACCCAGAAAGTCCTTTTCATTCAGGTTGGGCAATAGCTGCCAGGAGACTCTTCTGGAAATTGAAGTCGGGTACATGGCGGCCGATGAGCACTATCTTGCCTGACTCACTGGGGCCTTCATGGTCCCCAGACGGAGCATCGAAGATCTCAAATAGCTCCCTGACACCTTGTATTATCTTTGTCTGACCGTTTTGCACCACCAGACGTCCTTTGAGACGGTGTATCTCGAAAGGCTCCTTGTGCTCATCGCTGTCATTCGGTAACATGCTTTCCCAGAGAACCGACCGCAGCCACGCATCTACCCTGGCCACCTGCTCCGTATCGAGCACTGGAAGTGGTATGGATAATGTTGATATGGTCTTCAAGACATCAGAATAGATTTCAGACGAATTATCATGGGGTGCAGCAGCAAAGCGTTGGGGAAAGCGGTGAGAAATGACTGACCGAATCGAGATGACTGTGTCCCTTGGAGTTGTCAAGCTCCACGACGTTTTCGTAAGCGTGTAGATCGAGCAGAAACCCCTCCAGCTGAGGGACAGCGCTCTCCTTGGTGAGATGAATCTTTGCGAGCCCATTTATGGACCTGATCCTGTCCTGGACAGCTTGAAGCTCCTGTTCACTCACGAGGTCCGTCTTGTTGATCACAATGACGTCGGCGTGGGATATTTGGACATGAGCTGTCGTCATGACAGGGCCGTGATGGTCGCTCTCGTCGTGGCCGTCGACATTGCCCGCAGGGTCATCGAGGCTCTTGAGAATGTTCTTGGCATCGACCAGGGTGACGATACCGTCGAGGTAGATCGTGCTGGCGAGTCCTTCGTCGACCCAGAATAGGGGCGCCAAGTTCCCGGGATCTGCTAGACCAGTGGTCTCGAGTAAGATGTAATCGAACTTTCCCTGCTTCGCCATCAAGCTCTCAATCGCATTGACCCCGGTGTCCCTGTTCGCCTTGTGAGATGGGGCCACTCTCATGTATACGGGACCGGCTCGCTTACTTGACCGAGCAGCAGATGCAGCCATTGCCAACCTCTAGCCACTCCTCTACAGACTCGCCATCTTTGTTGACAGTGAGTGACTTCTCAATGTCCAAGGCTAGACGACGGGTCAATATGAGTTGAATAACACACGGGTTTGTAAGTGCATACAGTCTCCGAATTCTACATTACGTGTCAGCAACTTGTTCATAAATAGGATATAGCGGCGTGACACCGTAGATCTCTCAGACCATTCATGATAACGGCGATTTTCTTGCCATGTTGGGCTGTCAAGATATAGTTCAGGAGTGTTGTCTTGCCCGCTCCCAAATATCCTACGGCCGATCAGGTCAGCCGATGCTATCCACCCCCGCCGGTGCAAAGGTCTCGTGGTCTATCAGTGAATACCGGTGACTATTGTTATGGGAACTTTGACAGTGACCTCTTCCTCTACCAGAGCATGACCGGTTTCAACCAGGTCGGGAGGTGCGTCATCGTCCGAGTCCATGATGATTGTTGAGTTGAAGAAAGAGGGATGAGGTCAAGTTTCCTGGGCGAGAAAGTGTCGCACAAGGAGATGTTGCCGTTGAGTCGGGAGTGTGAGAGGATCTCGAACTCGGTTGGTACCTAGGTTATTTTATCGGGTTTTCCAGCGCCCTGCTCTCGACATGTACAAATCCGCAAAGGCTTGGTCGTACATGAGTGACAAAATGCCCACTGTCGTGTTATGTCACGGCAACCCCACAGTGCAGCCAGCCCGGGGCCCACGCGATGTTTATCGATAAAGCTTGCGCCAGGGGCAAGGGCGCTTAGCTAAGGCGAATCAGCATACCAGGCCTTCCGCGCGTTGTGAGACTCGAGAACTCGAAGCTCCAAAAGGGCCTGGGCCCACCTTCGCTTGATTGAGCCGCAGGCAGTCTGCAGCTGTGTCTTCGATCGACAACACCTTCACGTTCGCATCTGTGGAGCCTCACCTCTGCCAGTTGACAACTCCCGTACCTACTGCAGACGGCCCCGGTATCCATCGATCGTGGCGCATTTGAGGCCAGGGAGAACAAACATCGGCTTCCCATCGACTGACGTCTCGCCGTCGGTTGTCTTCAAGCCACCTTTCTCTTGTTCGGTCGCGTCTTGCTTTACCCAACTCGGAGCCGTGTCAAGATGGCTACCATGTCGCCTCGCCTCCCTAGCCCTCCTCCCCCGGCCGAGATCCAGATCGGGCCCAAATCTCCAGGCTTACCCGCAGATCAGGAGTCGCAGCAGATGGAGCAGACAATCCTCAACGCCAACTCGAGACGACGCATACATCCTGGCACTAAGAGCGCCGACATGGCCGCCGGCCCGCCGCTTGTGCCCTTGAACGAGCTCGATTCCGCGTTCCAGCTCCAAGAGCATCTGGCCGCCCTCCACTACTACCACACCGCCAACAACACGCGACCCATTACCCGAGAGATTGCCACCCTGCTAGCGACCCCTCCACAATCCACTGACAAAACGCTGTGGCTGTACGAGCTGTGTCGATTCCTCGTCGCACAATGCAACAGCCTGATCGTCGGCTTCCTCTTTGACACTCCTCCGTGCAGCTTCAACACGTGCCCGGAGATGCGCGCTTCGGAATGGCAGTTCCTGTGCGCGGTGCATGAGCAACCTAAGTCGTGCTGCGCCATAGATTACTGCTGCCACACCCTCGACTGGGCAGCCAATGTCGTGACGAACCCCAAGGTGTTTCCCTCGCGCTTTGTAGCGCTGTCTGGTGGAGATGGCTCTGGGCACGACAGGAACACCGCGGTCAAGAACCTTGTCAACGTATTCCGACGCCTCCACCGTATCTTTGCCCACGCGTGGTTCCAACACAGGGGCGTCTTCTGGTCTGTAGAGGGACAGACCGGCCTATATGTCTTCTTCAAGACAGTTTGCGACATGTTTGATACATTACCGGCTGAGAACTACAAACTGCCCCCTGAAGCAGAAGGCCTGGAGAGCGCTGCCGCTGCTGCCGAGTCTACGGACAGGGGAACCAAGAAGGAGCAGTCGCAGCTGCAAACACCCACAATCCAGCAGCATTCTGACGAGGACAACTTTCTACCAGCAGGAAGAACCAACACTCGACGGCACATAAGAAGTAGTCCGTCGACAGGGAGCGCTGTGACGACAGTAATGGAGGCAGATGAGGACGACAGCGTGGATGTCTCCGGCAGGCTCAGGGAAATGCACATCTCGACACCAGAGACTGTGGTAGAGGAGTCCGAGGGGACGGAGGTACCCGTTATTGTCGAGCATGGCATGATGGAGGGGCTAAATGAGAAGGCTGGGGAGGAAGAAGAGACTCCTGCGTCCCAGGATGAACCCAAGGCTGACGCGGAGCCGAGCCTCTCTGCAGGCGACCAAAAGGCCGATGAACCTTCTGAGCCTGCGCAGCAAGAAGAGGCATCGAGCAACACCGATGACGCAGAGGCCGCGGATGCTGCGGCTCAAAATAGTGCTCAAGATGAGGAGGAGGTCCAGTCTGGCGCGCCTGAAGAATCGAAGGAGCCCGGCTCTACCGAGAGCGCGAGCGATCTCGCGACAATCAACACACAAGATTTTGCTACGGAGCAGGCTGCGGACCAAAATCATGAGCAATCCACGACCAAGTCTGAGGAGGAAGCTACGCAAGAAGCGACCGACAAAGAGACCGACAAGGCTGACGAGTCCCAAGACAGGGATTCGTAGCGGCCGTCTTCTTCACCACTGGGCATTTAGAGTTGAGACCCGCCTAGGTGTTGTACGTCGAACACCTCGAGCGTGCTGGAGGGGTAATCTGCCTGATCATGAGTCATGGCGTTCGGTGGAATGGGCAGTGCCTGCACTGCAATTGCGCAGTATGTGTAATGTGAGTCCAGATGGCCATGCCCAAGATACGAGCATGCGCGCAAGGGAGCCTTTGGAAGGCTTCTAGGGCGTATTATTGTTCAACGCGAAGCGATCAGTTGCAGTTTCTAAACTGCAGTAAATTCATTAATACTACCACATTCGGTGCAACAAGACACAACGGTGTTCGGGTGGATTCTGGCCCTATCGTTGCCTGTTGAGACATGCGAAAAGCGATAGACTAATATAAACCTGCGGTCGTGCCAGCCCCCCCGCCACCCGCCACCTGTCGTCCTTCTAGAACAGCTGCAGAACAAATTTAAACTTCGAATCGTGTCCAGTCACCGCCCGCACCACAGTCCTAGGTGCCCGGGTCGCAGCTGGGCCGACCTGTAAAGACGCACACCTGGGCAGATCGGTGAAAGCTAATTGGGTAGGACACCCGTTTGGGATCATTTGGATTCAGGACCGGCATTTTGGACCCCAAACTGACATCAGCCCGTTCCAACGAGACATGACTTGACTACCTACCTCGGGGACGTCTGGTGTTCATCAGGGTGCTACGCCGACGAGAAAGTCTTGGTGGTCTCCTCCCCTTGGCCTGGGCACCAGCGAGTAAAGATTGAGCAGCTTCGTACAGCTAGACAGGGAGGGGATTGCAGCTGACTAGAGCTGCCGAATAGCGCCAGGGCCACGACTCGGATATGTCTGGATTGAATCGTGGAATTGTGACAGTGACGTGGCTGATATTGGTCACGGCTTAGCAAAACGGCGAAGTGGGTGTAACTGGTGTCGTTTCCGCGCTGCTCGAAGCCACTGTCGGCGCCAAAAAGAGAGAAGAGCGAACCATGGCAAGAGGGAACCATGGCACTTAGCAGTCCCGCTTCGTCCTCTTCTTTCTGGAACCATAGTCTCGGCTTCTCCCGTCGCCGTTGTCAAGCTTTAGGTCTCCATCTTATCCCTTGGGCTGCCAGGGATAGAGACCCTTTTCATGGAGTGCTTACCTAGAAATTACACTTTTACTACATAGCACTGGCGGCCGCTGCGGCGAATCCTCAACAAGACTGAAGAGCCGGACCGTCAACTCCGACTTACGGCATCAACTAGGGGCAACTATCCACCTCGACACTACCGTACACCGAGAGCCGATTGGCGCCACTGCGGCTTGGGAAAGAGATGGTCAGACACGTCTTGACATTTCAGTAATCCTATGCATATGCCATTGGATTTCGATTCCTGCTTTTGGAACGCCCAGAACCCAGCAGAGGAGGATCCATTGGCCCGATAAAAGCAGACGCTGGTCCACGAGGCCCGTCTATCCGCGGTTGTGGCCAACTTCGAAGATCTACCCGAAAATTTCGACACTGCTCGGGGTCTGCTTTTGCTCACTCGCCACGCAGTCCGGCGTGGACCCACAACCACGCACGTACATCTATCTAGTCTACCTGGGCGCTCACTTATAGGCTCGCTTCTGTGACTCAGACATACTTACTCTCACTCACCCCTCAAAACAGGGAAGAAAAAGAAATGTCGTCCGGAGTGGCCAGCGTCCCAGCAGGGGACGCCAGCGATGTCGAGAAGCACGGCACGGTCGAGGGGCACGGCCAGTACCAGCGCCATGGGAAGCTGGTCTCGATGCTCAAGGTCGACGAGGGCGAGGTCTACGAGAGCCACCCGGAGAAGAACCCGAAGTGGTACCAGAGGATCCTCGACGTCGGCGTCGAGGAGAACGGCATCAAGCCGGTGCCGGTCGAGAAGAGGACGGACAGGCGGTTCTATAACCTCTTCACCGTCATGTTCACCGCGCTGATGTGTCTGCTACCGTAATTTACCCCCCCTTACAAATCATGAAAGTTATGCGCCCCCCGCTAACTGATTTCCACAGGCTACCCACCGGCATGCTGGCGACCATCTCCTTCGGGATGAGCCTCCGCGACGCAGCACTGGTGATCCTCTTCTTCTCCGTCGTGACCGTGATCCCGCCGGCGTTCCTCGGCATCGGCGGCACGCAGACGGGGCTGCGGCAGCAGGTGCAGGCGCGGTACTCGTTCGGCTTGTACCTGGCGACGGTGCCGCTGCTGCTCAACGCGGCGACGGTGATCGGCTTCTCGCTGGTGGCGGCCATCGTGGGCGGGCAGGCGCTGGCGGCGGTCAACCCGTCGGCGGTCAGCGACAACGTGGGCATCGTGGTGGTGTGCCTGTGCAGCTTCGCCGCCTCGCTCATGGGCTACCGCGCCCTGCACGTCTTCAACGCCTGGACGTGGATCCCCAACCTCGTCGCCATCGTCATCGCCGTCGGCTGCGGTGGGAACAAGCTCCGCCTGCAGTCGGACGTCCCGCCCGCCTCGGTCCAGCAGGTGCTCTCGTACGGCGGGCTCATCGCCGGCTACTTCCTCACCTTTGGCGGCACCGTCTCCGACTACTCCATCTACCACGACCCGCGCGCCATCAGGAAGCCCGTCGTCTTCGCGAGCTACTACCTGGGGATATTCACGCCGTCGGTGCCGCTGCTGATCTTGGGCGCGGCGATCGGCGGCGCGGTGCCCAACGTGCCCGAGTGGAGCGCCGCGTACGAGTCCCTGGGGATCGGCGGCGTCGTGGCCGAGATGCTGTCGCCGGCGGGCGGGTTCGGCAAGTTCGTGCTGGTGCTGCTGGCGCTCAGCGTCATCGGCAACATCGCCATCTCCATGTACTCGGTGGCGCTCAACCTGCAGATGCTGGTGCCCTTCTTCGCGCGCGTGCACCGCTTCTTCTTCATCGTCGCCACCTTCGCCGTCATGATCCCCTGCTCCATCGAGGCCGCCCGCGCGTGGGAGGAGAGCCTCGAGAACTTCCTCGCCCTCATCGGGTACTGGGCCGGCTGCTTCGACGCCGTGCTCATCGCGGAGCTCGTCGTGTTCCGGAGGATGGACTACTCCTCGTACGACCACGCCATCTGGAACGTGGGCAGGGAGCTGCCCACCGGCGTCCCCGCGATCCTCGCGAGCGTCATCAGCTTCGGGCTGGTGGTCCCCGGGATGGCGGAGGCGTGGTACACGGGGCCGATTGCCGAGAAGACGGGGGACATCGGGTTCGAGTCGGCGTTTGTGGTCACGGCGTTGTGCTATCTCCCTCTTCGGTGGCTTGAGATCAGGTGGAGGGGACGGTTGTGATGGGAGGGAGAGAGTATTGTGCATGGAATGGGCGAAACACCAACCTCCGTTGGGGGGCCCTGAATGATGTGATGATGAATAATGACCACACCAGCATAAGCATAGACAGACATTGGTGGCATAGACTGCATCCCTACCGGGGTATTCATAGACACGCAGCCAGCACACAACCAATGTACCATCTTGATTTTTTCTCTCTTTACCGCATGATCCTCCCGCAGAGCACCATGTCGTCGCCCATCTGGCTCCACATAACATCCGTCAACCTCGGGCCCGGCACCCTCCGCATGTGCGCGTCGACGGGCCTCTCCGGCGCGACGGTGACGCCGCCGGCGCCGAGCCACACGGGAGCGATGGTGACGATGACCGAGTCCACCACGTCCAGGCCCTCGTTGGCCAGTAGTAGCAGGTCGTTGATGACGGTGGCCCCCCCCTCGACCATGACGCTGTTGATGCCCTCCTCCCACAGCAGGCCAAAGATGCTGTCCCACGTCAACACCGACCTCGACCCGTCCTCCTCCTCCCCCTCCTTCCCCATCTCACACCCATCCCCCTTTACTTCCTTCCCCCCATCCCCACGAGCCCCTTTCGCCCCCTCAACAGTAATATACCTCCCCCCAACCCCCTCCAAAACCGCCACCCTCGCCGGGTCAGGGACAACCCCCTCGGCACAGAGCACCCAGGGCCCCAGTCCCCTCCCTTCCCTTGCGAGATGCACGAGCTTGGAATCCTCCCGGACTTCCCACCGCGCCGCCGGGTCCACCACCACGGGCCGCGGCTGGTGGCCCCCGCTCATCTCGACCTCGAGCCGGCAGTTGAGCCCCGGGTCGTCGGCGGCGGCGGTGCCCACGCCCACGAGGATCGCGTCGTGCCGGCTGCGCAGGAAGTGCGTCATTGCCTTTGTCGACGGGCCGGACAGCGCGGTGCGCGCCCCGGGGGAAGATGCTATTGCCGAGTCTAGGGACTGGGCATAGGTTAGGGTTATGAAGGGGCGGGGCTTCCAGTCGAGGTCTTCTTCTTCTTCTTCATCGTCTTCGTCTTGCTCCTCCTCCTCCTCGTGGTCGTGGTCGTGGTCTGAGTGGTCTCCCTCATGGTGGTGATGGTGATGGTGGTGTTGGTGGTGGTGGTGGTGGTGGTGGTGTGGTCGGTGTTCTTCCTCGTCGTGGGCTGAGGGTGGTGGGGACTCTGGGGAGGAGGCTTGCTGTTGCGCTGCCGCCCCCGCGTGATGTGGGTGTTGGTGGTGGTGGTGATGCTGGGGAGGTGGGGGTGGGGGGTGTGCAAAGTGGTGGGTGAGTGTGAGCGAGGGTGGGGGGTGGTGCTCGTCCACGGGCGGCGGCAGGTAGGGCTCCAGCTTCCGGGAGCGGAGGTACGAGAACGAGAGCTGGTCCGGCGGCTGCTGCTGCTGCTGCTTCTGCTCCGGGGCCGAGGGCGGCTGTGGCGCCGTTGCTATTGCTGGGGTTGGTGCCGGTGCTGCCGTGTCAAAGGTCGCATGCGAGGCGATGGGGTGAAGGATCGGTTGGGGTACGTCGACTCTACCCCGTCGAGGCATGATGGCGATCCCGGATGTCGGCTTACTCTGCGCGAAGTTCTCCTTGTTGCAGGGAAAAGTGAGATCAGCTTGATTTCAATGAAGCACGGCCGTTGTCTTTGGTCAGGAAACTGGAATTCATGAGCATTGTCTGGATAGTGGAGAAGAGGCCGCCAGTCGAGTGAGCGCCCCCCGGGTCCGCCTTGAGCGATGAGATGGTCCCCCAGGTTCGGGGATCGGGGTTTAACCCGCCCGCGTGTGGGCGGAGCCAGCCAAGACGGTCCGTCATCCAGAAGCCCGACAGGCAGCTTTCCCAACCCGTGCATGATAGGTCATGTCATCCATCACCGAATCTGTGGCTGAGGTAGTGTCTTGTCATATTATTCAGGTTTGCCAGGCATGCTGTCACCCAGATGCTGTCACCCATCCTATCGAGCCAGTTGCCTGGGTCCGCGTGTTTCTGCCATGGAGAATTGCGGACTTCTCCCTCCGTCTCACACACGAACACACATACATACATGTACACTCTCGCACACGTCTTCTCCTAAACATATCTGTCTGTCTGTCTCTCTTGAAATACAATGTTGAACAGCTCACGCTCATTCAACCTCTGGGTATCATTAAATCATCCTCAAACATCAAACCCAATCCAGCCACTTGCCATTGTCCCTATTGTGCCTATCCCGTCATGTCGGGGGCACAAGAGAACGTAGACCCTGGCTCTCCTCTCTCCTTCAAAAACAAACAACCATATCTACTGGCCGGCCTCTATGCTAGCTTCCACACCTTCAACCCACGAGCGCACCGCTTCTCTCAGCACGCTCTCCTTCTCCCGGCTGCGCGGCCCGCCGCTACTGGCCCGCCCCAGCTCTTCCCTCTCGCTCTTCTTCTGGGTGACGTCCCTCGCGATGTTCTCCAGCGCAGACAGGACCACAGTCTTGCATTCTCCCCGCGGTACCTCGCCCTGCTGAGGCGAGCCCTTCCGCGGCTGGGTGCTGCCCTGGGCCAGTTCCACCTCGGGCGCAGCCAGGCCGGCAGTAGACGCCGTGGTGCTCACGGCGGCTGCCGCGAGGAGATCAGCAAAGCTTTCCCTCCTCTTGCTCGTCGACCGCGAGGAGCACTGCGAGCTGTCCTTGCTGACGTCGCTGCCGTGCGCAATCACCCGCTCGACCGCCTCGATCAGGGTATCATCTAGCGTGACGATCGGCTCCTCGATGAAGTCCTCCTGCAGGTGCTGCTCGTATGGCGAGATCAGCGGTGTCATGTTGGTCGAGCTCATCGTGTTGACAGACGAGGACAGCAGTGGCGTTGTCCTCTCGGCGCCGCTCTTGGGCTTGATGAGGCGCCGGTAGCGTATGCGACGGATGGAGAAGTCGGTGCTATCTGCGATGAGGGCCGAGCTAACATCCACCCACCTCTCTTCGTTGCCTTCCGCCAGCGTGGCCGAGTACGGGGTTGGCTCGGCCCGGAGTGACGCCTTCACCTGCTCGAGGAGGTCGTTCTGGGGTGGGATGGCCTGCAATATGAAATCAGGGTGATACCGCTGCAGCCATCCTGCCACGTTCATCGGCACATCTCCGTCGAAAGCGACCCGGCATGCTTGCTCGAACAACTCCAGGCCGCTGAGGCCCGGCGTCGACAGGTAGCCACTGCTGGATGGCGAGCTTACAGCCGTTTCGAAGGAAGCGATGAAGTCCGGGAATGGGACATCAACGTCAATGACACCGTCCTCGGGGTTGATCGTCGTCTTGACCGGTGACTCGAATGCCCCGCTTGGATCCGGCTTCCTCTCCATTGGGATCGGTGCACGGGACCTCTGTTCGGTCTCCTGTTCAGCGTCCGGCGTCTGCGGCGATTCGGCGTCTTTTCCTCTGGGAGGATCTCTGGTCCTGGCTTGTGACATGGGTTCCAAAGCAGCGGCTTCCTCCACCATCCTCCCAAGAGAGTTCCTTCGATTCGATGCTGACTTCCTCGGCGACACGGGTATGCCGTCCCGACTACCTGGCGACTCTCGGTTCGGTGCCGTGCTGAGCGAGGACTCCCTCCGCCGCGTAGTCCAGAGCCCGCTGATTACGCTTCCCCAGCGCGAGCTCGTCTGGGTGTCGGAACTGCCCATGCTGTCCCCTCGCTTCAGAGAGCGCTTCAGATCGTTGGCTGCCATGCTGCTGTCAGGATGACCATAGGCTTGCGATTCCGTGTTCTGAGTGGCGAAATGGGGGATGATAGTGCTGTTCTCCTGCGTGACGGTCGCCGTTGTGGCGGCGCTGGCCTTCCGGCTGTCCGTGTCACTGCCGTGAAGAGGCAAGCTTGTTCTGATCGACGCGGCATCTGAGGCCCTGCGCCCATGCTGACTGTCCATGCTGAGATGGGCCAGATGAGCCGGCACGGAGCCTTTTGCACTGGTGGTGTATGTGCTCGCGGTGCGTGAGTGCGAAGCATGCCTCGAGGCACCACGACGATTGATCTTGCGGCGCAAGGATTCCTCCTTGGTCAGGGGAATAATGAATGATGGCGGGGACTGGGAAAAGCCCCCAAAGGAAGCCGATGTCTGCGGCCGCTGCGTCCGCATCGACGACATTTGCTGGTTGGCGGGTAGAAAAGCAGAAAGCAGGAAGATGAGCCTTCGCGCGGCTACCCGATCTTGCGAGATGACGATAGTTCGAGCCGGCAGTGAAAGGTCATCGTCGCCCTTGAGCTTTTGCAGGGCCGAGAACTGCCTCCGGTACCTGGAGGGGCTCAGAGCCTGCAGCCAGTCCGTGTGCACCGAGAGGAATCCCGTGAGCAGGTTGAAGAAGAAGAAGCCCTGGTCTCGTCCACCGGCCCACCTCTCCACCCAGCGAGCCTCTTCGCGCCAGATTCCCCATCGGTTCTGCCCGGTGACGACTCTGGTGGCCCGAAGACCAGACACGATCCGAGCCCTCGCAGCATCCACCTCTGACTTGATCAGCCTGTCAGCTGCCAGGCAGTTGGGGAGAAGAGAGATGAACTTGGTGTTTGTTTTGGGCGGCTTCTGGCTGGCGTTCGAGGGCACGCGGGAGATGTGGCTCGAGACCGAGTTGGAAACAGGGTTCGGCGACGAGATGTCTGCTTGCTTCAGCAACGAAAACAGCTCGGTGGCGACGGTAGACTGTAGAGACGTGAGGCTGCGCATAATGACATCCCAATGCCGTGTGATGGCGTCAATGCGTTCCTCCGAGTCCATGTTGAAGCCCGAGTCAAAGGCATCGAAGCCACCAAAGCTTGGCCCCACAGTCGCCCAGCCAGACCGCCGTGCAGAGTTGTAAGACGACGGAAATGAATCCTGTTGCTCGTTGTAGGAGCTCGGACCGCGGAAAGCCGACCGAGATGCGCTGGCAGGCGCAGTCTGAGGCACGCCTGGCGGCAGGCTGATGATGAGAGCCACCGCATACATTGGTGTCCTCTTCTGCTTCAGCTGTGCCTTCTTGGCTTTCGCCTTTGCCTCGTCACTCGCCTGGGGGAACGGGAATCCTGAACTATCCTCGGCAAAGCGCCCCTTGGGAGTGCCTGTCAGGGTATCGTCGGCAGGAATGCTCACTGGAAAGAGCCGCGTGATGAGCACTCTCTTCCGGTCTGAGGACCGAGGCAGTGGCGAGGAGACCGATGGCTTGAACGGAGGCACCGACTCGGAAGAAAAGGACTGAGACAGCTTGCTCGTCCTCGTCGCAGACCTGCCGATAGACCCTCTGCCGTCCCCGAAACCCGAGCTCGGCACGTCGTTCCGTATGTCCGAGGGGACCACATGGACCTTGGTTGAAGTCCCCTTGTAGGCCAGAAACTCGTTGTTGCCAAAAATGCAGCCGGCAAACGTGTCGATTTCCTGCTTGTACTCCCTCAGGGCCTTCTGCGACTCCGTCTCGGCCTTGCTCTGGGTCCGGCTGTGCATGGAAGCCCTTCTATCGAACGCGCTCTGACGCGGCTGCGGACTCCCGGGCTGGATGACAACAGGCTTGGCCGAATGGCCGGCGCTCGTCTTGCGCTGCGAAGATGGAAACCGGCGGGAATCCTGAGGGAGGGCCTGGGACATGCCTGCCATGGTCTGGGGCCGTTCAGTGGGCGAAGTCTCCCGGGGCATATGGGGGCGCTGGCTGTCATAAAGCAGAGAGGCCGGAGACGAGCTCGAGGTGTCCTGCATGATGATGACGCGAACGTCACGGCCCTCGATCTCGAGGTCCCCGTCGAGATCATAAGGGTTGGCGACCGAGGTGGACATGGGCAGCGCAGAGGCGCTGGACATGGGGAAGACCTGGTCATTCTGGTGCTGGTACAGAGTCTGGGCGTCTGGGAACAGGAGCGAGCGGGTGTGGATGTCTTCCTGCACGGACTCGAGCGACGAGACCTGTCTGGAAGCAGAAGGCTGAGCTTGGTTCGAAGCACCCGGGGCAGCCCCCAGGTTGAACAGCTTGCCCAGCATGGTGAAGTGTGTTGAGTTTGGTAGTGTTGGAGAGTGCAGTTTCGGTAGACGGTATACCTAGCTCCAGCGCCGAGAGGAAGGGCGTGTCCTATCGCGGAGCGCACTGCGGCCGAACCATCTTTTGGCGGCAATTGATGTCAAGATGGTGGCGGTACGATCTGGACATGGCCACGACCTATATCAGGCCTGGATGATTTGACGTTGGGACAGCTTGGTGGGGGCAGGACGTCGGCTCGGCGTGTGGTGTGGGTTGCTGTTGTCGATATTGCTGCCAGTGCTGATGCTGTTGGATGGTCTGAACCCGGACGGAGACCGTGAGAGTCCCCGTTCTAGATATAGGGTTGGCGGCAACCGAACAGCTGGGCGAGGAAAAGTAAGAAGAGCAAACGGGTCACGATGTTTTGGGGCCTGGCTGGGAGTTCGAGTTGTATGTAGTATGGCGGGGTGGAGCCAAGGGTAGCGCAGATACTGTGTAGACGAGGGGCAGCAGGGGAACGCGGTGGGATGGCAGGAGGGGCGAGTGGTCACGATGCTGGCAGCAGGGCGGAATTGTGTATAGCCAGGCCTGGCCTTTTTCCAATTCAAGAGTGCAGAGAGGACAGCAGCAAGGTGGGTCAGCCCACAAAAACCAGGCACATCTGTTCGCGTCGATTCGGCCGTCGGTCAAATGAGGATGTTTCGCCCACGTAATAGATGGGCGGACGTACAGGACGTACAGGACTGCACGCACAGGGAAGAGCAGGAGGCACGGGGCGAGGATCGGAGTGGGCGGGGCACTATGTGAAGTATCGGGTGTGCGCCTGCACAGAGGGATCGTCGTCGTGGTTGTAATTTGTGGTAGTGCCTTGTTGTGTTGTTGTTGTTGTTGTTGTTGTTGTTGCTGGTGCCGGTGCTGGTGCTATTGCTGGCTGTTGCGTTGCCGTTGCCGAGCCGTGCCGTGTTGTTGCGACGGAAATGAGGATGACGATGGGTAACTACTAAGTGTATGCTGCGCCTCGAGATTTTGACGGAGCCGAGTGAGGCGGGATTTGCTTGGCCTGCAGCTTGGGGCTTGGGACCTGGGAGCCGGTGGCGGTCGTGTGATGGCAGTGTGAGCAGAACGTTGAACGATATAGTGTCGACGTCGTAGTCAAAGTTAAAAAGTCAAAGCAGAGCGGCTAACCCTGTGGAGGAATTGTTTGTTGAGGCACCGAAGTTAGACCACAAGCCCGGACGTCGTTGTTTGCTAATGCTGGCGCTGGTACTCGCTCGTCGTGCTCATAGGGGACCGGGACCGGCGTGGGCTGGGCCGCGAGTAAGTCCAGACTGGAAATGCAATAAAACCGCCGGCGCTACGGGAATTTGCAACGGCCACCGACGCGTGACATCACAAAATAAAAAAAGAGGAAACGCGGAGACGAGGAGACTACACGGGGAGCCCAGCTGTCGGAGGATGGCCGACCACGGAAACAGGAGGGCGAAGTCCAGCAGGGCGAACCCAAGGGAGAGATCAAAGTCGTGGCTCGTGGTCGGAAATCCCAGCCGAGGTTGAGGTTCAAGATGAGATGGAGGGCCAGATGGAGGGAGGAAGAGGAGAGGGAGATTTGGAGAGTCAGAGACAGAGACAGTGGCAGTTTAGAAAAAAAAAGAAGCGTCGTCATAGGAATGTATCTATCGATGCTACTGCCACTGCTAAATGCTAAATGCTAAATGCTTAATGCTGGTGTGCTGCCGGTGCCAATCAGGGTGATATCGAGAGCAACATCCGCACTCGCATCCCCCCTCCCGAGATGCGACGGCCAGACAGCAAGGCCAGGGCGGCCAGACGGCCAAGTTGCGGTGTACAAACAACGAGGATGAGCTGCTCCATGTCACTGTTACCGTCACCGTTACCTGCTACTCGTGCTGCCGCCGCCTGCAGGGAGCTCGAAAACGTGGGAGCGCAAGGATATCCCAGCGTCGCCCTCGCATCCTGGCGATACCTGCTGTGGTATTCCGCCTTCTCAGGCTTCTCTCGACCCCGTCTCGCGCTTCCAAAGTAGCAGTCCTAGCCGCGCCTTTACCTGTCATAGGGTAGACCAGCACGCTACCTGCCATGCCGTGCTGTAGAGAAATCCCTCGCTCGTCCGTCTGCTCATCAGTCCCATACTCCTCGAGATGGACCCCGCCGTGTATCATTGATGACAGAACTTCAGGTTGGGTGAGCATGAGCTCAGAGTGAGGATGGGTGGTCGATCTGGCTCTGGCTCGTGTCGTACACCATGTCATGTGTATCTGGGTACATCGATTTCAATCTGTACCAGAATAGTAATGATTTGAGGAAGCACCGCCAATAAATGACCAATCCTGTGTTGTGCAATTTGGCCTGCTGCCCGCAAGTAGACCTACATGTTGCTTTGCTGGGCACACATACTGCCATGCTGCAATTAGATACCTGCTCGTCTAGGCGGTACTGGGAATAGACCAGCGGGACACGGCATTGTGTAGGGCAGCATCCATATGCCATTGGGCTGCACCGTCTCTGCTGGGGTTGTCATGCAAGCAACCCCGCGCTCCCAGGGCCGGCCTGCCTCCCTTCCACCCCCCCCACCCCACTCGCCCTTCCTTCCTTCCTCGTCTCCTTCTCCCACACCAAAGCTAACTACCTAGACTTGCTGCTAGCTGACCACCTGCTAGCCTGGTAGTCGACCTGACCATGGACCCCTTCCCGAGCAAGCACCGCCAGCCCAGCCAGCACCAAACCATATCTACCTACGAGCCCTGCCGCCCCGTCATGAGCACGAGGGAGATTTCATTTCCGGAAGGCTTGTTCTTTCCGCGGTCGCAATTGATTTCCCGGGCCAGCGCAAGGTTTGATCCGCCCTGCACTGGGCTCGTGACAGGCGCACTCCCCATCGACCAGCCTCAATCTGGCTCGACCTGACGAGTCTCAACCTCAATGTCGACTCCTCCCCCCCTTCATGCTCAAACAGCCCCTGTCCCACCTGTCACCACCGTCCTGGAGCTTGATCATGGTAATCCGTGCTAGTCTGCTGCGGTGACCAGTGCCTTAGGCCCGGAGCAGGTGGTGGAGGGAGGCGATCCACGGTGATGGGCTGTCAGCCGTCCCGACTTGTTTTCACCGGCCTCCCCTTCGAGGCTAGTCGTCCCGGAGCGGGAGGCACCTTGCTACATCTCAGACCGAACAAGGCCCCCAGCCCAGCCTGACAGCCCAGCCAGCCCACGCAGGTGATTCCTTGCACCCACTCACACGTCGGCCTGCCGCCGTCCAGCGTGGACGGGGGGATGAACTCATCTCGGAACCGGATGGGCCTAGTCTCTGATTGTTCATCAAGCCATGCTCCCGGGTCCTACTGAGTGCAACGTAGCCATGCCATCTTGCTATGCATGCCATGGCCTGTCTCGTCCTCTGACGGGCACATCAGTCACATCACAGCACAGCACACAGCGGGGATCTGAGCCACGATCGAGCTCTCGATATCCCTCCTCGATCCGTGGGTGGGAGCGGTGAACACCGGAAGAGCCCGTCATAATAAACCATAACACCCGTTTTAATTTTACCTACCAGCCTACCTCCCCGTAGTCTAGCTACCTAAACCAGGACCATGCTCCAGGACCGTCCTTGCTGCCAACATCAGGAACACACGCACAAGCACACGCACACTTGCACGCGTCCACGTATCTAGGTGGTTACAGCACACTCACCTGCCCCTGAAAAGCCCTGATCGCCGGCTGCACATCTCACGAGACAGAGGAAGAAGCATGCTTCGCTGGGCAGCAGGCAGACGTGCGCCGCATCATGCCCACGCTCCGGTTACACGGACGTCCTATTCCCAGCTCCAGACGGGCTGTTCTTGGCAACGCCTGGCAGCCCGCGAAATGGGTGCCGGCATGACGGAGTGGCACCAGTTGCCGCAGTTCTTGTCTCCCTGGGGGTGCGCCACAAGTGTGCCACGGGCCAAACAGTAAATCTGGATAGCCAGATAACCAAAATGTCTGTCCACAGTAGTCTATCTACCGACCGGAAGACGGAGCGACAGCTCGTGATCCACGGCTTTTTCTGTATTAGCGAGCAGAGAGAGCTGCAGCGCCCGGCTCGCCCCAGGCCGGCCGTCGTTCGTTGGCTTGCTGTGTGCAGCTGCATGATGTTGCTGTCCCCCCCCCCTCCCAGACCGCTACTGCATCGAATCATCGGCGCAGGCATCTGCCAGCTTGGGATTGTTTCTAATTTCGTACGTCTTTCTTTGGTAGACTACCTGCCCTATTTTCTGGCTACGTGGGCTCGAGCGCCTGCTGCGTCTTGTCCACGGCCATGGCGAGGAATGATAATGGGGAACTGACATGTGTCTCGTCGTCTGCGGCTGTCGCGGCGGAGACACTTGACTGACTTGACTATCTCACCGCATCCCCGACCCAGCTCGCGAAAATTGGCTGGCTGATGGGACCGGGCGAATCTTGTCACAGTATCTCGGCAGTGCCGCCCAGGCCCAAACACGATGGCTTCTCCTATCATTAACATCAGTGCTGGGGACGTTGGTCGGGGGCAGCCTTGGAAGTTCCCCATACATACTTTCTGGAAGCCCTGCCCGGCTGGCCCGCGGCCCTCCCTAACCCTGACCGATGGGCGACGCGACCGCCTCACTTTCAGGGCGGTCGGCCTCAGCGCCCAGGGATGCGATGGGACGGCCAGCATGGGTGCATGGGATGGGGTGGATGGATTTCCTCGGCCATGTCAGAGAAAGAAACGTCCTCAACGGTCTAGTCTGAATGTCAAATGTCAAATGTGAGTAGGTGTGGTGAGCTGAGCTGAGCCGAGCCGAGCGCCCATCCTTGCCCGGCCTTGTCAGACAAATGATGAACCAAACGTCAAGCGCCTGCCCCCCCCCAAAAGTCAACAAGGTGGTGGTGGTAATACACAGTAATAATAAGTGATGACCAGATAGATCGTCCCAGGTGTTCGTTCGTGTTCCCACGCACTATCTCGCGTCGCACCGCGGGACACGGCGAACCTGTTCGTCGCCGGCTGCCGGCCGGCCGGCTAGACTTGTCATTCTCGAGAAAGGGGGGGGGGGTTGATCCCCAAGGCGCCGGGAGGAGTGTCAGAGTAGAACTTTTAGACACACGCAGATGCACACAACACACATCAGCACGTGCAACCCGTCCCTGCACACACACACGCACACGCACACATGCACATGTGAACCCCAGAACGGCATGACGTCTCACTTATTTCGTCTCGGTGGTACAGTACCCAGGGCGCGCGAGAGGCGTCGTCGGCGCCCTGCGGTTGCAGATCCCCCCCCCCGGGCCTCTGCCCTCTGTCTGATAGGTATATAGCCGTAGGCACGCGCCGTCTGAAACAACTGCGGTGGAGGGGACGAGATAGGGACTAATAAGGTTGAAGCAGCAGCAGCAGCAGCCTCCGGGCCGTGTGCAGACTGGATACATGAACATGGTCCTTTGGCTTGGGTCCCCGCCTTTCTTTTCTTGCCCCCTTGTCTTCCTTCCGGGCGAAGAGGGTGAGGGGGTGGCCAGGCTGGCAGGTGGCAGGTGGCGCGTTTGACAGACGTGCCACAGAAAACCAGCGAAGCGGCTCATTTCAGCTCATCAATCTCATCTCCGTGTGCTCCCCCTCCCCCCAAAGGCCGGCCCTGCCCACACACACAGAGTGAGAGAACGATGGGCAATGGATGACCTCACACGGTACGCGGTGGGCGCACGGCGCTAGCCCCCGTGTGACCGAAGCTGACGCTGCATTCTGGCGTGCTTACTTTATTGCTTTGCCGCCGTGCTCGATTAGGCAAGGAGATACCATTGGGAAGTCAGCCAGCCAGCAACACGCCCTTCCCAGCTCGTTGAAGCGGCTCGGGCCTGCCCGCACCCACGGCGTCGGCTTTGTCATGCGCGGAGGCGTTCTGCCTTTTTGGGGGGCGGAAGGGGGGGGGGTTGGTTGTGGCTGGCACCGCACAAAATGTCTACCGGTGCCCTCCTTCTGGGAAGGTCTCAGCAGCGCCAGCTCTCACCTTTTGGGTATATTGGTGTCGGCTTTCGGGGCGATCCGTTGAGACAAACAGTCTCTGAAGCCAGGTGCATCGTGAGGATGATTGGCGACGAGGGCGGCACGGTTACGCCCATATGGTGTTTCTATGTCTTATATATATACGCCGGGCCCAGCTTTGGGTCGGCGAGCTCGAATAATTGTTTCTTCTTCTGCTTCTTCTCCTCTTACTGAGTCACCCTTTCCCTCGTGCTAGTTGGCACGTCAACCAGTGCCCGCGACGCGCCGCTCAATTCTGTCAATGCGTTCCAAGCCATGGCTGTACTGAGGACACAGTTGGAATTACTCTAAGCCGGTATGGCAATTTTTGCTCTTCTCTTTTTCTGTTTTTTTTTTCTTTAAAAAGAAAAAGAAAATAAGAAGGCAGCGGTATTCCTTCGTTTGTATGTACCAGCTGGCTGTCGAATCATTGACAAAACTGCACGAGCATGTGAGTGGTGGACTTCAGGATGTCATCTTTTAACATGGCTTGCTCATTGAGGCATATCTCCCTCGAGGGGCTATGCCTCTGAGAGTAATCTGAGAAAAGACCAGATTAGGATAGCCACTGACATAAGCAGCATCTGGCTCTAGTCCCAGAGTAAGGGGCGTGCTGGAAGAGCACTCCCAAGGTTTCACCTCTATATGACGAAAGAACACATTACTTTCTCTTTACAATCGTCAAATTTACTAACATCTAGCCTTGTCCTTGTCCGTTCCGTCCAAAGATTCATGTCCGTCACTAGACCATAACTCGTATTGGTCGCTCTATGTAAATTGCCGAGTCTGAAGCGCTCCAAACTCTCTAGAATCAGAACACTTGCCTTGTAATTCAAAAGCCCCGTAATTATCGAATGTTATCCATACGCGTGTTCAACACAATTGGCGTGTGGATAGTGTATTTTGAGATCTAGTAGCAATGTAGCGAAATGAACAAATGCTAGATACCAATTCGTCGCGCAAACGGAGATGGTACAATCCACCATTGTATCACGGATTATACTCCATGTTTCCCCCTCTGATTTCTACACTACTACTCCGGGCAAGATATATACATAGAGAACATCAATCGATCTGGTCCGGCCTGCGAACTCCTCGTGCCGCTAAGTGCGGTCACGGGAAGGGCCTGGCATCGCTCTGCCTTATCAAATGGGTATCATTTTTCTTGATGAACGAGGGCCGCATGCCTGAACAATTCGGTAGAGGCAGGCTCTCAAGGGCTTATGGCATAGCAGGAATGTACCATACGCAAAGGCCCTCCTCCGCCCCGGTTAGCCAATCGATCCCTGTCTCAGGATCCCCCTCGTCGCCACTTGGACCCGGGATCGGAGCATCCCCCGACCCATCAGGCACACCGGGCGGCGGCACCGGCTCACCCGTCTCAGCCATGGTCGGCTGGACCGTCGTTGGCCGGACTATCGGTGGTTGTAGGCGCAGGACCGGCTGGTCCATCTCCCGTACCATGTCAAGAAGCGCCGGCCACGCCTCCCAGAACGCAGGGAGCAGCGGGAAGAACCTCCCACTCCTCTCCCCGACCTGGTCGATGGGCACCCACTCGACCGACAGGCCCTCGGTGTCCCCCGGCGGCCTCCTGGGCTCGAAGGGCCCCATCACGTCGGCGATCAGGGTCACGTACTGCCAGACCCCGTGGTCCAGGAGCGTCTCCTCGCGCCGCACCACGACCAGCGGGCTGGGGCCCTCGGTGCAGTTGCGGGGCAGCGAGACCTCCTCCGCCGCCTCCCGGAGCGCCGTCTGCCTGAACGTCTCCCCTTGGTCCCGCACCCCGCCCGGTATGGCCCAGCTCCGGGCGTCGGCACGGTGCTGCATCACGATGTGGGTGGCCCGGCGGGTGTTGTCGCGCCGGACGAGCAGGATCCCGCTGTTTGTGCGCAGGGGTTAGCCAGTGACCTCGCACGTCTCCGGGAAGTGTAGGGACCGTTAGGGAACGAACGGGCTGCAGAAGCAGCAGGTTGACGGGGGACACTCACGCTCCGCCCCCGGCCCCGAAGTGCGTGCCACCGCACACGATACATGAGATTGTTTTCGCCCAGCTGCCTAATGCCATGGCCGACGCAGGTGAAGCACCCGGGTGCTTTCTTATTGGTTGTCTTTCAAGGCGATTGGACGATAAGCTGTGATTATGATAATTATTATATTTGTGAGGAAGCCTTGTTTTCACTCAGCGGAGCGGTCCACGCGTGGTAGGAGCGGATAGATCGGAGGATTCCGATGCGGTTTCATATGTTGTGGGAGGACCACCAGTTATGGAAGCCCAAATACTGTTGTCCTCTATTGAGCCCAGTCGGGTAGAAGCGAGGTCGCGTTGCTGGGCCGCTTCCGGATTCAGCATTGTTCGTCCAGCTCGCTTTGTCCTTTGTGTCACGAAAGAGCTCTTGTCGGAAAGAGAGGATTAATTACCTATGAGAAGCCTCCCAACTAGTAGATCGAATCTCTGTTTTCATCAAAACGTTTAAGCCATCCTTTTGCTAATTAGTGCGAAAGGGAAGATGGCTATCTGCCATGAGTTCTCCTCGAGGCCTACTCTAGGTTGCTCTCGGTCTGAAGCTTTCGAAATGTTCTCTCTTGTTTTACACCTACCTTTCTTCTCAGCTGGATCAACTATGATCTGAAACACTTGAACCGCTTAAGTCCGAAGAGAAAACGAAGCGGTAGAAGACAATCCTCCCGTCCCGAGTCACTCTTCATCCTCCTTCGTCCAGCATTCATGTTCTTGACAATGTTTAGTTCTCCAGAATGTCATTTTAATGACGAAATCCATGACGAGCAGATGTTCTAAAAGAGCTGAGGCAAGCTCTCAAAATGAGCGCCAACCAAATTATCCAATGCATTCATAGTGGTGGAACAATAGCTGTGGACAAATACCATTTCGGCTTGCCCTCTTTCCGCCCCACCACAGTAGATTGCTAGGCCAGGAAATAAGGAAGACAATACTGCAAAATATACTTCGCTTGTTGTATCCTCTTAATTTAAGAAACGGCGGAGAAGGCCTCCTCTCATTGAGACATGGGACTTTTTGGGTCACTATGAAGTAACTTGGGAAACATGGCACTTTTCCCACGTACCTAGGTCGTCTCGGAATTAGTTACCAAAAGAACAACCTTTGGAAAAGCTTCACAACCCTGCATTTTCGGAAGCAGACCGATCGTCGTGTCAGGTGAATTGAGTTTGTCATTCCATTTGACGTCTTTGAGTCCAGGGGTCCCGTTGGTAAAGGTCCATCGTGGGGTCTTGGCTTCGTATTTGCCGAATCGCCCGATGCCGCACCCAATGCAAACCCAGTCAAAGCGCTGGAACAGGAAGGCCGTATGCAGTAGACAGGGGACCGCGATGCGTGTTCAGGGATCTGTACGGTTTAATCCTACACAACTACTCTAAGCTAACATGACACGCGATGCCGCCATCAGATACGAGGAACAGCTCGCTTGGCATTGAAACAGTACTACGTGAAATGTGAGTTGTAGCAGAGACAACAATATTATTATATGTCCGTCCCCTCCGCCCCTCCCTGAGATGATATCGCAACTCAGAAGCATGCCGCGGAGTTCAAGCTCCACGAGACTTTCCTCCCCCAGCCCGTGAAGATGCGCGCGACACGAACCCTCCTGGCCCTGCTCGGCGCGACGAGCAGCGCCTGGGCGACCGTCCACTTTCCCTCGCGGCGCGACCTCAACGAGACCTCCCCGTCGCCCATCGACGCCGTGCCGAGGAGGTACATCGTGGAGCTCAAGTCCCGCGCGCAGTGCAGTCGGTTCTTCGACAAGGTCGCGGGCACAGCCGGGCTCAGGGTCGTCAAGCAGTTCGACTCGGACCTGTTCCCCGCCGTGAGCGTCGAGTGCGACCATGCCTGCACCGAGGACTCGCTCAGGGCGGCGCTCGACGACGACGCCAGCGGCGATGCTACTGTGGCTACGGTCTACAAGTCGACGCGCGTCAGGATCCTGGACACGGTTAAGGGCGAGTCTTTTAGCGATGATGCTGCCGCGTCTAACTACTCGGTGCATGGCATCACCGGTGTCGAGAAGCTGCATGAGGATGGTGTCTTGGGAGCTGGGGCCGTTGTCGCGATCGTCGACAGCGGTGTCGAATACACTCATCCTGCTGTAAGACCCCTTGTATGACCTGTTCTGGCCAGCTGTTCACTGACTCGATGCGTGATAGCTGGGCGGGGGTATCGGTCCTGGCTTCAAGGTCCTGGGTGGTTATGACCTTGTCGGAGATGGAAGTTGGCCAGACTCTCCTCCCAATCCTGACACTGACCCTCTGGACCATTTTGGCCACGGGACCCATGTGGCAGGGATTGTCGCTGGAAAGAGTGATCAGTGAGTTCTTACACGCCGTGGCTCCAGTAATTTTTGCGCTGACCATTTAAGATTCGTTGGCGTTGCGCCCGAGGCAAACTTGTTGTCTTTCAAGGTGTTCGCCACTGACGGATACTCCAACGAAGAGACAGTCATTGAGGGATTCCTCAAAGCTTTTGAATCCGGTGTAAGTGATGGACCCCCCAAGCGGTTGCGTGTAATACCTGAAATTCTGAATCCGGATTGAAACTAGGCGGATATTATCAGTGCTAGTGTCGGGGAAGGAAGCGGGTTCACTACGAATGCCTGGGCTGTAGTTGCCTCCAGGATGGTTGACCAGGGCGTTGTGGTCGTCGTTGCAGCTGGTAACGCTGGTGAGGATGGACCATTCTCCGCCAGCAACGGCGCATCAGGCGAACATGTGGTGAGTACTCGCTGAGCCGCTCCAACCTCTCGTCTTTGTGCCTTGACTTGGTCTCCGGAAGTTCGGGTCTGATACCTTGCGGAGAACCAGTCTGCAAGACGTTATGCAGATAATTGCTGACTAGGGCTTGAACAGTTGACCATTGCTTCGTCTGAACCCGGCGAATTCCCAGCACAGTCCTTCTCGGTCGACTTCAACTTGGAAGGACAGTCCAACACCACCAATGTTGCCTATGTAGCAGGAACGGGCGTTTTCCCGGACACTGCAGTCGACCTGCCTATTGCACCACTCACACTGAACACTTCCGTTATGGACGACGCATGTAGCCCCCTACCAAACAACACGGGGAGCCTAGCGGACAAGATCATTCTTGTTCGATCTGGGGGATGCTACCTGACTGACAAGCACAAAAACCTCGTGCCTTTCAACCCGCAGTATATCTTATTCTACAATAACGATGGCCCGTTTGAGGACCCAAACACGAGGACAACCCCTGGCGTCACCGGCATGATCGAAGCACGAGCTGGTGAAGCAATCATCGGAACGATCCTGGCCGGAGGCAACGTCACAGCCTCCTTCAACGTCAACAACACGGGCCATTACGTCGGCCTCTTCAACGCCGGAAGTGGACGCCCAGCCAGGTATTCC
Organism: Diaporthe vaccinii; assembly: GCA_039880775.1. NCBI lineage: Eukaryota > Fungi > Ascomycota > Sordariomycetes > Diaporthales > Diaporthaceae > Diaporthe > Diaporthe vaccinii. The sequence goes on from JBCEDN010000003.1 coordinate 571,032, forward strand.
TCCTGGGGTGCGACCTACGACCTCGCTCTTAAGCCTGATGTCTCCGCACCGGGCACCAAGATCCTCAGCACCTACCTGAACAGCGGCTACCAGGTCCTGAGTGGTACTAGCATGGCTACGCCCTATATTGCCGGTGTTGCAGCCTTGTGGGTTGGCCAGTTCGGAGGCCGGAAAGCACACGCGGATGACCCTGCCTGGGCTCAACGTCTAGTCTCTCGCATCACAGCGACTGGCCGTGCCGTTCCTTGGGTACGTTCTTTGATTCTCTCGAACACTCGATTTCCCGCTGTTTCACTGGTGTGCCATGCCAGAACATTTCACTGACCAGATCAGGCTGATTGGTCGACTTCTGCCAAAGACTACGGGTTCTGGACACCCACAGTCCAAATTGGATCTGGACTAGTCGATGCGGCAGCCGTGCTGAATTACACAACAGAGCTCAGCTTTGATGGTCGCAAGTTCGAAATGAACGACACGGCCAACTTCGTGGGAACACATACGGTTGATATCTTTAACAACGGCGAAGAGGCCGTTACGTACGAGTTCAGCCTGCAGGGCGCTGGTGGTTTCGAATCCTACAAGCCTGACGCGCCTGATGTGATGCGCTACGATGAGGTTGTGCTTGTAGAGTTCGACCCGACAGTCGATCTTCCAGGCGAGCTTACTGTTGAGCCAGGACAGAAGGCGACGGCAGAGTAAGCACTGGACATGGAGTTTAGCTCATGACCTCGCTGACACCCACCACAGAGTCACCTTCACCGCGCCGACTGGACTGGATGCCACCAAGCTGCCAGTGTACAGCGGCAAAGTCCTCGTCAGCGGTAGCAATGGCGAGGAGCTGGGTATACCCTACTTTGGTGAGCTCCTTTCTTCTGAAGCATCTTGTACCGACAACACCAAGTCTAACGGAACAACAAAGGCGTGGCGTCGGACTTGAAGAAGACAATCACAGGAATGTACAATACCTTCCTGGGCTTCCCTCATCTCCAGTCCGGCCCCAACAGCGTCGAGCTGACTATCAAGCCGAATATGACTTTCAATCTCACCCACACATCGCAAGACTTCCCTCGGTGGAACAACTGGCTCACGTGGGGCTCGAGGGAGTTGCGCTGGGATATTTTCGACGCTGAGTACACCGAGGCAGACTGGAAATACCCGCCTGTCGTCGGTGAAAACCACTGTACGTATACAACTATCTCTGATACCTTGCACCTGTGCCATATTTCTCGGATTTGGACAGGAATGCAGATTTGGTCTCTCGTCATACGTAACTAACAATGGTAGTTGTCGGTTCTGCCACGAGCTGGAACGGCGCCGACAGTGCGTCTTACTTCGACCCCAGCAGGCATAGCCAGGATGATATCTTCTCGTTCCCTCTGTATAACCTACCGCGTAATGTGTGGGGGAGATACTGGTGGCTTGGTAGATATGCCAATGGGTCAACGATCGTGCCTGGCGAATACCAGTAAGTTGCATCTTTCAACACACTGAGCACGACCGCCGTATTGACGTGCTCTCTAGCTTCCGCGCTGCGGCTCTCAGGGCATTTGGTGACCCTACTGTAGCGGACGACTGGGACGTTATTCAAGTCCCGAAGATCACTGTGCTTCCTGGAGGTACAATTGGCCAATCTTGACATTCTTGTACATGACGTGTATCTGTGTAAATATTCAATTTCTTCGGGATTATATTACACGGGTTGTTTCTCCTAACACAACTTTGAACAACAATTCGTTGGGGATTACTAGAAAACGTGGAACTACCTGGCAAGCAGGAGATAGACTGCCCCGTAACAGTATTGCAAGGAATGAGAACAACATTCTCACAATTTATGCTACCGAAGAAAATCACCAGACACCTTCCAGCATTGCCCTCGTACCAGGCTGGTGGAGCCGTTCGGGCTAATTGCGAAGAACATGAGTCTTTAGGCTCATGTAATTAAAGTCAGCCCAGGAATTCTCCGAATGAGCTTGGTATCGAGATCAGATAAGATCAAGTAAAGACCTCGAGTACGCGAAATTGTATATGTCCCCGGACGACAAGTCGTGAGCGTAGCTTGAACGTCTTGGTATCTGAATAGATCCATCCTCTCTCATTTAGTTGTGTCTCCCGTCCCTAATGGCGACATCAGCCTCCACTTCCCGGCTACGGGCCGTGCTCATACGGCAACAACAAAGCTGATACTTGACTGAATCGTCCTCAGTGTTGATCATCGCCTTGGACAAGTCTTATGTGGATATATAATACCACAGCTTTGGCCAAGAAGGTAGAAGCATCATGCTGCCGTCTCCACCGATCAGGTTGGCCACTCCACAGGACTGAGTCGCGGTCTCAGACACATAAAAGGGTTCAGCTTTCTCAGAAGCCCGTATAAGCTGTCTGATTCCTTCGACCACGATACACTCCTTACCTTGAGTTCATTATTCTGAGACTACTTTTTACTACTCACTCTCGTCACAATGAAGCACTTTTCTATTGCAGCGGCGCTTTGCGCTGCCGTTAGCGCAACTCTTGCTCAACCTCCTGTCGTCGCTCGCGATCCAGATCCGTCGGAGACTCTGGTTGGCCGGGACCCTGATCCAACGCCAGACCTCTTTGGCCGAGACCCAGATCCTTCGGAGACTCTCGTCGGTCGGGACGAAGGCCCGCCAGAGACGATTACCGTCGTCCCCCGGAACCCAGACCCGTCGGAGACTCTTGTCGCTCGAGACCCAGACCCGTCGGAGACATTCACTCTCGCCGCTCGCATGCCAGACCCATCAGAGACACTGGTCGGCCGGAACCCAGATCCATTAGAGACTCTTGTGGGTCGCAGCCCAGATCCATCAGAGACTGGAGTCTTTTAAGGCGATATTCAACTACCCGTCTGGTACCGGTTTGTGCAATGTTATCACAAAAGGCATTGAACGAAGCAAGAGACTTGGAAGGCGGGCTACTAGTGGATGAACTGCGTGTGATCATCTGGGTTTGAACATCAGCGGCAATTAGTGTCATAATTTGAGGGACTTATAATACGAGGCTGGTACTCGAGCAAAGCTCTACAAGCCAATAAGGACGTGTCTCCGCAAATTGAACATATTCTGATTTCCTCTGTCCTTCGAAATGAAATCTAGTGTAATTGTGGACACACGCACGCAGATTGATATCCAGACTTTTTATGCCCATGTAATTAGGCGCTTCCATTGCTGACCTTTCCGCACCACCGTGACTCCTCATATCGCCCCCTCCCCTTTTTTGAGCAAACTGTGCTATTGAGGCTAAAAACGCCACCCTTGTGTTAACGCAAGAAATCATCCGACAACACAGCTATATGGAAATCGATCAGAGTGGGTACCCAGCACCGGGCAGAGCCCAGAGTCCGAAGGGTTGATCCGAGCCTGATCAAGTCTCGATCTTGGTGCAGCACATCAAGTTGTGACACAGGTTGCTGCAGATCATCTGGCAGGCCGCGGGGTCGAGCCTCCTCCTTCTAAGAGCAGAGCCGACGCCCTCGGAGACGCTGCCGGAAGAAGCAGCAGTGGTGGTCACAGCGATGGCGGCAGCAGCGGCATCCTGGGGTGCCTGCGCCGCGCCCTCGGCCGTCTCGGGCTGCAGGGTGGACGAGTGGATGCCGTAGGCGTGCAGGCACTCGTTGACGGTGCGGGCCTTCTCGATGAAGTTGGACATGGACTGGTCCGAGACGACGACGTGGGCGGACGCGATGGCCTTTTGCTGGTCGAGGCGCCAGATGTGCAGCTCGTGGACTGATTCGATGCCGGGGATCTAGGTGGGAAGCATCTTGTCAGCCATCTCGGGTCTCTCTGCCGTCATCTTGCCGGAGCACAAACGTACCTGCTCAAGATCATGCTTCACGTCGTCGATCTCAACACCCCGGGGGGCGCTCTCGAGCAGGATGGCCCCGGAGTTCTTGGTCAGCGGGATGGAGCTGATGAAGATCATTATCGCGATGAACATGCTCGCCGCCGGGTCGGCGTAGAACCGGGCCTCGGAGCGCGTCTGCCAGATGATGACGGCGGCGATGATGACTCCGATGTTGTTGATGGCGTCGCCGATGACATGGACAAGGACGCCGAGCATGCCGAGGTCGCGGCCGGGCTTCTTCGTCTGGGCCACGTTGTGACGGTGCTCTGCGTGGGTTCGAACGGGCTGCAATGTTGATTAGTTCTATGGAATGTTCCATGTTATAACGCACTACCCCTGCGACGCTTACATTCGCCCTGCTCGAGCTGCTGTTCCTGACAGGCTCAAGGTTCACCACGGCCGCCTCGCCGTGGTCATGCGCATGCTCATGGTCGTGGCTATGGGCTTCGCCATGTTCGTGGCCGTGTCCGTGAGAGTGATCGTGGCCGTGGTGTTCTGTTGAGAACGTCAGTATGTCTTTCTCTCGGGTGTGAAGTTGGGTCGCTGGGGCTCTGACCATGTACAAATGCCGCGCTTATGATGTTCAGACATAGGCCGATACAGCCTACGATCATGACCAGCCTCGGGTCTTCGATACCTGCAGGGCGTCAGCTTAGAGTAGCGATTTAGTTGGCTAGAGCAACTCACGCTCAATTGAGATGAACCTCTCAATAGACTGCAAGAAGATGCTGATTCCCAACGCCAGGAGAAAGACGCCATTGAAGAAGGCACCGAGCAACCGGGCTCGTTGCCAGCCGAACGAGAGCTCAGCGGGGGAGCGCGCCCGCTCTGATATCTGGGCACACGGTGAGTTGGATTCAGACGGCGTGAACGAGGCCCGAGGCTTACAATGACAGCTGTTAAGGCGACGATGAAGCCGATCAGATCATTCATCTATGAGGCGTTAGCTACCTGGGCGTGTCTGATGGGATGATTGGCCTGGCGATCTTACGTAGTGGAATGCATCGGCAAGAAGCGCAAGGGAGCGGGTCTTGAAGGCCACTAGATACAGATCAAGTCAGTTCCGAGACAAGGTCAGGTGTACCACCGCACATGGCGTTGACGAACCTGTGATCTCGGCCACGAAGAAGGCGAAGGAGATGGAGATTGTGATGATGAGCCGCGTCTTGGGGCTCAGACTGAACGCCATGTTGGTGGAAGGGCGGCTTCGAAAATGCTGGATTCTGCTGGGACACGCTTTGGATAACGAACGAGTGCACCAAGCCTCAATCGACTTTATATTCGAGTGCGGTGGTATGTAAAAATATCTCAAAAGGACGAGGATGTAGGTTCTGTTCAAGAATTGTCCTAAACTTGCCGGTTGTCGGACAGGAAACCCATGAGGAATCTGCAACCGACCTGCGGAGAATCGAAACAGGACATGAGACGTATTGCGCCAATCATCCCCAGGTCCGTTTGGTTGGTGTCGTGGAGTAGCACAGGGATGGTGCGAAGGGTATAAAGGAAGCTTCTCGGCATGACAGGGTAGCCCCCTTGACTTAGCCCACCATGTCATGCAAGAGAAATGGCCAGCTGGCGTGGCTGGCCTCTCAAGCCTACTTGGAGTATCCGTCAGAAAGTGGCTCCTCTCCTTGGGATGGTAGGAGAAGCTTTGCACGGACGGAACCGGGTAAGCTTGGCAAAGAAGATGCAGATCTCCAGCGTTGCACAGACGGTTTATGACACCCGGTCCGGTCTGCCCGGCGAGGTGCAGTCGCCTGCATCTCCCGTTCCCGACAATCCAATGACATCTGGAAAAAGTGCTAGATCTTGTGTTCCCCCGGTACAAGATGATGTTGCCCACTGGAATTCTCCCGTGTCCCTTGTGACAATATAGCACACGGGCTCGACAGCGACGGACCACAAAGCCTGGGGATGAACATCACATACTGGCTTCGAGTTTCACAACGATACGAGGTGACGTGACAACACACCGATGCATCCCGAAATGGACAATTCCAATCCTGCTATCACTGTGACCAGAATGTAAGATAAGATGATGACGGATTGCATCGACCGGAATGAAAAAGGAATGTCGCACTCAGCCCTGGAGTGGATACCATGAAGGTCGTATTTCAGGGTTACTTTAACATAGATCGCTCGATATATTTGGTAGTGAGTTGAATGAGAGCATAGTATTGAGAATGAGACTCGGGGTAGGGGAACATCCGTTGCCACGTTGAGGTCAATAGGTGTTGAGAAAATCTGCCGCTAGACTATGCGTACAAAAGGGTGATCACCCCCAGTCGCCATAGGCTTCTAGGGTCTTATATTTCTCCACAATAGGGCCTGCCAAGTTGAGAAGGTGAAGCAACATATTAATCTGACAGGAGCACCTTTTACAGGTTGTAAATATAACACCATATAATATAAGTAAGAGTGCTGGAGTCTGCACGGAATTCTTCAATCAACCTTGTGTGAATTCAAGCTTCCACCCCTCCATTTGGCAACTAGAAACGAGGATCGCGAAGGCCGACTTCACTTCCTACCTGCGCAAACAGAGGCTTACAAGTCTGAGTTTGACGCAGCGGCTGATAAGTTGAAATCAGCCGTGAAATTCTTGAGAAAGAAATGACTTAGGATTAACATCCGCGTCTCAATAACTACTGTCAATGCCGCTATCCGTCTGCTGGAGATTGTCTGCAACCTCCAGGCACTAGAACCAGCTTCAGCGCGTTTGCCTCAACGCAAACGCGCAGCGGGTGGATAAGGCCTGAAACATTCTCAGCCGGCTGCTTTGTCCATCCCAGAGCACTCCGTCATCAAGGAAGCGGTGAGCTGGTGCGAACTTTGCGTATTTCCATTGCTGGCGAAGCATAGATGAATCAACTGGATCAGGAGTCTGGGCTTGCCAAATGTGCATTGCAGTTACAAGGTGTCAACATCATAAGCCTTTCCGGTGGATTGCCTGGCCTTGTTCCTACAAGAAAGAGACTCCCAAACGGCCAGCCAAGCCCACAATGAAGTAGGGAAAATATTTACTTCTACATAAGCAGCACTTCTGCACGCCGTCTGTCTGATCCTGATCGCACTTTACGGCGCGTCTTTACACTATTCGACCTTGCCCCAACCGAACCTCAGTCAACACATTTCAGAACATCAGAAATTGGACCCAAAATCACTCGAGATCATGCCTGTGGCTCCGTATCCGAAAACCGTCGAGCCTTACTTTTCGGTGGCAATCCAGATTGACGAGAGATACCACCACAAGTTGTCATGCCAGCCAACGAGCCCCGACCTCTGTACCGTCTGCCCCCAGGCGGGCAAGATACCTTGCCCGGGCTGCCGTCTTGTGCAATACTGCTCTGAAAAATGCTTGGAAAAAGACCGGCCGATCCACGAGCTCTTTTGCAAATCCTTCGAGCTCGTCAGTGCCGGCAAACGCCCCATAGCTCTTGACATCTGCTTCTTCCGAGCCATCTTCATCCCCGAGAACGGCAAACCTAGATGGACCTGGGTCAAAACAACGTCAGAACGTCTCTTCTACTGTCTCGAGCACCTCTATAGCGAGCTGCCATCCCTGGGCTTGACACAACACTCCCAAAGCATCCAGTTGGGCTACCATTCCACACGGGTCCCAAAGCACGGCCTCATCGCCACCGCGCGCAACCAGCAGTCCCGAGGCGAGGAGAAGTCGTCCGTCAACAAGTTCCTGCAGAGCCAAGGCCCAACCGGTCATCTAGACACCCACTGGGGTCCCTTCATAGTGCTTGCCTTCAAGGCCGGAGACCCGGCCAAGCGCACTGACCCCAGGGCCCTCCTCGGCCTCGTCGAAGACGTCGAGATGGCCGACGTCGCGCACATATTCCACACCCTGACGCACAACCTGGACGAGAACCCGTGCGTGGTCGACGTCGCGCGGTACGCCCACAAGACCATCCCCGCCGTCAAGATCAACGGCCTCGGCGACCGCAGACGTTTTCACCCGGACAAGGACACCAACAGCGACGAAGCCATCTACGAGGTCGTCACGGTGCCTAACAAGGCCTGCGACCGGTCCATCCAGTGGCCATCCATCTTCGCCTTCACGCTCGGCCTGCCGTGGGTCTGCCGCCGCGTGTACTACTCCAAGGACCATTGGGTCAAGGCCGGGCCAAAGGACAAGGGCGAGTGGGCCGAGGACGGCGACTCGCTCACCAACCCCGAGCTGGGCTGCCTGCACGCCGTCTTCAAGGCGCCCGGCCGATTCGAGGCGTGGCGCCCGCGTGGCGAGCAGCTGGTCCCGGCAGGCGTCAGCTGGGACGACAACATGGGCACGGTGCTCATCTTGCACATGTACGGCGAGCCCATCCCGGTGGAGCATATCAAGATGTTCCAGCTGTTCTGCAAGGAGACCGACGTCATGAACCTGGGGGGCAAGCCGAAAGGCCATCAAGGTGTTCCACAGAGCTGCTTTTCGCGAGTTCTGGGACGCCAAGAAGAAGGAGAACGCAATTCCAGGCATGGACCTGGCTGGAATCCCGTCTCCCTATGCCTGGAAGGACAAACCTCGAAAAGAGGACAACGAGGAGCGTGCCGAGTACGAGAAGTTGTTTAAGCAGGCAGAGAAACCTGTGGTCTTTGGTTACATTCCTCAAGACAGACCCATTTTCATGTCTATGGCAAGCTTGCTTCTTGACCAGGAGTTTGAGAGGTGGTCTGGAAACAACTTTTGGCAGAGATGAATCATATAACGGAGGCAGACGACAGCAAAGTCAGAGGTGAAGTGTATGGAGTGATGCAGAGTCGTTGTCAGCTATCCATTCAGGCATGAGAGGACACGGTACTTGATACGAGCCATGGGAAAATTTGGCACAAAGAGCAGAAAACATAGTTGTTCGGTCCCGAGGCGTATGAGGTGTTTGTTCTTTATAATAAATAACACAAATGCCCCATCTTGACACCATTCCCAGCGTAAATCCTTAAAATCTTTGACCCTCTCCTTCTAAAAAACAGGTTCTTGCACTTGAGCGGGTGTTAATACATAAAGAGGACTCCGTACATTATGTTCTCGTCTATTAATGAAGCCAGGAACATATTTCTAGGCTCAGAAGACAAGCGTCTTAGAGAAAGGCACTGCCGTGTAGCCCCGCGTCCTTGCACTGTTGTCCCGCAAGATGTAATAGATACGTAAGCAGACGGTGCACCATCAGGCCATCATATGCAACTTGTGTCGGTCAACCTTATTTCCAAAAAGCTAATCGCAAGAGCCATTCAGACCTCACACAAGCAGTCAAGATCATCGACTTTGTTGAGTCTCTCATGGAAAAGAGGACCCCAGGGAAGTTCCAAACAGTCCTAGCTGAATTCAAAGAGGACAAGCTTGGTAAAGAAATCCTCTGAGTATCCACCGTCACGAGCTGCGTGCAGAAGACTAGGATGTTCCAGGCACTCGTCGACGATCTTCCGCATCTTTGCAGCTTCAGTTGCATCACCCAACGACTCAAAGACTAGCTCCAGCTGCCGCGCGGAGCGAGCCGTAGGAAGCGAAGTGGCATCGATATCTTGCAATATTCGAAGCGCGTCCAACAAGAATGATCTGTCTTCTGCATGAGAAAAGGTAGCGGCCTTGACCTTGCGTCTGTTGGTTCTACTTACGCTGCTGCCCGCAGTTCACCCTGCTTGAATGTCACAACGCCAAGTTGATGAGCTGCGTATGCGGTCTCAGGATGCCCTTGCATGATGCGATACCGTATCTTGAAGCACTTCGAATAGGCGTCAAAAGCTCCCTTGACGTCTTCCATATGCAACAACACTCTCCCATGATAGAAATGTGCTCTGTTATATTGTCAGCAGGTGCACCGGGGCTCTTGTTCCCACAATCTCTCTCACATGGCCATCTCAGCACTGTCACCCCCGAAACATATCGAAACTGCCTCGAGGACTTCTTCAATATTCAATCTAGCCTCCTCGTGTGACCCTTTCATACCTAGCGACAATCCTAAATTGAGCGGATAATTCGTAGACATGCCTGTCAGCGGCCCACCTGCCTTGGCCTCGTCGTACATGGCCTGCAATGTGCCAATAGCGTCTCGTGCTCTATCTTCAGCCAGGTACTTTACGGCAATGTTGTTGTTGCATTTCTGCATTTCATCCTTGTTGACATCGTCATCCCAATCATCAATAAAATTCTGGCAAAGCTCTTTAGCCCTTTCAGCGCTCTCCATCCGTGCCCATCGTCGTGGCTTTCGCATTCAATCGACCCTAATTGCGTGTAAAGACCAACGGAGAGACGAGGTAAAGCCCAGTCGGTTGGCCAGCCCGTCTTAATACCGAGGCGGCTGGCGTCGCAGCAGATCCTGATTGCTTCAATGACCATGGCCTTCGCAATGCCAAAATGATGTTTCTCTAGGAGATACCTGCTCAGGGTCAGGGGTGATCTTTGCATGAAAACGGAATATCAACTGGGTGTCACCATGAACATCGCCTGATCAGCTCGCAGAGCATGATTGGGTGCCCGAGCTCTTGCTTGTAAGACTCATAGTTGTGAAACAACGAGACAACGTGCGCCGAATATCCCTCACAAACATGCCAGACTTGGTATAGTGGTCGACCATCTTCGACATCTGGGAACAGAAAATTGAGGCGTATAAGGGCGCGGTTGAAAGAATTGACTCTGTTTTCAGTTGAAAGCGAGTACAGTATGGCCTTCTGCGTGATCCGGTGAATCTGCAGCCCATCGCGGTCTGCAAGCCGCTTGAGTAAAGCACCCTGTATTAGATTGCCGATCGTCGTCTCGAATCTGCAGTCAAATATTTGTCAGATTTCTTTACGCCGTCGGGAAATATCCATCAGGTCCTGTTAGATTCAAGTGACGTACCGGCTGGAGTCTGCAATATCGATCTCGGCCAACTGTGCTAACAAAGGGAGTTCACCGGGTTCGGGTACGACGTCTTCAACCCTAGACCTCAAGATTCAGCAAGGCCCCCTGAGAGAATACACTTAATTCGGCTTCAGGGTCATACCCCTGGCTTGAATCCAACAGAATATGCTCATCGGTATTACGTCTGGCTGAAGGAATGCAGACAGTGCCATTACATCTTTTGAAGAGGCGTTCATTTTACCGAGACCTAGCGTTAGAGCGGCAACAACGGTGAGAGGGTAAGGATCTGGGTGCCAAACGGGATTTCGGACGTCCGAAAAAATTAGTCTCTCCATATTATCATAGTTCAGAAGATACTGGGCCGCAGAAATGCCGGTAGCTGAAATGTGGCGGCGTGAAAGGTCTAGAAGCAGTGGAAGGTTTCCCGATATCTCAGTCAATTTTTGAAGCACCTCCAAATCACCGGATGGGATCGTTGATGGCTCAGAAGATGGCCATAGGATCTTTCTCAAGAACTCTATGGATTCAGCATCCGTAAGAAAGGGTACTTCAACGACACATGATGAACAGGTCCGCGCCAGCATGGGACTGTGCGTGGTGATGAGGATTGATCCTATTGCTCCTGTTGGCCAGCCTTTCTGTATGATTTCGACAGATTCCAAGTTGTCGAAAACTAAGAGCCAATGTATTGGACCCGCTGGAAAGAATACTCTTAGTCAGACCACTGCTCTATACCTAGGTACCCAGAACTATGTTCATCATCCTACCTGATCGAGTGGATTGTATCAGCCAGCGTTTCAAGACAGCTCTGTTTTGCTCGTCTGTGGAGGTCGAATCAGAAGCGACCAACCCGAGGCCGCTCGCATGGGTTGCGAGGGACTCAGCAAGAGTATAAGACTAGAGTCGGCAGTACACCACAATATGGCATCGTAGCAGTGCATGCATCTGTGGATGAATTCAGTGGCAATCTGAGTCTTGCCCTGACCTCCGGCACCTGATAGCGAAGCCGTGATCAGGCCACGAGGTCGTCGGCTTGGTTCATTCGGAAGAAAGTGGTTCATCAATCTTTCGAGCTGCTCGGATCTCTCGAGGAATAATGAATTCCTCATAAATGGTACTTCGGCATACGGTAAGGCACTCCTGCGAACTGCAGTTGGCTTGATGACATTCAACACTTCATTAATGAGTCTCAAGCTGAGTGAGTGCGCTTCCTCGTCTCCTTAATTAGTCAATCGACGAAGACGATCGAGTCGTGCCGCGGTATTCCGTGAAAGATCCCGTGAAGCCTTTCCGAAGAGTAGAATATTCTCTGAGATGCCTGTTTAGGACCAAGGGCCAGGAGATATGGCAGACGGAACATGATTGCGAGCACATACTGACTGGAGCCTTTTTCAAAAAGCGGATAAAATCTTGGCACTGCCGGATGAGTTCCTTGTAGTACTGAACAATTGACAACTTCAAATTAGCAGTTATCACTGCCGGCGAGAACTCGCGTAGGTAGAAGCTGAAGCGAGGGAGAGCCCAGTGGATCTCCTCCAATGTGTTAATGACATGCTCGAATGTTGTATTGTGTCGCGATGCCAGCTGGAGAAAGATGTTAGTGAACGACACATTGTATAAAAGGCAACGATACAGGATCAGGTTTGGAAGTATTTTACCTCCAGGACGAAAGCCACAGAGCCCCAGATACCATACCGTGCTTTGGTGAGCCGCAGAGAAGGTCACTATAGCCTCCCCACGCATTTAGGCTCATCTCTCTACCTTAAAGCCCTCTCTTTCAGCCCAAAATGGTCATTCTGAACATACTCTTCATCAAACCGTCAATTTGCTTCAGGTTGCTAGTCCTATATAAGTTCCTAGCAAATCAGAACAGGTTTCAAAGGCTGAAATTGATCATTAAGAGGAAATGAACTTGGGGCTGGAAATAGCCCCGCCTAGGAGGTGCCTTCCTTCTGAGACGGTCCCCTCCCAATTACTAGCAGTGAGTCTCCTGCTTCGAGACGGCGGCTAGCCGAGAAAGAATCCCTCATTATACCTCTCAACAATGCCTCCTTTTAGATTTAAGTGCTCTACCTTTGCTTGATTAATCTGATTGATCTTCTTCTAGCTAAAGGAGAGAAGAGGAGCAGTTGACAGAAGGCAGGTAGGGAGTTGAAGTTGTTGAAGTTGAGGAAGGAGCTGCCCTTGGGAGGTACTTAGAGGTAGGCTATGTGAACTAAGGATATTAAGTACCTACCTAATATAACCCTGCGAATCTATTCCCCCTTAACGACACTTCTCTCAGAAAGGCTGCCAAATCGCCATTTAATTGCTTCCGAGAAGAGGAGATTTTAAGAGTAGAAGTTCCGCAAAGACCGACTCATAAAAAGGGTAACCAATTAAAGGGGATGGAGGTCATAATGACCCTCTCTGCGGCCCACCAAAGCACGGTATAGTAAGGGCTGCAATTTCAGGATGAGATGATATAAATGTACCGATGATTTTAGAGAAGGACTGGATCTGAGAAGTAAGTGGATCGGCCTTTGCAAGTAGTGAAGGCAATGATAGACCTTGATACTTCAACTGGAGGGCATCGAGACTGCTCAAGAAGTCAGTCATGGAACCGACCGTTTCGATCTGCCGGATGTCTTCCTTGGGCAAGGAGCCAAGATAAGCCTGTCGGGCTTGCTCCCACGCTTCACGTAGCTGATCTTCCATAACAGTAGATGCGTGTAGTCAAATCGAAGGCAAGCGCTCGGAAGCACGGCTGCACTGATGCTCTACTGACCCTTCCAGCATCCTCAAACAGCTTCAGATGTTAAGCAAACCCACAAACTGAAACCCCTCGTGAAAACAATTTGTGCAACGATCACCGATGCACAAGCCCGAGCGTAATAGAAACTGCCAATATATTGCGAGACGCTTCTCCATTGATCCAGGTGTAATTGTTGCTTGAGAGCTTGAGATGGTCATCGTCTTTGCCGCCTACTCCTACAGTTGGTTGTCAGGTCAGTACCAACCCAAAGCTAGAGTATTACACTTGCCGCATAGAGAATCCAACAAGAGTGACCCGATGGTTGACCAAAGATACCAATTTAGTCTGCCATCAGTGCTGCTGGAGGGGGCCGAAGAGCGGAGACTGTTGCGGATGCGCTGCGGGTCTCCTCAGCGTTCTGCTGTGGGGTTGGTTTGCGCGGTGGTCCTTGCCCCCGACCACTTTGACCACCTGCAATCGAGCTCAGGCTGTCTGTCATGCTAGGGTTATTTCGAAGTAATCACTGTGTTGGCACTCAGGAATGGAGGGAGGGTTAGGGCTAGAGGCTGTAAGTCACTTGCCTCTTTACAATTGGTCTACCAGTTTGCACGGGTGAGTTGTACCCACAACCCTTGGGAGGTAGCCTGGGATCGATTCCATTCAGTAGGTTTCGAGTGTCTCAAGGCGGTCTTAGTAGCGGGTCTCTTAGCTAAATAGCTGATAATTGTCTTTTCAAGTTGTGAGGACTGCCAAGGGCAGTCACCTGGTAGGCCTTCAGTCACTAGGACCCTTCGACTCACTGCTGCATCTCTGCCCAACCGCCACAAGCACCCATTACTTCTGCCTGCAATAAATATGGCACACGATACCAGACACCAAACACCTTCTCCTTCTGAACGCTTCTCTCAACCCATTTCTCAACTTCAGAAGATTCCCCGTAATCATGCCCGATCCCGCGACTCTCCAAGACCGCCTGGACCTGGCGTTCAACCATGTCGCCGAGCTTCTGGAAATCTGCCGTGTACCTTCCCTATCTGTGGGTGTGCTTCATCAAGGTGAGGTCGTATTCACCAAGAGCGTCGGCCTACGGGTAGTCGATCAGGCTGTTGGGGGCGGAAAAGGGGACTCACTCCCTGCAACGCCCGAGACAGCCTATCTGATTGCCTCGTGTTCCAAAATCATCCTAGCGTGTGCTGTTGGCATACTTGTCGAAGAGGGGAAGATGTCGTGGCATGACCCGATCAGAAAGCACGTTCCTGATTTCAGTGCAGTGGGCGACAAACGTATCTCCCAAGGTGCTACCATCAGACACGCGATGTGCCACACAACGGGTTTGGGAAGACAGAATCCACTTATTCAAGGCATCAAAGGCAACGTGCTGGTTGACGAGGACGGCTCTGTGGCACTGATAAACCATGCGCCAACGCACGACACTGAACAACATCAGGGCGGCATACAATCCGGTGGTGCGGCAAAGGGCCAAGCTCACCATAGCGACAGCCCCGGCGAGATGGGAAGAGGTGGTAATGAAAAGGAGGAAGAACAAGCCAGAAATAGCACGACATGCAATTCCATTGAACAGGATGCGATCGTGGAACACAACTTCAACGACAGCTTTCGAGACAGGGAGTTCGTGTACAACAACTATTCCATGGCCTTGGTTGGTCTTGCGGTCCAAAACGCTTCGGGGCAGCGCTACTCCACCTTCATTCAGGAGCGAATACTTGACCTGCTTGGCATGGATGGTACCATCGCCACACGCTGCCGCATGGAATCCCATCAGAACGTTGCGGTTGGGTATGTGAAGGTCAAGGACAATACATCGTCGGAAGTCGCAACCGAAGCCATGACTGACGATGCCCACACGCCCATCCTGAGCGTCATTGGGGTAAGAAGCTCGGTAGACGACATGCTAAAGCTCACCAAAGCCATGATCGCAGCCTACAACCGGGAGGTCGATCAATCCGAAGAGCACCATGAGAGCAAAGCCGCAAACCCCCTTCGGCAAGTCTCAACTATCTGGAAGACCTGGGCAGAAATCGATGAGGGTCTCTCATACGGTATGGGCTGCTACAAACTAAAATTTCCCTCTCTATCTTTCAGTTCGGGCGGTATCAACGCAAAGACTCGGTCGGAAGAGCCTGAGTTTTTCAAAAGCCATGTCGTTGGGCAGGATTTACTGGATTCTCCGGAGCATGTCAAAGACAATGTTATTGCTCACGTCGGGTACAATAATGGTTTCACATCCTCGGTCACAGTATTCCACGCACCCAGACGGCCATTGTTGCCTTGGCCAACGGAATGGATCTTGGAGACCCAGCAGATTGGGCTGTTAAAATCCTTGCGCAGGCCCTTTTTGAGACCACACCCCAGGTCGACTTAGTTGCTCTGGCTACCAAGGAAGCCGACCTGTGGAGGAGGTGGTTCGACAACATCTTGATCGAATGGCTGGCAGATCGGAGAATAATGCATCAGGGATCAGACCTCGCTGAGTATGTTGGAGACTATGAAGGTCTCAATACCACCGTTCATATCTTCCTGAATCCCGAAACAGCGCACTTGGCTATGACGATAAACTCGTGCGAGGGCTCACGTTTTGGTCTGGAGCTTTACGGATACGACACCTACAGCTTTTTCCCGCTGACGAAGGACGAGTGGCTGCGGAATGGTATGTGGGACTGGGATGAGTATTACGTTGCGGTACTTTACTTTCACCGTGATGATGATGGAAAAGTCTTTAGATTTTCTTGGAGGTATGAAGCAGATGAAGAAGATGGTCATTTCTACAGGACGCAGAACAAAAAGACGTCCTAGGACTCTTCACAGAATTCAATTTGTCTCCAGTAAGACATATTAGTCATTTGCCTCTCATTATGCAGCGCAGCCATGACTGATCTGTCATAATTCCTTCAATTAGATCTGTCGCCATCTTCCACTGATCAGCGATAGGCTTCCTTATGCTCATACTATCCAGGCAATGTTGATTCCATATAACCCATCCTGACGCCTTCAGAGTTTCTGGTACATTACCACCATAGGTGTCCACACCTGTCTCTCTCCACAAAAGAACCCAGGCAATGGGGGGTCCCCTAAGTGGTACTGTGTGCTCAGAAAACGGCAACGGTTCGATTCCCTCGGCGTCGCCTTGACGTTATAACTGCAAGGGTCTCGCCTCTCACACTGTTTAATCGTACTCAAAGACACGTCGACGTCCTCCGGGTCCCATGCCGATAAGAGAGCGGATGTTTACCACAGGATGTGGTCGGCATCTGGCATTCGAAGCATTTGACCTAATGGATGTGGGCAAGCTACATTGAAGCTAGCCACCTACCTACGACCAAAAACAATTAACGCATGCACCTTTCATGATTCGAACTTCTGTAAAGCGACGCATCGTACTGGATAATCTGGGGATTATAGAGTGGAATTTCCTGTATTCTCCGTTTCCCGCAGAAGTGGGAGTAGGTGCTGCAGTACTTTTTTAAATATCAATCCCCCAACCACTGAAGAGGAAAAAGGCGATGGTGCAGGCATCCCAAAGACTGCTAGCCTTGTATTCACTCAAGCATTCTGACCGCTGCTAGCGTACAGAGACTCACACAAAATAAAACAACAAAACAAAAGGCGTCACTCTCCCATCAATGGACGGGAAATGCCTTTGACTGGTGTGGCGGCGCTGATGGAATACTTTGGCAGCAGGCCGCATCTCACCACACCCCCTTGCAGCCCGGTTCCCACATACGGTCCAGTACCCGTGACTTTCAAAGTACACAATCAGTCAAGTCGATAAAACATTGGGCCACGTTACCCATGGAGTTGAGGCCGTGTCAGTGGTGGTCCTCGGCGGCAGAAGGGAGCGGAAGGGAGAGTGTCATGACAATACCACAATTAAACGCGCTACACCTCCCCTGGACGTGGTAAGCGTGGTTGCGTGTCTAAATGCTTTCGAGTTGCAAGGTCACTAGGCTTGTCTTATGGTTCCTGCAGTGCGTGATCAAGCTCGAGTCCTCGATTTCACTGAGGTGGGCAGTCCATTTCACTACCACGAGTCTAGCTGTTACAAACTTGAAGGTTGTGTAGCGATGGTAGTGTCAACCAACATGCATACTGATGGGGAAGCGAAAGGGGGATTGTCGCCGAGAACTCTGATGCACCCGTCCGTTGACATTCAGCCCTTTTCACAGCTTAGCAAACATTCCTGACTTGAATTTAACAACACCCGGTATGAAATCGAATGAGAGCGCCGCAGGTAACTCAGAGACCTGAAACCGTGCCCTTAAGTCTGTGATTTACCGGTATTAGAGATGTGCTGGGAGGTTCAGCCCGAAGGGAAGGATTGCCTTCTAGCATAGACGAGAGGAGTAAGTGACAAATTGGGTGAAGACGCGTGTGTAAAGCGAACATCTGTCTGCATACTTAGGCTACGAGCCATGAAACACAGCCGTCAAATCATCGAAACTGGGACAGCCCTCGCTGCTCCCAGGTCTGGCAGTTCCCTCATGTTGGCTTTTCTTCTCAAAGACGAGCAGCGCCAATGGCTGGACCCGTTGGTTATAGTTGAGTCACGTGAAGTGTTGCAATGAGGAGACATGTACCTACTTCTCGATGAAGTAGGGTATCACTGATTACATGAGCTCTTCCATCTTTACCTGGGTGATGCAGCGCAAAGCCCTCCGTACGGAGGAAGCCAATGATGCCGAACCCAAAGGTGGCTCATCTTTGCTCAACGCCTCATGGAAGCATCCTAATGAGAGCACTTTTGAAGCTACAAAAGTCATCCAAAGGACTGAGAAGCTCAGAGTTCTGCCGGACTTGACCATGAGCGGCCACTCGTCAGGAGTCAAGAAGTCCTCTGCATGCGGACCATTTTCAACAGCCATGAACAGCTTGATGCCTGTCAAACACCTCTGTGCTACTGAAGACAGGTCATCACCGACGGAAGCACAATGGAAAGCCTTGTCATCGCCGTATGTCTTGAATACAGCACGGCAGACACAGGTGCATGAATTGAACGGCGCAATCCACCGCTTGATGCCACCCGACCGCATCATCTGTTTCGACGTGGATGAAGAAAGCTTCGCGCGCCGCGGCGTTCCTGACGACGTTACGCAGCGCATAGTCAGCGCTGCGGAGAGGGTAGCTCAAATCATCAAAAGTCAAAACTTGGGGATTAATTTCGAATACAAGCCGGACTCAGCCTCTCATGTGTTTAACATCCGTCACGATCCAAACCTCGGCCCCAGAACCCTGGCCCAGGCCTTCTTCCCAAGCGACTCACGGAAGATCTGGCAGCTGCGGATTTCCAGTGGCCTAGCTTTTTTCGAAAACGCCAAAAGTGGCCTTCTCGACTACATTCCCAACATCCTCGCCCACGAGTTCACGCACATCCTGGGCCTGCGCCACTGGAACGCCGGCTTCGACCGCGGCGAGCTGCGTGAGCCATCCTTGCTGTGGCCTAAGACGATTGAGAGGAGCAGGGTCTCTGTTATGAACACCGGGGTGCACCCGAACCACATTGGTTTCTCTGAGGAAGACTTTCGGGTTATCCGCGAGATCTATTCGGTTGCGAACGGGGCTTTCTGTGCCGGCCGCAAGATCATTGATGTTAACCCGTCCGCTGGGTCTCATAAGTTATGATAGGGTTAACGTTCCATTCTTTTCTTTATTGTTCCAGATTGCCACACACATAGACAGGGAGATAAAGGGGGAGAGCGGTGGGGGCGGGGGCGGTGAGATCGCTATGTCCATTATGAGGTTATGATACATGAAAGGATATTACAGGGGTAGACGGTTTGATCAAACCTTTTCACTGTGAAGTATTGTTCTCATTACTCCGTTGTTTTCTGCCAGCCAACAAGTATTTCAAGGCTTTTCAAGCCATCTCTTGACAGCTTGTACATTTTCATCAAGTTTCCTACTATCGACAGCATTATTGATGAAAGTGATTGATAGATACTGTGAAAGTATTTGAAGTGCGATGCGAGCGAAGCTCTGCTGCGGTGACGTGAGATCCTGGGCATTCAGCCACATGGCAGCAGTGTACCAGCATGATAATGCTTCATATACGATACGGTCAGCGGATTTCTCCAATTCCTCGTAGCCCTTGAGGTATGGCAGTGCAGCGGCCTGTTCCTTTTACGATCTCGACCGCAGGTGCTAACATATGATCAAGTCACTTTGAGCTGGGGCGAGTATCTGAAGCTTTACATGGAATTGGGGTCGCGGCGATCATTCTTTTCTATGAAATCGTGTGACTTCTCTACAGCCATAATCTCGCTGAGGCAGAGCAGACGACTGATTATGTGGCAGAGTCCTTAAGCGTACACGATTGTGCGTATACTCGAATTAACCATATAATAAATGAGAAAAAGGATCTCAAACCAGCATGACAGGCAATAAGGTGTGTAGCCCTGCACGCGCCGGAGAAAAAACGACCAGGGTACTGGCGGACTTTCTCCATCACGAAGGCAGCTGATTCATTACCAACCAAAGCGTCTTCGTACCCAACTCTAATGTCTCTGTCTGGCCAACCTTCAACTCAGAGAAATATCTTCCCAGCCTCTGTAGCTGACCGGCCGCATTGTCATCCTTGCCCTGCACAGCTTCCTCAAGGAACACTCGGGAGTCTGCGATCCCAGCGACGTGACACAGTTCCTGCGTGTCCAGAATCGACGCACTCAGCCCTCTCGAATTCAGCCAGTCCTTGTTCGCAACAGCCACATACACCGCCGCCCGCTCCCTCGGCATCTTGGGCTTCCTCGCAACAGCCCCCACCGCGGTGGCCGGCATCGCCACAGCAGCGCCAACGGCCCCGAATACAGTGCCGAGCGTCAGCGACACCGCGCCGCCCACTGCGCCAAAGGCCGCGCCGATAACGTTCCCGCGCTTGGCCTCGTCGCGGATATGGCTGCCCACAGACTCTAGTATCTGTTAATCACCTGCTACGGATCCTGAAGTGATAGACCCCAAAACATGATAGACTGGGAGCCGTGAAAGGACAAGAATGGTGACTTACTCGCGTTCCTCGCGACGTTCTTGCCGAAGGAGGCGGGCGTCGAGCCCAGGTGCCGCGCCACGTCGCCCGCGTGGGCGAGGGCCTTGGCGGAGACGGTGGCGGTCAGGAAGGCGGAGGCGGTGGTGACGAAGGCGTGCCATGTCTCTGGCGTGACGCCGCGGACGAGCAGGGCCGGTGCGTAGGCTGGTATGAAGGCGGCTGCCGCGTCTGGGCGCGACTGCGGGATGGCCACGGGCTTGCTGGATGGGGAAGTTTCTGTGTATGATGGGAGATCCTCGCTTGGTGGGAAGTTGAAGGGATTCTCTGGTGTTGGCCCCTCGGGTTGCTGAGGTGAGGTGGCTGCTGGGCGAGACGAGGGGCCTGGCGCCGAGTCGTCGTAGGAAGGCGGCGGTTCTTCGCCTCTGTCTCCCGAGCCCTCGGCGGGACTTGGTTGCTTTTGTTTTGCGTCTGCCATGGCTAGGCTTTGTTCACCAGACTTTCGTTCGGATACCGTATATACAATTGATTCTGACCCGAGTTGGAGGAGTCGAAGTTGTACCTGTAGCAAGCTGATGTTTCAGACCGGCGGGCACGACGCTAATTGTGAAAGCGTCGATGATCCTCGAAGCCGACCGCGGAGCCGCTTGCTAAGTCGCTTCTGGTTTACTACCTTATTGCCGTGGTCTGAAAGGAGTATATATGGGATTTCGAGCCTCATGTGTTTATGGAGTTGGGAATGAGTACACTCACCAACGACGAGCAGGATTCTCGATGAGGTCAGACGATGAGAAATTGGTCAGCTATTCCACTTTTGTCTGACAGTCTGGGCGTGCAGGCACTGCTATATGCTTGCACGCCGCTCCGCTTCTTTACTTCGCCCCTCCTAGAATACTTATAGGTCTGACGCATGGCCATCTATTCGCATTCCTCGGGACCACCCTTGTTGGTCGCCAACGCTGCTGACCAAGTAGCCTCGCCCCGAAATTCCCGACTTGAGATCTCACTTTCCTGCCTCCAGCAGAGCACTATTCAATTTTTAGCTTGTCGGAACATCTATCTGTATTTATACAAGCATTAGGTGGACACCCAGTTCCACAAAAGCACATTGATCTGCCGTGTGGCCAGAAATACTATTACGGTGACTGGACTATCTTCTTCGAGGGGCGAATCGTCACTAGGTAGCCAGCTTGTAGAGCCTCAGTCTCGACAGTCAGCAAATGGAAATTTTTTTGGTAAGAGTATGTGTTATTTCTTATTCCAACCAATAATGAATTCAGTCTGGGCAGCCGTCTAAGCAAGCTCCAGCCGCAAGGCATCATATTGCAAATAAGTGCTCTCAGGCAGAACTGCATCTTCAGGCGCTGTAGCTCGTGCAGGCAGAGAAAGCACAATAGTGTTCAGGCCCGCCTTTAATATGCTAGCGTCGAACGTCCACTTGTTACCGGCGACATAGCACGAATCTGACGATCGAGCACCGCACGAACTGCTCTGCTTGGATCTTTTGTATGATTAGTGACGTGTTCAAGCTTGGGAAGTCATGAGGTCCACACTTACGAGATCGTCCAGACAGGAAGAGCCTTGCCGTTGAAGACTACAGTATACGGCAGATTGCCAAAGGGCTTACTGTCGCTATCGGTGTTGCCAGCGGACGTCTTGACGCCGGCAAGCTGGATCGTAAAGGTAGCCTTCGCCTTGCCCGCGAGGGCCTCGGCGGTCGTGTCAAAAGTGACGGTCCAATTGTTCACATTAGTGTAGTACGGATCAGGCCGGATGGTGTTTGCCTTGCCGCCAAAGACGCTCCAGTGCATGTAATTGAAGTCGGTGGCGATGTTGCTCTTGCCCACATGGAAGTTGACGCCGTCGGGGAAGTCCTTGGGGAAATCGTGGACCGCCCAGTAGAGGCGGTACTGGTTCGGCGCGTTGGTGCGCGTCGTGTCCCTCGCGCTGCCGTGCCGGAACTCGCCGCAGCTCCGGTCGGGCGTGCCGATGCGCCAGAGCTCCGTGCCGGCGGACTCGGGGACCCAGGTCGCGGACGTTCTTGTTGTCCCGCCTGCTTGCACGACCACGCCGTCCTGTGTGTACTGCCCGAATATGCCGTCGCCGTAGACTGTCAGGCGGTACGTTCCAGCCTTGACGCGGGGCAGCGTGATGGCGCCGTTGGAGCCAATATAGCCCCAGTACTGGTACGACTTTGTGTCGAAGTTGTTGTCTTGGAAGTCGAGTCCATTGCTAGCAAGGACGGCTACGGCGTTGGACACACCGGCCGGGAGTGTGATTTGACCTGACCAAGTACCACGGCCAGAAGTTGGGACGTAGCCCGGGACGTATTGAGCTATGGAGTCATAAAACTGCGCGTTCCAGGACGGGTCGGCGAATTTTCCTGCATCGGCACGCAGGGTCTGGATTGAGGTGCCCTTGGCAGCTTTGTTGAAATAGTAATAGGACTGTCATCTGGCGTTAGCACATTTTTAATGACTAGACGAGAACTTCAACCTTACTGGACCAAACGTGCGATCAAACCCTCCTGTAAGATCAGGATTTCCGTTACCGTGGTGGTTGGAGACTAGAAAGTCAGCATGTTGTGAGAATTTAAAGCCCAAGCAACAATTTGACATACCGACGTAATTGTATACAATGCCATCGACAGTCAGATCGGACCACTTTGGCCCATTATAAAAGGTGTCCTTGGTGTTCATGACAAGCCAAGCTCCATATACACTCCCGTCTTGTGTACCTGTCCCATCAGCAAACATGCCGTGGTGGGTGTGGTTTTCCCAAGATTCCGAGAACATGTACTTGGAGAAATAATCCGACATTTGCTTGCGGTACACTTCGTTTACACCACTTCCCGGGACGTAGTAGGTTGTATCCTGCACCGTCTCGCGGGTGCCGGTAGGGATAACGGACCACATATCATTGCTCGAGGAGAGTTGGTTCCAGATGGTCGAGGTCGGGCGGAAGAGGAATCGCATCTCTCCGAGAGCACCACCGTTGGGATAGGCAGCACGGCCAAACGAGTGGAGGCCGGTCTCGCCGTCTCTGAGGAAGAAATACGTCTCCATGATGTGTTTGTCGGCGAAATTGCTGCCCAGCTTCACGCCAGCCCAGGCCGTCCCGGTGCTGTCGGTCCCCTTGTAGAGGGTTCCGGTCCCTGAGCTCCAGTACCCTCCATCGCAGTGGCAGTCGAGGTAGAGTCTTCCACCAGAGCCAAGCAGGTCCTGGCCGTCAAGCGTGATGCCATTGACTGTCCCGGCGCTTTTCGAGACTACAATGGAGAGCTTTCCGTTGGAGATGTTGATGGTGCTCGACGACTCTGTGGCAGTAATAGCAGCAAGGACAGCGTTAGCCCATAGGGCAAAGCCTAAGAGGGTCTGGAATACACTCATGTTGGAGTCGTCAGTCGAATTCAACAGTGGTTTAATTCTATTGAACATTGGACGCAAATTGTGGGGATATGAGCTTGGGATTCAACCATTCTTTGATGTCTGTTCATATTGAGGTGTCGGGCGCAAAGGAAGACATTATTCCGAGGCGAGTTAGGCCTCGCGAGAGAAGGGCCCGAGAAAAAATTGAAGTACCAGGTCTACAAGCTTTCGATTCCAAAAAGGAGCGGAACCCAATTTCTTGGAAATAGACGATACAGGCCTCATATTTAGTCTTGTCAAATGCCATCTTGGCCGCTGCTAGCAGTATACTTCAGACCAGAGCGACCACACTCTGGGCCTCATTCTGATACCTAGGTATTTTACAACTCCTGACATCAATTCCAGATGGCAAGGTGGGGCTGGACCCACGATCAAAACGGTGGGGAGCGGATGAAGCCTTCCGTGATCAATAGTATGTCCATTGTTCCATCAGATGAGCCTATTCCTCGTGGAACTCAATTGCAAAGGCGTGAACTAAGTAGCTTTGGAGTTCTTTTCGCTGGACTTGAGCCACTTTTTGAATGATTTCATCAGACCCTGGGCTCTGGTTTAATTGCTCCCGAAGTTTTGAGCAAATGAATATGCTGAGGTTGAAGGACTTCGGTTGTGTATAGTGGATATCTACATAGTTGCGTCGATAATTTGATACAGTATACGCAGGGATGATCACTGCAAGTGCTGACCCAATCGATTAATGTGTGCTCCATGAGCCAAGCTCTCAGCAGCAGCCACTACAACGCAAGAGGGAATGCTGCGGAGGCGCGTTTCCGTGCATGCATCTTGCGGCGGGATCGACCTCTTGACGATGTGATATCACATCTGCAAAGTATCAAAGGCGGGGTTGGGTGATCGGGATTTCGGTCGAAAAAGACATGAAATCGCCTTCTGATTACTTTCAATGTGCAACTTGAAAGATTTTGTGAAGGGACCGCATCACTTGTCAATTGACCCGCGACGGCAATCCACAGCCATCCACAATGAAAAATCTCGTATCCGCCATCTTGTCGGTGTCTCCTCTCTTGGCAAGCGATGTTGGCGCCTTGGTACTCGGCCAGTCGGTTGTAACGTCCCCACGGGGCCTGAACTTGACACAGCTCAATGTCGCTGCAAAGAGCGCCATCGGGAGTCTCACCAGAATGCCAGCCTGGACCACCGGCTGGGACTGGGACCAGGGTACGGGCCTCTATGGCATCTGGAAGCACTATGAAGCGACCAAGGATGCCCCGTCGCTCGAAGAGCTCGAGACCTGGTTCGACAGGGCCCTCCCCCGGGGCGTGCGAAAGCACGTCAACAGCATGGCCGCCATCACTGCCCTGGTCGAGACATACAATATCACCCGAAACCCGTCCTACCTGCCCGAGATTGAGGACTGGGGGTATTGGGCCATGTACAACCTGACCAGGACCCCTGACGGCGGCTGGCAGCACCTCACGACCGAACCCCATGACGGGGAAATGTGGATTGACACCCTGATGATGGCGGCCCTGCCATTGGCCAAGATCGGTGTGTTGACCAACAAGCCCGAGTACAAGACCGAGGCCATATTCCAATTTCGAAATCACGTCAAGTGGATATTCGACTCTCCGAGCGATTTGTACTTCCATGCGTACACCTTCAACGATAAGAACAACTTCGGAGCCGTCCACTGGGCGCGAGGAAATGCCTGGGGCCTGATCGCCGCCGTGGAGCTGCCCGACTACTTGGGCCTGCCTTCCACGGATCCTGATGCCATTTACTTCCGCAGCATATTGACACGACAGCTGGCAGCTCTAGCAGACCTGCAGGATCCCTCCGGCCTCTGGCGCACAGTCCTTGACCAGCCCATCAGCGATGGTTCGTACCTCGAGACCTCGGCTGCAGCAGGCTTTGCGTTCTCGTACTTGAAGGCTCAGCGTCTGGGGTTGATTGGAGCAGAGTATCAGCCTCTGGTTCACAAGGCTCTGCAAGCTATTTTGTCTCAGATAGCACCAGATGGGCTTGTACGAAATGTCAGCGCTGGAACTGGTGTGGGAGAAGATGCTCAGCATTATTATGACATCTCGAGGATCCAAACAATGTGGGGACAAGCACTAGCTATCTCGGCACTCAGCGAGGCCCTTCAGCTCTATAGTGAGGGTTGTTAATTTGGATTTTGTCAAGCCTTGGGAAAATTAAAATTCAAGGTGATTTATTGCCGAATTACATTTCTACGCTTTTCCCAAGCAGTCTCCTCAACTGTCGTCATAGCTTTAAGACATCGGGATAAGACAGGGGGAGAGGTCGAGTTACTACAGGTGTCGCGGAAACTAATATCATTTGAATGAGCAGGTGGGAGTACTGGAACATAACGCAGTCGCAGGATTAGAAAAAGGAAGGTACCGTATGTATCGTAGTTCATGGAGCTGTAGCAGAATTAGTTTTGCAGTCCGGTGGCCAGTGGGTGCAGCATTGGGCTGCGCACTTGCATTACACCTATTTCTCACCAAGCTCTTGCAAGATCGGCGAGCTGCCTCGACCGAACTTCAGAGAGGGGCCATGTGTTGGTATCTTGTATGCCAGTGGGTTGCCCTGACTTTGTGGGGCCCATTCAGAAGTCTTGTCAGACGAAGTCGGTCCATGAATATTTCAAGAAGAGCAGCGTGCTCGTCGAGAGCACTTTCGAACTCTTCTTCACGCCCGCCTGCCAGTAGGCTTCTCCAACGCTTACCACAAATCGATCATGATGAGCGCTTCAAAAAGCGTGCAGAGTCATCATGTCCCGCCACTTGGGTCTGACGCGAACCAGGTCACAAGTGATGTTCCCATTCGCCCATCTGCGAACTCGGCGGAGGGAGATTTTGAGACCTCGAACGTGTCACGATCTGGTGAAGACGAGGAAATGAGCGGAGCCTCCCTTCTAGGAAACCAAACAGACCAGCACCCAATGTCTGGACGTACCAGCGTCCGAAAAGCCAACGTGGAAGTCTGCGCCGAGAAATTGAACCCGATTGATGGGCAACCAGGAAGGTCTTATACATGCTACAAAACAGATGGCTGGGCTTCGGAAGTTCTTTTCGCCATTTTCTCAATAGGCTGTCTGATTGCTATCGTGGCAGTCCTCATTGCCTTTGACGGCCGGCGCAACCCCAGACTTTCGTTCGGCATCACGCTGAACTCAATCATTTCCATCCTTTCACCCGCTGAGAAGTCAAGCCTCATGTTTGGTATAGCCTCTGCCATTGGGCAGTGCAAGTGGGATTGGTTCAACGACGAAACTCGCCATCATGCCTTGCGGGATCTTGAGCACATTGACGAAGCAAGTCGCGGGCCGCTCGGTGCATTACGAATGTTATTCACGCCAACGAGGTCGTCTATCGCGTCCATGGGAGCCATCGTCACCTTGCTCATGCTGGCTGTGGACCCTTTTGTCCAGCAAATTCTTCGTTACCAGGAAGAGCCGAATGCTGTGGCATCGAAATTCGCTTGGACGGAGCAAGTACTTGCTCCTACTTTCTTCTTCAATAATAGCGATACTCCTTATTACGGGGCAATCAACAGCGCGTTGTGGGATGATGATCTTTCTTATGAGAGACAGGCTCACTGTCCGACTGGGAACTGCACATACCCCGTGTTCCCATCGATGGGACTCTGTATGGGCACCCGCGAGGTTCCACTGGATCAAATTACCTTCGGTGGAAGTGCTTGTACCACGGCATACGCGGATATTGCGGCAGCACAGGTTGTCTTTGACAATCTGACCGACGTTATGGTCACGGTTCAGAACCTTCCAGGACACCCTGAGGCCTGTACAGCTTCCTTCTGGGGTGACAACACGACATCTCCCGCGTGGGAAATACAATGGGGTCGAGACGTGCCGTCCCGCTGGAGTATTCCTCTGGACTTCATCGGCTCCATGGAGCCTATCTTGGGCGGGAAGAGTCAATATTGGGCATACGCAGCCCATTGCTTGCACTTGGTCGGATCCGCTTGTCGTCGCCATCATTAACAAGCAACACATCGATGACATTACAATTCGACATGGCCGAACAGGTCGCATTTGCATTCTGTGCAAACGATTACGAGGTCACCGTAGACCATGGAGTTACCTCCACTTCCATGGGTAACTTGGCATCCCCAGGTGGCTTCTCGTATTCTGACAACACTACCGTTCTCGGCCGAAACGCTACGTGTTGGAAATCTGGACCAGACCAGGAGACTTTCTCATCAGCGGAGATCAAGCATGCCAGCGGCGGAAACTACGTCGCTAGCACCTCACCGCTGTCATTCTGTACTGAGAACTGGGGCTGGGGCGTCGACATCGCTTCTCGGCTCACCAGCAGGAGCTACTTCGGTTTAGACTGGAATTCTACCTGGTACATCACTGAGGACTCTGGCATCAACAACAAGGACGTACTCCAACAAATCCAGTCGCGCAGCCTGCCTGGCATCTCAAGGTCTATAACCGCATCCTTGAACGCCTTGTTCAGGAAACACAGCACAGATCGCGCGACTGGCTCTTACATAGAGTACCAGACAGTGGTGCGCGTGCAATGGGCTTGGCTGGCTCTACCTGTGGCAGTTGAGATGCTCGGTTTTGTATTCCTGCTCTTGGTTGTTTTTCGCGATCAGACGCGCGGGAACCCGTGAAAGGGCAGCATCTTGGCCGCTCTGTTCCACGGGCTGGATCCGGACGCTCACGACGCTGGCAACCTGGATCATACTACCTCCATGGAGCGGGAAGCAATGAAGATCCAGGCAAAGCTGGATACCTCTGACGAAGGAAAGAGATTTCTTTGGAGTTTCGACTGATGATTTTGATATGATATATGGGTATGAGTAGCAGTAAATATACGTTTAATGTTATTTTACAGAATTTAAAGACAATCTTCCGTAGCTGGAAAAAAATGTAAAATTAATTGACCTTGATATAATTCTAGGTTTTAATAGGGAAGAAAGCGTCAAACATCAGGTGGTTGCTCCTCGTGAGGTCCAACTTGGCACTCTCCATGGCTAAACTCAATCGGTCCAGGCGGTCAAGTAGCTGCCGAATCTGCCGGTGATATGCGCCAAGCCCTGGCACTGGGAAGTCGCGCGAGCCCCCCAGCGTCGTCAAGCTACCCTGGAGCGTCTCGTTGATAACAGGAAAGGACAATGCCACCGACTCGGCGCGATTTCCAGGGACAGCGAGCTCTGCTTTGAAGACGAGTCGTCCAAGATGATGATTTGGCCGTGTCACGACTCGACCACGATCTACCCATGCCCCGCAATGTTGGAGCAATGCCGTCGTCCTCGGCGCCGCGACGGCCGCACTGGTCGTCGCATCTCCGCCAGCTCTCGCGGACGAGCCTAGACAAGATGTCAACCGAGCCGCCTCGATCCCCCGACACCGTCTCGAGCAACTCGACACTGCGCGGAGACCACAGGGGAAGAGATAGAGACAGGGACCACCGGGACCGTCAGGATGGCAGTCTGGAGCGCAAGTGCACCGTCACCATCAACGAGTCTTTCGCCCGCGATGAGGTCCTCGTGAACCTCGACCTGTTCGGCAGCCACATCAGACCTGGCACGCTCGTGTCTATCGATATCCTGAAGCCCGAGTTCTCCAAGCAGCTGTCGACTGCGGCCAAGAGATTGGCCACTCAGGACGCAGGCAAGAACGCCGCGTGCGAACCCGGCCAGCTGTGCAAGCGATACATCTTCGTGGTCAAGGATATGCCAAGAGAACTGAAGGCTAGGTACCCTCACGTCGAGCTGTACGTCGCAAAGCAGATCGCAGATGTCTTTGGCATAAAAAAGGGTTCGCAGGTCCTCCTGGCTCCAGTCGACGAGAACAATCCGGCAACCGAGGCGTCTCACGTCGAGTTGACCTTCAAGGATCAGTACCTGTCACGCGCCGATATGTGGAGGATCACCGTTGGAGAGCTTGCTGGTCGCACCGTCTACAAGGGCCAGATGATGCTCTTTATGGGGACCGTCAAGGCCCAGATCTCAGCCGTATTTGTTGATGGGCGAAAGGTCCACTCAGCCTTCTTTGGGAAAAACACAAAACCGATCTTCCGAAGTGAATCCGGTCGATACGTACTCTTCATCCAGATGGCCAAGGAGATGTGGGACTTCGATCCTGACAATTCTGGAGAGATCATGTTCAACAAGGTCGTTAACGGGTTCTTGCCCGCCCTGCTCAAGAAATGGGCAGACCTCAACGTCAAGCACCTCGTCACTATCGTATTATTTGCGCGTGTTGAATATGATACCGGTATCACGGCCGAGCTCGGCAATGCCACCTTCCAGAATGACTACTACACAGGTGTTCAGGAATCCGGTGACAAGCGGCCCTACAAGGACTTTTACCGGGTTGTAGTAAGCGAGATGGCCAGCGGCGAATGGACCAAAATACTCTACCAGCTCAAGAAGGAGTTCAACCACTTCCGGCGGGATATTAGCATACACCACCTGAACGCCCTCAGCTCGGCCCCGAGTCTCGCTGAAGAACCGGGTGGGAAGGCTCCTCCGACCCGTATCAAGGCTGAAGCGTCAAGAGCTTTGTATGGGAATGTACTTGAAGCCATCAACCTCGCATCCTCTTTGTTTGCACATGACTACATCGACAGAGACCTAAGGAGGACTGGCATTTCCGTTGTTGTGATATCTCCGGGCCCAGGTGTATTCGAGGTCGAGTACGAGACCTTGAGACGTACAACCGAGGCCCTCGTCGGCAACGGGATCGGAATCGATCTCATTTGTGTACCAAAAATACCTCTTCATTCTGTACCACTGTTTCGCTACCGCAATCCCGCAAGATCAGATGGACATACAGCCAAGTCAAAGCTGAGCTTCAGTCACGGCAGCACACCAAAGCCTTCAACTCCGCTGGGTAGCAGCTACCAGAGTCTGGCGGGCTCTCTGTCGCCGAACAGGGCCAGCGATCTCTCCCATCGATTCGAGTCACTGGCCATGCGTCAAGGGGAGGATTGGTGTTTTGTCCTCCCCCAGTGGCTGCACGTGTCCTACTGGACTGGCAACTCTGACGATGCCTTGTCCTTTGAAGGAATTGCTCTATCCGTGGCGGACCAATCGAAGCACTCACAGGAACAATTTCCCATTCGATGTCGTATGTATGATTTGCAAATGAGGAGCGTGCTGGAGACGAACGAGATCGAGACACTACCCTTGCACAGCGATCCCTTCTTTCCACAGAGCATTTTGCAGGGTAATGCTGTACAGCAGACTCGCCTCCGTGACCTGCAAGAACTTGCTGTCATACCCGCTGAGAAGGTCCACGACCCGCTGCATGACTACGTCTATGGGTTTCAGAAGTTTGCGCCTGACAAGCATGCCAAATCAGGCGAAAAGTCACTGTGGAAACAGCTGCATGAGTTTGATGATGCGAGAGCAAGAGTTGTGGCAAAGAGGCGACAACGTCGGACGCCAAGGTTCATCAGGGAATTGGAAGATGGAGCAAGGAGACACCATCCTGAGGACACAAGTCTTTTTGGTACGTCCGCAGGTGAGCGGAGGGGGTCGATCAGCACTCCCGCAGTGCCCACAATCGCCGGCCTGTCTAACCGCCCAGCGCGCGACGGATCGGACCATCGAACACACTCGAGGAAGAGCTCCAACGGCACGGTTGCGAGCACACAGGGGTCCTTCTTCAAGGCGCCGAAATTCCTTAGGCAGATTAGCCTTGGTCAGCGAGGCTTCGGCATCGCTGCCCCAAAAGCTGCTACGGCAGAAGTCCATGTTGAAAACGCCGTCCCAGTTATGGGCCCTGTCACAGTGACGTCGCCGGCGTTGTCGGCCTCAAAGATCTCGATGAAGCCACGCCGTCCTACTACCCCCCAGAGCATGTCGAGTGGTAGTTCTGGGCCTGGCCCGAAGGAAATCCCCCGAAGCGTTGCCTTCGAGTCCACCAAGGATCTTCGCGCGCAGACACCGAGCCGTCCGATGTTGATTAAAAGTGCACAACCGTCGTCAGATGTAGTGCCGCGAACATTTGTGAACGAGTCACTCATTTCCACCCTTAGACCCTCGAATTTCCTTCGCGACGACAATCCTGAGCTGAAGCTTTCTAATTTACTGAGGAAGAAAGAGAGGACCGAAGACGTCGAGGATGCTGCCCAGATCAATAAGCTCCTCGCGGGAGACGTATCGGAACTGCCTGCCATGCTCTCGCCAAAGACTGCCATGTCCCCTTGGTTGACAATGATCAACCCATCGAATCCGGACACGGATAAGGTTGACATGGCCCGACTGTACAGCCGATGGCAACACGTCTTTGTTCGTCCTTCAGAAATGAGAGTTATGAAGTGGAAGTCACTCTGCTCTCCAGCAGCAGTGCCTTTGACGACGGAGTACTTCCCGACGAAGGAGCAATTTGACCGTGAATACCAGCGGCAACCGTACAACATCGCTCAGGACTTCGATGATGAGGAACTCGCCGAGGAATCACGGAGTCGAGAAGAGTTCCTGCGGGAACTCATTAGTCTGCGATTCTCGCAAGGATTCCAGGTCGTCATTGGACCAGCTGTTGCGAAAGCGTTCGGTCAAAAGCACGTCAAGATCGGGGACGTATTTTCGAGAGACCGTGAGATAGAGGACGGAACCAGCGTCTTCATGACAGTCGGGAACACAATCCATGAACTTTCTTGTGTCAATGAGACCGAAGTGGAGGTAACCATTTACGTCCGCAAGCCGACTGAGCCCACCAAACACTCTGATGGCTTAGCAGCAATGTACAGGCCCGCGATCCGTACCTTGTTGGATCAAGACTACCAAACAGCCGAAATCGACATAATCACGCCGAAAATGGAGAGGAATTGGAACTACATTGACTCTTTCATTGCTGGACACTACGATGAGATGTCCGAGAGCCTGAGGTTCTGGCGAGCCCGATACGTGTTGATTCCCATAACTTCTTCAAAAGATATGTCGAACCCTCAGTATGCGGACAATGAAGAAGAGGTCCGCCTTGAAGGCATCAGGTACCTGGCACAGCAGTGGTTGAGGCACAGATATGTGCCGCCGGGCGAGCGTCGGTTCCAACCGCAGGGCCCACGGAACCGAAAGGACCCAAATCCGCTTGACATCGTCTACAAGACCGAAGATCCTTCTGTCGTGATTGCCGCAGAGCTGGAAACCTTGACACTGCTTGAAAGCTTGGAACCTGGCAACAGGAAGGGTCATCTTGTTACAAGCAATGAGCAGTTCAAGAAGTCGAACTTTACCAATGCGGCTCTAGCAGAAGCAATGCAGAAGCCTGTGGAAGAGGGTGGTGTCAGGCTCCAGAATCGGCGATGGCATTTCCGCCTGCATTACAACTGCTTCATCGGATCTGACATGACCAACTGGCTGCTTGACAACTTTGAGGACCTCGAGAGTCGCGAGGAGGCCGAAGCTTTAGGCGACAGTCTCATGGTGGACAAGAGCAGAGAGGATGAAAAAGATGGGTCAAAGGAGCCCGGGTTGTTCGTCCACGTCGAAAAGCGGCACACCTTCAGGGACGGGCAATATTTCTATCAAATCAGCAATGAATATGCCAAGCCCCACCCACCGAGCTGGTTCAACAGCGCGAGGCGAAACCTCGCGTCTGTTCCGTCAACACCGATAGCCGAGAATCTGCCTCGTGATTCACCCCGGCCGTTGGCTTTTCAGAGGCCGAGCTCAATTCACGAGGAGGATTCATCAACGTCGAGTGGGACTACTCCTACCATACCGGCTGCTGAGGGCGGCAGGAGGCGACCAAGGGTTGCGTTGAGTAAAGTTATGAAGTACGACGTGGACCCGCGGAAAAGATCGTATCGGCCCGAAAGGATCGACTTGCATTATGACCGTCTACATAACCCGGATAATTGCTACCACATCCGGATCGAGTGGATGAATACGACAGCCAAGTTGATTGAAGATGCCGTTGAGCAGTGGACCCGCGACATGGCCAGGTTCGGCCTGCGGCTGGTCGAAGTCCCCATCGGGGAAGCCTGCACCATCAGTGACATCAACCCTTTCCGCCGACCATATATTGTGAAACTGGCGGTGCCAACTCCAAGCCAGCAGCCTATTACCTATTACGACCCGACATCCTTCACACCACAGGCAAAGATGGAAGATCATTTCTACCAGAAGGCGATCCTGAGGAAGCTCGACTTTGTGCTTGACATGGAGGCAGCGTCTAACTTCCCAAGCAATGTCGAGGTGACCTTCTCGTGGGGCAAGCCGGACTTCAGGTACACGCAGTACATCCACCGGTCGGGCACGGTCATCGCACAGATCACGGAAGAAGGCCACTTCCTGCTCGTCGCCAATAGGATGTACACCAACCGGGCGGCCATGGCGGCGCGCGAACGGGAGCTGCGCAGCGAGCAGCAGGCGGCTATTGACCGTAGCGCCGCTGGGACCGGGTCGGTGCGCGGCCCACTGGGCGGGGCCTTCACGCCGATGGGGTTGGCGGGGGCAACGCCGACGTCGTCGCCAATGATCCGGCCGGTGGGTGCGTTCAGCAGCCCGGTGCTCCGGGCGACGAGCACGGCGTCCAACGTGGACCACCCGTTTGCGGTGCCGCCAGCGGGGGCGTCGGCGTCGGCGGCACGGGGCGGGCCAGCGGCGAATGTGACGGCGTCGATAGGCACGGAGCCGTCCGGGCTTAAGGCCGAGATCGAGCGGTTCTGCGGCGACGCGGCCGGGCTGGAGGCGTTCTACCGCGAGGTGCTGGAGCAGCAGCACCACCACCACAACCTGCAGCACCACCACAACCTGCAGGCCGCCGTGCCCGGCAGCAGCCGGCTGCGGCCGGCCACCAACGCGTCGTCGGCGACGCCCGGGATGGGCCCTGTCGTTGCGGACAGCAACATCCCCACGCTAGGCCTGCCGCCCGCGGTCCTGGCCGCGCAGCAGTCTGACGACGGGACCGGGGGAGCAGGGGCAGCGGGGCCAGGGAGCCCCAGCTCTGTCGCCGGGCCGAGGACGAGCAGCCCAGGGAGCAGCATCATGGGGGCTGCGAGCCAGCTGCTCAGGAGGGGCAGTGTGCAGTACGGCTGAAGGACGGGCGGCTTTCGGGACAAGCCGTGTTTATGAGTTTCGGGTTTGTGACAGGTGAAGGATAATATGATTATGTTTATGAACTGTATATCTATATCTACCATGGTAGTCCCAAAGTGGCGGCCTCCCATCATGGGTCCTTTTCCCTGAAGCACCCACCCATGATCGTGAATTACTGACGCTGGTGACTGTTTCCGACGCATTTTCGCCGAGCAGTGGGAGGAGGGAACCTGTGCGAGAGCGCGGTGAAACCTGTGTAGCTTCATCAGGCGTCGGGGAAGAGGGCCGTCCGGGAAATGCGTGGGTTGATCTGATCAGCGTGTCGGTGACGGTGACAGGTGTGGCTCTGCATTAAGGCTTGGCGACCTGCGCGGAATTTCTTGTTGCGCTGGGTACTGAATAATGTGGTTGTCTTATTACTATAGTATTATTACCTTACTGTGTGTTATACACATGAGATTTGTGTGAATCATCGACCTGGGCGTTGAAACCACTTCTGTGTTGTGTGCTGAGCCACATTATACGACGTGTGTTGGCGGCGACATGTCACGGTGGTGGGTTGTCTCGGCTCGGTTGGAACGAGGGCGGTCCTGTTGATTGAGAGTGGTGGTGGTGTAGGATGACATGACTTAGTAGAGATATGTGTTGGCAAGCGTGGGCTAAGTCTGGTGAGAGTATTATCTACGGTCGGTACGTATTCTATCCGGCTGAAAACACTTGTTTCCAGAAAGTGTTCCCAGCCAACCGAACGTGGCGTCCACATGGGCGAGAGTGGGATGAGCAGGATGAGTGGACGGATCAATGGTGGGTTGGTGGGGGATGTTTCCAATGAGGTCGCAGGTGATGAGGCCTCCCTCCCGGGAATTCTATCCGATGCTTGTGGCGCCGTAACCTTGTGGCACGTTGGGCAGATCGGATAAGCATGCGTACATGTCATTCATGGACAAAGTGTTCCTCAAAACTTTAGTTGAGCTCCGGTCAGCATGTTGGAGCTGCGTATGTGTGGGTGGCTTGCTGACGCTGCGGCCTGCGGGCCTGACAGGCGGCGGGTGGCTGAAGATGCAGACAGCTAGGTAGATGCAGGGGTCAGGCGCGGGGCCGCGAGGTCGTGGCGATGGGCCTTTGGGGGGAAGAGGGGTTAGGGTGGTTCTGGCCCCGAGATGGGATGATGCGCCCGGCGGTCAGCAGCAGCTTAGCGGTTTTCGGGAACAGTCTTGTTTGTACTCCGATAATCTAGAGAGCTGGACACCTTGTGCGGCGCGACGGTGATGACATTTGTGTGCTGTTGTGCAGTACTGGTCGACAAAACGATTGTGGCACCCCGAGACCGACGGCGGGGCTCTGGTGAGAACACCCGACTCGTGGCCAGCTCCCAGATCTGCTTGGCCAGCTTGGCAGGAAGAGACCAAGATTTCCAAGAGCTCTCAAGACGGCCAAGCAGGCCAAGCAACTGATCAAGCTTCGGGTCCAAGATCCCAAGACCTCCCAAGACAATCCGGCTTGCTTATCACATGGGGTCGAAAAGCTTGACTCTGACTGCGGCGGCGCAGGAACGACGACACTGGATGTCGCCCTCATCAATCGACCCATCGTCTGCGGATCTTCACTCACCGTTCTCGATGGCCGCGGCTGATGGAGCGCTACAGGGCGTCAATGGTGCCAGCGTCGAAAACAAGGAAACGGGTCCGGTGTGGTCGCTTGACTTAAAATCCCGGGTTAGCAGAGTCGCTTTTGTGGCTGTCACGACAGCCAGTCATTGGTGTCCCGGACTGCCAGCAACGTCATCTTCGCGCTCTAGCGTCACGGTATTGTTGTTGACAGCACGTCGAGAATCGGCAATGTTCTGAAGTCTACGGCGGACTTGACTAGACTATTTATTCCTTGAAATCGATGCAAACTAAAAACGGTGGACTTGCAAGGCCAGATGCAAAATTACGTGCGGCGCGCACGGTAATTCTCCGGCCAGGGGTGGCAGGGGAAGGAAAGCAGCAGATCAGGATCAACAGCAAGGACGGAACGGCTCTATGCTGACCCAGTGTTGCAGTGCAGGTGCAGCTCGAGATGACTTGGAGCTACTATTTCCACTCTTGTGCAGCTGTATAGGTGGACTTCAACACCGAGGCCCCCGTGGACAGATTTAGAGCCGTGCAGCCCGGCGCGAGGCCATCATGGCCCGCCAAATGGCCGCGGCACAGCATCGCCTATTTTGGAACACGGCAAAGGAAAGGGAATGCTGCAAATGGAAAGGGGGCGGTCATCATTCCGCAAGGCCATCGCCCCTCCATGGCGCCTGGGTCCAAGGCAGGGAGGCAAGGCATACTCTGAACCCTATCTGTCGACGATGGGCTGTGTCGTGGGTGTTGATGTTGATATTGTGATGTGGCCATGGTCTGATATGCGCCTTGACTAGTCTACTCGACTGGATGGGGGCTCATCCGTTTGCATTCGTCGGGCGTTACGCACGCCGTCAGAATCGTCCAAGGGGCTCCGTTCTGGCCACTCCTGCCCATTGGCGCCGCCCCAGTCGATCCCCAAAATCCACAGTGCGTTCCCTGCAACTCTGAGTCGCCGCCAATCTTAACTCCCAGGCACTAGGCCTCGGTCGATACCTGTGACGCCACGTCAATTGTATGGGCCGGACAGGTCACTCCGGCCCCCCTTGGCGGGAGGCCCATTCTCGAACCCACCCCGGCTTTGATTGAGGTGGCAGTCAGGTACGCAGTGTACGCCGCTACGCAGGGCCAAACTTGGAGTGATGCACAGGGTCAATTGCTCAGAACCAAACCGTCAAAAGAAACGCCAGCCAGCCTCTCGGTGATCGCCTCTGCCCTTCTGCTTCCCTTTTTCCCATCCTTTCTCTCCACATCTCAGTCTTGGCTTTCCACCTGTCATCCACCACCAGGACTGACCGATCGAGTTGACCATCTCACTGCCGCCAGCCAGTCAGCCAATTCGTGGCTGTTTGCGCCGTGACTCCGGGTCTACAGAGCACAGTCATTCTCCGTATCGATCGGGAAATACGACGCTCTTGATCAATACAGTTGAATACCAGACGACGACTATCCGAAACGAGCCACGTCTAGCCCGAGCTGCAAGCTTCCGCACCAAGAGCCTGAACTCTAAAATAATCCTCACGCGGGCGAACATTGACCACGACCAGTCGAGCAGGCAAAGAAAGGCAATAACATTATAATCAACGTCTTCCAGCACGGCTAGAGCACCCGACGGATACGATTGATACCGGTTTGACGGTCGATTTCCCCACCCCTCAGCCTCCGAACACAATCGCCTGCAGCAGTTGCTGCAGCAGCATCTCAGGTCCAACAACCCGCCAAGAGAACGCCTTGTCCTTTGACCTCGCCCTGGTGCTTGATATTCACCATCACCCGCATCGAGGGCCACTTGTTCCTTTACTGGTTGTGACGGGGCACCTCAAGCGAACAATCCAAGCGACCGAAGCGAAATTCCAGGTCGCCGCTCCAAGATTCAAATTACGGCATCCGAACGTACGCGGCTGGATTACTCGAAAGGGGCAACTTCCGTGGCGCACGGCACTCTCCAGTACGACGACACCTGCAGCACAACCCAACTTCACCAAGGACGCCTTCACGACAGCCCGTCGTCATCGTCGCCGTCATGAGTGACTACAAGAAGTGTAAGTGCAACCTTCCTTCTCTTCCTTGCATCTTGAGACATCACACCACAAAGCGCACATCACAGCAAGTTGCCGTGCCTTTCAAACAGGGAGACGGAACGGTCACAAAGTGCCAAGCGGAAAAGTGGCCCGCCCAAAGTCCCCAAGTTCACGGCCTGTCCTGTGCACAGCACCACCTGCACGGTTAGGCCATCGCCTCCCTCCTTCTTTCCCCACCAAGCAACAAACCGCAAGGAACATAACAAATCTGACCACCCACCCCTGCTTCGTCTGTTCGCCCGCCCATTGACCTTGCATTGCGTTGCGCCAAACTCTCTCACACGCCGCGCTATCTTTTCATCTCTGCACTGCGCTGCACCGCACTTGCAATCACTTCACTTTCCACTTCGCAATTCTGCCTTTTCCGGGTTACATTCCTGTCCTGCCCGGTCCTGCCCTGCCCCCTTCCTTTACCGACCAGACAGACCCCATTGGCCGCTTTTCACCTTACACACCACATTGCCTTATTCGTACATATCTGTGCAAGCCCATCCATCCATCGTCGATCGGCGTCATCTTCCTTCGTGTCCCTCTTTCGCTTACCCTTTCCGAGCCGATTGATTCCCTTTTCAATAATACCATGCCCAATTGAATCAGTCCTCCGCCTGTCCCTAGAAACCACCCACATCCATCACCACCACTGTCCTTTCTGCTGCCGTCGTCTGCACCTGTTGTAGCACAGCGTGACACCCGCTCCTTGTACTCTTGCAGCACACCGCCGTCCACGAGGCCCACCGGCGGGGTACACGACACTGACTCGGCGCTAACATGGAACGTCCAGTCAATGCCTTCCAAATCAAACGACAGGCACATGCCGTGAGCCGCAGTGACGCTGGTTTCAACCCTTTCGGTCACATCTGGAACAACAAGGATCGCCGCCAAACGTGGGACGGCGAGGCCCAGCGGCATATCAATCCTGAGGATGATGACATCGAGGCAGGCTCGCCAATAGAGCATTCGCAGACCGCGCCGACAGGGGCATACGGGGCCTTCAGCCACGGCGCAGATGGGAGGACAAGCAAGGATGGTGGGGCAGATCTTGCCGGCCCAGGTCGAGAACGGGACAGGCCCGACAGCTCCGGCGACACTGTCGTCAACTCCCAGGCGCCAGGTTCCGATTTCACTGCCGTCGATACCGGAGCGCAAATGCGCAACCGGGCGAGACTCGAGAAGGAGTCAGTCGACTCACCCGACCACGAGCCTGCCGACGAGCCCAAGAAGAAGAAGGAGCACCGCATGTTCAAGAACGTCCAGCCCAAGGAGCCCTTTACCGTGGGAAACCAGATCCAGCGCACCCTGTTGAGCTCATGGATCAACGTTCTGCTGGTAGCAGCGCCGGTGGGCATCGTCCTGGGTGCCATTCCCAACATGAACCCGATCGCAATCTTCGTCGTCAACTTCATCGCCATTATCCCCCTTGCAGCCCTCCTGGGCTTTGCTACCGAGGAGATTGCTCTACGTACTGGCGAGACCCTGGGTGGTCTTCTGAACGCTTCTTTCGGGTATGTCCTTCGGATCGCCGCTGCCGCATATGAATACTGACCTGGGCAGAAACGCTGTCGAGCTTATTGTGGCCATCATGGCGCTAGTCAAGGGTGAGGTCGTCATTGTGCAGACCTCACTCATCGGCAGTATCTTGTCCAATCTGCTGCTTGTCATGGGCATGTGCTTTTTCTTCGGTGGTCTTCGCAGGCAAGAGCAGTTCTTCAACATGACAGTCGCCCAGACCGCCGCCAGTCTGCTGGCTCTCGCCATCGCGGGTATCATCATCCCTACAGTCTTCGACAAGGAAACCGACCTCCCGACCGCATCGACAGCCGCGCTTTCCCGAGGTACAGCAGTTATTCTGCTGTTTGTCTACGCGGGTTACTTGTACTTTCAGCTCAAGACCCAC
The DNA here is from genome assembly GCA_039880775.1 of Diaporthe vaccinii. NCBI lineage: Eukaryota > Fungi > Ascomycota > Sordariomycetes > Diaporthales > Diaporthaceae > Diaporthe > Diaporthe vaccinii. The sequence continues at coordinate 611,464 of JBCEDN010000003.1, forward strand.
CATTCAGTCTTCTCTGAGGAGAGTCAGAAGGTGCCCATGCGTCCTAAGAAGCACGACCTGGGCCCTGCGGCTATCAAGAAGGGGCTGATTGGTCCGGCGGGTCTCGTTGGCATGCCCGGCCACAGCGAGGAGAGTGGCAGCAACAACAAGAAGCTCCAGCAGATGCTCAACGCTGATCCAAATATCGACGACGAGGAAGGTGAAGAAGAGGACCCCCAGCTCTCTTTCGGCGTCGCCATGGGCACTCTGATTGGATCTACGGTCCTCATTGCCTTCTGTGCCGAGTTCTTGGTCGACAGCATTAACTATGTGACAACCCAGGGTGGCATCAGCGAGGAGTTCCTAGGCCTGATCCTGCTTCCCATTGTGGGAAACGCAGCCGAGCACGCCACTGCTGTCACGGTTGCAATCAAGGACAAGATGGATCTCGCCATCGGAGTTGCTGTCGGCTCGAGCATGCAGGTTGCACTCTTCCTGATCCCACTCCTCGTTATTATCGGATGGGGCATGGGTGTCGAGGAAATGGGTTTGAGCTTCGACGTCTTCCAGGTTGCAGTGCTGTTCGTGTCGGTACTCTTGGTCAACTACTTGATCGGCGACGGCAAGAGCCACTGGCTGGAAGGGATGCTCTTGATGTGCCTCTACGTAATCATCGCAGTCTGCTCGTGGTGTAAGTCTCAAAACAACCCCTCTACGAAAGAACTCCATGCTGATAATCATTAGACTACCCCGCCCACGATGCCGCGTAGGTGTTCTCTCGCGAACAAGTTGCCTGTCTGACCAGCAAGTGCAAACGATCCAAAAGAAAAAGTAAAAAAAGGTCAACAAAAATACCTGTACATGTGTCGATATAAAATGTATACAATAATGCACTCAGCACCCAGCTTTGCACTTTTAACGACGTCGAAAACCAAAAACTTCAAGAGATTGCGGCACGTTTCGGTAGCGGAGTCTATACCCCTAGGGCGGAGAGCGACAGTTGAGAAATCGCAATGAACTACCATATATCGGGCGTTGGAGGCTGCAATGATCCTTTCTATCTTAACGACACTACGTTCCGTTCGATATTTTTTCTCGGTTATCAGGGGTCCGCGAGCCCTTTTACCTATGACATTCTACTTCTCACTGTTCATTCAGCGGTTGCTTTTACACCTTGTTCTTTAACACAATTTTTTTTGATTCAATTCTTCTAGAGGGGGTGAGAGTTTGAGCCCGATATGGCCTTGATTTTTGGAATGTTGATCAGGGCGAAGACGTTCAGTCCAGGATAAGGGGGTTAGTATAAAGACCGAAGGCTTCTGTGCCCAGAGGGAGGAGAGATGGAGAGACGCTGAGTGTCTGTCATGGAAGAGAGAATAAAAGACAGATTCCTGATGAGACAGTGCTTCAGAATTGCCCAGTGTGAATGTCGAGCCGCGGCATATTGTGTGTGATAACCTAGTGAAGTGATGGAGATAAGTAGCATGTGAGTCTGGCTGTGTCTCGGGAAATACTAAATGTGTGACAGAACCTGGAAGTACAGGAAGGGGCTGAGAGGCCTATATCTACAGTGTCTTGCTGAGATTGTCTGCAAGATACAAGAGGTGACTTACCAGCAGAATACTCTGACAACTATATTGCTTCCGTAGATACGCCAATATGATCCAAATTGTTAGCTCAGAGACCTGACCACGAGAATATATAGTTTTGATGCTGGTCCGTCACGTACGATCATACCCATTGGAATACACAGGATCCCGTCCGCTCTCCCATAGCGAGTGCATACATGTATGAAATCACGAGCCTTCTAGGAGGCTACACCCTCTCTTTTAGGGCCAGTCCATCGAGGGGCTAAGAAAATCAGACCAATTGTCCCACAGTGCAACTCCTCTCGCCTGGCGATACAACTTCCTGAGGGGTCTGAGTTCAGGGTAGGTATGAGTCCAAGCTTCTCGGTAACTGCTGGTTAGGCCAGTGGTTCATCGGTCCGGAACTGGATACTTCCAAGCCATCCACGCGATCCATGTCTGCACAGCGGCTAGTATGAGGCCCAGCATTCCCACTATCACCGAGATGAGAAGTGCCAGCAAGGCGATTAGAAAAGCATTGCCATCACTGTTTCCCTGTGCGAGCCATTTCTCAAGCCTGTTCCGGGGTGGCCTCTCTTTCAGGCGCGCGTGTAGTACAGCCAGTCGTTCTGCCTAGTAGACGTATCCAAAGTCCTTCGACACGGTCTGGTACACCTTGTACCCCTCATGTCCTAAACACTCCGGGTCAAAGCCCTGCGTGCTGACGAGCGTGCGCAGGAGTCTGACCTCTTCCGGTTCTGTGACATCGAAGAGCACGGCCTGGATGGAGTGAAGCGTTTCAACCAGGAGCTGGGGAGGCAATAGCCCAACTAATATTGAAGCGTCAGAGTTAATGTTGCTGGGTGAATGGGCTGTTTCAATTGACTTGCTGCTCGAGGCAATCTTCCATGGCGCAACCAACCGATAACTTCAGAAACTGAGTTTGCTCGAGACGAGCCTTCAGGTATCCGGCGTAATGGAAGATGTAAAGTCGAGTCTTCCCATGCCTATGTTCAAGAAGCAAGTGCTCTGCAAGATTGTCTGTGGCGTAGAACTGGATGCCGAGGCGCCTCTGTAGCTTCCTGGCTCTCAATGAAGACTTTTCGTCCAACGCCGCCTTTGCTGCAATGACGGCCTCGTCGTTCGCAATTGGGACGGATCGAGAACAGAATGACTGAAAGCTCTCGTCTTGCTGCCATGAGCTAGGACGGTAGCTCCCCATGACAAAGTCTTGAGCATGCCAATCTCCGGCTGTTGGGTCGATCATGGTAATAGCTTGAGCAGCGCTTTCCATGAGTTTGTCGATGTATAGATCTGGTCATTTCGACCCAAGTACATTTTCAAGAATTTGTGCATCTTCCCTGCGAGTTATCTTTGGGTTCTCCTTTAATTGCTCCACCGCTAGGAGGAGCCGGGCTTGCGCTGATTCATACCCAGCAGTGGGCATTAAGTTGTCGTAATTCACTCCAGCTCCTATACTGTGTCTCGTTATCTTGTTCAGAAACTTCACATAAGCACCGCTGGGATCCCCTTTGGAACTGAGAAGCTTTAGCGCAATCTCATTTGCGTTCCACGCCATGATTGATTAGGGAGACCTTCGATTCTCCAGCCGCTAAACGTAGGGAGCCAAGGAGACAGTAGACTGACTGATTGATCAATCACCATTGTCTTTTCGAACCGCGCATGAGGACACCTTGAATTTAAAATGGTATGCAGTTGTAGTGACCAGTACCGTCTATTGGATGTGGCTGAGCGGACACTGGCTAGTCTTTCGCTGAGCTGAGAACAGACACCCATGGGCAAGAAAGGAGGGAACAGACATGACATATTAAGGCTGGCTCGAGTATGCCCGATAGGGTGCCTTGTGCGCCTTCGCCTCACTTGTCACACTTGAAGTTGCGCGACTTTTTTTCCAGGGCGGTCCGAACGACTGGTCTGTAGCTCAGCTTGATCTCTGGATGCTTCTAGAATGCAAAGACTATGCCTTCCGAGCCCGGTATCGCAACTTCATGTATCTCCCAGAACAGCCAGAGCCCATCCTGCTCAAGGAGATAGCTAACAAGCCGAGGATGCATGCTGCTCCGGTCTTTATGGTTTCAGGTATTCGAGGGGAGATTAAAGGGCGGATGCTGGGCATGCCAACTTTCATCGGTTCCGGTCCTGGTAAGAAGTCCTGTAAGGCTTGGAGTGTTGTACTAGATAATCAGCTTGGTAAGGCCTTGCCTTCAAGAGGCTTTGATCTAGCTAATTTGCTTCTGTACAGTTGTTCTCCCCGGAGAAAGCGGTTCGGTTGTTGTGGACTAGGATACCTTCTTGGTCTATGGTCACGTCATGGGTTCTGACCGACTGGGGCATGCCCTAATCGTACCTCTCTGTGACACTATGCAGCAGGTCATGATTGCTTTCAACGCTGTATCTGTGCGTCTGCCACAAGAGGCAAGACCTGTGGGCCCAGAAGCTCCTGAAGGCCATCAAAGAGGGCATCAAAGTCCACGCCAGCGTCGCTCGAGCTATGAATTACTTGAGAGCCTTACTTCAGATAGCCCGCCTTGCACTTTGCACTCTGAAGTAATATTTGAATCCAAGCACGTCTGTGCTGCCTGCAGTGTACCCTATCCGACCGCCCACGCCTTGGATCAGCACGCAAAGGAGGCCACCCACCAAGCTTTACAAGTGCAAGTGCGGCACGGGATTCAGCAAGCACTCGGCTCTCAAACGCCACATCGACACCAAGGACGCGTCCACGGACTTCTCCTGCACTCTCTGCCACGATAGGTTCACTCGAAAAGATAAGCTGAAGGATCACTATCGCTATCACCACAGGGTCACCAACGAGGACTTGCGACAACTGCTCAACTCACAGGAGTCAAGATCTCGTGCTGCGTCTTTTCGCCTTCGGGATCCTGTGACGATGACCACAGATTCATCTGGGACTCTGGCGCCCGGTCTTTCTCCTGCTTCCGCTCCTGCTAGACCGTCTGTTGGGTGGATCAGTGCGACTACTGGGCAGCAGGACTCGCACAGCTACCTCCCCGAGGCAACTTCCCCCCTTGGACCTGCAAACACCGTACGCCGAGTATAAGGCATGAGGCGAGCACTCACCAGCATCTTAGGGGATGCCATCGTCCTCTGATCCCAATTTGGGGGCTGTAGGCAGTGGTGATTACTCCTTCCCTGATGTGATCTCCTAGGGGCGGCAGTGACAACTTATATCTATAACAAATAAAAAGCCACAGTCCAGTGAGAAGAAAGAATTTCAGTTGGCTATTAGCTGTGAGACTATGACTGTTGGGCCTGCTATATCCCTGGGCTAATGACGAGAACAACTGGCCAACTAACAGATAAGCTGTGAGCAGCTGGCGTGCAAAGCCCATGATCCATAACGCTATCACATGACAACAGAGTGAGATCGCCATAAGGAAGGGGGTATTTATACAGCAGTGGAGGCCTTAATATGGCCAGGTGGGCATAGCCAGCCCCAGACTAGCCGGCTAAACACAAATGTTTACAAATCGGTGTACATCGTTCCGTTTTGTGTCATCCTCAACACTATGAAGCCAGCATCACGAACTTAATGACAGTATCCATTAAAAAAAAGCACCATATATCCTGAGAATCTTTGGACTTATGAGGGCCGAATTGTTAGCTGAGTCGGTGACGATCAGCGAAAACCTGGGGTTTTACGTCTTTTTTTTATTGTCTCTTAGACCCACCGGCTGGCCGACTTGGTTGATAACTCAAGAGTCTATCGATACTTGCCAGCGGAGTTGTAGTGATGGCCTTGAGTGAAGTGAAATGATAGGAACATTTCCTCTCGAGGCCTCGTGTTGACCTGGCCACCCCCTGAAGATCTGGATAAAAAGGTTGATGGAGAAGTGTATGCAGCCGTTGGCGGTCCAGGAGCGGGCTTGAGTCTAATCCACGAGTTTGTCACACTATGGAGTGTTCGTGCTACTATGTTTCTGAGTTCCGTCAGACAGCATTGCTGCCTGTCTGCGTCTTTTGCATTGCAGTTGACTCCTGAGTGGGCCAGGGAATCTGGACGGATACACAATTGTCTCCTAAAGAGAACACTGACAAAATGAAGAAAGACTTGATTCCCGCTGATCACACCACTACAGTAGCGCCCAACATCCATTACCTCTTGCCACCCTTCGACGGCCGGGCGTTCTTGGCCTTCTTGAGCGCCTCGACCTTGCGCGACTTCTTGATGTCGTCCCTGCTCTTGATCTCGCGCCTGCTGCCCGCGCCGTCCTTGAACTTGCCGATCCTCTTCTCCCTGGCCTCGGCGACCCTCTTCTTGCGCTCGACGTAGTCGTCGCGGTACTTGTCTGCCTCCTTGGGCGCCTTCTCCTGCTTGTGCTTGAAGTGGCGCTGCCCGCCGCCGCCGGGCCCATCGCCGCCCGGTCCGCTGTCGTTGGCCAGCCGCGCCAACCCGCTCTTCTCCATCTCGCCCACGCCGGGCAGCCGGCCCAGGCGGTGCTCGCGGCGCCAGCGGTCGAAGCGGCCCGACTGGAACGACGCGGCGATCTTGACGCCCGACTCTCCGCGGATCATGCGCGTCTTGGCGCCCTTGGACCCGTCCACGTCGTTAGCCGTCGACACGTACTTGCTCTGCTTCTTGTCCCAGCGCATCTTGGCCCGCGCCGGCTCGCCGAACGACTTGGCTCCGTCGTCGTTCGTCAGGTCCATCGTCACGTCACGCGCCGCCTGCACGAACGAGGCGCCGCCGTTGTTAACGCTGTAGCCCTTTTCTTCATTTGTATTGATCGTGCGTGGCGTGTACGACATGAAGAACTCCGAGTCCTTGTAGGACTTCTTTTTGTCGTTGCTAGGTGCGTTGTTGTTGTCAGTGGGGTAAACCACGTCGTGGTCGAAGGCGTCATCCTCCTCATCTTCGGACGGAGAACCGTCGCCATCTTCACTCGCCACAGACTCGTCGTCCTCGTTGCTCTCTCCTTGTGCCCGGGCTGATGGTACGTCTGCCATGTCAAGGTCTTCAGTCGCTGCTTCCGCATGGCCCTTCTTCTCCACTCGATTCTTTGGTACGATTGTGGCCCGGATCTTCCTCATGACTTCCGCTCCTGGGTTGGTGGCGGTCTTTTTGCCCATATTGATCTCAAAAATAGTCTCCTTTGGGGTCCATTTGCTGATTCTGGCTAGCATATCATTGCGCGCATTCTCAACCTCATCGTCAAACTCTCCAAACAACGGGTGCAGTTGGTTCCATCCATCTGATACGACAACCTCTTTTGCTCTCTTTGCGCTCTGACTTGATGCCGGGTTTTTGGTCCTCGTGTAGAGCTTCTCTGCCTTTGCGGCAACACTCCGCAGTGCTTTGACGTCCTCGTTCTGTTTCAAAAGCTTATTGAGCCACTCAACTTGTCCCTCGATCTCTGAGCGCTGCAGAGTACCGACCACCATATCGGTCTTGTACGAGGGCGAGCTTCCACCTTCTCGACCCAGTATCAGCTTCCTCCCCAGGAATAGTTGCAAGTCGATCAGGTAGGGAGCATCAGAGTCTTGCATAATGCTGTAACTCCAACCCTCCTTGTCCGCTCGAGCAGTTCGTCCGACTCGATGAACAAAAATTTTGGGCTGAGGGGGGAAATCGTAGTTGATAACATTTGCAAGCACCGGAATATCGACACCACGCGCCGCCACGTCTGTGACCACGAGTATGTTTGTTTTCCCACGGCGGAAATTATCAACGTGAATCTTTCGTGCAGTCTGATCCAGGGATCCATATACGTATGACACTGCGAACCCCTGCTCGCGCAGAAGGGCGGCCACGTACTCGACGTGATGCTTGGTGGCCACAAAAACGATCGTTGAGTGTTCCGTCGGCTTCTCCGGCTTGGACCCGTCTTGCCCTCGCTTCCTTTTCTTTGAACCTCGATCCGAGTCTTGCGGAGGGCCTTCCGGCTCACCTGTCGGTACCTTGATGACGTCGTGTAGAATGTGAAGAAGGGCCGCCTCCTTCTCTGCAGCCTTCACAGAGAAGAATGCGCTTTCCAGCTTAGGCGAAATCTTGGTCTCCGCATCCAGTCTCACCAAGCTCGGATCCTGTAGGCCAGCGCGGGCGAACTCCACGAGCGATGCAGGAAGCGTTGCGGAGAAGAGCAGGGTCTGTCTCGACGGTGGCAGAGCATGCAGAATCTCTGCGAGCTGTGTTCCGAAACCCATCTCGAACAACCGATCTGCCTCGTCGAAGACGACATATTTTATCGAGGATATATTCAGCGACATCTCCACCTTCAGATGCAGGAATCGACCGGGTGTCGCGATTACGATATCGGGGTTCGTCGTCATAGAGGCGAATTGCTCTTCCAGGCTGTCACCACCCACAAGCAAGACACACTTCAGATCCGTGCCCTTCCCAAACTCTTTCACCACTTTGAGTGTCTGCAGCGCAAGTTCTCGAGAAGGCGACATGACCAGGGCTCGGGCGCCGACTTGAGCACTGTGCGCTTTCAACCTCTCAATCATGGGTATGACGAAAGCCGCGGTCTTGCCGGATCCTGTTCTTGCCATGCCCACGACATCTCTCCGCTGAAGTATAAGGGGTATCGCCTTTCGCTGAATGGGAGTCGCCTGCTTGAAACCTTTGCGGAGGATAGCCGAAAGAAGTTTTGCGTTTAATCCTGGGTCCTGTCAGTAGAGCTCAGTGAATTCCAAGATCTCGTCCGGATCCTGAACATACCCATGGACTGGAAACCGCCTCCTTTTTGACCAATTCCCTTAGTCTGGTGTGCAGCTTTCCGATATGAGGCTGCTTGCTTGAGGGCGATGAAGGCCTCATCGCCGTCATCTTGGTCGGCATCGTCAAGGAAATCGAAGTTTGCGTCTGCCGGCGCCTGGGCCTTTTGATTCGCATCGTCGGTATATAGCGAATCGAAGATGTCGACCTCGCCATCTGAAGGCGTTGGTGACGCGGCGCGAGGCATGTTGAAAGATTGCGCCGAAAATGAACTTGAAGGTTACCAACGACGAAACTCTTGCTCCCTCTTCCCAATCCAAAAGAATTCCGAAATTTTGGGACCGGTAGGCTTATCGATAAAGACCCTGGAAGTCTTGGTCCCTGGTGGGGCTTACCCACTTTAAGTAGCTAGGTATCACCCCTTCCTGCAGCGGACCCTTGTTGGCTGTGGCACTCGACAACCGCTTTCGAGACGACTTCAGCTTGCTTTGCGACAATCTTTCCATTTGTCCAATTCAACCCGGTAAGAAGCTCAAAAGCCAACAGCCAAAATGGCATCCACAGATGAACAGCCTGTTGATGACAGAGATGCCTTGGACATCCTCGATGCCGAGGGCAAGGAGTGGGAGAAGGCAAGTCGCCCCGAGATCAATACCCGTTGCCCAGACAGACTTGACTAACGCCCACCTCTTCCCGCCGCCACAGGACGCCGAGATCGATCGCATCCTCAAAGCCTTCCGGCTCGACGCCTACGCCGTGCTGGACCTCAAGCCAGGCGTGCCGGAGTCGGACATCAAGATTACGTACCGCAAGAAGTCGCTGCTCATCCACCCAGACAAGACCAAGAACCCGCGCGCGCCGGACGCCTTCGACCGGCTGAAGAAGGCGCAGACGGAGCTGATGGACGAGAAGCACCGGGCGCAGCTGGACGAGGCGATCGCGGACGCGCGCATGCTGCTGATCCGCGAGAACAAGTGGACGGTGGACTCCCCCGAGGTGAAGGAGCCGGACGAGGACTTCCACCGCAAGTGGGCCGAGAAGACGGTGCGGGTGCTCGTCGACAACGAGCAGCGGCGGCGCCGCCAGATGAAGGGCCAGATGCAGGAGGAGGGCCGACAGCAGCGCCGTGAGGACGAGGAGCTGGACGAGCGCAAGCGCAAGAGGCAGCACGAGCAGGACTGGGAGGCCACCAGGGAGGTGCGCATCGACTCGTGGAGGCAGTTCCAGAAGGGCAAGACGGGCGCCGGCGGCGAGCCGTCCAAGAAGAAGAAGAAGATGAAGCCTATCGGGTAAAACGATTTCATCAAGGTCTTGTGGCGTTGAGGTGTATTGCTTACGGGACAGACTCCACGGCTTGACTTGCATCTTGAGAGGCACAGATACAGATGCGGTTCCCTTTTACAACTTTTTTTCTTTTTGGAGCCTCCGGTCCTGCGGGTTTCGACGCAGCCAGGTATGCTGGTATTCTGCCACAAAGACTTGTCTATCCTTCTTGCTATTTACTCATGAATCACATCGTTTCAAACGAGGTTTGCACGATCCGTCCTTAGTGCCTAGATAGGCACAGCCTGCGTCTTGCTGACCAACATGGGACAGTTCGCCTCGTCGGCTCCTGCACAAGTCTCCAGCACACGCCGAGAACGCAGGTGAGCGATCAGCAAGATCGTCCTGGATCATGCCCCCACGTGTCATATCTCCACCATGAATGCCACCTTCTATCCTCTCAAGGTTTTGGTGGGTTTTTCTTCTTATACTGGATGAAGCGGCCCAGGTTTAGAACGGCCTCATCTGCACGGAATCTCAGCTCGGCTGTTGCACCCCTCTTGTCAACCGTCTTTGCCACAGCCTTGGCCTTGGGGAGGATATCCTCGAGGTGCTTTAGGAAGTTGTCCTTCCAGAACACATCCTTGTCGCATGCGTGGGTTTCATTGCCGTAGACATCCATGACCTGGTTCAGAGCCTCCACTGCATCTGCGGCTGGCGTGTCCGGCAGCGCGTTTAGGATGGTGACCAGGAAGATGCCCACCTCGCGGTTGAGGCTGATGGGTGCGGGATCCTGGGCAAGCTGGCCCAACACTCCGACGCACTTGACTCCGAGGGCTTGGAATGGGTCGGCTTCTTCTTGGCTGCCCTGGTCTTCCGGTTTCGCGGGCAAGCCCTTAGAGGCTTTGTAGAGAGCGATGAACTTGCGGTGTTCGTCGCCTACAAGAGGCGTCGACCCTTGTAGAGTGCGGGAGACGGCCCATGCGATACTGGTGACAAGTGAAGCCAAGGAGATATCTGCTGTGTCCGTCGCGAGGACGGGAGCAATGACGTTGGACCAGATTCGCTTGGCTGCGGGCGTCCAAGCCTTCAGAATGCCGGCATTGCCAGTCTCCGAATAGTCGAAACAGGATAATGTCCAAGATATGTTGTTGAGAGCAGAAAAAGCCTCACTCTGAATCGCCACAGCTTCGTCGGACGCTGGTGCCAGGTTGGCCATGCGGATGATGTGTGGTACCGCTTTCGTCATAAACTCCTTGAGCGTCGGTAAGTCATCGATCCCGCTATCGTCCTCGGCATCGTCGCTCCCCCCCGTAACAAGATCAAGGTCTGCCTCCATCGCGTCGTCATCCATCTCGTCGTCTTCTTCACCCTCGGCTCCGTCAGCCTCCATGGGATCTGCCGCGTCTCCGTTTTCATCTTCCCCTTCTTCCTTAACTTCGTCGTCATCGTCCTCTTCCATTGCCTCGTCGTCCTCGATCCCATTCCACTCCTCCTTGTCCTTGTTGCCCTTAGCTACAGTACCCTGCAGATCCGTTGCGATAGAGGCCAGAATTTCCAGTGCGAGTGACACAGCCTCAGGAGAGACTCCACCAATTTGGTTTGTCTTGGGGTCCTGCCTCGTCCGTTCCAGCACACGAGACAAACTCGGTATGAGTTGTGCATCTGTGGCGCCATCCTGACCAGGGCTTCCGTCGTGCCACTCGAGTGATGAGAAGATGTTGTGCAGGACACCGCAGGAATACACTGACTTGACGTCGGTGCCCTCTTTGAACTTCGTCAGGGTTCTGAAACAACTCGACGGATCAGCGAGCACGAGCTGCGATACTTTGAGATTGTCCTCGGATAGCGACATCAGGCAGCTGAGAGCCTCGGTGGAGGTCTCATACGGCGTTGAAGTATGAGTGACAAGAAAGCATAGGAAGGGGAGGATCTGAGGACCAGAGGCTATGGCGTCCAGAATCTCGTCCCGAGTTGTAGCCAGGGCATTTACCAAGGCAATGAGGGCAGTCGTGATATTCCACACCACCTGTTGCTGAGCCTTGGGTGCCTTGGCAAAAGATGACTCTGTAACTGTTTGGACCACCTGAAACCCTGTCAGATAACAGCTCACGCAAGAAGGGATCTTTTGTAAAGTGGAATATTCACATTCTTGCCAGCATGCTCTATGGCAGACAGCACATCAAGCCGGAACAGGTGAACGCAGAAATCGCTCTCTTCCTCTGAAGCGATCACACGTAATATCTCCCATCCAGCAGCCCTGCTGTCAAGGCTTGCATCTGTGAGGGTCTCGGTGAGGACGATGGGGACGATCTGCTCCCGGAGGAGCAGCTTGCGGCACTTTGCATCCTGGACAATGTTGGCGACAGCGCCGGCAGCTGCTGATCGAGCGCTGGGGTCAACGCTGCGGAGATCCTTTATGACGGGAAGGATTCGTTTCTCCCTGAGTGCAGCAAGCTCCGGGTCAGTTGGGGCCTTGACTGGCTTGATGGCGGCAGATATGGGGTCTGCGCGATGAGCATGAGCTCTGTTTCTCCGTGATTTGCCCATCTTGAATTTCTGCCTGTTGCTTCCTCGTCTTCCAGGCAATGGTCGCAAGATATGTTGTGCAAGGAGTCTGGCGACTTGAACCAGCTTATTTCAATTAGGCTGCCGGGTGAATAGCCAAGATGCAGTATTGATATCTTTGATCGGGCTGACGACCGTCCAGAAACTTTTGTCAAGCTCCAAATTTTCTCGACATCCAGTTCTGAATCCGATTGGAGATTTTACCATACGGCTGGGTCAGGCAAGCAAGCTCTTCTGAGGGACCCCACACCGGGACTGATCTGCAGTGAGCATGCAGGGTTGAGGTCTAAGGGCCCGTGGGGCAGGTGGTTAATCGGCACCCATGACAGGGGTGCAGGCTGTCTTGAGTCGGGCTAGCCTGGCCCTCGATCATCTCGGGCGGAATATGCCATTGAATTAGTCTGTCAGCTACCCATGCATTGCCTTCCCACCCCTCTGACCCCCTCCCAATTCATCCCATCTCCGCCCCAAATGGCAACGTGGTTACAATTCAGATCTCCATAACCTTCGAACGCCTGGAGAAACCAAGCCGTGCACTTGCGTTCTCCAAGGCTGACTTCTCCGATTCCCATTTGTGGTGGTGCCTTCTCGTTGATGTGCCGTCGTGCCCCTTCTGCCTCGTGTGTCCTCCGATCCGAACGACTCGGCCGCGTCCACATCAGCCCGCTCTCTACCCAACCCAGACAGTGACGCGTCCCCCAAGACTGGGCCAGCAGACGCCTCACGCCAGAGATGACGTGAAGTCCCAGCCTACGTCCCCAAGGCAAGACACTGTCGTACATTCCCGGGCCCGCGCACACCCAGTCGCATCCCGCCCGTGCTCCTCGAGCGGCTGGGGCAATGCCAGCCACCGCCGACCCGGAGCTCGGGGTGCACAAGAAAGACGATGACTTATACAAGGGCGGCAAGAAGAGGACCTCGTCAATCGGGTGGAAATCCGCGCCTCGCGTAGCTCCCCGCAAGACGTTCAAACGCCTTGGCCTCCTGGTCCTGATCGCCGCTGCCGCCTACCTGTTCATCCACAACATCCCCACCGACGTGGGCCCACGACATTCCGCCCGCCCCAGCTATCCGATCGCGAAAGCACCATCTGAGGCTGCCCCTGCCCCAAAGCCTCAAGCACCCAAAGCAATCGACACGGTTGACGAGGACGAAGGCGACGCCGGGCCTCCTAGCCGCGATTATGATGGACCGATCAGGTTTATGGAGCTCGCAGAGACTCTACACGCAATAAGCGGTACCCATGGAAGTTCAACGCTCAATAAAAATGTCTTGTTTGCCGCGTCAAGCCTGAGAAGCGCCGGCTCACTACTGCCCCTGGCTTGCAAGATGGGGAGGGAGTTGAGGGCTTACGTTCATTTCGCGTTGCTGAGCAGAAACGACATAAAGCTTGAGGAGCTGCGGGCTGTCAACGGTATTGGCAAGAGCTGTGAGATCATATTTCACGGTAGGAGCACTCTGTCTATCTCCAGGTACCGGACTGAGTTTTTGACATAACCGCAGATGCGCGCGTTGAATTTCCCAGCACTTCTTCCGACGAGAGATTCGGAAAATCCGTCGAACGAGCACTCTACCACATCAATAACTACATGCACCCTCAAGCAATTATTGTCGATTCGTCCGAGGTCGAGGAACCTCTGCTTCTCAAGTCTCTGCAGAAACAAGCGAAGAAAATGGAACTTGGCCAAGCTATTGTGGAGCTGCCCGGGCGCGCAGTAGATCGGCTGTCTTGGATGTCGAAACTAGATGCGCAATCGCTGTCGCATTGGAATCGATTCAGCGTGGATATTCTAGTTCATGCACATGCAGGAGCATCCGGGAGTCTCATCAGACTGTTGAAGTCTTTGCGAGCGGCCGACTACACTGCGAGCGCTGTCCCCCATCTGACTATCGAACTTCCGGAGGAAATCGACCCGCCGACCGCTCAGTTCCTACAGACATTCCACTGGCCACCCCGCAGAGCTTCCAATCCCGCGATTGCAAACCAGCTGACTCTCAGACATCGGATAACAAGGCGCGGTGACACGGAAGAGGAGAGCTCGGTGCGGTTTCTCGAGGGTTTCTGGCCCTTGAATACAGGCCTCTCCCATGTCCTGGTTCTATCTCCTCAAGTCGAGCTATCCCCCAACTACTTCCATTATCTGAAGTTGGCCCTCCTGGAATACCGGTACTCGGGCCCTGCAATCTATCAAGCGTGGGACAAGAGAGTGTTTAGCTTGAGTCTTGACCTGCCCAGCAAGATCCTCGATGGTTCAGCGGCGTTTGTGCCTCCGACGGGACAGGTTGGCGGACCTGACGGACCCGAGCTCGGTGGCGCGAGCTCCAGCCATTCAACTTCATTCCTCTGGCAAGCGCCAAACAGCAACGCGGCACTATTCCTAGGGGAAAGGTGGGCTGAGCTGCACGGATTCGTCTCGCAGCTGTTGGAAGCGCAACACGGTTTCCAGAGTACGCCAGCTCTCTTGGCCGAGAAGTCGGTCAGCAGGGACTATCCGTCGTGGCTGGAGCATGCCCTCCGTCTTTGTCGTGCCCGCGGATACATGACTGTATACCCTGGGGCGGATCTCGCGGCGAGCCTGGCGACCACTCACGGCGAGTTGTACCAGAAACCCGAGGAGTACGAGAACGATAAGTCAAGGGCGAAACACGGTGACGATGATGAAGTCATTCTTCGGCACGGCACCCTGCTGGACGGTCTCCCGAACGGTGAGGGCTTGCCGCGGTTCAACGAGATGACCATCCTCTCCTGGGATGACAAGCGGATATCGCTCGAGGACCTTAACGAAGAGTCGATCAAGTACGCGGCCGGGTTTAGGCGCACTGTCGGTGGTTGTAGGACAGGCCAGGCGGCGGAGTCAGACCCGTCTGCAAAGGACTTGTACTGCATGGGCGACGATGGGGTGTAGATGTTTATAGCGAGGCGCTTCTGGATTCGTCGGCCTTGGCGTTCAGGGGGCATCGAGGATAATGGACGTGTTTTATTTGTCGAGTTGTATATACCTCTCCTGATCCGCGTATCTCACTGTACACGAGTGTGGGATGATGAGCAGGGTCGGCTTCGGGATTCTCAAGGTTTTGCCTGACAGGATTTCGAAGGGGCTATTTTGGCGAACCCAGACCTAGCTGCTGCCTATTTCCTGGCTCATCTTGTTCACGACTAGCAGCGTTACACAGGTGGCGATGATGCTTAGGGACACGATACCCATGGTCTGGCAGTGTTCGCTGGTGTCAGGGCCACGTCGATGATTTCTATTTTCTTTTTTGGTTTTTTTTTTTTGGAGGAAGGGAAGAGCTCCGGGTGAGACTCACCAGCTGTGTTTTGATACCACTCTGTACTATCGCAGCTTTCCGGCTGTACTTATTCACCGTTTCTACCAAGGAAACATCAGCATGCCAGCGCCGCCCACTCTAAGCCACCACCTCGTGATAACAGGGAGTACAGCAACAACAACAATAATAAAAAAGGCGGCGCGTAATCTAGGAAGAGAAGTGGGACGCACGTATATAATTCCCCAGCCCCACGAGAAGACAGGCGACGCTCAGACCCCAAAAGACGAGCCCGAGGGGCTTCGCCATGCGCAGCTCTGCGGGCGAGGGCCGGGTCTTGAGGTGGAAGGACAGGACGATGGCGACTGCGACGACGGCCATGTAGACGGAGAGCCGCAGGTAGCTGAGGAAGGTGCGCTCGTTGGCGCAGTGGTCGCGGGCGTCCGAGGTCTGGTTCTCGAAGAGAAGCGGACCCAGGAAGGGCCACGCGAAGAAGGAGGCTGAGGAGGAGGAGCCGCCGCCTGTGTTGGAGTCGCTGTTGAGGGTGTTCAGCTTGGTATCATATGTGTATGAAACAATATGTGTTTATAGATATGATCCATTGTATGTGATAACAGATGAGTGATTGGGAAGCTATCGATAAAGCAACTTACTGGTAATAGCCCGAGACGAATAGGTCGTCGACGTCGACGGGCCGCCTGAGCTCCTTGAGGGGCGCGCAGCAGCTCACTGCGCAGAAGGTGCCGTCTTCCTCGTCGCGAATATCAGCCATGATGGGATCTCGAGAAACTCGGAACTGACGGGAGTGGATATTCGATGAAATGAGGGGTTCCCCGGGGAGACCTGGGACGTTTAAAAATGGTCGGCTGGATAATTAAGGTTCACATGAGGTGGGGACGGGGCACGTCCGGGCGGCAGAGCCTCATTCTGGGGAAAAGGGTTCCTCTGAGAACGGGATTTGAGCAAGGGTGGCCCGCTCAGGATGCTTCTTTTGTTCAATTGGCAGGTTGATTGTGCTGTGCGTCGTGGTTATCGCGTGCTAGTGACGTCCTGGTTGGTAGGCTGCACTGAGCTGCACCAGAAGAGGAGCCTTTCGAGGGCCTTGATAGCCGTTCCCGATAGCGGATGTCGCTCGGGTCGGCAGATGCAGGCCGGCCGGTGTGCGTGTGATGTATCGAATTTGTCCCTCTCGCATTCCCTCACATCAACACTCTGGATCTAAGTATCTGTGTTTCTATCTTCGTTGCATAGACCAAATAAGAGCTGGCTGTTGACCTTGACGAGGCTGAGGGCGAAGAGGGGATGATGTCACCCAGCCCGTAAGTTATGAAATCCACATTTCCTCCCCTTTAGGACAAACTGTCCGTCGTGATAGGCCAATGGCTCTTGCCTGTTCGATTGCGTGGTTGTGTTCCTGAGAGCTGGGGCCGTCAAAGTGTGGGAAGGGACGCGGGGGACTGGCGCAGGCGCAGGTCGCAGGGGCTGAGAGGGGTTTGCCGCCTGAGACCCGCTCCAACATCAACCTTGCTGACCTCTCTGCTCGAGCCTCTGATTAGACTACTGTATTTGCTGAGGCCATTGGAAGCTCTTCATCAGTCTGTACTGCATTGTGGTCTAGGACGTCGTCGACTATGCACCACGGTCGTTGCAGGCGTTCTGATTCGACACACCGACACACCTTAGATCCTGGCCAGGTTGCTTTTGGGCTGCATACCAGGCTCGGCCGGGGCCGGCTCCCGATCTCTGCGCGATCTCTGTGCGCATCTCTACCTTCACCTTGTCATGCAGCTCAGCCTCGGAATGTTCTGGGTTACCAGTTCATCTCGTCACCACTTCACGCGCGGCAATCCACTGAGAGCAAGCGAGAGAAGAGTGTCGCCAGAGAGACCCCTGATACCGGGACAGATCCATGCCATCCATGGCTAGCCGTGCGAATAGTCTTGTCGTACAATTACTGCCGTGCAATCGCACCTCTCCTCAAATGTCCGGCACCGGCAAGATACGGCGCCTGTCTAGTTGGTCCGTGGTCTGAACAGCCCAGACAGTCCAGACAGTGCGGTGAGATGGCAGGACAAATGACCTCACTTGGGCGGCGTATCATTGACCTTGGACAAAAGCTAACCTTCTAGCGCTGCCTATCCGCTAGTCCTCACGCTGCCTATCTATCCTGATTCCCGGATTCTGAGGCGACTGGACGGGCGCCAGACCCCGCGGGCAAGCAAGGCAAGCCACGGCTTGGTGCGATTGTCTGGGGGCCCCACTGCGGAAGCGAGGCGATCATGGATCTTTCTTATCCATGAATCCATGACATTCATGGATTACGGTGTGGGGAATGGATCTTGGGTCGCCTGCTCAGCGCCCGCCGGTGTTTCCCAAACCGGTCCGCCAGCTCGAGGCTCTCATGCCCTGGGCAGCCTGGGTGGCTCGAGGCGGGCCCCATCCGCCAGCCCAAGCCGCGCTTGCGTTGCTCACTACTGTTGCTCATCCGTCTTCCTCGCCGCATTTGCGCATTCGCATTGCATTGCATTTCCCTGCGTGCATGTGGATCTTCGTACCACACGTCCCATTCTGCAACCCGCCTCCGATATCTTGCCTTAGCTCCTACTTTGTTGCGGGCTGTGACTTATTCCTCTCCATGTGTCATATCATGATCACCACCACCACCACCACCACCACCACCACTCACTCCACCCTACACGACTCATTTTCGTGCTTTTAACATATCGTGACCTCGGCCACTCCAAGACTGTTTGTCTGTCAGCCCTACTGGCTGTGTCAGAATCTACCCTGCCCTTTTTAGTCTTTCTGTTACCTCACCCGCTCTTCCTGGCTGTGACTGACTCTGGCACTGGTTGGCACACATCTTACCGCTTTCTTGATTTTCAAACTACCGCCCGAGTCGTTGTTAGTGGCGAACGACCCCTCGGCGGTATAGACCTGGGCACCCCCGGTTTTTAATTTCCCGCCCGAAAACATAGATCTTTTGGGTGCCGCGTCAATTACATATCACACATACTCCGCAACGGAGTTTCAAGGCTCAGCAGGCAGTCAAAATGGTCGGCAGCAAGCCCATTCCGACCGGCAATGATAGCAACCGGTCGAACCCTCCGTCTCACGCTCATGCTCATGACTTTGCGTCATCCTTGGCAGCCTCATTCCAGGCCGGCTCACCCATCGCTCATGAGGCGCTGAGGCGGGATCTCGAGGAGGACTCCGGATGCGAGGATGATCTGAACTCAACCTTCGACGATGATATTTCGGACGAGGAGGCCCATGGCCCTGCCATGTACCGCAAGCCCAGCGCGATAGCGTACGGCACCACTCGGCCTGCTCTGGGGCCTAGGGGCGCGTCGACTATGCTCACTCATGAGGAGTGGGAGCAATCCAGGAATGCAGAGCTTAGTCTCCTGAGGGATAACCACATCCTGCCGCCCAAGCACCCAGTGCCTGAGAAGGAGACGCTCTCGCGTCGAATTTACAAGAAGTTGTTCTCGACCAAGGTTCCTCTCACAGCCGATGAGGACGAGGACGCGCCTCTGTCGCGGGTAGTATCTGAGACGGCACCCTTATTGGCTCAGATCAGTCAGAATGGCGAGGTTCCTCCGGCGGCGGACGGGCTACTGAATGAGCAGTGGGAGGCTGCCGTGGCCTCAGGAAAGCTCAAGACGACATGGCAGAGAGAGGCCAAGACAATCGCAATTTACTCGAGATCCTTGATCGTAACGTTCCTCCTACAATATTCCATCAACGTCGCCAGTATATTCGCCGTCGGCCGCATTGGTACAATCGAGCTGGGTGCTATTAGTTGTAAGTTGATATTAGTCAATTTCTTCCTGGAACAGCGGCTTACACACATGTAGTGGCAACGATGACTGCCAATATCACCTGCTCCGCTCCTTTCCAAGGGTTAGCCACGAGCTTGGACACGCTCTGCGCTCAAGCCTACGGTTCAGGACACAAGCACCTCGTAGGGTTGCAGATCCAGCGGATGATCTGCTTTTTGATGCTCCTTTTCCTGCCGCTTATCGCTCTCTGGATGTACTCCACGGAGCTGTTGGCCATGATGATCCCAGAGTACCGCTCTGCGGAGCTGGCCGGCATGTACCTGAAGATCTACCTCCTCGGTGTTCCAGCTTTCATTATCTTCGAAGGAGGCAAGCGTTTTGTGCAGGCCCAGGGTCTCTTCCAGGCGACCACGTATGTGCTGCTAATCGCCGCCCCACTCAACGTCTTTTTCAACTGGCTCTTCGTCTGGCATCTCGGCTTGGGCTTCGTCGGAGCCCCTATTTCGATCGTGATCACCCAGAACCTGCTGCCAACGCTCCTTTTCCTGTATGTCTACTTCGTGGACGGAAAACAATGCTGGGGAGGTTTCAGCAAGCGCGCGTTGTCAAACTGGGGCGAGTCTTCCAATTCCACGCTTGCACTATGTGAATGGCATTATACTAACCTCAATTTAGGTCCGATGATCCGCCTCTCGATTCCCGGCATGATCATGGTCGAAGCAGAATGGTTCGCCTTCGAGATCCTGACCCTCGCAACTGGCCAGTTCGGCTCGACATACCTAGCCGCCCAATCTATCCTCATCACGATCACTTCCACGACGTTCCAGATCCCCTTCCCCATCGCAATTGCCGCCTCAACGCGAGTCGCGAACCTCATCGGCGCAGGCCTGGTCGACGCCTCAAAGACGTGCGCAAAGGTGGCCTTCTGGGCTGGCTGCCTTGTTGGCGTCTTGAACGTCACCATCTTATCTACCCTGCGCTACCAGCTGCCCCTGCTCTTCACCCCGGACAGCGAGGTCGTCGACCTTGTGGCGAGGACCATGCCCATCTGCGCAGTGATGCAGTTCTTTGACTGCCTCGCCGCCATCTCGCACGGCCTGCTGCGCGGCACGGGCAAGCAGGAGTTCGGCGGCTACGCCAACCTCGTGTCGTACTACGTCGTCGCCCTGCCGCTCGCCTTCGGCACCGCCTTCGGTCTGGGGTGGAAGCTCGAGGGCCTGTGGTTCGGAGTCACCGTCGGGCTCGCCCTAGTCAGCAGCGTCGAGCTCTGGTACCTCGCCCGCTCTGACTGGGAGAAGTCGGCCAAGGAGGCCGAGCACAGGAATGCTAACGCGTAAGGGGTTTTCCGCTAGTGCCACGATACCCAGGGCGAATTTGCATTATTATTGCTTCCAAAGCGGGTTTTGATCTGTTCTCGTCCTGTCGTTAATTTTGGAAAATGCATTACTACATTCGCTTTCAGAGCAGGGTCGGTGTCAGTGTTATAGCGGTAAAGTATTGGTATCAGAAATTTCATTGGAGACCACGGGCGAAGAATGCATATCAGATTTATAGCTAGATTTTGGGACACCTTAGACAACACACGAAGTCATTAATTATCCACCATCTGTCTTCTCATTTGGCCGGAATACTTCGTGACATGTCGGGATGTGTTCTTTCTGTAGGATCGATGTAGTTAGGTTACACGGCACACTGCGTAGTTGTAAAGCGCAGCTATAACTTGCAACCTTCCCATTGCATTTTTGAGATACCTAATTTACTGCTGGCCTGCTAAGAAGGGGGCTCAGAATTACACTGCTAGTGCATAAAGCGCAGCAATGTTGAAAAACAACGGCGGTGGGGGATGAGAGCTCGGCCGTGTGATATTCTATTTATCAAGCGAGTGACATATCTAAATGCCTTTGACCAACAAACGATTCCCATACGTATGCCCACAAACTCCTCTGCAGTAAGATAACATCCGTGGGCCAGGCTCTCTTCGCAGCCAATTGTCTGGCCCTGTCCGGTGCTGCCCAACCATCAATAATCATTCAATCATACAAAACTTAGAAAAGCCAGACCAGGAATCCAACAACCTAGAACCCTGTGATTGGGATCGGACACATCCCCCTTAGTCAAGTTCCATGCGGTCCTCGCCTCCTCTCGGAACGTAGTCGTCAGATGGGTCCTCCGGCTGTCGTCGAAGCTTTCGAGCCTTCTTTCTTGGAGGACCGTGGCTGCTGTCCGTGTCCGCGTCCATGTCTTGAGTCGAGGACGGGGTCTGGAACTGCTCGATGATGGGCTTGAAGTAATTAGCGCACAATGGAGAGCTGCCCATCTCCTCCCGGCGCATCTTAGAAGACGCGTCCCGCGCCTGACGGAACCGGTTGTCACGGAAGCCCTTCGAGTTCTGGTGGGGGACCGACTCGTCGTCGGCCTCAACTGCGGCATCGAACGGGTCGTGCTTATCGTCTCGGAGGAATTTTCGGAGCTCGCATCGGAGCATGTCGCGTGAGCTTTCGTCGTCGTCGGTCCCCGGCCTCGCCAGCCAAGGCCAAGGGCGCACGAAGCGGTCCCCCTGCTCCCAGTTCTTGAGCTCCTCGAGGTCCAGGATCATGTCGTCCGTCGCCCGCTGGAGGTCACCGGGGACATATTTGCAGTAGTCGTACGGGCTCGTTAATTCGACCCTGCTACGGCCTTGATGATACCGCATGAGCATGACACGGTCGCGGACGGCCAACCTCACTTTGTCTATGCCGTGGGAGAGGATGTGCGGCCCGAGGGTTGTGCGGCTGTACCCGTCCCCCCACTTTGTCGAGCCGACTGGGTACTCGCAGCCCTCGTGGGGACAGGTGTAGTGGCCGGAGGCAAGCATGCGCGGACCCGTGGGCCAGGTTGCCGGGACGTAGCCCACCGGTCGGTCGGCCCAGTCATCGTGAATCCTGGCCGAGGGCGATCTCATCCCGGCCTCGAGGATGTAATCTGGAATCCCATCTGAATCGTCGTTGTAATACGATTCCACGGTCTCACCTGCCATGATGTCGGCAGAACCAAGGCTTGGGGGACGACCCATCTTGCCTACACGCGGCGTCGTGAAATGCAGAGGAACGGCGTCGCTTCGGCTGTGAGTCGTGTCGAAATCTGTGAAGGGTGGTGACAACTCAGAAGAAGGACCGTCTACAACATTTGCGCGCGTCTTGGAGAAAAGTTGATCGTGATGCCTGGCGTGTGTCGGAGACGGGCGCGAGGCTGCGTTTTTGAAAGGGCGTGATTCCTCAGGTTTCGATATGATATCAGTGTCACTGGAACTGTACAGTTTAGTCATCGTTAGTGCTTGAAAACTGTCCAGATGACCAAAAGCATCGGCAGACTCACTTGATTATCTCAGCTGTGGTGGGAGTATCTTGGTCGGCCACCCCGATGATCTCGAAGTCACCAGGGGCCATGTCGTTGCTATTTCTCGCGATGAGTTAATAGCCATGGTCATCAAATGCGTCAGTGCCTACTGGGTGGTGGTATCTCACCGAGATAAACTGTCCTCTCGAGAGCTTCTCGGCGGTGTAGATGCTCCAAAGGATGCTTCTGCGTTTCGTCTCATGCTTCTTGTTATCCGTCTAGTTCGATCGGCCTTCAACTTTCTTGGATCGTCCGAACAGTGTCTTTGGAGTCAGCAAAGCACACAAGACATCTTCTTACGGGCTTCGAAGGCCTTACTGGAGAACCCCGCGTTGTCCATGCTAGGGACTTGTTCCCTCCCTGCTCTTGACTAGGTGCGCTGTAATATCTGAGAGAGAGTTTGTCTCGCGGACGAAGAGGGCTGTACTTGTGCAAGTGAATTGACCGGTGGACCATGGTCCAATGTTATTGATGACATGAGTTGGGACTCTGACAAGCAGCCTTCCAGGAAGGTCGTGCCTTCCATCATCGAGACTACAGGGACTGAGTCGCTCTTCCCTGGGGTTGGTTCGCCGTCTTCAGGCCAATCTAACATACGACATAAACATGGACAACCAACCGTGTATTGCTTCAGTAATGACCCGCTGATCTCAAATGATGCCTGGTTTCCGGGAATCAATGAACTCAGACCACCCTAGGTAAGGTGCATTCTTCGACTGTATTAGACATTATTGTACCAAGAGCGACAAGAACAACGCTATCTACGCCCGCGACAGTTCATCTACAATGCAACACCCTACTCCGTCCAAATGTGTCGCTAAGAGACAATTAATGAAATCCTCCAGCGTATCGGAATCCTCCATCAACTGAAAGCCACTCATCTCCGTCCGACAGGTGCCTGAAGCCATCAAGCGGCTCTGGACCCTTCAAAGCCCGAATTCGCTACATTATTGCGCCTGTCCTTCAATTTCGCTTCAGGTTCTTGCAATTTTCACCAAAGCCCGTCTCACTAGCCAGGTTTCTCGCATTTCTAGGGCTGGTCCACCGCCCGCTTTAGGATTCGCTGTTTGGGGCGTCAAGGTGGCCACGCCGCTCTCTCTATTCCCGCAGTCTCATCCATGACCATTTTTCTTTCTTTTTTTTCTTCCTTTTTTTTTCTTCCTTTTTTTTTTCTTTTTTTGGATCTGACGATTTGGTATGGGCTGCGTCTTCGCTGCAGCCTAAACGGCTTCTTGGTCTGTTGCTGTGCTGAAGCCAGCGACATCTTCAGCGCGCTTCCTTCTCTCTGTGATCATCTCGTCCATTTTCTCGTAGACCCATGCGATGGGTACGCCCATGCTGGGAACAGACGCCGGAGACGAGATGACTTTTCCGAATAGAGACGTGGCGAGGTTTTCTATGTCTCCGGCATTACCCCAGCCCGGCAGATGCGACAATGTTTGAAATGAGGCCTCGATATTAGCCGCAACCCTTGGAGAACGCAAACCGCTCACCTCCAACTTCTTGTCTTGCAACAGCCGCACAAGCAACTCTTGACAATGGTGGGGTGAAAGATTCGAGAACTAGAGGACTTCCGAGAAACGGCTTCCAAAGCCGGGGTTAGTGGCCATTAGATGGTTGATGTCCTGGTCATATCCGGCCATGACGACAACCATTCTGTTCTTGTACTTTGGCAAAGTAACAAGGTTGACAATCTCATCCACTGCCTCCTTGCCGTAACGCTTGTCTGCAAGCCGGTATGCTTCGTCGATGAAAAGGACCTTGCCCAGGGCCTTCTGAAACATTTTCTGCGTCTTGCGACCTGTTTGGCCCACATATTCGGCAATGAGCTCACTTGCAGAGCAAACTTCGACCTCTCTTGTGGCTAAGAAGCCCATGTCAAAAAATATCTGCCCCAACTTCCGGGCAGTTGTCGTTTTGCCCGTGCCTTTTTGCAAAATTGTTAACTTGACTCTCCTTCACCATTGAAAGTAATCCATTGAACTCACCTAGTGGTCCACGGAAGATGAAGTTGAAAGGAATTTGCTCTCTAGGATCAAGCCCAATATCCTTCGAGTTTTGCGCGATGCGCTGGTATGCTTGGAACTTGGCGACCAGTGCGTCAGCACCAACGAAGTCCGTAAAGCCTTCTTGGATGTTGGACTCAGCCCGGTCTTGTCGATCATAATCGGGATCAAAATCCATCTCTTTGAACTCTGTAATTAGAGACGTGCTGCTGCTGCCTTCGAGCTCATTGAGGCGGATCTGCTGGGCGGCCTTGGCTCTGTCCAGCAGGATATCTATCTCACCCGCGTTGCCGAAGTTCTGATGGTTGCGAGAGCGACTCAATACTTCCATGGCGACTTTCTTCGCCTCCTCAGAAGCGGTGAATCCTTGGGCCTGGAGCTTCTGATCTAGAATGCTGCGGAGCTCTTCATCCGAGAAATCTTGGAATTCGAATGCTGACGAGAGCGGGAACCTTCTTGCGAGACCAGGATTGACCTTTTGGAACATCTCTTCCATTTCGTCCTTGTAACCAAGCAGCAGCACGGCTTGATCTTCAGTGGAGGTGGCTTGAACCTCGAACACGATTGTGTCGATCACGGCCTCCGAGAACTTGTTATCACGCGCGAGACCGTAGGCCTCATCGATGATGAGAACCTTGCCTTGGGCAGAGTCGAGGATTGCCTTGGTCAGACTTTCTGAATGGCCTACGTACTGCCGGATGAAGTCGTGACAGCTTTTCACTATGACCTGCCCGTTGCTCAGTAGACCGAGCTCCGTCAGAATCCGAGCGTAAAGTTTTGCAAGTGTTGTCTTGCCAGTACCGGGGCTCCCGAGGAAGACTTTGTTTAGCGAAGTCTCTTTCAGAGATTCCTCAGCCAGTCCTCGTTCATAATTCGTTTGAATACGCGGGATCAAAGCAGAGACCGATTTCTTCACGGAAGCAAGGCCTGTCATATCCTGCAGCTCCTTCCAGGCTGCACTGTTCTCCAAAGTGGATGTTGGCGAAGGTCCGATGAGGTCAGTTTGCGTCAAGAACATATCGTCAGGATCTTCTTGCAGCCTTCTGCTCTGGCTCAAATGATTTGCCTGGCGAAGGAGTACACGGAGAAGCGTGTTATGAACGTCTCGAGCGTTGACGAAGTAGCCGCTGCCACGATCGCGTCCGATCGTCTGGTGAGAATCCGCATGAAGATACCATTGACACCTCCTTCCACGCGCATCTTGCCCCGGAACTTGGATCGCAACTGTTGGACTAGAATTTGATGAAGCTCGCCATCGGAAAAATTATCGAACCTGAAAGTGAACCGAACGTGGCTCCGTTGGGACGGTGATAAGCCCATGAATGAATGCATCTGTTGTAGTGGTCCTGCGAACAGGAAGATCACCTGCCCCTGGAGCCGCTGGGTCTCGCCCATCAGATACCTAGGTAGTTGAAGACCCTATTCGTCCCATAAGGAACCAATTCATGCGCCCCATCGATGAAAATCACCCCTCGCGTCTTCTTGCAACTTGAACCTGTATTGTTGTCGCCATTGACGGTTGACTCCAGTCTTTTGATGATTTCTTTACATTCGGTAACTACCTCATCGGCCAGCCGTGCGCCTGTCGTTTGCTCGAATCTGAGATTGGGGACGACTCCCAGTACTGATAGAAACTGAGCATACAGCTCCGCGACAATGGATTTGCCTGACCCCCTGCTGCCCATGAAGACTGCGCCGAATCCTTCTTGAGCTAGATTTACGTCCTGCCGGCGAGCAGTGTCAACTAGATGCTTGATCGTCATGAACTGGGATTTGGCCTCTTCTAACCCAACTAGACTCATCAGACAATCCAGGGCAGAATTAATCTGTTGTTGCTTAGTTCTCTGTTGCTCCCATTCTTGACGGTCGAGAGAGACAACGACGGGCCAGGCGCTTCTTTGGACGTCAATTTCGAGGCTCTTATCTTCCGTCACAGAGTTTTCATCGTGGGGATCGTTATCTGTGCGTGTGATTGCAAACGTTAGAAGCATTTGGAAACCTTAAGCTGCTGGAAGCGTGAGACTCACCGGCCTTTTCAGTCTCCTCCGTCGCTTGACTTTTACAATCTGATTCAGCCTGGCGGAAAAGACTCTGACGTTGAAGTACAGCACATATGTCCGTGAAGCTCATTTGGGAGCTGGCCTTGCTGATTCTCCAACCTCGTCCAACAAGGAGTGTGATGGCCCTTTCCACGTCGCCCGATGACCACAGTTTCTTCCCGAATGACTTGTAGGTCTGGGATCGATCTGAAGAGGCCCAATCTGAATGGAATTTCAGCTCAGCGCAAATCAGGTCTGACGGGAGGTGATATCTCATGAGCCGGCGCATGCGTTGGGTGTTGATGATGCCGGTGCGCACCTCGTTCCGCTCGTCCCAATCGAGAATCTTATCTCTGGATGCAGTCACCGTCGAGCTTCCTGTAGCTCCAATCTTGATAAAGGCTTTCATGCCAGGTCTGTACGAAGAGCACTTGGTGGACAAGAGAATCGCCACGGCTTCGCCCTGCTTGCGTCTTGCCCGCACCTTTTCCGCGATGCGAGTGAAAACTCTTCGCTTCGTGCGATTTCCCAGAGCTTAGTCCAACAAGGAGCAGTCCATAATGTGGATGAGAACGGCATCGGCCTCATCTCCTTCCTCCGTCTTGGAGTGCCTGGCTGTTTGTTTCACTTTGACCGCATCAAGAACTGTTGATAACACCTCCTGGTTGCGCTGCCACGTCTTCTCATCGGCCTTGGCCTTGGAGCGGGTGGCGAAGTAGTGCTCCAGAAACGTTGTAAATGATTCCATCTTAGGCTCCCAGCCTGCGGTTGTCAGGTTTCCCTCCCCGGCCCTTTCTTTGTCCTACTGATGGAATTCACAGCCGAGCTCTTCCAGTGTTTCAAGATCGAAGGTGACCATGGAGATGCCCTTTGACGCTTTAACCGCCTTCTCAACGGCTTGACTCATCCAAGCCGGCGCCAGAAAGCTAGTGTTTTCCTCTTGCACACGGAAGACAATGGTCGATTCCTGCCTGAGCTTGTTGTTGCGGAAAGGCATGAATGATGCGCAAATGACATCGCGAAGCTCTGAAAACGTCTTGTAGTGCATCTCGTCCGGAGCTTGTCCTGGCTCCCTCTGCTCGTTCACTCCGTTAGGTTTGTCGCCTGGCTTCTCAACACCTTGAAATTCTCCGTCAGCGAGCTTCGTGTGTTCGCAATCTTTGCAGTTGCAGAAGACCATTTGGTCCGGGATCGTAGCAAGGTCCTGACTGGTTTTGACATTTTGTTCCATGAACCAACTGGGAAGCGCGTATGTCTTTTCAGATGAGCTTATGTTTGGGGCTTCATCCTTAAGAGCCATTGGGCCTTCTGTACTTCCCATGTCGTCGCTTCCCATGTCGTCGCTTTTGCAAACCAAATTGCCTGATGTAGGTTGTCGATGATCAACAAGATAGTTGGCGAGGCTGAATGTTGACTTGGAAGGGGCAAAATCTTCGTCGTCAAATAGGGGAAGTGTTTGTGCTAAGTCCTCTTGGGCAGAAGCCACTTGATGGAGAAAACACAGAGGAGTGCGGCAAACGAGTGTTCGGTTCTCGTTTGGCCAAAAACAGTTGGCTTTCGAGCGTTTGCAGTTCGTGGGGTCAACTATTATGCTGCAGTGTGACTCAGCCAGGCATCAACAATTTGTACTGGGGCTACCGAGAATCAGATGAAAGAAGAGTCCAAACAGGCTGCAATTGATACTGTAAGTACTGAACAGAGTACGAGTAGGCAGTAGCTAGAAGGTTCGGTGAATGCCACTTTCACTATGCGACAGCTCTACTAGGGTATCATCTAGCTCCTTGATATGTCACAGAAAGGCCCAGCTTTGAGGCTGCTTAAACCGCGGCGAACTCTCCCTTTTCCTGATGCAGTTGATGCGTATCATGTAATCAATGGGTGGATTTGCCAAAGCGCTGCCGAGCACTTGAGTCCACCGTGGCCGCATGCTCAACCCACGCAACATTATCACTTGTGGGATGTCCCGTCCCCATCATATTCTTCCTCCGAAGCTGTGCCATCTAACTGCGGATGGTCTTGTTCAGCCTCAGTAACCTAAGTGGTCTCGTTTTAATCTGTACACATATGCCTCTTAAGCAGTATGCATCCAGTCCCTTCATACAGTGATAAACGCTTAAGCACCTAGCGTTGAAAAAAAGAAAAAGAAAACACAATGCCGATAACAGTAGGTTTCGAACACAATTGTAGCTTGCGGCTAAGCAAACAATGTCAGTAACCTAAGTACCTGGCAGTTGAACCAGTTCCTCTCCAGGTATAGTCGTTTGCCCAATGGACGCAAAATTACCAGGCACTGCACATGTCCCTCTATTCCAGAAGAGTCCTTCCAAGGGGATGCCCAAGATAGACTAGTTATCTGGCACTCCCTCATTCGAAATGCTCGTGACTAGGCTTGCGCCGTAATTCTCGATGTCGCTGGTTAGACACCCCGCCACCACTCGTGTATGTGTCTCGCCAAATCAGCGGTGAGACTTTTCTCCAAATTTTGGACAAGTACTCCCTGAAGTTTGTGTCACGTATCTACCTTGGAGGAGATAATTGTCTTGGAACACATGCCTGGTAGAAAATGGGTCTCACGGGTCCGTTCCCACAAGCCTGTATTTTCCTCGAAGACGGAGGCCATCCAAGTCGTAGAGGCCATATAAAATTACATATGGCTGAAGTCACCCTTAACGAAAAGTTTATCACCTGAAAATCCCCTGTATTTAAGTTTGATGGTGGATCAGCAAGAAATGGTGCTTCAGCTCCTGGCCCGGCCAACGACTCACACATGCTTCAACTCCAATCAAAGGATGCATACGATCGCACAATATCTCAGTGGACTTCCATAAATTTCTTCGTAAGACTGCATTAAATGCTCGCATTATCATGTAGTATATGCGAGTCTTCCCCTTTCTGCAGGCTGACGGAAATCTGGCTCTCCCAACCGCCCACCCTTCTTCCACATGCTCTCGCAAAAGTCAGAAGAAATCCCTCGCCAACGGCCTGTTGGAAATAATCGCACACTGCAACTACCCCATTTCGACGTGTTCCTGCAAGTTCAGGAATAAGTGTCGCCAAATACCGGAACGAAGGGTTCAGGTTCTCGATGTCGCTCCCAGCATAAGGTGATATATCTATGCGCTGCCATCAATCCCGGTCCATGTACAACCGATCCCCCGATCATGACTTCCAGCATAGCAGCTTTTACAAAGACCCTGGGGCCGTTCACGAAAGCATGGGCCCAGCCAGGCCATTGCACCACTGGCCTCGCAGCCGACAACCAGGAGGCGTGGCTGGATCAGCATTGCATTGATACTCTCCCGGGACTGCCTGTCCCAGCGCGAAGGTGGCTGCATGCTCCTTCGACGGTTCCAAGAACACTGGGGCCGTCAAATTCTACTTTCCTCCGGGGCCGTCTGAGACTGCCATCGGCTGCTGTCCATCGTTAGTAACAATTAGCTTCGGATTTTCCCTCATCGCATTCTCTCCTCCTTTGCAAGCTTTCTTGGCTCGCAGTAGGCTGATCAGTCAATACGAATTGCACAGAGGCTTCTTCTGCTACGGCGAGCATAAGTGCGCGCTGTCCATCTTCTCATTAACAGTACCTACAGGGCATTTCTCCGGCGGCAGGACCGTCGACCTAGCCACCCTCTCAATCCCATATACCACTACCGAGAGTTCCTCCGCAGCGACGATATCGACGTTCTCCGTCTACGCGCCGTTGCTACAACTCATGTACCAAAGCTCCGACGTCTCGCCGGCAACAACATCATCCTCCACCTCGACGACGTCGACTTCGGACGGCCAAGGAACGAGCTCATCCAGAAGCCGGGGGCTGTCAACGGGTGTGTCGGCGTGGGATTGGGTGTCGTCACAATGGCCGTGGCCGCCGTCTTTTGGTTCTGGCAGGTGAGGCGGAAGAACACGAAGGCGGCGGAGCCAGACCATCGGTCAAATGCCGTGAACTTCCGGGACAGCAGACCCGGCGACTCGGAGGCCAAGAGCCCCCTGGAGCTCCAAGGGTACAATACGGTACCAAATATCGATTCGCGTACGAGGTTGCAGGAGATTCAAGGCGAAGTAGTGGATGGGCCACACATGGATGCAGCACGCTTACAGGGAAAACCTCCGGTAGAGTTGGCATAGTGAGTGATATGGTTCTGCTGAGGTGAGAAATCTCAGGCTGGAGTTGACAGAACTATTGGAAAGTTGGATACCTATAGACCTGGCTGATTTTTGAGGACTGCAGATTATGCAATATAGGCAAACATGTGGGAAGCTCGCTCTGCTCTAATCTTCACGTCTATACTGCCGTCACTCTCTGCTGGAGTATGGTCACACCTTTGGACAAGATGGCGTAGTCACAACGAAAAGTTCTACCAACTCCCAGTGGTGAGAAAGATTTACATAAGTTACTAGAATTGACGCA
Organism: Diaporthe vaccinii; assembly: GCA_039880775.1. Lineage (NCBI taxonomy): Eukaryota > Fungi > Ascomycota > Sordariomycetes > Diaporthales > Diaporthaceae > Diaporthe > Diaporthe vaccinii. The sequence continues at coordinate 642,422 of JBCEDN010000003.1, forward strand.
TGCACTTGAGAAGCGCCAAGGCTGTTAAAACTTTCTCAAGGAATCTGCCTGCGATGATAATACAGTTTAAGAACCAATGAGTATGCAAGCACGTCTCATGACTCTTCATTTCATGTTTTCAGCCTAGCTGATTACAACGTGACTAGGCATCATAGAATGGAGATTGCGCTTCGTCTACAAGCATGACCCAGACTTCAAATGGTGCTGTGATCCACATATCAGCAATTTGATTCGCTAAAATATACTGGTTGGGATGATTGAATGTAAGAACAGAATCTGATCGACATATTATTGCCTCTTGCTGCATTTGCGTTTGGGGCCCCTTTGGGTTCGGTGTCTTTGGGATCCAGTCAGCAAGGCAGATCTCACCTATTTATACCAGGACATGCTGAAAGACAATTTCAGAAGAACACCGCCCCTGGCATAGAAATGTGAGACTTCTCCTGCCCATATACCTCGGTAGGCATTATTGTGTACCCCTCCAATACCCTGATCCGAATACCATTCCTATTCAATCTTCTTCATTAAGACATGGCGAACTCCACAATGGTTTTAGAACCGCATCAATCGGGATCTTCCAGCTGTGGAACCTGGCTAGGTCCTGTTCAAGATGCCTGTCACCTTCTATCAGATCAACGGTTGCCCAGCTCTACTGGTTTGAGGTCGCCAGCGTTGTCCCCCGAGAACAGCGGTATTGAAGATACGATAGTGCATCCGGGTTGTACATCGGTGGCTAGCACCCTGGAAAATTCAACAAGCACTTGCCGCGAGAGCCTTGACTCTGCTGGAGAGTACGCCCCAACCAGAAAACTGCCACAACGGCTGAGGACCTTCAAGTCTGGGACGCTCCTCAACAGGTGTCGACGTCAGCAACCCTTCCGATCCGAGCCCAAATTGCCGCCACCAACAAGCTCGAACATTTTCAAGCTATGGCGATGGGAGATATTCAACTGTGTCCTTGCTACCGGGATTCTTGGGTCAATATACGGCATCCTCCAACGCTATGATGATCAGCGCATGCCAGACTGGGGCACCACGATCAATCTGAACACTTTGGCTGCCCTCATAGCCACTTTACTTTGAGCGCTCCTGGTATTCGTCGTGGCGGAGATTATCGGCCAGGCAAAGTGGCGATACTTTGCTGGAGAGGGACGACCTACAGAAGAGCCACCTGTGCGACGGCTGATCCAGACAAGTCGCTTCAACGTCGCTAGCCAGGGCTCACTGGGTGCTGTAAAGCTGTTGCCCACGATCTTCGGGACCCTGTGACTTTACTGGCGGTCATGATCATGATTGTGTCGATGGGTACGGGCTCCTTTGTGCAACAGGCAATACAGACGCAGTCCTGTCAATTTGCGGTGGATAGTGTCGCTGCATCCCTCCCGATATCTAACAACGTCACCGCTAGGTAGAGGCGGAAAGAAAAGTGTGTTTGGGCCCCTGGACATCCCCAATGTGCTCGCTGCCCTGTCATCTGCCCTCGCCGCAGATAGCGAGGAAATAGGTTCGCCTCTATCTGTGGGGTCCCCTACTGGGAATTGTACCTTTCAAACCTCAATTGGCGGGGTGTACAGCACGCTGGGAGTGTGCAGCTCATGTGTCGATACTTCGTCCCTGATTACATCGACTGGGTGGACATTTTTCAGGCAGGAGTACGCGCAGGACTACAACCGCAGCACTGGAGAATACATTGTTACAGGAGCTAACATGTACTACACGGCGAATTTTACCCTTCCCATTGGAAAGCATGTTGAAGCCACATTCGACAACATCACTTCGCCGTATACACAGGCTACAAAACTCTTGATGACGGCCTCGGCGGACTTGGGACTGAACTGGGCTGGTGACCTTGCCAGCCCGGAAATGAAGGCCTTGTCCCAGTGGGCCCTCGCAAACGTCACCGTCCTCACGTCCAATTGGCTTCCGACGAGCACCGGGTATACAGACTATGTGGCGGCTACGTGCACATTGTACCCATGTCTTCGTTCGTACCATGCCTCCGTGACATCGGGACAGCTGCGGGAGGATCTCATCAGCACGGCTCCCGTGGTGCCGAACGTGGCCGCCTTATTTGCGCCAAATATCACAACCGAGGCAATTCACAAAGAAGTCTCCGGCGACAACTGGTACCCTTCTATCTACAGTACAAATCCTGTTGCCCAGTTCCAAGCCGTGAAGTCTCCCTGCCTCGTGAATAACACAGTTTGGACTAAGACGAACCAATCCTCCACTCTCGACATGCAGCGCCTGCTTTTCCTTCACGCTACCCCCAACCCCAGCGGGGCCCAGAGTTTCACGGTCGAAAACATTACAGCTCCAGCAGAGTGCATATACACGATGGACGTTGTGGCGGTGTCAGACTTTTCGCTCTTCATGATGAATACCTCAAGTTCTTTCAACGGAGTTTGCTCGGCGCAGTCGAGTGTCAACAGCACTGGGAACACTATGCAAATCGACTGTGAGGAGAAATACTGGCTTGCAAGGTTCTATAGCGATGACGGAACTACGGCCGACAGTATCATCAAGAGATTCGAGGCTTTCGCAGATCGCCTTTCGAACAAGATGTGCATGGGTCTTCTTAACGATGCCGAATCTGTGTCTGGCCAAGTGCTCCAGGCAACTGTGTGTTCAAAAATTCACTACAGCTGGTTGACGTTTCCAGCGGTGCTCGTGACTGTCACCACCGGCTTACTTGCGTGGACCATGTTTCAGAGTTCGAGGCGTCGAGGTCGAGAGATGGTATGGAAGACCTCGATTCTGCCATTCCTGTTTTATAGCGAGCGATTCGTTGTGCAGAATGGTGAGGATGTGTCGGCCTCCTCTGCCGAAGCTTCGCGGAGAGATGAGGCGAAGGAGCCGCTTCTGGATCTGGACCGGATGGAAGCGGATGCAAGACAACGGGTGGTGCGGTTCAATGCGCTCGAGTGACTAGCAGGCAGTCTCCAGCATGACCAGTCATTGCTTATGGCGGTTGTCGGACGCCGCTATTCAGGCAGTAATAATTGCAAGATACGCTTCAAATCTATGCCGAGGTTGCTATTCCGCCCAATGCTTCGCTATGCTGCCACAGTAGAGGGTCCTATAGATGTAGTCGGGCACTCCGAACTACATGCTGTCCTCCATCTGCCTCGAACGAGCCTTCATAAAGCCATCCCGCTCAGACCTCCCGCCCTTGCTCTCGAGACCCATGCCCCGCTCCACCCATTCCACGCTTCCCATCTCTGTCAGCCGGGACAACGCGCGGAAGAAGGCAAACGCCTCCTCATCGTTTGCGAACAGCGCGGACCCCTTGAGCTTGTCCGCCTGCTTGTCCGGGTCCTCCATGATGTCCTTCATCACCTGGCCCACCTCGTGACCGCCGCTGCCGTCATGGTCGGACCCCTTCAGGAGCGTCTCCGCGATCTCGTCTTTGGAGGTGAAGAGCTCTGTCAGGGGCTTTTCTGTCGTGAGAACAAGTTTTGCGTGTGACTCATATACAGCATCGATGAACGTAATGAGACGGCGGGCTAGGTCTCGCTCCCTGATGGTCATCCCTGGCACGTCCGTGACGACAAACGCGTCATAGGAGCGCGTCAGCTCGATAAAATCGGCGGCCGATTTTGGCTCTTTGATCAGCTCGTCAAATGTGAACCACGCGCAGCGACCGCTGACCCGGGGTACGAAGATCTCACGACCCCAGACGTGCTGGACCTCGGAGTGCGGCTCGGTGGCCTCGGGATCGCCTAAGAAGCGGAACCACTTTTCGGCGTGGTCTGCAGCGTGAGCGTCGAGCGGTGTGTGATAGACTCCGGATGGAGGTCGGGGTATCTTTCGGTAATCTGTTGGCGAGTCGAGGTTGATAACGTGTAATCGGCTCTTGAGGAGGTGAATTGCGGGGACGAAAGACTCGCGCTGAATGCCGTTCTTATACAACTCATCAGGATGTCTGTTGGAAGTCGTAACAAGAACCACACCGTGTGACATGAGTGCCTCCAAAAGTCTGCGATTCAAGATGTCAGCTCGTGGGCTACGGGACCTGGGCCGAGAGACTCGTGTTCTCACCTCCGCAGAATCATGGCGTCTGCCACGTCGGTGACTTGGAACTCGTCAAAGCACAGAACATTACCGTGCTCCGCGATATCTGCTGCAACAAAGGGCACGGCGTCGATATCATTTCCGTGCTCCATCTTCATGCGGTGCAACCGCCTGTGTACGTCCTGCATGAAGTTGTGGTAGTGTATCCTCGTTTTTGACCGGACGGCGCTCGGCAGGGTATCGTAAAAGAGGTCCATCAACATCGTCTTGCCACTTCCAACATCACCAAAGAGGTACAATCCTCGTGGTAGGTCCGCCGGTATGTCTTGCAGCGCGGCTTTCGCCTTGCCCCCTCCGAAAAAGGAAAACAGTCCTTTAGAGGGTTTCAACGACTCAAGGGTGGGGTGGACGACCGGTCGGGCCTGGTAATGCCGGAGCTCTTCGTGCAGGTGCTGTAAACTCTGTATGATGCCTGTTTCGTCACATGTCAGTGCATGCGCCAAGTCGACAACTGTTTCGTGGGGAAATTGCCTCGCTGGTGCTCGTCGTTCTTGAGGCGGCCTTCGGCCACGCGGCGATCGTATTCTTGGATAGGACCGAAGTCGTCGTGGTTGACTGTAGGATGTCAGCAGGTATTAACAAAAGATAGATCCCATTCTGTGGTCGAAGCGCACCATTTTCCTGTGTCGCAGTGGCCACCGACGCCCGCCTCCTCTGCCCAGCTGGGACGAGCGCCGGGAGAATGGTGCGTGCTACTTGCGCTTCCGACCTTTGCGCTGACCGTAACGCGGATCTCTCTCCTGGTCTACAGCTTGTCCGTAGCGGCCTCGTAGATATTGAGCGTTGCCTGTGGCTTCTAAAAGCGAGATATGTCCGAGGGGTCGAGGCGACGGTGCATCGTGGGGTCGTTCGGGCGGCGCATGCGCGCATTTTCGAAGAGGCGGCGAGAATGCCGCGGAAGGGGTCTAAGGTGTTGACTCTAAGTCTATTCGACGCGCCAAAAGCATCGCAGGCAAACAGGAATTGGCGCCGTGCGGGTATCGAAATCCAGTAACGAGTTTAAAGATGTGTTTGCTCAAAGGAAAGTTCGCGGTCTCGGCATTCAATTCAGAAGGAAAAAGGGCTGGATCCGCGCTGACCCACCGCTCTCGGGGCCAAATGATGGATCCTAGGCCGCTGATCACGACCGACCGACAGGGGACTTTGAGCGACCTGACGTAGGCTTGTGCAACGGCAAATCACATGCTACGGGTTTATCTTAGCGGGATCAGTTGACAGCGACCCCTGCTGGGCTTTCTGAACGCCATTCTCAGTCTTTAACACTTCGGCAATCAATTCGGGATCAGACTTGCGAAGAAATACTGGGCACTATTACAAAGTGCAGAATACCATTGTCAAGGACCGCAGAGGAGTTTATGCTAGAGAGAAAATCCAAGGATGTACTGTAATCCCAAAGGAATTCACCCTACAGAGAAAATGTGAAAGTGTGTTACCTAGACCAGATGCATGTGTGCAGGACCCCGGCGATTTGGACCTTTCACAACCAGCCCGAAAGGCCCGAGTGCTAGAGGCAGAGTTTCTATTATTGATCATGCTATTTATCCTCTTCATCGAAGCTGGTGGCAATGACCCTCCCCTCCATTCTGCCGAAATCAATCTCTGCCTCTCATACCCCATGTTTAATCATGGGTGCTTCTCAAGGCTGAGCAGCTGACCTTTACCGATAACGCCGTTTTGACCACCATGATGCAGATGCAGTTGCCCCAAGTATATATGCCACTACCAAACCTGAAATTCACACAAAAGTGATGGCTCACCACCAACTCAGTAGATTCCAGGCACAAGCTTCCACTTGACGTCCTCCTTATAGCGGCCCCACTGGTCCTTGTACCGGCGGCTCATGTAGTAGTCGAGCGAGACGATTCCGTTTCCGATGAAGTTGTGCACGTGGAACGAGACCACTGCAGCACCGGCCACCCAACCGCCAGCTGCGAGGGCGTACCCTCCTCTCCACAGGGTGTATCCGGTGTAGTTGATGTGCCGGGCCCAGCTCCAAAGGCCCTCTCTGCAAAGCCTGCCCTTGTGCTCTGGATTGTCCTTGAACCTCTTGCGCTGCAGCTCTGAGCCCGTCTCGAGCAGAATACCAAGAATATACAAGGCAGTGCCCACAGCGACCGGCAGCGACAGCTTGGCGCGGGTGCCGGGCACAGGAACCGTCAGGGGTCTCGTCGAGAGCGCGGCGGAGGTGGCAGTTGTCAGGAGCAGTAGAGAGTTTGCGCTGTTGCAGAAGGAGTTGAATGCGGAAACGACGAGTGCGGATTTTGGCTGGAATTCCTCTTGCGATATGTACGTGAGCCAGAAGATCTGCTTCGCCGCAGAGCCGACAGCCATTCCAAGAAGGATAAGACGTTCGAGGGGGAGGCCGAGCTGGTCAATTATCTTGAAGCCCGTTCGTGTGATTACAGTTGCGCTGAGAGGTATCGTTGATATGCCAAGCTTGGCGAGGAATCCCGTCCCGAGTCCATGGGCGAGTATGCGATACTGGAGCAACGGATCGAGCGCGCGCAAACCGATAAAGGTCGAGGTGCCAAGAGGACTTGGTCGCTTGACTCCTCTGGCAATGAGGTCGGCCTTAGGCCTGTATGGTGGTGGTGATCCAGGCATCGTGTACTGCTCGAGGCTTCATGTGGCCGGAGAGTACAAGTGAAGGAAAGGCGCAAGTGCAACCCAGGCAGGAGAGAACAAAAGGAGGTTGCTATCTATGATGCGTCAAGTGAGACAACTCATCAATTTGTATGAAAACGGACGCTAGGCTTGTCGGGATGTCTGAGCTCAGACTGAGCCTCGACAATCAGACCACATGTGAGAGCGCAGCTGAGTCGCAGATTCCCCCCTCCATTCCTTCCGCACCAACCCCCACTAGGAGACTCCCAGTCCGGCCGTTTCCTCTTCCCTGCGCAGACCATCGAACTCCAGGAAACCAACAGGTACCCCGTGGGGCTATGGATGTACCTACACACCAGACGGACCACCTGATGATGGGCTTGGTTACCCGGCTTCCTTTCGTGATGGATGATCGTGGCACCACCGCCCCCGACATGTCATTTCACCAGGCCAAGACTATGCGGCCCCGCCCGCGATCCTGAGGCCCAACGCTCGATATTTCTGGCACTCTGCTTCGGGCAGAGGGAGGATTTTGGCCCGAAGCTGTGGTTCCTACCTTGTTCCAGAAGGGCTGAAAACAGACCGAATTGGCGACTCTGTGAACGGAGTCTCCTTAGACTGGATCCGTCACAGTGGAAGCTGTGAACGTTGTTTCAGCTTGCGTCATGACGCAGGCACACTCCGTATTGGACTTCGCGTTGAGTATAAACCCACTCATGGGAATGGATATTGCCTGCTGAAGTCTGGGTTGTGTGTAGAGAGGGTTCATGTCTTCATAACTGCACTCAACTTATACAAAAGCAGGGCAAGCCGTCTACGTACCTGGGTACATTTTACACACACAATGGTGCCTCGGCATCTCGACTCGGGTTCTTCGGTGCCGAGATCGGCGGATAAGGAGCTCGTTTCAGGATGTTGCGTCATTGGCTGCCTGCCGACCGACCGACTGACTGGTGACCGTCAGATAGGAGATTACCCCAAGTGACCGTTGCCTCGTGAGCAACAAGCGTCTCTCTTTCATCAACACATCGTTCCAAACATTCACCATGAGACTTAGCACATCCTCCCTCGTTGCGCTGCTGGCTCCGGCCGTCACTGCTCGGTTCATCGAGCGGACCGAGGGCAACAACGTACAGCTGTATCCCCAGGGCGTCTACGAGGAGTCCAGCGAGAAGTTCCTGGTTGAACTGGCGCCTGGCGACACCAAATGGATTACAGAGGAGGAGAAATGGGAGCTCCGCCGTGTAAGCCCTCGCACCTCATCCTCTCCCCAGCCGTCAGCCAGGCCTAGCTTGCATACTGACGACCACGCGATACACAGAATGGCCAACAGTTCATGGACATCACCGAGACCCAAGACCTCGGCGCATCCCGGCTCCACGCTTTCGCCAACGTAGTCTTCCCAGCCAAGGCCTCGTTCCAGGACAAGGTCAAGCCTCTCCTCAAGAATCTTTCCAAGACGGAGATGCACGAGAATCTCGAGAAGTTCTCCAGCTTCCACACCCGCTACTTCAAGTCCGACTACGGCAAGCAGTCCTCCGAGTGGCTCTTGAAGCAGATCAAGGACATCATCAAGGAGTCCGGCGCCGACGATGTTTACGCCGAGGCATTCCCACACTCGTGGCAGCAGAGTTCTATAATTGCGACAATCCCGGGCCAGACGAACTCCACGGTCGTTGTCGGTGCCCACCAGGATTCGATCAATCTCTGGTTGCCCTCGATCCTTGCTGCGCCTGGTGCGGATGACGACGGAAGTGGCACCGTTACAATCCTCGAAGCTTTCCGCGTCCTCCTGAGCTCCGATGCCGTCAAGAAGGGCAAGCTGGAGAACACTATCGAGTTCCACTGGTACTCGGCCGAGGAGGGTGGCCTTCTAGGGAGCCAGGCGATCTTCTCCGAGTACGAGAAGCAAGGCCGGGATGTCAAGGCCATGCTGCAGCAAGATATGACGGGATACGTTGAGAAGACTATCAATGCCGGAAAGCCCGAGAGCGTCGGTGTCATCGTCGACTACGTCGACCCGAAGCTCACCGAGTTCATCAAGAAGATTGTCGTCGAGTACTGCGATATTCCTTACGTGGAGACAAAGTGCGGCTACGCCTGCTCGGACCACGCCTCTGCCTCCAAGGCCGGCTACCCATCCGCATTCGTCATCGAGTCTGCTTTCGAGGACAGCGACGGCCATATCCACTCTACCGACGACACCATCAAGTATCTGTCATTTGACCACATGCTTCAGCATGCTCGCATGACCCTTGCCTTTGCTGTATGTTGACTGCGATCCCACTCGCTTTTGGAGACTCGGTGCTAACTTTGATGACTGCAGTACGAACTCGGTTTCACCAACTTTGCTAAGCTCAAGAGCGGTGTTGAGGACGAGCTGTAAAGAGGATGTTATGGTATACCTGGTATAGATCCGGGTAGGAAACATCGAGCGATTCCTCTTTGGTCGGCAGGGCCAGATAGATTCAGAGCGGGCGGGCCAGTGTAAGCGCCGCAGTGTATGGTATACATTGACGGGGGAAGGCTCCCAGGCGTTTATGCCAACACTTTTCACAGTTACTTCTTTATCTCTCCTCGAGTTTGGAGGTTTTAGGCACAGCGCTGTATAATCTCATGGAATGCTTTCTTCATCGAGAATCTGAATGGGATGTTCGCACCCAGGTCCGCAATTAGTCTGGCTGGAGGTTCAGTGTTATCCGAACCCTCACAAGCCTTGCAGCCCCGGCAAGAGATTTGTGATTAATAAGTACGACATTTGACTCGTCAGCAGATCATAGACGTCGTTCGCAGAGCCGTTCCCGAAAGCCTCAAATATCAAGTCACCAGAGAGCTCGTCACTGAAGCTGGGTGTTCCGGTATTTCCAGTACCCCATTCCGCGTTCGAGAAAGCCACGTGATGCCCATCAGTCGAGAACCTCTGCGCAAACTGGCCGTTATCACGACCCGAGATGCCTGCGCTGAGGGCTGCCTGCGCTGCGGGCTGCCTGCCTCGAGCCCTGCGCTATTGTCACACCCGAGGTCGTGCTGATCTTCACCAGCATCTTCTCTAGCCCAAATGCTATGTGGTGCAGGACATGTCGGTCGAAAGTCACCGACGTCTTCAGCAACGAGACCACGCACTCGAGCAGCTTGGTGACATAGACCCCCTCGATGCTCAGCCCCACGACTCGGCTCCACATGGTCGTACCCTTCATCAGAAAAGCAGCCGCGAACGTGATCATGGTGTGCACGTAGAGCGGTGTCCCGACTAGCGTCCTCCTCATGTGCTCTCCTCCTCTAGCACGAACGTGAGGGTACTTGCTGCGGCCGAGAGGTGGCGGCCTGGTTGATCAGCTGCCAGGGCTGGATGACCCAGGCGGCGAAGAAGGTGATTGAGGGCGCCGCGGCGGATGTCGATGTAGCCGGGGCAACAGGCCGGCGAGGTCGATACCGCCCGCGACGGCGTTGGAGCAGACGTTTTCGAACATTGAGGTGAAGGCGAATGCGAGGGCGAGGAAGAAACTTCCGGCTCGGGATGCAGAGGACCCCTCACCGTCTATCGCAAGTGATGTCAGTAATTATGACTTGAGGAAGCCGTGGAAAGAACTCATGATCCATCATGACCATCAAAAGGTCGGGAGGGTCTCACCAAATGTTTCGGTAGATCTTTTGGCAGGCTGCGGTGGTGACCAATCCGCCAAGACAAACCAGCACACCGGTGATCCAGTAGACGGACACCGTGCCGATGATGTAGTCTCTCTTGTTCTTTGCGTAACGGGAGAAGTCACTGCTGTTGGTCATACCGGCAGCCTTTTGACCGGTGACTTGGTTAATGCCCGCCATCATAAGCCATGAGACGCTCCAGCGAGAACCAGAAGAGACGCTCTAGCCTTGGTAGAAAATGGGACCGACACCCTTTGCGACGGTGAGCGACCAGATAAGCAGGACCACCATGCCCGCACCACATGCTACAGATGAGATGAAGAAAGGCTTCTTGAACCGCTGGGGTCGGATGAAGAGGAAGGGTATTGAGACAACCCAGAAAACGATAAAGCCAATGAGTTCATAAGTCGTCGTCGGTGTAGTTACTGGCGCTGAGAGTGTTGGGGATCATTGCGAATGAAGGCCATATGGCGGTGATGCAAACGCTGGTGGGTATCGTCAGCACTCAGTGGCCATCTTGTTGAGGTATCGTATCACGTCACGAGTTTATCGCCATTCCAGCCTCGAAATAAAAATTAATTTCACGCCTTTTTAATCCCAGGATCGCAAGTGAGCAACCTACATTGCAGAGCGTTCCGGATGAAGTTCAGCAGGATCTGCTGCATCAACGGGACGTAACTTGCCCGGAACCCCCATGTGTATCGGTTCTGCACCGTGAAGCCGATGTGCCAAGTCAGACCGCACCAAGCGACGAGGACCGCGAACAAGCAACACAAGGCTCGGGAGACGACGATGACAGCCACGGCTTGGCCGACGGAGAGTCCTTGGGTGAGGAATGTATTGGGTGAGGAAGGTATTGGGGGTCTGCGATGTTGCTACGTTGAGGGAAGATCTGCGGATCAAGGTCAGGACATCACTCAAATGTCATGAAGGTGGTCCTGTGTTTGACACTCACAATGACCAGGAACCAAAGAAATTGAACCACCCCCAAGTGCGACGAGAAGGCGGCAACGGGATCAAGTCCCGGTTAGACCATGCGCTGACCTCCTCATGCCGCGAGTCGTCCGACTTGAGCATCACCGCCTCTTTAAACCTTCGAACGGTAGTGTTTGCCATGATTACGCCGAGGAAATAAGGATGATTGAACCAAAGTCAGAGTCGAGTTGGAGGGTGCCGGCTATTTGATGAACTGTTTGTATTCTTTGACTTCTTCTACTAAGTTGGGACGACAATAGTTATCTTAGTGGGACAAGGGACAATGTGTGTTGTAGAGCCGGCTAATATATATATCATATAAACGGCATCTTATCTCGGTGTCCACCTGCAACTCATGGTCCTTGTAGATCACCCCATGTTCTCGCCTCTGACTGAAGCTTGGCGCTGACTCTGTTCACAATGACGGCTTTACACAATGCATAGGATTCGTTTTCAAGGCAAAGGGGGGTATGGTGGGTGTAGTGAGAGCTGTGGTTTCTAAATGGTTGTCAGCTGCGGACTATCCTACTCCCTTGTAAGCCTATGAGGAGGCTGCCGCTTTGACGATTGACCACGCCTCCAGAACGATTAACCGGCCGGCAGTGATCAGGCAGTTGTTCGTACTGTACATATGTACAGTATCTCCTGGCTGAGATGGCGCCGCCCTGCAGCGCGGAGTGCCTGTCCGGGCCAACCGCGCCTAACTTGTTTCGCACTGCTACAACAATACCCTTTTCGTTCTGTTTAAACGCCCCTGCCTTGTATCTGGCTTGCAGGATTCTCGTCGTCCCTATATTCCGCGCGTCGGCGCGGGCGTGAATCTCAAGGTTAAGAAAGCATGCTTGAATACCTTGTTACCGGGCCTCATTTTCAGTCCTCTTCACAGTATGCTTCCCGTCATAGTTCTATTGGTAAACGTTCGGATGGCACTTGCAACTGGGACTACAACAAGCAATCTGCAACCAGCCGCCTTCCTGTGCACTCATATATTACTTTCATAATGCTTTGGTATCGGGTCTTTTGCGCTTGCTAACGTCTAGCGTGAGGCATTTCATATTTAACGTCAGTAACACATGTCGATCTAGTCTACATGCCATCCCATCTATCTATAAGTTACCAGCAAACCCGGCTACCAGCGCAAGGGTAATACAAGATGCTCGTGTCCTGCACCAGCAGTTGATATGATTCCCATCTGGAGAATCAGGTTACAGCTTCTTGGCCGTAGTCTTCAAAGCCGCAGTCTTCACAGCTGTGTCCTTCTTGACCGGAGTCTTCACAGCTGTGTCCTTCTTGACCGGAGTCTTCACAGCCGTGTCCTTCTTGACCGCAGCCTTCACAGCCGTGTCCTTCTTGACCGCAGCCTTCAAAGCCGGGTCCTTCGTAGGAGCAGCTGTCTTGGTGGGCCCGGGCGCGGAGGACACCTTGGTACGCTCTGGCAGCGTCGCGGTGGGCCGCATGCCGGTCGGGGCCAGACCCACCCCCGGCTTCGTCTTCGCCGGGGCAGGTTGCTCCCTGCTGCCATGGCCGAGCTGATTGCCGGGTGGGCCTCCCGTGGGCCCCGTTGGGCCGGTTCCGCTACGCCCTGCGCCTGTGTTCGAGCCGCCGGCAGGCGGCTGGCCTGGCTGCCCAGGCTTTCCCCGACCTCCCGCGCCGCCGTTTCCATCGCCACCGTTTCCACCACCGCCGTTTCCACCGCCATTTCCACCGCCGTTGCCACCACCGCCGTTACCACCGCCACCGCTCCCGGCGGATCCCGCGGGGCCACCGCCCGGGGTTACGTAGTTCAGCCGGTACGAGTGTTGTGCGTCAACAACGAATGTCTCTATCCGCCTGAAGTTCCGGTCCTGGAATGTACCCTTATGCATGGGCATGGGGTCTATCCTGACTCTCTGGTTCTCGAGACCTTCGCTGATTCTGACGAAATTCTTGTCGATGATGTCGAAGAACCAGTAGTGGTCGCCGGTTCGCAGCTCAGGGTGACGAGGGACCAGGTTGAAGTTCTCATAACTCGTCTCTACGCCGAGTCCGCCGCCATGGCCTTGAACCACCTTGAAGTCATAAAGCCTCATAAAGGTTTGGCAGCTGTTGTAATGTTAGCGATGGATCAAAAAGTGCTTTATCTGGGACGGCAATTAACCTACATGAAGTCACGACAACCGTCTATCTTGTTACTAGGCGCCACCACAAATCTGAAGCGGGTGAGGTCTGAAGTATGTTGAGGTGGAAGGCCTTGGTAGCGGCCCCTTATGATCTGACACCAGTCCCTGATCGTAAGATTTTTCTTCAGGAGCGGGAAGTCAAAAGCCCCACGGGCTGCCAGGGAAGAATCGGCATATGGCAAAGGCTTGATCTCGAACGTGCCAGTCTCAAATTCATCCTCTGAATGCCATTCCATAGACAGTCGGACTCCCTTGTAGTCAGGATCGGGCTGTTGAAGCGTAGCATTGGCCTTGAGATTAAAGACAACATGAGGCTTGACGCCATTAGTTTGGAGGAACTCAACGCTTAGGTGCGCTACCTTCCGGCTGGTGAGAGCGTTAAGGACAGGATCCAGTCCTTCATCAAGATCCTCAAGTTCCCAAAGCGCTTGCGGATTGTGAGCCATTACGAGCAGGTGTAAGTTGAAGCAAGAGAACAAGAAGCTTGGGATTGGCTGTCGATAATTGAATGTGGTAAAGAGTAAAACGAAATGAGTATGATATACAGAGCACATTCGATTCAGCCAACTGCGGCACACACGACGCCTTATATGCTCTGGTTAGACTTCTACATTGAGCCAAGATGAAGATGACGTCGTGAGAAAAAGACAGTATGGTCCTCGATCTCGACAACTGCGCCGCGCAAACGGGCTTCATCGAGACCCAGAGATCAGTCTTAGAGCCCGGGCAGCTTGAGCGGGGCTTGATTCCATGTTTCCCTCCTATCCTTCGGTGGCCAAAGTGGCCGCTCGTTGGCCGGCTGCGGCTCAGATGGTGTTGTCCTGAATCGCAGGCCCCTTCTGAGATATTCTCGTCAAATCCCCAGCAGTATGATTCTATACTTGGAGTTGCGCCACAGACCTCCTCCCAATCTGGTGCGCGGCCAGGCCACCTGCAGCCAAATTCGGCACAACCAACTGTCAAGTAGGCCCACCCAACTGTCACGCCGTCCCAACCAACTGCCACGTCGGCCCACTCATCACCTTCAACCCGCCCACCAAATTAAGTATGTTCTTAACAATTTAATTAGCATACTAAGTGCCATTTCCTTTCCTGGGTACTTCAAAGTCTACTGGGCCCTCTGCGGCGTCTGCGGCGTCTGGGTCCGTTGCGGCGTCTGTGCCCTCTGCGGCGTCTGCGGCGTTTGTGGCCCCTGGGCTGTGTACATGTACTGTCGAAGTACTGTTTGGATTATCAAAGTATTCAATTACGGGTTGGCTGAGTTCTTATTTTAGAACGCAGGGTAGCTTACTCTGGAGTGGGCGGAAGGTTCGTGTTGGCCGTGTCCTTCCACATTCTTGAGAGAGCAGGAGACATGAAATCTGCAGTCTATTTTGGAAAATCACGCCCATCTAGACAACAATAGAAACAGTGGTAGGAATATAGGAAGGACAGGAACATGATGTACAGAACTTTTGCTCTGGCCAATGTTAGCCGTTGGACAAGCGAGCAGCTGATTGGTTGGTCCCGCTTTTGGAGACTGGCTGCAGGCGGACAGACTACTTATTTGACGCTGGCACTCCTCGCCCTTCCCTACTTGACAAGTTTCCCCACCTCTCAACCATTCCCAACGCCCAGAACGACAACGCTCAGAACGGCAACGCTCAGAACGACAACGCCCAGGACAACAACGCCCAGGACAACAACGCCCGGAACAAAATGGATCCAACGCAGAATGCAGGCGAGCAGGCCTCATCTAAGCGACAGCTTGTCTCAAGCTGGCGTGAGGACGAGATTCTTTCCGTCTTCAAGCAGACACCCAAATGCAAAGCAAACGGCAATTCCGTAACAGGCTTTGTTTTCCCCGTAAAACATCCTATTGTTTATGTCAAGTTTTGCTTTCCACCAGCGCGAGGAATGGCAGAGGTGAAGAACCATGATTATGCATTCAGAGCGCTCAAGGCTATGCCACCAAACCAGACACAAGGCATTTTTATCCCTGAGATCTACCGCACATTTCAGAGCGGTAACAGAGTCTTTATTATCATGGACTATATAGATGGAAAAACACTTAGGCAATTACAAGAGCAGCAGGATTGGGACTCCAAAAAGAAGACATTCATCAACGATATTGCAAGAGCTATTCGGCTACTTATGTCAATACAACCACCTCCAGGGCAAAAGCCTGGCCCTGTCGGTGGTGGTCATATTAGGCACCCCCTGTTTAAGGATGATATGTCCTTTTGCGAGTACTCATCAGTTGAAGAGCTTGAGAAGCACCTAAACAAGGTATGCAACCATGAAGGTCCCCTATCTGACCCATTACTAACACATATATCACCTAGGTGTCCACCATAAGAGACAAGGCTGCCCCAACAGTGTCCCTTGAGAAGGATCTATGTTTTTACTACAGCGACCTCTTTCCTGGCAACTTTATGTTCACTGCTGCTGGTAACCTCTATGTTATCGACTTTGACCAAGCTGGGTTTCTGCCTCTTAGCTTTATGTCTTTTGCTTTGGCCGAAAGCCGCTGGTCACCTGGGCTTTGGATCAAAGGCATATTGAGGCTCCCTGAGCATAATCTTGATGCTATGAAGAATATTTTCTACTGGTTTGCAATAGGTGTTTCGTGGCTTGGTGAGTTGGCCTCCCATTTTTGTCCAATATCCTTAGTAGCTAATTTTACGTTCGGTCTAAAAGGTCACCCGCGTCCTGAAAGGAGGAGATATTAGAATGGTCTTATGTGCCCATGGAGCTCCCTTGCCAAGTCCATGAACAGGTTGTGTGCAGAAGGCGAGCTGAACTGGCATAGAAGAGGAAAAGGAAAACGGCCTTGGTGATGGAAAGGATTGAGGTGGTTGATAGGATGTCACTTTCAAAATGTAGGGCTAATAGCTATAAGTGCTTCTCTACCCCCTGTACCATCCAGCAGCCTGGAAGGTTCATTTGACTGTGCCAGAATGATGGATGAGTACATGACAAGCAGAAGGTAGGTACTTCAGGCCCATTAATGAGGCCGGTTCGGGGTGTATTCGTCTTCAGCGCCTTGACTATCGGATAATGCACCTGAAACTCTCTCACCATTCTTTGTGTTGTCTGTCAAGCACGGTCAGGATGCTGCAGTCAAAAAGGTCAACTTGCTGAACTGAGGAAAAGCGGGTGACAAGGGCAAGAATCCAGTGCTTCGATGGCATGTTGACGATGCCCCCCGCGGCCTGAGGGTCCACCAACATTGGCAGAGGACTTTGCCGGTAGGTAGCAGCAACGCTGATTACATCATAATCCCCCCGAACCTTTTCAACACCACCAAACCCCTCATGATAGAAATTCACTGGCGAGCCACGCACATATACCCCCACATCAGGCCGGAGGGGCGTCAAAGACATGCTCGAAACTGAAGACGGGCTGGAAGAGCGCCTGAAAAATGAGCTAGAGCTCCTCGAGGCCATATACCCAGGGTGCATCGTTTTTGACAGCAGCGGCCGCGAACTGAAGTACTCCCCAACATCCGACGGAGACGGTCTTATCAAGGGAGTGCTCGTCCTGAGATTGCCAGACCACTATCCGGCCAAGGGTCTGCCGGACCTCATCACGGCAAAGGACGCGAAGGGTCTGGACGCTAGGACGCAGGTCTCGGCTGCCTTCTCGGCATTGGCGGTCGTCGAGGGGGAGGAGGCATTGGATGCTTTCATACTCGCATTCCAAGACTTCATCAACGACTCGGCGAGGGATTCGCCGCCCCGGGACACTGCGACCGTCACATCGGCTGAAGTGAGGAAGCAGCCTCGCAAGACGGTGGTGATATGGCCTCACCACCTCCTCAACACAAACAAGCGCAAGCTCGCGCTAAGCCCCGGGCTTGACGCGGGGAGCGTGTCGGGGCTGACGAGGCCGGGCTATCCGGGCGTGATGGTCTTCACCGGGCCCGAGGATGCTGTCGACAGCCACGTGGCCGAGCTGCGGTCACAGAGGTGGCAGGCGTTCCAGGTCAGGTATGACAGCGAGCAGGATGGGGTTAACGGCACGGGGGGTGGTGATGACGATTGCGACGACCTCGCCTGGGGTTTTGAGCATTGTACGGGGGTCTGCGAGGTTGAGAGCCTGGGGGAGATGGCGCAGGGGATCGCGCGGGCTGAGCACAGGGAGACGTTCTTGCGCGTCATGGGGCTGAAGTGAGCGGCCAGTCGGTCAAGGGCGCAGTCAAAGATACCATCCTTGCAGGCAAGCAAGTCCGAAGGTACATTGCCGCCAGTTTTTGCTGCGATGGTAGCCAGCAGCATGAATCAAGGGGATAGAGAATACCTCTGAGGATGCCCCCAGTATACCCTCAATATACAGGAGGTACCAATGCTAACATGATATGGACCAATTGTTGCTCAACAGCGTGAAACATGTTAGTCATGGAATAGACATCGAATTAAGTGTCACCATCATATTTCTCCCTTTTCCCTCACGTCTTTGGCAGTCATCAAGTCTCTCCCGCTCCTCTTTGGGTGGAACTTTAATTCTGTTGGCATGGATGTACTTCTGCCGAGCTTTTCACGTGGACTTAACAGATCTTGTTAAATTGTTCAATTCACTCATCGTTTTATCAAGTGAAGCCTTTATTGGTCGGAGCATGCCTTTTTAATCAATTCCGCCACGTGGAACATTTGGTGATCCTTATCCTTTTCAAGCGAGCTGCTGGGCTTGGAATGCTCGTTTATAAACTCATCTGGCAACTCGACGTTTACCCCCCTGAGTGTGAGCATAACCTGGCGCCGATATTCCAGCTCGCCCCTTTTCAAATGCATCTCCTGCTGCACGGACGGCCAAGCACTCGTCAGCTTCCTCACAAACCTAGCGCTTGATGCTTATGTACCATCATGTCAGCCGCAGATCGAGCGTATAAGTGTGAGACGGATTTCACAGTCACAGTTGCATCGAGCGTATAGGCGTAATTTCTAGTGTTGAGCGTATCCGCGTATTGTCGTGAAGAAGGCTAGTCAATTTTAAGGGCAAATAATTAGAAAGATTCCGTAAAACAGGTAGTTGCTTTCTCATAAATAAGTGCTGTTTCGCAATGGGCATCAAGGCGAGGCCTCATACTTTGGGCCACTGCTCCTAGATTCAAAGAAAGCTTCGAATCACACACAATGTATATCTCCTTCGTCGGCCCGCTTCTAAGTGGCCTCTTCATAGGCTGTACCGCATACCCAAGTGATCCGTATGAGTACATACCCCCCACCGAGAGTGATAGTAAGCTGGCCGATTCGATTACATTTTCAAGGCAAACAGACTGAACATGTCGCAGGTCGCTCCCCATGCCCGGGACTCAACGGCCTGGCAAACCAGGGTTATATCCCCCGCGATGGCCGGAACATCGACCCGGCCCAGCTCGCAGAAGCCATGCTCGAGGTGATGAACCTACAAATCGCACCCTTCGAAACCGAGATCAACAACACCCTCGCGCACTCCACCACCGGAAATAGCTCCACCTTCAACCTGGAGGACTCGAACGTCCACAACGACATCGAGATCGACGGCTCCCTGTCCCGCAAGGACTTGTACTTTGGAGACAACATCCATTTCGACCACGACATCTGGGCCCAGAGCTCGTCCAAGTTCGAGGGTGATATAATCACCATTCGCACTGCCGCAGAGTCCAGGCGGTATCGGACTCAGATGGCCGAGGCGGCGGGGGTAAGTAGATATGAGCCTTTGCCTTTAATCAAGCCCGCTCATGGGAGCTGAGTGGCCGGATGAGAGAGTAAACCTCTCTTTATGCAATTGATGGCATAGCTCCGGCCCGGCCCTCATGACGGGTCGAAACTCACCAGAAGCAATCGCTAACCGAGCTTGA
This sequence comes from Diaporthe vaccinii, assembly GCA_039880775.1. Lineage (NCBI taxonomy): Eukaryota > Fungi > Ascomycota > Sordariomycetes > Diaporthales > Diaporthaceae > Diaporthe > Diaporthe vaccinii. The sequence goes on from JBCEDN010000003.1 coordinate 661,700, forward strand.
TGTCTAGAACCCGACCTACACGCCCATCCCATTCATCGCTGGGCTTGCGCCCGCCATCTACATGTTGGTCTTTGGGGGTGTCAATGCTACGCAGACCCAGAGAGTATGGATCGAGTCGTTTTTCCGTAAGTTATCTTCGCGATACTGAGTTCCATATGAACAATAATTACTGATATTTTTCGCATGTACAAGGGGACCGACTACCGACTCATCTGGGCTGGACTAAATCGCATGTGGAGCTCACGCAAGAGCATCTCTTCGTCTTGTCTTCGACCATCGCAGCTGTACCGGCTGCTACCGCAAAGCCTTGATTATGTTTCAACTAGACATAACAGAGCTGGGCCTATTCAGGCCTCTTTGGCACTATACAGAAAGAGCAGAGAAGGAGTGTCAGAGTAAAGTCAACATAGTACAGAACCTCTCTGAAAGTCCAATATAACAATCATGATATCTTTTGAGAGGAAATGTCTCCTGATTTCTGTCACTTCTCCCTTTGGAATCCCTCCTCCCATAGGCGTTATGCGTCTGTTACAAACATGCCTTTTTCAACACTGTAATTTCTATTGAGCTTGACTGCTACTTTGCCTGTAACTCGATGGTGTTCCAATGCAGGCCGACATCCGACATCCCAATGGATCCAGCGTCAACCCGACTAAAAATCAAGGACCTCAAACGGCGGGACTGGTCGCAAGGACGGTAAGGTTCTATGCCAATCAAAGGGCACACAACTAAGTCACTCTCTTTCTCAAAAAGAGGTAATCGAAATCCTCAGTCTCCCCAGTAACCGGGTTCGCCCATTTGTACGCAGCCACGTCCCTGGCGAAAGACTCGTACCCTTGCCCCTCGTACCAGTCCTGTATGGGAACCTTCGGTGCTGGTTTACCCTGCGCGAAATACACCTTCTTGACGAAGGCCGGCTTCATCTGTTGGTCCCGGGGCATGGTGTCCAGGACGATCCACCTTGCGCCCAGGGGCTCCTGGGAGGCGAGGTGCTCGGCGAGACGCATCGCCTCCCGGCCGAAGCCGTACCGCTGGAGGGTCCAGGAGACGTAGAGCCCGGCGACCCAGACAATCCCGTCGTCTGTGAGGTTGAGGTGGGCGTTTTCCTCTGGGCGTAGGTCCAGAGCGACGTGTCCGATGGGGACGAAGGCGCGGTTGCTGGGCGTGCGCGGCTGTTGCCAGTGAGTGGGTGCTGTGTCTGTGATTGGAGCTGACTCCTAGATGGTCCAACATTAGATATGATGCAGGTGCTTAATTGTAAGATCACGACGGTATTGGGCCAGTTGCATACCTGCAGATTCTCAGCAATGTGCTGGGCGCTGAGCGTCTCCCGATCTGACAGGTCTTCAGCCAGCCCCTTTTGATTCTTGGTCAGCAACTGAACGGAAGTCCGCACCCTTCCGCGACTGGGTGATGCTACGCACAATCCAGTAAAGGGTCTTTTTACCGGCCCTTCCAAGTTCGGCCCATTTCTGGATCTCGTCACTCCTCCATCCACAGGCCAGCCGTTGCAGGTACATGCGTTGTTGGTGCTCTTCAGAGTCGAAATCCCAGGGGATGAGATCGATTCTCGGCCTCATGTCTGCCATTTGAGCCCAGGGAATGAGATAGACTCAACTTCGCCTCTACCACTTGTATGCTTGAAGTTTTGATGTGAGGTGAAGATAACACAAGTCCACTTGAGGGAATCTGTAACTCGGGGGTGGAGGTAAACTGATGCCTGTTTGTCTGGATCCGGGCCGAGACGCCAGAATCTCACTCCCGAGTAGGGGTCTTGAAATGCAGTCTCGAGATCTCAGGGGTCAATCAGGCGAAAGAACGATATTCTTCTTCCTTATATCTGCTCTTGGTGTTCTGACTCATGGCTCACGCTCATGTGTGCACGAAGCTGTCAATTGGTTGAGGGGGAAGCGCAACTGCTCTCGCTCCCATAAGCACCCTCCCTTAGTCAGCTGTCTTGAACACACGGCATCCAGACAAGGGCAGACAAGATAGGGATGATCACGCAAGAATGGACATGTTGGAAGCTAATAGTCGATGCAGCTACTTTCATGGTAGTCTAGCCTGATTTTGACAACAGCCCGATTGATTTGTTAGGTAAGGGGCGCAGCAGGAACATGAATCCAGGCGTCGAAAGGCTACAGCCCGAATGAATGGTATGCTACGGGGATTGCAGCGGTAGGTACTAGATCTCTGTTGGCAGAGAGCAACCAACAGGTCTGATGTGATTTGTTGTTACAAGCCAACCAGGAGTCTAGCTCGGACCTTCAGGTTATTAGTCCTGTGATTCTTTCCATCTCCTCTTCCTTCTCTCATACCGCCGCAATTTCTCAACACCGACCGAATACTGTGTCTTGCTACACGTCAAACCCAATGGCTGCTGCCGACATACCCCGTGCTTTCCTGCCATCGCTTCAACGGGCTGTCCCGCTCTTCATAACATTGGTGAGCCCCAACGTGCATTTTAGTCTCAAGTTGGCGTACTGAACACGATCCACAGTTCTTAGTTGTACTCGTGTACCATGTCTCGTCCGATCCTTTGCGCAAGTTCCCCGTGTCGTGGGCAGAGTCCTTTCAGAGCACGCCATGCGCAATTTTGCACCAACCATGAGTGTTGAGGTTGACCAGTTCTTACGCGAGCTCCTTCGCTCCAGCAGCAAGAACAAGGACGAAGTGGTGGATATGTCTCGCCGGTGCCAGCGTCTCGCTGGAGATGTGATTTGCCAGCTCGGGTTTGGCTATCCCCTTAACACACAGACAGAGACAACTAACAGGCCACTCTTGGAGGCCTTTCCATCTATAACTGGAAGGATGGCGCTCTACATTCAGGAGTTGTGCAGGCAAGGCGGTAGCCTACCTAGAGACCAGCCTAGCGGTGGCGAGGACGCTGTGGTATTTTGACTTTGAGAAGGCCCCTGGTGCGGCTGGGGAGGTCGGTGGTGGTGCCCCGGGAGGAGACAGGCTGCGTGCCAGGCGGGACGAGTTCCAGTTGAAGGACGTTGTCGTCGCTGACCATGACCGCCCCAATTTGATCTTCAAGACTCGGGGAAGCTTTTGGAAAGAAATAGAGAAGGTTTGAGGTACGTGGCAGCTTCTATAGAAAAGTGTGCGGGGTCGAATGAGATGTGTTCGAGCCTACTAAGTATATAGTTAGGAAGATGGGTGGGCAAACCTCGGGCCCAATTTGCTAACTCTTTTACTCCTTGAGAGTACTTCGACCTACCTAACACGAACGTTCCTGCCCCAGCAACACACTTGCAATTAGATTGGGCCCTGATGACGGCAGCCAAGCGAGATGGTGAAGCGTCTGCTTCGAGCTCTGAGTTTACCGCTAAACGCGTATTCCTGACCTGCGACGGCGCTCCACCGGACGAGTCGGCAAGGAGTCAACCCCGAGCAAATTAATTGAAGCCGATCATCTCACGGATGCAAGACTGTGGAACTTCAAGCGTAAAGAGTACAGTTCCAGGTCGAGACAGCCGCTGCGGACTCGCTCGGTGTGACTCACTACCCCACACCATCAAGCTTCCCGCACTGTCGCCCACGAGCTTGCCAAAAGGGGTAACTTTGTTTGAGCGGGAGGAGGCCTGTCGGTATCATCCCGTCCACGGGATGAGACTGTAATCTCATTCCCCTGCACGATCTGGATATAAGGCGAGATCTCAGGCACACATATGAACGCGACAATTCAATAATCACCTCCGTATCTCCTTGTCTGCCTTAGGACAGAACTCGTGTCGCCTTACACAAGCACTACACCCAAACTATCATCGCCAATTTCTCTCTTTTCAAAACTCGTCATTTCTTGTTGAATTCACAATGACTTCCATGGCGGCTGAGTCCGTGGCGACGATCCTAGTCTCCTGCAAACAGACACGCTTTCATATCGAAAGCCCAAACTACCGAGAGGTATGCTCCAGAGTGGGCCCTGTGCCTAGAAGTTTTACCAGCTTCACCTATTCGAAATCTCGTTCTAAGAGCCAGTGGCTAGCTGGATATCGAGGGGCTCAATATCACCGTGGCTTCGGCCGGTCCTCCTGGCGTCAAGACTCCGGGAGGAAAAGGCAAGACGAAGGCCGCCAAATCTGAAGGGACCGAGATTCTGTTAAATGCCAAACTGAGACTCAAGGCTGGCCAGAGATACTCACTAGTCGGGAAAAATGGTTCCGGAAAGTCGACACTTCTAAGGGCCATTGGGGAGAGATTGATCCCTGGAATACCTGAGCAGACCCGGATCGCGATGCTACAGCAGACCGAGGCTGATGGTTCTAACGCCGATTTCTCTCCGGGCAACAACGCAGCGACTTCAGGCTCTGGAAATACCATCCTTCAAGAGGTTATAGATAAAGCAACGGCAAAAGACGAACTCGAGCGAGAGATCGCAATCCTGGCCGATGGAGTCAACAGCCCGGAAGGGCTGGCGGCGGTGAAAGCACTGAGAAAAGTCAAGCACGAGAGGCTGCAGAAGCAGCTTTTTGTGGTTGACAAAAATGCACGGCTCCGCAGTGGTGCTCGAGGGATGCAGGCTCGGAAGGAGCTCATCGCTTTTGAGAAAATAGTCGCAGAATCGGCGGCGTTGTGAGTCTCAGTCAACTCGAATTGCAGTCAAAAACAGTGAGCACTAAATACTTCACAGACAAGAGCAAAAGGATGAGGAGATATCAAATGAGACACTGGAGGCTGAGATCCAGGAGGCCACGGACCTCCTCGCAGAGCTCCAGGTCCAAGTAGAGCCATCAAAGATCGCGGATATTGAGTCGCGGGCCAACAAAATCCTCGCTGGACTTGGATTTTCACAGGCCTACAAGTCAAAGGCCGTGTCTGAGCTCTCAGGAGGTTGGAAGATGCGAACAGCACTGGCCATAGCACTGTTGCAGGAGACAGATATCCTGATCCTCGACGAGCCGACCAATTTCCTGGATCTTCTCGGCATCATCTGGCTGCAGCGCTATCTCCAGTCCCTCGAAGACTTACCCGATCCCCCCACTCTCATTCTGGTGTCCCACGATCGCGACTTCACGTCTCTATGCACAGATCTCCTCATCATCAAGGACAAAGACCTGGTGTATTTTCATGGTGACTTCCAGACGTATGAGTCCAGCACGGCTGAGAAGAAACTGCATCTCACCAAAGTCAAGGAGGCCAAGGATAAACAGAAGGCCCATATTTCGGCCACTATTCAGCGCAATATGCGAGAGGGAAAGAAGAATGACGACGAAAATCGAAGTAAGTCTTTCTTTCACCGGCCAGGTGATTTGAGGTTCGATGTTGTGAGACGCATCAAAACGAAGGCCTACTACTGCCACCCCTTAAGCCTCGCCCTCTTATAATAGCCAAAAACATTGACTGACAAATTTTCAGTTCGCCAGGCCAAGATGAGACAGAAAAAGCTCGACGACCGCTGGGGCGTAGAAACTAGCGCCAAGGGTGGCAGATTCAAACTCAACAGAGACCTTCAGGGGTATCACTTCAGCAGCCGCGCCGAGGTCGAGATCCCGCAGGATGAGAGGCCGCCGATCATCGCATTGCCTGAGCCACCCGAACTGCGTTTTCCAGGGCCGCTCATCTCCGCAGAAGGCGTGACGTTCCGATATTCCGCAGGAGGGAGGAAGGCAGCCGCATCGTCTCCGGCGGTTCTGCAGGACATCAATCTCACTGTGGGTATGGGGGACAGGATTGGGATACTGGGCCTCAACGGCGCCGGAAAGTCGACACTGATCAAGCTGCTTGTCGACGAGGAGAAGCCCACCAAGGGGACCCTTACGACACACCCGCGGCTGAAGCTTGGCTACTACAGCCAGCAGGCGGTCGAGCAGCTCCAGCAGATGGGCCGATCCGAGCCTGACCTTACCTCCCTGGCGCTGCTGACGAGGGAGGTCGAGGGAGACCTGGATGAGGGCGAGCTTCGAGGCATGTTGGGGTCGCTGGGACTCCCTGGGCGTTTGGCCTCTGACGTCCCCATCCGCAAGCTCTCCGGTGGGCAGCTGGTGAGGTGCCAGTTGGCCAGGATTTTGTGGAAGCGCCCGCATTGTCTGGTGCTGGACGAGGTGACGACGCACCTGGATTGTACGTATTCCCACGTCTAATTAAATTCTCTCTGCTCGATGTGTGGAAATGTGGAAAGAGTATCAATAGAACTCTGTTTGAAGCTTGCTAACATGATACAGACGAGACGGTCACCGCGTTGCGTGAGGCGCTGAATCACTGGGTGGGCGCCGTGATTGTTGTATCTCACGATAGATGGTTCATGAGGGATGCGGTGGAGGGCCTCGTTGACGACCCGAGCAGTGATACGGACGAGGACGACGAGGAAGAGAATTTGAGGCGGAGAGTTGTGTACAGGCTGAAGGGTGGCATACTCACAAAACTCGAAAATGGTGTCCAAGAATTCGAGGATCTCATGGAGAAGAGAGCGAGGAAGCTGATGGAATCATAAGATACTTATATGTTGGATGCACAGTCAGGACCAGTGCCTCACAAACCCGCCGCCTAGACACTACCTAGGTACCTAGATACCCAGGTACTGCTAGGATATGAGAGCAGCAGGATAAGAGCAGTTTGATAAGCCCCCTAGGGGGAAGCTACAGTACCTACCTAGGTACCTAGGTACCTAGCCTTCCCCGCATATCTTGGCCGTACTTTAGATGCTCCCTTGACCTCAGCCCTACGGTTAGGCAGACCCCTCTGACGCCACCACTACTACCAGCAGGGCAGCTCTTGAGTCCAAATAACAAGTCTCGACCCATCTCAACGGCGGAGGCCTGAACTTTCCAACCAACCTTCTTAGCCACAACGTCCCTCCTAGCTCCCTCCATTTCTCCAGTACCAGATAACAGACAACACACCACAGTAACAACACAGTGAATAGCCCCAGATCGGAACTCATCCAACCATCGACATGGCAAGCAACCCGCTCAGCCCGCAGAACGTCCTGCAGGCCATGGCAGATGCCCTGCCCACCCACCAGAAGGATGATTCCACATCAGACATGAGCAGTTCCGCAGAGGCCATTGCCCTCTTCACACATTCCTGCATGATCAAGCTCGGCTTCCGACTGCTTGGCTTCAACGAGGACCAGAAGAACGGTACCCATGGCCTCCATCCTTCCATCTGTCCCAACATGTTTGAGCTGACTTGCCCCTCAGAAACAGAGTGCCAGGCACTGGCGCCCCGTCTTCCACCAAGATGGAATGCCTCTGTCTCATCCTACTCCTTTCTCTACGCACACACCCAGTCCTCCATGCAGTTTGTCATCAAAGTAGACCGCATGGGAGGCAAGGCTGAGATCCGCGGGCTCGCGGTGGGCGACGAGCGCATCGTGCGACTCGAGGTCACCCCAAGGGACTATGTTTCCGGCTCTGCGCTTCCGCTGCGCATCACCATCGACGCCGACGGCAACGAGGACCGCAGTGACCTCCCATCAAAACTGCAGAATGCCTTCATTTCCCCCGAGCGGATGGCCGACCTGGCGGCCCTCCTCAAGATCAACATCATCCAGAAGCTCATCCCCGGCCTGCAAAAGGAGGGATACGAGGACTCGAACCCCGACGACAGGGCAGCGCGTCAAGACGCGGACCGACAGGGCCGGGAGGGCCCCAGCAACCCACGCCAACCCCCGCCCCAGCTCCCGGAGCCCGCGCGCCCATACCCCTACGATGACCCCCTCGCGACACCACCGCGCAGGCCGGTGCCAGCGGGTGAGTTTGCCCCGCCCGACTTTGAAGACGAGTTCGAGATCAACAGGCCGCCGCGGGGCCCACTACGCATGCCCGGCGACGGCCGCTCGCCCTTCAACATCGGGCACGACGACCTTCACCCTCCGGGACTGGGACCGCATGACCCCCTGCGAGGCTCCTTTGTGCCCGGCGGAGGCCTGCCGAGACCAGGTGGAATGGGCGGCGGCATGCACCCCACGTTCGACGATCCGCTGTTCCGGGGTCCAGGCGGAGGTGGACAGGCAGGGTACGACCCACAGGCGCCGCCCGGCGCGAGGTGGGATCCCTTGGGACCCGGCGGCCCAGGACCGAGGTTCGGTGGCGGGCGGCCCGGTGGCGGAGGCGGTTTTGGAGGCGGTAATAATCCCTTTGGCGGAGATATCATTTGAGCAGAGGCCGCGAAGCGGGGAGGGGCTGTTCGTATTCAAGTAGATATTCCGAAACTGCCACCAGAAAGGTTGGATGAGTGCAGCTCTTCAAATGAACATTATCACCACTCCCATGTTCAGGTCCGTCTACAATACAATCTCACGACCAGAGGTCTTCGAAAGCGTGCTCGCTGATACGTAGCCTTGCCTTTCTTTACCTTTTCGTACTCTGTTGCTTCGGCTGTGCCATTTGTATCTGTATTGCCCAACGTCTTCTCGATTGGTTGCCAGGGTTCTCTTCACAGTGACAGATACCAAGCAGATGAGTGTGATGAGCGTGGTGATTCACCAATTCGGTTCTATCTACTTTGTTTTTTTCTCGATCCTTTGCGATTTTAGGACCATATTTATTTACCGAGGTGTTTAAAGGGGTTTGGGGCAGTGCTCACAACCTTCCGAAAATTTGTGTGCATGAAGTTGAAGAGAGGAGGTATCAAAGCAGAACAGCAGCGCGCGTGGAACAATCATAATCTTCCCGCCCTCAAGCATCCTGTTTTCCAACATTCCACATTGAACTGGCGCGGTGGTATACTCTCGAACTGGCCTTTGGAACAACAACCACCAAGGATTGGGGGGGAGGGGGTAACTAAAAACAACTTCGACACTACCTTCGAGCTTCTATAACGTATCCATCACATCCTTCATCTTGGAGAATCAACTTCTTTCTCATTGAGCTGTTGCCAGCTCATTCAGCTTACTCTTCTCATCCTCCGTGAGCATGCCGTACCAGTTTTGGAAGTCAGCAATATTCTCCCGCGCAGCGCGCACGAAGAACTCAGACAGGTACTGCTGTGTCTCGTCATCCCGCATCCTGCTGTTAGCACCCTCGGCCAGGTTCATGAGAGTCTGCGCATTGGCTCCAAGGCCGACGGTGTCGAACTCGTCCTCCCAGCCCTCATCGCCGTCGTCCTCGTCCGCGTCAGCAAACTCCGCCGCCGCCGCGGCAGCAGCGTTGGCCGCGCCCTGAACACCGGACGCCGAGATGAGTTCCTCGATCAGAACTTTCAGGATCTTGAGCGTTGCGGGTACCAGGGTGTACTGGTCCGGGTTCTGCTTAGCCCGAGACCGCGTCATTATCCTGCCGTCGCTAGGCTGCATGATAAGATCACCCTTGACCATGGTCTGAGCCAGGCGTGCGTCGTTCAGCGAGTACAGCTTCGATAGGGCGATGACATTCTGCCGAATTTCGTCATAGCCCGCGAAGTTGACAGAGTTCTCCAGCCACTTGCTGAGCACCACCTGGAGGCCGTTGTGACCACCAATGTCAATGTTGCTGAGGAATTGTACAACGTCACCCGCCTGCATAAGTGACAAACGTGCGAAAACGATAATGAGAGACTGGATGAAAGGGGCAGCCTCAGCAGTTGCCAGTCGGTTCGCCACGGCCTGCAACAGCTTTTCCAGGTAGGGGCCGAGACGCTCTGGGCCTGCCTTCTCAACAAGTTCTGCGGCAAGGCCTCCAACCTCGGAGGCCGCATTATCCTCGATTCCAGGGCCCAACAGCCGGTCAATTATGATGAGACATGTCTCTAGTCCGGACTGGCCATTCTCGTCGTGCCAACCAAGGACCTGATGGTGATCGTGCATCAACATGTACTTGATCGCTTCTGCGCCTGGCCGCAGAACCTCGCCCTCAGGCGACTGCTGCAGCATGTTCTTCACCTTGGGCAGAGTCGCAGCCACAAAGCCTGCTGGCAGGGGCTCAGAGCCGTTCTGTACGAGTGGGACCAGCAGCTCACATGCCAGAGTGAGAAGTGGATCGTCCGAGGTCATATCCGCAACGTTGAAGGCCCCGGTGATGGTCGGCAGGACTTTGGCGCACAGAGCGGCGTAAGATGCCGAGTCTGACAGACTCTGCACGAGCTCCTCGAATGCCTCGCACACCAAAACCGTAACTTGAAAGTTCGATGCACCGTGCTTGGCAATCAAGAACAGCAAATCGATCGACTTGATGTCCGATGCAATCGTAACCCTGGGGTCGATGCCAATGACTGCTCTTAGTGCTTCGGCGAGGGTGACCAGCAGATCGTCGGCATCCATGAGGTCAGTCATATCCTTTCCGTCAAGGAAGCCGTTGATGGCCACCAGCATTGGTACTTGGCGGTCCGCAGGCACGTTGCTAGAGCTGACGAACCCTTCGACAGCCTTGACACAAGCCACTTGGACAAGCTCAGAGCTGTCTCGGCTGACAGACTCAATCGTCTTGTCCACGATACCAGCAACCGGAGGGAATATCTGGGCCAGGGTGCTAGCTACCAGAAACCCTCGAGCGCGAAGGAGGGGCTGATCTTGGCCTGTGAAAGATCAGTGGGATGTCATCGTACGCAAGGCGGGGTGTGGAAGATAACTTACCGATGGAATAATCAATCAATTCCATGTGGGCCTGGGCAACCTCAGGGGGAACGGCTTCTGAGCGATCTTGCAGATCACTGATGAGCATATTGAACAGATACAGGCAAGCTTCTTGCGAGCGCCAGTCATGCTCGCCAGAGAACTGGCTCTTCGTGTAGGCAAAGAGGCCTTCCAGCGCCCGTTGGTGGAGCCATTCTCCCACCTTTATTAGAAGATCTCCACAAGCAGTGCGGGCTGTGTAGTTAGCAGTTACCTGACGAAGGTTAGCATGTGCGTTAATTGAGATCAGATTCTTGTCAAAGATGCGGGCAAGGAAGTCGGGCACCCTGAGATATACAAATCCCATTCTCAAACCCATCAATGGAAACACAAAAGGATGCAGAAAACGTACCGAAGTCTCCTCGGCGAGATAAAGGGAAACATCAATGTCCCATAATTCCTCTTCCTCATGAGTGATCCGACTGTAAGCTACCAGCAGCTTCATCAGGTCCAGTATCCAGGGGATTTCGTGAGCTGGCCCTGCGCCGAGCTGGGCCTCGAGTTCTTTCTGCACTGGTGTGGCCCTCATGCACTGATTGAGGAAGTCCAATTCTTCCAGGATCAGGAAGTCGAGGGTGTAAGGCAGCCCATCGGAATCCTCCAGCCTCCCCTGACTCCCATTGTCTATGTAGTTCGACTTGTAAGAGTCCTGGAGGAGCGAGAGCTCGTGCCAGGCAGCCTGGAAGAATGCAGTGCTCTGGGGCAGCAGAAGTGTGGGGAAGACACTCTTGACCTTCATCAGCGTCTTGACCACCTGCAGCTTGAAGGCGATAATGCCGTTCCTGTATTCCCGCTGTGTGGGCTCTTCGGAACTCTCAGGCAGTTGGACCTGGAGCACCTGGGAGAAAAAGGGCAGCCAGTTCTTGAGAGATTCCTCGGCAAAGCCCTTGACCTCCTTGGGGTGGTCATCCTTCACCATGTCCATGAGATCGAAACAGCCGCGGAAGACGTGTACCGCGAGAGCGCGAAGGGTAGGCTTCCGGCCGTCGTTGACGGCGACATTAAAGACGTTGTCGATGATGGGTCGGGCCATGGAGAAAAATTGGTCCTCGGTCAGGCTCTCCTCGACGATGTCGCTCAGGACCTTCAGGGCGCCGTAGAGGCGGATGTCGTTGCCATTGGCGATAACGCTGAGGAGGGACGGGAGCAGGGAGGGCCATTTCTCGGGGAAGTCATTGTTCGCAATCTTCCCAACGGCATAGCTGCGCGATGTTACTGACATGGTCCCGCGATCAGAGCTGGGACTCGCGTGGGGAGCCTTGGGAAGGGGGGGAGCACGGCGTACCTGACCGAAGCCTTGACCTTGCGATCAGGCTCCTCACTTAGAGCCAGTTCCAACAGCTTGTGACGCAGCTCCTCCTTTGTGGAGTCGGGGATGGGCACCAGGGGCCCCTCGCCATCGTCGCCCTCTTCGCTCCAGTTGTGCTCTATGAAGCGGCGCAGGTACGCGAGGGCGGCCTGGCGAATTTCTGTGGAGACGGAGTTGTGGGCGGCGATGTTGGCGAGGACGACTGGGAAGGCCGGGTTGGTTTGGGCATGTTTGAGGTCGAGTTCTGCGCGTTTTCGAGGCTCTTCGGCGGGAAGCTGGGTGTTTGCGAGCAGCTGGGCCAGCTGGTCCTCCATGTTGGCTGCTTGCCTTGTTCCGCCTGTCGCTCAGACTCGCTCGTGGATTGCGGGGTCCAGGGGCCTGGGTGATTGACTGGTTGATTGCTAGATTATATTGGCGGGCTTGGACTGGGGCGATGAGAGGGTCAGACAAGAGGGCCGAGTGAATTAGAACGGCGTGGTAAACTAACCCGGGATACTCGAGTGATGCAGTTTGCTAGACGAGTCTGCCTGGCAAGGTGGGTTGCTGGCGTGGGAGGTTTTGGGGATTGGGGGCTTAAAGGAGGGACGGGGCGGGCTCTGGGCGCCTGGGTGAGCTTTTGGGTATGGTGGGGTTTCAAGCAAGCAAGTATTTATTTGGGTTTGGGCGTTGCATTGATCGACCAGACGCGTTCTGGGCCAAGTGCCCAGCTCTACCTCTACTGCAAGCAAGCAATTCACTCCGAGTCCTCTTGCGCCGAATCCTCCCCTGGCTCGCTTTTCGAGGTGGGATGGAAGAAACCTTGACCGGGCCAGCCAATCAGTGGTTGCAACAAGAGCTGCAGCCTTTCCCTCCCTCGACCACCTCACCATGCCTTTGAAGCTCGAGGACGTGACGCGGTAGAGTCGCGTAAATAGGGAGGGGAGACACTATCAGCTCAGGCTAGCCCAAAGGGGCTGCATCTATCCCATGCCCAGGTATAGCCAAATACCATTCCTATCTCAACTACACGCAATTCGCAGCAATCACGTACATAGAAGGCTCCCGCCTTCTCAGCTCTGGCCAGGCAGGCAACGAACAGCGAGGCAGTTTGTTCTGCCAGGACTCTCTCTTGTTTTTCCAAGTCACCATTTCGAAGATCGTGATCGAGTCAATACCTGCATCAGCCCCGGAATACATAGAAGTCGAGTCAAGAGGACAGGGTCTGACGCTTCTCTAGGTCGCAACTAATGCGGTCCTGGATAGGAAGCATCCTGGAGTGACACGCCTAGGCATAGCTGCCTTGCAGGTCACCTTGCCAGCTCACGGAACTTTTACCCTGGGTTTATTTCAAAGGTTGACACGGTCCAAAAGCAGTAACCATCAAGGGTCTGATTCGGAAGCTCAACCATGTCGATGCCACCTCCTCCAGTCCCCGGGCCCCTGCCACACGCCCTTCCCGGGGAGGAAGACCCACTGCCACCTCAGACAATCGAGGTGCCTATCACTGAGGCCCGCACTCTGTTCAACTCGTTTTCAAGCTTTCTCACCGTCTCCATTCATACCATCCTCTACTACCGCAGCATATATCCCAAGCAAACTTTTCTCTCTGCCAAGGCATTCAACCTCCCGGTGCACCAGTCTCGCCATCCCAAAGTATGCTCCTGGATCAACGATGCCGTAGATGCAGTAATGGCCCAGGCTGCCAAGGGGAGCGTCGAGCGAGTGGCTGTGGTTATCCATGCCCCGCTACAACCAGCGCCTTCCAAGGACTCACCAGATCAGCAGCTGGCCCCAGGGAGTGTCCTTGAGCGATGGATGTTTGATGTGTCCCGATTTCCAGCTTGGCCAGGCGGGATAGAAGCCATGAGAAATTTCCGCGGGGAGGAGAGGGGAGTCGACCAGTTACAGGAGGACGAGGAGGACGCCGAAGAAGAGGTCGGGAGCGGTGACGACAACCCGGAAGACGCAGCCCCAGACACGGCTGCCGCCGAGGGTGACCAGGCTGGATTGGTCAACTGGATTGATGTCGACGAGCAACTGCGTGGTGCAGTGCGCCGTCTTGCCTACGCTGGCGAGACCATGGAAGCCTTGCCGCCAGGCTGTTCCTTCACCGTTGCCGTTGAGCTACGAGACGAAGCACGAGCTCCGATCGGCCACCCTCAACCATGGATTCCGTCCCAGCCAGATCTTCAGCCGGGCTCTCGGACGCGGCCCCGGAAAGCCGTCGGTGCCGGTAGTACGAAAACGATTCCTGTCCGTACAGTCGAGGCCGGGCCACTGTTCTTCGAATGCTGGGTCGAAGAAGGCAGGACTAAAGGTGCGCTGCAAGGCTCGCAAGGACTGTCATCAGGATCATCATGAACAACACCTCACGGCGCATAATACAGTCAACTTCGAAATGGCAAGCCATACTAGAATTTCTATTGCGTCTAAAATGTGGCCCTGGATGCAGTAAGCAACCCTTAAAGTATCATTGCACCTCCAAACATTACTGCGGCTCCTGCTAAAACCGCGTTCTGCGTCATTCTAGGCACACCAGCAGTGACCAAACTGCTGCTCGGCTGAGAAGTAGCCGTCGCAGTGGCTGTTGCTGTCAACTTCTCGAGTCCTGCCGTTATAGTAACTGGCATGGTCTGGGCGCTAATATCAGCCAGTGTCCCAGTACCCGTCTCCGTGGCCATTGAGTAATCCGTGGCTGTGTTGTCGATAGTGAGGTCAATAGATGCCACCGACGAAGTGCAGCTGGCGGTATTGGACACAATGGAGCAAGATATATCGGCGGTTCTGTCCGTACATCACGTCAGTCATCTCGATACTGGCCATCGCTCGCTTGCACAGCTTAGGAACGTGGGAGTACTCACACCACATTAGCTTGCGTCATATGAACTTCCAAAACTTCAGGTCCCTCTATAATCTCCAGCCCCTTGCCAAGACCACACTGCAGAGAGACTGCATCTGTAGGGCAGGTAAGAAAGAACGTCGTCGCTGTGGCGTCTACACCCACGACTGAGCCCAGTATGGTCTGAGGCTCAAGCATGGGCAAGATGATATCAACTACTGAAGAGCTTTCTGAGCTGCTCGCGGAAGTGGATTGCGCAAATACAGAGCCAGCAGATGCAGCCAGCAAGGGCAGGAGAGTTCGTTGTGCCATGGTTGTTCCGGGATGTTGCAAATTATGCAAGGCTGCTGGCGCTTCGATTCTGATCGAATTCACAAAACGTATAAGTCGAGAGACTGAAGAGAACTACCGGTATCTTCCTCGTGACAGATGGGTGGCGTTGGGCTTGTTCTTTATTCAATGGCCTGAACGGAGCGCTCGCCAATGGTTACCCCTTAAATCATTCGGTTATGCTAGCCGATGAAGGCTGACCGTTGATGGATCAGGGTCCATCTCTAAGCCCCTGGTGAAGATGTCTTGGATGTGTCCACCTTGTGAGGCGAGGCATCTGCGAAGGGCGCATACGATGGTCCCTGTCACCTGTGCACCTGCTTTGCAGGAATCGCACAACAGCATGTCTGTGACAGCCTTGGAACTCGCCGAACACAGGTTGCGAATCGCGAAACAACAGCAATTGGGATGTACAGTACACAATGGTCAACGCATTTACTGTTGTAGTATGGCTCTGGCTTGAACAGCTCGTGAGCTGAACAACTGCATCTGACTCGAGCTCAGGATGTCGTTAACGCTGTGCTTAAATTGCACCGAGCTGCTCCACACCAATGAATGCAACGAACAACCTCAAAACAACAACATGCTGTCTTGTCAGTGCCT
This sequence comes from Diaporthe vaccinii, assembly GCA_039880775.1. Taxonomy (NCBI): domain Eukaryota; kingdom Fungi; phylum Ascomycota; class Sordariomycetes; order Diaporthales; family Diaporthaceae; genus Diaporthe; species Diaporthe vaccinii. Next base: position 677,294 of record JBCEDN010000003.1, read on the forward strand.
GTCAGGCGGCTGATCGACTCCGGCCCACAGCGGGCGACCAGGATCACGTAAATCCCAGATCTCCAGCGGCTCCATTGTCGAACTCAAACAAGACTGCTTGTTCAACGGGCGGGCGGGCAAGGAGGGCTCAGGCTGGCCAACGGCGAGCTGTACTCGGTGAGCAGCGGCAAGTGGGAGGGCGGCAGCATCCGGGACGCTGCGCCGAGACGGCCAGGCCCAATCTCCGAGGGGCGACTGACCAGCACGCTATCCCATTGCTTGATGGATCTTTGTCCAGGCTTGGCACCTCGTCCGCAGCGACGCCTTTGGCGGACCAATTCCCTACCATTACTGTCGGATTTTATGGGGTCCCCCAAGGCCTCAGAGGAGCGCCAGAGGAGCGATGGGCTTCTTGGCAAGGTCAGACAGCCAAGAGCCAAGACTTCCAAGTACCGCGGTGTTGCCAACCATCCCAAGACCGAGAAGATGGGACGGAAAGAGCTTGATTCACCTTTCCTTCTGCACGTCTTCTTCAATCACTGGGTCCTCTCTTGTCAACTCAAACCCGTGCTGTGCGGCTGCTCAGAGCTGGTTCGGTTCAGAGGGTCACGACCTCTCGTCCACCGTCGCCAATGACCCGATAGCCCCTAGCCCCTCCTTGAGACTGCTCTGTCTTCCCAATCATGAGGAGCCTGTGGCCACCTCTGCCCCTCTTGCTGATCGCTTTGGCGCCGGGCTTATCGCCGGCCGCCGCCCAAGACTCGAGCTCTCAGTCCACCGTGTCCGTTTATGTTCCTGGATACGAAACTCAGAACTGGGAAGACCTAGTCGGCAGCGTTGTTACCAGTGTATGTCAAGATACAGTTTGATAACTAAGCATTGACTTTGGTCATCAGAATTAGCTCTCACGTGTACTAATACCACCGCAGGACAGCACCGCCACGACGTATACCGTGTTCTGTGCTGATACGAATGACTGCCAAATCTCGGGGCCGCTGCCATTCACCTTTGCCGAGGGACCGAGCACGTTCCGTTACTCTGGATCGATAGAAAGCCAGCTGTTAGTCGTCTCCCGGCCTATGGGCCCCTTGCCCTTTGCCATCCACCACCACAATGACTGACTCGTTCCAGCACGGCCGTGATATCATGTCAGCTAGCATCCACGACCGCCGCGACGTGTACCGAGTATTCCTCATTCGGCTCGGATTTCAAGGAGAACAACATCACAGGCCCGACTGAGACGACCCGTACGGTGACCTACTCGGGAAGTGATGTCCAGTGGGGTACCTTGGTCTTGACGACGCCTGCGCCCGCACCTGCATCGCCGACCGTTGATAGTCCGGATGGTGGAATAGACCCCGCGGATACAGCGTGGTATTTTCCTTCACCGACGAGCACATCCTGGGCTGGCGGGAGGTCATATCCAAGAACCGCGCTGGTGCTGGGAGTCATGGTGCTAGCGGCTGCATTGATGTTGTGAGCGTCTACCTGGCCGAGCGGCTCTTCATATCATGCATCCATGAAAGAGATGGCGAGGTGGACAATGTAGCATATTGCCCTGGCGTTCGGATTTGGCATAATTGACGACGGCGGCTTTCTCCTCGCAGTTGTGCGTGGCAATACGAGGGATCACGCGAAGTTACCCATATTTGTGGAACATCTGCATCTTGCTGGAATGAAATTCAATACCCCCGTCCCATTCCTGACATCGCTTCCCGTGGATTGTACTGGCGCCTTGGTCTTCGCGTCAAGGGTATAAGCATCCAAGTCGCAAGGGTTAGAGCCGCGTGCTCGTAATTCCATCACGAGTCTCAATTGTTGGGACACGCGCGGGTCTCCTTGTATGACTATGGCGTATGTGGACTACTTCCTGGCAGACATCTTTGGAATGGGCGGTAACCGACCACCATTTTAGAAGTCGAGCCGCAGGCAGTTGGCCCAAATTAACCGGCGGCCGTTTCAAGTCAACGGCGTGGCTAGCATAGACCAGCCAATGGGGGCTGATGGACGCGCTTTTTTGGGACTCAGCAGCAACTGTACTATGCGCTGGGTTCCCAAATCTGGGGGATCGGCCCCAGGAACCCTGCACAGTCAAGCAACCGCGCACTGCCGATCTGGCATCTGCCATCAGGGGCAGAGACATGCATGCCGATGAAGAAACAAAACACGGCCAGGAACAGGGGCCGTCAAGTACCAAATGCCTCTTGTCTTCCACCCGAGCTCGTCTGGTGCGCCAATTGGGCAGCAGGCATCTTTTAAGCAGTCTGTCCCTGCGCTTAGAATGTGGTCCCTGTTCGGGAAAGGGGCTGATGCATACAAGATCAAGGTCGAGTCCAGGCTTTTTGCCCACCAGTCCACGACGGAGATGGCCTCGTCCCTTTGAGTGTTTCTTGTCATTGTTTGATTTTCTTCCACCGCAGATACCTTGTCCACGGTGACAGGCTGCGGGTCTCACCGTTCAACACGTGGGTTGTTTTGTGTTCCTTGCAACAATTGTGCGAGTCCAGCAATTGTCCTTCCTTCAAGTTTCCATTCAAGGCAGACGTTCTTTTCTGCTTAAGACCCAATCATCCTTTTCTCGTCATCTTTTCCTGTCTGGTCTCCCCATCCCATGAGTTTTGGTACTGCAAACGGAACCAGTCGAGTCGTTTGCTCGCGACTTTCTCAAACGACCACCTCAGTGCGACAATCATGACGCACCTCTCCACCACCATCGCCACGCTGTTGGCCGTCTTCACCAAGAATGTCCTCACCATTACCCTCACGCCTCCTGCAAACCTGAATCTAGGCGAGGCCAGTAAGTCTCGCAAATAACCTTGCGTTATACCATGGCTCAAAGCTGACAGCGTCCCACAGCATCTATCAAAGGCGTGGCCAAGACCATTGCAGAAGGCGCTCTGTCGTACTACCCCGGCAATGCGACGGTAAGAGATACCTCCTCTTAGCGGCAGCTTGAATTTTCAGGCGACCCAATTGTTTGCTCTGAAGATAAATGTGATTCGGCGATTTCCAAGGTCCACGGTGCAGGCCGTCAGGTCTCTGCCAGCTGGCGGTGGAGGGTGCAACTTGCAGAGATGTCTATCACATGTGCCAGCTCTGCTTCTCGAGCAGCCTATACACACACTGCAAGGCTTATTTTCGAAATGACTGACATGATCCCTAGCAATTCGTTGATCTGCCGACCCCGTATTACTGGTGGGAGTGTGGTGCATTCATGGGCGCTCTACTGGACTATTCTCACTACACAACCGACAGTAGCTACGATGAACTCCTCACTACCGCTCTCTCCGCCAATACTGGTCCAACAAATGACCTGATGATACCAAAATACCAAGGACAGGAAGGCAACGATGACCAAGCATTTTGGACGTTCAATATGCTCACCGCTGCCGAGCGCAACCTTCCACAAGTCGACGACCAAAGTGTTCCTTCTTGGCTGCAGATCGCGGAGAATTCCTGGAACAGTCTCTCAGGCCGCTGGAACACGTCTGCATGCGGCGGTGGCTTGCTGTGGCAGATATTCGCCGAGAACCCCAACGGCCTCAACTACCGGAACTCGGTCAGCAACGGAGGCCTATTTCAGATCAGCGCGCGTCTGTACCGGGCGACGGGCAACCAGACGTATCTCGACTGGGCAAATAAGGTCTGGGACTGGTCGGTAGCAATCCAGATGATTGATAAGAACTATGTTGTTTACGACGGCGCGAACTCCGATACAAACTGCACCGACATGAACCCCGTGTCGTTCAGCTACTCTGCGGGAATCTACTTGTACGGCGCTGCCGTCCTGGCCAACACCACTGAAGGAGATGCCACCTCAACATGGACCCAGCGAACAGAGGCCCTGCTCAAGGCGAGCAGGAGCTTCTTCAGCCCGTACGGGAACTCGACGAACATCATGTACGAGCATGCCTGCGAGCAGGTCGAGCGCTGCAACACGGACATGAAGTCTTTCAAGGGCTACCTCTCACGCTTCATGTACGCCTCCACCCTGATGGTGCCATCCATCCAGGCCGACGTGAAGGAGCTCCTCAACGCCACCGCCACGGCGGCGGCAAACGCCTGCTCCGGGGGCGACGACTCGGTGACGTGTGGGCAGAAGTGGTACGTGGGCGGCTTCGACGGCAACGTCGGGCTCGGGCAGCAGATGTGCGCGCTCGAGACCGTCCAGGGCCACCTGGCGCGGCAGGCTGCTGCGCCGTTGCGCAAGGGGGAGATCAAGGATGTGAGGCAGTCGGACGTGGCGGCGGGGACGAGCCCGACTGCCTCGGATGGGTCTGTGTCCATTTCCGCTGCCATCACGCCGACGGATACTAGGAGATCGAAGTCGGCTGGTGTCACGGTGGTCCACGGCAGGGAGGGGTTCTGGGCAACATTGTGTCTGATGCTGTGCACGGTGGTCTTCGCAACGGTTTAGGGTACTGCTGCGTGGCTCTGGACGAGTGGCGGCCTGCCTCGGGGAATCATCACCTGAGAACTTTTGGTGTTCTTTTTTTTTTTCTTTTTTTTTTTGGTAAGGTGTACGAGTGCTGCCAGGGTCGGTCGAGGATATCGGGTGCGTGGCAGGCGTTCACAGAGGGTGACATTCAACTAATGCATAAACGAGGAAACAATGAAAACCCAATTCAAACCTGGCCCCAGTCAGCTTCTGTGGAATACTCAGCATACCTAGGTACGGGTGGAAAGCTGTTGCGACCTGGAATCTGGATGGAGCCTCCATTTTGTTTTGTCTATCCGCTTTCCGAGCAAACAAGTATATCCACTCATCTATGCAACAACGCCGCTTGCCTCCTTCTCTCTCCTTTCCTCGTCGCTGGGCGTCTCCGTCCCCCTCACCTCAGCCAGCGTCTTCCCAATAGACTCCAGAAACCGCGTGACCTCGGCCTCGGTACCAACCGTGATCCTCAGGCACCCAAGACAGCCGTGCTCCTTGCCCCTGAACCTCACCACGACCCCCTTCGTCTCGGCCAGGCCCTCGTAGACCGCAAGCGCCGTCTTGTTGTCCGGCTCGCCCGCGGTGTTCAGCATCTCGTACAGCAGGAAGTTGCTCTCGGTGCCGCCGCGCAGCCTCCCGACGCCGGGGATCTTGGGCAGCCCGGCGATCATCCTGTCCCTCTGCGCGACGAGCCTCGACCTGTTCTTGCGCATGGCGGCGAGCCCCTCGGCGGATAGCGCGTACGACGCCAGGGCGCTGGTGGGCGAGGAGACGTTGTAGGGCGCCTTGAGGCTGTTGAGCATGCGGGCGACGGGCGGCGCGCAGAAGGCGGCACCCAGCCTGATGCCGGCCATGCCGAAGGCCTTGGACAGCGTCTGCATGACGACCAGGTTGGGCCACTCGTTCACCCACTCGGCCAGCGAGGCCTCGCCCTTCTCGCTGCCCGCGAAGTCGACGTAGGCCTCGTCCAGCACGACGATGCCGTTCCACGTGGGGTGCTCCAGCACGCGGCGGACGTCCTCCTTGGCCAGCAGCGAGCCGGTCGGGTTGCCGGGGGAGCACAGGTAGACCAGCTTGATGTGGTTGGCTTCGGCGTCGTCGAGCGCGGCCAGGATCGCGGGCAGGTCCAGCTGGAAGCCTGGGGCCGGGAGGAGGGGCACGCGGAACAGGCCCACGTCGTTGACGTCGGCGGAGACGGCGTACATGCCGTAGGTGGGCGGGCAGACCAGGACGCGGTCGCAGCCGGGCACGCAGAAGCAGCGCAGCAGGGCGTCGATGGCCTCGTCGGAGCCGACGCCGACGAAGAGGTTGTCCGGGGTGAGGCGCTTGGCCGTGTGGGCGCCGGTGCCGCGCAGCTCGCACAGCTGGTGCTTGAGGGCGTGCTGGTGCGGGTCCGGGTAGCGGTGCAGGCCTAGGAGGTCCAGCCTGGCCGCGTTGCCGTCCTGCAGGGCCGCCGAGGCCTGCTGCGAGATGGGCGGGCCGAAGGCATTCTCGTTGGCGTCGAGCAGGATGTTGTGCCCGTCATCCTTGTAGTCACTGTGGGTGGGCTGTGGTAAGTCTCAATCGAACCATTATTCACATTTTGGAAGGGGGCCTACTCACTCTCTTGCGCAGCGGTAGGGCTGCAGTCTGAGAATGTTTGGCCGGGCGCATGTCTCGAGGTTGAAGGGAGACATGTTGACGTCAACGAATTTTCAACCTCTGGTGAGGCTGGTGAGTAACAGTCTGCACAATCAAGTCAACAGCAGCCTCCGTGAGATTAAGCCGGTATTTATGGTGCTTGAAGTGAGTCAACAATCCATTCAAATCGACATGGGGAATTGAGTCACCGTCAGGGGGGTGTGTGCAGGCCGGGTCTTGAAGCATTTGCAGTGCCCGCTGTGCCGGCCCGGCCGCCGTCCGTGTCCTGGGCCCGCCTGCGGCTCCGAGCCCGGAGACGACTGCCACAGTTTCCACACGCGGGCCGGCTCGTCGAAACCAGACCCACGGATCTATCTGCCTCCACTGCCCACTGTACTTGATCAGGTAGGATGTGCATGGTGACAACGGCGGGTCGTTTTACATAGTTTAAGATGTGGATGCTGAGTCTCGGAGAGCAGACATATGATCCACTGCTAAGCAGATATGCCCTGATAACCGACAGTACACTGTTGATTTCTTACCCTTGGTCGTGCCACCACGGGCCCATTCTGCCGTTGTGGAACTTCATGACTGCACAGTTTCATCTAGTATGTGCACATTGGTAATGGACTATTCAGGCCTGGCAAGGAGAGAGGCTCCCCAGCTCAGCTGCCAACGAAATACTCGAGAATTTCTGCCCTACACAGAAGCGTTCCTCTCCACGGCACTACAACATCTTAGGAATCACATTTGTTTACACCTTGAAACTGAACGTCATAACCAATGCTGAGGACACGAGGTAGTGCATTGTCTCAACCAAGCCAATAACTTCCTGTGCAAGCCACAACCAAAATAATCCTGCAGCAAACATGGATGACGATGCGTACGTACGGTAGACAGATTCGGTTCTTGAAAAGCTTCAAGGATTCCCCAATTTACCCACAACCAACAAGCAAGCCTCCAGCCTGGTCGCGTTCAGGAACCTAGGAGTCTATTCTTCCGCCGGCAGTGAGTTGTAAAAGTCTAGCCTGCACGCTAATCAGGTGCCACCCGCGCGGTTCTTCGCCGTCCCAATCTCCGCAGTTTCCGGCCAGGGACGAGGTCCTCGCGGCCACCAACAAACAGACTTGCCAGTACCCGCATGCCCGCAGACACAGTGGCTGGACATGGCGTCACTCCACGAAGCTGCTTACCCCATCTCAGTTTGCTCCACTTGTCCTAGGCTGTTCATCCCACCTCTCCGGATGAACGGGACGCGCCCATGGGAGTCCCCGCGTAATGGAGATGGGCCTGCATGCTTTTCTGGGGTGCCTGTTAAATACCCGTTCACCGTCACATCGTTGGATCTGGGCTTGAGGTCATGGCTCTTTGCGAGTTCTTAATAGCAGCCCTTCCTCCCGGTCCTGCTTTTACCTAGATGCTTTTCTCACCGTCTCTGGGCAAAAGCTTGAACGGTATTCTGCGAATAGGCGAGCCCAGATGTATTCCCTTCTTTTTGCCGTAGGTACGCTCGCAGCGACGGCGAGGGCCTCTTATGACTCGAAGCCCTTCGACAACTTCGTCACCTTTGGAGACAGCTACACGGTGAGTAGCTTCCCCTGAGACCATCTTCACGGACACATGACTTCGATACGTAGTCTATACCGCTTGTTCTCAGCGTCTGTCCGATTCCATCACACCTAGCCCAGGCTATGGGGAGCAGATGTCCTATTTTATACTGGATGGGCTCTGATCGCTAATCCCAGATACTATAGGACAATGGTAGATTCTCTTATTACTACAGCCATGGTGGACAGCCGCCCCCGGCTGGAACGCTCCCCCCGTCGTCCAATGTGACAGCATCTGGGGGCCTTGCCTGGGGCCAGTTCGTCGAGCAGTCCACCGGGGCAGCGTATTTCGATTATGCTGTGTCTGGCGCGACCTGCTCCAACGAAATTGTGGCTCGTTACCTCGCGGGACTCAACCGGACGTTCCCAGCGGTGCTTGAGGACCAACTACCCAGCTTCGTCGCGGACGTCCAGTTTGAGACGCTATACGCAAACCGGACGGCGGATAACACCGTATACGCGCTCTGGATAGGAACGAATGATCTTGGCTACGGGGCATTTCTCACCGACTCCCAAGCCCCTGGAGTAAGCGAATCCTGCTCATAAGGGGAGTCGAGCACGTAACCGGAGACTGACCTACTCCAGACGAACATTACATCTTATATCGACTGCGTGTGGTCTGTGTTTGATACCATCTACTCGACCGGTGGGCGGCGGTTCGTGCTCCTCAACACCGCCCCTCTCCAGCTCGCTCCGCTGTACGCTGCGCAGAGCAGCGGTGGCGTTGGTGACAGTAAGTGAAGCTGGGCGGCAACTTAATACCCGTCTCATGCCCTTTATGAGATGCAGTGGGAAAGATCTCAGTGCAGAGATTTGTGCCAAGCGTTCTGCAAGAGCCGATGTGCCCTTTTTCAGCAAATATATTGCTAACAAGGAATAGATCAATTTTGGCCGAACAAGACAGCCTATAATGAGACGGACTATCAGTACAAGATACTGGAGTACACCCAGTTGGTGGACCGGCTGTTTGACTACGGCGTGCCATTCGAGGTGCTGGTCAAAGGGAGATGGCCAGACGCCACCTTCGATATCTTCGACGTCAATTCCCTGATAACAGACATTTATGACAATCCGTCGGCATACCTTGACGCCCCAGCGAATGTGACTGGGTGGTACCACAACTGCAACGCCTCAGGTGCGGACTGTGTTGACGCGGCCAACCCGCTCGACACGTTCTTGTGGTACGACACGCTACATCCGTCGGAAAGGACAGGTGAGTTGCCTGCCTCGGGTTTTACTGATTCCCTTCCCCCCTGCTTGGATCAACTCCTGCTGACAATTGCTTCTCTGGACAGACGAGGTTATTGCGAGGGAATTCCTGGGGGTACTTGCAGGGAACTCGTCCTACGGAACCCGCTATGATTCATAATGGGGAACAGGAGTCTCGCACACACTGCCATAGCCCCCCCCTCTCCGCAAATACACAGACCTGTGGCTGAGTGTTCGTCCTTTTCAAGTCACAAGCCATACGAGGCCTGGTATACCTTCTACTTGCCATGAATCGTTCTTGAATTGTTGAAGCACTCTGGTGCCGCCTTACCAACTCCCGTGGACCGTTGCGAGGAATTTCCCATCAACCTAATGTGCCTGCGTTTGTACTGCTGCACGCTAGAACACTTCGATAGGGTCTAGAGCTTTGCTCACAATAGGCTTCTGGACCCAAGAGTTCGGACCTCACCTATGCAGTACTTTGGTAAAGATCTGCAGGGCCAAAATGTAGATGGTCGATTACTGGTGGGCAAGTACTTGCGCATCTGCCAGGTATCCAGATCCCGAGGTCCTTAGGCAGGTACGTACTGTGGCAGATATCTCGGTACGTACCGCAAATGTCCGGCGGGCAATAGTGCGAGCCCCTGCGATGATAATCCCTGATGGCTCTAGCCTGCATAGGAATAGCGGCAGCCGACCCGCTCCCCGACAGGAGCTGCCCATGGTGCAGCCAACTGACACGGGCTGACTTGTTTTTCCCTCGGATCCTGCGCCGGCCGCGTAAGGGGAAAGGGCGAGGGAAAAAGTCTGATGACTCCCGCCCGCCAGAAAAGCGAATCGACCGACCGACCGACGACTCATCCCCAGCGCAGCACACAACCGATCGCACAGCACCCGCCCAGCGCCAGCATCACACCGCATTTGCTCCGGCTCTTATTCCCATCTTGCATCATCTCGATCCTCGACGCATGACGGCCCGCCTGCTCCAGACTGCGCAGGCCCGGACTCCAGGACTCCAGCCTCCCAGCACCTTCCCTTCCATTCCCCTCGGCCCCACGAGCCCACCCCCCTGCCGGTCTGCTGCCGCACCCCTAGATTAGGTTCATTGCCCTTCAGTGTGGCATTGATCCACTGGGGCCCCCAACTTGAGACCTTCTCTACGTCGCGTCGTCGACTCTTCCCTACTATCATCTAGGTTGTCTTTGCCTTTTGGCTAGGCCGTGTACTTTTTTTGAGACCCTATTGACCCCCGCGGGTACCTACCCACAAGCCTTGCCAGCCCATCAGCCCACCGGCTCACCGGCCCATCTCTCACGCTCTCTCACACACAGGCACACACAGGCACACTTGGTACGGCAGCCCGAGCCACGTCTCAGTTTGATCCTCGCCTCGGCTCCAGCTGGCTGCGTTGCTGGCGTGCGTGCCATTGCAGCCTACACAGTCTAGTCACTGTCACCAGTCAAGAAGCCAGAGAGCACCGGTGTCACCGCACCTCTGGTTCCAAGTACCATCCAATCCCCTTTGGCCGCCTATCACCCAAGACCCGGACCCAGAGCCAGACCCGGACCCGGGGCGAGGCCAGCAAGCGAGAAAGGGAACCCCCCGAGACTCTTGTTCCAGGAGGCTGGCTGCTTGTCTGCTTGTCACTTGTTTGAGATCCCGCCTCCACACACACCCCCGCCGTCCTGAATTGGCGTTCACAGCGAGCGAGCCACTGGGAACTCACTCACTCACGCACGCCTTCACCATCGTCCATCGGACTTGGGACAGGTACCTGGCCCTTCAACTCGCGCTTCTGGCTGGCTTGTCGCCATTTCCCGCCGTTGCTCCAAGCCCGGTCCACCTTGCCTTGTGAAAGCAACATAGGCTCGTCACCGAACGTGTCTGTGGCTCAGGATTGGCTTGGTCTGCTACTAGACAAGGCCCTGCTCGCCGCTGTGCACCTCGGTACATTGTCCGTCGCGCCTGTCAGATCGATCGTCTGTCCCACGCGGGCCGGCACCGCTGTCAAACAAATCTGCTGTCAAAGACTGACTGACTGACTGACTGATTGATTGATTGACTGACACTGATGGTCGTACCCCTACCCACACACCAAGGTTACCCCCCCCCCCCACACACACACAATATCGACCGCCCGCAGGGACACGTTACGTACGTACCTGAGGCGAACCGCACTTCCTAATCGGGCTGATCACCTCTGTTTGCTCGTCCCCGGGCGGCTAACGTCTCCCTTTGGGCTTTGAGCCATGTACTCGGCTCCTTATGGCTACGGCAACGCTGCAGGACAAGCTTTCACTGGTGCCCCACCAGGTCAGAGCCCTCAGATGCAGCCCGGTCCTGGTCAGAACCAGCCTCAGCAGCAGATGATGTATAACCAGCAATTCTCCATGGGGCCGTCTGTCCCTGGTGGATATGCCGGTGCTCAGAACCCAGGCGCCATGATGCCGAGTGGTGGTGGTGGTCCTGCAGGAATGATGCAGAATACCGCCATGCCACAGATGCCCGCTAACGGCCAGAGTGAGTTTATCCGTTCTCTCGTCTCTACCACCCGCGTCACACGCTCTGACCGGCCCAAACTCCTACTTTTCCTGCGGTCCCCTATTCCTCCTTTGTCCTACGTCCAGTCCCGTTCCTCCTCCATGAGCAGCGTGTTCCCAGCCGCCGCCGCCGCCTCCGCCGGCATGGCCAAACCATTTCCCCCGTCCTCGCCTCGACAAGGACCCCGCCATCCTGTCTCATACGCACGGAAAGGCAAATAGTCGTCACTCCAAGTTATGACTGACAAAGGTGTAGTGAACTTTCACACGCCTTACACAAGCTCGCCGTATGGAGCTGGCGTCCCGTCGACTTCAGGTCCCCAAGGCCAGTTCAACCCCAACTATATGATGTCTGGGCCCATGGGCGGCTATCCCATGAACAGCCAACAGCAATTGATACAACGCATGCAACAGCAGCAGTCCCAGCAGGCCCCGGGGGGCATGGGCACTCCAACACCTCCACGCCAGTTCTCCGGTTCACAAGGGACGCCGAATCCGACCGTACCTGCACAGCAACAAGGCCAGTTTGGTACACCTTCGAACTCCCAAGCTGCGGCTCAAAGTCAAACACCGACACAGGCGCTGCCGTCAGCGAACAGCGTAACGACCCCTCAGACCCCGACCTTCCCCATGTCAGGGCAAGGTGCGGTCAATGGGCACTCAACTCCATTAAGCCCTAATTCGCAGGCCAAGGGGCAAGAAAGGATCTCACTATTGCTGGAAATCAACCAGGAACTGTTATTTGAGGCAATCAATTTAAGGCATAATATAGAAGAGGTTAAACGGGAAGCAACGAGTTCTACGGGGCCTGAGCAACAGAAGGAGAAGAAAGAGGAGGAGGAAGCGTTCGCACATGACTGGGCCCAGTATGTGGTCCTACGAAGCCCTGTCACTACTGGATACCACGCGGCTAACCGTCATAACAGGGTATGTAGGAGGTTGCAGGCTAACCTTGCCTACTTGGCTTCACTCGCGGATCGGAAGCAATCATCGCAACCCGCCCCAGCTTACCTGACGCCGCCCACCCTGACGATGAGGCTCAAACTCAGGCCGATGCCAGCAACACCGGATGCCGAGAAGGTCGACGGTTCGGGAGATCGTGAGGATAGGGAGAAACTTATGAGGGAACAGTACCAAAAGCTACAGACTCTGTTCCCCGGCATTGACCCAAACAACGTGCCCGTATCCAGACCGCAGCCGAAGCCCGGGGCTGCCAATCCCGCGATGGCTATGCAGAATGCACAGCGGATGGGGAGCCTCGGGTCAATACCAATACCTCAATCGCCCGCTTCGTCTGCGCACCACGGGACACCACAGATGTCAAATGCTGCAACGCCGACCAACCAGGCTACAAACTCCACTTAGGTGTCAGGGTGAAGAGGGGAACAGGCAAAATTTGTTTGAGTAAAGAAGGATACCCGTGTGAGGCGTACTGGCGTCCCGGCTTCCATTGATGTTGGAGGGGGGAGGGGAGGGGTGTGCTCTCTGGGCTGGGCGGGTCTACGGTGCTGGTTCCAAAATGGTTGACTGTCTGAGGATTCGCGTGTTCTTCACGCTGTGGCGTGGGCATATATCAATCTGATGGAATCATATACCAGGAAGGATAAGGACCTAACAAATGGAAAATGGGAGATTGGGCTGTAGATACGATCTATGATCCGGCTAGAAATAATGGAAACAAACAATAACATCAGCACATTTTTAATAGTGTCGGCACACTGGGACGATGTCCTCGACGATTGCCTCAGGGCCTCCAACCGATCAGCCCCGACGCATAGGAACTCGAGTCTTCACAAGGAGATTGAGTTCGAGCACGGACTGGGATGAGCTGGGTTGGTCTGTGATGGAGAGTTGGGTTCGAAACACGTGTCCGAAGTGAAAAATGAAGCTCCGGAGGTGGTTAGGGTTCGGCTGGCCACCGGTTGGCCGCCTGGTTGTTTGGATGACCGCTTGGACGTGAACGACTGATTCATCTCGGCCGGGCTGGCTGGCTGACCATGAGACCGTAGCCCCTGATCCTGGCCCTGCGCGCCGTCAGCTGTTTCGACGTGCACGCAGGGCAATCTAGCTGGTCATGATGGTGATTTGAGGCCCAAGCCTGGACTTGTAGGTGAGTGCATACTACTTCGTACGTATATTGTGTTGAGTTTTTAGGACAGGCAGGCCGTGGGCTGGCGAGTGGGCAGCCCAAAAATGATCATCGTCGGGGTTGTGCTGTGCAGCGATGCAGGGACAGGGATTCTCCTCCACACTTGGGACAAACACTGCAGGCACGGCGGGCGGGACTTGCACGCCCACCCACTGACTGACTCCCTCGCAGAGCTATTCTTGGGAGGGTTGCAATGCGCATCTCGTCGAGATCTGCCCGCGAGCGAGATAAGTTTTGGAGCGGGCGCGATGGGACGATCTCGGGGTGCTTCGACCGCACTGTTCCGTTCCCGCTAGGAAGGTCAGCAGATTTGGAATGACAGGCCCTCCGGAGATACCTACAGCGACGCACCGTCATGGTCCATCTCTCTTGTTTGGGCCCCACCGGCGCACCGTCTTGGACCCGCCGGCGACTTTTGGTCTTGGTCCTGGGCTGGACGCGCCGGACGCCTGGTTTTAGCGGAGCCAGCCGTTTCCGCGGGCGGACTGGGCGGGCTGAACTGGCTGGCTCGCTGGGTTCTTTGCTAAGATCGTCGATTCCGACGGGGTGGAAGACTTTGAGCAGCAGGTACCTTGGGATCACGTCCCCTATGCTGCGAGACGAATCTCTCGTAGAATGGTTTGTTGGACAATTCCCTGCAGGTCGTGTGAAGAGACCTACCAGGGAGGATTACTCCCCGTGGGCAACCTCCGGAGGGACACAGTATACAGGAAATGAATTGTATGTGCAGATGAAAGGTGATGCGGCATGTTGTGTGACATCACCACAGCGCCGTCCGGGGCCTAGTAGGAAGCAAGATGAACCCAGGGCCAAAGAAACCGCGGCTCCTGCTCCCACGCCGAAGCGGCTGCAAGAGTCTGGCCTGGGCCTGAAGCAAGCTCGCAAGCACTCGGGGTGTCCAAACGCCAATGGCGGCCCGTTTCAGGGGTGGAAGCTGCGGGAGAGGGGGATGAGGAGACCATGGGAACGGGAGGCTGACAGGAGCCGCCGCCTGTGTCTGTGTTCGCTGTCTTGTTCCTGGCAGCCCCGTCGTGCATTAGTTTGCAGATCGGCCTGCCAATACAGTTGCCACGATTGGCGTTGGTTTCTATTCTAGAGTTGCATGCGTATCTCTGGCTGCAGCAAAGCTTGGGGAAAAGGGGCCACACGCATTGACTTCTGACGCTTGCATTTGGCACTTCCTTATACACCGCTCGCCTAAGACCGTACCGCACGATCACCGCGGCCACCACGACAGCACAGTAACCGGTCGACTTTTGTTGTTTCCACCCAGACCACCGAATCTGTCGTCGTTCGTTTGAATAGAGGCTCTCTCGTATCCACTCCCTCTACGATTGTTGCCCGAGGATTATTCTTTCCTTTCACTGTACCTGTGTTCTTTTTTTTCTCTCTCGCTGTGTTCCCCTAGGCTTCTCTCACTTGTTGACATCGTACCTGCCCCTGCTTCTTTTTCTTGCACTAGGCGGGTCGTGACTCTCGCCGTGTTTCAACTACCTTTCTGTTGCCCGGCACCGACAACAAAGGACGACTGCTGCTGCTGCTGCTACGGCTGCTGCTGCACTCCTTTGCACCTCGGACTGGAGTGGCCACGCGGGAGGTTTCTCAAAGAAAAAGCCTCGAGTACTGTAGACTACATACTGAGCACACCACTGAGTGGCGCGTCTTCTTACCACGCTCCCTTGACGTCGATCCATTCTTGCACGACTCTTCTCCTCCTGCGCCCTTGCCAGAGCGGAGCTTTTGTGGGCGAGCCCCTGGCATCACCCCTCGACTCGCTTGCCTCCAGACCCTGCACGACACAGGGAAAACGAAGGCACCCGTGGAGCCCACACCGACCTTATTACAGCCCGACGACGGGAGGACGCGCCTTTCTGGAGATATTATCCATTGATCATCCCTGCCACCAACTGCCAGCACACAACAACACACACGCTGACACGCTCACCTGCTCCCCTCAGATGCATTGACAGCTGCATCGATCCCTTCCGAAGCTCCAGGCACGAATCGATCGAACCCTGCCGCCCAGCTGGCTGACTGACTGACTGCCTGCTCGCCCGCCCGGCCTGCCTGTTTTCCCGCCGGCATCCTGTGCGCCTCCCTTCGTTGCTGCGGCCCTGGGGGCACGTCACTCAGGCTACACCCGCATTCCAGTCACATCCCGGGCCAATGGACCTCGACAACCATGGGTCGTCAAGCCCGACCTCGACACCTCGACAGAGAAGCAGCTCTCAGCCCTCAGAGGGCCCTGTGAAGCGGAACGACGAGCATGATTCCCTCGTCACCGTCCGCCTGTCCGAGCCGCCCAAGCAGCTGACCCTCAACACCAACGTGGACACCAATGGCACGATTCAGAACCGGAGAAGCCTCTTTTCCGCCAACCTGAGCGCCAGTCCAATCAGCCCCAGCCCCCTTAGTGCGTCTTCTGAGACAAAACTGGACGACGAGATTATGAGCCCTGTCACGACCACGTATGGTTCAAAAGCAAATTTACAAGAAGAGCTGGACGCACTCCAAGACAACGAGGACGACAGCAAGACGATAAGCGGTGTCGAAGCCGCCGAGGAGTCCGACGACGACGACGACGACGACGAGGAAGTGAACTGGGAGCAACTGCAGAAGACAGAGGACGCCGTGGTCAAGGACAACGATTCTGAGGACGTACGTTTCATCCCGGTCTCGGCCCTACCTAACGGCCTCCCCATGGGCCTGCCCAAGAGCCTCCCTCTGTTTCTGGCTGCGTCTGCCTGCTGACCAAAAGCTCTTAACTACAGTCCACTGCCATGCTTCTCGCCCGCCTGGAGCAGGCAAATGACGAACTTGCTACGAACCCGAAAAGTATCAAGGCCAAGAGCCCGCTCGAGAGGGTCCAGCAATCTGCCCGCAAGCCGCGGCCGCCTTCTATGGCACAATTACGAGAGATGGTCCAGGGGCCCGTTGCGGCCCCTCTGCGGTATTCGATGTTGCCGCCGCCGCCGATGACAGACCTCGAATTCTACGCAGCGCTGGTCAAGGACTACCAACAGACGGCCGCCCGCCTGCCCACGCTCCTGGCCAACAAGATCCGCAAGGGCATCCCGCCGCCGCTCAGGGGAGTCGTCTGGCAGAGCATGTCCGGGGCGAGGGACTCGACGCTCGAGGACGCATTCGAGAGGTTCACCGGCGAGTCGAGCCCGTACGAAGGCCTGATCGGCAAGGACCTCGGGCGCAGCTTTCCCGGGGTGGACATGTTCCGCGACCCTGACGGCGACGGGCAGCGCATGCTGGGGCGGGTGCTCAAGTGCTACAGCCTGTACGACCAGAAGATCGGGTACTGTCAGGGGCTCGCCCTATTGGTCGGGCCCCTCCTGATGCACATGACGGACAAGCAGGCGTTCTGTGTGCTGGTCAAGTGAGTGCCTATCGCCATCTTCCGATTTTTGTTTTGGTCCTGTTTGGCTTGGCGAGATGAGATGATTTGGACACTGACGCCGATTCAGGTTGATGGAGAATTATGATCTGCGGTCGTCCTTCACGCCAGACCTGCATGGGCTGCACGTCAAGATTTACCAGTTCCGGGAGCTGCTCAAGCTGGACCTGCCAGCGCTGTCAGGCCACCTGGATGATTTGCAGGTCGATCCCGCCTACGTTTCACAATGGTTCCTGTCCTTTTTCGCGGTGACATGCCCTCTGCCGATGCTGTTTCGCATCTACGATGTCATCTTTGCCGAGGGCGCAATCGAGACGATCATGCGGGTGGCCCTGTCGCTAATGCGCAAGAATCAGGGGCGCATCCTTGCCTGTACCGAAATGGAGGATGTGCTGCAGCTCCTCCTCTCCCGTGGCCTGTGGGATTGCTACCACTACAACGCTGACGAGTTTGTGCATGACTTTGTCAGTCTATCCAGCGTTGTGACCAGAGAGCGACTCGCGGCGCTAGAACAGGGGTACAGGGAGAGCCAGTTGACTACCCCACCCGCCAGCACTGGCGCCAATGCAGCACGGGCATCGGCCGTGTCTACCGCTGCATCCCGCTTCCTGGGCCGCCTTTGGGCCAACTCGACCACCTCTCTCAAAGCGTCGCCCAACACTGCATCCGCCAACCTCAGCCCCGGAGCAGCATCCCGTCCAATGAGCATGCTGCGCCGAACCGCATCCAAACAGAGCCTGGCTTCCACATTGAACTCGATGGAAGCCGGCTCATCAACATCCACCTCGTCCGCCTCCAGTGTACTTACCGACGCCACCACCATCTCCAGGGACTCGGCTGCCGACGACAGCGCCACCCCCAGCAAGCTGGCCGCCCAGAACAACAACTCCGACAGCAAGAACCTCCACACCCAGATCGAAGACCTCCTCGTCGCCCTGAGCGATCTCCAGCGACAGCATGCACAGCTCGCCGACCAATTGCAAAAGGAGAGGGAAGAGAGGGAAGAGGACCGCACGGCCGTCCGCACGCTGCTCATTGGGCTCAGGAAGAAGGGAAGCAACGAGACCCTGACGACTGCACACAGCGGCGACAGCGAAGAGACCATCACACCAGGACAGAGTGTAGAGAAGCTCACGGCCGAGGGGCTCTCAGAGCTTCTGGACAAACTCGAGGACAGGTTCGGCAGCGATTCCAGCAAGAGACGGTCATCTATAACACAGACTAAGACGCAGATGCGCGATGATGTCTCGAGAGCCAAGGAACATTTGCGCATCGAAATGACCAGGACCCAGGATGCAAACAGGCGGGCCCTGGACCTCGAGGAAGAGATCAAAACCATCAAGGAGCAGCTTCGGGAAAGCCATGCCCACGTGCGGAACCTGCACAACGACAAGCAGCGCCTGGAGAAGCAGGTGCATAGCATGCGCGTGCGCGCTTCCGACTCGACCAACGACGGTGGAGGCGGCTGGTTGTCTAGGAGCCCCAGCACCAAGTCCACCGCCTCTGGCCTGCGGGAGTTCAAGCTCAACCGCAGCAAGTCGACTCCTTCGCAGATCACGGTCAACAAGCGCACCTCGTCGCTCCTGATGATTGACCCGAAGGAGCCCATGCCGCCGCCACCAACGTCCGCACCCAAGTCGGCGTCACCGACGTCGCCACAGAAGCCGCCCCCAGCCGACGAGAACGAAGCATTGCTACTTGAGCTGGTTGAAGCAAAGACGGCGCAGGCCGTCGCGAAACAGGAAGCAGAGGAGGCGAAGCAGAAGCTTGAGCAGCTCCGTAAGATGGTGGGACTCCCACCAGGGGACCAGCCGGCCGCAGCCCAACCCGCAGCTGCGTCCGTCATGGGCATGTTCAGGAGCTTCTCGTCGCCGGCTGCCGAGGCGACGCCTGCAGCCGATAAGGCTGCTGCACCGGTGGCGGCCGCACCCACGCCGGCAGCCGCGCCTGCACCTGCCTCGGGCGGTGGTGGGTTCTGGGGATGGGGGAGGAAATAAGCAGGCGCTGCAGTATGACACATTGCCGAGCTATGCTGCACTTTGTCTTTTTGAATCATCACTGGCTTGGATACCCTGGCGTGTCTTCGCTTTTGCTAGCGAGAGAGCTTTGCATATGCTTGAGGAGGGGGGTGGAGCATCTATATTCACGGGAGAGCATCAGCAACCCCACGTTGTCTTCAGACGTGGCATTTTCTACTTTACTTGAGCCGAGCAGAGATGGGTTTCCAGCATTCATTCAAATACCCTGCCCATCCAACAAAGACTGGATGGGGCAAGCTTGACGGGAGAGGAGGAGGGGATTGAGGGGCATTTTCTTAACAGGAGCTTCGATTCTCGGTTGAAAAGCATTGCACAAAGGCGGAAGGCATTTACAAGAGGGACTAGATTGGGGTCCGAGGCATTTTGTTGCTGCTCATCCGCTGACGTGGTGGGAGCAACTCCGGAGTTTTTATTATACACACACACTTTATCATTGGGCCTACTGTAGAATGGATGGAGGACAAATACATACCTTTTTTTTTCCTCCGTGTTCTAAACCATCAATGAAGCCTTTTCCTACCATGTTATTTCCATATGATGACTAGGCCTCTGTCCCAACTGGTATTTCCTCTGTCCTATCGCGTTGGCGCTCCTTGCCAGCAATATCACCAAAACCAACAGCTTGAGGCCAGAGTCAATGCAGACACCCGATCCGCATGGCTTTCAACTATCCATGCGGAGGCACCGTCGAGATATTCGTGCCTCCTGGGAGTATTGAGTGGTGCCTACGCAGCAAACAGGCACGGTATCCTACACGGTGTCGGGCTCGAGCTGAGGAGTGAGGCTATAGAGATATCACAATGTTCAAAGAAGTCGAAACCTCCAGCCTTTCCTATACAGGTCCTTGGTGATTCAACAGTTCATTCTGACTTAGCCGGAGTGCGCATCTCATGGTTGACTTGTTTCGTTTCCAGCGTGCCATGTCCCGGGTCCTCGGTAAGATCCTCCTCCTGATCGACATTTGTCACGATGAAACCTGGCCTTACCCGTTCCCCGGGAGGCCGGCCGAAGGGCCCCAGGGCGTTCGCGAAGTCAGAATGCAGAGGACCTGGGGTGGACTACTTGCGCTGAACGGGGCTAGAAATATGCTTAATGAGAAACTTGTCTTCGCTTCACGGCCATGGGATATATTTTATGTGAGCCGAATTTTTGTCTCGAGCGTTGTTTTTGGTTAGTCAAAGGCAATTGAAAAGGAGAATTGTCCTATTGGATAAGGCTTGTGCCTGGATTATCCTTCCTTATCCCAAGGTCTGAGGGAGCAGCATGATTGCCGCAGGGCGCCCGACGGGGCGGTCGCAAGCTCCGTGACCGCGAGACGGTGCCGCAGAGGACAGAATGGCAGTGGCGCAGGAGAACAACAGGACCTGCAGCAATTTTTCGGGATGACTGACAGATGAGCTCACTGTGGTTGGGCAGAAAAAGTTGATGCTAGTCTAGTGTAGACCGTACGTACCACCGCGTGCGAAGCCGTCAAGAAGAGAGCACACATTATTTTCCCTGTTTTGTTTATGTCTCAGCCGGGCTGGATCTGGGCGTTCGTTGGGCGGCCGGGGAGCGAGGAGGGGAGGGACTAAGCCAGCCTAGTCCCGAAATCACATGCAACGCGAGGCAGCATGACGACAGAACAGCTTGGTGGGTGTCACGCAAGATGATGACAGCTGGGGCATGCTGTCTTCTTTTCTCCAGCCTCCTCCGCCTCTACAGTCCTGTGGCGTCTGCATCAAATCGACGTCCGACCCAACCCTTGATGATCTACGGTGTTATACAGTTGAGCTGAGGTTTGGAGTATACAGAGTTTCTGCAGATGGGTTGAATCTTCTCTGCAGGTATATCCGCGGCCCTGGGTCCTGGTTCCTGGGTCCTTGTCCGCCCGTGTTGTGGGCATGTTGCCCTCGTGTGCGAACGGTGCGGGTGTCGTCAACGGCGTCCGAAGGTGAAAAAGTAGTGGGGGTAGCTAGAGGGTAGTGTGCTATGACACAATGGTGTGGCGCCCAGGCAGAGAGAAGCTGGTGGAAGCTGACTGCTCTTGATAAGGGACCCCCCCCCTTTTTGTTGCCCACCTTTCAAAGTTTCAAGCTGCTGTCCTGCATGTGTCTAAGTAATTAGAAGCGGAGTTTGTGTCATGGGCTCGAGAAAATCCTACGCAGAGCATAGCCATCAGGTGAAGCTTTTCTCAAAAATGTCCATGAGATGAGATAGAGGACATGGAGAGAACAGATGAATGGGAAGTGAGCTTAGCTTCCATCACTTAGCTCTCTCTGGTGTTGCAGGTGTGGAATGGGTTGTCGTCATGTCAGATGTCTAGACTACCTTCCAGCAGGTGCATTCACGGTACCACATGAGGTACACTGGGCAAGGCAGGCAAGCCACACTGCCCCACTCCCCGTGGCCCCCAGGGTGCACAGATTACCTAGGTACCGCTGCCCGCCTGCGAGGTAGGTACTCCGTACTGGGTCCAGGCCCAGAAGGCCTGCTGCTGCACCCAACCCAACCCCATCCAATGTGCTCATGCTCTCTGACTGCTTGCTGCTGGTGCTGCTGCTGGTGCTACTTGCTTTACCTTGGCTGGACCTGACCTGACCTTGACCTGGTCAACCTGCCAACCCGACAACAAAACCTCGTCTGCAAAAACAGCGACGACATCCTCGCTCTTGCTCCTTCCACAGCAGCATCCCTCCATCTCCTACCTCCATCAACCTGCATCAACAACACCCACATTGCCTGGCATAGAGCATTATTTTGCCCACAGCCCTTTGTGTGATCCAGCTCAGCTATCCACCCAAGAGCACGTGCTCCCGTCCAACACGAGAACAAACCTCTCCCGTCACCTATCATCACCACCTCCGCCATGGCCGACACCCTTAACTCGGTCTCCAACTCGGTCACCAATGGTATGTTCAACCCGTCCGTGACTTGCTGCCGTAGCTTGGCCTCTCCTCTGTCGCGAGGCTCGGCTCTCGTGCCACTATCTATCCACAAACCCGCCGTGCTGCCTTGCTTATCTATCTGTTGCTCTCGGATGGCTAACATCTCACGTACTATAGGCCCCGTTGCAGACAAAGTCCGTGAACAGCATCAGAAGACTTCTGACGAGCTGTCCAACCTCTACGCCTCCCGCCAGACACCCAACAATCCCACCGCAACCGGCCAACCTCTGACCCACTACCATTCCTTCTTCTCCGAGCTCCTCTCGTGGAACAACCCTCGTACGTACCACAGCCCAACCTAGCTTCTTGCGCTCGCCGGATGCGCGCGGAACGCCAGAGACAAGATTCAGGCACTGACAAATCTCTACAGGCGCCTCTGCGATCGCCTATGTCTCCATCATCGCCTTCATCTTCTCGGTTAGGTACCTGGATGTGATCCGATGGGGCTTCAAGCTCACCTGGATGATCCTGGGGATCACCATCGCCGCCGAGGCCGCCGGGAAGGCTGTAATGAACACTGGCATTGCCAGTCAGCTCCGGCCCCGTCGTTACTACACCGTTCCTCGCGAGACCCTCGACGTGCTCATCGGCGATGTCCATGAGCTGGTTAACTTCGTCGTCATCGAGGCTCAGCGTATCGTCTTCGCCGAGAACATCTGGGCTTCCCTGGCTGTATGTACATCCCGGGATCAGCTCGACACCCCCGCAAAAGTTGTCTCCCGGCTCGAGCTAACATTTGTGCCTCCTCCTAGGTCTGCGTCAGCGCATTTCTCTCGTACTGGCTCGTTAAGGTCGTCCCGTACTGGGGTCTCGCGCTCATCGGCACCACCGTCCTCTTCACCGCTCCTCTGATCTACACCTCCAACCAGGAGCTCATCGACCACCACCTTAAGAACGCCCAGCAGATCGTTAACACCCAGACCGAGCAGCTTCGCAAGGTCGCCGGCACCCACACCGCCCGTGCCACCGAGGTTACCAAGCAGTATGTCGGCGACTACACCTCCAAGGCCCAGGAGATGCTCCGAGGCCGCTCCGCCTCGCCGCAGACTGCCTCCTCGGCCCCGTCCGCCCCGGCCGCCCCCGCTGTTAGGGACAGCGACTTCCCCGTGGCCCCTAAGGAGGACATCAAGGTCGAGGAGCCTGCTGTCCCCGCCCAGAGCGCGCCCGAGCCCACTATCAAGCACGAGGACGCTGAGGAGCCCCTGATTTCTACCTAAGCGAACTTCATATGTTCAGGCGGAGTCCCCAGGTCTTTCAGTCACCCTAAAGGCCATGAGATGGCTGCGGGTAGGCTGAGATACGCCACCACGGAACTGCATGTGGTGGAACCGAGGCTGGCTCGCTGGAAGAGGGCAAACGGAGTGGAACAGAAAGTCGATGTATGAAACAAGGTCAGTAGACGAATGACCGGGAGGGTTGGCGACATGGAGGAAGGCTAGGAGATATTGGTAAGGGAGGATGACAGTCATGTCTTTCAGGGGGTCAGATCACGGCGTGCAGAGCGATTGCGTTGTTCTTTTGACTCTTTTGTCATGTGAAACAGAGATTGACGGTTCATGGTTGACGATGGACGACCGGTAGTCGTTTTTTCTTTTTCTCGTAACGGCCAATGGACGGGGTAATCGTGAGGTTTATCTTAATCCACATTGGTGTCTGTTTTTGTTTTCCAGTCTTCCCTGGCGTTCCTTTGATTTCATTGGGTTCACTTTGCTTTCAACTGCATCAGTCTGCCATGTTTCCTCTTCGTACAGTACGGTGTAAATCTCACTGCGGCATTGTTGCAATATGCTTCTCCCGTAGCAATTTTCGAGTATCGATACGTTTTCCTCAAGTACTTGCTGCGTGGATGAGCTCGGCACGTACCTGGTACTCCTCGCTTCTCGGAGTGGCCTCGTCCTTGGTGCTGAATAACTCTTGTGTCTTGCGAGATCGTCCCGGCCGCCGCCTACTGGATATCCATCTGGCATTTTTACGTAGCTCTTCTTCGCAACCGTCATCCTGTTTCAAGTCACGGTACAACTCTGGCCGTGTGTCAACCTACGACAAACGCTTCCCCTACTCCTTTTTCCCCTTGGGGTGTGAATCTAGCTTGTTTGGCCCGGGGGCATTGGCTTCCACCCATTACGGCGACTCTGCTTTTTATTTTTATTTTGTTATATATATATATAAAGACGCACGTGATTCATATTGTAGGATGTCCTAAGGGATTATTTTATACGAGATTGTTCTATGGGCGCAGCTGGTGAGAATCGTGAGACAAACCTATTTGCTGCTGGCGAAATAGACTGCTCGGCCAAAAGACCAGTAATTTCCAATCGCAATTGGAAATACTCAACAGTATATAAGTGCCGTGCCGTCACAAATCCGGGATAGCAGGTGTGCTTATTGCTGAGTCGTAGAGATATAGTCAGTACAATACAGATATATCAACTTCACCGTTTCTGCGGTAGATTTAGCATCACGACATGCTCACACTATACCAAGCAAGCATTCCTTTTGTTAAGTCCTCGCATTTTCCAAGTCTCTATCGAAGACGTATAATACAAGCGGTCATGAGGATCGTGACAAGGAAAAGGCGACAGAAATGTCGCGTGGTGTGTCCTCGTTGTGGCAGAGGGGAAAAGAAAAGGAAAGATGCAGGGAGGTCATCATAAGAGATATTATCCAGACCCCGGAGAAAGAAAAACGCGCGGTAAAATCGGAATCAGATACCAGCACTCGAAAGCAAAATGATGGTGGTCAAGGACGTTCCTTCGTCAGAAAATCCACCACCAAAAAGTCCAGCCCCCCCTACCCCATAACTCGCCCAGAACATGCTCAAAAGGAAGGAAGACATGTGTGCCCTTTGCTCGCACTCCTGCCATGCGAGGCCGCCTGCGAAAGACGCTCAGTCCGAGCCGTCCATGTCATAAACGTCGCTCCCACCTCCGCCGCCGTCAGATATGAGCTCGTCCTCATCGTCGTCCGAGATGATGGCGTACGTCTTCTTGGCCTTGGCAGCCGCCGCTCGGCCCGGACGAGCACGTGGTGGCGGTGGCGGGGAGTCATCTTTCATGGCAACGTCCCCGTCGCCATCTTCGTCGTCGTCACTGAAGTCGAAGGACTTCTTCTTGGACTTGCTTGCAGCAGTGGAAGTCTTGTTCTTCGCTGCGTAGGCCTTGGCAGCTGGAGACAGCTGCACAGGTTTCGCAGGCTTTTCTTCCTTGCCCTTGGTCTTGGTTCCAGCCGGACGCCCACGGGCCTGCTTTGCCGGGGCGGAGACGACATTCAGAGGAGCCTTGGCAGGCTTCGCCTTCGCTGAGGAGGCTTTAGCTGTGGTCGTGGTAGGGAGGGCCTCGTTCTCCGACATGTCATCGATGTCAGATGACCTCGTCGGCTTGTGAGGCGACGACCTGGCGAGAAGCTCGTAGTTGGTGTCATCGGGCTCGTCAAAGTCGAAGTTGCGCGACTGTTTGGTCTTCAGCTTCGGAATTGCGGCATTTCCGTGTTCGGATCGTGACATGGCAAACAGACTAAGTCTACCATTGTTCGATGCCGCAGCGGGCTCTCCGATCCCGCGAACCATAGCACCAACATCTCCGAGCAAATCATCGCCGTTGTCACCCTCGGACTCGTCGTCGTCATCGTCAAAGACCCAGGCCTTTTTCTTTGATGCGGCAGCGCGTTTGGAGCGGCTCTTTGCGAGTGCAGTGACCTCCTCAACCTCGGGCTCCTCGTCCTCGACGACAGATTCGACAGGGGAAGGTTTCGACACGGCAGCACGCTTGGAGCGGCTCTTTGCGGGTGCAGTGACCTCCTCGATCTCGGGCTCTTCCGCTTCAGGCTCCTCCGCCTCGGGCTCTTCTGCGTCAGGCATTTCATCATCGACGACAGATTCGACTGGAGATGGCTTCTTCACCGGCGCGGACTTGCCCGTGTTCAGCGTAGCGAAGTCGTCATCGGAGAAGTCCGAGTCTGATCCATCATTAGCATATGACTTGGCCTTGGCTGCTGCCGCGCGCTTGGAGCGGTTGATGGCCGGCGCAGAGATTTCCTCGATCTCTGAATCTTCATCCTTGACATCTTCATCAGGAGAGGGCACCTTCTTTGCAGGTGCAGCCTTCGGTTTGCTCTTGCTCAATGCGGCAAAGTCATCATCAGAGAAGTCAGACGATGCTCCATCGTTGCCGTACGTCTTGGGTTTCGGCTTTGCCCCACTGAACTTCTGAGCAAAGGCAGCGCCCTGCTTCTTTGGCTCGACGGGTCTCTTCACGACAGTCATTTCCTTCTTCATCGACTTCGCTGCCTTGGCGGTCTTGCCAGGGTCATAATCATCATCACCGCGGGTAGCCTTCTTGCCGCCACGGCCGCCTCCAGCCCCAATCTTCTTAGAGCGGCGACGACCCATGTTCCGAATATTCTTCGCGATCTCGGCATCCAGGACCTGCTGGTGCTCCCACTCCTCGAGGAACTCGTCAAGATCCCTGGACCAGAGGTCCTTCTCATCGAGTATCTCCAGGTCGTCGTGCTCCTTCTTCTTTGCAGCGATTTGCTTCCTCAGCCGCTCAAGACGCTCAGCGGTCAAGGAGTAGATGGGCATCTATATAACGTCAGTGCACTGGTCTCCAGTAGAGAATAGGGTTCACGCACCGAAAGAAGATAGTCGTAATCTCCTGCACCGGGTTCATTGGACATGAGGTCTTCGTTATCCTCGTCGTCATCCTGGTCCATCTCCTCGTCCGTGTTTCGAGCCTTCTTCACGCTCTCGCCCCGGGGGAAGGCTTCATACTTGCGGTCACGCAGCTCCTCCACCAGGACGGCCTTCTTCTTTCTGGAGACGATCAACTTGCCGTCAATGATTTCCTCGACGAATCGGGCCATGTTCTTCAACTTGCGATAGTCCGCGTGATAGACCTTGAGCCAGTACGCCTAGAAAGGGTCACGTCAGCTTCTCGTTGTGAGCGAAACAGGGGGGGGGGGTGAGGTGCGACAAACCCTTCGCTTGGAGTACATTTCAAGGCGGTACAGGTAGAACTCCTCCAGGATGTGCTCGACCTTCTCATACTTCCGGATCCGTCCTTCAACGTCAAAAGCAACGAGATTGGTGGTGCCCATACTCTTGTTCAGCTTGAATCGCTCGAGGATACCCTCCTTCCGAGTCTTCTCTATCTGGGCCTCGTCCATCTCGATCTCGAAATGCACATTTGCGTGGTCGTTGTACTCCTTGTAATCCTTGATCCAGGATGTAGTCTTTTCGCCCTTGATG
Organism: Diaporthe vaccinii; assembly: GCA_039880775.1. NCBI lineage: Eukaryota > Fungi > Ascomycota > Sordariomycetes > Diaporthales > Diaporthaceae > Diaporthe > Diaporthe vaccinii. The sequence goes on from JBCEDN010000003.1 coordinate 704,450, forward strand.
ATCTGCTCGAGCTTGGCTTTGAAGTCGTCCGTCCACATGCGGATGGGGAGCTCAGTGATGGTGACAACAGTCTTGGCCCGGCTGTCGTCAAAATTCGCAATACCGTTGAACCTGTACCTCCTCGTGCCCGGCTCTTCTTCCTCCACTACTCCCTTCCAGCCGCGGAACCAAGGAGTCATTGGCTCGAAGGGAAGCTCTTCTGATGAATCTTCACTACGGCCCATACGTCTCTTAAGGTTCCTCACAATGTCTCTCGGGTCGTAATTTGGAATAGAAGTGCTCCAGCCCGTCCCGATACCGTCAGCACCGTTGCAAAGAACCATGGGAATGATTGGGGCGTAAACCTTCGGTTCAATCTGCTTGCCATCATCGTACTGCATCTCAAGGTTCGGCTCGTCTAGTGCAGAAAACACGCGCCTGGCGAAAGGGGACAGGCGCGTAAAGATGTAACGAGCACTGGCCGAATCGCTACCACCGGCAAGACGAGAACCGAAGTTACCGCTGGGCTCCAGAATGTTTATGTTGTTCGACCCAACAAAGTTCTGGGCTAGACCAATGATTGTCTGCTGCAGGGAGATTTCACCATGGTGGTAGGCAGTCTGTTCGGAGACGTATCCAGCCAACTCAACAACCTTCTTGTCCTTCGTCAAGTTGCGCTTGAAGCAGGCGTATATGACCTTGCGCTGGCCTGGCTTTAAACCATCCACAATGGATGGAATGGACCGCAGGTTATCAGCCATGCTGAACAGGATGAGCTCCCTGTTAACGAAGTCGGTGTATGTGATGGATTTGGTAGAATGATCCAAGAAGGTTCCCGGGACGAAGTTCCCAAGCCACTGCTTTCTCGCATCAGCCTTTTTCTTGGAAAAGGCGAGCTCAAAAAGCTCAGCCTCCTCTGTCTTCATGGTCTGGAACTCCTTTAAATGATCATCCAAGTTGGTAAAGTAGACCTGGGCGTCCTCGTTGGAACTGGTTCCCAAACCCTTGAAGTACTTGTAGTGCCACCTCTTGATCTCTTGATGGTGTCGCTCTTTCCATCCCTCGTATTCAGGCATGGTGAAGAAGGACTTCAGATGGAGAGGCTTCTTTGGGTTGGGGCCCTGCCAAACCTTTACCACCGGGGTGATGAACTCCCGGAAGAAGTCTGGGATCTTGAGCAGTGAGGGGAATTGGACTTGAAGGAAGTTGATGAGCAAGCCCTTGATGTGACTACCGTCGTGATCCTGATCGGCCATGATCATCAGGTGGCCATATCGAAGGCTCTTGGTATCAGTGTACGTCGTTTTGTGCTTGAGTCCAAGGAACTGTTTGATGTTGTTGATCTCTGCGTTCTTCATGATCTGGTCTATCGAAGCATCACGAACGTTCAGCATCTTTCCCCTCAGAGGGAAGACACCGATGCGGTCAGGATCGAGAATGGCGCGGCCCGCCACAGCCAGAGCTCGGGCGGAGTCACCCTCAGTCAGGATTAGAGTGCACTCATGGCCATTCCTGGTGCCCGCCAGATTCGCATCAACAAGTTTCTCGTTGCTGATGCGGGACCGCTTGTTTCCGTCAGACTTGGACATCATCTTGTCAGCCTTCTTCTCGGCAAAGTGAAGGATGTTCTCGATCGCCTCTGTTGCCCTGATCTTCTTGATGAAGCCATCAGTGAGTTGGCATTTACTGCCGAAGGCACTCTGCTTGGTGGTCATCTGCTCTTTGGTTTGAGACGTAAAGGCAGGGTTGTCGATCAAGCAGTTGACGAAGATGAAGATGTGGTTCCGAACATGGTTTGCCTTCAACGAGTGCCCCTTCATCTTCTTGGTCAGATCTTTCAGGAGAGCATTGCAGATCTGATCAGCGACGTAGTTTACGTGTGTGCCACCAGCAGTTGTTGCGATCGAGTTGACGAAAGAGACCTGCTGGAAGGAACCATCTGAGACGGTGAAGCCAATCTGCCACCGTTGGTGAGCCTTGGTGTCTTCGAAAATGACGGTGGCAGGGGCGGGTCCATTCCCGTCTGCGTCGATGTCTTGACGCTCTGTTGCGATGGCCTTGGCATACATTTCGCAGTACTTCTTCCATCCGAGCTTGAGTTGTTCTCCGTTGAGGTGGACCTTGACCGCTTCAACAGTACCGGCCAAATCATAGACTCGCCGGTACAATAGGGACTCGGTGTGCTCGTCAATGCCATCGGGCATGCCAAACCTGTTGAAGTCGGGCTTGAAAGTGACCCTGACGAAGTCCTTGGTCTTGTTGGAGGTGATTTTTGCCTTGTCCATCTTGCTCATGTTGTCCCTCCAGGTCGTCTTGTATCGCTTCCCGTTCGATGAGTCCTGACACTCGAGGGAGAACTCTGTGCTGAAGACGTTGCAAAGCTTGGCACCGAATCCATTGCGACCACCGACGGTCTTCTTCTCGGTATCGTCGAAGTTAGATCCCGCAAGTAGATGACCAAAGACCATCTCGGGGATGTAGACACCCTCCTTCTCGTGCATCTCCACTGGGATACCCTTGCCATCGTTCTCAACGGAGATCTCACCGTTCTCGCGGTCAATGTTGACCTTGATGTAGCTCATGCCCTTGTCGCGCTGCTTGTTGTCGGCGGCGTTGACGAGGATCTCGTCGAAAATCTTGTAGAACCCAGGCACGAAGGAGATCTTCTTGTATTCCATCAAGCACTTCTCCTTGTTGTAGGTCCACATCGAACTCTCGGTGCGCTCGACGGATCCGATATACGTGTCAGGCCGCTTAATGATGTGCTCGAGTTGGGTGAGCTTCTGGTAGGTCTCGGTGGCAGTCTTGGTGGTTCGGGACCCCGAGGGTCCATCGAATTGCACGAAGCTATCATTCTCGATTTCACCCAGAGGTTTGCCGCTGGACTTCTTTGCGCCAGCGGCTGTCTTTTGCTTCTTGGGAGGCGTGTTGGACATGTCGCCACCAAATTCACCGTCGCCATCATCGTCGCTCTCTGGCTTTGCGCGTTTCTTAGGTGCGGCCTTTGACTTGAGCGTTGTCTGGACCATCTTCTTTGGCGCGGCCTTGGCGGCAGGCTTTGCTGCTGTCGCCTTCTTCACGGCAGCCTTGGCCTTGGGCTTCTGCGTATCGTCAGCAGGTGACTTGGAGAAAGCCTGTGTTTGCGACACCGATACAGGCAGACTTCGAGTGAGGAGGGTCAGGGTGGCATGCAGACGTCAGGAGGAGCATTGCTACTCACAGGCTCGGGTGAGAACGCGTCGGAGTCATCTTGTTGGAAGTCATCAAAGACCGACTCTGCGTCGGAGTCCATTCTGAGGGGATGTGTGAGGGCCTCGAAGCCCAGGCGCGTAGTCGCAAAGGCTTGCGCAAGTTGGTGAGAAGGCTGTCGCGCAGAACTGAACGAGCGAGGATGAAAGAGTTGCGCGAATGCATAAACGGGCGAAGATTACTTGTGGGGTATATCAAGCCGCAGGGGGGCAGGCTTGTCCGCAGCCCGGTGGGAGGGATTGTGGGATGAGAATGTGTTGTGGTAGTCGAAGAAGCAACGCCAGCAGCCTCGGTGGTGATGTGCTTTGTTGTCGCCGTTGTTGATGATGGACGTTGTCGTTGCTAGTTAGCGCTCGTCAATCGCATGCACTTGCGGTCGTCCTAGTGGTTGCCCGGGCCAGAGATCGATGTTTGTTTTGGCCGGGTCCGAGACTGCGCTAAAAACGCGGTCTTATCGTCCTACCACTGAAATGATTGGACGATAGCGCATCCAGCTCCCAGCACGCAGGCGCGTCCTGCAGGGGTGCTCGAGGGCATCGAAGTACCCAGGTAACTAGGTACCCAGCCAAGGTACTTGGACAGGTCGGTGAGCCGCAAACGCCACTAACAGGTGGGCAGGCATCGTACCAGTGCTAGCGGCTTGACGTAGTTTACGTGCCGTCCAGCCAACCTTCTGTTCAAACCGACAGCAGACGACATGTGATTGTCAACGAGTATCTACAGGCTGGACAGTGCAGCAAGCCTGAGGCTCACTTCCTCGCTCGCTGGTGGCCTGCATCTTAATCGACCGTACACCTCGTACGTGGAATGCCTTTTTGTACGCATTTTTAGCCCACTTTGCTGTTTTGATTTCCAGACCCAACCCATCTTGCACGTTACTCGTCTCCAGTGACCATTTCTGATCTGCAATGCAAGAGTGGTAATTCTCCAGTGGTACAGCTGGAGTTGTGTTTGGCCTCCTTTGGCTGGCCCCTCCCTCTCAACTCGCGCAAGGACACCTGCTGTGCCGCCCAGACAACTCTCAACCGCGCGACCCTGCCATCTCAGTCACAGTGCCACTGCTCTTTTCGAGTGGTCATTGTGGCTGCCTCCGACCCTGGCAATCATGGCTCGGCTCGGTGAGGGAGTGCGGAGGGAGTCTGTCCCTGGACCGTGACGATATTGGCTCTTGGGCTCGTCTGGGTAAACAGTATATGGAACCAGCCTATTAGAACCAGCCCTCACGGCCGGGGACGACCATCCTCGAGAAAGGGGGCTGGTCAAATGGCAAATGTGACCTCACATCGGGCGCTGTGCCGACGGCCACTCTGCCACCTGATCTATCACCTCATCGCCACCAGCCTCAAATCGATAGACAGTCACTCTGTCAGTTTGACCTGGTCCGTTGCGGACCTGTCTCTGCCGAAGAATCGACATCTTGGATCGGATCGAGTGAATCCCGAGCGCCCACCAAGGCCAGCCCAGCTGGGTCATGGTCTTGTCTACCAGGGCCATGCCTAATAAGTGTCACTTTTCTGCTTGTCACATCTCCCCCTCGACCATCGTCTCTCCGGGTGGAGAGCATGTTCCACCGGTGCATGGGCAGTGGATGATTTGCTGCTGCATATCATAGCTGCCGTGCGACACCCATCCGAGCATGAGAGGACAGGAAATTTCCCGATCGAAGCGTACAGCCGTTTGGATATCCACACCCGTCACACAGCACACATCCGCGTTGCCAGAGCTCCCTTGTCCCCTGCCTGTCAAGTTGCTGCCGTGTCACTGCTGCGAGGAGCACAATCATCTGAAACCTGCCGGGTGTGTCTACACTTGACTTCCTTATCCTCGGCGCTGCACTTCTAGAAGTAACATGGCAGAGCTGGGGAATTTAAGCTTATGTCCACGACGAACTCGGGGGTTCATGCCCAGGCGAATCTGCGACCTGAAGAGGCCTTCGGTCTTGTTTATTTGGGATCACACCTCCCGAGTCGGATGGGATATGGCAGTCCTGTCACTGGAGGACGGCTGCAGTGGTCGGCAGATGTCCTTGTCGAGGCTGGCGTGCGACAATGGTGCATGGACGTGGTGAAATTGGCTGGCTCAAATGGGTACAGCCCAGCTCCGCACAATATTTATTTCTACTTTAATAGTCTCTCGCACCGGTATGGCGGGCTCACATCTCGGATACGGCAGACCGCGGCGCCGTGCGGATCCCAGGCTCCTACACAGTCCGCGAGACGACCTCGCCCTCGCGGAGTCTACTCAGTTGAGCACGCCCTGTCTTTCCCTCGGAGGAACATGTCACATTTACGGCTCAGTCTGTGCTTCGAAAGGCACCAGATCCAGAGGCCTGTCATTTCGCTGCTCCCGTTTGGTAGCAAGCACTGGTCATGCCGTCTTTTACGTTTCAGGCAACCTGCTCCATTCAAATACGGGAAGCTGCAGAAATATGACGGCTGGAACGGTGCGCCGCCATGATTGTCCACCAGGGGCACTTTGACTCGAGGCACCGTCGTCCAATGCAGAGACTCAATGCGTACATGGTACCAGAGCTTTGCCGTCAAGACCGCATCTAGATCATCCTATTAGGTCAGAGCAGCCAGGGTCTCCGTCAATCGAGCCCCCAACTAGCTACACATTGGTCACATAGGCGCGCTGCTCCCTAGCTGTACCCCACCAGTTGCTCACAAAGGTTGATGCTACCGTGGGCAAGTCTTGGTGAGCAGACTGACCGAAAGGATGCCTGACTACATGAGAGAAGTCACCTTGCCCCAATCAACCGCTTGCTGGGATGGTGTTTAATGCCTTGGCGATGGTGGCCTGCCTTCGCACATCACAAGCACGTACTCCGAGACAGCAACAGGGCTGGCTGCTCATGGATGACCAGAGGGGAAATGCAGGCATCAATCAATGGCTTGCTGGTGGCCCCGCACGGGCACAAGCTCTGTGTTGCTTTCAGATCATTTCGGCGTGCTTGTACAAGTCAAGCTCGTGGGAGAAACATCGCTCGACACGTTGGCGTAGCCCGTGACCTGCAATCCCCCTTATGGTCAGCCGTCCACCGCGGACAATCCCAACCCCTCAAAGCTTCTGGAAAGGCGGTGGAATCTCTTCCACGAGCGACGACCAGCAACTTACTCCACTCCCGACGGTTGTTGCTGGTGGCTATCGCGGATACGCACAGAAACTCCTCACAGCAGAACGGAGCTGAATGGAACAGTCGTCAGGTCTTCTGGCGGTCAGAGCGGAAGGCTGAAAGCTGGGTGGGGCCGGAATATGCAGAGATGTTTTCACCATCTGCAGAGAAGCATGCGCAGAAGGCTGGCAAGCAGCCTCGTTCCCTGCCCGGGGGCATGGGCAGGGTGCTGGCAACGATGCGGCGTGATATCCCCCTACCCCATCCCTCTCCTTCATGTTGAGGGCAGAGCGGCCACGTGTGTCGAGTCAAGCAGGAGTTGTGTCTAGGATATCTGGGTCTAGGGGAAGACTTTTCTTTGTTGCACCCTTCTCAGGAAGCCGCTTAGCCTGGTGACTAGACGGCACCTCCTGCAGCCATCCGTCAGGCTGCTCTGTCAAAGCTTCTTCTGTACATTTTCAAACAAGCCAATGGGATGTTTGGCTGTGTATGCTACAGTATTTGCTGTCAAACTGATTTGTTTTTCCTTAGCCACATATCCGCTGCGTCATGCAGTCGCCTGTGTTCACCCTTTCGGGTCAGCGCTCCAGCCTGGTGAAATCTACTGAAACTCTACCTCACCTCGATCCTGGTGCAGCCATCACCACTATCCTCCCTGTTCCCGGTCTTGTCAACGGGGCTGGAGGTACTGGCTAGCTGACCAAAGTAACCATCGGCCGTGATTGCCGCTGGGTTGGACTCGTTGCCGATGAGCAGAGACGCGGACGAGGAGCCCCGGTGCCATCATCGCTGAGGAAACAGAATCGATAGATCGGGAAAAGCAGCTCTAAGGCCTGTCACGGAGTCGTTTGACCTTTCCGACCGGCCTGGCCTCCTGATGCCGAAGCGATGCCTCAGCAAAGGTAACGTGGACAACAGCCGGGCCCGACAAGGTCTCGCTCAGTATTCAGCCCAAGCGCAAGCCCAGCAGCACCCAACACCAACACCGTTCACGCTCGCCTGATCAGCTGGCCCGCCCTCTGTCGCTCACCCCGATCAGTACTCACTTCGTGGCTTGCAACTCGACCCCCAAGAAGAGCGGTGGACGCCGCCAAACGACCATCTCTCCGCTCAGAGGCTCGATTCCAAGACATCCCGGACAAAGGAGCAGCACCGAGAACACCGCCGACTGCGTCGCCCACGGGCAGAAGCCACCGGACTTGCAGGTGGTTGCATGGCCAGTCTCAAGTAAGGAAGAAAGAAAACATCTCGGTTCCTTGTCCACACGCCCGCGCCCACGCCCGCGCCCACGCCCGTACACTCCATCCGCCTCCCTTGGTCCTTGGAAGCGGCTTGGGTGGGCCGGTGACGATCGTGTGGTTGTTTCGCCTGTTTGCCCATTGAAAAGGGACTTGGTTTCCCTTTCCCTGCCCGAACTGGCCTCGCCTTGATTTCCCAATCCGACTGAGCTGCAAGCGCTGTCTTGCAGTCTGAGTCCATATCACCACTACCCGTCCCCCTTGGGCCTGGGGATCTATCCCTCTAGCATCAGATCCCATCCTCCACTCTTACACCTGCATCTTCTCCTGCACCTTCGAGACATTTCCGACCAGGCCTCACCGCTATGTTGTCCCTGGCTTCCCTTCTTAACCCGGCGCCCCCTGGGCCTCCCCCGCCAACTCCTCGGTATCGACCAAGTCCAGGCCTGTCGTCGCCTGCTACATCCTACTCCGACGACTGCTCAAGTCTGATGTTCGAACGACACCTCGCATCTTCTACGAAACCGACCAAGATGGCCAAGGAGTCTGGAGGTTTTGTCAAGTCCAAGGCCAAGGGCATCGTCAACTTCCCGCCATTCGAGAACCTGGACGAGCGCTCACTCCGGGAGATCAAGAGATACCAAGTGTACCCCTACGGAAAGATCCAAGAGTACTGTCGACACATCCCCTACAACAGCGGCAAGAAAGACTTCTACGAGAAGACGGGCCGCGAGAGCTTTGAAGGTAAGATATCCCCAATCACCGATCGCAAGCGCCCTTGCCCCTCCAGGACTCGAGGCTTACGGTCGCCATGCAGTGTTCCAGTACATCTTCAAAGTACCCGGTGATGATTCCGAATACACCGTCATGTGGGACTACAATGTTGGCTTGGTCCGCATGACCCCCTTTTTCAAATGTTGCAAATACTCAAAGGTAGTTTTCCCCATTCGTCACTGAATGTTCCCACGCACACAAGGCTGACCAAAAGCAGACGATGCCCGCCAAGATGCTGAACATGAACCCGGGCCTCCGCGACATCACTCACAGCATTACCGGAGGCTCTATCATGGCCCAGGGTAAGCATTCTGTACCTGATCCATGAGATGGTATTCTGCACCCACAGTAGTTATTGACTGGTCCCCTCGCAGGCTACTGGATGCCCCACGCGTGTGCAAAGGCCGTCTGCGCCACGTTCTGTGCGCCTATTGCCGGCGCACTGATCCCGATATTCGGCCCTGACTTCCCTTCCCAATGCATATCCCCCGACGCCCCAGAGCACGGCCGGATGGCCATCGATCCCGCGATCGTGGCAGAATCTGGGCGTGAGGCCGACATGTATCGCCGCGTGTTTGCCAACGCCAACGCCGTCAATGTCAACGGCCACCTGCCGCTCCACCCTCAGCAGATGCACCACTACAGTCACGGTCCGGCGCTCCCGAGCCCAACCAGCATCCCCAGCCCGCGTCTTGCACGGCGCAGTCTGCACCGGCACGTTTCGCCATATGACTACGAGAGAGACCGGGTTGACTTTGGTGGGCGGGTGTGCTTCAAGAGAGGCCTAGACAGTCCGCATGCTACCGAGTCGGGCCCGGACATCCACATCGGACCGGAGACGCCCTCCTTGCCTCACGCACCTCACCACCGCAGCATGCCGTACTCGCCAATGTCACCGCCACGGTCCAGCGGCTGGACGGTCGCAAACCACCCGGGACATTCCCACTCGTCGTCATCGACCTCGCTTAACAGCCACCCCCACAACTTCGCCGAGGACTTCCTGTATCCGGGCGGCCCAAACCCCCTACTCAGCGCAATACCCCGTTTCAGTCATGCCAGCAGGCTCGACCACTACCAGACCTCGCAGAGGCTCCCTCCCGTCCCTCGCACCTCGGCGGCATGGACCACGTCGAAGCGGCCGGCGCCCGAGCCAGATGCCGGTCCCGAATTCGACTATGACGGCCAGAGCGAGAACAGCCCGACGAACACGGTCACCACAGCGACGTCCCGGGCCTCGGGAGGCCGGGAGCGGGACCACAACCGGGGCCGCGAGGAGGAGGTGCTGCCATCCTCGGTGCCCCACGCCGCCGCGACCACCGGCGCCGAGAAGAACGCAGCACTGCTGCTGATGAACCTGAGCGTGAGGGACCACCGGGAGGTCCGGTACCGCGACGAGAGGGACGGCGGTGGTAGGGATCCGGAGGGCGATCGCGTCCCGCGGGGCTGTGGGCAAGAGTCCATGTCCATGTCCCCTGTGTCCGCGACGCCGGATGGACATAGAAGCAAGAGACGAAGGGCAACCTCCATGTAAGACTAACTCAGTGATTTCTTTCTTTGCTGTTTCTCCCTCTCTCTGTCTCTCTTTCCTCGCCATCTCTCTTTTCCCAAGCATTTCAATCGGTCACCGAGGGAATGGCGTTTTGAACTGGGGTGGTTTTTCCTTATTGTGTTTGTCTCCACCGGACCATGGGTCTCGGACGATAGGAGTTGATACCTTTTTCTAGGGATTTCAAAGACCTTAGGCCTGGCACAACAGTTTGGAAAATGTTGGCAGATGTGCGCGTGCTTGCTCTCAGGGGGTCCACACCACCACGCCCGTAGCATATGTCAGGCGGTCGGCATCAATAGACAAATAACGCAGGGCACATTCGTTGTTGATTTTGTCTGCTAGAGGCTCTGAAGTAGAGCGCCGATTTGTGACCCAATTACCGCTCTAGCAAATGCCCTTGACGGATGAATATTGTCCGCCACAACTAGCCCTTTGCCGCCCCGCCCTCCTTTGCCTTTGCCTCCTTGAACTGCTTCACCCAGGCGTCTGCCTTTCCCCTAGGGACCACATAGATCTTGACCACCCCGTCGACGACCTCGACGCTGTCCAGGCTCAGCACCTTGAGCAAGGGCACCTTCTTGCCGACCTTGACCAGGCCGCCGGCCGCCGTCTCCATGAAGCACTCGACCGTGTTGGCGCCGTACTCGCCCTCGCGGTCCCACGGCAGCGGGAACACGTAGCCAAAGTGCTGCACGAGCGCCTCCCGCTCGTTGAAGGCCTTGATGAAGTCGCTCTCGTAGTGCAGCGGGTACAGCAGCACGGCGGGGAAGCTGAGCGTGCTGTTGAGGTCCTCCGGGTCGGGCACGAGCTCCAGCCTCGCGTCGCCCATGTCGGGCGGCGCCTTGCCCGCGCGGACGGTGATGTTGCGCTCCTTGAGCGCCCCCGCCAGGAACGCCGCCCGCCGCTGCAGCGTGCGCTTCTCGTCGGCGGCGGCCTGTGCCTTCCTGTCCAGCTCCTCGGCGCGCGCGATGATGTCCCTCGCGACGGCGCGCAGGCTGGCGTTGTCGCCGTCGACGCTCAGCCCGCCGGCGCAGGCGTCGTCGGCCTCGTGCACCCGCCCCACCGCCAGCAGCGCCCGCGCGCTGCGGTACCACGCCTTGACGTTGCGCGGGTTCAGCCGCAGCGCCGCGCCGCAGTCGAGCCAGCACGAGCGGTAGTTCTGCAGCTCCAGCTGGACCGCCGCGCGGTTGACGAGCAGCGCCTCGAGCACGGCGCGCTGGGCGGCGGCCTCGGCCTCGTCGTCGCCGTTGGGGTCGCCCTCGCGCGGCGGGTCCCCCTTGCCGCGGCGCTTCTCCTCCTTGGTCACGAGCGCCACGCCCCGCCCGTAGAACTCGACGGCGTCGCGCCACCGCCGCTGCTTGAAGCACTCGTTGCCGCGCTCCTTGAAGTCGGTGGCGTTCTCCAGCGGCGTGCCCTCGTAGGCCAGCGCCTCCAGGGCCGCCACGTCGTCGTTCTCCTCCAGCTCGGTCATGAAGAGCGGCGACTTGTTCAGGTCCTCCATGATCTCCTCGGCCGTCTTGCCGGCGTGGCGGGCGAGCTGGGGCGGGAGCTCTGGCGCCGCGACTTTTGGCGGTGGTGGGCCTGCCGGGGCTGCTGGCCCTGCCGCGGGCGTTGGCGAGGTTACATTTTTAGGTTCTGTGCCTGTGGCTCGTGTTGTTGGCTGTGCTTGTTGTGGTGCTGCATTTTGGTCGTCTGAGATTTTCAGCGAAGACTCGGTCTTCTCGGTGATCTCTGTGAGTTGCACCATTTTGGAAGGGTTTCGGCTGGACGAATGATTCGCCCGCGACCGACTTGGACAAGGAGCAGACTGATTGCACTTGTATGGGATTTTTCCCTTTTTGCACTTGATAAGTGGTGGAAGCTATGCAGTCGGAATGGATCGTTAATGTCTCATGTGAAGTTTCCCCAAACAGCAGCGCAGGTTGAAATTCTTGAGGCGGGGCGGCCAAATATTTCCGAAGGTTTGGACCAGCCCAATAATCAGAGACTACAGGGCGGACGCATGCCCGTGATCCTGTTCAACCGAATCTCATGGAATCCCTCGTCAATGTGCACATGAGGCTTCTTTCACAGTAAAATTGGTGGTCTCGTACTGTGAGGTGCTGGATTATGTCGCCCGTCCTGTCCTCACTCAGAGACGCCTTCCAGTCCCTCCCCTTCCGAGTAAGACTCTCAACCCGGGTTAGGCAGGTCGCATGGCCGGGATGGCCAGAACGGCCCGACTTTTCTATCACATCGGCACTCCAGGACCCGATTTCACATTTGACATTGCGTGTGATGGTCAAATCCCAAAGCTCAGGCCTCGTAACCACATTTTTGTGATTTATCTGTTATGAGAAGACACACGTCGGTGTCCTAACTGCTCTTGGCACTTTGCTGTCTGTTCCACCCACCGCCATCCGCCCGGCGAGACGGGAGAGCTCGTCACTAGATGTGATCTGACCAACTCCAAGTCTCCTTCTCTGGTCATTACCGGGTTATTTTGGATGGATGATGAGAACTGGTCACACATGCGTCTCTCGAACGCCTATTCTCGCTCCAGCCCTGCCTCTTGCGTCGACGGCTGAATCCGCCGATGGACAGTGCTGTAGGCCTGGTTCGGACCGGCACCTGCAATCAACCGTACTTGAGATTATAGTCACCTTCACAATTGCAATGCACATGTTGATTCCGGCGCCGTGTCTTTATGGTGTTGAATTAATTTGATACAAGGTCTGTCTATGCTAGGTATTGTGGTATCCTTCTTTTTCCAATCCATGCAAGACACCAAGCGCCAACGCCAGGACCCCACGACCATCCACGCTACAAGCAAAACCCAAGCCGAACTCCTGGACACCAAACACAGGTAACATGCGCCGCCATTTTGGCCATCCCAAGGAAACGCTATTTCGCGCCCGCCTTTACATCACCGTCAGGTTCACAGAACCCGCGTGTTCTCCATCACAGCCTCTGCTCTTTTTGATATTCCTCTTCGGCTCATTGCCGACATCTCTCACGCACAGCCGCTCTTCCCTGGTTCTGGTTCCAGAGATATCTGCCAATCCATCAATAGTCGTCGTCAGAGATGTCCACGACAGACACGGTCGCCTGCTTCGACTGGATGCGAACCAGGGCCTCCACTTCACAATAAACGTGGTCTTCGGCCTTGGTCCTCTTTACGGCGAAGCACTGGACAGTCCCAACAAGAGCCGCTGCTGCACTACCCCACCAAGCCAGAGCAGTGCAGTCCATTCTGCTTCCCACCGTGTAAAGGTACCCGGCCACGGGCGGTGCAACCATCCGGCACGCTGCACCAGCACTGGCCGCGAAGCCGTTCACTTTTCCAAGGACGGATCTGGGCGCCGCTTCCTTGATCTGGATGAGCAGCAGCGGGTAGACGAGGATGGAAAAGATGTTCCGAACGGTCAAGTTGAAGTAAATGGCGGGATACAGTAGGGACTCTGGGACCCAGACGAGGAACGGCATCAAAAAGTAGGCGATGGGGTGCAGCACCGTGACAATGATGAACAGTCTGAAAACCCCAATCTTGTCGGCGGCAATAGGGAAGATGACCGCCTGGATGAAAAGAGCAATGGCACCGTTAACGGCCACTAATATTCCAGGTCAGTCGGCGGTCCTCGAGACGATAAATAAATTCTGAAGCTTTCTGCGCGCCAGAACTCGGTGCCTGAGACGGTCCAGAAAGTGTGCCAGAGGTGTTGGATACTTACTGATCATTCCGACCGTGGGTATCGACAGGCCGAGTCCGCCAGGGAAATAGAGCAAGCTCGGTGGGACGACGGAGCTGATGGAGTCGACCACAGCTCTGTCATCCTCAAAGAAAATCGGGAGCAAGTGGTCAAAGCACATCGCATGGTACGTCTTCAGAAAGTTAGCACCTAGCTCCAGACGGGACGTCATAGTCGCAACTTACATATATGGATAGGCTGATAACCACTGCCATGATGCGCTTGTCGCAGAAGATGCTGAATGGCGCCTCCTTCTCTAACTCTTGCTGTGGCTCTGTAGCCTCTGGATTCTGGGTCAGGAAAGTGCCGTAGGTTTCCGACCTAAGGTCCACCGCAGGGCGTTTGACGGCATCTGAGGTCTCTCTAAGAGGCGTCTCCTCAGAGACGTACGTGTCTGCCGGGAGTAGTATCCGTGACTGCATGCCAGGATGCGTCTCCTCGAGCAGGACGTAACCCAGGATTATGCTGACAAAAAGAAGAGCGGCGCAAATGAGGTTCGGCAAAAGGTAAGGAAATCTGTCGAACAGGCCCCCCTCAGGAAACACGTTCGGCCACGACTGGTGAGGGTCCGAGAATGTTCCGCCGATGCATGGTCCTACTATGGTTCCTATGCTCCATACGAAAGGCATGATGGAATACGCCCTCGCTTCAGTAAGTTAGCATTCGGTATCATCTTCTTCCGAGGCAAGTCGCCACTGAGGTACTCACGTTCCTGGAGGGAATCAGTCATGTATCACAGAATCTGCGCGCGGGAGGACTCACATGTTCAGGCTTCGTCACAAGCTCTCCAACCATGGTTTGGATGACGCCGATGTTTCCGTTCAAGGCTCCGCCAAAGACACGCCCGGCGAGGGCAACCCAGATGTTGTCGGCAAAGCCAAGGACAATCATCGAGATCATCGTACCGAGGCATCCCAACAGAAGAACGGGCTTCCGGCCAATGCGATCACTCAGTCCGCCCCAATACATCCCCATCACGGCCTCCGCGAGAGCGAAGGACGAGATGAGCAGGCCAGAATAGGTGGATGCATCTTCTTCGTTGCCGACCTTGAAGCGCTTGACGAGCTGCCATGCGTACGGGAATATGGAGGTGAGGGCGATGGGCTCGGCGAGACGAACAATAGCTAGTAGCTGTCAGTACGTTTTGCACGTGAGTGAACTTGTGCCCGGGCGGCGGTGAGACTGTCTACATACCAAGCAGGAATAGCTGTAGAGTGGGAAAGTCGTCCGGATTATGGGTTGATCTCTGGGTTGTTAGGGTCATTGCTTCTGAAAGTTGGTCTCAGTCTTACGACTCGCAACACAACACTTAAAGCAAATGAACAAAAGTACAAGTGCAAAAGTGAAGCGTCGCTAATAGGGCAGCAAATGTATGCTGATTGTCCGCTATCTCTCGACCCTGAAAGATCGCGGAGAGCAAAAAACAAGGTGGTGCGAGTGAGTGGACGAGTGCACGCAACGCGTGGGACAGGATGCCGCTTTGGTTGATCGATATGTATATATGCTTGTATTCTTTTTTAATTTCGACTGCTGTGAGAAAGACAGTGCGCAGCAGATGAAAAGTTGTGAGGAGCAAGAGAAGAGCAGGACGGCGGGTAGTCCGTGAAGGAAAGAAAGGTGTTGGCGAAGCAGCAAGCGGTGGGAGGAGGTAGATATTTGTGTCCTCGGTGTGAGCCAGGGTCGGCGTGCTATATCCGTGCGCTGATAAGGAAAAGATTATAAACACACAACACAGGCAGGGCGGAAGCGAGTGCAACGGGGCGAAGTTACGGTCAGGATGATTTTCGTCTGTCATGGGTTGGTCTGGTCTGGTCTATGAGCAGGTTGGCCTTCGCTTGCTGTCCTAGTCAAGTGCCCGCCCGAGAACGGACGACACTGGTGGTGCTTGCCCATCCTGTCATGCCCATGCCCATGCCATAACACAGTGAAACTTGGTTGGTCTACAGTATAGCCCAGAAAGAGAGGGACACACCAACGTGTACGACCGTAGAGAGAAGCGATGTGCATGCTGGGGAAGGCGCTCGGTTTGTTGGAAAGATGCAAGTGCCCCGACTTCCGGCGCCAGCATAGCGGATCGACCATGGGTGGGTCTTGCTTCGGGATACGCAGTGCTGTGGAGCAGCATTGCAATTGCCAGAAGCAGGGAATGTTCTCGCTCGCTCGCTCTGCATCTTGCAGGGATGCCATGAGATGCCACGAGACGCCAAAAAAACTGACGTCCTGTTGATCAACTTCATGTGATAGCACTGTCGTTACTGCTTTCATATTTTACATTCCTCTAGTGAATCCACACGTGTAGCGCTAGAAGAAGGCGGCGCAAAACGAAGCAAAGCAAAGTAAAGTCTGTATATACTGAGCCGAGGACAAGCAAGACTGAAATTACGCGTCGCTTCCTCGGACGACTCCTCACAACAAGACCCAAGGCCACTCGGCGACTCATCGGACTTGCCTGCGAGGGGAGTGTTGCGGCTCGTGATGCAGGCCTGCAAGCGTCTGGAGCGGTCGAAACCTGCGAAGCGACAGGCCACAGTGCAAGGATGCGGCGCATGCACGTTGCATCACACCGGGGTGGCACAGATTTCGGGAAGTAGCGAGCATCCTGGGCCTTGCCTGGGCCACCAAAGGCCCTTGCCCCCATCCGGCCCCACGTCAACACCAAGACATGGAGGGAGCTCCCATGTCTCACGTCAAGGGCCGCATTCGTGCCCCAGCGCCTCGTGCATGGCGCAAACCCACGACACAACGGCACTTCCCATCGTATCGGGAGGGCACGCGAGCCACACCATAAACAACAGAGAAAAAGAGGTGAAACACCAGGTGATCGTCTACACAACGTCTCCAATCTGCATCCTTCAATTTTCCACAGCAATCGCTGTTATCGACTGTTGTACAGATTACGGTGTGCGTGCACCACACGTCCTTCCACGGCTGTCGGTACGGCTACGGCGAAACCGTACGAAGGCGCTACGCACCCGTTCTCCGGAGTGGCTGGTGACCTTACTCCTGAGTCGCATCTCTCTCTCTCTCCGTGTGTGCGTGTATGAGTTGTCCCCCGAAACATGCTCATCTGGGTTTGAAGATTATTTACTCGCTCCCAAGCGCATTGATGTCCTGACCCAGGAATGACGTCGAAGGGTGCTGATGAATGACTCTGCTTGGGCAAATCCCAACCGGTGTGTTCTGCTCGCAGTCGGCCGATCGTCTGCAAACAACAGGCGCAGTTGGACGGTGAGTGCCCGAGAACTGTGCAGTCTGCATTGCAACACCCGACGAGTGGCCCACCGCAAAAATTTGCAGATCGAGGCGCTAGGCCGATCAACAATCGGCGCAGCATCACGAGCCCCCAGGTCTCCGGGGCTACAATGGCTCCATTGGGGATTTGTGGTTCACAATGTCCGGTCGGCTGAAGTTGAAGTCCAAGTCCTGCCATGGCACTGCTGCGAGGCCAGTCAAAGCAGAGCCACATACAGTAGGGCTTCACAGCTGCGGAGTGCAGAGGGTCCCTCTTCTTGCTGACCGCCCTGCACCCCGTTATCCGCCGTCTGTCACTGGCCACAGCCTTCTCCCCCTCAGACCGGTGGTTATGGTACGCTTAGGAGACCGGCAAATTTCCAACGTCTCCCGCGGTGGCTAATGTGCCTTGGTGCATCCCACCTCGGCAGGCCGCAGCTGCACGAGCAACCCCAAACCCGAACTTCCTTACTCGACTTGCATGTGGCTTGCTCAACGGCGCCGTGCTTGTTTAAATTGTTTGTCTGTTGAGGTCGCACAACACCACACATCCTTGAGCAATGATCGCCGCCCGTTGAGCCCGAGATAACCACTCCAGATGTGGAAGGGATGGCATGATGGCGTGTCCCTGTCGCGTCTTCGGTCGAACAAGATGGGATGTCTATGCGACTCTTATCGAGGGCATCGAGTGAGTGCATCGCGCCTCGGCTGTCATGCATGCAGGGCGAGTGCACACCTCCGCGGTCTGCCCAGGACACCGCCAGCAGCGACCTATCAACGACGCCTGATATGCCCACTTGCCATGGGATGTGACCATAGCGTGTGTGCGGCCCGGTCACCCACTTTGGATCGAAATTGGCTGGAGTACAGGCATAATTTCCCACATGTCCCCTCCTCCTCCAGCGCCAACGCGGGCAGGGTTGGGTGCTGCCGTTGTCGCTCTGCCAGGGCTCTGAGCTCTTCTGACTGCGCTAACTTTTCCTGGGTTCTGATGGGTAAACTCTTGCTAGTGCAAGTTTCTCGGGGGAAATACTCCCGCCTCTTGCTTTCGGAAGTGGGCCTGAGACGAGCGTCTCCATCACCAGAATGCTTCGTACTCCAAACCATTCATCCCATGGTCGTCTCTTTTGACTTTGAGCGGACCAGGAACGTCCATGAAGGGCCCAGATAAATAGCTTCTGCATCTGGAACGTTAAAATGGAGGCTGAAAGATCCCTGCAGCTCAAGTACCACCCGACCCGTCCTTCCCCAGACTAGTATGGGGCCGTGCCGTGGGGGTCCTCTGGGATTGTCGAATTACAACTCCGCAAGACCTCACCAGAACCCCACGAGCCTGCTTTCGTGCCTGAGCACGCAATATCAACCAAACAGATGGCTTATTTTGTTCAAAGATCCGGCACGGGTAGACCCGTGTCCCCCTTTTTTCTCGAATATGTTATATAAATACCTCAGTCAATTTATATTCCGACGATGGCGCTGGCGGATGTCGGACTTCATACGAAAGTAGCATCTAATAGTACGAATTGTTCTACATGCGGCTTTTATGAACCCTACTATATTGTCTCAAGTGGGGGAAATACTCTACCCAGACTTATTCTACCAGTGTCAACTACAATACTCTGTAGGAATACACGCAAATTATATTAGATCCCCGGGGCCCTCTACAGGAAATACCCTGCCGACTAGGGCCACGCGATGATATTGTGATCAAATTATGCACCAACAATTGGGTTGCTTGCACTGCACAGTACAGTTGAGAACCTGTCTACTGCCACATCGACAGTGTGAATCCAAATCAGCATTGAGCATTTCTTACCATCGCTGCTTTCTGCATGCAAACTACCAGCAGATCGAGCAGAACCGGCAGGAACTGTCAGTAGGACTGTACGTACGTACGTAGGGGTAACGATCGTGTGTATTGGTGGTGTTGTTCTGCTTTGAATCTAGAGGGGAAGCCCTCTGAAGGAGGGCTTCGGCTAAGTGCTGACTGCAGTCACTATCGTTACTTCCCTCTATAGCGACAGGAACGATGGAAGCTCCCTAGCCCCCGAGCAGAGTAACGATTGCGCAGTGAACATTTGCCAGTTCACGACTGCCCGGTTCAAGGAGTCAAAAAAGCACAATTACAAGCCGTACAGATAGACGCTTTAGAATCACGACGTGTCTGTTGATATTGAAGACCACGTGGTCGACGAGTGAGGCATGAGCGATGCATAACGAATAGGAAGAAGCTCCTGGGCAGCGAAGAATTGAAACGGCTGACAGTTGAGGAAGTTAACATATCCTGATTTTTATTACCGGTAGGCCTGAAAACCCAATCGCTTTATGAGGAGGATATGGAAGTGTCAAAAGTAGGTAATTATGCCTCGGAGTCTGGCTTCTTGGGATGGCTTTACACATCAATCGCTCAGGCCCGGGAAGGAGCAAGATGACTTACATGGTCGCCGTACGTGCCCTCACTGCTTCACGGTCATGAGTGTCATAATTTGCACCGAACAAAAAGTTGCAAAGAAAAGGTGTTTTCCTTGGTTTCTACTGCTAGAAGTGCCACCCATCAAGGACGCAAATACCGTAGCATCAGAACAATTTCCGAAATGATATGAATCAGCGTCACGGCCACAACGAAAACCTTACCTTTCCCCAATCCCGAAAGAGTGTTCTGTACGCGAGAACTTGTGGCTCAAAATTATATCCAGTGACGTGTCTGGATGATTTGGTTTACCCGCCTCGCCGTCATTTACATACCTAGGCATACAGTGCTTTCAGAGTCAGCCACACGCTTCGCAAAACCGTAGCCGTCTCATTGAATACAGCGCATTCAAATCGAATGTGCTATCGGAGAATATTTCCCAAATCCAGACTGCCTTGCAGTCCAAAATTGACATCACAGAGATACATGAGCCTTGGAAGCAACCCGCTTCGTCCCCAGAACATTGAGTACAGACTATTTGCCCTCAAGCCCCGGACCAATCCGCACCCACTGAACACCTGGTATTACATCAGTAAGAGAATGCACTATAATGTTCTCATGTTTTTGCGCATTCCCGATTGCGAGAACGGGCAAAATGTTGTGCCGCATCCGACTACGTACGCAGAGTTTCGTTCCGAAGCAATGCTGTGTTTCCACACGAAGCTCAACTTTAACACAGATAGAGAGTAATTGTACGTACAAACCTTGCTCTGTCTATTACATCTGGCCAGGGAATCTACTGCAATTTGATGGCCGAGTTTGCATCACACGGCCGAATTGAGCTATTGTTGTCATTTAGTTCAGAGATTTAGGGACTTCGATGATTTAAGCCATCTGCGAGCCTCTCACCTCAAACCCACACATTTGTCTGGTGCTTTTCTACCTAATTACCCGATGGCCACGACTAGGCTGAAGGACGTCTATGCGACAACAAGATCCTGGAAGGCTAGAAGACTGGCACCTGATCACTCTTGAATGCCTGGCATAGAAGAGGAAGTTTAGTATTAAAGTTGCTAACACCAAACACACTTGAAAATTGAGGTTGCTTCCCACTGCTTGCCTCCAGACATTGCTAAATTGCTTTCTCAGTAGTTGAAACCCGACCGGTAGAGGATCACTGGTGCACAATTGACTGGCAAATGACGGCTCATACGCATGTCTATACGGTGATCTATAGTCTTGTATCAAGCACGCAGCCCAAATACACACCTTCAATGCCGGGGATGTCTAATGCTTGTACTCCATTTTCCCATCGCCAATCACCTTCCACACCTCCTCCACGATCTCCTTCTGGCCACTGGGTGCGCCTCTGACGGCAAGGTAGACCCTCGAGTCCAGCGGCGGGTCCCAGTCCCCGGGGTTGCCGCTCGCGACGATCCCGCCTGCCTCGGCGAGGATGCACCAGCCCGCGCACACGTCCCAGGCGTAGCACCCGCCCTCCCAGTACAGGTCCAGGGCCCCCTCGGCGACAGCACAGAGGTTCAGCGCCGCGGAGCCCAGGTTGCGCAGCGAGTGGACCATGGCGCCGCCCGTCTCCCTGCTGGCCGCGAGCCTGCGGAACGTCTCGACCTTGACGTCGAAGTTGGGCCCGTCGCGGCTGGACCCCCACTCGGCCGCCACGAGCGCCGTGGACAGGTCGCCCAGCGCGGGCGCCTTGCTCGCGTCGCCCTTGCCCGGCGCCGGGAGCCGCACCCGCTCGCAGCCCTCGCCGCCGTCCTTGAGGATGCCCCTCGCGGCCAGCGAGGCGTTGCGCTGCGCGTAGGCGCCCTGGCCTGCGATGCCCGTGTACAGCAGGTCCTGGAAGGGGTTATAGACCACGCCGACGCTGGGCTTCCGGCTTACTGCGAAGCCGAGGGAGATGCATGCGTTTGGAAAGCCGTGGATGAAGTTGGTTGTGCCGTCGATTGGGTCGACGATGAAGGTCGGCTCGTCGGTGATCTTGGTCTCGCCTGCGACGTACGTCTCCTCGCCGACGAAGAGGAATGTCGGGTACAAGGTCTTCAGGCGCGTGGTGACGTGTTTCTCGACGGCCTGGTCGGTCTCGGTCACGATGTCGACAGCTGTTGGCGAGGCTGAATTAGTCGAGATCCTTTTAGGGAGTATCGGGAGGGGTAGTGGGCAGTGGTGGGACTCTGGTCTTACAGTTCAGCTTCGTGCCGGTCGAGATGCTGTTCGGGTTGGCCGCCATTATCATAGCTCCCGCCTCGTAGGCGATGGCCACGAGATCATCGTGGATCTTTTGCAAGTTGATGTCCGCCATCTTGATTAGTGATTAAATCCTGTCAAGGCGGCCTTGTCTTATGGTTGCAGCGTGGACCTGGTAGTATCGCCATCTCGTGAGTGTGGACAGGGAGGAAGTTGTGGAGGGGCATGGAGGCACGTTATATGGAGGGGCTCGGCTGCTATAACGTCAGTGTGCCCCACTGAGGGGGGTTGAGAAGTCCCCACGCATAGCATAAGCATCGTGGGGGAGGACCCTTGGCTTTATCAGATGCCAAGCATTCACTGCGATCCGTCCTGGCGGTTTTCTGGGTTGGCATGCAGGCATGGATGGTATTGCATGGGCACATCGGCTCATTTGACCCTGGATATGCGCCGCTGGATGGCCGGGTGTATGCGAGATATGGATAGGCATCCTGTGTCTAAGAGTAACAACTGCCTTGCAGTCAGAAAGAATGGTCTTGGAACCTGGAGTATCAAACAGCCAACGAGCATGCCAACTTTTGCGCAGACAAATCAATCAGTCGTGAACATATAGAGAAAACCCATGTCTCCGAGCCCCCCCCCAGCACTTCCCGCTCCGCATATCCTAACCATGATCGTGTACTCGTTACAGGTCCATGAAGTGTCACCCTCCACACACCAGCGTTGCATGGCCGATCGATGCCTCTTCAGGTCTTTGACGAGCCCGCCTCAGCGTCCTGTAATCGATGCTGTGTATCCTTGCCTCCTTGCTCTGGTCAAGTCTTGCTTTCAAGCCTGATATAGTTTCTGCGCCATCTTTGCTACTGCTCTCCGGGCCCGCGATCAGGCCTCGGCGACGAACACATTCAAACGTTCTCCCGGAAGATACTCCTCCTCTCACTGGCGTTATCCTCACGACGCTCGCCCTCCATCGGCCTCGGGGAAACTCCTCTCAAGCTGATGTTGGACGGTTCAGCGGCGTCATCGTCGAAAGGGTTCCGTCCGTCCCTGCTGAGCGTCCTGCCCCTGTCTCCGTCCCCATCAAACCCCCGCGGCGTGGCAGCCAGGTTCATCGAGTAGCTCTCGGGCTCGCTGGCGCCCCTGTAGGCGGTGTTGTCGTCATGGTGTGGCGGCCGGCCGGGCTGGTGCAGCCCCAGCTCCTGCTCCTCGTAGTAGCCTCCCGGCCCGTAGTGGTCCGCCTCGTTGCCGACGCGCGAGTCCCAGGCCTCGTCCGGATCGAGCGGGCCGAAGCCACGGCGTCCTGGTGTTGAGCCGGCGCCCTCGTATGCGCCGGCGGCGCTGCGGTTGTTGCGGTTCTTGAATTTGCGTATCTGGTCGTTGAACCAGCCGGAGACGCCTCCTGGTGCCGGAGCCGGGGGGCCGTAGGGCGACGGGTCGGATTTGTGGACGAATGGTAAGAAAGAGGTCAGGGATGGAGGAGGAAGCTGTGTAGACGTCACGGTCAGCGTTGCGCCATTGCATAGCACGTAGAGGGCGACAATGGCAGGAAGGGTGAGCAAGTGCAGCTGCTGCGAATGCGACGACGTACCCCAAGCTTCTTAGCCTGCAGCCTGCTGTAGAAGACCCATCCGACACCGCCGACGACAGCGAGCACGACTATCGTGATAATGATCGCCCCAGCCGTCCCGACCATATTGGTTGTCTTGACGTCGTGACGTCCTCACGTCTGTCGCAAGGCGGACTTGGCGCTTACGGTGGTCAAAAAAGGGCACGAACAACTGAAGCAGTCGTCGAGCCGCGAGATGGGGAGCGAGGCGGGAGGTTGCGCCTATTCAGGCAGATGCGATCGGCTGGTTGATGTCGGCCTCGGGGTGCACAGCTGACATTTGATGTGAGTTGTGTTTTGTTCTGTCGCGTGAGATTTCTCCTTCGATAAGGTAGGTAAAATCTGGGGAAACGTTTGGCAGACGGACGGATCGTTGCTGCTGGAAAAGAGTTGGGTTGGACAGGTGCTCACGCAAGGGGAGATCCCTGGGCGAAGCTGAGAAGGTGTGACGCTGGTCGTGCCGCAGAAGCTCCGTCACCGAGCAGCTCGCTTGGGGAGCGACCACTCCCGTCGCTCAATCACTCCATTCGCTTGCTCGGCCGCCTGCTTTTGGATGCCAATAGGCTGGGTTGGGGTCTGGGGGCACCTGGGAGGCTGTGACCTCAACGGCGCCTTACCGCGGTACTAAGGTTTCCTCAGGCCCACTTGGGTGGGCTGAGCACCGGCAACCCACTGGCCCAAGCTTCCGCTAAGAAACCCAAGTACTTAGTTTATTGTGCCAGCCATGCTCACTGCCTCTCCAGCTGCACAAGAATGGCTGTGAGCACCGCATGGCCCTTTACGACGTGGATGATGTGTCCATACCGACTAGCCAATTACCATCATGATGGCATGCTTCATCCAGCCTATATCCGATGGCAGTAACTCTGCTCTTCCTGTGAGGAATATACCTTGGAAATATGAGGACAGCGATTTAGGACACGCTGACCCACACGTGTCTCAACTATCCTGAATTTAACCTCCCAAACAAAGTATAGCTAGTTTAATTAGTAAGGACCATCGAAAGAGTCCCCAGGACAGATCCGCATCGAAGACACCGGCCCTTCATTAGGAATCGTCCCCACGTGGCCTCGACCGAGCTGCTGGTCTTTAGCAACTTGGAGATGGATCACCAACATTTTTCATACGAGCCAAGCCAAGATTCAAGTCACAACTCCGACTCCACAAGGGAGAGACTTGGAAGAGATCATTTCAATAATTAGCAAGAGCGTGACTGATGTCTCTTAAATAAATCAAGACTGTGTCTCATTTCTCATCAATATGCCTCAATATATGCAGTATTTGTACAGTAGAAACGTGCATGCTGCGCCATACTATGCAAGTGCCTTGGCTACGTAAAGCAGGAAGCCCAGTCCCCGCCACTCCTCGCGAAGCTCAGGCTGTCGACGAACTTGCCCAGCGTGCACCGCCCGAGCTCGTCGGCGCCGCAGCCCTGCAGGGGCGTGACCCGGTCGTTGACCAGGACCCGGACGAGCTCCTCGGCCCCGGCGTCCTGGCACGTCATCTTCTCGACGTACATGCGCGCCGCGAACGGCACCGTCCACGACGACGCGTAGCCCCCCGTCTGGCCCGCGGCCTGCCGCGTCGTGTTGGACAGCTGCGCCGTGGCGTTGTACAGGCCCAGCGCCGAGTAGATGGCCGTCATGTCGTTGTCGTGGCTGAAGTCGGCGTAGAGCGTCCTGTTGAGCGGGAACGTGGCGGGGTTGCCGTCCAGCGTGCTGTTGGTGGTCGTGCTGTCGACCACGGGCTGGCCCGTCAGCCGCGCGATGAGCTCGTTGGTGAAGCCCACGCCCTGCGTCGGCCCCAGCGGGTTGCCGTTCGCGTAGCCGTACCACTTGTCCAGCGTCTGCAGGTAGTCGTAGCTCCGCCACTCGTCCGCCGTGAAGAGCCCGCAGAAGTCAGACAGCTTGCCGTTGACGTCCGCGACCGTATTGAACGGACACAAGTCCATCATGGATATCGTGTCCGTGGCCGATAGGTTCGCGCCGGGCAGATTCGCGTTCAGTCTGGCCGTGATGTTTCGCGTGAACACGTCCATCCAGATGCTCTTCGCGTTGTCCTTGATCTCAGACACCGGGCCATCCTCGAATGCCGTGCATAACTCATGGTTGAGGGTGTTGTTCATCCCGTCCTCCTCGGAAATCGTCACGATCTCGTAGGGGAAGCTGTCGGACCCGTCGGCCTCCGCGTCCGCCAGCCGGGCCTGGTGGAACCCCTGCGTCCAGTTCTGCGCGGACTCGACGACCCTATCCTGGCCCGAGGACCGAAAGAATGGGATCTCCGCCCGTGTCAGGGCTCCGTATCGCTCGTAGAACTTGGTCCCCGAGTTGACCAGCTCCTGCTGACCAAAGGTCGTGAGCTGGTCCGCGCCGAGGGTGTAGACATAGTCCTTGATGAACTCATAGCCAGCGCCGTAGCTGGACACGGAGCTCTGGATGCGCTGGATCGTCGAGTTGTACACCGCCGTCTTACTGGAGGTGGGGTCACGGGCTCCGTGCCGGCTCAGGATCTGGACGAAGGTGAGTGTGCACTGCTCCGGGACGGCGTTGTCGATCTCGGAGGGCACCGCGAAGTAGGGGCTGTATTGGCCCCAGAATTGAGAGATCTCAGGTGAGCACTGGAAGCCATTTGCGACAGTGTCGCAGCTGGACTCATTGACGGCCCTCACCACGCGCCTGGAGTATGTTGTCAACAACGCATGAACAGATGCCGAGGAGCGACAGAGGCAGGTTGGGCTAGTGGGTACTCACGCAGTGGCGGTGGCCAGGTGGTAGAACACAAGGAGTGCCAGGGCGGCCATTGTGCACTTCAAGACTGTTCGGTGGCGATTTGACCAAAAGCCGAGGGCTTCCTGGGCCTCCCTCGCCGGGTTGCGGTTCGCGAGGGGGCTGTACTTATATCTGCCACGCGCCATATTGGCCGTGTCCTTCAGGCTGTCCCAGAGACCCATGGCTACAAGTAGCAGTCCCCTATTCCCGCGCCGCACGTGCTCTCGATCATCCCTTGTCCAGGGGCGAAGTGATGATGCCGGGTCCTCTCGGTGCTAGTGGAGGGTGGAGACTGCAGCAACGGCATTTCACCGTGTTGCTACCTTCCCAATCAGAGGCAGGACGTTGATCAATTGTGTGAGTCGGAGAGGGCACTAGACAGAAAAGGTCGGAGCTGTCTGGGGACCCCTCGGTGACAGAAGTGGTAGGGTCGGATTCGCGGGTTGATGCGACTCGGCCAATGCTCGTGCCCACGTGCGCCGTGACCTTGCGATTGAGCGTTTGTGAGAAATTAATTGCGCGGGGGTCCACTTTACATTTGGTCGCTACCGTAAGTAGATCTCGCGCACACGTCAGTCCGGCCAGTTCAGGTCACCTCGAAGATGGACATTCCAGGTCGGCGGGCCGATAACCATTTCCGGCCCAGCAAACGGCTTGTTTCATCAGCTGAGAAGCCTCCCCATATACGTAATATTCTGGGACCGCGCATAAACACCGTGCTATCCAATGAAGATCGGACTCGAGCAAATTTACTTGCTAAGACTCTGCTGTGCTCGCCTATAATTAGGCGTTACGTTAAGGTTCGCTTCCGGCAGATCTCCCGCTGCGGCGGTTCAGCCGATCCTACGAGGGAACCCTTAACACGGTATTGTTGGACACTTGTCCCCCGTGTCACGGAAACAAGCAGGCATGGAAGATAGTCAAGGTAGATGGCGGTCCTAATGGACAATATCAATTCGTACTTGGTATCCATGGTATCTAAAAAGGTAGCTTCAACAGCAAGCCGCAACCAGCAGCGGTGACAACAACAGCAACAGTAACAGCGCTGGCCAGCCATGAAGACAAACAACGTAAATCAAGGGGCTTCGATCGAGAAGCTTCCCCTTCGCGAGCGGCTGCGGTTTGCAGACCCTCAAAGACCAACCATGATGCTCTCACATCCACGCCTTTAACCGGCCCATTGTCTTCCTGGGTCTTGAATTCCAAACCTGCCGGGCCCACCCATAATCGTATTAGACCCTGTACCAATTTTGCGATGTTGCATTCTCAACATTCGCCCTGTCTTTTTTCCTTTCTTCGTTTCTTCGTCGTATTTTCTCGTTTTCACTGTTCTGTGGAACCTTCAGAAGGCAACACCGACTGACGTAGGCCGTGGACCTGGTAGCGCCACTCCGTCGGCGGGCCTGTCGCGACTACCGAAAGTCCCGGCTCGCGTCAGGCTCAAGCTCGCCGAGTGCCCACTCATGTTTCCGGAAGTGGACGAGCTGTCCTTCCTCCTTGCGTGTTCAGGGGGCGTACTCCCAGGACTCCAGTTGGATGTCGCTGTGCCAGTCCCAGGGCCGATGAAGGGGTCTTCGTCGGTCGAGTACACCGAGTGCGTCTGGCTTCGGGTGATGTCCGACATGGAGCCGAAGCTGCTTCTCCGCCCTGAGAAGACGGCGGACGGCGGCAGGGTCTGGTAGAAGCCTTCGCGATCAGTAAGTGCGCGCGGTGCGTTGGTCACGCTGTCGAGTGAGACGTCCCGCCTATGCTGAGGGGACGGGACTTGTTCGCGGTCTTCCACGCCAGCGGGGAACAGCCAGCTCGAAACACGCGAGAATGATTTCTTCTTCCGCAGTGGAGGTCTGAGGATCAGAGGTAGAGGTGGTGCGAGGGGCACACCTATGTCGACGCTGTTGTCAATGATCTTGGGGCTGCGCCAGGGAGGATGGGAGTTGAATGCGGATGCGGCTACGGGCCTGGCCGGTGCCGAGGGCGAGGCATGCTGAGCCCTTGATTCGTCGATACTTTGAGTGCGGTACTGGTCTTGTGGTGGTGGGGGAGGAGGGAAAGGAGCATTGATTTCAAATGTAGAGCGCGTCGAGGGTGCGGTTCGAGGGCGGTCGATGCTGAGGCGTTCCGCGAATGACGGCCCAGAAGGTGGCATCAGCGGGACGGGAGGCATGGGCTCTTCTTCATCTTCTGCGGCAACGTAAGTGTCTGATCAAACACTAATGCGACAATCGGTGGCATTTTGGGCTACTCACCAGGCAGGCCGTATATAGAGCCCGGCCGGCTTAGGCAGAAGCTCTGTCGCTCCTTGACCGACTCGATCTCCTCCTCCAGCCTCTCTTTCTCGATCATTGCGCCTGCGATACGCTCCACGATGGCTTCCACACTCGGCGAGGTATAGGCTCGGGGTCGCGTGCGAGCACGTGGTGGTATCCTCGGAGGAGTGTCTCCAGTGCTACTGGTAGTCCCAGTTGTGAATGACGCCACATCGTTCAGAGGACGTCTTGGTATGTGGAAAGACTGTGACGAGTAGCTCCTTGAGTGGGCGAGTGTGCTAGCATCTTCATCAAAGGTGTCCCTGGTGAGAGCCCGCGGAGGTGGTGAGGGAGTAGCAGCAGCACGGGTGAAATATGGCATCAGGGGCGATATTTGGTCGTTTGATTGGTAGATGCTCAGCTCGAGCGGCCGGAACGCTGGAGCGGATCGAGGCAAGTCTGCCGCCGAGGTCATGAAGCTTACAGCTCCCGTCCCCGTGTGCTGGAAGTTGAAGGGGTCCGATATCAGGGGCCGAGGCGCTTTCCTCTTGCCAGAGCGAAAATTCCGGTCGATCCAGCCCATATCTATTTCTCTCGCTGCGGTCCTCTTGCTCTCCTTGCGCACTTTTCCCATGGATGACGCCCGCCGTCTTTGCGCGCGGGGCGGCGGCATTGGTGCGGGTTGGTCATAGAAGACCTGGTAGTATTTCTCTTCTGGTGGGTCTTGTCGGTTCAGTACTTCATGCCTCAGGAGAGTGTCGTCCATGGGATGGATGTGGCACACACCAGAGCCAGACTCACTTCGAGGGTCCTTGCCGTCGAAGCATGGGAAGAGCAAAGCCCTCATGGCATCCAGCCAACCATGTGAGGCTTGCACGCCACTGGAACCCATGTTTATGGTGATTATACAGAAAACCCCCTCATGCCGGCCACTTGTGGGAGGAGGATAGCAGGCTGAGTGAAGAACGACCAGCGAACTGAGGGCATTCGAAACAGAGCAAAAGACAGGAGGGAGAGAAATGAACTAGTTATTACGGATATGAGGGAAACAAAGAACGAACGTTCCGCATGGCCAAATCTGACGAGATCGGGCGGCGACTCCAACATAAGGGAAAACGGAGAAACTTGGAAACTCAGGTGGCATACCTTATTCTTTAGTATTGCCGGCCTACCTGCGTGACCCGGACGGGGCCTCATCACCTTCCTCCAGAGACCCACGGAAGCGCAGCGCGCCCATTGTGCACGCCCATTGTGCACACCCTCCTCCGACTACACAAGGGAGGTCCAGCTTTGGGCTGAGGCACGCCGGCCACGCTGACTGTGTGGACGAAAGCAGGAGGAGTCGTGGATGGAGAGGTCTCAGTTTGGGCCATTTGATAGGCCGTGCTGGATTGGCCGAGGACCAGTCGGCGGCTACCGGCCAGGGTCAGGATGGCTGGCGCTACACCCCTGCTTCTACCGGGGCCCAGTTGTGTTAGAAGAACAATCAAGTAGAGCGAGTCGATGTCTTAGAATGCCTTGGTTTAGTGACCACCATCAACCGCAGCTCCCAGGGGTCCCCGAACGTTAGGGCTGGTACCCAGAGCACACAAGCAGACTGACCATGCAAGGTCCACCAGCACCTGTACCACGTTGCCTGACCCTATCGATCGCCCTGCAGAGCTTGAAGGGCTCTCCAATAGGTAGCCATCCTGTCGGACCTGGCAGAATGTCGCAGAGGAGAGGTCCAAGGCGTCGATGGCCAGGTTGCGGGCTAACGTTTGGGATCCTTGGAGCTATGCACCCGGGTGCTAGCTTCCTCCAGCGTCGCCACAAAACTCCGAAGAGATTGGCTCGTGGGACTCCAAGATTGGGTGAGAACAATGGGGCACCTGGGGCACTGGATTCGTGGCACTCTAGGCACACCCCCCATGACAAAAAGGGAAGGCCACAGGAAGGCTTGTTGACCAAAAGCAGACCGTGAGGAAGACGGAGGGCAGACGCGAGGGGGGCATGCAGGTTCATTTCCCCCGGGCAGGGCCTCAGTTTCCTCGACCATGCGGCGTGTAGCTCATTGGTAGCTGTTGCTATTCTTTGCTGAAACCGTGTCGCAGGCCCAATTGGCCAGCCTTGAAGCCAGGCACACCGTCTCATCTGGGGCAGATGAAGGGCGGCCCAACACGGCGGCCGCGCCGCTTCACGAGCGAGCAGGCCAGCGAACGGGTACTGGGATTCGGTGGGTGGGTGGTGTTGTCGTCCTGCCAATCCCATCGTTGCCACCGCGAAATGGCAGCTCGTGTGTGGGAGCATGCTGCTTACTGCACTCCACACAAGAAGCAACGGCCCGCGTCGGCAACGTGCGCCGGTTACAGAGAAGAGAGCAACAGCAAAACAAGCATAGATTGCGCGGTCGGATTGGGCGGCTTGCACGGCCTGGAATTGGCTGGGCTGCTACCTGTTTCGCGGGTGACCATCCCACAGCATCGCGCCGTGACATGTTCGACAACAAACGGTCGGGCAATATTCGACAAGTACCTGACCCAAGGCACGGTGGCACAAATGAGCAGGCGTCTAGCCCATTTGGCAGATGAGCAACACGTCCAAGATGTGCCAGCCCAGCGCCTTGCGTCGAGTGCGGCCAATGCGAGCCTGTGATTCGCCGAGCCGTCACTTGTCATGGAGGCAGAGCAATTTCAACCGTGCGTCTCTTCTTCTAAGAATAGGCGACTTGGTGCCACCGGGCTGCCTACGAAGTACCTAGGGAGGCCGCGAGAGTGGCCGGGCAAACACCCACAAAGAAAGCGTGAGCTTGTCATGCGCCGCGTCTCTGGAGGTCTCGAAAAGTGGCGAGGAGCGTCATCTCTGTCACAAGATTTGACCCGAATTCTGGTACGAATTGGGCCGTGGTGTCGTGTGCGGACAAAGGAATACGCCTCCTTGCCAGTCTGTCTTGGGCACAGCCTGCGGGAGGCGCCCGGCGCCAACGGCTGAGATTACTTAGTACCAACATGACCTCGGAGCGCTTTCAGTAGGATGACCTGGTGGGATGTCCTGATTTGGGCAGACTACTGTGGGATGACTTCTATGACCTTCGGTGTGGGCTACCGCAGACAGTGAGGCTACCTCTCGGTCCTTCTTGGGACTTGTTGCAGCCGTGCCCGCGTCTGTGACCACAGGGATTGCAATGCTGATTTAGCTGAGCGCGGAGACGGAAGAAGCGACTGTCTTCGTCTCGGGCAGCAGCGCAGCCGTGCGAAGTAAAAGGGGTGACGGAGCCAGAGATAGAATCAAGTCAGCGAAGCATGAAGCGAAGCAGGAGGCGATGTTAGTTGATCACTGTTACGCAGTAGGCTACCGCGTGCGGACTGACTCAGATGCAGGCCTGGACATCGCATGTACGCACAATGCGCCCAGGGACTGTTGTGAGTGAGCTGGTTCGAGAACGACGTGTTGTAAATGAGTATTTCAAAGCACGCTTCAAAGGCGCTTTGGCGAGAAACGGCCGACGGACCGACCGACCGACCTGCTGCTGACCTACACGTTTGTGATGAGGCGAGAGCATCTTCGAAGCATTTGCTGACTAAGGGGAGACAAGGAAGGTACATCGGTACCCGACTAAGAGATGCATCCTGACGGGCCGGCCCCGGCAGGCTGAAGTGAACAGCTTGCTGTTCGGAAAAAGCGCCAAGACACGGACATCCATCAGGACAGCTTGTTGTTCGGCTTGCATCTCCAATCTGCGAGATCACAGTGTGGTGCCAGGACTCGCTCTCACACTCGCAACCATTCACTTAGTTTTGACTACCAAAGGACACCACCGTCCCCCTTCCATTCTCTCATCGCCTTGACTATTTCCGGCGTTACCGTCAGTCACACACAGCAATCGAACCGCCCACGATGCAGAACCCCAACGCGCCACCACCAGGTGGCATGCCTCCTCCTGGAGCTATTCCGGTGCCGCCCATGCCACCAGGAGTGCCTCCTCTACAACCTGGTGTGCCGCCCACTCCGGAGCAGATGGCTGTCATTAGGCAATTTCAGCAGCAGATGAACCAGAGAGTCGCCCAGGAAGCCGAGAAAGCCGGCCTGACCGTTCCCGAGTTCGTCCAGCGCATGCAGCAGCAGCAACAAGCAGTGCGAGCCCAGATGCTCGCAAGACAGCAGCAGCAGCAGCAGCAGCAGCAAGCAGGTGGACCGCAGCAGCAGGGCCAGCAGCAAGGCCAGGGACAGCCTCAGGGACAGCCACAGGGCCCGCCTCAACAGATGCAAGGTCGTCCCGCCGGCCAACCGCAGCCCATCACCCCGGGGCCGCCCAACCCTGTCGCCATCTCCCTCGCCAACTTCCTGCGCGGCCAGGACCTCAAACTTCGTACTTGTATTTTGAATGGCGAGCGCAAGGACATGTTCAGAGGTGTGTACCCCATGTTTCTGGCACCGCTTCGGTTTACTCGGTGCTGACAACAGAATAGTGAAGAGGGCCCTCCGCGCGCTGCAGTCCCCAGCCTATGAGAAGGCACGCAAGAAGAACCCTGCGCTACCCGAGATCACCGACCGGCCATCCCTCGAGAATGCCTTCAAGCTCCTGCCCATGTCGATGCTGGCCCTCCGAGTCGAGAAATCCGATCCCCACGCCGGTCATGCCCACCCTCCCAAGCGAACAAAGCGTGTCAAGGGTCTTTGGACAGTGCGCATTGTGCCACAACAGGACGCTGGCGACGACATGTACTACGTTTGGATGTATGAGGGAAGCCAGATCAAGCGCAAGGTCTATGCCGCCCTTGCCCTGATCGCCATTTTCATCATTGTCCTTTACCCGCTGTGGCCACTCAAGATGCGACAGGGCGTCTACTACCTCAGCTGGGGCTTCTTGTGTCTGCTGGGACTGTTCTTCCTCATGGCCATATTCCGTGTCATCCTCTTCTGCATCACCTACTTTGTCGTCTCGCCTGGACTCTGGCTGTTTCCGAACCTATGGGAGGATGTCTCGTTCGTCGACTCATTCAAGCCCGTCTGGGCTTGGCACGAGGTAAGTCAAATCGAGCGCACTGATCCAATGAGGTTTCCCGCTGACTAACTTGCGACGTAGACTGCGAAGAAGAAGAAGAGGACCAAGTCATCTGTTAGTGGAGGCAGCGTGAACCCACAGGCATCGTCGTCTTTCGCTGCTGCTACCGGCCAGCCGATGCCAGCCAGTGCGACAACGACCGCCACTGAGACCCAGATAGAAACGGGAGGCGGCCAGCCACAGCAGAGGTCTTATGTGGCTCCACGGGTGGAAGAACTCGGAGATGACGAGTAGGAGCATGTCTGATCTTTCTTTTCCTTCCCGCGAACAAGTCGGGCGAGTCGCTGTGGTATGACCCAACACAGGTATAAAATTCCGTGCTGTGAGCACTCAGAATTGCTTGTACAGATCCAATAACTTGCATCTTCTACATGCAACGACTCGCCCGCCCAGACTGCGGGCTTGTCTTGCGCAAGCCACTAAGTCGATTGTCACTGGAACTTTGGCGGGACTTTTCATGGCCTCGCAGATTGCTACTATTATGTATACTACCGTGGAGAATGCACAAGGCGAGCACGCCGTTGATACCCATCTGACAACATCACAATATGTCTACGCGGCCGTGGCCTTCAGCTGGTTTGCCCTCATGCCTCGGAGCCAGTCGCACGCTCGTAGTAATGGATAGCCCCGGCCGTCGAGGCACAGTTGCCCAGACTTCCACCGGTCGCGTTTGCAGCCACTGGCACCGCGTCGTAGTCTTGTGGCCTGCCATTGACATGATGATCTGGGAAATCAGGGTCAGCGTGGTGCTCCCAATCTGGGCAGTTCGTCTCTCTATCCACTCTGAATACTCACAGTACCAAACCTCACTCAACTGCGTATACCCGTTATCCAAGCTCCCAGCCCCGGCCTCGGTGGCGTTGAACCGCTTGCCCGAGCAGCCAATATACGGCACCTCGCCAAAGGCCCCTGCGAGCGTCGACTGGATGTCGGCCAGATCGTACGTGGTGGTGTTGCTGGGCGTGATGCCCGCGGCCTGGAGCCAGTCCCACGTGGGCAGCCCTCGGAAGTAGGCGACGGCGGTGGCGAAGAAGTCGACTACCTCCTCGTGCTGGACGTACTGCGGGCCGTAGCACTCGACGTCGAAGGTCGAGTAGCAGGTCGCGTGCTTGGAGAACTCGTGGCCCCAGAAGTCGCCGTTCGGCTGGCCCTGCGCGACCCAGTACTTGTTCATGAACGCCAGCAGGTCGTGCCGGCCGAAGGGCTCCACGAAGGTGCCGATGTCCGGCCCTGTGTAGGGGACGACCGGCGCGCCGCTCGGGGTCCCTGTCGTCGTGTTGGGCGAGGGCTTCGGGTCGTACTGCCGTGTCAGATCGCAATATTGTGTGTATGATCCGTTACAGTAGTCTGGCCACAGGCCGTGGAGCGTCCACGAGTCCGCTGGGAGGACTTGCCCCTGGGACTCAAGGCCGGTGTAGACGTCCCAGAACTGCGTGGCGAGGACAAGACCACCGAAGGTCTCTGTGCAGCACGAATCGGTGAGGCTGGCCTGGGCACTAGCGGAGCATGACAGGATGGGGTCGTCTGTTGATTGTAGATCAGCCACATGGAGTTCTCTCCACCATCAATTCCTCCTCGAAAGTCTTACAAAGTTGGCACGTGTGGTTGGCAGTGCTCTCGTTGTAGAGACCGCGACTGAAGACTGGGGCAGAAGCCAAAGCCTCCCGCACGACAGTAGCGAGCGCGACAGAGGACAAAACAAAGCGATACATGCTATCAGGTCATGAACTCATCAAGCCGGAAAACCGTGGACAGGCAGGCCCACGGTTGGCAAGAGCAGGGCAGACCACTTTCTTTTTAAATATTAGACATCTTTCAGCTATCTCAACGTAGCATCCGGGAGCGCCTATCGCCCCTGTTCAAAATGGGTCCGGAAAGACCAGCATGCTAGAGGCGAGCGAGGCTTGCTTGCTCCGGACCGGGGCGCCCAAAGAGGAAGTTGGTGATGGACAGAAGCGCGAGAAGATCACCACGTGCCCGGGGTGGCAATGCGAGCCGGCGCCTGCCCCTCCAACTGGCCCACCTGCTCGCGCTCTCACCTCTGACAGGTCAATTGGCAACCAGCAAAGATCCCAGGGCGGCGGGATGGGTCCCTTCTAGTGCGCATTCCAGGGCCGTATCTTGGCTGCAGTTCAGGCCCTAGGCCGAATCCTCTATCTCCGAAGCTGGGATGAACTGGCGGGCAGCCGGCATCCGCCCCCCCCCTGGACTACTTGCATCCTGAGCAGCCGGAGAGAGACGATGCCCGGTCATTTTGATACGTCCACTCCATCATATAGCATTGGAACTGCGACTCTGCATGCACGCTGTCAAAGGGGCTCCACAGAGGCCCTGCCATGATGTGAAGTGACACTGCACGCGGGTCTATGGTTGGCATGGCTGTTACTGGGGTCGATTTCTGGACGCACCCCCTCCCCAACCGTCCGATGGGATTCTGGATGGCTGAAGACGGCAGTGCACACCAACGGACCTACGTGACGGCCAACGAAGCCAATTGAATCTTCTGAGCAAAATAAATGGTCAAGTTCGTCACAAGGGCGGTTGAGAACGAGACAACCAAAACACCTTTCTCATTATCGGTCAAGTCTGCTCTGCATACCGTGTACCACCCGAGGAAAGCCCCAGGCGTCCTGGGTAGGTTTTATGAACCGACCGACATCAATGGCTTCGAAAGATTATTTATTGTATGGCGGAAAAGCAGATAAAGAAGGCTAGCGAATTCCAGCAGAAATGTTCAGCCATGCGGCTTGGACTGCGTGAATTCTCTGGAGCGCATAGTAGAACTATCACGCATTGGGCCAATTTACCCGCTGGAGCATAGCGGAAGTACTGTGCGTTTGGACAAGCAGTCGATAAGAGTTTTGAGGTAACACGTATTATATCAAATGAGCAAATTCGAATTGTCAGTATGGGTCAGTATGTGCCACGTTGTGGAACGTCGAGGCAGTATAGGGTACGTCGTCGGCAGGAACTATACAGGCAAAGAGAACCGTCTTACGGTATGCGCGAGGTCATGCGAAAAGAATACTTGATTTACAAATTTCGCACTTTTCGGGACATCAGGACTGCTGCTTGGCGTGAGGTTTTGTTTCTAAATCTGCACATTATGAAAGACTTGAAATGTACCCAGGGTAGTGGGGGCACTTCAAGACCATATCGAGAAAACACACTGCTGGATGTGATACAGATGACACATCCCGCCAACTGCCCTTTTCCACGTACGTATGTGCACATGGATTAGTCTCGAGCCACCCCATAACAGAGCCATCATAGAGCCTCCTTGTGGGCTGGCTTCAGCTCAAGTTAACTCTCATCGAGGCCCACGAGTCCGATCCCTTCGGTGCATCCAATCGAACTTTTCCCAAGTAAGGAGCTTCTTCCATTCCGTTGACCACCGTCTCAACTTCACGGATAACATTCCTTCATACAGCTGGTAGGAAAGGGGCCATAGACTTGGCTGCTTTGAGATCCCGACCCACGATCTCTCAAGCATGGCCCTAGGTATTGAGTGTCTTGTAGAGAAAGACGCCATCTTTGAGCTCACTAGAGGCATTGAGGCTGTAGTTGGGCACCTTTCCAATCTCTTCATATCCCAACTTCTTGAAGACTTTCTCGGCAATACTTTCGCTTTCCGTGTCGGCCATCTCGAGTCCAAAGTCAGCGATCGTAACAACGGGATACAGTCAGGGAAGGCGCAGGGTCCCTACCAGAAGCGTCTTGCCCTTCAGCGTTGCTTGCCCATGGATGGCGTTCATCAATGTCACGGACCCGCCCCTCCTCCGGTACTTAGCGGCGACGAGGAGACTCTCGACGCGGGCCCGGAACGGACTCGTCTCTGAGTGTGGAGTTGCGAGCATAGCGACCCCAACCAGGTCTTCTCCCTTCACCTTGGCCCCGGGCTCTGCCTCGTTCAGCAAGAGGATGATGACTCTCACCCCTGACTTGGTCTCAGCGATCCTATCCTTCCACCAATTGAGAAGCTTGTCGTTGGCTAACGGGGGAAGGAAGCTCCCGATCATGAGGTCACGAGTAATGCATTGGGCGTGTAGGCCGGCCAGGTAGGGCGTGAGATGGGAGTGTGCAGCGGGGTCGAAGACCGTGGCCTGCGCAGCTCCAGGCATGTTGGGCATCTGTTTTGAGAAGATGACGGTCGAGGCATACGGCCTCTTGAAGCCCTGCCTCTTGTGTCGGTACGTGCCTGAGGAGAGGTCTCGTATGCCAAGAAGACAGGGAAAAAGATCTGACGTCGCGGCGATTGAGTGCTGAGTGGCGTTGTCTCGTCTTGCCGGGGCGGAAGGCCTCTTTCTAAATTGTTTGCGGTCTGTGAGGCCAGTGGATTGGACGTGGGCGCTCAAGGAGATGGCCCGAGTAGTATAGTGCACAGGAGAGTCGTGCGCTCACAGAAAACTCCCTGTGACTGTTGATACAGGAGGCAATGATCTGGGGATCCCGAAGCAGAAGACGAAGGAGCAAGCCAAGGGCTAAATAGTCAAGCGGACAGCACAGGCAGAGGGCACACAAGCCAGGAAAAGAAGAAAAATAAGCGATGGGGGATGCACGCGTCGGCTCAGAATCCTATGGAGATGTTCAATGCCGTCCAACAATTGCTGTTCACCTTGTGATAGTGCATTGAAGGGAGCACGAGTTGGCAGGTACCAGGAGCTACAGTGTTCAGCTATGTACGGCTACAGCCCTCCTGCAGCGCAGTACACGATGTCGACATGTCCGCGTCTAGTGCGTCCTGCCCGTGCCCACACCGTACCTGGCAGCATGGACAGGGCATAGCTCCCTCGAGGAGCGGATCAGACTACCACAGTACAGGGACCTCGGCACGAGACAAATCGCTACAAACAGCAGCCACGGCGCAGATTGCCCAGGCACGGGCAGGGGTAGCTGTCGGCGCCTGCACAGCACACAGTGATAGTAATAAGGCTGAGAGCGCCCAGCTCCTGCACAATTGGCTCAGAAGTGGCCGCAGTAGCGGTCACCCGCACCACAGATCCCTGGCATGAGCGACCGCAGCCACAGCACACGGCATGACAGCTTCTAGAACCTTGCAACAGCTTACCAGGTTACATACCTGGGTGGGCGATCCACCGCGATACCTGCCGGCATATGTACCTATATGCCAGGTAAGGAAGGCAGGTAGGAGCTAGGTACCTACCTACCTACCCGAGAATCCACCCAAGTATCAGTACCTACATAAGAGTACCAAGGTAGGTTGGCAAGCACTCAGGCACTGAAGAAGGAAGGCATCGGAATACACACTTCACACCCTCTCAAGTGCATCAACAATGCCTATCGTTACACAGGTTTCAACAACCATCATGCTCCCTAACATGTTCCATGGACCTGAAAACAAAACGCAACTCTTCCGACCCAAACGCTCCTTCAACCTCAGCTCCGGTGCCTCATACTCAGGTAGACCGCGACGTCCCTCCCACGCATGGCTCGGTCCCCGTCGTCGCCTATGCGGTGCAACTTGGATCCGTGGCCAGCACGTTGCATCCGTTGACTTTTTCGCTTCCTGCCGCCACTTGGGGGTCCTCATCTGTGAGAAAATGTCATCTTCCTGGATGGTGTCTGCACACCAAGAGAATCTTGATTGTTTATGCAACGGCCCTACACCACTCCCGCCGTCGTGAAACCTGGATCCAACATCACCCAGTGTCTTGATTCTATGACACCAGCAGCCAGCCCAAAATATCCCTTTTGACGGGGGGAGGCCTCAGAGACTCTGAAAATTCCCCGCCTGACCGAGCCTCGTAGCGTTAGGCAAAGCCCGGTGCTCTCTCACACCGGCGTCTTGTCCGAGTGACCCGAGCTTCAGCTTCTGCTATGCTTTGGCCGCTATCGCAAGAGGACCATGTCTTGATTCCTTCCGGTGATCGCCGACTTAATGGGCAACACGTGTGGCGCAAGTTGCTTGTTTCCAAAGCAGCCCGATCGTGATAGCACAACCGCCGAAGGACCACTGATGCTTGGACATCGGAAGAGATGAACCTCACGATAAGAGGTCTGCCACGAACCAAGAACCACGGCTAGTCATCTCCAACAGAATATCAGAAGCCACTTAGCACCACAAACCTGTGAGTGGCCAGAGGATGTTGCCATGACTTGGCCGTATGCTTTCTTCCGAACGAAAGGCCGGTTCTTTGCGTCGCACTTGGCCATTCGGTTTGTTCTCATTCCGAAAGTTCTGTGAACAAGTCCAGCCGGCAGCAGCACAAAGACGGAGCCTGCTGTCAGCATCGCTTAAACCGGTGGCACGATTTCAGCCACCGGAGAGCTGCAGCTGAAGATGGACTCTACCTGCCTTTCCGAGCACTTGGCTAGCGTCGGACGAGGCTCCAATCACGACGCACACGACGCGGATATCTCGCTTGCCAGCCGCAGTGGGATCTTCTCCGCTCGAAGACGCCAGCAGGATGGTTTGTCTGTGCTTTCTACTCGGAATGGTCGTGTGATGATCACCAGCGTGGCCATACCTTCCCTGGTTTTTCGGCAGAAGACTGAACAAGTACCCCATAAATATGTACGATCAACTTATGAAGTTGTGAGATTGGTGCGAACATGGAATCCAGGTAAGTACAAGCGTTTCTCCAGTACTGGAAACCCCGAGTACCGGAGCCAACCAGGAGGTGAGATACATCAGCAACATTGCACAAAGTCTTGCCGCTCGTTTGCTGACGCAAGTGATAGCCTTGGAATAAGCTGTCTCTTCAAGACTAATCCTAGAGCTTCACAAGCCGTCCCTGCTATCTATACGGCGTGTAGCTGGCATGTCACCCAAGGAGCAATGTAGAGGGACAGGCTAGGTCTCCATGCAATCCTAAGGGGCCATTTGGCGTCAAGCGCTATCAGAAGTTCTGCAGCGACAGCAACAGTTCTCTTGTGACAAGAGATAAAAAATTATACGACGCCTGATTCCTGGACGATGAGGACTCAAGACATCCGTCCTTAGACATGGAATCATCCCAAAAGGCCCAAGAGTGTCGCCAGTGCCAGCTGAGTTACTGGTATCCAATACGATACGAGACTTTAGTCAACTCACACCTTGCCGCGAATAGTTCTCGGCAGACAAAACTCCCTTGGACTCGTCGAGAATTCCCCGCCGTTCAATTCTCGATCTTACAGCAACTACTTTGAAAGGACTTCGTGTACCGGTCGGTCGACTGCCCAGGAGATTACGGGCTCTCCTAGTTTGCACAATGTAGCCAAGAGGATGCGCCATTTCAACATTGATTTAGTTACTGCTACCCTGAGCTCACCACCTAGAGGGCTGGCATCAGGCAATCGTCAATTGGTCTGCACAAGGATTACCTGAAAGTATCCGAGATAAAACCAGCATTTCCAGCTGCTAGGTGCAACGAATCGCCTCTGCTTCAAATGTGGCATATGCTGAATATTGATTAATCAACTGTATTGATCACTGGCTAATTCCCTTCTGGCCATTGTACCTTATGGAGGATTTCATTGGGCGCCATCCCCCAAATCAAAGCATGGCCTACAGCAAACGCGAAGGTGTGGCTGCTATCTATCGTTCAAGGGAACGAATGACGCCCCCACGGGTGGTCAAGTCGAACAATACTTGCACCTGGTTGGAGAGAAAGCACTAATCCACCAACAGGTCATCGCCAAAATCGCAGCTGGCGTTCTTGGATCTGGGGGGATACAATGCACTTGTGGCAACCCGGCTCTCTATTGTTCCACAACCGATACCACGCATATGCCAGTATGTTCCGATGTCTCGGACATTGTACCTGTGCTACTGGGTCATTTGTCTCACTGGGCAAGTCGGAAACTATTGACGGGACTTCCAGGTCGCGCAGCCTACCTGGCAAACCACGTGTGACTGTAGAAACCGTCAGGTTCTGGAATCATTCTCAGCCAGAGGGCTTGGCAGGAACGTGACTTTTTAATGATACTAACGGCTTTGGTCAAATGTTTGGATTTAGTTCTCACCAAATTTGCTTGGATCTGGCAGGAAGCGCCGTGTGACATTTCCGAACGAATAACTGTTGCAGCCCGGATTTTCTGACTACGTCGAGGTGAGGTCGTCTGAGGCTCACAGCAGCTTACTTGGCTTATACTTGGCTGCTTACGGGTACGTCGGGCAACTCCGTAGTAGCTGTTGGTACATACTTATTAAGCGACGCCATGACTGCAGCCCTACCGGCATACAGTAACGGCTTGTTTCAGGTGCCCGTCGTGCCGGCGTAGAAGCTTCGCCAAAGTCCAGTCAGGTTCATCAGTTGCGACTAAGACCGGCCTTCAGAGAGCATCGAGCAGTCACCCTACAGAGTTCGGATACGCGGCCATGCCACTTGCGTCCAACGCGTCAGGTCCTGGCGGTCTGGCGAGAGGACCCAGCCACACAAAGCCGGACAAAACAGTTGTGCAAATTCGCAACAGATCAAACCCTGCAGGGCAGTGATTGTCCCGGCGCAGCGGCGAAGTCTCATCCAATCGTGATTGTCACTGTCCAGACTGAGCCACGTAGGCCAGCAGAGCTTCCACAATCACGAGAGCTATTTCTCAAGTAAGAAGCTGTAGCTGATCCGACTCGAATACACCGCTCTGCAGAGTGGCTCCTCCTGAGTGGCAGTGAAGAGTTCCAAGATATGCAGGCCAAGACCCTGTTTTTGCAGGGAAGCTCTGTTTCGACCCCTCAGCTCCTCCGCCGCTGTCGCGGATCACTGTCGGCTTTGTGAGACGAGCCGTAAAGAGAGGCATCCAACCAATCTTACAGAAACCGGAGAAGATAACATCTTCAAACCCTACATATTTTCGTCGACAGAGGGCCGTACTACACTTATAGCATTCGTCGGGGATCCATTGCTTGGTTTCTCGGCCGACAGGGACGCATCGATCGAAAGTTTTCAGGGTCCGCAGCCCGTCAAGCATCGTGGAGACCGCATCGTGGCTTTGCGTGGAGCTACCCCTGACTCTGACCTCACAGAATAGAGAGGCTGCCCCCACATTGTCTTATCGACCGACGTGTTTATAAACACGTCGTGCATCTCATTCCGTCTTGTTCTGCTCCCGCACGTCTGGTAAATTCCTTTGACAGTTCGTGGCAGCAAAAATGTCGAGCATCTTCAAGAAACTCGAGCAGGGGCTCGCTGGCGTCTTCGGCTCCGACGAGGAGAAGCACTCGCACACGCACGATGGAGCTGACTGCCATGCTGACCTCCACTCCGAGCACGCGGCGAACCGCTATGCATCTTTTGCGCCCCAGACCTCTGGCCATGTAAAGTGGCACGTTGATGGCTGCGCCTACTTCTGGGCGCTTTCTGAGGCCATCGAAGGTGAGATTCCATTCTACGCCGGGAGCTGAGAAGTGAGAGAGGAGTACGGTCTAGGGCATACTGACGGCAGAAAACTTGCAGAGGCCAAGGAGTCCATCTTCATCCTGGACTGGTGGCTGTCCCCAGAGTTGTTCCTGCGCCGGCCCCCGGCGAAGAACAACAAGTACCGCCTGGACAACATGCTCAAGGCCGCAGCCGAGCGAGGAGTCCAGGTCAGGATCATCGTGTACAAGGAGGTCGCCCAGGCCCTGTCGTGCAACTCTGAGCACACCAAGCACGCCCTGGAGGAACTCCACGAGAACATCAGGGTCTTCAGGCATCCGGATCACATGCCCTCCAAGCAGGACATCAACGCTGAGATCAACACTGCCTTCCACAACCTGACCCTTGGCGCTTTCAGCCTGTCCAAGATGTCCGGAGACAGCCT
Organism: Diaporthe vaccinii; assembly: GCA_039880775.1. Classification (NCBI taxonomy): domain Eukaryota; kingdom Fungi; phylum Ascomycota; class Sordariomycetes; order Diaporthales; family Diaporthaceae; genus Diaporthe; species Diaporthe vaccinii. Next base: position 747,330 of record JBCEDN010000003.1, read on the forward strand.
GAAGACCCTCTACGGAACTCACGATGATGTCGTGCTGTTCTGGGCCCACCACGAGAAGCTCTGCTTGATTGACCACAACATTGCCTTCATGGGTGGCCTCGACGCCTGCTATGGCCGTTGGGATACCAACTCTCACCCCATCGCCGACGACCACCCCGGCAATGTGGACGGTATCATCTTCCCAGGCCAGGACTACAACAACGCACGAATCTATGACTTCGAGGGCGTTGACAAGTGGGAGCAGAACAAGCTTGACCGCACAAAGTTCTCGAGGATGGGCTGGTCGGATATCAGCATCTCGCTGGTCGGGCCCATCGTGAAGAGCCTGGACCTTCACTTCACCGACCGGTGGAACTACATCTGGGGCCAGAAGTACAACTTCGATGGCAACACAAAGTACCAGAGACTCGAGGACAGCGAAGTTTCCCACGCCCCGCCCAGCCGGAGCCTTCTCGAGGAAGGACAGTACGAGGCCGGCCAGGTGTTTGGTGGCATCCAGCGCCACTTCACCAGGGGTCTGAGCCGTGCCTGGGGCGAGGAGCCGCAGGAGCAACGCAGCGAGGGCAACGAGGCTCACATCCAGCTGATCCGAAGCTGCTGCCCATGGTCCTCCGGGCATCCTACCGAGCACTCCATTGCGAACGCCTACATCGACGCTATCACCAAGGCAGAGCATTTCGTCTACATTGAGAACCAGGTAAGTTTTCCTTGCCCCAACGTACGCGTCGTGCCACCAGAGGGCAGGACCTAACACCAGGTTTAGTTCTTCATCACTGCCACCGACGACGAGCAGAAGCCTGTGTACAACAAGATCGGCGCGGCCATCGTGGCCCGTATCCTGCGCGCACACCAGGCCGGCGAGAAGTTCTCCGTCATCGTCGCCATGCCGGCCGTTCCCGCCTTCGCCGGTGACCTCAAGGACGACGGCGCCCTGGGCACCCGCGGCATCATGGAGTTCCAGTACAACTCCATCAGCCGCGGCGGCCACTCCATCATTGAGAAGCTGACGCAGGCCGGCATTGTGCACCCCGACAAGTACATCTCCTTCTACAACCTGCGCAACTACGACCGCCTCAACACCTCCGCCACCATGCAGCGCGCACAGAACGAGTCGGGCGTGCGATACGAAGACGCCCGCCGCGAGTTCGACGACCACGTCGAGGCAGGGTACGACGGCTACTCCCGCGACGAGCACGTCGAGGGCCGGCTGGGGAGCCAGTACCGCCGCTACCAGGAGGCTGCGCAGCGCCAGGACGACAACACGTGGGACACGATCTCGGCGGCGTACATGGACCAGGGCCCGGACCTGAACTCGATCCCGTGGGAGGGCGACCCGGAGTCCGAGATCGACGCGTTCGTGTCGGAGGAGCTGTACATCCACTCCAAGGTGCTGATCGCCGACGACCGGCTCGTCATCTGCGGGTCGGCGAACCTGAACGACCGCTCGCAGCTGGGCACGCACGACTCGGAGATCGCCGTGGTCATCGAGGATCCGACCCCCGTGCGCTCGCGCATGAACGGCGAGGAGTTCACGGCGTCCAAGTTCGCCGCCAGCCTGCGGCGCCAGCTGTTCCGCAAGCACCTGGGCCTGCTGCCCGACCAGCGCTGGGACCGGCCCGACGGCAACTTCCACCCCGTCACCCGCGGGCCCAACGAGTACGACTGGGGCTCCGAGGCCGACCGCCTCGTCGAGGACCCCATCAGCGACGACTTCGAGCAGCTGTGGCTCAAGACGGCCCGCACCAACACCGAGGTCTTCAGCCGCGTCTTCCACAACGTGCCCAACGACGTCGTGCGCACCTGGGACGACTACGACTCCTTCTTCAGCAAGTACTTCATCATCCCCGGCTCGGACGAGGAGAAGAAGATCAAGGAGAAGGAGGAGAAGGAAGAAAAGAAGCGCCTCACGCGCGAGGCGGCGGAGCGTGGCGAGGCCACCAGCGATGACAACAACGACGAGGAGAAGGAGGACGAGGACAAGGATAAGGAGGAGGAGGAGGAGGAGAAGAAGGACGACGACGACGACAAGGAGAAGCCGGCCAAGGTCCCATACGGCCACGTCGTCAAGAGCGAGTTCCCCGGCGGCGTCCAGGAGGTCAAGGAGCAGCTCCAGCGCATCAGGGGCACCCTGGTGGAGATGCCGCTCAACTTCCTGGTCGATGTCAAGGACATCGCCAAGTCCGGGCTGTCGCTGAACGGCTTCACCGAGGAGATCTACACGTAAGACAGACAGGCAAACCCCTGCGAGGTTTAGGACGGGTTTGGATCTTGTCCACCTGAAAGCAGCGTTGAATTTCTAGCCTTGCTCGTCGCGATACTCATGGTCAATCTGGATTTACACTCAAAATGTGACAATTCTGCGCAATGTGTGCTACTGTCTCTTGTATTGGAAATCTCATTAACTCCGTTAAGTCGCAAATGCTTGACGCAACAGCATCCAAAGGGGTCTGTCTGGGCCTCTCTGCCTGAACGTGATTCGTCGAACCAAGGAAAAAGGAAGTGATATTAGTATGCAACATTTGGCCCTTGTCCTTTCAGCCTGATACTCCCTCCCGCTCGACCCTATCCGCGCTGTCCCTTTGAGCTCCAGACTTGTAGTATGGCTCTGAGACCGCTTTCTAGACCTATCCCTACAGTCCCTCGAGTCCCAACAGCCGGTTCAATACGCCATGTATGATGACATGTGCAGGCATGACGTTTGATATACATACAGATTTTATGTGTGGTTGCCATGAGCCTCACTGCTCGTCCTGGGTCCTTCTTGAAGGTTCCTGTGCTACCGCGGGTCCTCCCTTGTCGCACGAGCCCTTTCCCTTCAACTCAGTCCGTCTTACCGTTGATGTTGGAGCCGAGAAGAGGTGCTTTGAAGTCCTCGCTCAGGAAAGGACGCCCATTTCTCCTCCTGTGGCGACCACGGAACCATGATGCGGAGCCAAGTATCAGACCAAAGACACAACCGAGAGTAAGGTACGGGTGCTCGGAGAATGTGACCCGCATATCGAAGAAGATCTTCTCGAAGCTCGAGATGGTCAGCTTCGGCTTGAGCTTTGGAGGTTGCGCCGTGACCTTGTTGATAGTCTCGAGGATCGAGGTGCGTGACGGGACAATGTAGTTGCCCGTGCTGGTTTGGTCCCAATAACGACGGTTCTGAGAGTGAGTTAGTGAAGGTGGAGCAAATATAACACAGGAGAATTGAGCTTACGTCTTCGTCATTGATGATGACCCTCTCACCGTCCTTCACATCAATACCATATGTGGTACGGATCCACCTCTGCCAAAATACTCCATCGACCCACGCAAATGCAACCTCTTTCCGATCTGCTCGGTTCATGTTGACCTGTTGGCTCTTGGCAGCTCGGAGCGCTCTCTGGTCTCCACGGTCCTCGGCTTCCTCAATCCGCAACTGCTTCGCGTCACGCAGCTCCTGACGCTCTAACTGGAAGAGCTGGATTTGCTTGTCCATCCATTCAGTAGCCGCGCTCTTCATTTCTCTGATAGCGCTAGAGAATGATTCTTGGTCTTCCCTATTGAGGATGCCCAGGACCACTATCTTGCCATCCATAATCTCACGAGCGTTTGATGCGGTAAGCTCAGGGATGATAGGTAGCCAGACTGACTTCATCCACTCCAGGACCTGACGAGTATTTCGCATCTCATTTGGCGTCAGAGGGTTGTAGTAGGTCGGTCTTCCTTCCCGGGAAATGATGAGCCGCGGCCAAGTCGTGATCTTGTACCTCTCGTACAGCTTGGGATCCTGGGTCTTGACCAGCTTGGCTTTGCCAATAAGGCTCAGAGGCAATCGCTCGAGAGCCGCAAAATCTTCGCTTGTGGTCGCGTGGTCGTAGAAGTAGATGAAGATGACCTCTTCCTTCTCCTCCATAGCCGCGAGAGAATCGGCGTCAACATCGCGAACACCGTTGGAGAGGTCAATAGCCTTGTCAGCATAGCTAACAAAGTCACCAATGCCTCGGAGACCCTCGTACTCTACTCGCTCACCACCTCTGAAGAAGAGGATGGTCGGATAGCCACGGAGACGAGCATCCTTGCAAAGTCGCTTTTCTGCTTCGCAGTTGACCTCGCCAATATTCAGCTTGCCCTTCATTTCTTTAGCAAGCTGCTGCCAGTTAGGCGCCATGGCTTGGCAGTGATGACACCATGGAGCATAGAACTTGATGAACCACGGCTCATGGGTCATCGTTACCATCGTCTGGAAGCTTTCCGCCGTCAGGGGGACGGAAGCGCCGTTCGGATTCGGGGTCTTTGTGGGCTTTGCCGGTTTCTCAGGCTCAACTTTTGCGGGAGCTGGGGCCTTCGGGTCCTCAGCCTTGGGCGTCTCGGCCTTAAGAGACCCCAGTTCTTCGATCACAGGGGCCGCAGCTGCAGGAGCCACAGGGGCCGCCGCTCCAGAACCAGCCTTAGCAGGCTCCCTGAGCTCTATCTGCGCCTGGGCATCGGGCTTGGGAACGGAAGCTAGCTTCGAATCATCGGCCGCCTTTGGGCGAGCTGTGGCGAGGGGTTTGGGAAGCAACAGCGCCTTTGGTCTGGATCCGGGTCTCTCTCGCTCGAGCACGGGTTCGATGGCGTCGGTCAGGAATTTCAAGCTCTTAACACCTCTGTAACTCTCGTTCTTCACACCGTCTACGAATAGCATCGACGTCGGGTAGGACTGGACCCCGTTTCCGGCGCATAGGTCGTAGAATGCGACACAATTTATCATTGCAAAACGCCAGTCATAGTATTCTTCGAACGATTTGCCGGGGCCCGGTGCTGGATCGGTGTAGTAGAATTCGTACAGTGTGCGATAGATTGGCGCATAATCCTGGCAATGTGGGCAGTATGGACTGTGGCATGTCAGCAACACTTCCGAGCCGATTTGACCACGACGGAGATCCAGAAACGCACCTGTAGTGTTTGACCAGCATGTATTTTGACTTCTTGATCTCTGTCTCGAAGTTGTCCGGGGTGAGCTCGAGCATCGGAGGGACCTTGATACCGTCAAAGGTGGTCGTTTCCAGGGACTTGTCCTCTGGTATTTCATCATCTTCGAAGTCATCCTGGGCAGCTACCCGGGCAGCAGCCCCGAGGAGCAGGCCCCAGGCAAGGGAGGAAAACCTCATGGCTTATATTGCCCAAGAGATAGGACGTAGTCGAGGGTTGGACCCTGTTGGGTGGATGGCTGGGCGATGGCTGGTCGATGGCAGCACGGGGCTGTCGACTATACGGGTGCCGGGGCACACCTGCGTCTGTCGCGAATCTTGTCCGGCAGCCGTGTCACCTAGACATCGGGCGTCACGCAACTGATGAGTCCAGGCAAAGCGCGTATCTCGGGTCTTCCAGGGCAAAGTCGATGAGGGTGAAAGGGTCAGACACGGGCGACGGTGGCGATCAACGCGGAATGGATCTGTCCGCCTGGTACTAAGAAAGGGGCTTGCAGTATGGATAGCGTCAGGAACCTGCGCAATCGCTTGGACGGGGGAACGAGAGAAGGCAGGGCGACAGGCGACGCAAGGAAAAAAGTGATATGGCGAGGACGAGGACGATTTGCAACGCAAGATAGCGAGCGGGTGAAGCGAGGCTAAAAGTGGTCTATCGAACAAGGAGGTGCAAGCGCAAAGTGCAGGTGCAACTGGCAATTGTGGAAATGCGCCATGTCACACGAGTGCCAGATTGCCCCAAGCCAAGCGCCGTCTCGACTCTTGCTGCGTGCGTACTCAGCCTGGCCTAGCCAACCAGAGGGACTGCAAGTGAAATGTGATTGGACAGTACACTCTATTCTCGGCCGGCCCAGCCTGGCTCAGGTCCCAGTGCCCTGGGGGATCTGCGGGTTCTGCCCCGGTTTTAGTGGCTTCCACCCGCCCCTTCTGTATTTATACTCCCGAGGTCTACAGTAGCCCAGTAGTTCCGCCTAGATGGCAAGAACGACCTGGATCTGGTTTGGCCAGGCCGGTGCCCAGGTAACTTCCGTGTGAAGCCCACGTCGACTTCCTGCTGCCGATCTCAGGGGCCACAAGGAATGCTTGCGCCGCATTTGGTGGTCGCAGACACCCTGCTCACTCACGAGATTTTATTCCATGCCTCGATAAGAGAAAATCGTGTCGTTCATGATCTTCAAGCCGTGTTCCTCGGTGGCGGCTCCCAGTCCTGATACGAACTGGCCGGACACAAGATCAAGGACACTGCTGCGACCCCCTGCCGCTAAAACAACTGACCATTTTATGAAGCTGTAAACTGAAAGCATGGAGCCTCCGCCCAAGAGACGCCGTGTGAGCGTCGAACCAGGCGAGCAAGATCGTACAGGTATCCCAGGACAATCGACCCCTCGCTCGCTCAGCTATCCGGTTAGTCCCCCCAGGAAGCGAAGAAGCCGTCAACCAGCCGCCCAGTCTGAAGGCAACGAGGAAAAGGCCCAAATCACGCCTGCAAGTGCTGCACATACTGACGCCCCTCCACCAAGTCATGAAGCCAACCACACTTTCAAGTCACCCTTCCAGCTCACTTGGATTCAAGATCTCCCTGATGCTGCCAACACCGACGCTGTCACTCTGCGAGACATCCTCGGCGACCCCTTGATCGCAGAATGCTGGGAGTTCAACTATCTACATGATGTTGACTTCCTCATCTCTCATTTCGACGAGGACACAAGGCACTTGGTTCAAGTTCATGTAGTCCACGGCTTCTGGAAGAAAGAGGACACAGGCCGTCTGATGCTTCAGGTCAGTCCGCTCGTTTTGCATCCCCACTCGATGGTCCACGCCGGAACTACCTTTGCTGATGGAAGCGATAGGAGCAAGCTGAGAGGCACAAGAATGTGACGCTCCATTGCGCGTTTATGCCCGAGATGTTCGGCACGCATCATTCCAAAATGCTAATTCTTATCCGCCACGATGATACAGCCCAGGTCATCATCCACACGGCAAACATGATAGCGAGGGACTGGACCAATATGACCCAGGCGGTTTGGCGAAGCCCACTGCTCCCACTTCTCAAGGAACCCCTGGCTCATAGCACCGGAGGCAGTTCGACTGCATTTGGCAGCGGTGGGAAGTTCAAGGTTGACCTCCTGAACTACCTGAGAGCATATGACCACCAGAGGAGAACTGTTTGCAGAACATTGGTTGAAAAGCTGGAGAAACATGACTTTTCTGCAATCAGGGCCGCCCTGGTTGCATCTGTCCCCGGACGCCACCTTATCCACGATGAATCTGAGACGAGATGGGGCTGGGCAGGCTTGAAGCAGGCGCTGAAAAACGTGCCGGTGCAAGAAGGTGAGTCTGACATTGTTGTTCAGATCTCAAGTATTGCCACCCTAGGACCGACAGACACCTGGCTCCGCCGAACCTTGTTCGACTCGTTCAAGGTCTCAAAGAATGCCACCCCCAAGCAGCCCAGCTTCAAGATCGTATTTCCTACCCCTGATGAGATCCGGCGAAGTCTGGACGGCTACGAGAGCGGAGCCTCGATACACACGAAGATCCAGTCAGCCCAGCAAGCCAAGCAGCTTCTGTACTTGAAACCCTTGTTCTGTCACTGGGCGAATGATGCGCCACGTGGACGGGAGCTCGAAGCTGGTTGTTCACGTAAAGAGGCAGGTCGCAAGCGAGCAGCGCCCCATATCAAGACTTACATTCGCTACGGTGAGAACTCGATCGACTGGGCGCTCACGACGTCGGCGAACCTGTCCAAGCAAGCCTGGGGAGAGGCAGCCAACTCGTCTGGCGAGGTGCGGATAGCGTCGTGGGAGATTGGCGTCCTGGTCTGGCCGGCGCTCTTTTCTGAAATGGCGAAGATGGTCGGCACGTTTCAAACAGATACCCCAGAGGAGAGCATGGAGACACCGACCGTCGGCCTTCGCATCCCGTACAACCAACCATTACAGGCTTATGGTGAAGATGAGAAGCCATGGGTCGCTACCGCAAGCTATCAAGAACCTGACTGGAAAGGTCGGGTGTGGTAGGGGTAGTGGTGACATTTTTTGATCACCTCACGTCCTCGCAGAGCGTGAGAGACGTGGATTCGCTGCAAAATTACTTCTTTTACTGGCAAATGAAACCGCGACGGAATCTCACTTTCGAGCAGCTCTTGGCCGTATTTGTGTGTACACCTAGTCAGGTCGTCTTTCCGCCCGTCTATCTGGCAGTGTGCGCTTGCGTGTGTATGTATATATCCGTGTGTACCGACCTCTTCCACCTCGGGTGTGACCTCACGTCATTTCACCCCAGCCGGGAGCCTTCGCTTAGTTGCCAACGGCCTCTGGCTCCTTGTTCTCGTCGTATCCGTACTGGGCCTTGAGCTTCTCGACGAGAGCGACGTACTGCTCCTTGGCCTGGTCCTGGGTGACGTCCTCGTCGACCTTCTTCTGCCAGGCGTTCTTCTTTGCCTTGCCCTGTGCGGCGGGAGAAAATAGACACTGTTAGCTGGTGTTGACGATATTCACTGGCAGGACGACAGCTTCTCGCGGGCGGCTCTTGCGACTCGTGGACGCATGGTGGGAGGGGCCAGCGGGCGGGCCGAGGGAGCGAGAGCGTACCTTCAGGTCGAACATGCCGGGCGCAGGGGCCTTGGAGATGTCCTCGCCATTTGCGATCTTGAAGAGGGCTGCGCTGTCGTTAGTAGGATGCTCAGTGCAGAACTGTCCACGCTTTCAGGTTCGCACCGTAGAGGTCCAGCAGCTCCTCGTTCGAGGGCTTGGAGGTGAGCTTCTTGGAGTCGGCGATGGCCTTTTCGAAAGACATGATGGGTGGTTTGGTTGTGGGGTGTGACGGGGAAATGGGATAGACCTTGGCAGTTTTCAGAGGAGTAGAGGATGGTGTTCTTGCTATGCGCTGTGCTTGTTCGAGATGTTGAGGGAAGGGGGGAAGATTGACGTCCAAGTTGTTGAGAGCTCTACTATGTGACAGGAACCCTGGGGGCCGTTTGGCGGGGCATTGATCACCTGGGCTGCTCCGGCCTGCTGGGCAGGTTTGCGGAGAGAGGGGTTCATTTGCACGTCATTGGGCCTGGCTGCGGAGGCAGGCCCCACCGTTCGAAGCGCTCCAGAAGTCGATCCTGGGCCTCGGCAGCCTCCTTCCCTCGTTGCCTCCTGCCGTAATGGCCTCAATATGATATTCACGACGTCTTGGTCCTGATATCAAAATGACCCTGTAGCAAGACTGACAGATACCAAACAAGATAGGGAAAATATGGCCCCTTAAGCTCTCTCCATCACCTACCTGTCCGGTAGGCCCACGGGTGCTGCCGCCTCTCGTATCCTCTGCTTTCCTTCCATCGCATTACGAAGTCTAAGCCCAAAAACCCCATGTATATTCACCACGATGGTATCTACGATGTGATTGCGGCTCGCCTAGACGCGAGCTAAGAACCAAGTTTTACCCTCTAGCCGCTGGCTTGATCGTACAACTGGACGTGAACGTATCCGGCTATGCTTCTTTCCCCTTTTATGAAAACCACTCTGGCAGGTGCAAGTACATTAACAGGATGCGAGGCTGATGGTAGAGAGTGATGGAGGCTGAAAAGTACGTAGTAACGCGCCCGTCCTTGGGCTGGGTGACGGAAGAGTCGACGTCGAATAACGAGCTTTGGGTGACGAGTGTAGGCTGGCCTTTTGCCAGGACTGAGTGACGGAGCAAGTTGCCTAAGTCACATACACAACATTTGATGTATCTGGATAATTCAAAACCTTTTCAAGTGCTTTCAGGTTGCGACTCCTTACAGGGACTGGTTCCCATGTTGAAGTGAAGGCACGAGCAAAAGAAGTTGATAACGTGGATCCATCCTGTCGCACAGCATGGCGCAGGCATATCTTTTCTACTGGTCCCCAGTCGAGCTATTTGATGACCTCAGCCCCTGGATGTGTCCTTGTGAGTTTCTGGACCACGCAGTACACGTACGTGCGTCCGGTTTGATAGTCGGTGATAAAGATGGGGGGTGTCCCCGGTTGTGTTTCGGGACCGAGCCGGCGGCCTGACTGGGATCAGCATCCGCCCTGTGGACCTGCATCCGGCCATATCTCAGACTAATTGGTCCCCTGTTGCTGCAGGTGTGACATTAAAGTTCAGCAGTAGCTGTGGTCTGACGGGATATCGCGAACACCTCTCTGACACTGCTTTTGTGGCTCTCTTCGCATGACCCTGCCGCCCTGACTATGGGTCGGGCAAGGCAGGTCTGGGAGCTGGGGACCATTGGCTAGCAGCCGGCCGGGCGCCCTGTTCGTTGCTAGCCCGCTGTCTGAGCAACCTCGCCAGCCCGCGGTCGAGGTCGAGGTCGAGCTCGCCCCCGTCGCTCACTGATTCATTAACCATCACCAGCCGCTGGATGTCGCTGGACACCTCCTGCTGTCCATCTTGGTGCCAATCAGTGCTGCCGTTTCCCTCCTGGCCCCATTTGTCATCCTACAATCAAGCATTCGTCCCATCTCTGCACGGACTCATAAGAAGGGTGGCAGGCTGCAAGGTACACACCACCACCGGAATGTTTCCACATGAGCTTCCCCAACACATCTCCGGCGTTTGAGTCTCACACCCGGACCCTCTCGCTCCTCTGTGTTTTTTCTTTGCTCGGCGATTCACATCTCTGATTAACTTCAGTGGCTTCCCTGAAAACTTTCTTGAGCTTCAATTCAGACCAACTTCAGCCAGATTCCAGTGAAAGGCTGCGTGCGCCCAACTGCCCATCTGCCCATCATGGCCAAGACAGTCGTGATCCTGGGAGGATCGTATGCCGGCCTCCATATTGCCCACTACCTGCTCAAGCAGAAGATTCCTGACGTCAAGGTCATCCTCGTGTCAAAGGTATGAAAGCCGCGACATCTTTCTATGTGCAAAGCATGAGATATGTGCATACCCTCAGAGGCCACCGTGAGCGCGACGGCGCAACCTCCGAGCAGCTCCCCGTACGGACCTCCTTCCGGGCCCGTCTTGACTGACAGAACAAACCCATGACAACAGAGCTCTCACTTCTACTGGAACATGGCGTCAGTCCGCGCCATCGTCCCGGGCCAGATCGCGGACGAACAGCTCTTCCAGCCGCTCTCGACCGCCCTCGAGCGGTACCCCAAGGAGAGCTACGAGGTCATCGTCGGCGCGGCCGGCAAGGTCGACACGGGCTCCAAGACCGTCCTGGTGTCGCTGCCGGGCTCGTCGCGCTCCCTGGGCTACGACCACCTCGTGGTCGCCACCGGGTCGCGGTCCACCACGTCCAGCGTGCCCTGGAAGATCCTCGACAGCTACGACGAGACGGTGTCGAACCTGGACGCGACCAGGGACCGCGTAAAGGAGGCGAAGCACATCGTCGTCGCGGGCGCCGGCGCGACGGGCATCGAGGTCGCGGGCGAGCTGGGGTGCGAGTACGGCAAGGACAAGGAGGTCCACCTGCTGTCGGGCGGGCCCTCACTCCTCGACGGCGACTCGGTCGGCCCGGCCGCCCTGGCCGAGCTCAAGAAGCTGCACGTCCACGTGCGGTTCGACGCCCGCGTCACCGGCAGCAAGGAGCTGCCCGACGGCAAGACCGAGGTCTCCCTGCAGAGCGGCGAGACCATCACCACGGACCTGTACCTGCCCACGATAGGCATGCGCGCCAACAGCGAGATGATGGACCAGCAGTACCTGACGGACAAGGGCTACGTGAGCGTCGACGAGTACTACCGGGTCAAGGGCCTGGAGAAGGAGGGCGTCTGGGCGCTCGGGGACGTCGTCAGCGTGCCGAGGGGTGGCTTCCTTTTCACACAGAAGCAGGTGAGTTTCTCTCCGCGAGATACTGGCTGAAGTTGCTGGATGTGTGACTGACGAGAAACGTTTCACAGGCCGCCGGCGTAGGGAAGAACGTCGAGCTTGCCCTCCAGGGCAAGGAGCCACAGGTCGTGAAGCTGATGCCGGTGGATATTATGGCGTGCGCCGTGGGGAGGAATCGGGGCGCAGGCAGGATGGGACCCGTCAAGATGTTATCTGTCATGGTCTGGTTGGCCAAGGGGAAAACCTTGGGTATACAGCGGATGCCTGGGTATATCAACGGCAGCGTCGCTTAGGGTTGTGTTTGTTTTCTTTTGTACATCTTTTCGAGATCATTATTCTTGTTTATGGTGCGACGGAGGCCCATTATAAGCTGAAGTTGGAGGACACGGTGTGCTCCTCATCTACGATAATAATTGCCGTGTGGCTAGAACAGATCCAAAGAGGTATCAACTGCAGTCTCTACCATGGTCTCTTACTGCTTATATGCAGGTATGAAAATGCGCTGTCCGTTTTGGATCATCGGTTCGCCTTCTCGTCCTCGATCTCCCGCCGGATCTGCTCCAGCACCTGTTCCCTCGACCTCAGGTGCGTCTCCAGACCCTCAACCTGCTCCTTGACCGTCTGTAGGTCGTCCTGGATGCCTTTCAGGCTGTTACCACCGCCCCCTTTGCTTGACCCTTCCTCAAGGTCCCGCAGCTGCTTCCGTTTGTACTCCAGGAGCTGCTCCAGCTCCCTCTTGACCAGCGCGGGCTTGCTCTCCCTCTTCCCGCTGGACCTTATCTCGGCCGACGACTCGATCTTCTCGATCTTGGCCTCCAGGTCGGCCAGCTGCTTCTTCAGCCTGACCTCCTCCCAGTCTTCGGTCTTCTCGGTGGAGAAGTCGGTGCCGGAGCTCTTGAACCCGCTGCGCCCCAGCCGCGTCAGGTACTGGTCGCCAAATTTGGCCTTGCGGCCCGTGGCGGTCTCGTTGTCGGCCTTGACGGCCCACCGGCTCTGCGCGGCGGTGCGCTGGTTATCGATCTGGTAGTCGATCTGGTTGCGCTCGAAGGACGCGCGGAGGGAGGCGGGCACCGTGCGCGGGATCCGGTAACCCTCGTGGCGGTAGTTGAGCATGTGCAGGAAGGCTACGCATGCGTCCTTGTTGACTGAAGAGGCGGCAGAGGGGTTAATTAGGTTCCAAGCGGAGCGGATGTCGGTGTCGGGGACGTCAAGGCTGTCGTAGAGGTCTTGTAAGGCGCCGACTGTTGGGATAATAACCACGTATTAGCCCGTTGTCACCGCCCACCTAGCAGTATAATCTGTTCATGGCAGCTCACATGAGATTTCCCCTCGCATGTCCCGGTTCTCCTGGTATATCTGCTCGTACTTGCCCCTGTCTGCCGGGCTAATGTACCAATCGAAGCCATCCTTCAGGCCCAGCTCGTCCGGATCGTCGTCGACTTGTTCGAACTGGGCTGCCTTGCCTGTGAGTGCACGGTTTGCTTGGACGAGGTGTGCTTTCGACTCCGGGACCATCCAATCTGGTAGTGTAGCAGGGACGTCCATGTATTCCTAAGAGCGAAGTGTCAGCAAACGCCGGTCCGCCCCAACATCCGCCTCCCCATCTGGGCTCGGAACGCACGCCGTTGAGGATGTCGAAGATCAGCCGCATGCCGACGCAGAACTCCTCAAAGTCCAGGTTGCCATCGTTGTCGACATCTGCAAGGTCCCACACCCGTTCGAGTTGGGCGTCATTGAGGCCGCTGTTCTTGAGTACGGGCGCTGCTTGCTCTCCTGTGAGGAATTGGCCGCCGCCAGTCCGTGCAGAGAAGATGTTCCAGTATGTTTCGATTTCCTGAGCTTCTATCCGGGGTGCCATGATCGGGGGCCCAGTCGCCGGAGCGTGTGGATGGTGCGGCGTTTGTTGGTTCTGGTGTCCGTTCGGTAGAGTTGGGGCCCGTCTCTTTACGTTGCGCCAAGTACGAGTATGGAAGTGGTATTTAGCACGAAAGCTGGAGAAGAATTAGGGGTATTTGATTCGATAATGGATTGGCACTGATGGCCTTTCTAGAAAGTGAGTTCTGGTTAGTCGCAGGGTAAGGCTTCGGTTCAGGGGAGAATGATGCTATTACATTGGGCAGAGTGGACAATTGGGGCAAGCTTGGGAGTGTAATAAGTGGATGCAGTCTCTCATTGCCATCAAGTGGGTCTGTGCACGGTAGCAGGGGGCTGAAGTGCCAACAAAGATTGGGAGCTTCTGACCTGGAACTCTCTTCCGAGCTACCCATGACTGCCCCCCTGTTCCATTATCATCGACACCACCAATTACACCAACATCATCATATCATCAAGCTACTCATTGTTACTGGAGATGTGTCATGTGTCATGATCCATTGCTTCTCTGCCTACCAGCTCTCAAAAAAAAAATAATGCATGGTCCTCAATGATAGACCTTTTTGTATCCTGTCTCACTGTAGCTGCAGCGAGCATTGCTTTTGTGTCACCGATCCACAAAGACTTCTTTAAGACTTCTTCTGTCTCATCCGAGCCACTGCTGAAGAATCTCCGCAGACCTTAATGCAGTCACCTCCCAAATTCCAGCGCATATCTTGATGCATCCTACCCAGAATGGCTGATCCGTTTTCGTCACCCATATCTCGCCCTCGCGTTCAGTCTACTAGGCTCTATTTTCCTGACGATTTGGCCTGGAGGAAGCTTTGATGAAATAGCCGTTCTTCCGGAGCAGGGTATCAATGGTATATGTACCTTGTAAGGCTGATGATGTCGAGCATACCTGAATAAGTCTCTCACTTCAAAGACCATCAGTCGAATTGGGAATCAAAGAGCGCTTTTCATCGAGTTTGGACAAACATGACCTTTTCTTTTGGGTCATGACGGGGCGGAACTGTTGAGCTTGCTTGAGCTTCTTCAACATTAACCGCCTGAAGTTGTCGCAAAGTACCTGGTCAATCTTCGTACGCAGGTATCGTCAACCTAAAAGAACTACCGATACTCCTCGCCTCTCGGATGGACCGAGCATCTTCACCCATCGTAGGGGTGCGAAAGGTCGAGGCAGAAAGTCAACTCGTCGGCAGGAACTTCAGACTGATCTGGATCCTTTCTCTAAAGCTTCTCATCGATGCCGGCAGATGACTTGTTCATCTTGCGCGCCGCCGCCATCGCGGTCTGCTGGAGCTCCGGGTCGATCTGCTCATGGATCCTAGTGAACCGGCTGAAAGAGACGTCGAATGACCCGTCACCGCCAAACAAGGGCTTGACCGAGAAGTTGGCCGTGTCTGGCTGGTTCTCTTGAGTCTCGGTGGCCCACTGGCTATGCGCCAACTCCCTCCAGCTGCCTGCCTCTCTCGGGGGAGCCAAGGGGCTGGCGGGGCCTCTTGGTTTCTTTCTAGCAGGCTGTTGACCAGGATTCAATGGCGCCTCTGCCTGTCGCTTTGCGGGACGGGAGGGAGCTGTGTTGTGTTGTTGACTCGCAGGGGAGGCGCTGACACCTCGTGGTCCCGGCCGCATCTCCTCGGGTTGACGGTCATCAAACACGCTAGACGACCTGGAAGGGTGCATCGTTTGTTGAGGGACGCGATAACCAGGACCTTCCTGAATCCTTGAAATAGGATGAGGTGTAGTAGACCGCTGCTGTTGGAATATTGCATAAGGCGACATAAGTCCAGGGGACATGCGGAACCTTGGATCCACGTCCATCACAGGGAAAGGAACGTCGGTCCCTGAACTATGGGCTCCATCATTGTATGATGAGACCGAACGCCATCGTTGAGACGCAGTTGGTGAGTCCACTGGCACCATCTCTACCGAGAAATTTGGCGAGAAGCCCGACATGCTTTGGGAATCGGAACTGCCTTGTCGGAGCCTACCTGGCACATTTCCATCACGGTGGACCGGAGAATCCTGACCTGGGGTGAAAGGGATATGAGAGAAGTCCATAGACGCAGTTGTGCCTGAACCGCTTGATTGAGATGTTGGCGAAATCTCTATGGCCCCAGGGGAGCCGTTCAAGCTGGGTCGAGCAATCTGCGGGACCAATGGCATCCTATCGGTGGTTATTGGAAGCATTTCCTGTAGAGTCATTGGTGTCTTCAGGCTCGAGGCAGTCTTGGGCGACCCGCCACTACTGGGGTATTCATTTCCTGCCGATATTGTTCGAGGACGAGGCGGTAGGAGATGACCCCGAGCCACTGGCATCGGACGCGCTCCGGAAGGCGACGCACGGAAGGAAGTGTCAGGTAATCCAGCAACGGACCTAGGGACATGTGTCATTGGCGTTCCCGGCACAAACCTGCCAGTTGGCGTGTGTGGCCGTGCGACAACTGGGGCGAACGGTATGCTGAGGTAGCGGGAGTCTCCAGCACCAGAAGGAAGATTGGGAGAAAACAGGGATGGATCAAGCACCCTGTGTGTCTCAGCGAGCTTCGGAGTCTCATCGCGTTTTCCGACAGGGACGGGCCGAGCGTTTGTCATTCCGAATTGGCCTCCTGCATGTCTCACTGCCTCAGCACCATCATTCACCGATTTGCCTGCTTCGGCCCCCGAGAGACTGTTTCCACCGGCATGCTTGGATGAGCTGGAAGACTGGCTCTTGCCGGCGGCGGGAGCCTTGGCTGAAGTCTTTCGCGCAGACGTGGCTGCAGCAATGTTACCAGAAGAAGCATTCCCGCGGGACCGGGGAGTTGGTGTGCTGGGGGCGCCAACAACCGGCTGATTGGGCTTGGGCGTAGATGTGTTGCCCTTCTGGTACGGTCCCCGCCTCTTGTTTGGAGTAGGAGTTGCAGCTACTCCCGCCTTCGCCTGGCTGGGAGTTTGCTTCTTGCCAACGGGATTATTGCCCTTCTTCGGCTTCTTCTTCTTCGGTTCCAAGCCGTAGTCACCGTCTGTTGGATCCTCCTTCTCGGGCGGGAAGTAGTCAAGATCGGAGTCGTCTTCGTCTGTCGAGGCAACTCCAGTCATGGCTGACAGCTTCCGCTTGACCCCGGATGTAGCGGCATGCGAGGCTGCCAGAGCAGGAACCGCAGCATTGGGAGTCGAAGCAGTGGCTCGAGCCATGCTAGGAATCTCAGCCTGAGCCGCCGTGCCATCCGCTTTGGCTTTATCTTTGAGCACTCGCTCCGCCCTATCTGGCTCTTCATCCAGGGCTGCCTTTGTGACAGCCTTACACTTTCTGCTCTTTTTGACGCAGCTGCTGCAAGGCCGGCCGCCGTCGCACCGGGATCTGGCCTTGAAGCAGGTATAGCACTTCGGGAACGTTGCGATTTCGATGCCGTTCTTGCTAAATTCACCAGACTTGGCTGCGCCTTCCGCATCCGATCTCGCGGCGTTGTTGATCGCTTCGCTCGAGGCGGGCCTGACGGTGACACTCGCGTCGTGTGTGTCCTTCTCTGCCGTGATCAGAGCATCAGGCTTTGAGGATGTCTCGATGAACGGAGATGTCGTGGGGTTAGGCGTAGTACTTGAGGGATCCTCGGTCCGAGCCTGCGATGCCTGATCGCTGCTTGCAACATGACTGCTGTTGTGTCCGAAGGAAGAAAAAGCGGGCACGGCTTTGTCCGCCGGTTGAAAGATGCCTTCATGAGGTTGAAGGAAGGGCGGGAGCTGAAGGGCAGGCGATGGATACGGTTGCGGAACGCTCTCGCGCGTACCATGATATCCTTCTTCGATGTCGACGTGGCGCCATTCAAGGAAGGGCCGTGCGATGTCGTTGCCAAATTCAGGCACCTCATGGCAAGATTGCACGGCTGAGCTCGTGTTGAATAGCCACGGGTCTTCGTCGCCGAAACCTCCAACTATACCTCGGAGCACATTCTCATCTGTTCCATGGGATCTGTTGTTGTTCCGCCGCCGGCCAACGTCGCTACCGGCGTGGTTGTCTGCGTGCTTACGCGTGAGACGCTCCGCTTCCTTCTGGTCGGATTTGTTGTGCGCGAG
Organism: Diaporthe vaccinii; assembly: GCA_039880775.1. Classification (NCBI taxonomy): domain Eukaryota; kingdom Fungi; phylum Ascomycota; class Sordariomycetes; order Diaporthales; family Diaporthaceae; genus Diaporthe; species Diaporthe vaccinii. The sequence continues at coordinate 764,987 of JBCEDN010000003.1, forward strand.
AATATCAGCAAGCGCGGCAGCTGGGCCAGGCTCACCATACCTCAGTCCACCATACGCACCTTCGGTAATGAAATCGAAGGACCCTCCGTTCTCGTCATAAAACTTGGCGGGGCGACCGTTAACACGTTCAGCCAAAGTCTGGAATTGCTGCATTGGTGAGTATACTGGCGTCGTGTCTGGCGCCGGGTCCTGACCAAGAGCTTCCATGAGCCACTCGCGCTGTGCAGGGCCCTTATCGGGAACTGGCCCTTGCCATTCGAACTCGTTGCCACTGTAGAGGGCCTTGTTGGTGTCTTCGGTTGAGAACATGAATTCGTTGTTCTCGTCGAAAATGCCTGGGATCTCACGAAACGTAGTTCCCCTGCCAAACCACTGACCAAAGCCGTCGGCGTACTGCTGGAGGCCGGCGAATGTCAGGAAGCTGCGGCCACTCCCGATGTCTTCCCTCGAGAAGCTGTCGGTGATGAGTTCCACCACAGGTGGCCAAGGTACGGGGGCAGATTGCATACAATCCACCTGAACGCCGGTCTGACCTACTACTTTCTCGGCACCAAGCTGACCATGTTCTTTCCCAGGTACCACCTGAGTGTTTGTGTCATGTAAGGGCTCGACCTCGGGCTCGTTCTGAATGTCGTGGGCTCCTTCGAAAATCGGTGGGCCGACTTCAGCACCGGTGATTGTTTGTGTAGCTCCAAATCCGAGATCTTGAGGACCGGGCTCAAACTCGTGCATGATTTGATCAGCCCCAGCTTCCGGTACTGGCTGCTGGACTTCATCTTGGGCGCCGTCGAGCTGGGAAAGTGCACCAGCAGGGTGGACAGGTTCATCCTCGTAGGTTCCGTTCTCCCACAGCGCCTTCTCGCGCACGTACACGTTGACGAACCTGATCACGTCGTCTAGGGTGAGACCCAGCAGATTTGCGGCGGCAGTGATTCCATCTTCGTGGTCGTTGGCCAGTTCATAGATTATGGCCCACTGGACATTGTGACTCAGAGCGGACCAGTCCTGGGGCGTCGAACACGTTGTCAGTTTCTCGCCTCCGGGCACATACACAAACGGTTTTGGGGGCAGTGAAATTAGGATGATGAGGGTGATGGGCTGTGGAATATGGGAGTCGCTTGGGCTTCTTACTTGGTATTCTAAGCTCAGCTGGGGATGAATCACAAGGGGCTCATCGTCATCGTCCGTTTGAAGCTCGTCGTCCTCAAAGCCCGCCAGATTTGCCTCAAACGCCTTGTCGAACGCGTCCCGTTTCTCGATGGAGCCAACGACGGGCTGCGACAGGCTAGGGCGGACGATGATGGACTGGCGACGTAGGTGAGCGATAGTAGGACGAGGCGACTCTGCGACCTGGCCTGGGGCGCGCAACGGCATGACAGGCTGCCCGAAGGCGTCTCTTGGCTCACCCTGCTCCTGCCACATCTTGTACTGGGCCTCGCCGGGAGAGGGCTCGTTGAGCTCGAGCGATCGCCACTGCACGAACTTGGCGCGGTCCATGTTGAAGATGGGGTCTTGATGGACGAAGGCTGGGCGGCCGGGGTCGATGGGCTCGAGGTCGTCACGGTAGCGCACTGGGCGTTTGAGACGTGAGGTTTTGCGAAGGTTTATTATGTTTGTACTGCGGTCAAGGGGGAGATCCTCGTTGTAGGACGAGTCTGAGTCGAAGTAGTCGAGAGCCATCCTAAGTGGCTGCGATGCTATGTCTGTGACGGGGACGGGGGTGGTTGACGGGGGTGCAGATAGGATGGATCAGGTTGTTGGTCTGGTACCTGATACCTGGTAAGGCACGCAAACCCAGAATCCAAAAGTTTGAGGTTGTGGATAAAAGATGCCAGAGCACGATGCGACGTGCTAGGTCCAGTGGTAGAGCTGGGACCTGACCGACAAGTGTGAGTGCGTGAGTGAATCGATGTTGGGGTGACCATAAATCACTGATGCCATATCAAGTTCAGCTGCAACAGACCTGAATAGAGATGACCATGGTCCTTTTCTCTGAAGGACCGAAACTCGTCGATCTGCTCAAAGAGAAGGACCAAGCATTGTAAGCAAGTTGTGTGAAGTATCATGTGTTGAGTCTGTGAGATTGTCACAGCAACCATGTGGTGGTGGCGTCTTATGGATGAGCTTTGAGCTGTAGTAAGAGCAAGTCCTTCACAGCTGCTGCAAACTCCAGAGGAAAAGTCTTTCACATTCGAATTAATGAATATCAGATGCCAGCCTTGTGACGTGAGAAGATGTTTGGGGCCATTTGAGTGACCTAGCAAAGCGTCGACTTCTGCTCTTGCCTCTCCAGTATCCAGACTACGGGTACTTCCTTGGCCGAATCTTTCCAGGAGGGCCTGATGAATTTGAACTGTTATCAGACGAGAATGGGCCGCTTTTCAGTGTTCAACAACAGTTTCTGAAGATGTGTCCCTACAAAGTGACCAACTCCAAGCCACTTCAGCAGTAAAGTCTGCAGCATTCTCTTCTATTTTCCTGCTCCATATTCCCCTTCTCTCAAGCTACACACTGAGGACTCTACACTCTTTCCTTCTTCTATCTATGCCTAGAAGACCATGTCCAGCTATCTGCTTGTGAAGTCATGATATATGTAGTGCCATGTGAAACGGAGAGCCTGCTTATAAAGACATGGACCAGTGTGACTTCTCAGTGCAGTGGTCACCAAGTGGGCGATGAGAAGATGGCTAGAGGTTGTGTTGGATTATTGGTTCCTATGAGGCAACTTACTCGATACGCAGCCCTTTTATTAGAGATCTAGCTGTACTCCACTGCGGTGTTTGATGCATGTTAAACTCATGTTGTAGTCCAACACCCCCGAAGCTTCCTCTTCCAAGTCTCGGCAAGGTTTCTCACCTAGAAACGCCCACCCATCATGCTGTGAGAATGGGGTATCAGTACGGTTTCCAGCCAACGCCTAACAAACCAAGAACCCTGCCAACCAGTATCAAAATGAAAACAGCGCGAGCGGCCCCTAATAATGCCTTGCCCTCCCTCCACAGTTCCGTGGCATCTAAGAGACCTCGGCCTAATAGGTCCCGTTTCCGCACGCTAAAGAAGTCCTGCCGCTTCTGGACCACTGGGAGCTGGAGTACTCTGGTGGTATCCGCCAAATTGCCCGGTGCCTACCACGCCCAGCCTAGTTCTGCCTGTACGGCATGAACTCAGACCTGTTTTCGTAGCGATCACAGTCCATCACGATGTCTTCCTGGAATTCATCGTCACTGATGGTGTCATAGATGCCTCTCTTTTTGGACGCTGGTAGCTGAGACTCCTTGGCGACCATCCTCCGCGCCTCGAGGATGTCCCCGAATGTCCGCAGCAGGTGCTTCATGGTCTCGTCAAAGGTGGCACAGAAGCGCTGGGCAGAGATGAACTGCACAGTGCTGACCATATCAGTCCCATAGATGGCCATCAGGTAAGCCGCCACGACCACTGCGGACCGCTCGTTGCCGGTCTCGCAGAAGACGAGCACCTTGCCCCGCTTGAAGGTGGACGTGTCGATGGCCACATTACCGGCGTCATTAACAGCCTGCAACTGGCTCCTGTACACGCGCAGGAGGTGCTCGTTGATCTTGGCGATGGTGGGGGGGAAGTCGTGGATGAGATCCAGGCGGCTGGCCACGTCGACGTACTCGCACTGCAGGTTGAGCTCTGCGGCGGCTTTCTCCACGGCGAGGAGGCGTAGGTGCGACATGGACGCGTCTCGCACGCCAAGGAGCATGGTGATGCCTTGCTGCTTGAGGAATTCAAGGTCTCGGACCACGGCGAGGGGGCCGAGGTAGAGGAAGTCCAGGATGGGTTGAGCCTTGCGCCGGTCTTCATACTTCCACGTGTTTTTGTAATTGTCTGAAGCCTCCTGGATTTTCCCACCGGTGATGATTTTCAGATCATCGGGGGTGAGATTGCGTGGGTCAACGAGGGCGTACGATGGGGTCAGAGTGAGAGGCCTGTTGTTGTTTTCGGCCAGCGGAGTGGGGATGTGGATGTATGGCGGGCTGGGAGGCCGGTTGGTAAAGGACGCATTGCGGACGACGCCGTGAGACAGCGAGCGTGGCTGCGGGTCTTGACCCTGTGAAGGCTGCATGGTGGCAGACCTCCCGATTGGGAGAAGGAGGTGAGTTGAGGACCCCTGCTTCAGGGGGATTGGTGGGAGGTGAGAGACGCGAGGCGGCGTTGTTGTGATGGAGTGAGATGAGAAGTGACGAGTTGTTGCAATGATCTTCAACAGCAGATATGCATGTAGGTCCGTTCTCGTCTGGCTGTTGACGGATCTAGAAATATGCTTCTTCCGTTATGGCTGTGGCCAGGGCCGGTTGTGGGAATGATCAAGGACAATGTGACTGTGTCTTTGTCTCGAGAGAAAGCGAGGGATGAAGTAAGGTTGACTATAGCACCTCGAGGGTGGGAGCGATCTGAGTTATCGCTTGCCCCCAGGCACCCGCGCCTGCCCGCCGAGTTACACCCAGTCCACTGCCTAACAGTACCTAGGTAGGTAATGTGGGGCGGGAGATCAGCCACTGGAAGGCCCGATCCTCTGGAGCCTGCCAGGGCCCCCATGTGCAAATCCTAGGGCAGCTTAGGTGAATACTATCGGCTTAATTCATTTGTACTCTAATTTAGCAAGTAGCACCATATCCACACCATGCCTGCCACTATTGCATGCATGCTTGTTTCCTGCAATGCAGTGCATTGTGGCAAAAAGACAATGGCCTGTCAAGAATCGAATTGCCAACTTGATGGTGGATATTCATGTTTGTGGCAGGCAGAGCACCTGCAGGATCTGGCAGGTCTAGTCTACCGTATTATAATGAGAACTGTGCCTGGTACACCTCCGTCATCAGTGGTACATATCAAGTTGTCTTAAACTAGGCGGGATCCGACGCTGACTTTGCCCGTCGGTCACTACCTGTGCTAGACTCGGTTGGTGTCAACCCGCTGACGCTGCTTTCTCGAGCCAGCGGTGATAGGAACTCTGGCGTGACAGATCGAGATTCCACTCCTGGCCTCTTCCCAGACTTGGATCCTTGAGTAGACAGGGCCTTCTTCCTCTTCTGCGAGGCATCCGATGACCTCCTACTGGCATTTCCTTCCTTGACCTCCAGCGTCGGTGTCGGGCTCCGGCTAGAGTGGCCAGAAATGCTGCCCCGGCGGACGCTTCCGCTGCGTGACCGCTTCCCTTCCCGTTCAACCACCGAGAGCCTGCGGTGGTGTGCCTTTTCGTGGTGCGCGTGTTGTGGCTTCTCCGCGATTGGTGCTGGCTTCGCCCATGGTGCCCACCACAGCCAGCCAAACTGCTCTCTCCGCAGGTGGCGGTCTCTCTCCTGAATCTTGGCGCGGAACAGAGACCTCCTCTCGTTCTCTCGGTCCCAGTATTCGGTCCTGTACAGCTCCCAGTTCTCGCGGAACGTGGGCGAGAAGGGCTTCGCCAGCAACAGGAGCTTCACGTAGTCTCCTCCGGGGGCGAGATCCTCCTCACGCCCGGCCTTCTCTTCGTCGATGGTGACGGATGGAAGGATCGGGTGTCCTTTGCCCGCAAGGTCCAGCTCCTTGTCCACCTCACGAAGTATCGCCGGGTCGACGAATTGATATGAGGACCCCGCCGTGTGAGAGAACAAACCGTAGGTAAGGAACCAGCCCAGCGTGGATAGTGCCTCGGCGTACCATGACCTCTTGACGAGCACGAGCTTGAGGTTGAAAGCCCTGATGCCGCGGTTGGTGATGGCAAACCACCTCCTGGGCCACCTGACCCCACGCTCCCATATGCCCGTAGCCCAGACGAGGGCGGCAGTAATAACGCCTCCCATGAAGCACAATTTCTCGATCATCTCGACGCCCCAGTAGACAGAGCCGCCCAGTCCTCTGCCGTCCTCCCTCGGGGCGAAGAACAGGGCATAGCCGAAACCCACGACCCAGACGCTGAGTATGGAAAGAAAGAAGGTGTGGTGTCGCCTGCGGGCGCGAAGCTCGAGGTACTGTGCGCGCAGCGAGGCCTCGAGGATGAGGAGATTGAGGTAGATCATGGACGGGGAGGAGGGCGCGTGGCTGAGGGGGTCGCCGGGCTTGCCGCTGGAGGGGGTGATGCCGGAGGTGCTGGCGGCCTTCTCGGCAGCCTTCTCGGCGGGCGGGGCGGCGGTGCCCTTGACGATCGAGTCGAGGTCGTCAGGCATGGCTGCGACTGTCGAATGTGGCTGCGGTGGGACGAGGCGGCGCAAGCGAGGTGTCGCAAGTGAAGGGGAAACGGGGCGAGGCGAGGCGGTGCGAGGCGGTCAGGCTGGGAGCCAGCATGCACGCAGGACGGATCGGTGCTCTGCTCTCTCGTGCGGCCGGGACATTCGCATGGGCACTCGTGTGCCTGTGTTGTGCTGTGCACGACGAACACGTAGCCTGGCTCCTGCTGAGCTGGAGTGCCTTCAGTGGAGCTGTAGATGGTGCTAAGTCGATCACATGTAGGTGTAGGTCTATAGTGGCACGTCACTCACGCGCAGCACAACTGCAGCAACTGGAGAGGTGGGATGGCATCGCATGGCCATGGCCCCAGCCCAACAACGGATAGAACCGAGCTTTCGGCCTGTTAGGTGGGCCTTGGCTCGGGCAGGCTGGCAGGCAGGGGCAGCCGCTTCCTGGCCCAAGCTCCTCTCCCAAAGCCTAGGCCCAGGATGGTCTGTCTGTCTCTGTCTTAGTCCCCCACGATGCGCCCCCAGGGGTCGACTGCGTCATCGGCTACTCGCAGACTGGACGCAAATACGACCTGGAGTTAGCGGGAACAAGAGCCCGGACAGATGAGTCGGAGTACGGGCGGATTCTGAAGGCCGACCCAGCAATCCCACGCCGCAAAGGATGCACGTCATGACGGCCATTGGTTGGGGGCCCGTGGTCTTGTATTCGGACTCGCAAAGTAGCAGGGCCCTATTCCCATTCCCGCAGGCATTCAGTGGTGTATGAGGCCCGTGTTGCTCCTTAACTCCGCCCCAGCTGCAGGTCCATGATGCCGCAACGGGACGGAAGGGACAGTTTGGCTGACGACGTCCAAACACTCGCAAAGCCTCCGAGTTTGTTCTTAATAAGAGGACGTCGCGCCCCTTCCCTGCGTGATCGAAGGGGGAAGATATGTTGGTCACCAGAATACTCGTTCCTATACCTATACCCATACCCAGATTTATTACTGTATCCTTAATAAGACCCATTGCGACGAGACGCCCACTCGCATCCCACCTTGCCCGCTGCAGTCACAGAAACACCGCTTCTCCCCCCTGCCGCCGTGTTAGTCTCGCCACCATGTCTACCGCCGCCGCACTTCCTCAACAACCTCAACATTTCCCACAACCCGAAGTCGCCCCCACCTCCACCACTCCTCATCCCTCTGATTCCGAAACGCCATCGTCCTCCAGGGACTCCTCCAGGTCAGGCTCCAGGTCTAGGAAGCAGGAACAACAGCGCGGTCAGCAGCGAATGTCGACGTATTTCCCTTTGGGTTACAAAGAGGCCGCCTACCAATGGGTAAGTCGTGTCTGTCTCATTTGCCCCTCGGCGCGCGTGTAGCTCGACGGCCACCACACCACAAACAAAGCGAATGCTGACTGTTACATGTTAAACCAGTGGACAAACCTCTCACCTGCCGCATCCGAGCGCAATGTCCTAAAATTTGTCCCCTACCTCAGGGAGGCCATCTCCGACCCCGCCAACCCCCAAGGTGCCATCTCCAAATCCGATCCCTACGGCCCTCGGATATGGCGCTCTACCATGGTCGCACTGTCCGGCAAGACCAGGGCCTTGAACGAGTACTCGGTCGAACGTCTCGATGACCCGTCAGATGAGACTCTCGTCATGCTCCACGGCTACGGCGCTGGCCTGGGCTTCTTCTACAACAACTTCGAGCCCCTCACGAGGGTCAATGGATGGCGTCTGTACGCCCTAGACATGCTAGGCATGGGAAACTCTTCTCGGCCACCTTTTCGAATTAAGGCCAAGGACCCAGCGGAGAAGATCCAGGAGGCCGAGGGCTTCTTTGTCGACGCGCTCGAGGAGTGGCGCAAGATCCGGAAGATCGAGAAGTTCACGCTCTTGGGCCACTCCATGGGGGGCTATCTGGCGACGGCTTATGCGCTCAAATATCCTGGTCATCTGAACAAACTAATTCTCGCTTCTCCCGTCGGGGTCCCCGAAGATCCCAACGCGACAAATGCCGAGCTGCCCGAACCGAAGGACTCGACACTGGCGCAAGAGTTCACTCAGAGCCAGGAAAGCATTGTTCAGCAGGACAGCAACACCAAGACTACGGATGTGCGCGTCGGCAACAACAAAACAAAGCAAGCGCCCAAGGCTCCACGGAGGCAACTTCCTGGCTGGCTTATATGGCTGTGGGATACCAACGCCGTCTCGCCATTCAGCATTGTTCGTCTGGGAGGCCCTCTTGGCCCGCGCTTCGTGTCCGGTTGGACATCGCGTCGTTTCAACCACCTGCCACCCGAGGAGGCCACCGCTCTCCACGAGTACTCGTACAATCTATTCCGGCAGAAGGGCAGCGGTGAATTTGCTCTGACCTACCTCCTCGCGCCCGGTGCATACGCGCGGGACCCACTCATCAACCGCATCGATGAGGTTGGTCGGCAGGTTCTGAAACCCGCCTCCGAGGGCCAGCCAGCCAAGCGCGAAACCGGCTTTCCCATCGTCTTGATGTACGGAGACGGGGACTGGATGGACGTCGGAGGTGGTTTTGCTGCGGAGGAGAAGATAAAGGCTCGGATTGAGAAGGCGCTGATGGAGGGCACAGAGGAGGAGAGGAAGAACGAGAACGGGAGCGCAAGAGTGATCGTCGTGCAGAAAGCTGGCCATCACTTGTACTTGGATAACCCGGATGAGTTCAACAAGTATATCGTGAAGGAGCTGGAAGAGACGAGGGACTACAACAGAAGGAGAAGATCATAAGGCCTGTCTGTGTAGACACAATTCGGCCATGGCTGAATTTTAAGACGACTGCACATGAAGGGGTGGTTGGGGGTGGAAGAGTTCTCCGCAAATTTGCATTGGCTAGGCGTTAGGACTTGAGAGAGAGAGAGATTTAGAGAAGAGACGCAAGGGGTTCACGAGAGTCTGCTTCTCTTGGTCGAGGCCGGCGAGCCAGGGTCGACCAAAGAACTGGACACCCTGTGAAGGTAGCATGCGCTGTACGGGGACAGTCCGCAGCATAGAAAGATGGAACACTTCCCTAGATTGTTACACCATGAGATGTAAAGCTAGTTAATAATTCAGATACCGCTAATAAGAACTCTCTGCACAGAGCACTCGAGTAAGCTGGCTGTTTTGCCAAAATGCTACCGTCTCTGTGTCTACCTTTCTGCCTTGCCTCACGCACCCTTGGCAGATCAAATGAGCCAGTGACCGCGGCCACAAGACTTCGAAATACGGCAGAACAAGTCAAAACCCGCGCAGATCGAAGCCACTAGCACAAGCCAAAGTGTCCCGCAACGGCACGCGAGTTGTTCGAAAGATCCCGTGTCACAAGATCTCGGACGGGAAGACGATGGCCTGGCCTTTCCCGGCCGCCGCGCCGGCCGTGTCCTGTCCTGTCCTGCCCACATTTACTATTTACGTGCTGGTCGCCAAACTCAAGGATTCTCTCGGCTGGCGCAACGGACTTATAGACGCGCCGCTAGGTTGATTTTCCTCATTACCTCTTGCACAAGAGCGCGAGGAAACACTCGCGGGAACGTGTCTGGTGAGATATGATGGTGCTGATCAGGTTCGTAGCGCTGGTTCTCACGTGGGAACTAGCGATGGATCATCCAAAATGTGTCGTGCTGTGACATACGGAGCTCTTGTGGCGTGAGGGCTTACCAGCGAGGACGTGATGCATAAGGGTGTGAGTAGGTGTGGTATGTGTGGTATGTGTGATCCATCAGTATCAGAGAGAAACGGATCATGCCACTGCCTCCGAGAAGCCAGGAGTGGTTTCAGGCATTATAGTCACAACAGGACCCAGAGTGAGGTGACAGTGAAGGAATAGATGATTATGGTCTAATGATGGTATTATTAAAAAGAATCATCCGGAGGTAGCTTTTTGTGCTCAATGATGGTGTCCTCCGAGCACGTCTCAACAACACAGGGTAAGCCTGGGGGGGAAAAAAGCCCCATCGAACACTGTGTCCCTCCCTGTGCGGCCTAGTACTCCTTTTTTTTCATCACCAGTGCAACGGCACTGGACGCGGAGGCCCGCGAGCTTACTATATACATCAAAGGGAGAACCTAGTAAACAAATTTAACCTACAGGAACTCCATGCATCTATTCATCATCAATCATCCCCCCCTCACACAATAGTCGCTTTGTTTGTCTCTTCAACTCGACCCTCCCATGTCCTCCATCGACTCCCGGAAGATGGATTTCCTACTGGGCGCCGGACTATTACTCGCCCGAGGAACCTGGGGTCCGGGCGGGGGGTTCAGCGGGCTCACGGGCCCGCTGCCGCTCCTCGCGCTGACGTAGTCCTCGGCGTCGACCTCGCCGGCCGTCGGCGGGCTGATCACCGCCGGCGGCGTGCCCGGTGCCGGGTTGCTGCGGAGCGGGTTGAGCGAGCCCTCCTCCATGATCGGCGGGCTCGCGACGCGGGACGTCTGCTGCGGCCCCAGGCGCGGCGAGCCGACGAGCGTCCCATCCATGGTGCTCACCGTCGCCGGGTCGCTGATGTTCCTCAGGTGAGATCGGTCTCGCTCGCTAAACGCCGATACCCCCGACTCGCCCCGCGGAGACTCCTGATCCCCCGAAGCGGCGGCGTTGTTGCCGCTTGAGGTGGGGGCTGGAAGGGGCTTTCCGGCGGTGGGGGTGTGGTCACTATCATAGGGGGAGGTGGCTGGCAGTGCAGGTGAGTCCGGGCGCACCTGCTGCTCGGGGTTGAAGGGTTGTGCTGGGGGAGGGTTCCTCGAGGAGGGCCCTGCAAGCATGGCACCTCCTGCGGCGGAGTTGCTGCTTACCATGCTTGCGTGGTCTGTCGCGGCTATGGACGAGTATGCAAACGACGGGTTGCCCAGCGGGCTGCTACCGCCGCCGGCTGAGCCGAGGTGCGTGTGCTTGTTGATGATGTCCACGGGCGTCAGGGCCGTGTCCGACAGTTCCGCACGCGGCGAGGTGTCTGCAAGCAATTAGTTCCAAATATCCCGGCGCGAGTTCAGGTCCGACGGGAGGAGTGGCGTACCCATTAGCTCGGCGACTTGAGTGTCGCCCATCTCGTGGCGCATGAGCTGCTGTTGTAGCTGCTGCTGGTGCGGATGAGGGGCGTACAGCGCACCGCGCTCTGGGTCTGGGCTCTGAGGCATGTCATCGCTGGTGGTGACCGTGGGCGCCTTTGTGTCTGTTGGTTGGCCGCGGATCCAGGACATGATGCGGTGGCCATTCTCGTCGGTCATCTCGGTCATGCCGCCGTTCTTCTTCAGGTACTTGCGGCGCCGCCAGAACAAGAAGCCCAGGCCGACAGACGTGAGTAAAATCAGACCTAGGATGACACCAAGAAGCGGGGGCAGAAAGCCCGGGACGCCACCGCCACCAGACTGGGCGCTGGAGGTCGGCAGGCCTGACCCACTCGTGGCAGCCGGGGCGTACGGATAGTAAGTCGTGAGCTTCGAGGTAGGATATGACGATGCGAAGACGCTTGCCAGCGCCGAAGTAGCCCAGCCCGTGGGTCCAGGGGTGATTTCGGTCGCGCCGCCTTTCTCGTCGCCGCCGATCATTGCATAGATCATTTCCGGGACGTGGTAGTCAGACCAGAGGCTCGGGTCGTATCTATCTATCCACTTGGACGAGCTCAGGTTGAACAGCTGGATGATGCCACCATTGACGCAAGTGGTAGACATGCCGGACTGCGCTGGATAGCCTCCAATCACCATCATCTGATCTGGGTACGGCATGAAGCATTTGTGGCCTGCGCGACCGTAGCCAGCCCGTCCGGAAGCGACCTTCATCCACATGAAGGAAGGCAGTGACAGGATCCAGACGTCGTCCTTGAAGTCCGACGCATCGGTGTGATGAAGCCCGTCATAGCCACCGTAGTAGTAAATGTTGAAACTCGAGTAATCTTGAGCCGGTTGCATGACAGCACAGCCTCTGGCGAGCTGCGAAGGCCCGCCAACCGTGGGTTGTGTGTACCACTTTCCGCTTGCGATGTCGTATATGTCGATGTTGGACATGAACGAAGGGCTTACATTCTCCTGCAGCAGTGTCAATATGCCATCAATCAATGCCCAAGGGGATGAATTGTACTTACACTACCAGTCTGGTTGTCCGATATGTGTGCAGAACTGACAAATTCTGGGTAGACCACACCGCCAACGGCAACTAGAATCCCTTGTGCACCGACTGGAATCCAAACAAGTTCTGGATTCGCCCGCCCCGAGATGCTGTCGGGCAAGGTCTGGTTGCTCCATTGCTGCTCATTTTGCGTTGCCATGTCGAGTGTGATCAGGGTGTTGGAGACGTTGATGGCTGTCAGCGAGTCGTTGTAGCTGGGATAATATACGGGACCCCATTCGGGGGCGCGAAGCCCCGAGAAGTAGAATGCCTTGTTCTCTGACGGGGCGTTGGCAGCACCTCCAAAGGCGAGATATCTGGTCATATCGTCAGGCAGATCGGTGTTGATGTAACCTGGCGTAAATTTCTTGTCGACGCCATAGCTATCTTGCTGATACTCCATGACCTCGTTCGCGTCCGGTTCGGGATATTGGTCGGTTTGCCTCAGCAGGCCGCCATACATGAAGAACTGGTGATCATTCGCGAGCAGTGCTCCGTCGAAATAGTTTGGGGCGAGATTGCTCGCAGCACCTACGACCTTGGGATTCTGGCCGAAGACCTCGCTGATGTTTTGGCTCATGTTGAAGGGCCTACTGAAGTTCAAAGTATAGACGATACCCAGCGGGTTATCTGTTGGATCCCGTTAGGAGAACGCATACATAATAAATGACCAGGCGTCGACCTACCATCTTGGGTTGCCGAGCCGTAAGAGCCATCAGCCATGCCTGGAATCCAGGCCAGGTATCCGCCGTCGATGTAGACCGTATCCTTTAGGACAGCAGCTGCAATTGTTAGTTCATGTCTCCTCTCGTGTGACGGCTGTACAAACCTCTTGGTTGTTGCCACATGCACATGGTCGCATTGACCTGATCGCTCTGCCATCCGGACTGTTGGGCCATCACTACGGACACAAGGCCCGCAGCTATTGGAAGTGACCGCATCGTTAGACCCGATATGATGAACGCCAAAAGAGAACGTAGACCAGCCGGTCTTCAGACTTCTACACGGATCTCTGAGCGGCAAGAACAGGAAAACGTAATGTATGCTTGAAAAAATGCTACTAGGTACACATCATCGCAGGGCGGATGCTGTGCTGGGAGGATCACAAGTTGACCATGTCCTCAAAGTTGAACAAAGACAAATCCGTTGCCTCGTGGGCTGCTGGAATGCGGAACTGGAAGCCGCCAAGTGCTGTTGTTGACGTTAGACACACAAAGCAAGACGAGGCACGCAGCCACAGACGGACTGGACGGAACCGATGAGAAACCGCATCTGGAAGAGACCCGGATGCAGTCTTTGTCTCGAGAAGGGATCAAGATCTTGGAACCAGAAGGGTGGAATGATGCAAGCGAAAAGGCGGGACCGGGCTTACCCAAACTATTCGGGCAAGGATGCAAGCCCGAGGGAGGACACAGAGTTTCTAGACAGAGTCAAATCCGCAAATGTAAAAGAGGAGTATGGTATATCGGCCAGGATATGGATTGCGAGCCGTATTGTCGAGTTCCTGAGTTGCCTCGCAGGGCTCATGGCTGGCAGGGTGGACTGCTTCACTGATACACAAGCCGCCCGAACAGCAATTCGATAGACCTATGGATCAAGCCTGGGCCCCCTCTTCGGGTGCACCATGCTCACTCTTCTTCCTCCCACAATGGACCGTAAGCGGAAGGGTGCCATGATCCGGACTGAGCCTCCACACTCGCCCAAGGTGGCGAAGGCGGATCAGTTAGCCTTGGGGGACCGAGGGGGGGGGTTCTGCATCCTGCATGCGCGAGAAAGACATGTCTTGCTGATTGGGTGTCTGGTGGAGCAGACGAGCAGCGAGGTTGCACGCTCTTTGTGGGTGGATGGCCGAAGTCCTTCGCGGTTGGTGCTGCGCCGTGCAGGGGCAGTAGAGCACAACATTAGTGCGAATATGTCGAGGAAGACGGAAGGGCTCTGCGGCTGAAGGCTGGTGCAGGGACATTCCCTTCTCCGCCCGGCCAGCCCGTGCACAACTGATCCCTGCAGTGAGGCCGGTGAAGGGTGCCGTGGTCTGTCAACCCCTCTCCTCGCTTTCTTGCTCAGGGCATATCAGGTGGCCCGTCTTTGACGCCTCCAAGAGCTTCACGCTCTGGAATATCGCCTTACACTTAGTGATACCCATCTTGGCTCTAAGTCGGACGATTTGCTTGCCCGCACGCTGTTTTGCCCGGCAAGACAAGCGTCAGGCCAGGCGCAGGACAATTCATTCTGAGCTCATAGCTCACAACAGCATGTAGTTGAGCTCGTGTAACATATAGCAAGGCTCCGAGTGAAGCCGTAATATGCCGCGGGATGTTTTATTGGGCGTAACCGGGCTGTCAACTGCTGAACACCTCGCTTGCGTCCCTGGCCGACAGCCAAGACATGTCGGGTGACAGAGGAGGCATCACTAGAGGCAGCCCTGATTTTACTTGGGCTTTGCCTGGTCTCGAGCTGGCGATGGCTTATGGACAACATTTAGAATGAACTGCTATGCAATTGTGAGCGCGGAGAAGGTTGCTTCTAGATCTTGAGAAGCGGGCGGAGTATGATCTGACAAGCCACTATCCCTCGTTGAGGCGTGCCCGTAGGATGAACTGGATGGGCGCTATCTAATTGTAAGCCACCCGGTCTGGAAGCTGGTACCCAGCAAGCTGGCAGGCCGGCAGGCTGAACCTGTCGAGCGTGTAAGCTGACTCATGTGTGGAAGAGAAACACACAATCCTCCGACTCGTTCCCAGAGAGACAGGATAGAATATGGATTCGAGACTGCGCACCAGAACAGTGAATCATCATGTCAGCCGCGAATGTCGGTGTTGCGGCCCTGTGCCCTGTCTGCCTGTGGATAGTGTGCAGGGGTGTTTCCGCAGACAGAGCATACCCGAAGAGCTTGGCAGGGACGGACAGTCGCCGCGCAGAAGATGTCAATAGACTACGGTGTCCTACGAACCTAGTAGTCCACTACTGCCAATGCTTCCAGGCTGTGAGCTAGAAAACGAAATGCGCAATCGCCACTTGAAGCTGTCATGGCTGGGGAGAGTGGGTGGTGTGACCAGCGGAGGTAATCGAGATAGGTGAGTCTGCTGTTACGTTGCGAAGGAAGCATCAAGTCGACTGGCCCGCGTTGGGCGAAGGGCAGAGAACAATCGGGACACGAATACCACGGTACTTGTAACGCTGCACAGACTTTCGCATTAGCGCGGAATCCCACAAGCTCCACCTGCCAGAAAAGCGGGCTGGCGGGTTGCTGGGTCGGAGGAGTTCTGTTGTCATTGCAAATCTTTGTCTGGACCGGAGACATTGATTCGAGAATGCCACATCATGTCTGTACAAGCTCACATATACGGTCGCGTTCCACAACGGAGTTGTTACATGCTATAATACGAACTGGCAAGTCTGGCACGATACAAAGAAGCAAGGCCGCTGCAGGGCCGCGTGCAGTGCCTAATGGCCCGCTTGTCCAATGTCCAAGCAAAGCACGATGTGCTGTACCCTGCACTGCAGTTCCTACCTAGTCCAGGTAGTAGCGCACTCGCGTCGGGACCAGCTCGTTGGCTCCCGCCGTAGAGGGTGTGGACCTTACCGACCTTCCGTCCGAACACCTCGAGGCTTGAGGCTTGGGCGGGCTGGCGGCCGGGTGTGGGACTGGCACGGTGGGGAGTGGGTACCTAGGTGGTGAGTTGGGAAGGTGGGGAGTGGGGGAGCGCACCAAGCTCTCTTATCGATTGGATCTAACCGATCTTAGCTCCAACGGTCCACTTTCAACCACCAACTGCATAACTGCATCCAATATTGGACACCCGATGTCCTGACTTTTTCTTCCCACCCCACACCCACACCCACCCCTCCGGTCCTTTCGTCGCATTTTACGACACCACCCACTCCATCTGTCTGCTCATTCGGTGCCTACCGAGGCACGAACTCTGTGCCAGTTGCCCAGGCTGCCGGGAGGGGAAGCACCTGCAGACACGATGGAGGGACGGGCCCTGCAAGGCAACACGACCACCGCGGCACGCTCGACTGCTACTACTACCGTACACCCTCGCGCGCCACCAAGCCTACATAACATCCCGTGTCAGTCCATCTCTTCGACGTTCGCGTTGGGTAATCTATGCAATGCGCGCCTGCAGAGGCACCCGCACACCTTGAGGATGTATCTTGCCACCTCCCAGGTCACCTCCTCACGTGCCTGGTGCCAAAGGTCCGGACCAGCTCCCACGCTACACGACCTGGCAAGGCGGCCAATCCGGTCCTCGCAAGCAAAGGAGCCGGCTTACCGTCGTGCAACCCCAGCTCCTCCATACCTGGACGGTGAGCACTAGGCGAGACTATTGTTGATCGGCCCAGCCATCCCATGTCGTGCCGTGCCACACGGCCTTGGTGTCACCAACTCGGCTCCTCGCGAGGCTTCTTGGTATCACAGACGCACCGGGAAGCCTCCCACTTCGACGAGAGCCTGCGCTATGTCTGTCTTGTGAGACTGCAATAAATGGCAGCCCGGTTCGATCGGTGATGGATCAACAATGCAACTTCCCCAGGTTTTCCACGTCGGCTGGGCCGTAGGAAGGGTAGCACCCGGCGCGTAGAAGTATCATGCTTCTTTCTCAGATGTCTTCGCAAAAATTGACCTCGATCCACAAACAACACCTCCAGAGTCGTGGGATCACGGATTCTCAGCTCTGCCATGATGCCGGGCTTGGTCCACCTGCCAACGCACAACCAGCAAGGCAACGTACCAACGACCGAGACTTGTCCCCAACCAGAGTCTTCAGTTGGCCGGATGGTCTTCAAGCACTCGCACCGAGGTCTCGTTGGATGGCTGAGTCTGACAGTGTCAACCAACCTCTGGATCCATGGGCGAGTCATCCCAGCGTGGGCAGTGGCGATGATGGTCCTCCGTGGATCTGGTGAGAGCCACACCCAGCTTTTCGGCCCATCTATCCACACCTTCCGCCACGGAAAGCCTCTGGGCGGTCCCGTCCTGCAAGCCTGGTTGAAATGTTTCCCCACCTGCTGACTTTGCCTTGGTCCCTGATCCCTGGTCTTCGATCCCTGGTCCCTGGCCCTTGTCCCTGAGCTGTGGACAGGGGTAGCTCCCTCTCCGCCGATCTTCCCACCCCATCTGGCCCATCCATTGCAGCCTTGCTGTAACCTCCTT
The DNA here is from genome assembly GCA_039880775.1 of Diaporthe vaccinii. NCBI lineage: Eukaryota > Fungi > Ascomycota > Sordariomycetes > Diaporthales > Diaporthaceae > Diaporthe > Diaporthe vaccinii. The sequence continues at coordinate 782,422 of JBCEDN010000003.1, forward strand.
CAGATGGTACCCGGAAGGGCTCAAGGAGGAGCAACCTTCGGGCAATTCTCCACCACCTGGATCGCAGACTCGCGGGCTCTGCGGTACAAAGGCGTGTCGACGTCGGCCAGGTAACCTGAAATTTCTTCCAATGCCTTGCACCCAGTCAAAGCTTGCGAGCATGAACCACTCAGTGGTGCCAACGTGCTGCTTGATGCTGTATAGTCTCCCTCGCGGCGGACAACGCAAGGCTCGTTTGTACCTTTGGTGGGACGTTTTCACATCTCCATAAATTCGTACGAGTCACGCTCGGAATTCCTGGAGCTAGGCACACCATCAGCTTATGTTATCGTGCTTATTTCTGCCCACCGAGCAAGGCCACACACAATTTTTGGACGACGCCGGCCGTCAGCTCCAACGGTCTCGAACCTTGGGTCCTGGTCACACAGGGTATAGAATCCCGTCATCGTCTACGAGGAGGTAGCGTGCCATCTGCGAGGTACCTCCGGATTTCTAGGCTCGTCTTCGTTGTTCATTCTGCACGAACCAGGCCTAGTGGCACTCCACCCTGCAGAGCCCGATTTGTGCAGCTCGGCCTTACATGCATTCTGCTTGCAGGTTGCCAGGCAGTTGGACTGTAGCTTCTTTAGATCCCGGCACCCGTCGATTCTCTTTTCTGTCCCTGGTTCCCAAACGCGAGTGCGTGCCGGAGATCGTTCGTGCTCACCTAGTCGTGGCCGGGACTACTTACGTTACGCCTCGCGTGTGGCCTTGAGACTGTGCCAACAGAGCAATTTCGACGCTCTCTAACGAGGAAGCCCTGCTCGGGAGCGTCTTGACACAAGACCATACGTCGTGGTCAGTGGCGTCAAAGCCGGGCTAAGATCAAGGCAATTCTCGTTTGACCTGCGACTTTGCCGTTGGCCCTCCCACCGGGGTGGTACTCGAAGCTGGATTGTCCGGTCAAGCCCTCTTTTCCCTTCAATACCCTGGCCGATCCACATAGATCGGCAGGTACCTCCCCCTCCACCCGACCACACCGTTGCTCATATCCCTCACAGCTCGTCGTGCTTGACAGCAGACTCGTTCTTCTGCAGCTCTTTCGTTTTTTTTTTCTTTTTGCGCCGATCTACCAGACCTTCGTTTGCGCTTTGAGCGGATACGGCAGGACTCGCGCTCGCGACCTTGAAAGATGGTATCTTTCTACGGGCCATGGGCCATTGCGGCGCTTGGATCGGGGGCTTTTGCTGCAGCTGCTACATATCCAAACGGCACTACCTCGAGTGTTTGCGCCGATTGGTGTTGGAAGACAATAACGGAAACGCTGACTTATGCGGAGCCCACCACCGTGTACGAGACTTTGACCAAAACCGTCGGCTCTCCCGGTTATGGTGATTCCAGCGCTTATACTGTGACCTCTTGGAGGACGGCTACCGTCACAGCACCTGGGGAGTCGAGCAACCAGACTCTGACTTCATGGCAAACCTCTACTGTCGTTAGTACGGAGGAGGACAAGACAACCGAGAAGACGACAGAAACAGCCTACCAGAACTCAACTGTCACGTAAGTAACTCTAATGAGGCCCGATTTTAGGCGAAGCAGGATTTAGCCTGTCAATATCTTGAGACATGGCTCAATCCTCTTTCACGCCGGGAGTGGCTTTCGCAAAACAAGTTCGCTGATGATGAGACTAGGGCAACCGAATTGACCACAACCACGGTTGTGTCGGTAAGTGCCCCATTCTCCTATCCCCCGTCTAATATGATAGACGCTCACTATGTGAAACTAGTCATACGTGGTCACTACGACCAACTACGTCTGCTCTGTTGCCTCTCCCGTGGCTTACAACGCCCTCGCCGTTGACGATGAGACAAGCACTGTCTACACCACTACAATCCACACTGTCACAAGTTGTGCTCCGACAGTCACTGGATGCCCAGGCAGCTCAGCTGGTGGCGGTTATCCGACAGGTGACTACCCGACTAGCGAGCCTTCACCGAGCACTCCTGCAGCGAGCAGCGAGCCACCGAGTGTCACGACCATCGGCTGTGTAGGCAATCCTGTGACAAGCTGGAAGACCGTCACAACGGTATGTACTGACAAGGCCTCTATCTTGACCTCTTTTGTTTGACCCTCAGAACCGTGGACGGTGAGATGGAAGTCGCATAATTCTTTCTCATCTGATGTTCCCATGCGAGGACCGAATGTGCCCCGGAGTCCCATCTGCTTCGGGGTCTCTTCGCCTCTGCTATGTGCTCAACATCCTGATTGTTCCAGCAATTTATGCGTCATTCATGTGTCCAGAATTTGAAAACTTTGAAAGGAGCATCAAGCTCTGAAGGGAAGAGGGTTGCTTTTGACTTGATATGTTCTGACTCTGGCTTAGGTTGTCCCCACGACTATTGGCACGACGGTAGCGACCACCGTGGACCACACAACCACAAAACTGTCTAAAACTACAGAGAGCGTCACGTACGTCTCAACACTGAATCCCTCCTCCCCAACCAGAATTTTTTCATGTTGCTTGAAGGTGACCGTCTTCGTCAACGGGCGTTGCTGACGCTTTAGACAGGGCAACTAGATTAACCACGACTACGCTCGTTTCGGTGAGACTCCCACAGAATTGGTTCATACCCGTTATAATTTTGATACTGACAAGCATTGCAGTCTTATCCATATACTATCACTGTCTCAGTCTGCTCTTACGCCGCTGCCCCTACATATTATGGCCTGGCTGAAGTGACTGAGAGCACCGTCTATGAGACCTCATACACGACGATCACTCAATGCCCAACTACTGTTACAAACTGCCCCGGTCGCACGAGCAGCACCCCTGAACCAACTACTACTCCAATTGGTTGTACTGGGTCAGTAGAAACACGGTGGACCACGGTAACAAAGACCACGGTATGTGCAAGCTCGTCTGTCATATAAAGCTTCTTCTATGGTGGCGCCGCGTTGGGATTTCCCTCAACAGCAAATCGGTCTCATGGCCAGGAGGGTATGCTTTGTGCTCCAGGGCTGTGATTATATCCTAAGAATGGCCTTGGAACTTTTGGTTGGGGGTGATCTTCTAGCACAACGTCTTGCTTCTACCTATATGCTAACCAGCTCTTTATTAGGCTGTTCCGACAACTGTTCCGACAACGATCACCCGTGAGCGTACAACCACTCGTGAGCATACTACCACGCGAGAGCACACGGTGACAAGCACTTCTGTGACAACTTGTACCGAAACAACTACCACCACGAGACTCTCCACCTACGTGGTACGTGGCCCGGCAGATCCCCACCCCACACCTAGCCCAACGCCCCTACCATCACATTTTTAGAAGTCTCCTGGGCAACTCCTGACCCATCTTCTTTTGGAATGGGTACTAGGAGTGGTTCGGACGAAACCTCTGTTGAAGCCTCACGTGGTGGAGACACCAGAATGCTCGAAAACTCTCACTTCCAACCTTTTCCAACTTCCTGAGGGGATATATTGCTGACTTAATTTGAAGACTACGAAAGTCAAGCCAACGACTGTCACCATCGACCACACTCTCACTACTACAAGCTTGTCGACAGACACGGTGACCAGCGTGTCTACTTTGACCGAAAAGCTAACATACACAACCACCAGCTCCGTTCCGTACACGGTTCGTAACTCTCCTTCCCCTGTTTCCCTTAATTGAGGCCTGGGGCCCTCTATTTGAGGCGCTCTGTTCCAGAAATCAGTACGGCGTCACAACAGTCGCGCACGTCACGCATCAGGACATCGGCCTCGTTCTCATTTTTCAAGTATAGCTCGTGAAATAGACTGACCAAGCGTTCTACGTAGACCGTTGAGACTGATTTCATCACCACCACGCAAACCAAAGTTGTGTATACGCCGACGACCACGACGCAGACCGAGGTCTTCGTCTCAACCGTGCCCACAACATTGACATCCACGATTGTCAGTGATCACACAACTATAACCACGGTGGTTTCTGTCAGCCTGACTACTGAGCTTGTGACTTCGGTCTCGACATTCGTGACCTCGGTGCCTTACACAATTACGGATACAGAGACAACACATGAACCCACAACTACCACAGACTACGTGTCCACGACTGCCACTGACTATGTGCCTACGACCATTACTGATTACAGCTCGACGACTTCCTATATCACAACGACCTACTCTGAGAGCTATCCCGTGACTGTGACCATTGATCGAACGATCATTAGCACATTCTGGACAACGGACGTGCGGACGACAACCTCGACACTCGTCACATCTGTGCCCTTCACATTGACAGCAACGACTTCGGTGCCAACAACAGTCACTCGTGTTAGCACATTTGTGAGTAGCTAACTTCATTTCAGAATGGCGTCCTCCGGACTGCTTTCCGGATCAGACGATCTCTCATCTGCTTCGGTCCTTTCCAACACAGCCCAGACACAGGCTCTTGCTTAACGTGATGACTAACCACGAATTCTTTTCACAGGTGACAACCTACACGACAGCTACGCCGACCACTGTCACTTTCACTTCAATCGAGTCATCCAGCTACCCCGTAACAGTCACGGACAGTACTACCGTCTTTACTACCAATTACATTACCCGGGAGACAACCTTCACAACTTCAGTCGCTTATGCTGTCACGTGAGAAGCCCCCCCCCCCCATCTCTTTCTTTTCCTGTCCCAAAGGATTGGCATAAAGGCATCCTCCAGCAGTACTGTGCTAGTCCAGTTCCACCCCGAAATCAGTGGACATTTCGAGCTATCCTTTAGTGGAGCACACCATGAACTAGAGATGCCTGGGTTTGACATCTGCTGACATGTCACTCAAATAGGGAGACATTGAGTGAAACTCAGACAGTCACAACTAGCCTGCCAGGCTCTGTGACAACCTTGCCTGGTAGCGTCACAACATTGCCGGGAAGCACGGAGTTGCAGACCATCACACTCCCAGCGAGTACTATCACAAGACCTGGGGAGACGATAACACAGGTTGTCACTTCCGTGGTACCGCCCGTGACAACTACTTATACAGAGGCTGGCACGACCTTTACCGAAACACTCCCGCAGTCAACAGTGCTACAAACACAGACCGTCACAGCTCCACCTGTAACCGTGACATCACCGCCAGAAATTGTCACATTGACCTCAACTATTGTCCAAAGCGTGAGTGTTTGCACGCCGCCTCCTGCTGCGTCGGCCGCGCCAGCTCTCGACCCAAGATCAAATTTGACCTGGAGCTGCGAGCCTGGCTATAATTGCAACCCGCCAAAGCCAGGAGGCTGTAACATCTGGTCCGATCTCCCTGTAGATAACTACCAGTGCCCGCAGGAGTATTGTCAGCCAGCGAAGCCTTACTTCAACACTACCTGGCAAGAAGGCAACACCAGCTACTACCCGATCACGGAGGGCTATTTCAACCTCGATCCCGAAGCGTTTGGCCTGAGCTACGATATCTTTGCGAAAGATGAGATAATCAAGAACATAGATGGCTACGAGGTGACCTTCACAACAGGGAACTGGGCCTCACAAACGTCACTCTCGGAGCTCACCATAAGCACAACCGCTACAATTCTACCGAAGAGATCGAGCGTTGAGAAGCCCAAGCGCATGTTCACCAGCAAAAAGCACATCAAGGGAATCGCTCTTCACAAGCGGGACACGGTGGCTGCAACAGTCCCGGCCGTTTGCTTCGATGCATGCAACAACGCCAATCTGGAGGCCCAATACAGAGGCAAGACCGCATCGCTTTGTAATGAAGGGTCTGCCTTCAACAACGCCGTCCAAGGCTGCGACAAGTGCATCGACCTCAACCAGGATCAGACGAAGATCAGCGGCCGCCAGTATGTGGATAACAAGTTGGCGCAATATCTCAACTACTGCAAAGCCAGTGACGCGACAAATCCCAGCAGCTCATCTGCTGCTGCCGATGTTACGTCGACACCACCGGTTGGAACCTCATCTCAAGTCGAAGCTTCTAGTCAATCCACCAGCATCATCTCACCGTCGGGTAGCTCCTCTCGCTCAAGCTCGTCCTCGGCTCCAGAGTCCACCTCTTCCTCAAGCTCATCCTCAGCTTCAGAGTCTGCCCCTTCGTCATCAGCTGCCTCAGGTTCAGCGTCTGTGACTTCGGCCTCAGGGACTCAAACTTCAGGCACCTCGTCAGCCTTGAGCTCTTCCGGAACCTCCGCCAGCTCCGGGCAAACGCCAAGCACTGGCCCCTCGGCAACCGGGTCTGCGCCAGTCAGCTCGGCTCCGTCAGCTTCAAGCTCCGAAGCAACGACAGCAGCCACAGGCACGAGCGAGACTGGTGGCACGGGTACGACGGCATCTGCTACAAGCGCCACGGGTCCCGTTACAGCCGCCGCCGTCAGGCTTCGAGTTGGAGGCCTTACAAGTCTAGGTGGACTTGTCTTCCCACTATTGACCTGCATCTTGTTGCTTTAAGCATGACCGGAATGGATTTGCCGGCATGACTTGCAATTCTTCCCCTTTTCTACGACTTCCGACCATTCCTTACGGACTTAATGTTTAACGCATATTATCTTTGAAGACAAGCGCACATGAAATGACGATACTCACTTAGCGACGCACTACGACACTCCTTTGCAACGACAAAATTACGAATTGACGGCATTCGACGACACTCATTACTTCGGCATGGTTGGTATTTTGAAAAAGGATTCATGGCATATACACAAAATGATACCCGTCCACGACACTCCCTTAATGTGGAAAATCTTCACAGCAGTGCCACTTTGGTTATGGAATTGGCCTACGTGAATTTGAGGATATGCGCCCACAGACTGGGCCGCCGGCCTGAACTGGAGCGTGGATATAGACACCTGGAACTAGGATTCAAGTGAGCTTTCGAGCATGAGCATTTGGAGGGCGAGGGGAAGGCAGGGTCGGTGAAGCCTCATGAGGTTCACATAATGCAGCGGTTGAGAGGTTCTGTTCGACATAGCCCATGTTATACCGTAGCTCGCGGTATTGAACTGAAATTTTAATAATGTTACTTTTTACAAGCTATTGGAACGCTCGGAGAAGGTGCATGTCGAGATTTAGGTTCTTCAACCTTACAATTGCATCAAACTAAGCAGATCAGGCACTGGAAACCATGGTCAGTGCCATCTGCGAAAGCGGAAAATTGACTGCAACCCAAATTGACCTTCAAGTGAGCTGGGTGGTGAATACATCTGTTGAGCAAGGGGTTGCGCATCTACGATAGGGCCAAGTCAAATCAGACTAGACATAGTAGACTGTAAGAGACCAGGCTTATCGAAGCCAAGGCCGGGTCTGACCCTGACAGCTCGGGGCAAAGGTCCGTGCATCCCCTGCTGACCGCCTTCCATTTATACACCACTCCAAGAAACTTGAGCGGCAGAATCCTAAAAGTTTCCGTCCAAAAAGCTGCCGCATAGCGACCTCTTCGATTGCTCCGACATCTGCCCAACACATTCAGAAACACCCCCCATAATGTCTTCCAGACCGTCCAAGAAGCGCGATGGCGCTCCCTCCACCAGAACCAAGGACTCGCGATTCGCCAGCTTCGAAACCGACCCTCGCTATGCCCTTCCTTCCAAGAAGAAATCCAAGACGACCATCGATAAACGGTTCTCGCGCATGCTGAAGGATGACGAGTTTACCGCTGTTTCTAGAGTCGACAAGTACGGGCGAAAAATCAAGTCCGACTCCAAGAAAAAGGCACTGCAGAGACTGTACCAGGACGAGGACGAGGACGAGGATGAAGACGTCGAGGTCGAAGACGATGACGTCGTCCAGCGGGAGTTGGAAAAGGCTGAGACGAAATATGATCCTGCAAGAGGGGGCGGCTTCTCTTCTTCGGAGTCTGATACAGACTCCGACTCGGAATCTGCCGATGAGGAGGGCGAGGACGCACAGGAACAGGTCGACAATGCACCCGATATGCAGAAGTACCGAACACAACAAACAGATGTAGAGACCGGAGATGTCACAAATCGGATCGCTATCGTCAACATCGACTGGGACAACATCAAGTCGGTCGACCTGATGGCCTTGTTCAAGAGCTTTGTGCCCATCGGGGGGCGCATAGAGAAGGTTTCCATATATCCCTCGGAATTCGGCAAGGAGAGAATGCAGCGTGAGGAGCTCGAAGGTCCACCGAAGGAGATTTTCAAGAAAAGCAAGGCCGCCGACCAAGACTCGGAGGAATCAGAGGATGAGCACGAGGTTTCGGAGGACGATGGCGATAATGCGGAGGACAGCGATGAAGAGGCAAAGCAGGATCTCTTGAAGGAGGGCAACGACGAGGATTTCGACAGTGACGCGCTACGCACATATCAACTCGACAGGCTACGGTATTACTATGCCGTCATGGTATGCTCGGACAAGAACACAGCACAGAAAATCTACGAAGCGACAGATGGCTCCGAATATCTCTCATCCTCAAATTTCTTGGATCTGAGATTCGTGCCTGACGAGATCGCATTCGACGATGAGCCCCGAGATGAATGCGAAAGCATTCCTGAGAATTACAAGCCAGTCGAGTTCGTGACTGACGCTCTCCAACACTCGAAAGTCAAGCTCACGTGGGATGTGGACCCCGAGGACGTCAAGCGCAAGGAATCCATCAAGAACGCTTTCAGCGGCAGTAAGGCGGATATCGCAGAGAACGACCTGCGAGTTTACCTGGCCAGTGACAGCGAGTACGAAGATGAGGAGGGGGATGCCGCCGGAGAGGCTACAGCCGCACCAAAGCTCAGCAAGAAGGAGCTTGCCCGCAAGAAGATGCGGGAAGCTCTTGGCCTAAGCGATGAGCCCACAGACAAACCTTCTGATTCAGGCCCTGTGGGAGACATGGAGATTACCTTCACCCCGGCACTGACGGAAAGCTCTGGCGCAAAGAAGAATCCAGAGGATGAGACCACTGCCGAAAAGTATATCCGCAAGGAGCGTGAGAGGAAGGCCAGGAAGAAAGAGCAAGCTGCTGCCAAGGGAGAGGGCGCCAGCAAGGATGCTGCAAACGAACCAGAGGAGGACCTCGGATTTGACGACCCCTTCTTCACCATTGAGGAGCCTAAACCGGCTTCGAGAGCCCAGCTTCACAAGGAAGAACGCCAGAAGAAGCGGGAGGCGAGGGAGGCCGAGGAGAAGAAGAGCGCCGTTGATAGGGCGAAGCTGGAACTGCTCATGGCAGACAACCATGACGAAGAGACAGGCCACCTGACTCATTTCAACATGGATGAGATTCTGAAAGCCGAAAAGAAGAAGAACAAGAAGAGGGCCAAGAAGGACAAGAAGGATAAAAGGGACGCAGGCGGGCTGCAGGAGAACTTCAAGATCAACGCGGGCGACGATCGCTTCAAGGCCTTGTTTGAGGAACACGAATTCGCTATCGACCCATCCGATCCTAAGTTCAAGGCCGCGTCTGGAATGAAGCAGCTGGTGGAGGAAGGCAGGAAGAAACGAAAACACGAAGGCGGCCGTGAAGGTGCGGAGGAAACAAGGGAAAAGGAGCCCAAAAAGGCCAAAGCTGGTGGCCAGGACCTGGATAGTTTGGTCACATCCCTGAAGAAGAAGGCTGGCAGCAAAAAGGAGGTGCAGCGGAGACAATAGATACCCAAGCAAACGCAAAAGAGCCGCTCTTACCCTTCTGCTTCTATTGAAGACATCTTTCTGCTTGGCCAACAATTGGTGCCTGGGAGGCATTTTCTCGGGGTACACAGCCCGAGGCCGCTGCAAGAGGCCCACCAGTGAATGCCTAACAAAGCCTCGTCCATCGGCCATTCTCTTATTTCTCAACCTCCCTCCCCCCTTGGTTGAGCCTTTTACCAGCTTCCATCTCTATTTTCTGCGAAAGCACTCATTTCCAGCACGCCATCGCCGAAAAAAGTAGTCCATCATGAACTCCCTCTGGACGGTCGCAGAAGCAAGCGTCACGGCCGCAAAAGGGGCCGCCTCTCCTGAGAACCGACGCGCCGCCCTGCTCGCCGTCACAGAGAAAGGACAGGAGCTGGTCAAGGCCGCTCCCGGCGTCGCCTCGCAGGCAAGTCTCCATCCGAGCCAATGGATCACCCCACCCCCTTACACACAACTAAAAGATATGCACCAAGACACAAGGCTGACTGATGTCCGTCAAAGGCTGCCGGCTGGGTCTCTGCCAACCCCGGAACCACTGCGTGCCTAGCCGTCGGCGCTGTAGTCGGCGTCCCCCTCATAGTCGCCCCGATGGCCGCAGCCGCGCCTGTCCTAGGTGCTGCTGGTTTTGGTTCTGGTGGTATTGTCGGAGGTGAGCAGTTCCATGAACCCTAGACACCGAGCTCCTGTCGCCTATGGTTCTCCTTTACGCGGCACTTGGCTCACGTCACTTTGATTGCCGTCTAGGTTCCGCCGCCGCCGGCAGTATGGGATCGGGCGTCGCCGCAGGGAGTGCCTTTGCTACTTTGCAGAGCGCGGCCATGGGGGGTTACGGCGTCGCTGCCGTCACGGGTGCGGTGCAAGGTGCTGGTGCGGCCGTGGCTGGCCTCTCGGGTGGCGTGGCCACTTGGCTGCAGAGAAACAAGTCGTGAAAGAGGGGCATTTCACTGGCAGATCGGAAGACGATTATGTCTATGGGGTCTCGATGGGTTGTTGTTGAGTCCCGTTACCCAAAAATTCTGGTCAGGAAGGAAATACATTGAGGCTATGTCCATTCCCTACGATGCTGTCTGCTGTCTAAATATTCACAGTGTAATTCTGACCGTCTTCCCCACGCTCGGCACCCCAGTACTACTGACCGCGAACAGGTAGTAATATCCTGGGATCATGATCCCGCTGTCAGCAGGGACGGTCGCTGTGTACGAACTCCCGCTGACCGCCACGCTCGTCAACGGCACACGCCTCTGGTCACTGTTTACACTGTGCGTGACACTTCCGATGCGGACCAAGACCAGCTTCGAGTTGGCCACGTTGACCGACGCGGTGAGCTTCGCACCCACCTTCACTGTGGTAGCGCTGAGAGTCGAGATCACGGGCCGCGTGGCGGCGGTGCCGTCGGCCTTGAACAGGTAAGGTGGGCTGAAGATCTGGCCGTCGGCATGGTCGACCACCTTGTTGCAGTGAGCCGAGCTGGCCCCGGGCTGTCCAACATAGCAGAGCCCGCCGCCGCCGCTGAAGACGGTGCCGTCGGGCAGGAGCAGGCTGACCGAGTGGTAGTTCCGGGGGACCGCCTCGGCGGCGAGCGTCTTCCACGTCTTGGTGGCCGGGTTGAACATCTCCGCCTGCAGGATGCCGTCCGTGTCCGTGAAGACGAGCGAGCGCCTCTGCCCGCCCGTCACCAGGACCTGGCCGTCCGGGAGGTCGACGGCGTTGGCGAAGCCCCGCGGGTACGCCATGTCTGCGACGCGCTCGACCGCCGCCGGCTGGTTGGGGTTGTTGATGGTTGTGATGTGGGCGCGGTTCGTGGCGTCAGAGTCCGTGTAGTCGGGAGCACCGCCGGCGCTGAAGATCTTTCCGGGCTCGTACATTGCCCAGACTCCGCACATCGCGTCGTCTGTGTCTCGTGTCCCGGCTGCGGTTTGAGAGCCCGTGCCAGTTGTGCCGTACCAGTTCTGGTTCTTGCTAGGACCGACTTGGAACACACTGTGTGATGCGTTAGTTCTGATGTACTATAGATCAGGCAAGTGGACAACTCACGATCCGTTCTTCCATGAAACTAGCCATCCATGGTTGTCCTCCCTCCAGATGCCCTCGTGGTCGACCGTCAGCATGGGTCCGACCTTTGCGTCCGGCAAAGCCGTCCACTTGTTCGTGACAGGATCATAGACCTCGCCATCTTAACCGACAATAGGCGGGGAATATGCTCCTCCGATAGTGAAGATTCTCCCGTCCGACAGCGTCGCGGATGTCTGGTGACCTCTTGGGGTGATCATGTTTGGTCCTTTGGTGAAGGAATTGCTAGCCGGGTCATAGAAGCTTGTCACTTCAGCGTTGCTGCCTCCTGTGATCAAGATACGCCCGTCTTGGAGACTGCTTATCCCAGGGCAGAACATGTCGTGCCCAGTATTGGCGACCGTCCTGGCTGAGACCGCACCACTTTGAGCGTAGACATTAGCAAGCGGAAGGAACCATGGGTGGGAGTTCCCAGGCAGGAATATTAAGTATACTCACGTCTTGAAATTGTAATCAGCGAACTGGGTCTGGCCACCAGCTCCTCCGAAAGCATCCTTGCCCCAGCTGGAGAAGACCAACAACCTCGAGGACTCGGGCACCGCGGGGACGACATATAGCGACGGGGATGACAGCGAAGCGAATCAGGTCAGACCACGACCCCGAGGTTGCGGGAGCGGCAGCGACATCCTGGCGGATGACATCAAACCGCTTGTTGGTCGACTAGATAAGGGTATTGGTCGCAGCATCGGCCTTGATGTGGCAGACCAAGGCGACCGTGTCGAAGACGGCTCCCACGCAGCCGTTGGTAGTAGCGCAGCGCTGGGCGCAGTCCTGGGTGTTGGCCACGTTGTTTATCATCTGGGCGCTGGCACCACGGACATCTGTGTCCGGGCATATCTTGTAGGTCTTTCCGCTATTGGTGTACGTCGTCTCCGTGAAGGGGCAGCGAGCCACGTTGGTCTGCTCTGGTAGGTTGTTGTTCAGGTACACAACGGTGAACTGGTTGTTCTGGACCCAGTTCAGGGCATTTGCGCCGTTATTCTTGATGTGGCAGACCTTGTTTGTGTTCTAAAGTTGTCATACACATCTTTCAGGCAGTTCTCGTTCTGGTCGCAGGCTTGCGCACATGCTGTCACTGTGGCGATGTTGCCCAGGATTTGATCTGAAGCGCCGACATAGTCGGTGGCTGTACAGATGGCATATTTGGCACCGCCTGGGCCTGTGTAGGTGGTAGGAGTAGTTGGACACTGTGTGATGGCAGCCACCACCTGTGACAGGGACCAGATGGCGACCGCTACCTTGACGAGGTTGAGGGAGGCCATGGTGTTTTAGAACGAGCGAGTATAAGGAGAGGCTGGCGAGAGGAGAGCACGCCTAAATGATGAAACCTCCTTCACCTCGAGGAAAAGTGAGCATATATATATATATAAATAGGCGTAGCGAGGGATTCCTGGGTCCCCCACTTTATATGCAGGTACCATTGTGAATGTGGGAGGAGGACGACACCGGGAACAACACTTGATGCCTACATATGCAGTCATCACATAGTCTATTGACAGTGCGGGTGAGGGCAGCGCACCGGTAAGGAAACCAAGGCGCCTGTGCAATGTCAGTCTTCCGAGAATATGTTGCAAGCTTGGATACGAGAGGCACTAATATCGATTTACAGGCCTGGTTGCCTCTCTCCCATTATCCGCTCCACTTGCAACACTCGCATATACGGCCATACCGTTCCCACGGACGGCCCAGCAGGACGGTTCTGTTCCTGGACCACCCACGCGGTAGCATCTTAGCCCCATGCTAAGGACGCCGTTCTGTCTATTATAGAAATCGTACGTGCACGTCATAGTTGCAAGGCAGAGAACATTCTACGGGGTGATCTACGTCCACGCCGTCTAGCGGCTCGTGAAGGCCGGCCACCAACCGGGACGCCAAGACGCGGTCCGGTTGCGAAAGCCTCGTGATCAAGCGTGTAGTTGACCACGGGCCCTCGGATAGTGGCCCAGGAACTAGTCGAAATTCGGCAGACTTTGTTCATTGAATCAGGAGGACCAATGGATCGCCTTGCATCTAAACCTTACAAGCGCAAGTTGGCGTGCATGAGCCCACGATTGAGCTAGGCCCACGAGGCTAAACGTTCTTGACCGACCTCAGCCGCCCCTGAATGCTTTCAGCTGGCTGCTATCGGTCTTAGACAGGTAGCGTGGGATGCATATAGGACTAGATTAGAACCGTCAAAGACGATATTAGTTTTGTTAACTGTATTTTGACTACTGCCGTAGGATGAATCAAGAATTTTAACCGAATCTCTACAAGTCTTTTGGTTGTTTTCAGCAAAAATTAAAGATATCCATGTAAATGCACTATATCATTTCTTATGACAGTTTAAACATTTCCATTTTCCAAAAGATCTAGCATATTCAATGTCAGTATCATCATCTAAGAAATAATCGCCTTCGTATGCGGTGAAGCATCCTTCGGCAGGATTTATGAATTTAATCTCTCCTGAATCTTAAAAGATGTGACATTCGCTTAACACTCCCCGGTTACCGAGTCTCTTCGTTGCTTTTGCTTCTGCCTGTCCGGATCATTTGAGATTGCATTCGCCCACATTGTAGCACATATAACGGGCGGCGGATGACGGAGGAGTCTTCAGCCACAAGATTACAGACCCCAGTATGCCAAGTGGATGACAACATGAATTCTGCATCTACTTGATAGTGACGCAGATGATACATTTCCCAGCTGCCATGATCTGGAAAGATGGCGTGTTTGCCCACATATGCATAAGCGCCAGCCCGGGATGCCTTATTTGAAAAGATGTCGATCAATTAGTGAAATGCCAGAGCAGCTACGACTAGATGGATTCATGAAGGCGCAGAAGGCAATGTGGCTCCGGGTTATTTTGGATAGGATCGATGGCATAAGGCTATTGCGCCCATGGACGGCAGCATCGAATGGCGGAAGGGCTAGGAGCAGATTCGGATCACTCGACCCTGATAGCTTAGGGCGAAATTTCCAACAGCAATACGAGCCTGCCCAGATCACGGTGGGAAGTTCTTTTCTAGCTGTGTTTGTCAAAGTGCAGTACATTGTTGTTTGTTTTAATGAGTTAGAATTCGTATCTTGGAGATATGTTCCTGGATCATGATGCTTTCGGCTTGTGCATAGCATTTGTATAACTGCGTCAAGTCCATGCATATAACTTATTTCCTCGGATTATTCCTCCCTCAAAATGCTTGTTGCTTCGTCTGAAATTCGTGCTGTAAACATTCTCGTTAATTCAGTCTCTTTGACGATATCGATAGCACTGGCACAGCTTCTTCTACCAGTAGAAGCAACAGTTCCAGTTCTTTATGGTCAAGGTGAGGCTTGCACATCATACTTGGCAATTCTTACTTGTATTGCCTTGTCAATCTCGTATCGTTAGTCATGAGATCCTGTATGCAAATGATTGAAAAAGAGAAGGCCATTTGCGAAGCTGCTGTGGCGGAAATCGAAAAATCAGGATATAGACCAACTGTGGGAAGCCATCTAATTTTCCTGAAACGAAAACAATGCTTGATGCATTGTATTTCTTCTTCTTCTCCTTATGCTTGGTATAATTCCGATTGCAAGAGTCAACTATTTCAATAGATGAACTGGCGGCAACTGTAGTCGGACCAATGTCCAGTGATTCACTGACGTTTCGATTCCGGACAACACGAATCAAGCTGGCTTTGAGTTGGGACGACTTAATGTCAGTTATTGGTAAGAACGAGCAGATGCACCAGTACCCTGGTATTGGACTTGAAACTGGGGCACATAGCTCAATATAGGACTTGAATTATTGAGAATTCTTGATTATCATCTAGAAGCTCATCGAGGTTCGAGGAGTTGTGGTTGAGAATAGAAACACTGCATGATTTTGTCTTATGATGGGAAGAGCACTTTGGTTGCAACATAATTGCCGTGTGTAGGTCGATGCTCAACATTATTTGTGCATGCGGGATATCAGGTGAGAGTACCTCAGCAGCAGTATGCTGTATTGTTGTTGTTAGAAGCAGGAAGGTAGAATCTCTTCAGTTACGTAACTGTCGCAAAAGACATTCTAGACGGGCCGATCCGGTGGCAGGCCCGTGCATTTCGTAGAGGATCCACCGGAAGGGTGACATTGGAGGAATTGGCAGAATGGATTGGCAATATGACGTTGCTTGTTTGCTTGGGATGACCTGTAATTCTGCGTGTGCAGTCTGGCAGTCAGGCCGTGTCAAGGCCTGATAGCATATGAACTAGCATGGTAGCGTGTGACGCCACCTGGATCTGCAGTAGGCATCAAGGCATGTTGGTGTGACAGCCGACCATTCAGCCGTGATCTACAGCAAAATGATCGCCTGCTACACAATACTTCCAGGCTAGTCTGTGCCGTAGTCTGTTGCTTGTCTCGAGTGCCCAGCTGCCGAGTCGGGATGTTTTCCTGTGATAGTTCTGGAGCTGTGGTGCCAGGAAAATATGGGGAGCTTTTGGACATGGACCCTTACTTGTAAAAACAAGAATGGGTCTGAGTGATAGGTATGTGCGTGCGTGCATACCTAGGTACATAGGCTGGCTGGCTGGCGGGTCAGTCGGGTCAGTCAAACCTCGTCATTTGGGTGACGTCGGAAGGGCGGGAGGGCGCTGACTTGGTTCTGAGCTTCAGCCGTCCAGTACTGTTTGGCACCCCTGCTAAGTATCGTCATTTGGTGCACTCTGGTGGACCCAGCAGTGGAAATGAAATGCGCAATCTGCTGGCTGTCCCGGGGATTGGCCATCGATCAGGGAGCTTGCCGTCAAAGGCTTTCTCTTTCCCGCGACGCCCACTGCTAGTGCATGGAGCCATGACATCACCCTCCCGCTTGCCGGACTGGGCTTGTGTTTCGCGCCTAGAGATACCGTAGCCTGACCGAGTGACTGACAGGTCGCTAGTACAATGTCGCCAACCCCCGTTTGTTTTGGCTCCTTGCCTCCCGGGACCCCGACAAAACTCAGAATACCACCCAACCGTCCGCCGCGCGACCGATTCCACCCGCAACATCCGATGCTCTCTTGAAGGGACCTACCCCCATCTTGACTGCCGGATCTGTGCCTGGGGAAGCAAAATTCATGCAATCAACATCGGTGCGGACTCGAGAACAGACAGACGCTTTGACTCGTCTATCTCTTCCCAGTCACCGGCCCCGGCACGACTGTGCTCTAAGTCCACGTTACCATGAGTTTTAACCCACCTCAGGGCCCCGGCGCGGAGGACGAAAACCCATACTTTGACCCTCGCACTACACATCGCACCTCGGATCTGGCCCCCTCCAGGAGCGCTCCTCAGTCTAATCACCAACCACAGCCCCAGCCTCACCATGCTGGAGGACTTTCTACGGAACCAAGCACGCCGACGCGTGAACGCCCTCCCCCTCTCACAAGACCGCACGCTTCCTACAACCGCCGCGGTTCGGTAGGCCGCCAGCAGTCTTCTATCGGTCTGAAGAGACTGCGCGCCCCGACACTGCCGACCGGCACCGCCCCTGTTGCGACAGACTGGCAGCAGGATCGTGGAGAGTCACAAGCAGATGATGGTCACAACGACACCTCCCAGGGGGGCACTGGTGGCCGGAGGCGCTCTAGCTCCGACCCGCAGCGCCCTACATGGCTCACCGATCCGTCCCGGAACGGCCAGGGCCACAGTGGCGTGCGACACTTGCCCTCCGTCCCTGAACTGTCGGAGAGTGGACCAAGCGCCGGGCGTGCCAGTCGAATGGGCTCAATGTTTTTCCGGCCGTGGAGGAATCACCAGCAGCAGCAGAATAATGAACCCCCTCGGACAGAACAAGAAGAAGAGTACGACACCAGAATCGTCGATCTTCTGGATGTCCTTGACCCCGAGGTGTCCACATTGACTTCCATCACCAACGTCCAGAACTCGCTTTTCATCCCCTCGCTGGGGCGATGGGTCAACCGACGGCCAACCTACGACGTCTCTGGGATGCGTGGCCCCGCCGGTGGGAGATCACGAGAGGAACTCTCACAACAGCAGACGGCTGCTGTCCAAGAAGACCAACGCTCCGAGTCGGGTCGCGCTTACAGTATCTCATCCAACCTCGACGACACCCACTATGCTGTCCTCCCGCATGGAGAGTCCTTGGAGGGATGGAGCCAGGAAGAAGTTGAGATGCTAAACGATCATGTCAGACACATGCTGCATTCACGGCGGTCCAAGTTCAAACGCGGTCTCAAGGGCTTTGGTAGATACGTCAGTCGGCCTCTCGGCTTTTTCGTCACGCTCTACGCCACACTCATCACCCTTTTTGGGCTTGCATGGGTGCTCTTCCTCATCGGATGGATCTCAATTGGATCCAAACAGCTCTACGTGATCAACATTATTGACTACATCCTTGTCGCCCTCTTTGCGATCATGGGCGATGGACTCGCCCCGTTCCGTGCAGTCGATACCTATCACATGATCTACATTGCACATTACCGTAAGTATTCGCTGCACTGAACCCTCACCAATTTCATCTCGATTGACATTATACAGACCGCATGAGCTTGAAACTACGGAAGAAGCTGCTGCTTCCGAAGCTCCGCGACCCCAATGACTTGCCTACAGAGCCGGTGATCCCGGACGTCGAGGCAGCGGCCGCAAACCATGATCTACCGGATATGGAGCCTGGCGACGACTTCGCAGTTCTCTCGCCAAAACAACAGGAGACGCTCGTGCACCACCAGACCAAGTACGCCAAGTCGCACACATTCTATAAACCACACGAGACAGAAACCCACTTCGCATTCCCACTCGACCTTATGATCACCATTACGGCCCTCCTCGACCTCCACAGCTGCCTGCAGATCTCACTAGGAGCCTGCACCTGGGGCATCGATTACAAAAAGCGCCCATTCGCGCTGACGACAGTTATCCTGTGCTGCTCCATCACGGTCAATGCAACAGCGGGCCTGCTCATCTGGATAGGCGACCGGCGGACGCGGAAGAAGGACGTAATCGAGCGGATGACAAGGCAGGAGATGACCGAGGAGGCCATGCAAGAGGTGCAGAAGAAGAAGAAGAAAGAGATGGAGAAGGCCGCAAGGCCGTCGAGTGAGGAGAAGGTCAACGGCGACGGCGGCTGGAGGGAAAGCTTTACCCTCCCGAGGCTGAGCCTTGACAAGTTCGGGAACTCGCAAAAGAAGGGCGTGAGCTCCGCAGCCCGGGAGAAAGGCCAGAGTCCCGACGTTCAGGGAGCAGGATCTAATACGCATGCTTAGAAGCCTTAGAACAAGGAGCATTACAAGCGGTCATTTTACACAGCGAGACCTTTTAACCATATTCTTAATAATTAGCATACTGGAGCTTTAGATACCCGAATAAGCAGTCGTTTTCAAGATCAGGCAACAATACTCAGAACCGAGGACTAGCATGAGGGGCCTCCCAATTCAGAAATAAGTGGGAGTGTACTAGTAAAGGATAAAATGAAATAATTGGACAATTACCATTCCGGACGTCATGTTGATTCCACAACTTCACAAATGACTTCCCACTTAGCAAATAAATAGACATATTTAGTTGTCTGGACATGTTGTCTCGATTTCGAAGGCAAATTAACTAAACGTGGATTGCCAACTGACAAAGATGACCCGGTTGATGCCAATTGCCAATATCTTGCGTATTGCTTGCGAACCTGGGACATCAGACTCATGAGATTCAGCTGCAAAAAAGAAAAGCGAAGTTGTTTGGTGTTATGAGAACCCTTCGCTATTGGCAATGCAGCAGTTGAGATACACGCGATAACATGGCTTGGGGTCCAGGACTAATGCACTAGCAAACATTGCGGATGCGAGCCTAGGCGTGAACAAGTGCGTAGCAGTGCTCTGCAGGAGCCTGAAGTCGGCTCAACACGCTCCCGAGCCAGCGCAGTGCCGGGCGTCCCGGACATTAGCGGCAGACCGAACCGGACCGCAGCGCGGGGACCCGTTACACAGGCGTCCTAGTAAACAACGGCACAACCACGGACCCTCAAAGCGATGGAGAAGCACGGGGGCAGGCAGCCGGGGGAAGTCTTGGCATCAGCCGCGGAGGAATCGAAGCTGAGGTTGGGTGGGATTGACCTCGACGCTTTGTCCGGAAACATCATTGGCGTGAGACACATTGAACCGAAGGGAAGAGGATCGCCGCCACTCCTGCAGGTCTTGCAGCTGAAGATAAATAGATGCTTACTCTCCCATCAGGGAGCTCAACGTATTCTGCAGAACATGAATCTTTACAAACCCCGCCTTCGACACGTATCAATATCCAAACCAAAATGATCGACCACACGCAGTTGTCCGTCGCGGCAGCGGACCACAAGGCCGTCGTCGCCTTCTACGAGGCGGCGCTCAAGCCCCTGGGGTACAAGAAGCTCCTGGCCTTTGGCCCCAACGAGGAAGCCGTCGGTTTCGGCGACGGTGAACTGGCTCATTCGTGAGTTTTGTTTATATGTCCGAAGGAAATATCTCATGACGCTCAATGTCAGTACTGCTTTTCCTTTAGACCAGAGTTGGCTAACTAGGCCGGACAGCCCTATGAAGACTGACTGGTGGGTCATGGCCTCGCCAACGACACCCGGCAACTCGCACCATGCGTTCCGCTGCAAAGGTCAGTAGTTGCGGCCTATTGGTATTCTGTGGAAGATGGGAGAGTTTGCTGACGGTACGACATGGAAAAACAGATCGGGGATCCGTCGACGCGTGGTATGAAGCAGCCATTGCAGCCGGGGCCAAAGACAACGGAAAACCTGGCCTTCGGCCTCACTATCACGCCAATTATTACGGGGCTTTCGTGATCGTAAGTGGCTTTACCTTCCCATGCAGCAGCCTGTATGATCCTGGAGTGTTGTCTCAAATGGTTTTAATGCACACTCTGGCTATGAGTTCCGCTGACCTGGGTTCGTTGCAGGATCCCGCTGGCAATAATATTGAGGCTGTCTGCCACGATGTCGTTGAGTAACGGGTGGCCTGTCTCTCTTATCACAATAATGATGATTTCGCGTTGCGCGGTGTTGTGGATTCGGTTACTAGGCGCCTGAGTGAGTGGTGGCAAGCACCTAAGACTTTTCGTCTTCTGGGATATTAGATATCAAAGCTTTGCCATTCAATGAGAAAAGTACATGTTCAAAAATGACATATAAGCTGGTACCGTTCGACACTTCATTTATACATCCTTGAATGAAATGTAAGTGAAGAGTGTCTAGATGACCTAAATTGAGCAGAATTGGCTCGAGGGGTTTCCTTTCGTTTAAGCATTGCTGCTGTCATCCTGACTATAGCTTGATTTCATAATCTAATTCAATACACGTCATAAATACGTTTTTCAGTTGTTAATAACATCTTTTCGCTAAACTTTGAATAGACTGGTCCGAGTCTGCCGGAAACATTTCTGAACGCTGGCAAGTATGGTTGGGACTAGAATTGAATTGTGAAATATTTCCCAGGCCAGCTGCCGTAAAAGTTTAAGGACAGCAATAGTATCCCCCACTTGGCCGCAGGCCTTGAAGTTCAGCTCTATTATTGATGCACGCTACATCACTTTGACTGGCCAGTATTCGTAACAAGCAGTAGTTTCTTATATAAAATGTGGACGACTATAGACGGCTAGTCCTAGACGCACTCTGCCCTAGCCTGTTTTGTTCCTTTCTGAGGATGGACTCATGAATAAACGCTGGTTCTCGCGCCTTTGAGACCAATCCTTCATTAGTGACTGAAACTAATTTCCAAGTGTGAACTTACCATCTGTAGCTGCACCGAAGGGCAGCAAAAAGGTTCCAATCATCATGAAAAATGGCACAATAGCGCCAAAAGATGTGATTGACGTCTCCTTGTTATCCGACAACAGACCAGACTCATTCATCTAGTTTCGCAAATCAAAACATTGCCATAAAGCAACTCCTGCCCAGGCGGCTGGGACAAGTACAAGGATCATTTCCGTTCCAAGCAATATGAGAGATGCGCGGAAGTTATCGTTAGATCCAAATTCGACATCCCCCCATATAGAACAGATGGCGCCGGTGAAGATCAGTACGAGACACGGTGGGATCATGACTAACACGTCTGATACCACCCAGATGGGTTTTCGGTCGTTGGGGAAAGCACAATCAAAACTGTTCTTAGAGCAAAGTCAACCCACATTCTATATTTCTCCTCTTTTCCTCATACTTTACTAAAGCATCCTGCATCTCAAGCAAGCATGACACTTGAAAAACCAAGGCTGTGTCATTTGACGCATGGTTCAAAGGAGCCCTTCCCGGGAATACCTTACAATGAATAAAACGTGGACCCAATAAAAGTCCAAGGAGGATTTTAGCATAAGTAAGAGTGTCAAACGTATAATACTGCTCCATAATCTGTATGTATGAGCAAAAGGAACCAGCATAGAAGCCGATGAGGTAAACACAGCTGCAATACCAAGGTAACAGACAATGTTGTAATGGTATGCTGAAATGCTGTCTCTGAGGTGCAAAGCAGCAAGTGAGGAGGCTATGCTGCTGGTCAATTGGGCGGTGCTCAAGCTGAAGACGATGATTGACCAGATTGTTCCGCTCTGCATGAAAGCTTGGGGTGATTCGCTTCTAATGGTTTGTTTAGTCAAAATCATTCTCTTAAACT
Organism: Diaporthe vaccinii; assembly: GCA_039880775.1. Lineage (NCBI taxonomy): Eukaryota > Fungi > Ascomycota > Sordariomycetes > Diaporthales > Diaporthaceae > Diaporthe > Diaporthe vaccinii. The sequence goes on from JBCEDN010000003.1 coordinate 804,665, forward strand.
GATCATCACCTACTTAAGTCGAAATTGTCGGTAAATGATTGACACGAAGGTTGCTGTAATGCACAAGGACGAGATTATGACGAAGGGAAACAAAGTCTACTATAGTAAGCATAAATCAAATCAAGGGCACTCCTTTGGTATGACTAACGGCGGGACCGGCAACAGAATCATTAGATGGTAAAGCTTTGGGAATGTGGCATTTCTCTCCTCTGCCTCCAAAGCAGAGCGTGATCATACTTGAGTTCACCGCAAGCTGATAGTTTTGAGAGAACTATGCAGTGGAGACTGGAATGATAACCAAATTCTCCGAGGGAATCAAAGTGGATCTAACAATATCAGATGACCAACAGAGCAGAACAATAAGATGGCGATAACAGACCACCGATGACCAGTTATATTGCTGGGGTGAGTTCCTCTATTATAAAGATTTATTACTAACCATCGGCATTCTAAACGCTGAAAGCCAAAGGCCGACGGCTGAAGGCTGAAGCTAAAAGCTGAAATAGCTGGAAGCTATGGCTGCAGCCACTGAGAAAATCATTAGGTGGTGGCTGAAATAGTGAGACCAGAGGCGGATAAAAGAGGAAAAGACACAACAACTTTACTAAACCGCTAGCTGGAAAAATAAATGTCGAAGTACTTGAGTCATATGCTAATAACCTTAGTAAATATAATTCAACTTTATTACTTATTTGGTTTGAAGTTTATCATAATAAAATGAAATATTAAGAGAATAGAAAAGGTGAAATAGTTATAAACAAAGATACAGGGTTTGGCGGCTCTGTGGGGCAAATCAACTTTGGTAACATGAGGCTCAATAGTACTACTAACGACACTACAGTCTAGGCGTGGCACAATTGAGACACATGCGTACCACGGTTAGGCGTAAAGGCGTAAGATACAATAAAAACGAGGCTGTGAAGTGACAATGAAGCGGTCTAGATTGCCATTGAGATGTGTTACCGCTGGCGTGGACAGCTTTTATTGGGGACGCCCGAAGCCTCACATATCTTCATGCAGGCTTGAGTATCACCAGCTCAGCTTGGGTCCAATGATTTGTCTATTTGCAGCACAACCATCTTGGGCTGTACGTGGTGTGTCTCTTAGTCAAACGCGGAGAACAGTGAAGACTACCTTTGACGAGGTCGGTCCAGGCACGTTTGGGAAACGCCCAACTGGAAACTAAGCCCACCTGTTGGTAAATCTTCGCCTCGTAGGGCGCGCCTAATTTGAGAAGACGTTGGAACGGGAGTGGATTCCATCGAAACATCCCCACTTATCCAGGGGTAGACGGCGCTTGTTCGTGGCTCTCGTGGAGTCAGTTGTGCCTGAGCAGTTTGGATAGCAGTGTAAGTGGACTTCAATGGTCCACTTTGAAATCCTACGAATGTTTGCCGAGAAGGACCCCCGGAAACCCAAGCAATATTGCACCCAGGATCCACAACCGCCTAGAACACATGGGACTGCTCTCGGCATTCCTCTGTTGACTGATCGTCTGCAGACAAAGAGTTAATCTTAACTGACCCCAATAGGGGCAAAGAGGCCATGCGCCGTGGGGGCGAGCAAGCAGATTGGCAGGCAGCAGGAGATATGCTAGATGCTTTATGATCTACAGCGCTGTGTAAGTGTTCCGGCCCTTCATTCAGTCAGCAGCATAAAGGGACGGTCTCTATGGCGGGCTGGGCCTGATCTGCCCGGTCCGAAGGTCTCGCCCCGTTTGACGTATCCAAGCCAGAAATTCGCGGGAGGCCTTATTCTGTTTCAGGCAGAGGTCTGCCGGCCAGTAAAGGCAGAGCTGCGGTCGGCTGCGAGGCGGGCGGCCGAGGTTGGGGGACAATTATCGAGGCCGCGGCAATTGCGTGCGCCGTCAATGGGCGAGGGTCATGTCCGAGGCAGACTTCGTCGATGCAGGCAGGCTATGGCTATCGAGGTAACATTGAATAAGTGATAACACATAAAATAATGCCTGCTTCGCCTCGTGGCTCCTTCGACAGCGACCGGTCAGTCTGCAACTGGTTGGCTGTTGGCTGAGCTAGGCACTCTTGTCTCACGAAATGCTCCGCGGGGAAACCGGGAGGGCGGGTGGAGAGCGAGAGTTGTTGTGTGGCCTGCTTCCTTCGTCAGCTGAGCGAGTAACAGCAACGCACTCTGGAACACGGTCAGACTGTTAGGGCTGCAGCTCTGACAGCCCCCACACGGCATCCTTCGGCACCGAGACTATCATCGCAGCGTAATCTCGCCTGTTCCTCTGCTTCTTCCTCGTCGTCCAGCGTCGCGTGCACACGCCTTTGCAGGGTTGGCACCTCTTGACACCTGCAGGATTCGGTCTGCAGCGAACAGGATCGGGCGACGCTGTCTGCGGGCGGGCCCGGAGACCTGATTGGCCCGGGGGCTGCAGAAGCACCAAGAGGGGCGAGGGCGGGCCACCAGTCCCTAGCCCGGGAGCCAAGGCACTACCGACCCGAAAGCAGGCCAATTTTAGCACCTTCTTGTGCTGCTCTTCTTCGGCATATACGAGGACTGCCTTATGCACATGCAGGGCCACCCGCGCCGCTCCTTCGTGATGGCAATGGGCCGGCCCAATACGGCGGTCTGGGATGGGGTGAGGTGAGGTGAGGCACACACACCTCTACACGCAGATGTAGGCTGCATGCGACCACCGTTATACATAAGCATGCCCTGCTCCCCTCCCCTCCCCGCGTGCCGTGCAGTGCAACCTCGAGGCTTGATCTGGACATTAACGGCTGCATCCCAACTTCCTTCAGTCAGTCAGTCGTCATATCTCACCTAGAGATATCGTGTGTGCGTACACACAAAACACACACAGACAGACACACACACACACAGCAGGCCCCCGACGACCCTGCAAGCTGAGCTGAGACCGCAACAATGCCTTCAGTCCGTCTCACCCTCATACCACGAGACTCGCCATCGGATTCAAATACAGACTCAAGCGCCAGCACATCCGCCACAGACTCGACCCGGATATGGATAATACTCGCAGCCGTAGCCGCCCTCTTAACGCTTGGAGCCTGCACCGCATTAGTTGTCATTTCATACTCAAAACGACGCCTCCTCAAGCAACAGCTCGATGAGTCCCGCCGTCGAGACTCCGGATTCGCCTGGGAAAAGCCCACCAAAAAGCGCAAGATGACAGCGGAGGACCTAGAAATGGAGGCCGAGTCCACACGGACAGCAATGATCAGGAAGTCACTGGCGAGCAGGTCGGGCCGGACGGCGTCCTTCGCCACCATGAGCACAGCCGACAGGCCGGAGAGCAGCTTTGGCGACCTGCCGAGGTACGACTGGAAGGACTTCGAGGCAGGCATCTCGCGGCACAGCTCGGTGGCGAGCCTAAGGAGGTCTACATCCTCACCCCTCCCCGAACTGCCTGCGCCAGCCGTTTCGCGCTCCTCCTCGCCGCACCCGCTGCTCGCCGGCCGGGCGGAGCTGCCCCCACCTTTGGAGCAGCACCCGTGCCTGCGGTCGTGAGCAGCCCGAACGCAAAGCGGCGGCCGGGATTGATATTATAGCAGCAGCAACAGCAGCGTGTCTCACGACTTTTCTTTTTCTTACAAAGTCCGGTCGGCATGGAGCATTACAGGCCAACAAGAAACCTTGGCTGCTCGGGAGACTTAATTTGGATCGCACCTGCGGACAATCATGTGTTTAGAGCGTTTCCGGTGTCCATAATTATTGAACCTGCTGCATATCGCCAAGCCCACGTCGAGGGTGCTCGAACAATATAAGACAAACATTCAAGAAGCATATGCATGCATCGTCACCCATGCTTTATATGATCGTACAAATGACACCCGGGCACTTCTTATAAAGCAGAATGGGGCTTGTTCGTCCGATGACAGACCGTGCTAGCGCATGAATAGCTCAAGCTGTGGGTGTTGGCAACCTCGGATTAGAAGCCCCCCCTCCTATGCGTTCCCAGACTTCGTCTTGCGTCTACTGCGTATTACATCGTAAGCCGGGCGAGCCTAGAACGCCTGGGCCGCCCCAGATGCCATCCTTCGCATAGATAGCTGAGAGGCTAAGGCTGCTTCGCAACGTACTTCTTTGATCTGTTGGGCCTGGCAGCCAATGTCCGGGGTACAATTATCACGGATAGCCCAGCTTCCCGCAACAAATGCGCCATCAAGGCTACCTAGCTGACTAGCCCCAGAATCATGGGACTGCATTCACGTAAATATGACTGGACGACTGCCTCTATATTCACCCTCGCGTAGAGCTGCCCCCCGGACACATTGCCACAACGCAGGCCCGCAGGCGCTAGGTTGCAGAGTCACAGGGTACGACCAACACACGGTTAGGGACGCTACAACTATGCCTCACTTTCAAGACGCCGTCTGCAGGCTCAGATCACCCTCCAGGCTGACAATAACAGCATTATAGAAGTCCTGTGCAAATTCCTCGTGGTCCAAACATTTCACAGACAATATGCTGCCGAGGCACCACTGCACTGCCCCCGCATAATTCATACCGCCACTCTCCATCACGGACGCGATATATTTCGAGGCCACCTCTTTCTTAGAGAGGGTCGACTTCATACCCATATCTGGGCTGGGGGCCAGATCGCTAATCTGCCGCCCTATCATGATCTGAATGAGGAGTAGACCGAGAGAGAGGACGGCGAGGTCCATGGGTCTGCCCTCTGCCTGTGTGGATTGGATCGGTGTCGCACTCGGTGTCGCTGAACTGGGCGGTATCTTCGCCAGGAATGGTCGGCCGAGGTAGGAGGACGTATCTGGAGAAGTCTGCTCCCTTATAATGACAATGTCCTGCGGCGTGACTGTGTTTGCGAGCCAAGGAGTCTTGTACAGGTGCAGTACACTGTATGACAGCAATAGCGCCAGTTTCAACCGCTCTGTATAGTTGAATTTGAGGCTTCCTCTAATATCTTGATTTTCCAAGATTGTGCTGAGCCTTATTGCGCTAAGGTGGTCAGGCTGACAGTCCTGGTGGTAGAGGTTGAATCGGCGCGAGTTGCAGCAGATATCCCCAAAGCAGTCTGACGTGGCAAAGGTCTTGTACTTGCCCATTTGAAGGGTAAGGCAGAGGTCAGTTATGGCGGTTGGCAAGTTGTTGGAGCTGAGGTGTTTTGAGGCGGATAGGTAGGAAGAGGACTGTTTCTCAGGTGCCGTTTGAGTGACACAAGTTGTTCTTGATGATGTCCTGATGGTCAGAGACGAAGACCAGCGGACCCTTCTCGGTGACCTTGACAGAGAGAAGCTGGTTGGCGAGTCAGCTGTAGGAGGCATCGGTTGTCTAACTTTCTCCTCGACCAGCTGGGCACGTAGTCTGTTCCATCTCTGCTTTTTCCCGTCGCTTTCAAGCACGATGTCGAACGGAATCGCCATTCCTGTGCCATAGCCATCGTCTTCAGGGAGTATAGCATCTTTTCTGGAAATAGCAGCCAATCCTAACCCGAGATTATGTGGACAGCTACATGTTAAGACACTCAGAAAGGCTGAGTATACTTCCTTCGAGAGCTTTCGAATGATCTGTGCTAGCTTTGCCTGAGACCTTGATCGCCGTGTCGGCTCTAGTACGTTGTTCTGAGTGGCGAGGGTGTTTAACGCGGCATTACAGTCCTTGAGACGAGCCAGAATGTCTTTATAGTCTTTCTTGTTGAGGCTGAAGTAGGCATTATTCTTCCATTCCTTCAGTATAGTGCTACGATCCGAGAATCTCGTCTGAATTGAGTGTTAGCAGTCTGGTTTCAAGTACACTGGAGACTCATAGCTAACCTTGCCGTCTTCATCGATCTCCAACTTTCGCTGTAAATCCAACGCGGCTTCACGCATCTCTTCAAAGCGCTCTTTGAACACGGTTGAAGATCGCCACAGCCGAAGTCGAATTTCGTTATTATAGGCCTCCTAGTCCTCTCCAAAAGGATTCTCGATCATAGCATCTAGGACGCTATCTTGGGCGATGCCTTTGAGCAAGATTTCGCATGTGTTCTGCAAGATTGTGTGCTCGGTCTCGAGATCGCGAATTAGACAGTCCAGGTCGCGCCTAGCAGATTTTATGGAGGAAACGATTTTGCGGTAAGTGTTCAGCCCTTGAATCGCTACCGGGATTACCTCGAGGACGAGACCTGCTGCTTCCATCGCTGACTTGGGGGTCAAAACCCAAGTGAATGGAGGCTTACTCGAGTCCACTGTGAAACTTGTCCCCAGCTCAGAAAAGATCTTGGCTACAGAGGATCTCGTGCTCAAAGTAAAATACGGGTTCTCAAAGTAAGATAATATTCAACACAACTCGAGAGACCGGTGGAGTAGAGTGGGAAGTTTCCAAGTCAAAGACTGCGGCCAGTTCAAGGTCACGAGAGGGTGCTTACTGTCGCACAAGCTGCACCCCCCAGGAGTAATCGGGAGGGCACCAATCAAAGATTCCGAACAGTGGGACGTCGCCCGATGCCCGATGCCCATAGGACGTGCCGAATTGTCCCATCTTGCAGAATGCGAAAAGCCTCTCCGTTCATATTCACTACATGTTATGATGAGAAGGCCGATAAGCGAATCTGTCTCAAACCACTGATACACCACTATCACTTTGTCGGCCTGTTGAATCTGTGATGTCTAAGGCAAACGAGCAGATTCCTGACCTGGTGGCCAGTAATCTGGACGGGCTGGGACGCCTGTGCTCCCTCTTTGAATCACAGGACGAACCATCCCAGTGTTCGGTGCAGTCTTATCTGGCAAGATTCAAGCTATGGGCCGGCAGTCTGGGGGCGCATAGAACCTCAGGTGCGCGGTCCCTAGAGTATCGGCTTCGTGATGCATCGTCCATCCGAAAACAACTTATATCGTTGCTCCAGGAGTTAAAGGGCATGGTGGTGGAAGAAGGCAAGTACCTCACGCTGTAAATCAAGCTGAGATAGTAAACGAAGTGACTAATTCTATTTAGTACTGCCATTCTTGGAATCTGGTCATGATGCTGAAGGGGAATCAGAGACAGAGGGCGACTCTGTTGACGATGAACTGGCTGCTTTGTTTAATGCGGGCTCAGAGGACATGTTTTTCTCGTCTGCTACGAGTCGCAACCATGAACTTAGCGACTTACTTTCTGGGATTGGCAATGTAATAGACTGCCTCCTCCGTTTGTCAGTAACAATTAGCAACCCTGCCCCCCACGACCACTTCAGATCTCGCGCAGGCGTCGAGCTTACTCAGGCCTTTGAACATTACGATACTCGGCATGTACGCGACAAGTATCCAAACATACAACCAGAACTCTCGGAGCGGCTTGGTCGCATGCTCACCTATCGGCGGCGATATTTCAGGTATAGGGAGGAACATCACTCTCGACTAATGCAAGGATTGGGGGGAGCCTTGGACGATGGAGCCAGCAAAGGATTGGCGACGACGGTAGCATCTTCGCTGCCGCAAGCGTTGAAAGACGGTCCCCAAATTCATCTCGCTGAAGTGGATGATGACCGGTCTGAGATCTCGGCTACTTCATATGCACCGTCAACTTTGGATCGAAGCGAGCTAAGGGTCCCGCCTATTCCGAAGCAGTATGTCAATGGCCCGTTTCTATGCCCATATTGCTATGTCTTTATTTCTGTGGATAGCAGGAATGACTGGAAGTAAGTTTCCATCTCAAAGCATTAACATATATACTATTTCAAGTAATGAGCCAAAGCGCTGACATTGAACCAGAAAACATGTCTTCCGCGACTTGAGACCATATGCTTGTCTCGTAGAGACATGCCTAGTTGATCACGACTTCCCACGCAGGAAAGACTGGACTCGTCACATGTTAAAAGATCACTGGAGGGCTTGGAATTGCCCTTTTGGGTGCGTCGGCGAATACCCATCATTCTCAGCTTTGCGAGATCACTTGCATAAAAGCCACACGGTAGAGGTTATGGGACTGGACGTGGAAGCCATTGTGAACCTCAGCAGTAAGGCTAATGTCAGCTGTGCTGAAGGACCATGTCCATTGTGTCATGATTTCATAAAGTCAAGTCATCAATACCAGTCACATGTTGGGCATCACCTTGAAGAACTGGCCTTATTCGTCTTGCCGACTCAGGACGACAACGATGACGACCAAGAATGCAGCGATGACGACAATTCTGGCACTTCACAAGACATAGATTACGGGGCAGAAGAGACAACATCGCCGCATCAGATGTCTCTGGAGCAAGGAGCAGAGAAAAGAACGCAGTCTGATATCGATGAGCAAGACAATTCTGTGCGAGATCCATCACCGCCGCCTCCCCCTATCAATGTGCCGGGCCCGCTCAGGACTTCATTGCCGGCAGAGGAGAAACCAAATCCTCAGATGGAGCAGATGAAGACTCAGATGGAGCAGATGAAGAAGCAATTAGAACTCCAGTGTAGAGAGCAGGAAGAGTCTAAAAAGCAAGCTGATCTTGAGCAGAAGATAAAAGAGGACGCTGAGCGCGCCTTTAAGATCAGGATGGAGGAAATGCAGAAGGCACAAGAAGAAGGTAAGAAGGAGATCGAGCTTGCCAAAATCGCAGCCGAGAGGGCAGCCCGGGAGCGTATTGAGAAAGAGCGCATGGCCGAGGCCGAGCGCCAAAGGCAGCACGCAGAGATGATGGTCGAGGGCAACGCCAGAGATCGTATTGAGAAGGAGAGGAAAGAGGAAGTCGAGCGCGCGCGCCAGCACACCAAGGCCATGGCAAAGGCTGTGCGCGAAGTTAAAGAGAAGTACGAAGCTGCACTCAAGGCCGAGGAAGAACGCAAGGCACAGCAGGAGGAAGATAGGAAGAGGGCAAATCACCTCAAACTCAAGGCGGAGGCGAGGGCCAAAGAACAGGAGGCAAAGATAGCCGCAAAGAAAGCGGAGGAGGAGGCTTTGCGGAAAGAGCTGTTCGGGAAATATGAAAGCATGGAAGCAACCAGAGGCAAAGGTGAGCGCAGCGAGGGTCAGGCCTAGAAAGCGAGCAACCGGACTTAGGAATAAGCGATGGATGGCAACACCAACTACAAAATTGGTGGCTGACAGCAACACCATGACCAAGATACGCCCGAGAGTGAGCACATGATCTGCTCATGATCCATATATTCTATGATTCTCACCGGCTTCTGGCTATTGTCGATCTCTGTTCCCATGTCTTCTTCAAGTTGCTTATCTTAAAAGCAGGTTGAAGAGACAAGCCTTATGTATCAATAGTGGCCTCATGTAATAAGACAGGCGAGCGAGGAGTTCCAGAATAAGCTAACCGCATATTCTTTTTTGGGCCCTACCACTTGTTTTTACCAGGGGCCCAAGCTTTTCATTCCTTCATATACCGATAACCCACAGTCTGTCCAACGAGTTGCGCTGTAACTACCTAGGTAGCCTAACGCTTGGTAACGGAAGGTAGTACACTCTCCTTCCACATATAGTACGGACGTTTTACCCGTAATTACCATATGGCTGTTCATGTACATACTTTGCCTTCAGATATGCCTTCAGATTCTCACAAGTTGATTCATTTGACTTACACCAAGTAGCATTACAAATTCACCTCCCACCCGGGAATTTCCCGTAGACCAGACTGGTTGTCAATTCGACATAAGCAGAAAATTTATGCCTTTTTCTTTTTGCATTTAGATTTACTAGCTTGCGTGGAGTAATTGTCAGTCTTCGATGGCAAAATTCAACATGTTTGGGCTGACAAGGCTCGATTGTGCTTGCTTCTGGGTTCAGCAACGAAAGCCCAGTAAATATTGGAGGAAATCTCATCAAGAGATTTTACACGGTCGACAGCGTCGAGGAAGAGAATAGACTAAAATTACATAAACCGAAAAGAAAGAAAAATCAAAACAAAACAGTCGTGTGTAATCTTAGACGCATAAGAGTTCCAACTCAGCTCAAAAAACCAATCTCTTTCCAAATATGAATGTATTTCCGAATCACTTCCTCACCAACTGGCTTCACTGCTCTCAGCGACTTGGAGTGCTCCAGAGTGTTTTTGGGGTCCAGAACAAGCCCTCCGTAGGACATGCGTATATAGTTATCGTCGAGGAACTCCAGGAGGGTGGAAGCTGGATTGTTTCGCTGGGGAGCGGCTGCCACACGCTTGACCCACTCGTCAAAGGGAATGATGTCTTTAATGCCTACAGCATCAGCTAGAATCGAATTCACCTCCTTCCAGAGCTGGCCCCAGGGATTCTCGAGATGATAGAAGCGGTGAGGCTTGTGGTCCGAGAGCACCAGGTCGGCAAGGGTATCAGCCATATCATTGACCGGAGTCCAGTACAGCTCGCCGCCGGGCACGTCGGGCAGGGCGCCCAGGGTCTGCGACGACTTGACGACGAAGCCGAAGTGCTCCATGGGGTTCCAGTAGCCGCTCGTCTTGGAGCCGGCGATCTGGCCCAGGCGGACGGCCATGGCGCGGAACCGGTCGGGCCGCCTGTGCAGCGTCTCGTCGAGCATGCGCTCGCAGCCCCACTTGGCATCCCCGTAGCCGTTGGGGAGGATGCAGTCGATCCCGAACCGCTCCTCGGGCACGAGGACCTGCTTTGCCATCGCGTCGCTGTCCCGCTTGCCGTAGAGGCCTACGACGCCGATGGACGAGACCATCTGGAAGCTGAACTTGAAGGACGGGGCGCGCTGGGAGGAGGCGCTGCAGGCCAGGTCGATGAGGTTCCTCATGACTTGGAACTGCGGCTCGAAACCATCCAGGGCGCGCTTGCCGCTCATGGGCCAGGCGCTGTGGATGAGATGGGTAGCTGTGCTCACGAGCCGTTCATAATCATCAGGCCCGAGCCCCAGCATGGGTTTCGAGGTGTCAGTCTGGAACACCACGAGCTTGTGCTTCAAGGCCTCGGGGAAGCGGATCCCTTTGTCCCGCATGGCCTTGATCTGACGCTTGTAAGGCTCCTCTCGGTGCTGGCGGTTCAGACAAATGACCGTCTTGACGTCGGGCATCTGTACAATGTGCCAGGCCAAGTGCGATCCTAAGCTCCCCGAAGCACCTGTGATGACAACGACCTTCTCGTCTTCCTTCGGTGCGGACGCTGCAGCAGGAGGAGCTGCCGGTCCCGAGTATCCGTGCGTGTACTTGGCGACGAGTCTGTCAACGGCTTCCTCCCGGGCTGTCAGAGCAGAAATCTCCGCCGGCGTATATTTCTGCTGCTGTAGAGACAGGCTGTGTGTCTTCGGTGGCTCTTCTCTCTTGACAGTCGCAACTGGTTGACTCATTTGCTCGGGAGGATCATCTCCTACAAGTGCTGTCCTCAGCTCGCCCACGGTGGGACACTCGATAAGCAGGGACTCGTGCTGGATGTCCAGCTCCAGCTCATCCCTGAACCGACTTACAATGACGAGCGAGAGCAGAGAGTCAACCCCGGCGTCGGCGAAGACGGTATCATCCGTCAGATCCTGTAGTGCGACTCCACTTTCCTCTGAGATCACCTGGAGGGCGCGGGTGAAGTCGAACTTGCCGAGGGGCTCCTCCTTCGGCAAGTCCAACATGTCCCCGTCCGTCGAGGTCCGGCTTGAGATGACAGTTTCCGTGTCTGAGGCGGCAGATCCCTGAGCGGTGGAGGCCGGCGGAGTAATGAACCCGAAGGAAGAGGAATAAGCAGATGATTCAGCAGGGCTGGCTCCTTCTCCTCCAAAGAATGACTTGAGCTCGCCCACCGTTGGGTGCTCGAAGAGGAGTGCGTTGAAGTCGACATCTGTGTCGAGCTCTTCCTTGAACCGGGCCGAGATGGTCAGGCCCAGGAGAGAATCAACGCCAATGTCGGCGAAGTTTGTGCTGTCGGTCAAGTCGGACTCGGCGATGCCGCTCTCCTCAGCCACAATTGTCAAGGCCTTGGCAAATACATCAGGTCTAGTCTCGTTAGAGACCACATGAATCTGCTTGGGTGGTTGAATTGGAGGTGGGACATGAGCACGAGTGGCAGCAGGTCCCTTGGGCGTATCCTTGGTCTGAGGAAGACGTGTTGGAGCCGGGGTCGGAGCGTGAAGCTGCTGTTTGGGTGGCTGCTTCTGAGCCTTGGACGCGCTGCCACTTTCAATCGACAAGATGACTTTCAAAATCTTCCGAGCGACTTGTTGGATCTGTGATCATGGGTTAGTGAGATCAGAGCGCTTGAACTTTGTAGAAGGAAGAAAAGAATTCCAAGACGAACCGCAACATGCCCAATATGGGCTACAACTTTGTCTTTGCTGTTTAAGACCACAACATCACCGTGCCACAGACTGTCGCCAGAGTCTTTCATCTGCGTATAAGTCGTATACTCCTCATCAAAGCTGAGGGGCTCGAACAGCTGGAGCGAGCTCCATCCGTGATTCATGAACACATCACCTTCCAGATCGGGGTCGGCGAACTCATTGCAGTTCATGATGAAACCGCACGACTGCGTCAGGGCATCGATGACGCCAGGGTGGGTGTGAAATGTGCCGTCCCTCTTCACCGTGTCGAATCTTAGACGGCTGACGGCCTCCAGAGTGTTGCTGTTGAGAAGCACCTCGCCGGCCGCCCGGTAATCCGGGTGGAAGCGTGCCAGTGGCCGGATGGCACGATAGCACATGGCGCCGGTATAGCGGGAGACGGCCCCGGAAATGACGCCGTCTCGCAGATGTTGGAACTTCTGCTTCAGTTCGGGGACATTCTTCTGGGCCTTTTGTTGCAGAGACCCATCCTTGAAGACGACCCTGCACCAGGCATGTTCCTGCAAATTCTGCTTCTTCTGTTATCACAATTTATTAGCTTGCGCCGCAATCCAACACATACAAAGAACGCAGGAACCTACATCGAAGGACATGAACTTTATAACGGCCGAATCAGATGACCACTCCACTTCGGCATGGGCCTGCAGGAGCTGTTCTTTTGCGTCGGGCTGCAGTATCAGCATCTTGAGGATCGTCATGTCTGTCACGTCCACGGTGTTCTTGGCCTGACCAGCGCGGTATCGCCTGACCAAGTATGTGCCTAGGCTCAGCGCAATATCTGCGTATACAGAGGGCGTGCACAGTGGAACTCCGTCGACCTCGTGTCCCTGCACAAGCGGGCGCAGGTCAGGCCGGGTGATGTCAGACTCGACAACCATATGAAGTCCACCAGCGTTCTCTGTCTCTTCGATCACCCTGTGGATCGTCGTGGTCTCGACTGTTGGGCTTCCGCCGTCGTGAATCACAAGGGGACCCTCGCCCTTGCGCAGGGACCAGTCGTTGACGTACTCGATCCAGTAGTCCTTCAAGTCCCAGCTATACGTTGGCAGGGACAAGACGTTATGCGATGCCTTGAAGTCGGCATGGTACGCCGTCCAGCGGAGGTCGGCACCCGCGGTGTACATCTGTTTGATCGTGTTGCCGAGAACTGACCAGGCCGACCTGCCACGCTGCGACGATGCAAGCGTGGGCACTTGCGAGCCCAGGACAGCGCGAACCATGCCGCCTATGGCTGGGTGGGGACCAATCTCAAGCGCCATGGTGGTATCGTTGACGATCTTTCCGCTTCGTGCTGCCATGAGTGCCCCCATCATGTTGACCGCCTGGCGAGAGTGGCGGACCAAGTATTCGGGGCCGAAAATGCCATCACCTTCAACAATGCTCCCGTCGAGCGGGCACAGCACAGGCAGGGTGGGCTTGCAGAAGGTGACGCTCCGGGCGATTTCCATCAGTCCCGGAAGCATGGGGTCTAGTTGACTAGAGTGGAAGGCGTACGGGACGACCAGGGGAGTCGTCTTTGCTCCGGTGAGGGTGAGAATTGTCGTGACCTCGGAGATGGCCTCTTTGGTCCCGGCGAGAACTGTCTCGACGGGCGAATTGATGCAAGCAAACTCGATGGTGTGCCTAGCATCCCCCAGGGCGGCGGTAATCTCATCGACCGAGCCCCTAACGACAAGCATAGCATGAGTACCTGGCGTGCACATCTTCTGGAGGAGCTCGGCTCGTTTGCCCACGAGGTAGATGGTGTCGGCATCCGACAGCACACCGGCGTAGTTGAGGGCAGCGTACTCGCCGAGGCTGTGGCCCACAACGGCAGCAGGAACGATGTTCCACGATGCCCACAGCTTTCCTAATGCGATCTGAAGGCAGGTGTTTGCCAGCTGCACGGTGACAGGCGTAAATGTGTTGATATCTTGCTCCGTATCAGCTTCGATAACAGGTAGAATCGAAGAGAAGCCCAAGCTCTGGCAGATTTGGTCCAGCTGGTGTATCTCCTTGCGGAAGAACCCAACATTGGTTAGCAGCTCCTTACACATGCCGGGAAACTGTGCACCCTGACCAGTGAAGGTGAAGAGGAACTTCGGGCCACACTTAGGCCTCGTCGCGCCTGCGTTATTCTGAAGAGCTGTCTCAATCTGCGTGCACAGCTCTTCGACACGCGAGCCAGAGAGCATGACGCGGTGCTGATGATGCATGCGGCGTGCCGTGGTTGTGTACGATAACTGCCCCAAACTGACTTGGGGATTCTGCTCCAAATATCTGAGCAAGTTCCTGAGGTTGCCCTGGATAGAGCTGCCACTCTTGGCCGACACAGAAACAAGGTGAACACTTCTTGGGTCGACTTCAGTGCACTCAGGTCTGACCGGTGCGTCCTCCAACAAAATGCCCGTGTTGCCGCCCGCGGCACCAAAGTTGTTGACGATTGCTCTTCTGGGCTTGGAAGGGTCGGCACTCCTCTCCCACGGGGTCGGCTTGAAGGCGATATGCACGTTTCGATCCGCAAGGTCAGTTGGGAACTTGTGGTTGATTTTCGTCTTGATTCCGCAGTGTGGAGGAATTATGTTCTTCTGCATCATCAACAATACTTTGATGAGAGCCGATGACCCCGAGGAAGCCTCGCCGTGGCCGATATTAGCTTTTGCAGAGCCTAGGTGGAGGGATTGGTCCTTGGATCGAGCACGCGAGACCTCAGACAGCGGCGGTGCGAACGTCGACAGAACACTTGACATTTCCGTGGCGTCACCAACTTGGGTGCCCGTGCCGTGCATTTCGACGTAGCTGACCGAGTAGGGGTCCACGGTGCCCTGGTTCATGACCTTGTTGAAAATAGCACGCTGGGCACCAGCATGGGGCCGTGTGATGGACTCCGACTCAGACGAGTGGTTTGTGTAGGTATCCAAGATAACTCCCAAGATGGGGTCATTGTCGGCAACAGCATCATCAAGTCGTTTAATGATAACCGTACCAACACCTTCTCCTCGGCAATATCCATCAGCACCATCATCAAAGGTTTTGCAGTTGCCCGTTCGAGAAAGGAAGTGCCCTCGATCAAGACCGGCATGAGGATCCGGATTTGTCATGATATTAGTTCCACCGGCGATAGCTGTGTCGATGTCGCCTCTCCATAGCGCATTACATGCGATGTGTATAGCAGCCAATGCGGAAGAGCAAGCAGTATCGACCGCGTAGCTGGGACCACTGAACTTGTAGAAGTAGTTGATCCGGCCCGGGATAAATGCTCGGTTTCCACCTGGGATCAGGTATGTATCGGTATCTTGGGTGCTGTTCGTTTCGGCCCAGTCGTTTGCCGTCACACCATAAAACACACCAACTCGGTCAGGCCGGGTAGAGGGCGTAGAATCATTAACGGTACCGGACTGCTCGATAGCTTCATACACGGTCAACAATGCAAGCCGCTGTGCCGGGTCGATCTGCGGCGCCTCCCGAGGTGAGATGTTAAAGAATCGTGCGTCGAACAAGCCGGCATCGTCGATCCAGCAGCCCCATGGAACTGCACCCGTGTTCTTCTTCT
Organism: Diaporthe vaccinii; assembly: GCA_039880775.1. NCBI lineage: Eukaryota > Fungi > Ascomycota > Sordariomycetes > Diaporthales > Diaporthaceae > Diaporthe > Diaporthe vaccinii. The sequence goes on from JBCEDN010000003.1 coordinate 820,353, forward strand.
TCAGAGTAGGATCGACGTGGGTATTTAAATCCCACCGGCGCGGTGGGACAGACTTGTGCACATCCATGCCTTGGTAAAGAATATCCCAGAAAGCCTCGACCGAGTTCGCACCACCGGGAAAGCGCCCGGACATGCCAATGATAGCAAGCTTGGGGGTCTTAGGATTGGGAGGCGGAGTCTCGGGAAATTTGGACTGCTGGGCTGCTGGCGATGCTGGAGGGACCATCAATGAGGCCAGCGGTGTCGGCTTGAGCGTGTTATATACAAGTCGGTCGACCGTCGTAGCAATGGGAATCATCTCAAATGACTTTGGGTTCACAGCCCGGATATGGGCCTGCAATTGATCCAGAAGGTTGGAAAACCTCATCGGCTGAGCCGCGATGGCATCCACAGCAATCTTCAGGAGGCCAGCAAAATCAGGAGCCTTGGCTGTAGCACCGGTGCTTAACAGGAACGTGATATGCTCGGAGCGCTCAGTGCCACAATCCAAGCCCAGGCCTTCAACGATTTCGTCGATGTCGGCTTTCGTGTACAGGTGTGGGGCATGGAGCGGTGCATAGACGGGAAGTCTCCTGGATTTGATGCCTCTAAATTCCTCCGATTCAACCAGCCTTGCTAGTGAGCTCGGAGACCCGCTCACAGTGATGGCGTTCGCGCAAGAGGCGCTGATATATGGTCTTGCTGTCAGAGGTAGGGCCTAATTTCACCCAAAAGCGCCAAGTCAGTAAGCATGAAATATTTCTAGAGGATATGTGAATACCCACCGTTCGTTCACAGTACTTGCTCAGGGCTTCAAAAGGCGCAGTGAATCCACTGCAAAGCATGGCCCAGCTGCCATCAAGTTCCTCTTGTGATGTTCGAGGGACAAGCCGTTTTGCCATCTCACTGGCCTTCAAGCCTGTTCGAAATGCTGCTTTGACGGCCTCGACGGCCCTAGGGATGAGATCCAGCGTGTTGCGGCTGGAGCACACAGCAGCAGAAGGTAAACCTCCAAGGCAGAGTCCGAGAGCTATAAAATGTCCATCATGATACAAGGTGTCTGCTTGGCTGATTTCATAAGAAGATGAATTAGTTCTTACGTCTTTATGACAGGCAGCTGGTAGCTAACACTAAACAAAAGTTTTCTTACCTCATAAAAATTGCAAGCTCATATATGCATCTGACTGCCGTGTCGATGGCAAGACATTGTTTGCCACCGGCTTGGCTCGATAGAATCAGGTCATTGAAACTGGTAAATCGTGGAATATCATTCCTGACATCGACAGGCAGCTTCCAGATCTCCTTGCGAACCGCATCGTATGACTTCACAAAGAAGTCCTCAACGACTGGATTGGTCCGAATCTGAAAAAGCTCTTTCCAAGACGACGACAAGTCGCACGTCTGGTCGCCAAATATACACAGCTTAAGATTTGCCATGATCCAATCTTTCTTGGATGGTTTCCAGGATCAGAAAGCGATCAACGCGACAAAGTCTGACCTCTGGACTGTGGTGGATAGGTTCAGTTGGGCTTGCAGAGCGAGATGAAAGGAAAGAATACAAGAATGGGATGAGAGAGACGGGGTTCCCTCTTTGTTATTTAGAGTCTCCAAGACTGGACGCCTTGATCTGGGAACGAGGCCACGGGCTATAATCCGGGCCAACCCCGACTATGTTTCCCGGCACCGGGACGAGAGCCGTGCCCTCAGCGGTCAGGACCACCGGATGCACCTGATTTCATGTGTGAGGGTCACAATCATACGTGAGTTTGATCTCGATCCTTTGATTCACATAGATGATAGATTTCTACGCTCTGACCTTGGAAACGCCTTGTCCCCGATGCTGGCAGCCACAAACCCAAGCCAATCAGCCAATCGGACAAGGCCTCGGGAAACCCTGCCGAAGGATACATGCAGACTCGGGCCAGCGCAACTGCCTCGGCTTTACACTTTTCTCACAGGGTGAATTATAGAGGGGCACAGATGCAAGATTACCCGACATATTCTTTCCGGATTCCACTCAGCCATATCCATATGCTGTCGGGTGTGGTTAATTATGATGTGATGCGAGCATCGCAACCAACTCCTCGGGTCCGCTGTGAAACCAGACCCCTGGCATTACTTGATTTACACTAGTGCAGGGCAGCAACTCAAGTAAACAAGGCAGGCGCGATCTTATTCGGCTGTCCTTCGGGGACTATCTTGTTTCAGCCTTATCCAGCCAGGGACATCTTATCATCGTCACCAGCACGACGAGATGGAAATTCCCGCCACTATCACGCCGGCGTAGAGATCTCTTGTACAAAAGCCATGTGGTGTAAGGGTAGCAGTCTAGATAGACATCCCATCTGATGCCGAGGTCCTACAGTAGACACCATCCAAAATCTAGATATACGGTCTCGTGCAGGCCATTGATCTGCCTTCATATATCTACGATCCCAAGTTTGTTATTGATATTCATGACACTCGGGCTTTGTCAAAAGTCAATCACACATTACCTTCTAGAGTCCAATAGACTTCACCGCGCTGTGTACTCTGCCAAGGAGCAGTCTGGTGAGCCGTGCGGTACGCGTATTAGTACGGTCTAGATACCTACCAAAGATGGCGGAGTACGATTCCATTGCCATCACGGGTCTGTCGTGCAGGCTTCCTGGCGAAGGCGACACCCTCGACAATTTCTGGCAATCGATTTGTGCGGGCAAGTGTAAGTACACACTCTTTTTTTCCCCTGAGCAATTCTTCTGATAAGGCTAATCCAATTTCCAGCGGCATGGAGCGACATACCCCGAGAGCGGTTCAACATGGACGCTTTCTGGTCGCCAAACAAAAGGCGCAGCACAAGCGTCGCACAAGGAGCACATTTCATGCGAGATGACCTCTCCAGATTTGACGCTGGGTTTTTTGGCCTGCCCAAACACGATGTCGACGCCATGGACCCCCAACAGCGAATCATGATGGAGGTGGCCTACGAGGCTCTGGAGCGGGCCGGTCTTCCGCTTCATCAGCTTGCTGGGACGCGAACGGGGGTGTTCATGGGAAATACCACAACCGACTATCGCGATATGATATGCAGAGACCTGGACAACGCGCCCCAGTACACATTCACTGGAACATGCCCAGCTTCGATAGCCAATAGAATTTCCTGGCTGTGGGACTTGCGAGGCCCGTCTTTTCCGATCAACACGGCCTGCTCATCCAGCATGGTTGCGCTGCACATCGCGTGTCAGAGTCTTCGGACAGGCGAGTCCGACATCGCGATTGTGGGAGCCAGTAACTGCCTGCTGAACCCCGAGATGTTTATCTTCCTGTCCAACCATGGCTTTCTCTCGCCTGACGGGAAGTGCAAGAGCTTTGACGCTTCTGCCGATGGCTACGGCCGAGGCGAGGGATTCGGCTGTATCATCCTCAAGCGTACCAAGGATGCCGTTGCCGCAGGCGACCCCATCAGGGCAATCATCCGCGGGACAGGCACCAACCAGGACGGTCGAACCAAGGGACTCACGATGCCTAGTGCAGAGGCGCAAAAGGCCCTGATTGAGGAGGTCTACTTCAATGCCGGCTTGGACTTCAGCGCGACAGCATATGTTGAAGCTCATGTTCGTCCCTATCTTTCACTTCCAGAATTATGGGTTCCTGTGTGCTGACTAGGGTTATTTACTTACAGGGTACCGGTACCAAGATTGGTGATCGCGAAGAAATGGCAGCTCTGGCAGCTACTATAGGCTCATCGCACAGCACAGAGAACAAATTGATAGTGGGCTCTGTGAAATCAAATGTCAGTCAATTTATATTCCGGAAACTACCTTTGTCTATCACCACGTTCTAATTCCTCGTGTCACCTAGATTGGCCATCTCGAAGCCGCCGCTGGCGTCGCCAGTATCATCAAGGCAGTGCTCATGCTCGAGACCGGCTTGATACCTCCGAGCATTCATTTCAACACGCCCAACCCAGAGATTCAATGGGACAAGTGGAACGTGAGGGTCCCAACAGAACTGACCGGGTGGCCCACGGATGGTGTGCGCCGCATCAGCGTCAATTCCTTTGGCTACGGCGGAGCCAACGCACATGCGGTCCTGGAAGACGCACATCATTATTTGAAGGCCAGATATCACACCCCAAGCCGGCAGATCTCAAACGGCGTCAACGTGACGAATGGTGTAAATGGCACGAATGGTATCAATGGCACGAACGGAGTCCATGGCACGAATGGAGTCAATGGAACCCACGACGTCAATGGCACAAATGGGCCGAAAGACGCGAATGGCTCTGTGGCTAAAACAACAGTCCACCGGCCTGGAAACCATCGTCACACGCCTCGTCTGTTTGTCTGGAGCGCACAGGACAAAGATGGACTAAAGAGAATAGAGGAGAAGCTTGCGCAGTACGTCCTAAAGATCGCGCCAGAATACCAGAGTGACAGCCCGCATGTCAAACACAAGACTGGGAAGCTCATGGCCGATCTGGCTTACACACTTGGCGAGCGAAAGTCACAGCTCCAGTGGAAGACGTATGGGATTGCCGAGTCACCAAGAGACCTCATCGCCTCCCTGAGCGACAGCGATGATGAGTCGCGTGCTCCTGTGGTCAAGTCCTCCAGAGTCCCCCGGGTGGGCTTCGTGTTCACAGGCCAGGGCGCCCAGTGGCCACGGATGGGAGCAGAGCTCATGGCCTACAAGGTCTTCAGGGAGAGCATCGAGGCGGCCGACAATTACCTCCAAAAGTCACGTGGATGCCCCTGGTCGGTGGCTGAAGAGCTGCTCAAGTACAAATCGACGTCACTGATCAACCAAGCCCTGTACAGCCACACACTCTCTTCCATCCTGCAAGTCGCTCTTGTGGAGTTGCTCAAGTCTTGGAACATATTGCCTACTTCCGTCGTGGGCCATTCAGGCGGCGAGATCGCTGCCTCATACGCTGCTGGTGGGCTCAGCAAAACCGATGCCTGGAAAGTTGCCTACTACCGGGGCTATGTCGCGTCCAGGATGAAGCTCAAGGCCCCTGAACTCAACGGCGCGATGATGGCCGTTGGCCTGTCACACGAGGTATCGGAGCAATGGATTTCCAAGGTTACAGATGGGAAACTGGTTGTTGCCTGCATCAACTCTCCAACCAGCACCACCATTGCGGGAGACAGTGCCGGCGTTGACCAGCTTCTCAGCATGCTCCAAGCTGCAGGAATTTTCGCGAGGAAATTGATGGTCGATACTGCATATCACTCGCACCACATGGAGATCTTGGCAGATGAGTACCACTCCTTGATTTCCGATATCAAGCCAATCGCTGCTCCCGCAGGTAGTTGCACCATCTTCTCGACCGTCACCGGCGGCGCGATTGAGCCCGCCCAGGTCGGTCCCGACCACTGGTCTGCCAGTATAACGGCGCCTGTCCAGTTCTGCAACGCGATCCATGAAATGGTCCGCCCGATGAGCGGCCAGAGGAGAGAGCAAGAGAACGCTATAGATGTTCTGCTCGAGCTCGGCCCGCACTCGGTACTGCAGGGCCCTTCGACCCAGTCCCTGAAAGCACGCGGCATCACAAATATTCCTTACTACTCTGTTCTGACACGCAACTTCAACGCCATCGATACCGCCATGAATGCCGCCGGCGCCCTGTTCACTCAGGGTTGCCAGGTGAACATCCGAGAGGTGAACGGCGACGGCGATGTGCATTTCGCCAGCCCTCTCGTTGATCTCCCAACTTATTCGTGGAACCACTCGCAGAGATTCTGGCATGATTCTCGAGTGGACAGTGAGTTCCTTGCCAGAGACGCGCCCAAGCCTGGCCTTCTGGGCGCTCCCAGCCCGTCTTCCACAGAAGGCGAGCGGCTCTGGAAGGGTTTCCTCCGACTCTCTGAAGCCTCATGGATCTCCGACCACATGATTCAGGGTTCTATAATCTACCCTGGAGCGGGATACATCGCCATGGCCATTGAGGCGGCCGCCCAGATTGCCGACCAAACCCGCCGAATCGCCTCATTTAACCTGCGAGATATCCAGCTAACTGCAGCTGGCATAATGTCCCAGGACGCCGACCTGGAGTGTATGGTCCAACTTCGACCGCACATGGCCGGCACCAGAGACTCAGTGTCAACATGGGCACAGTTCACCGTAACGACGTCTCCAGACGGCAAGTCCTTGGTGAAGAATTGCTGTGGTCTGATGATGATCGAGTACGAGCCTGCGGAGGGGACCGCCGCGAGTCGTGAGAGGAGTCTGGAGCACCTATCTCTGAAGGCGCAGTACGACGAGGCGCAACAAATGTGTGCCACTCGCCTCGACCCGGACGCCTTCTATGCTGACATGCGGTCTTGGGGCCTTGAATACGGTCCCGCCTTTACCAACGTATGCGAAGCTCGGAACCGAGACGGCCAGGCCGTAGGCGGCGTGCGGCTTCCTGAGATCCCCATCCCAGGCGTCACTGGCCGCCCCTATGTCATCCATCCGGCGACGCTGGACGCCGTATTCCACCTGGCTTTTGCGGCCGTCAAGGGAGGCAGTTACGATCCTAAAACAGCAATGGTTCCTAAGTCCATCGATGCAGTTACCATCTCGGCCAGCATCCCTTACCAGGCCAACACAGTCCTTCCGGGATTTGCTAATGCTAACCGACACGGCATGAACGAGCTCAATGCCGACATTTTCATGTTCGACGATGAAAAAAAGGGCACAAGCATAACTGTTGAGGGCTTCCTCTGTACTGAGATCGCCGGCGCGTCGTCTTCAAGCAGCGTTAAGTCGCTTACCAGTAAACTGTCGTGGAAGCCCGCGATTGAACTTCTTTCACGGAAGGAACTATACTCTGTCCTATCTGGATTTCCTACGGGCGAAGCCACATTGGTTGAGGTGAGTGTCGATTGTTCTCTCCCTGGTTCTTGGGAGACGATGCTGCCCGCTAGTCGGCCAGAGGTTATTCACTTACTAACCAAGACACTGTACCTGTGCAGTACCTCGAATTGATGCACCATTCGAATCCCGCGTTGTCTGTCCTTGAAGTCGCCGCAGATACAAATGGTTTGACGTTTCAGCAAGCCGATGTAGCGAGACTAGCTAAGACATGGGACGTGACAACGGCCGTACTCAACGAGCCACTGAAGGATGACAGTATCGCGCGACAGGAATCACTCAAGGTCCTTGATTTCAGACAGGATGTCCCTGGTGATGTTTCCAAGGACCGATACGACATAATTTGCGTGTCAAACGCTGCCCTCAGCCTTTATGCCGACGAGACAGCCGAGGCAGTCGGGCGCATATGCCAGGCCGTGAAGCCAGGAGGTTCACTGTGCTTTCTAGCAACGAGCAGCATGCTGTGCAGCCTACGACCCGTGCTGGAATCCAGCCACATGCAGAAGTCAATGCTCCACATACCCGCGGCAGACAAAGGTCCTGGTCTAGCTATCGTCAAGAAGGGCGATATCAGCAGCACAAATGGCACTTCGAGTACGTTGAACAACGGGACGAATGGGACCAACGGGACCAACGGGGCACTGCCAGGGCGGGACATCACTGTCCTGTTAGCTTCTGACCCGACCGCGATGGCGTTGACGGTGGCTGTAAATCTCATCTCTCGCCTCCAGGAGCATCACTACAAGACACGGGTGTTCCGCTGGGGTTCAGATGTGTCAGATCTCGCAGGCAGGAAATGCATCTCGCTGCTCGAGGTCGGGAAGCCTCTCCTCCGAGACTTGGCTGCAGACGATTTTGAGCCGCTGAAGAAGCTGATCCTCGAGGCCAAGAGCCTGTTCTGGGCCACGGTGCTGAATGATCCCAGTACCGCCCTGATCGACGGTCTTGTGCGAGTTGTCCGGAACGAGACGCCGGGGCTGGATGTGCGTGTCTTCCATGCGGAGGAACTGTCATCCCACCCTGCGCCAGCGAACTTCCTTGCCGGCCTGATGTCGAGAGCATTCCTCTGGACCGGTGTGGACAACGAGTTTCAGGTCAAGGGCGACGTTCTGAATATCTGCCGCGCGGTGGAAGACACGGAACTCAATGAAGAGATCGATGGCCTGCTTCCTGGGGCGACCAAAACAATCACGAAGGTCCCTTTGGGGCAAATCAAATACCCTGTGAAGCTCAGAGTGCAGTCTCCCGGTATGTTGAGCTCGGTATGCCTGGAGCCAGATGAGTCGGCCGAGGCTGAGCTTGAGCCGGACTTTGTTGAGATACAGACCAAGGCCTCGGCCTTGAAGTAAGTGCCTTCAATCTCCCAAACCAGCCCGAATTAGACAGGATTTCTGACATTCATTTTCTAGCTTTCGTGAGATTATGGTTGCTATGGGACAGATGACCGACACGGCACTCGGGTTGGAAGCCGCTGGAGTGGTCCGTCGTGTTGGGTCCTCAGTGAGTAAATTCAAGGTTGGCGACAGAGTAATGATGTCCGGACACGGCGCCCACAGGACCTTCCACCGAGTTCCAGCCAGCTTCTGCGCCCTGATACCAGAGGGCATGTCTTTCGAGCTGGCGGCGAGTATCCCCGTTGTACACGCCACTGCGTGGAACGCGCTGGTGCGGGTGGCTAAGGTCCAGAAGGGTCAGTCGATCCTCATTCATGCAGCAGCGGGTGGTGTTGGCCAAGTTGCCTGCCAGATTGCGTTGCACTACGGCATGGAAGTCTTCGCCACGGTCTCCTCGGAGGCCAAGAAGAAGTTGATCATGGAACAATATGGCATCCTCGAGGACCACATCTTTTACTCGCGAGACACCAGCTTTGCCAAGGGAGTTAAGCGAATGACCAAGGGCCGTGGAGTGGACGTCGTCCTCAACTCGCTTGCGGGGGAGGCTCTCCGCCAGACATGGAATTGTATTGCGCCTTTCGGACACTTCGTCGAAATTGGAATCAAGGATGTTCTCAACAATACAGGCCTAGACATGCGGCCCTTCTTGCAGGACGCTACTTTCACCTTCTTTAACCTCAGGCATGTGGAAGAAAGTCGACCCGATCTGATGGCTATTATTCTTGAGGGCGCATTCGAGTTTATCCACCGTGGCATCACGCGGCCCGTCCAGCCCTTGGTCAGCTACCCCATCTCCGAGGTGGAGGATGCACTGCGGCTCATGCAGACAGGCAAGCACCTGGGAAAGATCGCACTGACATGGGGGAGCGACGACGAGGTGCCCCTTATCCCTCGTGGCCACCGCGCTCCCAAGCTCTCAGCCGAAGGCGTATACCTACTCGTTGGCGGTCTGGGTGGACTCGGACGCAGTCTGGCGACCAAGCTCGTCGGCCTCGGTGCCCGCAAGCTGTGCTTCCTCTCGCGCTCTGGTGCCGGCTCGACAGACGCACAGTCTCTGGTCCAGAAGCTCGAACAACAGCAAGTCCAAGTGTGTGTCTACAAGTGCGACGTCGGCGACGAGGTTTCTGTCGTCAGTGCAATCAGCCGCTGTACGCGGGAGCTGGGCAAGATCCGAGGGGCGTTCCAGTGCGCAATGGTGCTCCGTGACGGCTTGTTCGTCAACATGACACACCAGGCCTGGGTCGAGAGCACGCGGCCCAAGGTCCAGGGCAGCTGGAACCTGCACTCGCACCTCCCAGACGACCTGGACTTCTACATCACCCTCAGCTCCTTCACCGGCGTCTTCGGGAGCCGCGGCCAGGGCAACTACTCGGCCGCCGGCGCCTACGAGGACGCGCTGGCGCACCACCGCCGGTCCCTCGGGCGCCGCGCGACGACCATCGACCTCGGCCTGATGCGCGACATCGGCGTGCTGGCCGAGACGGGGATGACGGACAACTTCCGGGAGTGGGAGAAGCCGTACGGCATCCGCGAGGCCGAGTTCCACGCCCTCATCGAGAGGGTCATCGACCGCGACACGGCCGCCGCCTTCCCGCCACAGGTCGTCACCGGCCTCGCCACGGGCGGAAGCGCCAGCGCAGCCGGCATCACCACGCCTTACTACCTGGACGACCCTCGCTTTTCCATCATGGCCCGAACCGGCCTGCACGACTGTGGCGCCTCGGCAGCAGGCAGCGGCGACGGTGCTCCCGCCCACGCACTCATCAGCCAGGCCAAGACCTTCCAGGAGGCAGCTGGTGCGGTGCTGGAGGCGCTGGTGAAGCAGGTGGCCAGGATGCTCCAGACGGACCCCTCCGAGGTCGACACCAGCAGGTTTCTGCATACGTACGGCTTCGACTCACTCGTTGCGGTTGAGATTGTCAACTGGGTTATGAAGGAAACGAAATCAGTCATTACGGTCTTTGATGTGCTCGCTGGCGTGCCTATTACAACTCTCTGCAACAGGATTGCTTCTAAGTCTTCTGCCCTACCCAAGGAACTGGTTCCGGTGTGATGGTTTCTAGAACTGGTGTCTCATTTTATTGTTATGGGTTTTATGACTTTGATGTACTGTACTAAGAGCCTCGATGAATTTACAGAGAAAGATTACCTAGAGATTTGTCCGGTACTGAAACACTTCGATTGAAAGCTGTAACCTATGGAAGAATTAAAAGTGATGTCGGTCTCTCTTTTCGTCTAATACATAAACAAAATTATTTGTCAATAGTTGAGGACAATGCCCGTAACAAGACGTGTCCGAGACCGTCCTCGCAGTTTCAAATTTAGTAGACGCATGTAGTAAGCCATTGTCGAGTACCTTGTATGGGTTCTCCCCCCCCCCCTGCAGACCAGATGGCCATGAAGAAGCCTGATAGCAAGACTGATATCCTCTAGGGGTAGGAGCCATTTGTTCCTGGCCAGAAACATGATCAGTCCCATGAATGTAGCCGCGATCTCATAATATATAATTCTGTACCCTACAACATTTATAGACGGCACGCCGCCGCCAATGCGTTGAAAATGGGAGAGTTTTATTGCAGCCCAGAAACACATGATATATCAGGTTTTTTGACTTGATTTACTTGAATTCCAGTGTTCACTTGGGTAATCTAATAATATGAGAGGTGAATATGATACAGACCAACAATGTGCCCTTAGAGGCTTCCCATCCATGCCAGGCCCTCTTCCATTGAAACGATGCCACTCCCTAGAATTCATCCTGACTGCGAACAACCAATGCTAGGTCGGCTGCATCAAAGACCTTAGCCTGTCTTGATGTACGGACCAACCCTTGGAAATTTCCAAGGCATACTTCCGGACTTGTGGTATTTCTCCTCCACGAGATCGAGCACAGCTGAGTCCCTCATAATCGGTGCCAAGGCCCTTGCGACTAATGGGGCTCCAAACCACGGCATCACGTACCGGGACACAAGTTCGACAATCCAACTTGGCCAGCACATCATTCGGCACGAATTCCCAGAGGTCGACAAGCAGAGGTTTGCACGCTCGTACCTTTGTTGCTGGTATGACTCAAAGGCCAGTGAGATTGCTTCCGTTGACGTGTCCTCGCCGAGCTTCCGCAGCTCGTTCGTCAAGACAACGGCGGACTCGATGCCGGTGTTGATTCCCAAGGCCACGTACGGTGTCATCTTGTGTACCGCATCCCCGAGCAGTGCGATTCGTCCCTGGTGCCACTTGGATATGATGCCTTCTTCCAAATCGACCAGCTTGGTATATTGCGCCGTCCTCCGCAGATCGCTGATGCGAACGGATCTATCCGAGGTTAGAGGAACGTCGGCATACTTGTCCAGCAACTCCGCCTCTTGCTCCTTGCTGTAGCGGGACCACCTCTGGGTTGGACCATCTCTTTTGACGAAGACGAACCAATATGTGCTTTCCTCCCCTACGAAAGCCAATGCCGAATCACCGTGCCCATGGGTGGTAACAATGTCTCCAACACGCAAGCCAGGAAGTGTAGGCCCTATCCCGTACACCGCCTTGAACTCAGCCGTGAAAGGCATTGTCTCTTTGTCTTCGTTGAACAGCTGCCGGCGCACCTGACTGCGCACCCCGTCGGCGCCAATGAGTACGTCGCCCTCGTAGCTCGTACCGTCGTCGCAACGGACCTTGACGCCTTTGTCATCCTGCTCGATGCTTACGATCTCCTTGTTGGTCAAAATTCTTTCGGAGCGCCGGGGAGCGTTGTCGTAAAGCAACTTTACGAAATCCTTCCGACTGAACAACTGGAAACGGTGACCATGACTAGGGTTTGCATCAGGTCAGCTTGTGGTCATCAGAAATTTTGGTGCCGCATCTTACTTCGCTTCAATGCGGTCGTGCATATTGTTCTCTTGCAAGAGAGTGCCATCGGGGGCCAGGAAACAAGACCGATTAAGGTTGGTCTTGATTTTGTTTGCTTCGTCCAGGAGCCCGAGCTGGTCAAGAATGCGTACACAATGAGGCCAGAGCCCAAGGGTGTTGCCCTCCGGGATGACGACCTCAGGGCGCCTCTCGAGGATGACAAAGTCATGCAGCCCTGCTTGCTCGAAGGTGTGTGCAAGTGTGAGGCCCGCAGGGCCAGCCCCAACCACCAAAATACGCATGCTCACACACTGAAGAATAAAGGCTTGGAAGTATCTGTTACCCTCACTTGGTCACCCTGGAGTATCACACGTCAATATAAACACTACGTGCTTGAGATTGGTATACAAGGAGCTTATAGACACAGGTAGAATCAAAGCAAGCCAATTCCGAGCAATTCTATAATGGGGACTTCCTGTCTTTTATTCGGATCTCCCTCTCTCATTGTCGTCTCAGCAGGAAGTCATCGCACAGCCGAGCATAGGTATGACCAAGCTCCGATTGGATCGCCCCTAAGCTGACAGTAAACTTTCAAGTCGGGCTGGCTGCAGTCACGGCCGGGTCGAATGAATCCTGTGACGGCGTTAACGAGATCCAGCCGACCGTGCACGCCGATTTAGAGTTGGACCCCTGAGGATTGGTAGCCAATCGGGGATCACGAACACCCAAAGCTTACAGGCGGGATGTTCGGAGCCGACCTCCTCATAGTAGGTCAGCCAAGCTCCAGGTTAGGTTACCCATACGTATTACTTCCGAGTCGTCGGACTTGCTCCCCGAGGCTGCGCGTTGTCGGGATCGGGTCAACAATGGGTGTTGCCCGTAGAGTCGATTATATCATTCTTCCACAATAGTCGCTCTGGCTGGATTTTCAAGTGGCAAGCCATCATACCAAGGCTAGGAGGGCAGGCATTGAACCTGAATGGAACGGGTGCAATGAGTTGGGGGAAGGGGGGTGGGGCAGAATGTTAGAGAGAAGGAAAGAGAGGCTTACTGCCAGCAACTACAAACACTTGAGTTTGGCTGTCACGAATGACACAAATGAATGACGGGCCTGAGACGGCCTCGGTGTTTTGGAGGTTCTAGGCTGTGCTTCACTAACCTGTATCGCCGTCATTTAAATCTGATGTCTTTCTCTATGTCCTCATTAGTGTAATATTTTGTTTTCTATGGATCGGATCCTGCATTTTTAGATTTCTGGGGGACTGGTACAATGAGTACCATGAGCATAAATAGTGAATGTATTGAGCATCAAAGCTAATCTGAGCTGGCAGGCATCAAAAACAAGCGAAAGGAAATCAATACGAATAGAGAATACAAAAACGTAAAATGAGGAGAAGACAAAAGAGAAACAACGCCCAGGGTAAACATTGAGATAATTACGGGCCCAGAACAACAGTTGGAAGGTCTGTTATCCCACTAACGATCGCTCATAAGGTACCACGAGAGACTGAAAACTATCCACATCCCGCTGCCTAATAGCCTTAGATTGAGTCATGCCATCCTGTTTCAATGCAGGGCCGTCACCGAATGCGAGCAAAAACCTCCTGGGCATGAGCCCAAATCTTTTTGTCAACGCCCCGTTTTCTGAAATCCGCAAGGACTTTCTCATTGTTGATGGAATCGCCGTTCTCGTTGAGCAAGAAAATACCGCCCTTGGTCTTCTCAGCCTTCTCCATGCCTGCAGCGAGAGGGACCACGCCATTGTCGACGCTGTATCGCGCACTGGTAGCGGTGAACAAGCCCCTCTGACCTGCCTCATTGATGTCCCTGGCGAAGAGACCGACCACCGGCGCTACTAGGTAGCGAATCACCATCCCACGGATTCCGCTGCTGATGCGGTAGAACAGCGGAGTGGCCACGAGCCCAGGGAACTGGTGCGCAAAGCTGATGCGAGGGTTCTCAGACGCCATATGTTCCATCGACAGAGTCATCATTGTGGCACAGTGAGCCATGCTGGTGGGGACCGAAAAGCTCTTTGGTTTTTCCAGGGACAAGTCGTCCTCGTCGATCGGGCCCTCTCGCCCTCCCGCAAGAATATTCACGACACGTGGGCGGCGGGACTCATTGAGAAGAGGGAGTAGGGCCTGGGTAATCCGAGTGCGGGAGTAATACCGCGTCGTCATACTAGCATCAAGCCCCTCGCTGGTGTCTATAACGAAATATGAGTACATGGCAACATAATCCTGAGATTTTGCCGGGGCATGAAATACCTTGTCTCCCATCCATCGAAAAAAAGCCTACGGACATGAAGAGCAAGTCTAGTGAGGATTCCTTGGATTTGACGATTTCGGCCACCTTTGCGGCGTCCTTGACGAGCGAGACATTCTTCTCGATAATTTCGTATTTGCCACGGGGGTTCAGCTCGCGCAATTCGTCTGCAATTGGGGCCGCGGTAGCTGCATTGCGGGCAACAAAATAGACTCGAGGCTCCGCGGCGTGCTGCGCGAATTGCTTGAGGACCCCAAGACCAATACCGGAGGTTGCGCCTACAAACAGGGCGACATTAGGCCCTTTCACGCTCGAGAGGCGGTTGTTTGAACTAATCATAGATTGGAGATCAACCATGTTCGCGGTTGTCGCAGAAACGCGAGTTTCTGCAGCTGCGATAAAGGGCGTAACGGGATTATGGAGTGGATCACAGCGCGTTGGGGATTGTCACAAGATTCTGGTCTGGGAATCCATTTAAATCACAGCCTGTGTATAGGTGCATGCAGTGACTTTCAGGTGAGCTTGGTTGGATGCCGGAGTTGCTCGCAACTCCGACGTTCCCTCAGTCCTACGGCATAAGCACCTAGCAAGCTGCGGTCACACTCGGCCGAACCGGGGTGTCGAGCTCTGCTTGGCATCTCCTTGCGAGCGTTACTCGCCCCGATTACTGGAAGGGTAAGTCCTTATGTCCTTGTTTCGCCGCGGCCCAGACCGCGGCCCGAGTGGGGCTCTCCGTGGTGATCGGGTGTTTAATGGAAATACCCGATTAGGTTTTGCTTCGTAACAACGAGTACATCTGCCTGCATGAACCGTCGCCGTCGGGGTACCAAATGGCAATGCCCGATTAGCTCCGGTTCATATCACAGAGCTCCCACATGAGACGAACCTAGATTGGGCGTGCGCCTGACCGCACGTGGGGGCACAGCTCGATTACTATCTCGAACACGTATGCTCATATCATGGTGTAACTACCTAGGGTCGGTACTTGTATGTATACAGCGAGCTGGTGGTAGGTCAACCACCAACAATGATAATAACCCGGATATGAGCGCCGGGCTGTTGCGGTTAAACGAGTGTATATATTCGTAAACGTCGGGTTAGGGGTCAATGTCCATAACACGAAGAGAATAGAAATATAAGATCTGGATCTAGAAATGTGAACTACCACATTTATACCAGGTCTGACTCTAGGATTTATCATCTCAGTATTTCAAGAGCGGTAGTACGTTCGTGACATACATCAAGATGGATCGAGTTCTTGCCGTCTTCGAAAACCATAAACTCGCATCATTTGCCGTCTTGCTTGGTCTCGCGCTGCTTTTGGAAGCATGGCTGCGTCGAGATCGCAGGCTGGATTCGATACCAGGACCCGCCGGTTATCCGCTGATCGGCCTCGGTCTATTCCTACCATTTCATACTCCATCCCTCTTCTACGACTGGGCTCTCAAGTATGGTGATATCTTCAAAGTCCGCGTGGGCTGGTACAATCTCGTCTTCATCAACACACCGCGAGCTGTGCAGGAGATTCTAGAGAAACAGGCCGTCTCAACTTCCTCCAAAGCTCCTTCGCCAATGAGCCATGACATCGTAACTTCTGGAAAACGCATGCCGACAATGCCCTACGGGCCCCATTGGCGTGCTCAGCGGTCCGTGGTGCGCGTTATGACTTCGGTGCCCATGACGGCAACCTTTCAGCCGAGCCAGGAGTACGAGGCAAAACAGCTCCTCTTTGACCTCGCCACCAAAAATGAGAATCAGCGCAACTTCTACGAACACATGCGTCGCTATGCTTTCAGCATTATCATGACAAATACGTTCGGCGAGCGGGCCAAGACCCTAGACCACCCGGACGCCGTGAATGCAATGAAGATTCAGGATATACTCCGAGACACTTCGAAGCCGGGAGCGTTTCTTGTCGATGATATCCCTCCGCTTCAACGCCTTCCTAAGTGGCTACAACCCGGCCACACAAAGGCAAAGAAGGCTGCTCAGCAGGTTTTTGACATGAGAATGGCGCTCTGGCGGCGGTTGGAGAAGAAGGTCGCGGATGGCACAGCTCCTCATTGCTATGCCCGCGAGATTATCGAGAAGAAGGAATCTTGGTACGCTGCAGGGCTGGACGATGAGGACCTGGCCTGGGTGGGCGGTGGGCTTGTCGAAGCTGGCTTTGGAACGACCGCCATCGCGTTGAACACACTGGCTCTTTATCTCATGGCCAACCCACAAGCCCAAGAAATGGCTCATGCGGAGCTCTCCCATGTCGTCGGTCCGGACCGCTTGCCCACATTCAGCGACATGAATAACCTGCCTTACATCCGCGCCTGCGTCAAGGAGGTCTTAAGGATCAACCCAATGCTCATCCCGGGCGTACAACACTTCACAGATGCCGACATAGTGTACCAAAACCATGTCATCCCCAAAGGGACTGTACTTGTCACCAACACATCCTTCCTGAATTTCGATCCCAGCCGCTACGACGATCCATTCAACTTCAAGCCGGAGCGTTTCCTCAACCATAAGCTATACAGTTCCGAATACGCGGCAATGAGCGACCCGTACGCGCGTGACCACTTCATTTTCAGCGCCGGGAGGAGGACGTGTCCAGGCGCGCGCCTCGCCGAGAACTCACTGGACATTGCCCTTGCTAGCATCCTTTGGGCTTTCCAAATTCGACCGCCACTCGTGAACGGGTTCGAGGCACCCGTCGTTGCCGACAACAGCGCGTTCCAGCCTGGGCCGTTTCATATCCCAAAGCCTTTCAGCGCTAGGTTCGTGCCACGGGATGATGTAAAACTCAAAGTTATCAAGGAACAATGGGCTACTGCGATGAGGGATGGCTATGAGTTGAGAGGAATACCAGTGGACCTCGATGGTATGGTCAAAGACTAAGGTTGCAGCAACTCCCCGCACGGTTCTATGGATGAGAACTGACAACTCGTTGAAACTTCTCTACGGGGGAGCCTCTTGGAGCGATACTCCAGACAGTTTGGGGGGGGGGTTTCGTAGGGAAGTGTATCATGACTTGCGAGCAAACCTACCTCTAGCAGGGCAATCACTGGTGCCTTGAATATAGTTCGCGTTTCTTCACGGTTGGAAAAGTCGTTAAATCGTGGAAATAACATGTCTGTAGCGCTGGTAAATCAAAAGTATTGGAGTCTCAAGTTCCTGGCCACCTCGGCGTCCCGCTGCGGCAATCTGAAACAACTTTTCACCGATGACTTCATAGGCTAACCATGCCGGCTTTGAAGAGCAGGACTCGAAGGATTCATACTTTTGCTTTTGCTCTCTATTCGTTTTAGAATCCGTCTTTCGGTCCCGCCGCTGTTGGAGGACAAGTGTGAAAGGGGAAACGGACGCTTGCAGGTTCAAGACCTCGAAAGGGAAATGCAAAATAGGTAACAGGAAAACATTATTTCGAAACAATTAGGGATGATCAGCTTTAAGCAAGGTGAATTTGACAAGAATATATATTATGGACCCGGATCGTATTCTGCTCACATCATCGAGATCCAAGATATCTCAAGGTTTCCGAGAAGACCATACTGATGGGAAGCCAGTTTTCAAAATTAAACAAGAACTACGCCAAGTGACTGCAGAGTCCTAAACTAACTAATTACAGCAATGACACATGCGAGGCTTCAATTAATCTCCACAACCCTGGAGACTCACACATCGAAAGATCATGGACTGAGGATATGGGAGTGTTGGCATCAAGAGCTTCCGAGCATCCTCCCCGCTAGGCGCAAGGCGGAGGTTGTCAAGGACGAGCTCGAATAATAACTATTTCACATGGATATGGGCAGTCATGCAGAAAGATGTCTAGAAACACGCAGAGCGGAGACCTGCGCCTCCAAGAAAAACTTATTTTCACGAGGGTTGAGCAGGTCTTTCAGCGGCTGAATTGGAAGGTGACTGAAGCTATCTAGTTTCTCATTTCTGTATGACACCCGCAATGCCTTGAACTTTTTCTTATGCTTGTTTTTCTGTTGCTGGTTGAGTGGAACCATCGTCCTGCTGACCGTTGAGATCATCCCTCACGGAGCGAATAAAGTTTAGGGGGGGGGGAATGAGGACGACGAGGGAAATTTCATTTTGCTGGCCCTGGTTCATTGAACTCCATTACACGGAGAGCGAAGTCCCGCCCGGCGGCTCGCACCCGGGCGCGAGCAGTCTCGCGTCCCTGTCTCCGGCTCCTCCGCACGTAGCTGCAGTCGGGGAATAACCTGGACCGAAAGTGATGCGCACAAGTGCTGCGGTAGGGCAGGCAATGCTATATCCCCGGAATGGTTCTCCAATTCGTCTACAACGTAGTTACCTGACACATCACTATTGACGCTCTTGTCGAAGCTCTGGGACTGTTAGGGATCAGCAGAGCTCAGCAACCCGTCGGCGTGGGCAGACGACTCCCGAGCGAGCGCTGATTTAGGGCGTACACGATATGAGATCAGCATGGATCATGCCCGCTGCAGCCAGAGAGATCGGCTTGAAACAAACTAGGATTGCTCAAAAGTGTAACCACAAACAAGCCGATAGGCTCGAAACAACAACACACATGGCACACGTGCTGCCGCTACCGGGCCTCTAAAGTCTGTTCTAGTCCAGCCGTAGCGCCGCTGAGCCCCGAGACCTGGAACCTGGAGTTTGCTCAACTCTGGCCTTCACCAAGTTCCGGAGTTGTCAATCAAAGTGCAACAGGACCGGAGTTGGCTGGCCCCCCAGCGTCCGGCCGAACTAAACCGCCCCGACATTCACGTCATGGTGGATTGAAAATATTATCGGGTTCTTTGCAAAGGGGAAATTCAAGCATACGACGGTAGGTTTTGGTTGCGCTCTCGTTCTCGTAGATACGAGCCTCCGGATCGAGCGGTAAACATTGAAACCCACGTGATTTGCTATATAGGCGACTTTTCGCAGTGCCGAAGCAGCTTCATTGACAGATGTTCAATTTGAGATATTACGTGCCTTACACATTCTTACTTACCCCAGACTTTAGTATCAGAGAAGTCTTTCAAACCGATTGTGTAGCCTCAACCACAATGGATCCGAGAAGAGTGAAGACATGGGGCCCACTCGAAGTTCCCCTCGAGACGTGGACTACCGATTATGAGGAATTACGCAGACCCCCAGAGGCATGGATGATGGATTATGACGGACCACGCAGACCACTCGAGACATGGAATCTGGACAAAGAGAGAGGAGGCGAGCCCCACGAGACATGGACGAAGGACAAGGATGAAGCGCGCGAAAGCCTCATAAAACCTAAGAACGGCCCTGAGTATGTTTCAGGGGTGAGACTAATACTGGTCATCGTTTCGGTCTCCGTTGTTTACTTTTTGAACATGCTTGACACGACTGTCCTAGCAACGGTAAGACAACGTTGCAGACAACGTTTCTTCCCACCGAGACACCTCGAATTGTGATGGAGCTGAACACTGTGGTATAGGCCATTCCATACATCACTGATGAATTTCATTCAGTCCTCGACATCGGCTGGTACGGCAGCGCGTACACTCTCGCAACGTATGTGAGCCCAGTTCCGAACTGAGGCAGGTTCCTCGGCTTTCTTGCGTGGAGATGGTTAATTTCTGTGAATAGAGCCATTTTGCAGCCCATGACTGGAAAGTTCTATCTGCGTTTTCGCAACAAGGTAACATGCTTCATACTGTACGTTACTCCAGACGAGGCACGAAGTTAACTGGGACTTAGTGGGTTTTCGCGTGGTGCATCGTGATATTCGAGGTCGGTTCCATTGTCTGCGCCACCGCCAGCTCGTCGAGCATATTGATTGCGGGCAGAGTCATTTCTGGTTTGGGTGGTGCAGGCCTTCTCAACGGGTGTCTGATCATTCTGGGTTCCTGTGCGCCCCCTCACCGAACGCCAGGTCAGTAAAAGAGTCACAAAAACAGAGAAATCTATACCAATGCCTCAAGTGCAGCAAGCTGAGTTTCTCTTCAGCTCTCATCGGTATCGTCATGGGAAGTAAGTAGATCCTTCAGTTTGTTTTCATTACTCAGGCTACTGACCTTTGAATCTCAAAGTTGGACAACTTGGCCTTGCGTTCGGTCCGCTCATCGGTGGAGCTTTTACCGAATACGCCAGTTGGCGCTGGTGTGAGTTCGGCCACACTATGATTCTTCGCGCGCAGAAATTACTCCGTCTGACCTGGCAGGCTTCTACATCAACCTCATCATTGGCATCCCAGTCGCCGCCATCATTTTTTTGATGCCCATCCCTGACCAGATAAAGAAGCCGGCGTTCCGCAACGCCTTTACCAACGGCTTCAAGGTCTTTGACGTTCCCGGATTTGGGATTTTCACCGGCGCCATCGTCATGTTCTTCCTGGCCCTCCAATTCGGCGGAAATCGCCTCGCCTGGGACAGCCCAGCCATCGTGTGCCTCTTCTGGGCCTCTGGCTTCGTCTTCATCGGCTGGTTGGTTTGGGATTGGTATGCCCAGAACGATGCCATGGTTCCTTATTCCATGATGAAGCAGCGCGTTGTCTGGGTCAGCTGTGTCTGCATGGCCTTCCAGTCCATGCCCATGTACTCGCTTACAGTCTATCTGCCGATCTACTTCCAGGCCGTTCTCGACCGAACCGCCTTTCAGAGTGGTTATCTTTTCCTGGGCACAATCATACCAGTGCTGCTTTTCGCTGTTGTGGCTGGCCGAGCAAGTATGTATTCATGATGGGTCTTCAAATATGGTCTGGCCATCTCAAAGAAACTGACGGGTTGCTTCACAGTTGAGAGAACGGGATTTTACACTCCTTTCCTGCTCGCAGGAGCGGCGATCAGCGCTGTCGCTCTTGGTCTAATGAGCCTGTTGATGCCGGACAGTGACGCTTGCATGTACATTGGATTCCAAATCATTTATGGCATCGGTCGGGGAATGTCGATGTCAACCGTAAGTCCATCAATTTCAGCTCCGCATCGCTTTCTCTTCACGCACCGCCCTCTCTGTACTGTGTTTCTCTCCATTGACCAAACCTTTTATTTTTCGGCAGCCATTTGTTGCCGTCCAGAATGCGCTCCCCAAGAAGCTCATCCCCGCCGCAATGTCTATGCTCATGTTCTCGGGCAATTTCTCTGGCGCTGTCGCCGTGGTCATATGTCAAACCGTCTACACCAACAGCTTGTCTGAGCTAATCCCCTGGTATGCCCCCGATGTCGACCCACAAGTCGTGATTGACGCCGGCGCCACAAAGGTCAGAGAAGTGGTGTCGTCGAATCAGCTGCCTAAAGTGATGACGGCCTATGCAAAGAGTATTGATAATATTTGGTACTTGGATTGTGGACTTGCCGCTGTTGTTTTCATCTTTGGGTGGCTCTTGGGGTTCAAAGATATCAGGCAGAAGTTGGAAAATAGGAAAAGCCGTGTGTCAATTAAGTGAGACGACAAGACAGGATTGAGAAATTGTGGCGGTCACTGGGGGGTCAGTCAATGGAAGGGGGGTCACGTGACCTACATACGTCTTTAAATAGGGCGCCCAGGGCCCCTTCTGCACTCAGAACTTAGCAATATGCCCACTTCGAATACAAGCAATCGCATATTTGCGAGACCCAGTCTTTCCTGCCACAGAAATAGTCGGGATTAGTCAACAAGTCGCGCCGCAGCACCCACTGACTGCTGTACAGTAATCAGCTCCGCTCCCACCACAAAGCTAAGATTTCTAGACATACTTTACACTGGTATAATGGAAATAATTTTAATGCTTTTGAATACATAAGACTTAGCTTAATCAGACGTTTAATTCAAGCATATACAAACATTTTGGGTAAAAAGCACTAGCTTATCTATCGCAACTAAATTTAGTTCGGTAAAAGCCATGGAAAGAAAGAAGGAGCTGTAGTAAATGTACTCTACCAGGTCTTAACCAAGCTTTGGTACACAGATAAAGGGTGAATGCGCTAATGCGAGAAAGGGCTTTGATAACAAAAGGCTTGAGATAAAAGTGATGCAGCAAGTGGGGGGTATAACTATACTTGGGTAGATTATAGGGTAGGAAGAGCGTCCTCGTAATAGGTCTTTTAGCACAGTGGTCTATTTTCTACACCAAGGAGCACCATATCAACTAAGCCATAATCAGGGCGAAATAATCAAAAAGATACCTTGTATATAAATTTGCTATGGTCAGGTACAGTGTGTATGCATATGTGTGAAGTGTGATGATGTCTTATTCATGGGGGTGCCCTTCGGGCCTATGGGAGACTATTTCTATGGTGGCTGCAGCTAATTATTCTCAAGGTTGCCCGCACCCCACAGCGTGCTGTAGTAAAATTATTTAAGAAAATTAAGAATTATTAATTTAAGTAGTACTCTTGTCACGCTATATATACAAGATTGCCTTTAGTTGCCTCTTATAAAAATAGTATTTGTTCTCTTTTGAGTAATGATAAACTCACATCGTTTCAATATCTTTATTGCTAGAGGGACTTAGTTCCGGGTAGCTAAATAAGACTATCACGGTATACGAGATGACAAATGCAGACTAGTAATTTGTAGCCTTCTACTATCTAAACCAATCCCTCTATCTAATAAATCCAACCATTCTTTAAAGAGGTTGAAAACGGCGCGTGTAATACTGAAAGAGAACGCGACTGGCAAGGTTGTTGACGGTCTGAAGCTTTTGCAACACTTCTAAGCAATCCTGGACCAGCTTCTCTAGCTGCGCTTTCTCGTTGTACCCAAGATTGAACCTTTCCATTTCGAGGTAAGACCGAATCCTATACGCACCGAAAAACAAGGGGACAGGCAAGAGTATGTGTGCTTTGAAAAGGCCGTGGAGCTCGAAATCTTTAGCCAGTTGGGACAAGTCCTGCGCCGCCTCTAAGCCACGTGCTGACAGGGGTAATAGCAACGACTGATCCCCGTCTTTATCCAATAAAAGATCCGCGATGTGCCACAGATAGAGAACTGCTGAATATGTCAATGTGGCAGTAAATGCCGCCAAGGGATCGCGATCTATGAGATTGTGAAGACGGCTAATACGCAGAGCCTGGATGCGAGCACGCAGCAGTCCCTCAATCCATTGGCGTCTCTCCAGGTAATCATTGGGAGGACTACTATAAGCCTTCTCCACGATTGATGTTTGCTGATGTAGGAGTGCTCGGCCGTAGATGGTGGCGCAGATGACGCATTCTGCAATATTGGAGTACCGTCGCGGCTCTCCGGACGCCATGACCTCAGACAAGAGAGGCTGCGGTGTAACGATACCACTGTGAAATTCAGAATCCGGGCAAGACAATCTGGTATAGATCTGATCACGAGAACATAATTAGTTCGGAATTTTGGACCGTTTCTCGTCATCGATAGAAGCTCACCACTTCCTCGCCAAGAGTCAACGGCGTGGTCTCGAGGACGCTGATGATACGGTCAAGGCAATATGCAAGCCAAAAGCACCGCCTCTTCTCCTCCGCTATTATAGGGTCTGTCTCAATACCAGCAGTACACGGCTTCATGGCTCTGTCGACACTGTACAGTTCTGCCATCTGAACATGCCGAAAGACGCGACCGGCACTGAGCCATGCACAGTGATAGCTGGCCTTCATGAGTTCATAGAATACCACCAAAATCCAGGCCTGAGTGGGTTCCACTCGACGAGTATCGAGGTAGGGTTCTACTAAGTCTAGCTTGTCCAGCATATTTCGTGTGGTGGCGTAGAGCCTGTCCCGGATGTTCTCGAACTGGCTCGAAAAGGCCGTGGCGATTGTCCACATTGCATGTTGCAGGCAACATCCGTACAGGTCAAGTGAACCTGTGTCTTGACGAGATTGGACGACTCGTGCTGAACTCAAGATCGGTAGCATTGGGTGGACGCGGTCGAGATATAGTTGTATACTACGGAGGCGACTTAGTCTTCAGAAGCTGTCCAAGATCCGCAACGCACAATGAGGAGCTCATACAGGTCTGCCTTCGTCACATCCGACAAGTGTAACTCTTCAGTTTCTCGGTCCGGGTTTGGTTCTTGAGAAGACGGCGGCTCGTACTCGGTGTTGGAGCTTTGCCACAGGGCCGAGCTCGAGCAATCGCGCAGCTCCCCGGCGTCGACCCAGCTCATCGCTAAAGGCGTCCAGAATTAGCTCAGGTTCCATGGCCTCGATGGAGATGAGTCGGGCTTCGCTCCCACCATCGTGACTATCTTGGGTTAGGGTGATTGCTATGGCCGGCTGTAAACTCCGCCCAATATGACCTGATAAGACGTCAGGACATAGCTAATCAGCATGGAGGCAAGTCGGGTGTCGGAAGTGGGTTCCTGAGTACCTGGGTTCGTATCAAGCGTCTTCGGGGCGCTCTTGTTCGGGGCTTTCGGAGAAGCGCGCTTCTCGTTGAAGTGACACACAGCCTTCGTCTTCACACAGGAGCTGCAGCGAGGACGCTGCCTGTCGCATCGCTGCTTCTTTTTGCGACATTCTGCGAGGACGCCAGCCACCGGTTAGAGGAACATGGACAGGCCGCAGCTATCGCATCGAGAGCTTACCGTCGCAAGCATTTCCGGGCTGCTGCCGAGTTTGACCAGGACTGAGCATGGCACGGACACGGACCGATAAAGTTGTGTTGCGTCTGATCCCCGGACTTTGGTGAGCGGTGTTGTCAGGTCAGGAGTTGGCGGAGTCTCGGAGTCGACGGCGGCCACGTTTTCACCGGCAATGGGGCGTCAGCGGCTCTGGGTGCGCTGTTAGACGCGTCGATTATCATGCCGTCTGTTGCGAGCGGGAGTTCAAGTTCCTCGGGGAGTAGCAGGAGGTCTGTCGGTTCATAAGAGTAAGGACGACCACCGGGGACATGCTCCCGGTGTTCGTTCCCTGCTTTTTGAGTCAGGGCCGGATCGCTAGGGCTGGACCTCAGATCGCCAGAACATCATGCACAGCTCAAGCTTCATAAGTTCGCTGCCAAGGAGGGGTAGAAAGCTTATCCTGACGCTGCAGGGGAAACAGGTACGTATGCACGTGTTTTGTTTTATAATCGTGCATAAGGCTTCTACCAGGCATTTGATACTACGCTAGCATCTTGAACCAAAAACAAACATTGTTGATCTTTTTCCCGAAGGGGCAACATATAGGGGAAAGTTGCGATGAGGCCCTGTCGGAGTTCAAGGAGGTAGATGGCGCGGCGGTCAGGCCATATGAATGTATCTGGACGTTCCCGGGAGGCCGTCCCGGGCGCGCTGAGCGACCTCGCTAACGTTTTATGGAAATGGCCAGCGAGTGCGGCTGATTAATTGAGACCATGTGGCCTTCCTTTGCTGCAGGGTCACATGAATAACATTGGACCTAAAGGTATCGTCCGACATTAGGTAAGTATTTTGACGTGCAGCAAACATCCTACGCTGCATGATACATGCTTCCTCACGCCTTCGGGTTGCTTTGACATCGGATTCGGGAACCTGAGCACTGCATGACCATCGTGAATGCGACTTGACTTGATAAGCCGCACTAAGACAAGTGCCGCGGCTCGAGTTGGCTGTTTTTTTTAGGTAGGTGTTCCTTGTATCGTTAGTTTTTGGAAACCCGACGGCCCACAAGCCGTCAGCATGTGTGGCTAGTGAAAAGCCGAGGTTTTGAAAATTAAGCTTCTGTTGGGTAAAACATTGTCAAACATCGAATATTGAGGCTCTCTTTAAGTTGATATCCAGCCGCGCATCCCGTTAAATGTGGCGTTGCTAGTCAATCATTGGATTTAATGTACGAAAGAATCAATGTTGCATGACAAGCCAAACTCAAGTATGGCTCCTAATTTTCCACAAGAAACACCGCGGCGGCCGAAACTGCGGTCTAGCTGTGATGCGTGCGGCACCGTCAAGTTGAAGTGTGACCGCAAGCATCCGCAGTGCGGCCGATGTACCACTCATGGCATCGACTGCACTTATAGTATCTCGAGGAAACTGGGCAAACCGCCCCGGGATACTATGCGCAAGCGCAGCGAGAGCCTGAGTGCTCGCACTGGCAGTCACCTTGCGAATAGCTTCAGCACCAGCAGTCTCAACGAATCACTCCTGTCTTACAAGTGGGATGATGACGACAACGAGCCCAGCCATAAAAGGAACGGGAATGACGGGAGTAACAGCAGTCATGACAGCAACAACATGTTTAACTTCGATGGATTCCTGGACGAGAGTCTTGCCTCTGCCCTACCTCTGTCGGAACTTCTCTCTCTGGATTTCGGAACCTCAGCCGGCTCAGACCACCTTGACAGCAGTATGCCACCCAGCATGCGACCTTCCTTCACAATGATGGAGGAACAACTGGACCTCGACTTGATTGGCAGCTCAGCGGGCCAGCACTCCTCCAAGGAAAGCGGAATGTCGTTCCCGGGCGGCACAAACCACAGTTGCTACCAAGAGGCCCACGAGATGCTAGGCTCGATGATTCTCACAGACTCCAGTTGGAGTACTCGACGAGGCAGCCTTGAGGAAACCTCACCTGGGGGAGGACCATACAACACCCTCTGCAGTAAACCCCACGGGTCAATGACGCTGGACCAACTGCTGCTCCTGAACGGAAAGGCTGTCGAGCGCCTCTCTTCTCTTTTGGCCTGTCCATGCGCCAGCTCACCTCACTTGATGATGCTCTATGCGTCGACCATCTCGGCCATCCTGTCGCGGTACCAGAGTGCCGCAGGCAGCGCATCATGCATGCCATGTCCCACGTGGGACCTGCTTGCTTTTCAACGTGTATCCAGCCGTGTGGAGGGGATCAACAACAATTTGCAATTGGGTGGGCCCATGGTGTCACCAGCGAGAATTTCGATTGGGGCTTTCAGCGTGGATGATCCTAAGTTGCAGTCGGCCTTGAATATTCGATTGCTTGCCAGTGAGGTGATGAGGGTGACTGGTCTGATTGATCAGATTTCATCCTATCACTCTGGCGGTTCATATCTGGGCGGAGGATCTAGCGGTGATCAAATGGATGGAATGTATCAGGGCTTTGCTACGTGGTTAAGGGGGGAGCACTCGAGAGTCACGGATGTCATCAGGAACAAGCTCCGGGAACTGGAAAGTCATTTTGACCAGAATTGTGCTTACTTCGGCAGCACTTTGGATAGCTTTTAAGGTCCCTGACAGCACCGACATCGATTCTGTTACTACTGTATCAACGCATCTACATATTTCTGAAGACTCATGTGGAGAAATATAAGACCTCTAGAGGCCTATGGCAATTGGGGGTGATCACCCTTTTGTACGCATAGTCTAGCGGCACATTTTCTCGACAACTCAAGACTCTGTAAACACTATACTGGAGGCATGGTATAGAAGGAAATACAATAAAAATCATCTTCATCTACGAAAATGAAACACTCATACTCAATCCTTTTCAAAGAGATATCAATGCATTTGGAATGATAAAAACACTCTACACTGTCTATTGACCGAGAGGAACAAACAACTCAATAGTGATAGATTGAATTAATATTATATAGACCCAAAATTAGTTACCGTGTCTCCGAATCGTACACCAAAAGCTGGAGAATTGATTACGGCCTCCGGCCCAAAAGGTCTGTCACTTAGTGGTGCAGGCCCTGTACCGCTATCTTCCAATATGGGGATATTCATTGCATCCTTGAAGGCAGAGGTGTTACCTTCTCCCGAGGGCCTGAACTGCTTTTAATGCCTACGGAACCACCAGAGGAAGAGATGGTTTTTGGTGCTCTTGTAAGCCCACGAGTCACTGCCGGCCCTCACGAAGCGCGCGCCCTTGATGTGATGCTCATCTCGATCTCTCCGATCACGAAGTACTCGGCCTTGTCGCACTATTCATTGTTCAGATCACTTTTATGTGTCTGCCGATAGACCTATCCTGGTGCCGGACAAGTACAGTACCACGGGCCGACGACTAGGGGGAAAATTCGGCCTTGAAGTCACCCCGCAAATCCGATTTTGATATCCCAGGCCGTCGGCAGCAAACATTGAAGTAATGTGGGGATGGTAATATATGCCGTGGATTTGCCTAGTTAGATTGACAGGCGATCTTAAAACGGTTATGCCACAGGGACCTCAGTTCATAAAAGATTGGAGAGGTGTGTAGTAGGTAAGTAGAGTATAAGGTACATTCGACAACACACGCGTCAAGCGCCTCACTACATCCCTCATCCAATGTCATCAACAGCTGCTCACTGAAAAGCTCGGCTATATCATTATTCAAGTTTTGAGAGCGCCACATAATCCTCGACCATTTCTGGAGTCATAGGAACCGTGGCAAAACGCCTCATCAAGTCCTCCACACCTTCATCGGTATCGCCATTAATGACCTTCTGGAGATTTCGAAAATATTCCACAAAGAAACTTGGAGTGAGCGTGTTCACAAATACTACTTCTTCGTCAAATGGGTTACTGAATCTATACGGCAGAAACAGCGGGATGGTAACAAGATCAAACGGTCCGGCATCAATATGTGGGCGGCCAGGGATCTGTATGCGAAGCTGTCCCTTCTGTTGACAAATGAGAACTTCCCCGCATTAAGATTCATGACATTGTTCTAGAATGATACGCACCGTCACATAGAAGCACTCCTCATGCTTTTCATGGAAACAGAAGCCTGGTCCCTCAGCGCGCGGCGGAGCGGACCATTCGATGATACCGAGACGAGACTGTGTCTGAGCACCGTCCTGTAGTATGCGATATTTGTCTGATATCAGGCGTGGTCAGGTCCTCGTGGTGTGGTTGTACTTTTAAGAACCGCCCAGTCACTTCAAGCGCGCTCCCCGTTTCGGTTAACTCACATTGACCTAGTTGAGTCCAAATCAACTGCTTGGCGGATGCGTGACCCATCTGAACGCGATTGGATTTCACAACATCGTTGAGTTCGTTCATTCTGCTGGTCACTTGGCAAAGTTATCCGATGTTGTCCAAATTTCTGGGTGGGCCTCGAAAGTCTGCCTTGAAACAAGTCCGTTGTGTTCCTCTGGTTACCACAGTTGCCAGGCCTGGGTTTTATTTTATGCCATCGGGGAAGGCGCATTTTAGACTTGCAGCCATTTCCATAAACGCGCATAGGGTGCCGTATTCGGGCGCCGGCGGCGCTCCCGAAAGAATCCAAAAAATCGAAAGAACTCGTCTCAAGTGCAACCTTGAGCTATGGCTGGAAGCTGGCCTTAGATCATCCGATAGTAGGGTAATTATCAACAATTCTTGGCGCCGTCTGAAACATACCGGCCTTTACGATACTCCGGAGCATTCGCACGTAGATCTAGAAATAATGCCTGCAGGATCACCTTTTGCTATCTAGCTGTTCGACAGGGGACCAAGCTCCCTAACATCCTGGCATCCTCGTATACCGCTGCCGATTGAAGCAAATATTGGACGTCTATCTACCCCGAATGTCCCAATCATTGCGAGTCAGGACGGCGCGTAAAAATACCGGCTCAACTACAACCATCCTGGATTCTGAAGTAATGAATCGCATTCCATTCCAACGGCACGCGCAAACTCAATGCTTGCATCGCAGTCAATGTTATTGGTCTACTAGACTCTGACAGGTTTCTCTCCTTCCTTGAGGGTCAGCGCTGCTTCTTCAATGCGCCGGAGAATACTTTCTGTCCCCTTCTTTTCAGCCTCCAAGAACTCGCATCTCAGAATCTCAGAAACCTTCTCGTCCCGCGGGACAAAGCGAACCTTGAATGGCAACGGCGGGGAGTTGAATCCATTGTAAAACCCGAGTGGGTCTACACGGGCCTCAACTTTCTTCCCGTTGACCATGTCCCAACCCTTCTTGAAGTCATAGGCCCAAAGCATGCGAGCGACGTTGATCATCATGGAATTGTTTCCGACATATTGGCCTGGGGGCGGGGCAGGAAGATTGTGTCAGCAATGCTTTTCCGGGGATTGGGGTTCGTAATCATGAATTGATGGACTCAGCACTGACCTATGCACTTGCGTCTTCCAAATCCAAATTGAGAATAAGGCAATTCGGGATCTTTGAGGAAACGCTCAGGCTCGAAGGCGTCAGGGTTGGGATACATCGTCTCGTCCATGGACATGGCCCAATGTCCAGGGACAATAGTTGCGCCTTTTGGGATCTGATAACCCATGAAAGTGTCGTCGGCCGTGACAGCGTGTGGGACACCTCCAGGGAGCACCGGCCGCCATCGATGTACCTCTTTCACAAAGGCAGCCAGGTACGGCATCTTCTCCGTATCCTCGAATGTGGGTATCCGGTCACGTCCGGTCACGCTGTCAATCTCATTTTGCAGGATCCTGCACTTCTCCGGGTGCAGAACAGCAGCCAGAGTAAACACCTGCAGCGTCATGGTGGTCGTGTCGGCCCCCGCCTCGTAAGTGTTTCCAACGACATAAGACAGTTGCATGTCGGTGAGTGTCTTGTGATCTTTCATGGTCAGGATGTCTTTGCACCAGTTGTATCCAGGCCGGCCCGCTGCCCCAGCGCGAATGCTACTGAAGAAGTCTCTCTCCTCGTCACCCAGGAAGTCACCAACTTTCTTCCATGGCTTCATGAAGCTGGGCAATTTATTGAGGATGGGTAGCGAGTCAACAATCCAGTTAGTGTGGAAAGCGGTGTTGAGATGGTCCATGATCCTCTCGACGCCTTTAACCTCTTCCTCCTGGCCCGTCGGCATCTGCAGATTTAGAAGTCAGGTACCGAAGGCTTGAAAAAAAAAGAGGGTGTGTTTGGGTAGTATTTCATAGTTTATCAGCCTGTCTCGAAAATTACACCCTGATAGATGGCTTGGGTGCGAGTTGTCAAACAAGCTGCATGCGTGGCAATTGGTTCCGTTGGACACTTGGACGTTGCAAATGTAATCGGAAGCTACTTACGCGTTTCCCATAGGCCAATGCGAAGGTCAAGCTGGACGAGTAGCGATGAAACCGCTTGAAAAAGTCATCCTTGCTCAGAAATTCGCTCACCAACTGCTTGCTCTCCAGATCCTGCAGTTCACGGTACGTGTTTGACATGCGCGGGCTGAGAAAGGAGCCCTGCAGCCGCCGATAGCCTCGCCACTGCTCCCCGTATGGCAGAATGAGAGACCGGTTTCCCTGGCTGATGCACTCGCCAACCATGACCATTCTTGGCCGTGAGCTGTAAATGTTGCTCCGTTTCTCGAGGAGCTCGCGGGCGATGTCGTACGAGCCAAGGTAGATGACCGTGTTGCCGCCATAGACCATGCTAAAGATAGGGCCGTACTTTCGGTGCATCTGCGTGTGAGTGCGCCAAGGGTGGGACTTGGGGATTTCGCGGAGATTGCCCAGAATTGGAATGCCCGGCGGCCCTGGCGGTAGCTTCCGTCGGAAGGCATAGTAGCGATACGAGATAATCGCGAGCACGAGTGCGATGCCGCCTACTGACAGTCCCAAGACACGTGCCGCGGCCTTGAGCCAAACGTTGTCCAGAAAAGGGTGCATCGAAGCCATGTGAAGGTAAAATCCAACGTTGGGAATCTATGGTCCCTGATGAGCAATTGAGGAAGTATTCAGGGTGCAACGGAGACAAAGGTGCCGTCGATGAGCTTTCTAACGTATAAATCTGAGAGCATACCGACTTCTACTCTTGATTTATTACACATTTGTTTAGACGTCGTCTCTCGCCGAATCTGTTACATGACCTTCAACATGGCCGTGTTGCGGCTTCCGCCCATGAGGAACAACTCGCAACTCGGACGCCGTAGACATGCATGATGGGGCATAGAAGGCCTGAAGCGCAGCACCTGGCCGGTTGATGTCTTGGCTGGACCCGCGGGCGCGTTTCCGCCCATGTCAACTTTTCAGTATCGTCACACCCGACTGTGTAGCCTTCCGTAGCCTAGCACGTGTATTTCACGTTGTTCAGCACTGTAGTATGCTGGAGATATGCCTTCACAAGCATCCCAAATGTTGAGCTTTAATTTGTCCATCCAAAGTCACTCTTGATACCGAATTGGGCTAATGTGATCTGGTGGACCCAGTGTTGCCAGAAGAAGTATAACGTAATTAACGTTTGGGATGCTTCCAGAAGTACAGGCCGAGAACCATGCTCCCCAGGCCATACCCTGGCTCATTCCGGCTGCCGAGATCTGACTCGGAGATTCAGTGAGATCCCATTCTCCCCGCGCGGCGCCCGCGTGTGGGGGGACAGATCGCGGCCCTCCCCGGCGCCTACTCAGTTCTCTCCAACTTCCCTGCAAACCATGTTCCCCGAAGATCAAAGCACAAAATCCTCACACAGCAACCGTCGTTGGACAGGGCGGATGCCAGCTGCGGTATCGTGGACAAGGAAGCCGATAATGTGGCGTGCGCCCGCAGGCTTCTGGGTCGAGACATGCTTCAGGCAGCTAGCACTGATGTTGTGCAGCTGCTCTGCCCTGGCTGTTTCAACAAGGCGTCGAATCGGGCTCTGACATGCGCGGTCATGCTAGGCCTGCATGCGGCTGTACGACTGTACGATACCTATGCAAATGCATGAGATCTTGAGAGCTTGCTGCTTGCAACGAACAACATCGTCTTGGCAGCGGCTGGCCCAGCTAACCGTCTTACTTCTAGCCGGGAAATTGGCGTGGTGCAGGGAGCCCATGGGGGTACTGGGGGCTCCCCCCTTGCGTTGCCGATGTCAAACATCAGTCTTATTAAACCCCATGTTGTCTGGCAACCCTGCTCTGTACCGCAGGGTTCAAAGGGTCCACCCATTTCTCAAACGACAATCGTGTGTCCGTCTGGTCCAGAGCATCATAACCGAAAGCAACTGCCGTCGCGTCTTGAAAAAAGAACATCATGCCTTGGGGCCTCCTCGGAAAGGTGGCATGAACCTTATCGGGCGCTGAGCGTCTGCGAGAGAAATCAAGAATCGCGGAGGAACATATGTCTTCTTAGCTCGCTCAGAATCAGGTGCTGTTGAGTGCTCATAAATTGAAAACATCCGATTCTCAACTGGGGATGTGTCGCCACCATGTACCCACAAGAGCCAATGAAACCATGTAGGCCGCAGGGTTGGAGTGCCATGGTGGAATGGACCAAGAACCAACAGTCAGATCCAGGTTCAACAGAACAAGTCCTCTCTCATGCGGCTGTCCGTTCCGGGCTCTCTGGGGTTGTCATGCTTCCCGGGGAAACAACAGGCATTCTGTCAAGTTCCAGGCACTCGCTATGTGGGGGATGGTTGGTCGCGATACACAGTGGGCGAGCGGTCCTGTTTTTCTGGCCCCCGAATGCAGGGGCCCAGCCGTTGACTCCGATCCCGTCGCCTGGTCAAGCTAGCAGTTGATCGCAGCTCGGAGGTCGGCATGTGTGCTGGATAGATGGTTCTCTCCGATAGACTATTGTGTCTTCTTGCGCACCCTGCGTTCATCACTATGCGATACCGAACAGTCCTGGGGTGCTGCTGGAGAGGCTGGCCATAGATTACCCACACCTGGGCGTTACTAGCCGCGCGGTCAGGCACTGACTAAGTCTCTGCTGGGCACAAGAGATCTGCTTCGGTTTTGATTCGGTTTTGATCAATTAAATGCTTGTGTAGTACTCAGGATTCACTATTGCTTCCGGCTCCGTCTCGGCCGTATCTACTTTGGCGGGGATGGGAAGCGTCGTCCGCGACGTCAGCTTTACTCTTTCTTTGACTGTCTTGATATAAGCCTGAGCCCACAAGCAAAGCATTACCCCAGTTCTGCCCTGGGTACACTTAAAACATGTAAGCTCACATTTGATGTGGCTTCCGCGAGATAATGGCCGAAAAGTCCAAGCCTGAGAGCATCCATGTTCCATCCAGCAGCCGAGGTGACCCTCCAGGCCGGTGGCCGCGCCAGAAGCCTGGGGTAGCATGTGAGGAGTGTAGAAGGCGGAAACTCAGGTGTGACCGGCAGCGACCTCAATGTGGAAACTGCCAGTCTGCGGGCGTTGCCTGCCAGGTTTCTACACGGGCGCCTCGTGGACCCAAGCAGGGTTATTTGAAGTCTCTTCAGGCACGGATCGGTGAGTTATATCGAAGCTACCCGAGGTTATTGACCTTGTACTGAGAAGTATTTGAACACGACGCAGATGCCCTAGAGGGAAGTGTCCGGCAGCAGACAGTGCATGCAAGTATGCCTCAAACCACCCATATCGTCACAGTTCCAGCGACAGAGGGAAACCAGGTCCTCAACGATGACTACATCATCTCTCCTGACACAGCGACATTCGATACGAGGATGGATCTATCCGGTATGACGGAACATCCATTTCTGAACGACATCCTACATACCGGACCCTCGTCAGCAACGATTCCTGGTATTGATTTCTCCTGGAACGCAGGCCCAGCATCAGCCGAGTTAACGTCGCCCCTCATTTCCCCAACCGCACACTTCGACACATATTTTGCTGCTGACCACGCCATCCCACTGAAGAGACGGGGCCCTGTTGCCTCCGAAACCAACACTGAAGAAATCCAGGGACAGCCTCGAGTCTCAAGACTGGTGCAGGCTGATCTGTATGTTTCGTTGGCCCCCTGCCCCACCCAATATCCCAGTCGTTTGTTATGGCCGTTGCCTCAATGACAGGATTGCGTTGTTCTGTGGCTAATGTCATTGATCTGCAAATTTAGGGACCAGTTCTATTGGGACCGAGTCCACGTCTTCGTCCCTATCATCCACCAGCGTCGATACCGCACTTGGAGCAGGCATCCAGACAAGAGCGAGGCCCAACAATGCCTTCAGAGCACAATGTGGGCCCTAGCAGCCTCAGCGTCGACAGGGCACCACCAGAACATCCGCGACTCGCTATACCAGTCAAGCTGCCGGGCAGTCGAGAAGCTGGCCTCCGCAAACGCCAGCCTCACACGTCGCATTGAATACATACAAGCATGGCTTCTGTTGGCTGTCTACGAGTTCATGTTCCAAGACTTCAGGCGCGGCTGGATCAGTGCCGGGCGAGCTTTCCGCCTGATCCAACTCGCCGGCTATGAGAGCACGGATGCCCCGAACAAGGGCGAGCCTCAGTACCAGCCTGCTTGGGCCGAGATGGAGGAACGGCGCAGAACTCTTTGGCTGGCATACTGTCTTGACCGACTGCTCGGAATGCGAAGCGACACACCTTTGACCTTCAGTGACCAGGTTCTGGTACGCATGCCGGCTCCGGAGGTTAATTTCAGTAACGACCAGCCGGCACGAATGGATTTCCTCCAGAAAATCCCTAGTGTGACAGGCTCCGGAGCTGAGTGTGATACTCGGTCCTCTATACTTGCTATCTTTGTCGGTGTTGCTAGCATGTGCGGTCGAATCACGTCCCATCGACATCAAGCGGCGACTGCAATGGCGGACGAGAAGTGCGCGGAGGACTTTCACCATCGACACGAAGCTCTGAGAACCGAGCTGGCGCAAAAGATGAATGATTTCTTCGCAAACCCCTTCGTCTCCCATAACGAGCATGACCCAAACGCCATCTTTATCAGCATCATGTGGCACACAATTTCCCTCCACCTTGCTCAAACAGCCAGCTTCATGGAGTTATCATGCGGTGCTGTTGGTACCAATGAGCGGTCCACAACCGGCGCTGGATTTATGTCGCAGCAGTCAGCAACGTCTGTTCAAGAGGTGATCAAGTTACTCGATCAGATGTCACAGCTCAACTACCTCAAGGTGAGAAGTCCTATGCAAGCTACCTGGACCTTCACGATGCGCCACTAACACTATTTGCCCCGAAGATCCACCCCTTGATCTTTTTGCCCCTGTCCCTCTGTGCCAAACTGGCAGAATCAGATCCAGATCTAGCCGGCGCATTGAGGCATGAGCTGAGGACTATAAGTGAGCGACTCAGTGGCGCATCACGTAACTCTTCTGAGATCAGAGGGCCAAAGCCCATTTCGGCTTGATTTGAACGCCGTCACCGGGAATGCCTCTCCTCGTACATCATTTCTACTTCAGTGACAGCTGCTCAAGCCCGGCGGACTCCAGCTGAAAACTTTTCCTGTTTGTTTTGATTGGTGCTTATGGGCGTGCGAGTGTGGGCGCTAGGTTCTCTTTTGGGTGCTTTCCAATGAACCTGGATTGTTACTTTTTTAGAAGTGAGATAAAATCACCATTTGCATGGCGTGGAGAAACTGGCACTTTTTTAGAAGTAGCATATATCTGTATCTTTATTAGAAGCCACGTCATATCGTCAGGCATTCCTGGATTAAGAGCAATAGACTCGATTGACTTCCCAACTACGTGGTACCTTGGTGTTTGTTGAGAAGTTGAGACCACTCTGTCTGCATCACAGGAGTACCTCAAAGTAGGGCCTCGTCATCCGAAACATTTCGTCCTACTTGGCACTTAGAAAACCCACAAGAATATTGAAGCTACAACTGAATTACAGGAACTCTCAAGATTTTAACTATATGCGTTGATGCGTGTGAGCGGTATGACCAGGGGATGATATTTGACGGTGACCGGATGTCTTAACTGGATATCAGATTTGACCACTCAGAGAAAGGCAGAATATCTAGCACAGCCAGCAATAATCAAATATCTAGAATACCACAAGCCCTTTGATCATCCCCCCAGCAGTATTTAAAATGCCGAGTCCTTGCGACTCTTAGTGCCAATGAACCAGTACAAATTCCCAAACGGTGGGAGGACTTTGGTCTGCCCACTATGAAATGTCCAGCCACTGCAATCTAGTCCAGCGGCCTCCTCTTTACGAATCATGCCTTTCAGTTCTCCATCAGTTCTAGTTCGAATACATGAAACATATCCATCCCAAGCAAAGAAAAGAGGTGCGATTGGAATCAGGTAGGTAAAGACCAAATGCAGGGGCGACCACCAGAACCAAGCCAGGGTAGAGATGAGCGGTGATAAGATCACTATAGATGTATTCAGGAATGCTGGCAGGTTGCGGTAGGTCATTTCAAAAATTCTAAACAGCGTGTTAGCTACTCTAGAGAACCAAGCGGTGAACTGCGAGGCAAGGTCGAGGCGGAGCTCTGCTAGCTGGGATCCCCACGTCCATCCTCACACTATTTTCGAGGGCGCGACTTACACAAAAGCTTCGGATCCTTCTACTGAGCTTCTCAAAACCTTTGATGCGGTATCATCGTCAAAGTGATGAAAACAAAGGTTATACAGCCGGCATTCAGGCGTATACTCGTCGACATATCTTCCAACGGTGGTCGCATCAACCGGCTTGTCGATGAAGCTAATGTGTTTGCTTTGTTGTGTGATCTTGGCCCAGG
Source organism: Diaporthe vaccinii (assembly GCA_039880775.1). NCBI lineage: Eukaryota > Fungi > Ascomycota > Sordariomycetes > Diaporthales > Diaporthaceae > Diaporthe > Diaporthe vaccinii. The sequence continues at coordinate 857,776 of JBCEDN010000003.1, forward strand.
CCTTCCAGTCTGGGTAGAGATCCGCCAGCACGAACTTGGCGGGTGCTCTATCAAGGATACTCAACCTGTGGTTGAGGATTCTTTCCAGGATAGGAGTTGGTCCACCAGCACCTGCACAGCAATCGATGAATGTGTAGTCACTGGGACTTAGTGGCAGCCTCGATACCAACACGTCGCAGGCCTGGGCTGCGGTCGAAGATTTCCGGCGAGGTCCAACCGTGTTCCACATGTGATGGAGTGATCTGTGTGAATACTCGCGCAGCCATGATGGGCACCAACTCAAGTCTTCAATCTCAAATAGCTGGAGACGAGGGAGCAGGACCATGATGGCAGGGATTGTTGGTATTTCTTTGTTGCTGAAAGAATTTCTGACACAGTTCCAGTTTTAAATCAGTTGAGCATCAACTTTACCTAGACTTGGAGACATTTGGTCTTGCAGAAATATGTCCATTTGAGCAGTGTTAAGATTCATAGCGATGACTCGCAGCCTGCAACAGCATAGCTTTCTGAATGGCGAGTGTCGACTCCGGACTGTAGCACAATTGTCCGGCAGCCGAGTTCCGCGGGCGCCGGGAAACGCACTTGGCTGTTTCGGGAAATGCTTGGCCAGAAAAAGGCGCGCCTGAGATAGAGCAGACAAAGTAATCGGAAGACTTTTATTGGGAATATCTTAGGAAAAGACATGGATTGAACGATGCTGAAAAGTTCTAGAGCACGTAGTCAGAAACCAAGTACGCGGACCTTGGATCTCAGCCGGAATCGCTTTGGTGGAGCAATTAGATGCGCGGGACTCATCATAGGGAAAACAGTACAATATCAGAGCGCTCAAGTGTTCCTATTTACAGGAGGTCTTACGAGGGAAATTGTAGTTATAATATGATACGATTGAACTTGAATTACCTTTACAATATGACGATAAGCTTGGTCCTACTCACCCCCGATTTCAACTTCTCAAGCCCATCCCCAATGCTCTCAAGGCCTTTCCCGACTATCTCTATCTTCAGTGGGGGCTTGAACTCCCCGTCCCGCGCCAGCTTCGCCAGGGCCGACATAGCTGACCTACCTCCCACAACGTCAAAGGTCTGACGTCCAGAAGATGTCACAGCCTCCACCCCCCCTGGGATGCTGAGTTGAGAGCCCGTGAAAACAGCACTGTACAGCTTTGGCCCATCAGCGCGCAACGTGTCAAATAGAGATGGCTGGTTCTCGTTACCGGCTCCCCCAACTGCATCCAAGATTGCATCAACTCCCAGTCCACTAGCAGAAGCCGCCTTAACCGCACCGACAATGTCAGGAGTAGCACGATCTACACAGGTCGTTGCACCGAGAGAAATGAGCTGCGCGTGATGACTTGGTGATGCTGTTGCCACAATCTCCAAAGACGGCGCAGCTATTCGAAGAAGCTGGATGGCGGAGGCGCCGACACCAGAGCCACCGCCAATAACGAGAACACTGCGAAGAGTCTCTTGTGAAGTACGCCCGTTGTTTTGGAGAAAAGGCAGTGTAACCTTCAAGCCGAGAGTGACCGCCGCCGCGGCCGTCAAGTAGCAGATTCTGATAGAAAGAAACAATAATGCACGGTTAGTCTAAAAAAGAAACGTCGCTTTCCTTATATAAAACAGGTACTTACGGGAGGGAAGCCGCTTCCTCAAAGGTCCAAGAGGGCGGCTTGTGCGCCACAAAGTGCTCAGGCACAGTTGAAACCTCCTGGAAACCCCCAGCTCGGTTGTCATGGCCAGCTAGGCTTAAGACTTCGTCTCCCGGCTTGAATGTCTTGACGCCCTCACCGACGCTCTCTACAACGCCAGCGACATCCGCGCCGAAAACGGCCGGCCAGCTGTCGACCATTATCCCATACTCAAACTTCTTCCAGTCCACCGGGTTCAAAGCCACTGCTTTGTTGCGAATACTGACTTCACCTGCGTTTGGTATCGGGGCCGACAGGTCAATTACGACGAATTCGCCCCCTTTGCGTGTTGCGATACATGCTTTCATCATTGCTTTTCCGGCTCTTGATGGTCAAAAAGACTGGCTCCTGGGGACTTGGATACAGCGCACCAAGACGTTTGCGAAGTTTCCTGGCGATTTCGGGCGAATTATACATCCATCCTGTATAATTTCATGTAATTTGAAGGGTTTGTAATCATTCCGCAGGGAAAACCACGTGTGGCGCCGATTCTCCCTCCACTTTCCGGTCGCTTGAACTTTAACATGACGAAAGACACCAGGCCCGGCCTCCGCTTGCCGACACCCTCAGTGCGCCTCGGCGGAAGCCGTCCGAATACCATAGTGTCTAAGCCCTCGTCGTAGTCCGTCTGCACAATGCAGGCGGATGTCGCGGCCGCAAATAAGCATAGAACTGCGCCTATAAGGCTCTGTGTTGGTGACGTGGATTCAGACGTAATTAACGATGCCACAAATTGTAAGAAGCCCGTAATATCTCATACCAAACTGGCTCTTACATCCCACAGGACCTTCATTTTCCAAAACAAAAAACTCTTGAATCCTCTACGTCATGGACGCACAGCATGAGGCTTATGCTGCAACACTCAATGTGAACCACTTCAAACCCGAAAATGTTCCATGGCGCAGATTAGGACAGTGTGAGTGACGTGACACCTGTGCTCTCAGCGCTAATTATTATCTGATCCTTGGGATGTGCTACTTATATTTTCACCGTAAACATCAGATTTCTGGAGGCCGATTGAGGATGGGTCCAACACGCAGTACCGCCTGGCGGTGATTGAAAGCTTAATTCCGCCAAGGAGCGACGGTCCCATCGTCCATTTCCACGAGATGCATGATGAAGGCTTCTTTGTCACGGTAAGTAAGCTTGTCCCGGGTCATGGCTCACATCAGTCAGGTGTGGCCTGAATGATAATGGCAACTTTATACTGACAATGAAACTTGCGATAAAGAAGGGGAAAGTGCGCTTCCACGTTCCCGGCAGACCGACTGTTGATGTTTGTGCTGGTGAGGCTTTGACTGTGCCTGTACGCCTGCCGCACAAGTTCAGTAACCCATTCGATGAGGAGGCGATTTTCATCAACACGGCCACCCCAGGTTTCTTTATCCGCTACTTTGAGCTGTTGGAGAACATGATCGGGGAGGGTAAAGTTTTGACGCCCGAAATCAATGCAGAGGCCCTCAAACGCTTTGCCACGATTCCAGTACCAGTGGAGGATGTAAAGCGTCTTGAGTCGCAGGGCTGGCTAAGTGTCAATGGTAATAGCAAAACGGCATAGACAGAAATATAGAATTTAGGCGACTTAAATCATCACCGCTTCCAACATTTTCCTGCTTCGCCTTCGTACATGTGACCAAGGTGCTGAAGCTTCGAGGTGTTCATTTTAGTCCCACTCAAAATGTTAGTGTTTTTTCTATACAATAACATGATGTTGTAACAAGGATCGGAGGTGAAGGGCATACTCAAGATGGAAGGTGCGTGGTCACTATGTGGTGCGCAAATCGATATTCCATTCCGTATATGTGAAAGTCTTCTTCAAAAGCAATCCGTATGCAGCTCCCTTTTGGCCGGGGTCAGTCTGCAAAGGAGAGCAGGCTTTTGCCAAAAGCCCCAGATCCTTTGCCTGTCCAGCCACGACATCCCCTCCTCTGTCTCCACGAGCTCTAGGTCAAACCGCCACAGAATACGGGCCAGTAGCAAGCACATCTCAGCTCTTGCCAGATTCTTGCCCAGGCAGCTTCGTGGACCGAACGAGAAAGGCTGAAACGCAGCGAAGTTGTCATCAGGGTACGCGTCTTTCCTACCCGCGCGAAGCCACCGCTCGGGCCGGAAGCTCGTCGCATTTTCAAAGTTGCGAGATGATCTGTAACAAGACAGGTGATTAACACCAACTGTGGTCCCAGCAGTAACAAAACGCCCGTCGATAGTCGCGCCACCTTCAGGAACTCTTCTTGGCATAGTGATAGACACAGGTGGGTAGAGCCTCATAGTCTCCTTAAGAACAGCCTCAATGAATGGTACATTGGCGAGTACCCTGCTGCTTTGTATGTCGGCCTCGCGTATAAACTCTTGTCGGACCTCATTTACAGCCCGCTGGTATTCACGGGGGTGTCTCAACAGTAGGAATGTTGCCCCAGCCAAGGCCGTTGCAGTTCCTTCGGAGCCAGCAATGGTGATCGAGAAAGAATTTGCGTACATCTCAGGCTCCGATATTCCTCTTTTAGAAATTTCGGGGTCATTCTCTGACGCGTTTTCATCCTTGAGGTTCTGGAGTACGTAATGCTATCATTTCGTCAGCGAAGTGTTACTTGCCTCAGACACGATGAGTAGATGAATGGGGTGGTTTTTGGATGACTTAGAATGGCATCAACAGTATCCGCGTGCACCCTTTAATGCACAGCTAGTCTTTCGAATGCCGATGCTTACTTCAGACGCTGGTGAATATAGGAAGCATGAGGGGCCATACCCAAAAGTCTTTGCGGTCTGCGGTGGGACCACGCGATATGCGAGCTCGGACGACCTCTACAGCTCGCCTCATATTCTCTTCCCGAGCTCCAAGTACTTCACCATGAGGTCGTGTCGATAGTCTCTTCCATATCGTTTTGAGGAATATTGCAACTGACAGTAGTCCATAGTATCTCAGCATTTGATTGAAGGTAAGCTCCTGCGCGCCGAATGGAATGGCAGCAACGAAAGGCGCTGCTTTTCCTTTAGTTAGACACCCGAAATCCCTGCCAAAGGCAAGATCTCCTATGAGATCGAATGCTGTTTCAATGTTTGGTTAGCAGTTCAGCTTGCAGGTGTCATTCGCGCCTCCATTGTGGTACAGCTCAAGCTAATGGTGCCACCGAGTAGTTCACATACTAGCAAAAGTGTACCAATCTCTCATGTCAACTGGGTTGAGACGAGAGTGAGACTGTAATTCATCACAGAGTCTGGAAGCGTAAAGATTCAAGATCGATTCTTGTTCTCGGAGTGCCTTCTCGGAAAATGCGTGCGACATCAAGCGCCGTTGGCGCATGTGAGTCTCCCGATCGGCAGTTAAAAGGTCTGTAATCGGGCCCAGGAATAAGCAAAGAAACTGCAACGGGGAAAATAACTCAATCGCTTGGATTGTTCTAGTATGCACTTACCCTGTGCACCACTAGGTTTGCTCAGTGAGAAGACGGGATCTTTTGTCATCTCCACGCTCCTTTGGCCGTAAATGGTTCTCCAGGCGGTTTCTGACGTGTAAGAAACTTCGTCTGGAGCCACACGTACGACTGGACCATAGACTTGGTGCAGTTCTGCAAGGCGATGATTTAGTAGACCCCTCCACTGATACCAACACCAGGGTAGACGACTAGCAGCCCATAATTTGGGGCCTGGGTAGGATTTTAGAGGGTGTTGGAACACCTTGCGCCAGGTGTGCACCATGAACTATCCGTCTACTTGTCAGGGACGAATTTCAGGTAGTGGGACCTTCAAGATTCTGGACATGAAAACATACAACAATGGCACAGCATGCTGCGAACCATGTAATTAGTCGAGTGATTGTGTCAGTGAATCCCGATTCCATGACCACAGATTCCATCTTGTGTGTCTGTTCCTTATTTGCATTCCAAAAGCCCTGAAAACGAAAGACGCTGGGAGTTGGGTGTGCTATGTTCATCTTGGAAAATGGGTATGGCGAGTCTCCACCCACAAAACTTTGGCTAGACCCTCAGAAATGCTTCGCAAAGTTCAACGGTGTGTGCAGCTACAAGTGACTGGCGCAACGGCTGGTGGGCCTCAGACAACAGACGGAGAAATGTGACGTGGTAACTGAACCGCTTTAATTTGGTTGTGCCGGAACCACGTCGGGGTTCGGCGCCCGACGCTGTTCCCCGACGTTGAACAGCACCCGAGCACTTTGATGCTTTAAGTATGCGAATCCTAAATCGGATATAGCGGATGGTGACAATTCACTGCAGCATTTGAAGAAGAAGAAAACCACGATGCGAGCAATGAGGCGCTGTTTCAGAGACTCAGCTTACAAAGGGGGAAAATAAAAGAAAGCCACTCAGTGAGGAGTATGAGCTCTGTTGCACGGGGATCTATAGTCTCTGTAGCGAAGCCAGACGGCTCACGCAATTTGTGGATTGTCCTATACGGATTTTTTAAAGAAGAACAAAACTCAATTACACTCCTACGCTCTGTTTATCGAGAGCATGTCGGAAAAACAAACAGCAGGTCAAAGTTGACTGGTAACAATTCGGAGGACGATATTGAACTTGGCTGGGTTGTGTGAGAGAGAATTCGGATTGTACGAATACCTTTCCAGAGTATATTAGAATATCAAAGAATAATGAACGCGATTCAAAACTGAGAAGTATCATAACATCGGGCAATAAGCGCGGTAGAATACGTAACATCCTAAACATTGATGGCATTTCCGACTTTGTTCGTAGTACTGTGGCCATCCATCGGCTTGAAGCCGCGATTGAACACGGGACTCTGTTGGACCTTGCTCCAGTCATGGAGCATGTAGCCATTCTCAACGGAACAGGTGACCTCCTCTTGACCACGCGCGATCATCTCGCCTTCGAACTTCTGGATTGTCTGCTGCAATGTCTGCTCGGAATTGTTCCAAGCCTGCATTCCCTCCAGCAAGTATGCCACGTCGCGGATACAATGATTGAGACCTTGGCCACGATCTGTTGTTACGTAGGGATGTCAGTCCGCTGTTTTTGCAGCAGGTGGCTGGAGAAGACGACACAAGGAATAGGTACCGCCAGAATGAAATCAGAGGAGACGTACAAGGTGGCATGGGATGGGCAGCATCTCCTATCAGTGTAAGACGTCCTTGGTGGTTGTTCCATGCGTGCGGAATCCAATAACTTATATCAGCTTTGTGAACCTCCGTGTCATCGGGCATCCACATGAAAGCTGATCTCGCAGGATCTCCTAGTCCTTTCGCCTTGTCTTTGATCAATGCTAGCCGCTCCTTGTAGGAAAGTTTGTCATCGACCTGTCCTCTCCATGCCATAGCCATGTGAAATATCCACGACTCGGGGTGGTCCGGTCCGTCGGGCATAGAAGAGACTGTGTTGTGGCGCCAGGTCAGTCAAAGATGCCAGAAAAACGACGGGCCTCGGCTTGTCGAGAGACGTGACCTACTTGACTGGAATGCATGGAACGACTTCTCACTTAAAGCCAAGTAGCTTGTTGGGTACTGCTTTCGCACAAAGAGGGCCTTTTCAGCATCATTGTAGCACACAGTCATGTTAGTATGGAAGATCTGGAACTTTGTCGTCGCTGCGTCTTCGGCGTTGCCAACAGCTATCTCGCGCAGCTTGGACCGGGGACCATCAGCCCCAATAATCATGCTCCCGTGCACAACTGTGCCGTCGGCGAAATGTGCGATCACTCCAACACCGTCTTCGGGGAAGATCACGTTCGTGAGCAGTTTGCCATACTGTTGCGCTGCTGTTAGTGAAGGTATTATCCAAGTTTCTTTGGACCCGTCAACGCGACCAAGGTTGTAGAGTGGGACTTCAATAGTCTGCTGGCTTACCTCGACATTAATTCCCTCTGCACTCAGTTTCCGCATCTTGCTGCGAGGTACGCGTAGCCCGTTCTCATAAGGGACTCCAGTAATAAGCTGGCCGCTCTCGCCGTGGATAATTGGGTACAGCCCGGAATGGATTCCTACTGTCGGGTTGCAGGCAATGTCCGAGACCTTCGCGAAGACGTTCTCCGGTAAAATCTTCTGCAGCAGTGGAAGCGCCCAGTGTATTGCCATGGTCCATTCATTGCTGCGGGAGTTCATGAAATTATCCCTTTCGAATATGCGATATTTCAGTCCGGCCTGCTCAGCGAGCATAAAACGTTAGCCAGTGCTCTTGTCTTCTGGCCACAGAAAGGTGAGCCGAGCGTAGTCCCGGAAGCTGCTGGCTGCTTACTTTGGTTAATGCATGGCATGTGAGGAGACCTGTGATACCTATGGGAACCCCTGTTGTCAGTAAAGTGCAGAGAAAGAAGATTACAGTAATTGACAGATATCAGAACTTACCGGCGCCGACAACGAGGACTGGCAAGCTCTTGTCGCAGGCCATATTGGTGATGTGTGTAGATTTACAGTAGTGGGCAGAAGAGATGTCAGAATCTGTCGAGTCGACTGCAACGATAATTTGGTGCCCAGAAAGCAATATGTAGAGTAATGATTTTGTCGAGTCTTTTAATCCCTGTAATCAGATGTAAGCCAATTTCCCGGATCATGTAAGGCATGGGACTCGGCCGCCGTGGGGGGGAAGTCCGGGGGCACATTGCATGATAAGCTCGGCTCAAGTGCTGCGAACCATGAGCAATGAAAGTTCTCTAGTGGCTGAAGTGACAGACGCGGAGGGCCCCGACGTGATTCGGATTGAAATGGAGGCCCGAAGGTCGTTTTGAGAGGTCAGCAGGTGCTTTATTCCATTTGATCGCATTTCATGAATGCCGGCACTATCCTCTCAATCAGCCTGAAAACACAATCAACGAGGGTTGCACGAATGACAGCTAATATGTCGTCGGCCACCATTCAGACTTTGTTGAGAACCAGTGCTGAACTTCATGAGCAGGTCACGCAACTTGCTAACGAGCTCTCTGTACATTCCCGAGCCGATATCAGACAGCCATTGCATAACAGCAATGTAGGTCTGGGAGCCACTACAGACCTAAGTGGTTTATGGGAATCCCGGGACGGCCACAACCCGATCGAAAAGGCAAAGTCAAACATCATAGGTCTTACACAAGACCTGGAAAGACTTACTCTTGGTCCTCAGGGGTTCATTCACGAACTCGTCTCCGTGAACTGGGAGCATGGTGCCTTGTATGTTGCGCTCGAATATGGTGTGTTGGACGCAATTCCCAAGGATGGAAGGACACGAAGTCTCGCAGAAATAGCTGCTTTAACAGGTTTGCAGACTCATAGGCTATTGCCTATATGTCGCCTTCTTGCTTGCTCTGGTATTATATCTGAGGCTGAACGGGAGGAATTTGGCCATACATTCATTTCCACTGCATTGACTGCAAATAAAGGCTTCAGCTCTTGGGTTGGATTCCAGTGAGTGCCTTGCAGTTGGTCCTGTGCCATTTGGTGAAACCTTCGATTGAATATCGGCTGATTTCTTTCGCCCAGACTGTACGAAACCCGACTTGCAAGCGCCAATTTAGCAGATTGGTTGAAGCAATCCGGAGGGTATTTTGCAGGCCCTGCCGCATTCGATCTGGCGTGAGTGCCTCGATACTTCTACCACTATTTGCATTGCCACAAAATTCCTTGGAGTCTTACAGAACAATAATTGACACAATCCTGTTCAAGTTTCGGTATGCCAATGCACAAGTACCACAGCGTCAATCCCGAGAAAGGCAAAAGGTTTTTCGAGGCTATGAATAGTGTTGCACAAGATGGTAAGTCCCAGCCGCCAGCACAAGGTATGCTGTGGTGGAGACGGGCTGACGGAATCGAGCAAAGGTCTCGATGCCGGGAATGAGATGGTATTTGATTGGCTGAAGGCCCGGACCGAGATCATGTCAAATCCCAGAACCACGGTCGTAGTGGTTGCTGGGAAAAGCATTGGTGCTTTTGCTGAACGTATGGCGGCAGCGTTCCACGAAGTCAATTTCGAGCTTCTGGACACCACTCCAGATAGTGTTGACTCGCCTGGAGGTCATTTGCGTCGAATATTCTTGCTCTACGGAGTGTTGTGGATTCTGGATGATGAAAGCTGTGTGGCTCTGTTGCGGAAATTTGTTCCCTTGCTTCTGCATCCATCACGGCCCGTTCTGCTAGTCTGTGACTTGGTCTCGCCTGAAAAAGGCCAGTTTCAACCACATGTTGAGTTGGCTTTCCGCAGACGGGACGTGACGCTCATGACCATGCACAATGCACGGCAGCGGACGGCAAAGCAGTGGTTGGAGTTGCTAGGAGAAGCCGATCCACGTTTCCAAGTAAGCCACCCCCCACTCTTCCATCACCGGCTAATGAAGTTTTGCCAGAGCTGATAAGTATGCTGCTAATCTTGAAATTAGATCACATACACAGAGAGGCATAAGTCACATAGCTGTCGCGGAATGTGGGAAATTCGTATATGAGAGCGGTTGTAAATCATAGGCTTGTCTTCTTCTAATATTAGAATTATTGAGTGATAGCCGAATGGAGTGTTTCTTAGTTTCATAGTCAATATAATGTACAGCGTCTCCTAGGGTGGTTTCCTGTTTCGATTCCGGCTTTTACACACCTCAATAATGGACAGGACCTTGGCCATAGTAGTTTGTATGAGTGCTGAGTAAGACTCAATGATATTGAGCCAGTTCTATACTTGATTATTCGGATATCTGTCGTCATATCCCACCAAAATACTGACAGGTGGTGCCGTAAGCTCGTCCAAGGATTTCGGCCCACGGCCACCGGGGACCTTAGGAGGTTTGGCCGAGGGGCGGGGAGCTGTGTGGGAAAAGCATCCGGTCTTCAAGACATTAATCTTGGTCTATGATTTGATGCTTGACTCGAGGTTGAACTCTCTTCGGGGCCCGAGGTGCGGACCATTCTGATAGTCCCATAGTATACTGGCTGTTTGGTGCCTTGCCCCTGCGTACGCGGCGTAAGGCTCCCAGAGTCGGAGCCGGAAAGAGACCGCACACACTAGCACCGTATCCATCTCGATCGCTAAGTCTTTCACGGAGTTTCATCATGTTGAGCAAGGACGCTATGCAATGGCTGGTGAAACGAGGAATCAGCTTGTGCTGTCAATTACCTTTGCTTGAGTGGGGTGGGTCAGCGAGAATGTACAAGTAGGTATTTAGTTCACATGTCTTAATTTTGATCTACAGACCTGAGTGCACAGTCAGACCTTCATTTCAACATTGGGGGCCAGCAAAAGTCTACGACGTCAACGATTTTAGTCGATCCAAGGTAGCAGTCAACATGCCTTCGACACTTGCTTCAGACGGATCGATGACCGAAGACAGACAGTCTCATGATAAGTATCAATTGATCTTGCTTGGCGACCTGACAACAAATGGCTTTTATGGGGATCTATGGTCTCTTTTGCACGTGAAGAGCGATGCTCTGCTGGTGTCATTCTTTGAGCGGACTGGCTTCGCCCTCCGGCAGGCCATTGGCGCCCTCCCAGCTTTGCAGCAGGATCTATTTCCCCGTTTCACAACCCTTATCGACCTTGTTTCAAAGGTCGGAGAGACTGAAGGCACACCAATACTAAGATTCTTTTTACTGAGCGTCCACCAAATTGCGCAATTCATTGTGTAAGTAGAAGTTCGCCCCGAATTCCCATGACATTCAAGATGTTAAATACCACTGCCCCTTTCCTGGAACCAAAATGCTAACTGGAGCAGGCGTTATGGCCGAGGGGGTGAGCCATACCCGTCAGCTCAGACGACGTGTGTTGTCGGCCCTTGTGCCGGTGGCTTCGCGGCGGCAGCAATCTGCAGCTCCCAAACCCTTACAGAGTTGATTCCTGCAGCCGTTGAAGCGGTCCTTGCTGCGTTCAGGACGGCTTTACATGCATACATAGTCGGCCTGGATTTATCCTCACCACAATCCTCATCGACTAATAAAGCATGGTCCGCCGTTGTCAGTCCCAAAGGCCAACACGACATCATCAATCTTCTTCAGAAATATGACGACAAGAAGCTTCACGTCAGTGCTACCATGCCGAACAGCAGAGTGACCCTGAGCGGACCGCCACACATACTGGATGATTTCCTCCAACAGCACCAGAGCTGCCTCAAATACAGATACCTGGATATATTTTCGCCGTTCCATGCTGCTCACCTCTTCCATGCCTCCGTCCCAGAGCACATTGTGAGCTACGTCAACAATGAGCTGGTGGCAGAGAGAATCCCGGACGCAGGACTGCTATCCGGCTCAACAGGCAAGGTCGCAAATGCTCCCAACTTCAAGGGCCTTCTCAGAGCTACGGTTGCAGACGTATTGTGCGAGCCGGTTCAGTGGAACTCAATCCTTTCCTCAGTACAAGAATTTTGGACTCATCACTCGACGGATCAATGCACCATAATCCCCTTCTCAAGCAATTCCGCTTCGATGATTTCTGAACAGATCGGAAAGGCAGGACCAATTCAGGTCTCCGTCGAGGATGTTGCAGGTGATATAAAACGAAGTCTACGTGCAGCTCACCCTGCCAACATTTCGACTGGAAGATTCGTGGATTCCAAAATAGCGGTAATTGGGTTCTCTGGTCGGTTCCCGTCGGCAGACTCGAACGAGGCATTCTGGGATCTTTTGCGGGCTGGCCGCGACGTCCATCGGGACATACCCTCGGATCGATTTGACTGGAAAGCACATTACGATCCCACTGGAAAGAAGAAGAACACTAGCCGAATCCGGTACGGTTGCTTTATTGACGACCCCGGGAACTTCGATGCGCGTTTTTTCAATATGTCACCTCGTGAGGCGGAGAATACAGATCCTGCGCAAAGACTTGCCATAACAACCACATACGAGGCAATGGAGATGGCCGGTATGGTCCGCAACCGGACCCCCAGCACACAACAAGACCGTATAGGAGTCTTTTTTGGTACGACCTCAGATGGTATGTACAAGTTAATTCCATTCTAGTACCTTGCCCCATCCTGACCAACTTGTTCTGGAGTCTGTTCAATGAATCTTGCCTAACATGAATAAGATTGGCGCGAGGTGAATAGTGGTCAAAATGTGGACACCTACTTCATACCCGGTGGCAATCGAGCCTTTGTCCCTGGTCGAATCAGGTTAGTATTTCCCATCCATCATGTATAGACACGCCTTACTGAACAGGTACATAGTTACTTCTTTCGTTTTTCTGGGCCCAGTATCAGTATGGACACAGCTTGTTCCTCGAGCTTTGCAGCCATGCAAACCGCGTGTACCTATCTTTGGCGAGGAGAATGCGATACTGCAATAGCAGGTGGAACCAATGTCCTCACCAACCCAGACAACTTTGCTGGGTTGGACCGCGGGCACTTCTTGTCCACCACTGGTACACCTCCCTCAGATCCGTGTAGTCTCTGCTATAACTAGTGAGGCTTCATAGCTGACACGTACAACTCTGACAGGCAATTGCAATGCTTTCGACGATGGTGCTAGCGGGTACTGTCGAGCCGATGCTGTTGGATCTGTCATTCTAAAGCGCTTGGAGGATGCAGAAGCTGACAACGATCCTATCTTTGGTGTCATTGTTGGCTCTACCACGAACCATTGTGGTCAGACAGACAGCATTACGAGACCGCATGAGGGTGATCAGTCCAGCGTTTTCCGGCGGATAATGCGGTGCACCAATTATGACCCACTGGATGTGGGCTATATCGAAATGCATGTGAGTAGAACGTTTCCTAAACTCGTATTCCGTTCTATCCAGCATCATATTTACTAAGACTTCGCAACGTTCAGGGGACCGGTACCCAAGCAGGAGACGCAACTGAGATGAGGTCGGTTCTCTCGGTCTTTGCGTCCGATCACAAGCGGATTTCCAAGGCAGTACCCCGTCCATTATATCTTGGGTCTGCTAAAGCCAATATCGGGCACGCTGAATCAGCTTCAGGTGTCTCCTCTCTCATCAAAGTGCTGATGATGATGAAACACAACGAGATCCCACCTCATTGCGGCATCAAAACTCGCATTAATCACAATTACCCACTGGACCTAGCCGAAAGAGGGGTCAACATTGCGTCGCAACCGACGCCGTGGCGACGTCAGGACACCTCCTCGGGGAAGCGAGCTTGCTTTCTGAACAATTTCAGCGCCGCCGGAGGGAACACAGCCATGCTTCTGGAAGATGCTCCAACGCAGCAACGCCAAATGCAAAATCTAGGGACGGATAAGCGGCCCACTCATCTGGTCAGTTGCACAGGCAGGTCAGCGAAGTCGCTACTTGACAATACCAGGGCCCTTCTCAAATGGCTGCAGAACAGCCCGACTTCAAGCTTAGACCTTGCCGCGCTCTCATACACAACCACTGCCAGGAGGATACATCACAATTACCGCACTATCGTGTCGGGCTCTTCCATCGACGCAGTAGTGACTGCTCTCAGGTCCCGAGTGACGCAATTAGAAGCGGCTCAACCAAAGCCGGTACCGGCTCATGTACCCAAGATTGTCTTTACATTCACGGGCCAGGGCGGCATCTACAACTCGATGGGAAAGACGCTGTTTGAATGCAGCAGCAGATTCAGGGAAAGGATAACACGCTTCGATCATCTAGCCCAAGTACACGGGTTTCCCTCTTTTCTCGGCATAATTGACGGGTCTTACAGTGGCAATGTGGACAAGGCCAGTCCTGTCATGCAACAAATAGGCATGGCTTGCCTCCAGATGGCGCTTACGGAGCTTTTGACAAGTTGGGGCGTGAAGCCAACCGCGGTAATTGGGCACAGCTTGGGCGAGTACGCTGGCTTACATGCGGCGGGTGTGCTCTCCGCCTCCGACGTCATCTACTTGGTTGGCACCCGAGCAACCCTGCTCGAAAAGCACTGTCAACAAGGGACGCACGCGATGCTGGCAGTCAAGGCCCCTATGAACGTTGTTAGTGGACTTTTGTCGCATTCTGGGTGCGGATGTGAGCTGGCTTGCCTCAACCAGCCGACCGGCCAGGTCATTGCGGGTCCACTCGAAAAGATCTCGGACCTCGAGGCCCGGGCGAAGGCCATGAGCATCGAGACTCGCAGGCTTAATGTGCCTTACGCCTTCCATTCTCCTCAGGTCGAACCAATTCTGGACGAATTTCTCCAACTGTCATCACAGCGTGTCGTATATCACCCGCCAAGTATTCCTGTCCTCTCGCCTTTGATGGCTCGGACGGTTTCTTCTGGGGAGAAAGGCCAGCTCGACGGTAAATACCTTACACGGGCCTGCAGGAACCCGGTGGTCTTCTTCGCGGCGGTTGAAGCTGCCATGAGAGCTGGTGTTGTGGACCAGAAGACGAGTAAGTGCATCTGCGAAATTCGTCTCCCCTTGTGTGTCTTATACAGGTGTGAAACCATTTACTGACTCGGCTTACCCTCCCAAGTCTGGCTCGAAATAGGGCCAAATCCGGCGTGTGGAGGTATGGTCAAGGGGACTCTAGGGTCTGAAACAACAACTCTTGCCACACTTCGACAGGCCCCTGGCGGTTACGGTCCGTTGACTACGATGCTCGAGTCCCTCTACTTAACTGGATCAGAAATCGATTGGAACGAGTATCATCGGGATTGCCCCAGTTCCCACAGTGTCGTCGAGTTACCACGATATGCTTGGGACTTGAAGCGATACTGGATTGACTACCGGAACGACTTTTGTCTCTTGAAAGGGGAGAAATCAGACGATTCAAGTGCCTCGTCCACTGTGACTTTCAAACATACCCGACAGTTCAAGTATATTTCACCTGCGGTACAAAGGGTCATCGAAGAAACCCATGGCACTGAAAAGTCGACGATCGTTATCGAATCCGACATATATGATGAAAGACTCTTACCGGTATTGCAAGGTCATCTGGTCAACGGTGCTGCCCTTTGTCCTTCCGTAAGCAACTATCCTCATGCTTTCCGCCTAAAATCTATACAGCGATACTAATCAAGTCATATAGTCACTTTACGCTGACATCGCTCTCACCATCGCCCATTTCATGACAAGCGGAGCTGGGCAGACTGTCAAATTCACTGGATTTGATGTGTCAAGCATGAAAGTTGAGGCACCTCTGATTGCCCTGCCTGACGAAAAGACTCATGTCTTCCGTGTCCACGCTGAAGCAGACTGGAGATTGAACCAAATCAAAATGTCGCTCGGAACTGTGAACAAAGATGGCAAGGTCACGAAGCGGCATGCGACCTTCGTTGTCCTCGTTAACCCTGGGCAGACGTGGCTACACGAATGGAAACGTCTCACACACCTTGTCCAAGGTCGAGTGGATTCGCTCTCCAGTGGCGTCGCTGCAGGCAGCTGCCACCATATCAAACGAGGCATGGCATACAAACTTTTTGGTGCACTTGTGGACTACGGTAAAGAGTACCAAGGTATGAAGGATGTCATTATGGACAGTGACCAACTCGAAGCGGTATCCACAGTTGAATTTCAGGTCGGCGCGGATGGGTTCCATTTAAATCCTCGCTGGATCGACAGTCTGGGCCACATCGCCGGCTTCAATATGAACGCCAATGACTCGCTGGCCAGCAAGTCGACTGTATTCGTCAATCATGGCTGGGATCACATGCGTATCGCGGAACCACTGGGGGCCGGTAAGACTTATCGAGCCTACAACCGCATGCAGCCGGTAGAAAAATCCTTATATGCAGGCGACACATATATTTTTGACTCCGGGCGTCTCATAGCCGTCTTCGAAGGTGTAACGGTATGTAATGAACACTCTGTGGATTTGGGCCTTATGTTCAATCGAAGCTGACAAGAGTATTGCTCTCAGTTCCAAGGCGTCCCACGCCAGACACTGGATCATCTCTTACCGGGTAAAAGCCCAGGAAGGACGCCAACTCTCAGAATCAACCCTCGGGCAACCAACGTCTCAGCTGAGGTGCCGAATCAGACAGATAGAGACACGGGATCACGCATGGATGGTCTTCATCCAAGTGAACAACCTATGTCTGAGAAAGAGCACAGCTCTGGCGAAAATCGCCCTACATCTGTTGGGCAGGGTGAACAGCCCGCGTCGTCATCCGGAATAATGGACCGGATCTTCGCCATTATTGCAGAAGAAGTCGGCATCTCGCCGTCCGACCTCACTGCCGAAACTGAATTTTCCGAAGTCGGCATCGACTCTCTGCTCTCTTTAACAATGACTTCACGGTTCCAGGAAGAGCTTGACTTGGAACTCCCATCTTCAGTGTTCGTCGAAAATCCCACAATAGGAGCTTTGAAAAGTCTAATTCTAGGCGAAGCTTGCAGTGGATCTGGCACCGATCCATCAGCACAGTCGCAAGATAATGCTTTGGTCGAAGTTGATTCTTCGACATCTGAAGATTCTCAGTCAGATATCGATAGCGCAACCGACAGTGTCAGCTCCCATACACCCCCTCTGAGCAGCATTGCAACAACTCCAGGCAATTTTACCAAATGGAGCATGGAAATTGACTCGCATGCTTCAACTGCCTCGAATGATTCTGACGAACTTGTCAACATGCCTCCACATGCAACTTCCAACCTCCTTTCTTCGCCGAGTGCCGTTGCTAGAGCCAACCACCTCTTGTTTCTCTTCCCCGACGGCTCCGGCTCTGCCGCTTCCTATGCAAGCTTGGCCTCCTGCATAGGCAATGATACCGCAGTCTATGGGCTTAATTGCCCATGGCGAAAAGAAGCAGAGGAGATGACACGGCTGGGTGTGGACATGGACTTGCTGGCTGGCAAGTTCCTCACCGAGACCAAAAGGATCATTCGCAATAAGCCTGGCATCCCTTATAGCTTTGGCGGCTGGTCAGCTGGCGGAATGGTCGCTTGCGAGGTGGCGAGACAGATACAAAATATTCAAGACTGTCCTCGGCCAGAAAAGATTATTCTCCTCGATTCCCCTAACCCGATTGGTCTCCAGAATCCTCCACAGCGACTTTACGACTTCTTTGACTCCATTGGGATTTTCGGCTCCAGTCCTGGGAAGATGCCAGCTTGGCTTCGCCAGCATTTCAGTGCTTTCATCCGGATTCTCGACGAGTACAAACCGCGGCCACTGTTGCATGCACCACCAGTACTCATTATATATGCTCGTGACGGTGTTTGTAAAGATACCGACGGTCCAAAGATTGAAATTCGCCCTGAAGATCCGCGCGAGATGCATTGGCTACTGAACAATCGGACCGACTTCTCTGGTGACGGCTGGGCCACTTTGCTTGGTAGGGACAATCTGCAAATTGAGATCATTGATGGCGTCAACCACTTCAGCATGATGGATCCAGGCTCCAAGATTGCGGAGATTGGGCGTATCACAGCAAGTTTCCTAGTAGGGAAAACCGATGTGGAGTGAATTTTGAATGCGACAAGTGCGAACCTATTTCGAATTTTCTAGTCACTGTCATTTCTGACGCCCCTTAGAATAGGATTGATAGACATTTACGACACGTGCGATACTTTAGAATCTGATGAAACACATAGAGTTACATTCATTTCCAGTTCACCGATATTGTGCATTATATAAGCAAACATCTTGAGAGTGCTACACAATATCAGGAATTTGCATAAGCATAAATGTGAAACTCTGAAGCCAAAGTGGCTTGGTCACGTCCAAATCTGGGAGAGAAGGTGAACTTTGAGCTAGAATAGCGATAACTGATTGTTTGAAGGACTATCTCTAACCTAAGGATGGTAGATCTATATCTTTAAGGGCTGACTTGTAAGCCCAGGCACAAGCCACAAGCAACATCACATACATGGTGCCAGCCAGGAACCGGTTAGATTCCCTTCACCTTCAACCAGTATTATCATACTATCTAAATCTGACTTCAGCTCGAAAGGAGTCGTGGATGCTTCAATAGCAATCCTCCGCAACCCAAACCAGCTCTTTGTCCAGGTCCACACAGCGTCAGGAGTCCCATAGAGAGCACATACCTAGGTATATGAAGGCAAAATTTGTAAGCAATTTATTTAACTTAGAAAAGACTCCTAATAATACTCTCCACTTCTTCCTTGAATTTCTCATCTGCGGGTCCTTTCATGGCTCTTTGCACAATTACAGGGATATCGGACTCTTTGACCCCAAAGTCACTCAACGTTTTGGGCACCAGGCCAAGCTCTGCAACCAAACCTTCAATGCAATTCGCAAATTGCATCGAGTCCTGGACCTTATCCTCAGATTGAGTTCTAGAGACTGAGGGTAGGCACAAGCGACTGATTTGTGCGGCGGCGTTTGGTTTATGACGGGCCATCAACCTGACAACCGACGCAAGCGTCATGCAGCTTGTGTCACCATCTACACGAGGGTCAGTTTTCATATTTCCAGTTGATCATCAGGGACACGAGGCCGCGGTCAACTTACGTGGAATCCCGTATGGGCTTCCCAATGCATGGCCAAGTGAATGCGACAGCCCCATGCCACCCCCAAAGTTGGAGCCTCTCAGACCAGCTGCAGCCCACGCAGCTAAGTGTAGGCGTACGAGTATATCATTAGTTGTGTTGCTCAGAGGTCGCTCGACGTCAGTTCCGCCCTGACCGGCTAATAGGGATGACTTGGACACCGCTGGCAGATACTCAAAAAGAGTCTTGATGGATGTAGAAGCCAGTATCTTCCACGGTACCTCGGACGAGTTTGGGTGGTAGATGGTCTCCACAGCATGGTCCAAAGCGCGTATACCTGTAGACAGCAGCAGGCGCGGAGGGGTGTGGCGGGTAAAGGTCGGGTCATAGAAAATGGCCATGACCCCCACTGAATGTCCAGGTTAGTCGACTAGAATAGGTGCGAAGGGCTTCTTTTTGTTGGTCCCATAATTGTACGTTTAAACGAGTCCATGTTCTCTCTGTCCAGTAGAACGCCAGATCGTGGGAGAAAAATACTGTCTTGTTTACTTACAGCCTGGACACATGAACCCAATTTTCACACCATCTTTGTTTGTGTATCCTCCACCTGCAGTACACTCAGCGGCGCTAAGCGTAGTCGGTATTGCAATGTGTGTCAAAAAGTCACCCGAGGCCTGCTGTGTCCAGTAAGAAAGCGTCTTAGCTGAGTCAATTGGCGAACCACCGCCAACAGAGATGATGGTGTCAACGGGTTGCTGCAGTGACGCTGTCCTTAACCGTGTGAAAGCTTCGTCTACATCTGCGAAATGGCCATGCTGCTTGATGTCGGAATATGTGCCCGCGTGGTTCTCACCGAGGAGTCTTTCGAGCTCCTGTATAAGTGGGGTCTTCTTGTACAATGAGGTGCCGGTTATGATGAAAACACGTGATGCTGCACTTGGCAGCATGCTCCGAAGGTGACTTTCTACACAGCCAGAGCCATAGAAGAGTCCCCTGAGGTGTGTCTCGGGGCACCAGAGACCTGACAGGGGCGTCGTCGTGCAAGGCACCAACCGAGGTTTAGACGAGACTGTGTTGGGAGAGGCCATCGCAAATGTCTGGTCACAACGGCTTATCAGACGGGAAAACTCAGCCACGAAACGCCTCCCGGTACATGCCTAAATAGGCACGTCTCGATAAGCTTCGCGCGGCTTGTTCCGCGTAGTCTGGGCGGCCGAAACCATCCCATTTCGAAACATACTTCCGCCGGACGCAGCTAACACCCTCGAGTCCGCGGAAATGGGCCACCGATCTGTGGCCCCCAGACTTTGGCACCCTTATCACCAATTCTAGGTCCATCTTCGGGGGCCGGTGGCCCTTCCGACGGGCCCCACCACCAGTCTTTCTTCGAAGTCAACACCATGCAAGATTAATGCAGTATGTCTCGGGCTCCCGATGTATTTTGTTCCAAAAAGCTTATCCATAGGTACTACCTTTTTGCGGCCAGCGCGGAGTGCTCGGCCGAATGGGTGATGCCATTCTCCATGCGACGCTTGATTCCTTGACAACAGAGGTTCGTTCCATGAGTTCGCTCCTTGAACCTCGCGTTCGTATCACCGGTATACTGTACCCGGGACGGATAGTCGGACGCCTGGCTGCGGATTATTCGTCCTTGTGCTTATGTTTCTAGTTTGTAATTATACAGCTCCACGAGTGATAAGCTATCTGCTTGGAAATTCAACGAGTGGCTTCATCAACGCGTAGCTCTACCCGAATTGTCAAGAACGCTACAGAAAATGGAACAGAGGTTAGGCATAACGAAAACTCACCTACGTGAATGGATAACGCGCGTCGTTGCTGAACCGTCTTCCGACCTGGCCAGTTTCCGCGCAGAGGTTGGGATGCGCAAAGGACTCGATGTACACAGTACTATCTAAAAGCAACGGGCCCATGGGTAAGGAAAGCAGCGCTACTATTCTCAGTAGGTGGGGATGAGTCTTCTCCGGTGCCGAGCACCCGGCGGCGGAGCCGCCGTCTGAAATGTGATCCAGCCTCAAGATACCAGAGCGCGCGGCTCCTCTTGATGTATCTTCTTGGGCTGAAAGGACCAGGCGGCGCAGCTATACGATAAACCACATATCGTCAGATCTATGGTATGCCCTTCTTCACCCGATGACACCGATAGGGTTCCGCATATAGCCAAAGGACGAGATTCGATCGCTAGTTACAGCGCCCAAAGAGGTCGTGGGAGTCCCCTGTCCATGAACGATCTGTATCCAAGCTTAACTCCGTGGCTAACAGTGGCCGATTCCCACTATCGAAACCTCCACAATTTCCAGGTTGTTGAAATAGCAAGGGCTTGGACATGAACATGTTCTGCATTTGAAGTAGCAGTCGGACGCAAGACACCGTTCGGCATCGGCCCTGACAATTCATGCGAACGCACAGCTTCACATTAGCGCCTAAACTATTGAACTTATGCATATGCTGACGTTCTTTTGCAGCATGGGAAGCTGCATCGCGGGCGCCATGTGGGGAGGTCCCGGGTCTTGAATACTACTCACCTGCGTTTGTCAACGTTGCTGAAACCTCGACTTGAACCTAATAACTGCTGGCTCGACCATGCTGTACGTCCCGTTTGTCTGGATAGCACCGATCTACCCCAGAGGTCCGCAACTCGTCCGACGCCTAGAATTATGATTAGGGTTACCAGATTCTCCGGGCCGTGCAGCCAACAGGGATGTCCAATCCGACCTTTAACCGAGCAATGTGTTTCGCCTACATGATCGGAGACGGCTTCCTAGCATAGTCCGTCCCATTAGATCATGTACCGTCACAGCAGCATGGGAATTACGATGCTCAAGGTGCAGGCCGTGATTCCGATCTTGAGGCTTCGCCCTTTTCTCGTCCAATCGCAGTTTATGTTGACACTAGCATGTATTCTATCCGGAGGGTTTCCCAAGCTCTAGACCTTGCAGAATCCAACTTTGTGCTGAGAACACGGGAGAGGTTACTTGTGCTTTCCGTGTTAGACCACAGCCAAATATGCACACTCGTCTTGGTGACACAATCGCATAGTCTTGATGTCACGATTACGATGTGGTACGATTCAGTTCATAATGTCACATCTGAGAGCTTGGTGTTCATCTACGCGAATTTTGTTCTCCACTGACATGAACGGTTAAATATCCCAGCATTCTTTCCAACCGAAAGTATATGGCTTTACTCTCCCTAGTCCACGCCGCGCGCGTGAACTATACAGCGTAAGAGAGATATGCTGCATGGGGCTCTCGCTTCTATGCGTGTAATCCTAACCCCCATGCCCGCGGATCTGGTCAAGGCATCCCATTGGCAAGCATGCAGAAGGTTTAATCGCTGTGGTAACAAAAGGCAAAATCGCAAGCTGGATGCTCATAGATAAGTCTTAAGTTTGACCGCGTCCTCTCGTGCATCTACGAACCAACTCAGCCAAAAGATTCCCAGGCCGGATGCCGTAACAGTATTGCACAAATAATTTCCGTCAATACGAGTCTATCATGTCCGACTCATCTGCCAAGAAAGAGGTAAGCAGGTGTGCCCTTATCCTCCAGAGACAGGAGGCAAGTCTGACCTTGCAAAGAACTGGAGCCTTCAGTCCCACGACGGGCCATGCTCTAACTGCAGAGTTCGAAAGATCAAATGCGGCCGAGAGAAGCCGGAATGCAACATCTGCCGGCAGGCTCAAGTAGAATGCGTTTATACGCCCCCGCCCAAGCGAGTCAACCATGTCAAAGTCCTGTGAGTAATGTCCATAGGAAGCTTCCTGCTCCAGGCCAGCGCTGATCTCTTGCCCTCGCAACAGATGCGAAAGCTTTGACGAAGTCAATGACCGCCTCAACATGGTGCAAGCCCAGCTTTCAGCATTGACTTCCATGTTGGAGGCATCCAAAGCGACAGGGACTCGAAGCCTTCCGGCGAACGACGCATGCGTGGGCGCCACATTCGAACATAACAGACGTGCTTCGTGTCCGAATTTGCTCGAAAATGATGCGGGTGACCGAATCGTCCCAGGAGGTTTTGTCATCCGTGAAGAAGGCACTCTGAACGAGCGATACTACGGACCTTGGACACTCGACCACGAGTGTAGAAATTTCAACCGTAATGTCTTCTCTTCCAATATCTCCGCTGCGCCAAATTTGTTACAAAGATTTCAACGTGCGCTTGAGACTACACCGGTCGACCTCCCAGCTCCACAAACACAACACGGCCAGAACAGCGAACGCCTGCTGCCCAAGGTGTTCCTCTCTGTCATGGTGGAACATTTCGTAAACCAGGCGGACTTCTGTACAGACATATTTTTAAGAAAGTCACTCAACGCCGCAGTGGATAAAGTTTACTCAGACTCGAGAGACCCCCTTCACGAGGCTTGGGCTGTGTGTCTTGATCTCATTTTCCTCTTCGTTCTCGGTGCTGAGCAGCCACTGCGAGCTGCAGATCACACACAGCCCCTCTTCGACGCCGTCGACTCTGCAATCGGCAAACAACAGCTGTTTATGGCGCCTAGATTGATTGCAGTTCAGACCCTTGCGTTGCTTGTGAGTGCCCTCTCAGCCATCCCTTGCTTGCGATCCCCACCTTCCCTCACCACCACAGGCGGACTTCTCATCACTATCGACAGCAATTGTGTTGTAACCTGTTATCGTCAATACTGACAAGTCATGCCTTTAATATAGAGCCTCATCGCACCTTTATATTATCCAGAGAGTATCAGTGATGTGCTTTTTGCTCAAGCCTGCCACATGGCTACGATGATGGGTCTTCACTGCCACGATGCCATTGCGCCAACTCAAATGGACCTGGATCTCTCATCGGATGAGATTGTCGAGCGGAGGAAGCTGTTCCGATCTCTTTACATACGTGAAAGATGCTACGCCACCGCTCGCGGAACTCTTCGTCGACTTCCTCGCTACCTGCCAGATACAAAATCGGGGTCTTCCTCGCGTGCGATGAGCCAAGATTCGTCAAGTGCGACTCTGACGGCTGGACGCGGCGGGTCACCCGCCGTTTCGACCGGCTATGAGGAAACCAATGAGCCTTTGTTTAGTATAGCAATGATCCAGGACGAGCTCCATGCTGCCATGTTTCCAGGCAACCCGCCAGAAACAAGAATGCTGGAGCAGAAGTTGGCGTTAACCAGCATCCGACAGAAGTTAATCACATTCGCCAAGACGCACCGACTTCCGTCTCTTACACGACCAGAAACGTGTCAAGACTTGAGCATTCACTTGGCATATCTTGGAACTCGGATCCGAGCATACGAGCTCGATTTGGCGGATGCTGATGAGCACAACGTTCTGGACGACGCCCGTCTCTCCTGCTTGTTAGTCATGTCAGCCTGCTCCGATGAAAAGGGGCTAGGAACAGCAACCGCAAACAAGCTGGACAGACTGCTTCACCGTATGGCCCTCCGTAACTGGCGAACAGAGGATACACCTTTTCCGCTGCGGTCACCACGGGAGTCGAGTGAATCAGCCGGAGGGCTGACAACCGAGGGAGAAGGAAGCCTCAATAGCTCCAAGGCCCCAGATAAGCGATTCTGGCCGTTTGGGGCTGATTCGCTGGCTTCTCCGAATACGCAGGTCTTGCGTGGGCAGCGAATCTTAGAACTCATGCCGACCTCAGCGATCTTCATACTCGCGCGAAACATCCTCGGTAGTCAAACCAATGTCGCTTCATCTCAGCAACTCTCTGCACCTTCAGGCTCAGATCCCATAGTCAACAAGTCACACCGGGATGAATTGTTTGGAAATGCGAACGAAGACTTAGCCATACTCCGCGAATTTTCTCGCAGCCTGGAGTCTTCACTAGGGGTATCAAGTGAGGCCCAGAACAGTTACAGCACCAAGGTACTCCGGGTGGTCCAGACACTTGTGGACTTCATTCGCGAGACCAGTGTCCTTCAGGTTCAGCAGCCGTCCTCACCCTCACTGGCAGAGATGAGACAAGACATGCTTGAATTCAGCACACACGCCGACATTGCCCAGGACGGCGGACTCAGTTCCTCCACGGCTGGAAGTACCGCAGAAACATTCATGAACTTGGGTACCACATGGGAGAGTCCCCAGGGTTCAAGTTCCCTTTCACTTCCGTTCTCACCCTCTTTTGATCTATCCGGCATGAATATCAGCACTGTAACAGACTCTCTATTTGACTTCGATTTCTCACAGCATTTCGACAGCGTGGGCGGCTTCATGAGCCCGGCAGATCATCTTCCTGAACCAGAAGCGCTGAGAAGTGTGACTGAGCAAGAGAAAAGAAAGAAGAGGTTGCGATTAGATTGTAGCCAAGAGCTGGAGGGCCCTGGGGACATTATGATGTCGACCTGGCCGCCCCGGAATAGAGCGACGATGGCGAGGGGCAGCGTCTAACATTCAACATGAGTGAGAAGGCCCCAGGACGTGATGAAAACCCAGACTTCAACATTCGATGGTTATATGGTTCGGATCATCGACGTGACTCAGCACGATACTACACGTCATCCATCTCAATACGGTTCGAAGACATGCAACTCTGGCTTGCTGTAACACCCTTGGAGTAACATTTTCCGTGCGCGCATCGCTTTCTTAGAAGCTGTATAGATCGACTCATGCATAGGCCTTTTAAGGTACAGGACAGGGTCTCAGGGACGACCGATCGCAGTGTATATGTTACACGACACCACAGTCTTTTTAGAGTAATTGAATTTCTATTGACGCCCGCAGTTTCATGAAATTCCTCTGGTGAAGTTTCGCTGAAGATACATGAATATTGGTGGCGGAAATCACCAAATGTTCGTGAGGGTTCGCAAACTCAAATGGTCTATCCGGGCGATCACCCGTCGTTCCCTAATGCGTATACTATGCGAAGGGCGGTAAGAGATGAATCAATCCTCGGGAGATCAGGTGGACTCACCCATGTCCAGATTGACTGAAGAGAGAATCGGAATACTACGTAGTTGCTTCAAACAGCGGGAGACTCGATAAGGCGCTGACGGCGTCCGAGCCTGCGGGGGAGTTGGAAGCGGGACCCGGAACCCGAGTGAAATCTGAGCGGACGAAAAGTTCCGTGACTGTGCATAGAGCTGCAAGATTGAAGTACATGATAGAAAAAAACGTGCAGTCACACTCCTCTCTATTCTGTGACGTCTGGATAAAATTCTTGTATTTATACTTTGTCGAACGATATATTCGTAGTCGACACTCAGGTAGTTTGGGCAACGAGGCCGATCTTACTTAGGCAATTGAGAAAGCCAGACAATTACCTGCGATAACAAAAATTACTTGCGATACACAAGGCCTAAGCCATTGGATGTCAGCTCGACTGCCGCTAAGTTTTCAGTGGATGAATCAGTGGGTGTGAGAGGCATTTCGGTTCTGTCAAAAGTTATTTCTCCTCTCCGTAGAAATCTAAATCGAGACTCTTTAGTGTAGAAGGTTCAGTGACTACAAAACTAAACCATCGCAGTAATGATGTTGGCACATCAGTCGTGCTGGTTTCCTTATGTGAAAAAGCCCCGCTCAGTTACTCATGCCAGTCAGGCCGTTCGAATACCCAAAAGATACTTGAATTGATCTAAATCAGCCTTTCGTAGCTATTTGGCCCCAATGTCACAAGTCAGAAAAACATACTGAGCTCTCGCCCGGTAAACCCGCCTGAGAACGATGTCGATTTGATTCATGCCCAAAGTTGAGGGACTACAAAGTCAGAATGAGCATTGAGCAGGCAAACTTTCTGCTTGGGATTTTGTTGGCAGTTGCATATCTAGCTGCGAGCGGAAACTTCGCCCTGTTTTGTTTCGTTCTTGATCTCGCCTGGCCTCCACCCGATCTTGAATATCGGGCTGTCCTTGATTGCTTTGGAATTGCTTGCCTTACGAGCCTGCTCCAGCGACAAGTTCACTTCCCTCACCCCTCTGGGCTTCATTTCGCTCTCGTACGCATCGATGGCATCCTTCAATGTCTTTTCCCGAGTACTCAGGACCTCTTTAATGGCGATTACCAGATTTGCGGCGTCTTTCATAGCGTTATTGAGGCCCTGGCCCCGTTCTGCGACAAGTCAGTCTTTCTTGGACATAACCCGAAAAGATTCACCTCCCGGGCTCGGTCTATTACCGAAAGGTATGTCAACTTACGAGGCACCATTGAGTGTGCCGCATCCCCTGCGAGAGTCACACGTCCGCCACGGTTGTCCCATGGCATGTCGGGAGACCATTGTTGACCTGGATAGATGGGAATGCTGTCATCGTCGCCTAATTTGAGTCCTGCTGTGCGAAATGGTTCGCAGAACGACGAAATGAATGATTTATAGTACTTGACGCGCGTCTTCATATCCTGCAGATCTTTAGCATACGGCGGGCCCCACCAGCCTATGTAGTTCTGAAACTTCCATGAGGTCGGGTCGTCGGAATCCTCGATATCAAGGGCTGTACGTGAGCCACGTTAGGCAGAATGTCCCCTGATGGGAATTTGGATTTTTGATCGAGTACCAACCTGCAAGAATCGCATTTGCAGGGCGTTCCGGATGGGCGGCTATCTTGAAAATAGGGTGGAGGGTTTGTAGTAGACGAGCCTCATCGGCGGTGTAGTTGCCGAGGGGGAAGTTAATCATAGTGAGGTCGACTGGCTGGAGCTCAGCAGCCTCAGCCCCCACGAGAAATTGGCGGACTGCGGAATGAGATCCGTCACATCCAACAACGAGGTCACCAGTATCCGAGGTGCCATCGCGAAAATCTGCAGTAACTCGCCCTTGGGGATCCACGCTTAACTGCGAAAGAGTCTTTTCAAACTGTGCGCAATCACTTTGTTAAAACTCAAAAATACCTGTTTCAGTGCTGGGTGAGGACTTTACCTTGATGTTCAAGCTCTGCTCGTGAGTCAGAAAACGTCGCAGCTTCATGCGAGAAACACGATTAACCCCTTGCATGGGAATCTCGGCTATCAACTCGCCAGTGAGAGAATCGACGTATGGTACGCCGCGCAGAGATTTTTCGTTCTCAGTGAGCCCTGGGTCACAACGTATCTCCTCCAGTCGAGGTACGAGATGAGCAGGCAGCAACCTCGCGAGGTACTCTTGACCCCAGTGCAGCAACATTCCCCAGTCGCGAGGCCGGTTATAGAAATCATGCTGGTTTTCCCGCTCAAAAATGTTGTATTCTATACCAGCCTGGGCCGCCAATAATTATAAGTTCCAGTTGGACGAGAGACAATCGGATGACTTGGTTGATAACCATTGAACGTACCTGTTTCAGACCGGTAGCAATAGCGAGCCCACAGTTCCCTAGTACAGGATGTCAGTGTTGAAGTAGTTCAAGAGAATGCAGTGCTCTCTTCTCTCACTTACCACCGCCAATTATCAGGACTCTGAAATTAACCATTGCCACTGCTACTACAAAGTAGAAACTATCGGTATCTTCTCTTGAGACTGCTTTGTGGGTTAGACTTGTAAGACCACCACGGATACGATCAGCGCAGTCTGACTTGAGTACACCACTGAGAGATGTTACCTGTAAAACTTGCCAAGTTTTCCTGTTCTGTTCCTGTATTTGATCAGAGTCAATATTCATTACCTTGCTCAGAAGTATTCCTTCGAACTTTACCCGACTCGGTACAGAGCTCTTGGCTAGGGTCACCCTAGGTTGAGTCACATTGCCCGAACAGGATATGTGGGGCACCATCCACGTAAGGTGAATGGTCAGCCAACCCGTCGCGAATCGGCAGCCGACTTGAGCAGGCTTTCGCCGTCAGCCAAACGGGCGTCGGAGGCCGCTATGGGAAAATGGCCGGGTCGCCCCGAAGAGCGTGGCTCCAGGCACATTACAAACTATTAGGCTACAGTTTTGAGAACAAAATGGACAAGAAAAGATGCCGGGGAATCTGAGGCGGCCGAACTTGCATGCTCAGCGGCCTCCTACGAAATACCCGGCTGTGAAAGTGGTGCTGTCTTCATTTGCATCACTATTATGGGCAGAGCCTGAGACTATGTACACTGCGTCATTCCTCTTGCACCACTGACAGGCTTCATTCTGCATTGTCATAATTTCAAACAATCCAAGAAAAGAAAATGGCCAGAGCGCATCGACTATTCAGCGTGACAATCTGCGCCACGCGCAAGCCAGGCATGGGCGAGGACGAGTACCACCAATACATAAGCGAGACCCATGCGCCTCTCCTCAAAAGACTTTTGGTTGAAAAGAAAATTGTAGACTATACTATGGTAGGTCTCTTGAAAATTTCTTTGGGCCTTCAACTTGAGATGTTTAAATCAATGGCACTGACTGAGTCTTTGTGATAGCAACACAACACATCCGCCCTCATGAAAGATTTGTCCAAACTTTACCCCAATCTTCCGGTAGTCAACCATTCACCTTACGACGCATTGGTGACTATTGTTTTTCGAGATCCTCAAGACTACATCGACGTCAAGAACGACCCGCATTTTGTAAACGTCGTTAACCCAGATCATAAAAACTTCTCGCGTCCGGAAGGCACCCACATGGCGTATGGCTGGTTTGAGAAGCATGTGGCAGAAGGAAAATTAGTTTAAGAATTTCGAGGATCTCAAGGAGATCTTGATAAGAATTAACGTATTTAGAATGTGGAGCACAACAGACTGCTTTACCAATGTGCACTTTGGCTTTTGTTCATGCTAGGCCACCCATATTCAGACACATGCATGATTTAATATCACAATGATGAAGATCAGTAAGCGTCTCGAGCTCTATTTGAAACGGAAATCGTGTTTTACTGCCCAACGCTTATGGAGCTTCCACGTGAACACGCTCAAATCAGCATTTCCGGGCCCATTTTCCAACATTATGTATGCATAAATTTGGTCAACACAACTGCTGAGCTAGCCTAAAGCCTGCCAGTCCGCCACCAACAAACACGTAGCCGACTCGGTGATAATCTGAAGACGAGACTCTGATAGAGACGTATATGCAGCCTCAGGGCGAATGACAGGTGCACACATCGGCAGCGTGCGTGATCCATCTGTTTCTGTTTACGTTCCGGCTCTCTGGGATGCGGTATATTTCGTCCAATCATGCATGAGCGTGTAGCAACTTCATCCATATCATGCGAACTTTATTATCAGCAGCTCATCACCATAGCTGTACTCGAAAGAGGGATTCTCTGGTCCAAGAAACCTGAAACCAGTTCGGCAGAGGCAACCAGGGATAGGGGGTTTCTCCCTGCTCGGCGCTCGGACAGCGTAAAGGTAGTCTAAATCTGGACTGCAAGGCGTTCACACGGAATCATCTCTGCAACCTCGTATTTTCCTGATTTCCAGAAAACTAATAACCAATCATCTGCTGAAGTCTTTTCCCCAACCACGGCCAAAGATTAGTGGCCGAGACTCGGGATACCGACGCTACCAATTGTCCATCATGTCTGCACTTCGCACCGTTTGGGCGTCAGCTAGTACGCAGTACTTCAGGAAGACTCGCACGGTTTGGCTGTCGAACAATCTTAAGGTAGCAGGTCAACATCATTTTTCACATGCACGAAGGCAAAATGAGTCACACGCGACGAACAGAGTTGCGCGATACCGGCCGGAGGATATTGAATTCCCTACTTACAAAGGCCATTGTGCCAAGGTCTCGGTCATCAACGGCGCAACGACGCAAATGTTGTCCAGCATGCTCGTTCACCCGGCCCCGAGCTCAGCCGCCCACAAGTATATGCGCCTGGCCAGTTATAGCTTCTTGATTGAATCGCACCACCGGTCGCAGAAGGTCTTATTCGATCTTGCCTTCATGAAGAACCTTTTCACCCGCATGCCTCCTGCCCTCAAGGCCATGCTTACTGGAGGCACCGATGTTGTGGATCCAGTCATGAAAATAGAGCAACTCTGTGACGTTCCCGACACACTCCAGGCACATGGACAAGACCTTTCCGGAATCAACAATATCATTTGGTCCCATGCTCACATCGACCACGTCGGAGATCCATCTGTCTTCCCGTACAGCACGGATCTGGTAGTCGGTCCGGGGTTCAAGTCTGCCTACATGCCCGGCTACCCCGTCAACCCTGATGCTACAGTCCTGGACAGCGCCTTTCAGGGCCGTTCTGTGAAAGAAGTTGAGTTTGGCAAATACGGCTCAGACGTCGCGAATATTGGCGGGTTCCGCGCCGTGGACTTTTGGAGAGATGGTTCGTTTTGGGTCCTTGAATGTCCTGGTCACACTGGGCATCACCTTGGAGCTCTTTGCCGTACAACACCAGACACTTGGGTCTTCATGGGCGCCGACTGTTGTCGTAAGTAGTGTTCAGTCTAGCATAACCCAAAGGAGGGCCAATTCCCATGGTTGTTTTCAGGATAGCTGACCTCAATGAAGACAGCGTAGCACAGCTAAGGCCCAGCCAGTTCAGAGCCTTGCCACAAAGTCTTCCCGTCAACATGATGAGCCCTCCAGGCTCTCCTCAGTCAAGTCCGTGTCCCTGTGCACAATTGCTGCATCTGCTGCACACTAGTGGTAAGAACGACAAAGAAGTTTATGAGCTGGCACCATTTCTGCAGGAAGATGCAGGTAAAGCTCAGGAGACACTCGAGAAGTTGAAGGCATTCGACGGTCGAGACGACGTAATGGTAGTTCTCGCACACGATGCATCTTTCTTGGATGTCCTGGATTTCTTTCCTCGTAGTATCAACGACTGGATGGCAAAGGGTTGGGATGAGCAGGCGAGGTGGTTGTTCCTACAAGACATCGCTCTATCGTGACGGTGCACGAATTACACACCTAAGTTGAGAACTGTGGTGTGTACAAAATCAAATAGGAGAATGCGGTGCGAGGTGCTCCGGGGCACGCTGTAAAAATTCTCAATATATTCATCTGCCAATTACCACTGTGGTTCTTCTATTTCTACAATATTGAACATTGAGGTTAGGAATCTCTTCCCTATCGTGATAGCCCATTTTTTTACTTTGAGTTGACAGCCACCTAATACACCTACACCTAATACACCGACACCTAATACACCTACACCTAATACACCTACACCTAACACACCGAAGGAGAGCTTCCACAGGACACCTGCTTCCGCCCACTCACACCGACAACGGTGATTGATCGCTATCTACGATTCTTGATTCCATGATATTTATTTAGTCAAACCAGTGGAATGTATTCAGATAATTATGACGGCATCGCACGCATTTGCTTACAGACCGTTCGGTAATGTTGAGCTTGAAGTCCAAGCACCGTAGGTCCCCTGACCCTTGGGTTGTGGGCGTGGCCGCCGGGCTCCGACCTCCGACCGTCCACGTTCGCTACTGCGCGCCCGAAACGCGTTTCTGAATACCTCCTTCCGCAGGAAAATCCAAATATGAATTGTCGCTCAAGAATTTGTAAAACTTCCACTGCACCTACGTTTGCTTCAGTTCCGGGTGCTGGCCAATACATATTTCGACATACGGAGACGAACCCAATTAGGTGTTTACATTATAGAATCGCCTGTAATTCTTCTTCTGAAAAGCTCGTTGGAATCGAAGAGAACCAGCCTGAATCATAACCAAATATGGAATCTGTTCAAGAGCTTGGTGAGAGAATCGCCCGAAACTCGGCTCTGGTGAATAAGTGGCTCGCCAGCAAGAAATGCAAAATCCCATCATTCCACCAGGATGCAGATCAGGAATTCCCGTCTACAGCGAATTCGCCAGAGATAGAAACGGCTCGGCTCGCTATCATAAATGACACAAGCGCTCTGCATGATTTGATCATCGGTCCCGGCGAGGTCTTGCGTCGCCTCTGTTGGGGTGTAAGTATTCTATACACCCACTTACGAGTGCTACATGCTGACAAGATAATCAGTCCATTGATAATTCGGTGCTTCAATGCATCTATCATTTCGGAATCCTTGATACAATCCCACTCGGAGGCAGCGCATCCTACAAAGATATCTCGGCCAAAGTAGGTCTAGCGGAGGCCCAAGTCAAAGCCATAGTCCGCCAGGCAGCCGTCAATCGTGTACTGCGCGAAGTTGACGGCAGCAAAGGGACTCTGGTAGAGCACACAGCGTCTTCCGCACTGCTACTCCGCAATCATGTCATGAGAGATTGGTATGGGCACTGCGTCGAGGAGATGTTCCCAGCCGGTGCCAAGCTCGCCGAGGCCCTCGAGAAATATCAGGGCAGCAAGGCCCCCGAGGACAGCGCGTTCAATCTGGCCTTCAATACGAGAGACCCAATCTACAAGTTTCTTGAGCAGCATCCTGAGCGTCAGGCCCGATTTTTTGGTGCAATGGAAGGAGTTGGTAAAGACCCAGGCCATGATCTCAGGCACGTCGTCACTGGGTATCCCTGGGCGGAGCTAAGCAATGATGCCACTGTCGTTGATGTAAGTTATCAGTCTTCAAATCAATCAAATTACCAGCCGAGCGTTCATCTTGAGTAAAATTGCACTTCGAGCTGCTAACAAAAGATTTCAATATAGGTTGGTGGCTCCTCAGGCTTCCTTAGCATTGCCTTAGCTGGAAGCCACCCGAATCTCACCAAGTTGGTCGTTCAAGATTACAAACATACAGTAGAGGAGGGTGCCGCCCGACTCCCTCCCGAACTTTCCACGAGGGTGCAGTTTGTACCGCATGACTTCTTCCAGCCGCAGCCAACTACCGGGGCGGATGTTTATGTCCTGCGTCACATCTGTCATAACTGGTCGGTTGAGAACTGCGCGCGGATCCTACGCCAGATTGTCCCAGCTCTGAATCCCAACAGTAAGATATTGCTCGTAGAGGTTGTCGTCACGCCCTCAAACGCGGAAGAGTCCAAGGTCGCCGAGAGGTATATGAGGTACGTCGCATTTCGCAATTTCATGCGCATTCGGACATCTTTCTACAGTCGTAGCAGGCCGTTATACGGGGAGAAGCGATTCAAATACTGATTCATACATCTAGGAACGTGGATGTCACAATGCTTCAGATGCTGAACACGCAGGAACGGAGTCGAGAGGAATGGGAGGAGGTTGTGAAGGCAACTGACCCTGGGCTGGAGATCACTCAAATCTTCAAGCCCAAGGGTAGTTGGGACTCGATTATTGAGATTTCACACAAGACCTTGCCGAATTAGGTTTCCAGTGCATTTAGACGATCAGATTATTTAACTCACAGACTTTGACCCGCAATATTCATCTTTCGACCCATCGGGACCTTCTCAATATACACGATGAAGACTGGCAGGACATCTAGCTATATGAGACATGTGCGGTGGTACGAGTCATCTCTCGAAAAAGCCGGACTTCTGGGCTTAATTAAACGAAATTCTGGAGTCGATCACATGCGACTTCGATGTGGAGGACTAATTGTCGTCACCACTCCTCGCAATCACCTAGAACCACAGTCATTGGTGACGAGAGCTTCATTACCATTGAAGCGTCTTTCAACCTGCTTCAACCAAGTCTAGCAATCTCATGCCCCTCTAATGCACCGAACAAGCGATCAAGAGGTGTAAAGATAAATCGTTGATTCAGCCACGGTGGCTTTCGTGTCCTGACTGTATCTCAGTGATAAATCTTCAAATATGCTCCTCTCTCCATAGAGAATCACTATTACACACGTAATCCAGTACATACCTACTGAATCATACCTTACCAGCTTTTCCCCATCACTCGGCTTACACACGCCTACCCGAGGAGGACCCATAATGCCTGCTCAGTACGGGATTAAGCTCGCTCAGTATCCTCAAGCTCGTTGACAGAATGTGCTCGTGGGTTGCATTACACTATCAAGCCCAAAAGGCCCCACCGCGGGCCGAGATGCTCGATGTTACGGTCTGATCCCGGAATATTCTCCGCGTGACTGGGTGACTAGCGGAACCAAGTCAACGGAGGCAGCTGAAGGTGAGCTCGTGAACGGTTTTACTTGGATGGAACCAATCATGACAGATTCTCCTCGTTTCTGGCCCACAAACCACAAACAGGCCTCGGAGCCGGAGAAGCTTGGCAATCTTCGCCGGAAGCCGCATGTCCAAGTTGTCTGTTTCGTGATAATGTTGGTCACGGCCCGTCCCTATACTTTATCCACCCCGCGGCAACGTTGCACGGATCCTCAGCCAAGACCAGCATCAATGCCTTAAGCAATCCGGCGTCCGGACAGCTCCATGGACGAAAGAGCCATTGCGGCTGGTCAGGGAGAGCACACAAACCTGCAAGCCCTCGGTGAGGACTGAGGCGCCAAAACAGTAGCGGCAGGCCGCTGCCGGGCACGCGCAAGCAAGTACACACAATGGCCATGGTTTTTGAAACAGTTGTATCGCTACGGGGTAGACGGTGCTGCTACAGCCTTTGCATTTTGTCATAGGTAGCACAAACTACATATTGATGCCTGTGCCTCAATCGTAGGCTCGCTCGAGAGTGTGTGTCTGTACAACCCAATCGCCCCTCTACTTCTCACCATACGTCACAACATGTCTCGGCCGGACGAGGATCAAACGAGCAACAAGTTAGAAGGCGTTTTCAAGCATGCTGGAGCGAGGCCTTCGCCCTTAATCTTAACGCAGGGCTCAGCCCGAGAGAAGCATGAACAAACCACAGATTTCACACCAGTGACTGCAATGGATTCTTCGATTAAGAAACCAGACAGTGGAGAGTACGGGAGCGGCCATTCTTCTCCTGATATCCCGACTCGTGGTGTTTCGACCCTGACCTACCTCGCCACATTTGCCTGCAACTTGATTTACTTGGCCCAAACCTGGTGCCTTGTGGGAGTTGGCTTGGTGTGTATTCAGCTATAATACTATGTTCACCTTGACTCTGAACCCGCAGAAACACTGACAGTATTGTTCATGATTATTCAGCTAGGGATCGCTATCACAACCCAGTTTAATGCAGCTTCCCAGACCTCCTGGCTGACAACAAGCATCGCCATCTGTCTCGCTGTGCTTGGGCCCATCTTCTGCCATATCGCCGACTACTGGGGCCGTAAGTGGCTCCTGGTCATAATGGGGTCGTTCCTCGGGACTGCGGGCGCACTTATTCTTGCTCGTGCGACAAACATAGGCATGGCTCTAAGTGGAACATGCCTGATCGGGATCTCATTTGGAGGTCAGCCTGTTCTGCATGCTGTGGCTTCAGAAGTGCTACCCAGGCGCTGGCGAGGTTGGTCCCAGGGAGCTCTTATGTGTTTCAGCTGTGTTGGAGCTTTCGTCGCCCTCGTTGTCGGTGGCCTCTTTAGCCGCTCCGGTGGTCCCGATGGATTCCGATCTTACTTTTACATTGGGGCAGCATTATATTTCATTGCCGGGGCTCTGCTTCTCGTCGTGTACAAGCCGAGTCCGAGAGCCCTGCAGACTCTTCCCCTAGGGGAAAAGTTGTCCAAATTAGACTGGGTGGGGTACGGCCTCTTGACGGGCGGTCTTGTTCTGTTCTGCGTTGGTCTTTCATTCTCACGGAATCCCTATCCCTGGTCAAGTCCTGTGGTATACGCTCCATTCGCGGTCGGCATCATCTTAATGATATGCCTGGGCTTTTACGAGTGGAAAGTGAAAACAGATGGCATACTGCACCACGGCCTCTTCCAGAAATCCCGGAACTTTCCGCTAACCCTCGTCTGCCTCTTCTGTGAGGGTCTCGCTTTCATGGGCGCCAATGCCTACCTTGCTAGTGAGGTTCGTTTAGAAACTTCAAGAGACATGTCTGCTTTGCACTCGTAGCCGAGAACTAACATCCTTCCAGATCTCAGCCCTATTTGCAGCAGACCCAGTGATGACTGGAATCAATTACGGTGGTGAGTGCTTGCCACAATCACCAACGTCTCCCATTGTACACAGTTCGAAAATTTAGCTGACCGGGGTGACTTACCAATATAAGTTGCGTGGCTCTCTGCTGCCGCCTCCTCAGTTGTGGCCGGCGCAATATGCACCGCGACGAAGAAAGTCCGGGTGAGTCCACGTCCGAAGACCGCAGACGCCAACTCAGATGGAAATAGCTGACCACAATATGGCAGAGTATCACGCTCACAGGATTCATCATGTTCACAATATTCTTCGCGCTCATGGCTTCCGCCGGTGCTCAGTCTAGAGAGGAAGTCTGGGCTTATCCGGTATTCCTCGGATTGGGGCTTGGTGTTGTCACCAGTACGCGTGAGTTCGTTCCAGAGACTGCAGTTCCTGGAAAAGAAGAGCCTTTTTGGTCTTGTTAGCTGATTTCTATGTAGTCGTCACGACCGCACAACTCTCTACGCCCCCAGAGCTCATCGCCAGCGCAACCGGCATCATCATTGGCATTCGAGCTCTGGGAGGAAGTGTCGGTATTCCAATTTGTGAGCAAATCTGCCAAATTCCAACTTTCGTGTTCACCAGCTAATTGATGATTTTCTTCGCTGTCCTAGACACAGCTGTGTACAACAACCAATACTCACGTGGTTTTGGCGCTGTGGCTTCAGCAGCCACTCAGGCCGGCCTTTCTGCGGACACTGCTCAGGAATTTGCTCAGATTCTTATGCAGACGTCCGGGAATAGTAGTGCTGTGGCATTCTTGCCAGGAATCACGCCAGAGATTATCAATGCTGGCTCCGTTGCGAGACTGGATTCCATCGCCCTAGCTTATCGATACATTTGGATTACCGGTATACCTTTTATGCTTATGGCCACTACAGGTGCGTATAATGATTACTTGTGGCTTTTAAGCTTAGTCATTTATACTGACTCTCGTTAAGCATCTTATTTCATCGTCGATCACAAAGAGGAATTCAACCACCGTGTTGACACCCCTCTTCCTACCTAGGTAGTTAATCGTGGATGCGAAGACCGAATGCAGCCACCCTGCAGAGGAAACATATACAACACTGTGGCACTATTCATGCGCCTCGGAAATAATGGAGAGTCAACACTTGCTTGTTTTAGGTGGCACTGAGTGTGTGCGAGCAAATTGTGTGTGGGTCATCATACTCAGTGCTCTGCTCGACAGCGATTGATACTCTTGTCACTTCTATCTTCCAAAACCATGCGCGACGGGCTCAGGAATGAGATTTGAAGACTTCCAGGAGCATTTTACTTGTTTATCAGCAGTCCCAATACATAATTTTTTTCAGGTAAAGTGGCAGGAGTGGCAGCATGGCCTTGCATGGCCATGTAGACTTGAATAAAAGCTATGATTCATGAGACTCCCAAGCCCTGTTACTCAAATAGTCGATTTCCAAAGGCAGACAGGGGGGGTTAAAAGATTTGAGATTGATCAGTATGGTGAAGTGGAAGAAAAAGGCTCTGCAGAACACAGTCTTGGCCGATTGCTCCAAGTAATGCGGCCTACATATGCAAGTGGAGGCTGATACGGACCAACTAGCAGAGGCTGACTCAAACCAGAGTCCGTAGATCTCTCAAAGTATGCATGAGCCTGGGACTTTCGTTCAGAAGGGAGTTGGCAGAGAATAACTGCCTGGGCTGCGGAGCCCTTACTGTTTGGAACAAGGGGCGGCACATTAGGTGTGGCGCTGTACGTACCAATAACCATGCATCTAATTTTTGAATGCCGAATATCAATTTTGTGGTTCCTCGCTCTCCTCTACCTATAGATTAGGAAAGAGGAGATTCACATCCATCAAAACGGAAGTTACATCCATATATATAGCCCCTTGGGTGCGTAGACTGCTAACAAAGCAGCCGCAGCTAATCAAAGCATATCCCCGCTGCGAAGATCCTCATCCACAACCAATTTACACGCTTTATTTATACCTAAAGCTAGTTTATATAATTAAGTATATAATTTAGGTGAAGACTTAAGTATGTGAAGTGGATGTGCGGGTGTTGGGCATAGGTGTATTGGGTGTAGGTGAGTTGGGCGTAGGTGTGTTGGGTGTAGGTGTGTTGGGCGTAGGTGTGTGATAGAATTGGGCGTGGGGGTGTGTGAATTGAGTGTGTGAATTGGCGCATTAGGGGCTACATGTATGGATGTACCCTCCGTTTTTATGGATGCGAATCTCCCCTTTCTAGATTATTGTCACTCTTAGGCTTGTGAGGGTATTCACCCTTTTGAGCTAACAGCGCAGTTGACCCTGTCACAAATTGGCTTACTACATCTTCCAAACTAGTCGCACATGTATGAATACTTCTACTCTGATGCAACTTCTTCCGATTTTGGTGTCCGTTAACATGGCCATGGCATACGGAAGGCGCCAGTCTCTTCTACCAAGATATCGTCTTTGATATACACACAACGATATCATTTGTGCAGTCCAGGAGGACAGAGAAGGTTTTCTTTCGCACAGTTTTGATCTGTGAGATTGCATTCGAACTTAAAATGAGCACGCAAACGAATTTGTATAAAGGCACCTTGGGACAGTAGTTCAAGAATAAGCTCGGCGCTCATCGGTAGCCGGGCGCCGGGATTCAAGCCGTGCTGGCGCTGCTCCTGCGAGTTCCCCGCGATGACTCACATTGCAAATGACTGTGGTACTTCGGCCAGTGCGATTACAGCCCTGTGGGATTTCTCACTGGCATGGCATTAGGTAATAGCCCAGCGCACTATTTAGACTCTCATTTTCTAATTGCTTACAATACCACTATTCAGAAAGGCCAAGCCCGCAGTGTTAGGGATGCCACTATGAGGAAACTCGGGTATCGGCAGCCGTGTTCGATGTCTTTTCAAAGGCAGTAGGCACCTGATGGTATAAGGTCAAATACGTGCTGAGAATTTGTGTTCCAAAGCTGTCCATGACTGACCATTCCGAACCAATATCTTTATACACTTGTCTTAATTTGCAAGAGCATCACTTCAGAACCATCTTCACCTACCGTTCCATGGAGCCAGCGCAAATGAACGGGCACCATGACTTAGAACAGCTCACCGAGCAGTTCCAAAGTCTTTGCAGCCAGGTTCCAGCTGCATTTAAAAATAATTCACAGGATCAACGCTCTCTGGAGAAACACCGTCTGGCGGCTGTTAGAGCCGCTCAAAATACACTGAAGCTTCTGCAAACACACGATGAACTAGCCACGCAGCAAACATGGGTGGTGAGTAGCATGAGCTTTAATATTGGATTTCCTATCCTTTGCCAACAGTGCGAAATAGTACTCCTTTGGTTGGGAAGGATTGGGCGTGTGTTTAGATATACTTGATGGCTAATATGTGCAACCTAAACCTACAGCCTCTCGAGGTCGTGGGCACAGCAATTGCCTGTGATATAGGACTCTTTAGCATTTTGTCGGAAGCAAATGAACCACTGACTACTGAACAAGTCGTCAAGAAAGGAGCAAAGGGTGACCCGCTTCTTGTTGAACGGACCCTCCGCTTCCTGGCTGCTCACAGTTTTGTTGATCAGCAGGACTCTGGTGCATACACCGCAAATGCCAGAACCCGGGATTATGCCACAGAGGAGAGGGTTGCAAATGTTTGGACAATGTAAGTTCACCATTCTCAAATGATTCTAGTACGGATACCTGGATACTTCTCTTTACCTCCCGTTCTTTGCCAAGGGGTGGCGGTGCTGACAAGGAAAAGGCTTTTTTGCATGCGATCTTATTCAGCTTTGCCTTTCTTCCTCAGAGAGATTGGCCTCGGGGACTCGACGGATCCCGACAACTGCGCCTGGCAGTACGGCTGGCATACCAAGGAGACATTCTGGCAATGGTTGGAGTGTCACCCAGAGATGTCCCGCCACTTCAATGTTTACATGACCATGACCGCGGCACGTAGTCGCTTTGATGATGACAACCTGTGCGAGTTTTATCCATTCGAGAAGCTGTTCAAAGACACTCGCCCCGAAGAAATACTTTTTGTTGACGTGTAAGATTGCATTTCCCTGACACTGGTTGGCCTGCGGGGCATGATTTTTGCCCCGTAACGATTCCCCCTCAGCAGTTCTCTCCAGGCTAATTTGAGTATCTCCTCATATCTAGCGGCGGAGGTTTCGGGCAGCAATGTATCAGTCTGCGCAAGTCATTTCCGAGAAGTTCTGGGCGAGTCATTTTACAAGACCGTCCAAGTGTTGTGGCGAACAGGCGGATACCTGATGTGGAAGTCATGGAAGTTGACATGATGAGGGGGCAGCCCGTCAAAGGTGCGTTGATTTCAATGATACCCTACCGCAACCTACCCTGGTCTACCGCGTCCTCCAGAAATGTTACGCTCACAACCAACCTCGAGGAAAATAGGAGCCAAAGTGTACTACTTCCGTGGAGTACTGCACGATCACAGTGATGTTGTTTGTCGCAAGTTTCTTGGCCACATTAAAGACGCAATGGGACCAACATCAAGATTGTTGATTCATGAGAAACTGGTTGCGGATGTGAACCCAAGCACGATGGCTACAAAGTCGGATCTGCTCATGATGTCTGTCTATGCGGCCATGGAGCGCTCTGCCGGTCAAATGAAGCATTTGCTGGAATCTGTAGGTTTCAAAGTCCTCGGAAAGTATTCCGGGGTTGGATCGAGTGAATGGAATATCATGGAGGCTGTACTGGGATAGATGATCATTAAGAATAGATTTGTTTAGGGCTCTCGTATCCTACAAAGACTTTGCTGCTGTCAATAAATGCCCTGATGACGAGATGAAACCGTACGCCCTGGACGCACCTGTGGACTGGTGCTGAATCGTATTTACTCCGGCGTGGAGGTGAACTATTGCCCCGGCCGTGTGCCTAAACAGGCTTCTGTTATGACAATTGGTTTGGCCTGCCATGAACTTTTGCAGATGGACCTCCATCTCCGGACGTCAAGGGATGTTAAAAGTTGTTATATATACTTAGGTATATTGTTATGCAAAGTCGCTATTGGGGCCCATTGTATGATTGATCTCACTCGCCTGACCACAGCGCATCTGTAGCAAGCCACTAGACTAAATTTCTATATTATGCGCAGATTTACTAAAGCTGAGAAGTACATTGAAGTAAAGGAATCAAAAACAACGAGTAAGCCAAGGCGCTGCGAATTCCCAGTAGATACGTGAATCGGAGGAGCTACAATGGAAATTTCCACCAGATTCATGGTCTTCTTCAAGCGACCGGTAATTCTAGGGATAACCACCAGTAATAGTGAGTACTTGCCCTGTTGGAGATGTATTAATTATTTGAAACCATTTCATGTCGGTTTGGGAAGTGGACTGCTTACCATTTACCCAACCCCCGTCTTCTGACATCAGGAAGGCGACAACCCTTGCAATATCCTCAGGCACACCGCAACGACCAAGAGGCGTTCTCTTTGCGACCATATTCTCAATAGTTTCGAATGGCCAATCTGTAGTAGCACCGGGGATATAACGGTAGGCATTCTCGTAGAACATGTCTGATACTACACCCCCAGGTGCAATCCCGTTCACGGTTATACGGCGAGAACCAAAATCCGTCGCAAAGGCCTTGACCATGCCAACCACAGCTAACTTCGACGAGTTGTATAGAGCGTGATCTTTGATGCCCAGTGCACCTGCTGCCAGGGAGCTCATGAGAACCACGCGGCCACCATCTTGGAGGTGCTTCCAGGCGGTCTTGGCCACGAAGAATTGGGCTTTTGTGTTGAGTGAGAAGACGTAGTCGTATTGCGCCTCGCTGATCTCCTCGGTCTTGTCGAAGGACTCGGCTCCACTGTTGCTGAAGACGAAGTCGATCCTTCCAAAGTGGTCTGCTGCCTCATGGAACAGCCTCTCAATCTCAGAGACCTTGGTTACATCGGCTTGGATGGATATTGCAGTGTCTTTGGAGCCTGTGACGTCCACAATGGCATTGACTGCGTCATCTGCAGCTTGTTTGCTCTTCGCGTAATTAATCACGACTTTACAGCCACGTCTGGCAAGCTCAATGGCGCAACCACGGCCAATTCCTCGGCTTGCACCTGTAATTAAGGCCACTTTTCCATGCAAAGATGCTGTCGGAATTATGACTGGCTGAGAAGACATGATTGAGAACGCGGCAGATCCAGTTGAGTTGAACTTGGTGTGGATCAAAACGTATTGCACCAGTCTTCCCGGATACTGTTGGCCTTGTGCTTTCTCTGTAGAGAGAAATAAAAGAGATTACTTGAATTTTCGCATCGCTTCATTCAGAAAGTCGATTATGTTCAAGGAATATGCCTAGGTGGTTCGCGCGGAGGCTTACTCCCCGAAGCCATCTCCAAGACCGGGACTCGGCTGCCGAGTTCACCAAGCTACACTGCGCTCCTCGCTGCGCTCCTCCACAGCCCGGGATTCTCCTCTTGTGAGCTCGGCATTATCCTACTCATAGTAATGGATTGACGTATTGGTTTCAAAAGTTTCTTCTCGTTCATATTCAGAAGTTTTGGTAGTCTTCTGTACTCGTTGGGTCCACCAGTTCTCAATTTCAAGGCTTTTTATGGGATACCAATTTCCCCAGAAGTGTCAGCAAGCACACCCAAGCAGATCCACACCAGACTTGCACCCCGATTGAAGCTCTTCCCAGCCACATCCTGAGACGGAAAATAAATGGGATCTCTTGTCAAGATTGCACGCGCAGAAGATCCCCCATTTCAAACAATTCACTTTTTCCTTGCTGGAATGACAAGAGATCTGGCCGCGACTTCGTCACCTTCGTCTCATATCCCTAAATATTTGAAATCACTTCGCTCTTAAGAGATGCGATCACCCAGAATGTTTGAAGATTCATGATTGTTATTGCCACAGTTGGCAATACAAGATAAGTCGGCAAATGTTGGAGCAGGTCAAATATCCCGTCAACAGCCACGGGCTAGCTGTGCATGTTAATTAAATTAAGTGCAAGAGCAGAGTCTCCATGGCAAAGTAAAAGGCTTCGCTGCCCATAATTTGCCTCGCTTTTGCAGTTGGCGAAGTAGGACTAAGTCTTTAATATGTGAGTGTTGCAAGTTTGTACAAGTGAGTATTGGCAACAAACATAACCACTGGTCCAAAATGGGCTCTTATGGGCCAATACATGCACTCACATTTCAGGCTTCACTGCTCTGTGCATAAACCCTCAGAGTCAGCAGTTCCGAGGCCACCGTCGACCTTTCCATATATAGCCTCAAGACGCTGATCTGGCTGGATGTGGTGGCATCACCATTAGAAACCAAGACTAAACAGGACGACTTCCTCCCAAACCATGTCCTGAGCCGGAGAGGGCCACAGCGTGCATAGTAGCTGGCGGCTGGTGTGTACATTACTGAGTGCTGTACAGCTTGATATACAAGTTTGTAATCATCCAGCTGGCTTCTTATCAGTGACTCATACTCTCTAAATAAGAGCTCGCCTGAATTTGTAATTATTCACAAGGCAAGTTACTAATTCACTAGGTACCTGAATGAAGTACTGTAGTCGGGTTGAGGGCTCCCAAGGCAATGCTGGGTAATCACAGCGGCTAGGTGGGTCGAGGCTAGTGCTGGGAGGGTACGTACCTGGGAGGCTAGGCTGGCCTGACTCAGCCTCTTGCCTCTTCGGCAGTCAGGCAGTGCAGCCAGTGACTGGCCCAGTCAGCCAGTCAGCTGCCGGCCCGTTCGTTGGTCCCCACTGAAACCATCAGTCAAGTTTCCGTCACAGACGACTGCCTGACCG
The DNA here is from genome assembly GCA_039880775.1 of Diaporthe vaccinii. NCBI lineage: Eukaryota > Fungi > Ascomycota > Sordariomycetes > Diaporthales > Diaporthaceae > Diaporthe > Diaporthe vaccinii. The sequence goes on from JBCEDN010000003.1 coordinate 902,123, forward strand.
AGCCCAAACATCATCTTCCTTTCTAACCCATCGTCAATCGTTCTCACCCACGAACCCGTCACTCTCACTATCGTCTGCCCCTCCAGTGCTGTCGATCTTGCAGAGACGGTAGTCCGCAGTTTCTGACCTGCTTTTTTTCTCGACGGGGACAAGGCGCATCGACCCAGATCGCATTGTTACTCGTGGAGGACACCTTCACTGGTTGCAGATAAAGCGGTCGGCGACAAAGCAACAAGGACGCGAGCTTTCCTTTTGTCCAGTGAACCCATTTCCTTTTCGAGCGAAACACTCCATACGAGCGCCTCACGATTCCCGTAACGATTTCTGGGGCGTCATTTGCGGTGGTTTGCAAGTCGACTTTCCGCGCGAGCCTTCGAGTGGCGACCGATTCATTTTCATTCGGTACTTTGCGGCGGTTCACATCGACAAAGTCATTGCACGAGAGAGGGTGAACACATCTGCGGAGGCCAGGTACTTAGCACCAAGTTACAGGGCCGTCTTTACGGACGTCCCAGCCCGACCGTCAAGACGCATTCACCACTTTTCCGTTCAGTTGCGACCAGCCTTCTCTCAAGAAGCGCAGAAGACACCTCCGATACCCACGTCACTCGGGCAATCAAATTGCATAAAGCAGAGCTCAGGAAGGAGAGGAAAGCGAAGAAGAAGATACGCCTAGACGCCGAGCACAACATCCACGTCGCTCGGAAGAGAGAGCCCAAGACTTTGCGCCCGCAGCAAACGATCAGCCGGTCCTTCTCAAACTCGAAGCCGATCAAACACGTCGCGGCCAAACAGACCCCCAGCATAATTGGAACTGATCGCGAGGTGCTCGCTCAGGTGGTTAACGACTCCTCACCAGTCACCTTCAGCGCCACCGCTATGGCGTCTACAACCTCGCCCGCGACGATTGTCGGGGGCCCCAACGATGACTACAAGGAGAACGAGCAGGTCTCTCACATCATGATGTGCCCCGACTGCAAAGAGTTCCCGCCAAACCTGACTGAGGAGTTCAGCAGCGGCGACATGGTGTGCGCAACCTGTGGGCTTGTTGTAAGTGGGTTCTTGGGCTTGACATTACACTGATACTGACCAGAATTCGCATAGGTCGGAGACAAAATTGTCGACACGCGATCAGAGTGGCGTACATTTGCCAATGACGACACGAATGGCGATGACCCGTCCCGTGTCGGTGACGTGGGCAACCCTCTCTTCGAGGATACTGTCGCGACTTTGCAGACCACGATTGGCAGCGAGGGCAGCAACTCGTTCCACTTGATGAAGACGCAGCAGAAGACGGTTGAGAAGGGAGCGAAGAACCTCAAAGAAGGGTTCTCGCAGATCAAGACTCTGACTGATGCTCTTCAAGTCGGAAACAACGTTCGCGACACAGCGATGCACATCTTCAAGCGTATGTACATGATTCCTTCGCTTGTATGAACACTTGTGAGGCAATTTGCTGACCACAAATGATAGTGGCCGACGAGAAGAAATTCTTGAAGGGCAAGCCCCAGGAAGCTGTCATTGCCGGATGCATCTTCGTTGCGTGCCGTCAGGGCGGCGTCGCCAGAACCTTCCGAGAGATTTTCAACCTTACCCGCGTGTCCAAGAAGGAGATTGGTCGAGTGTTCAAGCTACTTGAGAAGTTCTTGGTGGATATCCAAAACGAAGGCGACAAGGTTGGCCACAGCGCTGTGTCTACCGTCAGCGGTTTCGAGCAGCGAGGTTCGACGAATGCTGAGGATCTCGTACGCCGATACGTGTCCCAGTTGGGCGTGCGCAACCAGTCCGAGGTCGAATCTGTCGGCATGCTTATCGCAAAGAAGACCGGTCAGGTTAGTACCCTGGCTGGACGGTCTCCCTTGTCGGTCGCGGCGGCCTGCATCTTCATGGCCACCCACTACTTGGGTGAGGCAAAGACATCCAAGGACATCGCCGTGGTGGCCGGTGTGAGTGACGGTACTATCAAGACCGCCTACAAGTACCTCTACGCCGAGAAGGAGTCCTTGCTTGACGCGGAGGCTTTCCAAAAGAGCCGGGGCCGGGGTAAGATCGAGAGGCTGCCTTCTGCATAGGTTGACAAGGCAGGCCGGCCCCCTCGTGGCAACACTCTTTCGCCTCTACCTGAGCCTTCCGTCGTCGAAGGTCGTGTCTCGCCTGTGGACTCGGACACGGGTTCTTAAGAAGCCGGTGGCCAATCGAAACTATCGCCCACACCTCAGCACCCTGGGCGAGCTCGTTACGTTCCGAGCATCCAGTCACCCGGGATTTCCTGAGTTTAATACTACACCCCAGGCATGGGACATGCGTGTCTCCATGATACGTCTATCTTTCACAGCGCTGAGCCCGCTGTTAATGGCTCTTTTTTGGAGGGTTGTCTACCCAGCCTGTTTGGTCATTGGTTGTTATTGCGAGGATGATCAAGATTGAGCCAAGGCAGAGTCAACTACACATCAGGCATAGGGTACATGCAGATGAACTACTCATTTAGCGACACCTGCTCCTGCTTGTGATTAACCTGTGCTGGTGCAGTCTGGCCGTATGAAGAAGTCGGGATGGACTCATGCGGTCTAGTGCTAACGTGACCCATAGAAAGCTTAGAAACGATTCCAATACCCCCAGTAAAGGTCAGGTAAAGTATCACCTTCACGTAGGAGCCGACTTTATCTGCTACTCCCAATCAAATACAAACCGTGGATTTCACGAAATCTCTCCATTCTTGCTTAGGCCCGAGTGACTGCTACGTACGTGCTTGTTTATCGCGGAACATCAGGATACAGATCCCACACAGTGACGCTGAGTTAATAGGGACAAGACATTTGACCATGTGAAGCCTCATGGTGATTTGCGCCGAACAGTGTGGCCCGGCTGGGGGGCCTTGCCTCATAGATAATGCATCTGATAAGGCAAAGTGGGCCCGTGCGTTCCAAATGGCTGAATTGGATTGGGCAGCCTGAGGCCCAAAATCCCTAGGCACGTCTGTCGCGTCCGACCTCGACTTCCGCTTCCTGCCACTACCAATTCAAAGACTTGACGTTGAGCCCTCAATGCCAGTGCCTTGTTTGGTAGACTCTCATCTGTCGCATTTGAAGCCCCAATCACACCAGCTCAGGACTGGGCAGGTTTATCAGGATGTCGGGTCGAAGGTCAGGCAGAGCTGCTGCTAAGCGCGCAGCCGCAGCACTGGGTAAGTCCTTAATAGGAGCATCCCAACCAACCCTAGCTACGGGCTCCTCTTTTCCACCCGCCAGGGCACAGTGCCGGTCGGGCTTTTCATCTGCCACTCTTTGTCTCCTCTTCAAGCCGTCACAGATTACTTCTGGCGACGGCTGCTCCTCTGCTAATTGGGACACCACATCGGCTTCAATTTGCATGCAAGAGACATGTCTAACCCCGTCACAGAGAACACCCCCAAGACATGGAAGGAACTCGAGGACGATGACGAGCACATGCCCGATGCCGAACCAGAAGATGACAAGAAGACGGAGGGAGATGGAGATGGCACCGATGGCGAGGCTTCCGCCGTTGCTGAGAATGCCGAAGAGGAAGTCGAGGACGTGCCCGAGGACAAATCCCCTAGCCCTCCGCCGCAACCAGTCATACGCCGCAAAAGGCTCGGTCGCCCACCCAAGGTCAAACCTCCTGGCTGGGACGAGGGTATCGAAGTGCCGCGAGATGAAGCGACCCCACGACGTCGTGGGCGCGGGGGTTGGCGCGGCCGGGGCGGGCGCAAGGGCCAGCCTGCCCCAGTCACGCAGCAGGCCATCGAAAAGGACGGCCCAGTGTTCGACATCATCGAAGACGAGCTCGCTCTCCCGGAGGATCCCGAGGGGGAGACCAAGGTTGACAAGATGGGCTATTTACAGGGAGGCCGCGAGTACCGTTGCCGAACCTTCACCATCCAGGGCCGCGGCGTCCGCCTGTACATGTTGTCGACAGAGCCGGCTCGCTGCGTGGGATTCCGAGACTCCTACCTCTTCTTCACCAAGCACCGCCGTCTGTACAAGAGCATCGTGACCGATGATGAGAAGCGCGACATGATCGAGCGCGAGCTGATACCCCACTCATACAAAGGTCGATCTATCGGTGTGGTCACGGCCCGATCGGTGTACCGCGAATTTGGCGCATTGATCCTGGTTGGTGGTCGCTGGATCCTCGACGATTACGACCTCCAGCGCTCAAGAGACGAGGGCCACGTTGAAGGGGCACTTGCGGACCCCAATGACAAGTACAACCCCAACGAACCGTACAACAAGAACCAGTATGTCGCATGGTTTGGTGCCAGCCAAGTGTACCACACCAGCGCGCCTATTGCAACGACTCAGGTCGCAGAGATGAAGAAACGACGTGTTGCTGTCAACGACGTCAACTGGATGTTTGAGCATGTTCGAGAAGCTGCGTTAGTATGATGACTCTTTGCTTCACGTACGTGGGTGCTGATGCTCGTCTACAGGAACTTCAACACTCAAATCAACGCAATTCGTCGGCGCAATAACAAGGGCGTGTACGATGTCCACACCAACACCATCCAATATCCCGCCATCATGCAACCTACACAAGCGCGCATCGAGCCGGTCGCGGCCTCGGACCCCGACGATGTCAACGCCGAGCCCCAAATCTTCCCACCATTAAGCCCCAGCATCCCACGCAACTTCATGGTCACTGATACATACTTCGAGACCCCTCCTTCGGGGATCGCCGCCGTCACCTACGACAGCGTTCCAAAGGGCTCGACCAACGGCGACAACGGCTCCGACTTCCTGGCACCATTCCGCGGCCTGGGGGCTGTCAGCGACGAGATCAAGGACTGCTTGCCACCCGAGTGTCGTGAGGCTTTTGAAAAGGCCGCCGCGCAGGAACAAAATTGGCATGCTAAGTGGGGAGTAGAGGAAAGCGCGAAATCCAGGCGGAACCCTGTCATTGACAAGGCGATCGTGCCGTACAGCGCGCGGTAAACCGAGCCGAATCACACGTCTTGGTCCAATGTGCTTTCCGTGACATTTGTCTCAGATGACTACTTCACTACGTATCAGGAAGTTCATTGAGCGCCATGTGCCATTCTCGACGAGGTAGGGACAGTACAGGCGAGCAAAAGAGAGAAATCTTGCCTAAGTGATCAGATGTTGCAAGGAAGTCTTGTGAAGACTACCACAGCTTTGGGCTCTTAGGGAGACCGGTCTGTGGCTCGCGCCTGAGACGTGGAAACTTTAGGTGTATTGTCAAGAATCAACAGAGACAGGGGAGAGGCCGGGCCTTACGGCCAAACCACATGTATATCAGATACCCCTTCCCGTTGTTGCCGGAAGAGGCGTACGCAAGAAGCACCACTGGAATGAGGAGTTTAGGAATTATGATACCGACGACGACGTCTTTAATGAAATCAGGATGGAACAGCAATTACTGAAGCTATTTTTCATTGATCAAGCTTTGCTGTTACCGTGTAGTACTGCGTCGACACCAAGTACCCAGCCTGAAATGAAGCGGAAGACAAGGAGCGTGCCGTGAACTTCAACGGTAAAACGTTGAGTCTTCACCTGAACGGCTGAAGAATCTGCGACGACTGCTCATGAGCTTGCGACCACGCTGCTTCCACCTTTCCGGTGATGCAGGCCCCTTTCTGTATAATACATGTTCTATGCCTTGGTAATCGGGAGCATCGAGAGCCCTCTACATTGACATGTTCATCGAAAGGATAGATGTGGTGCAACTTTGCAATGATCATGACTTGAGGTCTCCAGAATTGACCATTCCCGTACCTAATCATAGTTTCTATGTATATTCTATCGATGGCTTCTTGGGTAGCCTCGAAACGCCGCGGCGTTTTGTATCGACACTCACGCCGCAGTAGTTCTTCAAGGCACCACAATTAGCAAAGCTACACAGTACTGAACCGTGACCTGATAGCCGGTGCTCTGTGTTCGTCATTTTCGACGCTTGGTGTTCATGGCATGGTTCACAAATATGCAAAGCCCACCGACAATCAGCCTTCTCTCTAGGAATCTGCCGAATATGGGGGTTTCATTGGAGCTAGAGGCTCTTGTCAATGCCAGGACGATATTCCTCGAGATCGTGAGGTCAACATCGTAGGCAAACACCAGCGAGCCCCATCATCGGTTTCCGTCCGCCCGTTGCCAAGTAACAAGGGCTCCCAGCCCCAGGCCCTTCAACCGCCGTTCGGTCGCTTGCCTTGTTTCGATCGAACGTTCCACTCGGTTCGCTCTCGAGGTGGATATCTGCATCGCCTAGTGTTACTGAGAGGTCGATCACACCCCCCAAGTACCCACCTTTGGCCGCGGCCCAATGGGCTGGGCGGATGCGGCAGACTTGAGCTGGTGACGTCCCTGGTGGGAAGAGAATAAGCTCTGTCGTCAGGTCCCGAGTTGGTCATCCCAGGGCTTGGACTCCCAGCTGCCAGAATCACCGTGCACTGAGCCACAGAGCCTCATCGTCCATATCCTTACCCGCAGCATCCCACCAGGTGCCTGCTGTGTCTGATGACGCCCGAGTGGCGATGGCCCACAGTCCATGCACACCCCGTTGACCTTGAGTGGCTGGGGCGTGCCACCAGCCCACAGAGCAGGCCGCAGGCTTGGCCGTGGTCATTCCTCTGCTCTGTTGATACGTAGATGACATTATCACTATCCGCGCCTCGCTGGATCGAGCCCACGAGGCCTCTAGTGGCTGTGGAATGCATTGTATCTTGTAAAGACCGCGCGAAGGGACAAGACACTCTGGGTTATCCCCCGAAGTACAGTAAAAAAGCTAAGGGTCCAGTGACGTCATTCACGCTGACAGCGACTGCCCGACTCCACGGACTTTGGCAGCATTTGTGAGCCTGCTAGGTAACCAGGACCGCAGAAGTCCAGCTCGGTGCACTGGCCAGATGCAACAGGGACATCCGACGTACATTGCATGCAGCCCTCGAGAACCTCATGTTGTGCCTGTCCAGAGAGGAATGTACCGTGTTCGGGACTTTTTTGGTCCTTTCTTCCTTCCTTTCCCTGCCATCCTCGTCGGATCAGCAAGATCAGCATCAAAGCCGCCCGCGCCGCGGCGTCATCATCCCGCCGCCCGACTAGCCCGACTGGGCAAGGGCAGGCCGAGCGGGCTGTCAGGTTTTGGTCTGCGACGAATCGATGGCGGCTACCTTGACACAGGGCGCTGATCATAGGAGGCAGAGGGAGCATTTACTCCCTACCTAGTCCTTAGAGTGGTGCTATAGACAGAGAAAGACCGCGTAGGGTACGGCTCAACCGGATGCTACCTACTTGGCTTGATGTGAGTGGGTGGACAGGGAGCAGACAGATATGACCGGTCCCGCGTAGGCTTCTCGAGAAAGCATTCCCCCGTGACTGATTGCGGTGCAGGTCGGCTGTTGGCTGTCGGGGAGAATGGAATAAGTCAATGAAAGCCTCCTTCCTGATGGAGCGAGCAGGTGCGCCAGCAAACCACCTCCTCCCTCCGTCACAGCCCTTGGTCTTACGCCACGCTTCAGGTGATGTGAGCGTCCTGGCGTCCGTCTTGCCACACCCGGAAGGCAAGCTCCAGCCAGCCAGCAAACCCATGTGGCCTGAGAGATCTGCCTTTCCTCCGGGACGGTGGGAGTCACTCAGAAAAAGGGGGATGACGACGATATTATTTCTGGCCGTCCAACGGCGAGAGCAGGAAAGAGACGCGCTACTGCAGCTACTTTAAACTCTCTAGCCCCACCTGGGCAGTAGGAGGAAGAGGAGGGTGCTGGCGCGGCGGGCGGCGGGCTTGGGGTCCCCTCTCAACGGTCAGATATCCGCGTTTAGCCAGCCCGCCTGTCTCTCGTCACATGGTTTGGCTGCAGTCCTTCCGTCGCTGACACCGGCTCCTGCAGACCTGTGCAGCAGCTGCTTACCACGAGGACGTCGTGAGACAGTCGTTGAGGGCCTTCCGGATGGAATCATGCCAGTAGGCAACTCCCGTCAGCGTCCCTGTGTTCAGTGTGGCCAAGATTTGCCCAGTTCGTCGGGGAGGCTATGTGACCGGTAGAATTTTGGCCACCAAGCTACAGAGAGTGCGCCAATGCCAATGCGAATAATCTCGCATCTGACCAAGGCCAGTCAGTCAGTCAGTCAGTCATGACTCTTCAGATTCGGGCCAGTTGACTGGCTCGGCTGGTGCCCTGGCTGCCGTGGTACGGTAGTCTCTGCCTGGCCAACCTGACGCAGACTGGAGAGGGGAACCTCGCTCCAAGACTGACGTGGTGGTGGTGCAAGAAAAGCCGGGCCCGCCGCCGCCGCCGTCACGATGGGGCAGGCTTCCTTCGTCATAATGTAGGTGACGAATATCAAACCTCGCCCTTCGCCTCTCTATAGGCTGCACGAAGGGTTGCCTGTCCAGGCCCAGTGGCCTGCGTGATCATCTTCTCTCAGCACTGGGTAGAAAGAAGGAAAACTCTAACGTCTTGGATCTGCATGTACCGAGCCCGCGGGTCCACCGAAAGGGTCTAGAATTGGTCCGAACGGGGTAGGACGGGATCGGTCTTGTGGCCTTCCTGGCCTTCATGAGGTCTTGAGACGCAGCAACTCCCCATCGGCGCTGTGGCCGGACTGGTTGTGAACCAACCGCACCTGCCACGCCTCGCAGAGGCGAGAGGGGCCGTACATCAGGAAAACACAAAACCCCACACAGAATCCGTGGGGTGTCCATTCGCCATTCGCTGTCACGCACCAGCTGGAAAGCAGTCATGCCTCGATCTGCGGGGCGACGGGGTTTACTGGGGGCGACCTGCTTATTCACCAGGGCGCCAAATGGCTGCAGACATATGCAGGTCGTTGTCTAATGCATGCAGCAAAAAATTTCAAATGTTCGGGCCCCTTCACAGATGCGTGGCAGGGTTTGAGCCGGTTGAGGGTCGAGGTGCCCGTTTCAATCAGCCGACAACGCAGCCTACCAGCCTACCTGCCTCCAGAACCCTCGCCAAACCAGAAAGAAGAGCCTACTGCGTGTATGGTTTCCCACGTGAAGCGCCGGGGGGGGGGGCGAATCGGCGATATCTCGTGTGATGTCCAGCACCATGTCAGCGACGGATCTAAAGATGGCAGCACGGATGTATCGTGTGATTGGACACCTGGGTTGCAATCCCGAATCTGGCGGACACATTCGGGACGGGACATCGTGGCTTCCAAAGATCTTGCCCAGAATCCGCCGTAGTGGGAAAGCGCCTTGGTAGTGGGTATCGATCAAAACCACCGCTCCGGGCTCGGTACCAGCGTCCGGAGTTGCAGTATTGCATTGTGACCGCACGCATGGAGGCACAGATGATCCAGATCGCGACTCGCTTTCCGGTGCGGCCCATCCGCACAGTTGCGACCCTGTCTGTTTGTGGATTGTCTGTGGATGGACGGCTCAAGGTCCAGGCTCGGACGAGTTGGAGGGCACACTAGGCAAAGGCGCGGAAAGTTTGCTTCTCGGCGATGGGGCGCGCTCCTCTGATTTTCTAGCATCGCCCGGCAGGCTGATGCCGTACGGACAACGGGCGAACAAGCTAGGAGACCCTCGGTAGCGCTCAATCTACGTGAGGTTTGAAGGCGCCTCGTGGGCTTCATGCCCGGGTTGCGGTGAGGCAGACGAGGAGAAAGGCGGTGGAAGGGGAGGAGCAATCTGGCGTACGGGGGCCAGACCCCGCACTGACAACCGCATCGTCGGATCCCTAGGGGGATGGAGTCGACGTTACAAGGCCGGCATCACTAAAAATTCTCACGAGGGGTGCTCCAGTCTTTTCCCTGCACCGCCATGCTCGTGTCTTGTCTGCCGTTTGACTCTTGGGTTGCTTGGTAGGTCAGGCGGTGCGGGGGCACAAGGTAGAGCCGGGACCGGTCCGCGCTCTCGTTTCTCACCAGTCATACGGCACAAGCTCGGCGATTGTGCTAGAAGACCGGTTTTCTTGCTGAGCGGAAAATCTCTGACTGTGGGTGGAGAGACCAAGACGACGCCTCAACGACCGGCTCGAAAAGCGCAGACACGGTCCTTGGGAGGTTTCGTAGTGACGATCGGCAGGTTGAGACGGGCCGTTTTCCTGGTGCGGGCAGCTCGTCATTCGATCTAGCTTCCGCTTGGCCTGTCATCTTGACAGAGAAAACCACCCCGAAGGAAGCCACCATGATACGTCAGGTAGCAGGAGTGCGTAATGGGCTGGGACGTCGTAAACGAACGTTAATGAAAGCCCAAGCCGAGCTGCCGAGTCTGAGACTGCGGTATTGGGACTGGCGCCTGTGCCTGGCGGCCAGGTTCGATTTGCCTGTGTCCGCAAGTTATTTTCAGGTACAGGCAGCCTTCCGCCCGGAGCCCTGGCTCCATCAGGTCCGCATCTCAACAAGAGTGCCTCGTCATTAGTGAACGAGACTCGCGGTCGACGAGGGCTGCCAGAAATGGAATAAACGACATCCGAACATGGATGCCGGCGTCAAACCGCTGATGAGGAGAGCAGACTTGATTTACGACTCGGCTCAAAAATTCCGATAGGCTGGTACACCGGATTTCGTCTGATGGTTCATTTGTTTCTCGACGATTTCTTCCTCTCAGCTGCTCTTCGGAGTTCCCAAATGCGACGCTGACTCGTGTCGGAGGTTCACCGTTTGCTTGAACTTGTGCGGCCCATGCGCAGGGGTACCCCCCGAGCGAGTCCGCCCACAGGGCGATCGAGAAAGGCAGGTAAATTGTCCATGGCAACCACAGAAGACGGGCGCATGATGAACACAAGGTGATCAATCGACGACAACCGTACACCATAACACCACTGCCTTCCAATAGGTGCTGAGACCCAGCCCGGACTTACGTGGACTCCGGCAAGTATGGCCTGGTGGCCCGCAGGGCCATGGCGTGTGTGCAGAGACAGCCCTGGGCCTTGTCCGGGTTTCGTCAGTAGTTCCTGTCAGGGCGCTGACTGTCACAGCCTTGCCAGCCTCCCCTGACACCGGGGCAGGGCATGTTTCTGGGTGACAGGCGGTGCCATCCGTTGCGGGCTGCTTCAGACGTCCTGCGGCCCCAGCGGCAAAGGCGAGCGACCGTGTCGACCTGAGACGTATGCGATTGCCGTGTTGTGGTGGCTGGCGGTGTGTACGTGCTTGTGTGCCTGTATCCAGGCCGAGATGATAGTAGCCAGGATGATGCCGAGCGAAGAGGCACGGGATCAGGCATTGATGCAGTTGCTGTGTTGCTACGCGTGAATGGCCATACTGGGTTCCTGGTTTCCCGTATGAGATCTTATTAGGGAAGGCGTTCTTCCGCCTCGTTGTTCCAGAACTCCCAGGGTTGCCATGGAAGCAATTTGATTGCTGGCGGTGCCCCTGATGAAATTGCAACTAAATTGTCCTGCCCGTCCAGCCGCCGTTGATGAGACCCTGGATTTTTACGAGCGTCCCGTAGTAAGAGTGGGCCAAAATAAACTCATCCACCCACTCTCCTTGCATTTTTTCTTCTTTTGAAATCAGTCTCCGGGTGGATGAGTAGTCTGTCCTGCGGGACCATGGCACGAGAAACTTTTTCATGCGTCAGCCGATGCGAATGGGTGGCAGGCCATGCTGGACGTGATGGATCAGGATACTGTCAGTGAGCCTGAAGCTGCCTAGAGGTCGATGATTCAATGGTTGCACCGATTTCATGCAGCTCGAGCAACAGAAGGATCCGTGATCGAAGGCCACCAACGTCGAGCTGGGAGACACCTGTCGTCGCCGCTTGGGACCAGCCGACCGTCCAGCAAGCAACAAGGCACTCTCAGACAGAAGTAGCCAGTATTGTCAGCTTTTCCCCTCGACATCTTATTAGGTGAGGTTGGCGGATGACTCTTCACCTCCTGCAGCCAGCGTACATATTGCCCAGACTGCATTACAGTCACAGCACGGTTTGGTTTGCCTGGAGCCAATCAACCAGGGGCTGGATCTGGAGCGGACTGATCAGGAAGCCAAAGGGTCGATGCCCCAGACGGGAGCGCGATTATTGGCTTGACAGGCGGTGAGGTTGACGTCGCATTCCCTGCTGGAGAGAATCGAGCGACAACGACAGTGCCCGTGAAGTGGACTGCAATTGGGTGCCGGGTGGGGTTCATGAGCAGGGCCCATCCGGCTGCCACGGCTGGGATCTCGACCCCTGTGGCTTTGCAGATGGTGGTTATGGTGGAGGAAGGAGGAGGAGGAGGAGGAAGAACCTCGGGCTGGGACCAGGGCCCATGACCAGGATCAGGACGACCAGGGCCAAGGACCAGGACCAGGGCGGTGGGCGCTTCACCACGGCCTCAGGGTGACCTGTGCTCGGCAGCCCGAGTGGCCGTTTGCTGACAAAAGCCAGCCTCTGGCCAGAGCTTCAGATGCAGGTGTCCACATGCGCCATTGCACAGGGCCAGATGAGCGTGCCCTGTGCTGTGCAGAGCACACACTTTCTGCCTCGCGCCGTCGTTTTCATGGTCCAAACTACATGTGCTAGATACTAACCAGACCACAAAAAGACCGTGTCACCGTGGCTCAAGCTACGCATTCGAGACGGCAAAAAAACAGAAAAAGCCACCTCGGGAAGCACGTTGGTCTTTTCTCGGAGCAACGCTGGCTGGCTTCGATGACCTGGTGACTTGGACCAAGGTTCCCAAGCCTGGCTGGGCAATCTGGCACTGCATCAAAGAGGGCTGAGGGAAAACAAGGGGACCTCGGGGCAGTGGGATCAGCAATCCAGGAACGGAGCTGGGAATGGGACGGAGACTGGCTCGACTGGGACTGGGAGGCAGGGAGGAGGGAACAAGAGTCGCTGGTCGGCTCGCGTGGCACTCCACATCCTGTGGCCGTCGGTTTCCCTGCCATTCCCACTTCCATTCCATGCCCAATCCCCACTGGCCGGGGGATGCCTTGGCCTTTTCCCAGATTAGCAAATTTGGCTAGCAAAGTCCTGAGCTCTACTGGGCTTTTGTTTGAGACGGAGAAGGCCCTGCAGCGCAGCAAATCCCGGGCGATTCCAAAACTTGGCCGTTTTCCGTGGTTGTCAGTCAATTTTACAATACATGGCATAGACGTGGTGTCGTTCATGAGTGAAAGACCGCCTGGGAGGGAATGGGAGACAGTGCGGTAAAGATTTGGACCGTGGTACCGTGTACGTTGTACCCTCCCTCACGTACTGCACACGAACACACAAACACAAAATGGACAGGAACATTGGCTGTACTTTTACATGCGCAGCCCAGGTGACTTCAGGTGCTGCTGCAACAACAACTTGGTATATGTTTTTTTTTTCGCTCACGCGCAGTGGCCCATAAATCTGCACAGGGTTTCCTGAGCCTAGCTGGTGTACGCATCTTGTCCCCAGCCGAGCCCAGCTGCCAGGTGCCCTGCTTGACGGTTTGTCGTGTCGTGTTGTATCGTGTCGTGTCCTGGCCTGCTGTCGGGGCTGGGGAGCCCAGGTAGGCCTGGTGGGCTGGTGGGCTGGCTGGCTGGCTGGTGTCTGATGTGTGAGTGTCTGACCTGTACGTACCCAATACCTGAGTACCCAGCCTGTGTGTGCCGCCGGTTCAGGTTCAGGTCCAGTCAGTCCTCCAGGTCCAGGTGCGGGCGCGGCGCGGGCGCGGGTGTGGTGGCCCTTGCCCCCCTGCATTCAGACACTCGTCATCAACCACCCGCACCATTTTCCTGCTCTGATCTGGCCCGTCGCTTCGCCTCCCCAACCGTCAAACCCTCAATCTCTTTTTTCCCTTGTTCCATCCCACCGCATCCTCCACTCTCATCCGCCCAGATCATTACTTCTCCCCTCCCCCATCTCCGTCCACCAATCTCTCCTTCCGCCTTCGACTTTGACTTGTCCTCCCCAGCGGAATCCTCTCACGTCCACCTTCGACCAACCTCGACCACGGCCAAATTGACTTTTGTGTCGTCCAAGTCAGGGATTCCGGTGCTCGCAAGCAACCCATCATCGTCATCGTCTTTTTTTGTTCTGCGGCTTGTTCAGTCTTTCAGCAGCCAGGAGCGGGTGAACGAAGCCACGGCAGTCGGTCGGAAACAGCCAAAGGCCAACTGCACCCCCCCCCCCCCCAAGTCGAGTCGAGTGCAGCCCAGCCCAGCCCAGCGCTTGGTAGGCCAGTCGTCCGTTGCCCGTTGCCCAGTGCACACTTCAACTAGCACCCGCTGCTTACCGCACCTCCCTCGCGCTACTCGCCCCTCGCCCTTGTCGGTACGCATTTCCTACATCCGACCACCACCCGATCGGTCGCCTCCTCCAAGCAGCAAGACACCTGGGACAGCAAGCAACCACGCCTGGTCTGCAAATCGACGAGGTTGTCGCCGAATCCTCAGTCCTTCCTCACCAGTCCTCTGTGTAGAAAGCAGGTCAGTCATCTCGTGATTCTTCCTCAAGCCCTCTCGTGCATTCACTCGCAGTCATTTCTGTGTGCATCCGCCGCGTCTCACCCATTCATCACACACATCACCCGTCACACGCATACATCTCCATTCCTGCGTTTGACACGCCAGGCGACTGGGGGTTGAGGGGAGGCGTGGCTGCGGCTGCTGCTGCCACTGCTGCAGCAGGCTCAGGTGCTACTGGTGCTGGGGCAATTTCAATCCTCGGCACAATTTGGCGACGCGGGTCCACACCACCCATTTGTTTTGGTCCCTCCCACCCTCGCTCCAGCGCTCCTGTTGGCCGCACCCACTCCCAAGCAAAACCCACCCTCGCCTGGCCACCCCGGCTCGTCTCAACACTGCCCGCTACAAATCTCCCACTCGAGACTCGGCACACCTGCACATCCGGTTCAGCCTTCTCTCATCTGGGCTCTGCTCGCGATTCTCGACTCGTTTCCTGACACCTGCACCCGTCGCGACACAGAGATCATTGCAAAACTCAGGCAGCAAGCCCTCCAGAGTTTTTCGACGGTCTTCTGTTGCCCCTCGAGTCGTGTCTCAAACTCAACCCTTTTCCCCCATCCCTTCAAACTCGCCTATCCTCTCTTCCTTTCACCCTCCGCATTGCACCGCTCGCCACACAACCCCGTCAAACCTTGGGCTTGATGCATACCGTCACCCAAGATTCTGTGTGTCAGACTTGAGGCACGGACTGATCACTCTTGTTTCTGCGTTACCTCGGGTGGACAGACCTACTGACTCTCGAATCATTCTTCAGCCGTGCATAGAGTTCCTTTGCCCTTTGTCTTTCGCCCTTCACGTCCTTGACTTACGCGCGACGGCTTCCTGATCTCCGGTTGAAGCCTTCACCGACCTCGATCGTCACACCGGATCACCATCTCGTTCAGGCTCCGATTCAATTCGACAGTCTCTCCCCCCGATCTGCGACAGATTCTACGTATCTATATTCGCAGGGTATCGATTCGATCAGTCTTGTTGCGGTTTCGACCTTTTCACCCACGGAAAGGATACATCAACCTCTTATGGCGCGAGCATCTCAGTAAATCCTCACCCACCTCCTTATCAGCCTCACGACTCTTCAGCCTTGGAACTTTTCGCCGGCCTGCAGTGACCACTACGCATTGCTACCCTCGACTATCCACGTGCTCGAAGCAGATCGCTCTCTTAACCAACCAAGGCACCTTCCCCCTCCCGTACAGTACCCTCATTCTAAAACCGTCAACATGCCTGGCGGAGGTGTCTGTGCTGTCCTCGACTACGAGGTCGACATGATGGCTGAATACGTTGCTGAGATGGCCATCGAGCTGGTCCTCCCGCAGTCGCCAGTCTCGCCGTCCTTCCGCAAGTTTGTCTCGCAAATCCTGTCGTCAACTCGTCTGCCCAGGGCCACTATCCTCCTCGGCATGAACTATCTCTCCAAACGAGTCAATGGCCTGAAGGCTATCGGTACCTTTCATCCCATCGAGGGACAGGTCTGGCGGATGTTGACCATCGCCTTGCTCCTCGGCAGCAAGTTTCTCGACGACAACACGTTCCAGAACCGATCTTGGTCCGAGGTCTCTGGTATTTCGGTCGCCGAGCTGAACAAGCTAGAGGCAGAGTGGCTCGTGGGCATCGGCTGGAACCTGTACGTCAACTTGGAGAGAAGCGAGGACTACAACGCCTGGTTGGACAACTGGGGCCAGTGGATGGGTCGCAAGAAGATGGCCCAGACTCTAGTCAGCCGTGAGAGGCTCGCAGCTCTTGTGCCCCCCATCGACACCGACTTTGCTCGCCCTCGCAACCAGGCTTACACCCTGTGGCACCAGCAACAGGTTGCCGAGTACGAGCGCCTTTCTAGCATGAAGCGCGCGGAGCAACCTCAGCAGCAGGCAGGATACCGTCCACAGGAGATTGGTTGGAACCAGTACTCTGCCGGTCCATGGTCGAGCGCTCCACTCACTCCGCCCGATTCTGGTTATGGTACTCCCGAGTACCCGGCCTCTGCGACGTCCGGCAACGGTCAGTTCTACGGCGACTGGTTCAACCGCGCGTTTGCCAATGATGCTCAGGCCCAACGATACTCGCGACAGAACTCGGCCCACAACATCTACCACCAAGGTCGTCATTCCCAGTACCCTGGCTTTTACAACTACGGCCAGAACATTTGGGACAACAACTTGGCAGAGTGTCCTTGTGCTAACTGCACGGGCCCTGTAGGCATGAAGAACCAACACTATTTCATGCCAACTGCCGCTTACGGCCAGGCTGTCCTGGGTTGATTCGGCCTTCCAAAGCTTCATAGCTTCCAATGTCGGCACCGATCTCCACGCCGGCATGGACACATGGACGGAGTTACACTTTCTTCTGTTTTCTCGCATTGCGGACGGTCACGGATTTGAGACAAAAACGATACATTTGCATTCAGATACCCCTTCGAGTCTCAGCACACGTTTTCGGGGTCTTCCACAACAAGTTGCCTCTTTTGCAACAGCTTCGTCGGCCGATCTCCAGATACCCCCGAGCTTCATGCTCAGGGTCGGCTACTAGCACGCTGGATGACTCCCATCGCCACAGCGGGCACATCATGTCCCTGATCTCGGCGAAATGCTGTGGACTTCTTTAATGATTTGATTTGATCTGCTTTTCTTCTTTTTCTAGTCGGTTTTGTTACGGTATATGGCATGGTTGGCCATCTCACCCTCTGGCGTTTTCGGATTCGATACCAGGCGGTCTCGGCGGTGTTCTCGCACATAGATCGCGATCTCACGATCCGATCGAAGACTGGGCGGCACTCTTGCGCTGTGCTAGGGCTAAGGGAGATTGACAAGGAGAGAACGGGCAAGGAGCGCTCTAGCGTGTTCTGCAACGTGCTGGGCTCATCGCCGCATTGCAGACACGTGACATTGACGATTGGACAACATGTCATCGGCAACGAACGCACGGCGGTCCCGTATCTACCTTGATAATATTCGTCGGTGGCAGTCAATCAACGACTCGGATCCTCTTCCACTTTGCGGGGCTCAATCCTCGGGGTCAACAATTTCGGTACCCCCGACCGGTCCCTGGTCCACTCGCTCAGGCGCTTCTATAGCAGCATTGCCGGAACGGAAAGGAAATGTGGCAATGCCCATGTTGAAAAGTATTGGCTGGTCTGTTTTGTTTTCTCATCTGCATTCCGTGTGCTTCCGCTGGCAGTCTCCGGCCCCTGGCAAGGGTGCCTTGTGAGAGAGCCTGTCCAGTGTTCTTTCTTTGTCCTTTTCCCGAGCCTGAAGAGATTCCGGTTTGGCTGTATTGCTGTCGACATGACTTTTCAGACTTCACATTCGTCCTTTCTTTGGAGGCATTCGATCAGGCTGGGTTGGAAGCGGTGATCTCTCTGCCCTCGCTCTTGAGAGTAGTTTGGACAATTGTGTCCACTGCCCGAAAGCATTCCCTTCCTTTTGATGCTTCTACTTG
Source organism: Diaporthe vaccinii (assembly GCA_039880775.1). Classification (NCBI taxonomy): domain Eukaryota; kingdom Fungi; phylum Ascomycota; class Sordariomycetes; order Diaporthales; family Diaporthaceae; genus Diaporthe; species Diaporthe vaccinii. Next base: position 919,924 of record JBCEDN010000003.1, read on the forward strand.
CACCTACCTTTCTTGTCTCAATACTGCATGGCACGTTTGTTTAGAGGATATCCTTTGATTGGCATCCATAGAGGGCTTTCACGGCTGGCGGTTTTCCCTACACACTTTCTTATAATGCTTGTTGATTTCTTTTTATACCTACAGAGGTGGACCACATTTTACAAAGTTCACGCTCACGATGCGACGAAAGAGGGGCTCTCGGAATGGTTTTCAAGAAGGAACGAAAAACAAAAGGGCCTTTGCACAAAAAGAATGATATTTCACCGCAAACCTTGGGCCAGGACGGCCGAGGCTGGAGGAGGAGAAGGAATAAAAAGTCTTTCATGTGTCTGATAACTCCGCCTGTTCAGCGTTTCGCAACTGGAGCGAGATGTTAGTTTGATTGTTCTGCACGGCTTCGAGAAGCGGTCTCATCAGAACTTCGAATGCGCACTGGCGGTGTTGACACGAAGTTCCAGGCAATCAGTGCCTGGCGCTCAAACACTACATAACAATATTAAAATAAAAAACAAGAAAATAAACAACCCCTCAAACACTTTCCAGCCATGTTTTGATTTGCCTCATTCTTCTGAATAGTGACTGAACTTGAGCTCAGCTTTGGACCGAGCTCTGCGCGTGCTGCAGGACTGCCTCTCCCTCCAGTCTGCCTGTGTACCTAGGCAGTTTAAGTGGGGTCTACCTAATCACCAATTACAGCTTTGCTGTTGCCCCACTTGCACGCTTTCATACCAAGTACCCATTTCACCCGTCTCACTCACTTTGAGGTGCCGAGTTTGGATCTGCTATAGATCAGGTTCCCCGTCTGAGCAGGAACCTACACAGACTCCTTCCTTGTGCCCTGCGACGAAAACACTCTTTTCCGGGCACTTCCAAGCCCCGCAGAAAATGTCTTCCCGGTTCGTGTCAGGCGGCACAACTGACACCAACACGGGCGAGATCGTGCCCGCGGACGGGGCAACGTCGACATCGGCAGCGCCCGCCACCGGCAGCGGCAAGAGGTCGGAGGAGTGGGCCGCGGTGCAGGCGCAGGTGGTGGAGGACCGGAGGCGGCGGCAGCAGCAGAGGGAGGAGGCGGCGTCGCGGGGCGGCGAGGAGAAGTCGCTGTACGAGGTGCTGCAGGCCAACAAGGCGGCCAAGCAGGCGGCGTTCGAGGAGGCCAGCAGGCTCAAGAACCAGTTCCGGGCGCTCGACGATGACGAGGTCGAGTTCCTGGACGGCGTGAGGGAGCGCAGGCGGGCCGAGGAGGAGAGGCTGAGGAGGGAGACCGAGGAGGGCCTCAAGGGGTTCCGTGAGCTGCAGTCGAAGGTCTCCGCCGCTGGAGAGGGTGAGGGCCCCGAGGGTGAGGGCCTTGTTGAGAGCGGAGGGTGGAGCGTCGGAAGGAAGAGGAAGAGACGGAAGGATGAGCCTGAGGGAGTGCTGAAGGGTTTGAAGAGGCGGAGTAGCGCCGCCGGTGCCGAAGGGGTTGAAGACGGGAAGGCGGAAGAGAAGGGCAAAGATGGAGCTGCTGGCCAGGCGGCAGGCCAGAAAAAGCCTGCAGCTGCTGGAAAGCATGCAAAAGATGCCCAGGAGCCCAAAGCGAAACCTGCTGCACCAGCAACGGCAAAACCGAAGGCTGTTCTTGTCGACTATGGCTCGGATGACGATAGCGATTGAGTGGGATGGCATGAGCGCGCCCACACAGACGAGACGAATCTTGCAAGCCTAGGTAGCCTGCTCGGGCTGGAGCATCTCACATTCAAGCCACACTCGACGCAAGAGATGGGTACTCGTCATGCCGCAGCGCAAGCGCTTTCACACAGTTGACGGCCGACGCTAGGCATGAATTGAACGCATCCAACGTTGCAAGGCCATCATGGCGACCAGTATTTGCCAAATGGACAGGAACCTCGGCCGCCAAACATAACAGCACATCTCGCCGAGCTGCAAAGAAGCAGATTAAACGAACGGCAGATATGCCTTCGATTCATTGATACATGAGTAGTGAGGCTCCAGATCTTTCTATCCTGTACAATAGCTACCAGGAGATGGCTTGCACAAGGCCATCTACTGTGTGGTCATTATGCACACAAAGACGCCGAACCCAATATAATACAAATCCAGGCAGCTCCTCTTTATATTCACCTTCCAAACTCCAAGAAATGCGATTGAGTGTTGTCAAATCTCCCAGACTTCCGATACCCAGGCCAAATAAGCTCGCGCCCCGTGTCTTCGCCACGGGGATTTACTCGTCGTCGAAACTCGTGGGGACCTTCCGCTCCTCCTTTTGGAAATTGCTGACGGTCCATCTCCACAGGGTCCTCAAGTGGCTCTTGGTCCACCCCTCGACCTCCTCTTCGGGGACGACAATGCCCCTCGCCCGCTCCTCATCCTCAGGCAGCAGCTCGAACCTCCTCATCCGCATGCCGATCCGTTGGTCGATGACCATGGGTCTGGGCCAGATCTTCTCCTTGGCAGCGGCCGTCGGCTTGGACCCATCAACAAGCTCGCTCCCTGCCGCGAGCGGGCTGGCATCGTCACCCGTCTTCGTGGCGGTCTTCTTCTCCTCCTTGTCCGCCTTCCACACGGACTTGACCCAGTCCTTCTCCTCGTGCGCTAGGGCCCTCTGCTGCTCCCAGTGAGCGACCGGGCTGTCGTCCGCGCCGGGTTCCTCGCGGTACTCGCGGTACGCGGCCAGGCACACGGCGGCGACCTCACGTCCGACCTCATCCGCCAGCTTCCGCCTCGTCAGGAAGCGCACGAAGCGCTTGGGCGTGTTGAGGAAGCCGAGGATGTGCGGGAATGGGAGGGGCACCGATGGCGCCAGCTCGGAGGGCACCAGCAGGGGGAGGTGGGCCGTCGCGTAGTCCTCGGGTGAGTTGTACGGTTTTATCTGCGGCGGCCGCTTGGTCTTGTTGCTGTCCGCCTCGGCGTCGGCCGACTCGGGCTCGGGCTCCGGGTCAGGCTGCGCGTGCGGCGGCGCCTCCAAGGGGCCCAGCCAGCCCTCGTGCAGGCCGCGCGTGTACTCCTTCCACGCGTGGCGGCCGATCACGATGTCGCCGCGCACGCCGTCGTAGAGCGGGACGCCGTGCGCCTGGCGCCAGGCGTCGATCCGGTCCTCCTCGGTCGGCAGCTCCCCCGCGGCGGCTTCGGTGGCCACGTCCTTCTCCTGGGTCTTCCGCCTCCGGCGCACCCTCTCGGCGACGGCGGCGCGGATGTCGCCCTGCTGCCGGCCCTGCACGAAGTCCCAGTCCAGCCCGCTGGCAGCCAGGACGGGCTTTATGTACTCGCTGTAGTGGTCTTGGGCGACGCGCAGGCCATCGCCGGGGGGCGCCGCGAGGTATATGGTGACCTTGCGCGGCATCTGGCTCGGGTTGGCGAGGGGCCGCTTGGCGAGGTGCTCGACTGCGTGGGCCCAACGGGCGGTGGCGCGCTTCTTCTCGCGGCGGTCGTAGATTATGGTGGCGGCCAGCGCGGAGGACAGGGTCCAGAATATCATCCAGTTACGGGAGGGCAGCTTTCGTGGCAGGGTGGGCAGGCCCATCATTCGGAGGGCCGGGTTTTGCACGGGTGGTTTCAGTGGTGGTGGTGCTGCTGCTGCAGCTGGCGCAGCTGGCGCGGCTGGAGGGTTGGGCTCAGCCATCTTTGCTGATAGCCCCAGATACGCAAAATGATCAGACCGAGACTTGGTCAATCACGTCTGAAAAAGAGCAAGGTGTGGTGGGTATGTTGTTGTTGGACAACAACCGTCATCTGGTGTCGTCTGAAATAAGGTTGCTGAGGCGTTCAAAAAAAATCGCAGGTGCCGATAAGAGCAGTCTTATCGGAGCTTATCGGGCGGGTTGTTGCCTCAGCTGGGGAAGCTCCCAAAATGTTGGAAACTCCCGAGGCCAGCATGGAAGTCTGACCTGTCCATTCCAGCTAATGATTGCCAGTGGGCAATGGTGGGAGAATATACAAAACGGCCATGGGTCAGTCTGGCCGGCCATGCAGTTCGATCAAACCAAAAAAAAAAAATACATGTATGCAGGCATCCCAGCTTCAGTGTACATGACCCGAGTGGGACCTTTTCCCATGAGACAAGTCCCTGTGGACCAGCCTCTGAGCTCATGTAGGAAGGATGTCTTCTGCATCATAAGCTCATCAGTTCCACGAGGCAAGCATTTGCTCTTGATGAATATGAAGCAGCCATGTGCCTTCCTGTTTTCCAAGGTCGTTAGTTGTAGACGCTAGCTGCGTGCCGATATTCCAGATCGCCGGGAGCTGTAGCAATAGGACCAGTCACAATTGGAAGCATGAGGCAAGAATTGTCAGATCGGTGCTATAGATTCAGCCTGTATATCAAGTGGTCGAACCAGTGTCTATCCGGATCCAGACACTCGGGACATCGAGAATTCTCCGGGTAATGTCTGTGAATCCTCAGCTTGTGCTACAGAGCCTTCCCGGTAAAGAGTCCAATCTTTGAGGATGTACACAGTAGACTTGGTTGCCGTGGGCGGAATCCTGCCCGGATCAACAGACGTCGACCGTATGGACCCCGCTACGTAACAGGTGCAGTTCTAGCGCGCCGAAGTACCAAGATGTTGGGCACGCGATCGGAACATGACAACACTGAGAGCCTTTTTTCAGCCTCGAGAGCACACCGGGCCAAGCTACCAACCGACCTGCTTACGCTGAACCCCTTTTCAGGGGTGCATGCCCGCGAACCTTGGTTGCTTGGGAGGAGAGGGAAGGAGGCGTGAGGGAGGGGGAAAGGATGAGATTGAAAAACCTTGGAATCGAGCACCTCCTCGAAACACGCACAATCGTCCAGTTTTATTATTATTCGGCTGTTGCTGTCCTGTCCGGTGGATGCACTGCCAGATTTATCACATTCCGAAGTGTCTCTCTTCCATTCTCTCAGTGTAGACCTCGTCCTCCCTCTTTTTGCGTGGGAGTCTGCATGTGATTCAAATAGAGTGCCTCTCCATCCACCATCCTGCCTTGGCCTTGTCATGTTTTGAGTTGTGTGGAATGCCCCTCCCAGGTAAATCGAGGTACAAACAAGCTAATTGACTTTTTCTCTCTCCAGGACACCGAGCACTCGCTATACACAAGACTCGACGCTACAGCAAAGCACACTATATCGCACTATCCACCATCAGAAACGAAGCCATTCCCGCTTGTCTTCCGTCTGATTGACTGACTCGGAGGCTAAGCATCTGTTCAACCTTAACAGAAGAGGAGCCCAGATTATGTGGGTGGGTGTGCGAGTGGGAGAGACAGAGACACAGACAGAGCAACAGAGTCAGGCAGTTGCCACTGCATCTTGAGCTTGGCAAGGGCCCAAGGGCAGACAGGCAGACAGCTCAGCTCCGGCCCTCTAGTTGAAGGCCCCCATCGTCGAGTCGCCGTCCGGCCGCACCTCTGTGCACAGTACTAGAGTTGGGCATCGTCGCCCGCCTGCCAGCGAACCAGCCTGCTTCACCGCTGCCACCTGCGACCGAAGCGCAGGTCCGCGCTCCACACTCAATCAACGCGAACCCACGTCCCTGACGGGCATTTGCTAGCGCTTGCGGCAGCCGATCCACCCAGGAGGCCACTCCCCCCTTTCCCCTCCATCCTCAAAGTGGAAAGACCCTCCCTTTTCCGACCACACTGACTCCCTTGGCCACACGCGACCAATACCAGCCAAGAGTCCCGAGGTCCCAGCGGCCGGATCAATTTCACGGTAATACAATACGTTGCAGCAGTCCTGACTACAATAGTCCACAATGGACAACCAGGGGAACCGGCTGTACCTCAACATTGCCAACAGCGGCGCCAACTCCAGCAACAACGCCAGCCGTCTAGGTCCTGGGCCCGACCGAGCTGCATACCCAACCACTCCCTCCACATTCCCACAGCCCGTGTATCCCCCCACGGCAAACCAGCAGGCCGCATCCAGTGCCTCTGGCATGCAGCAGCAGCAGCAGCAGCAGCCCTACGGTTACGCTCCCCAGGGCTACTTCAATCCCAACCAGCAGCAGCAGCAGCAGCAGCAGCAGCAGCAGTACCAGGCCGCCTACTCGGGTCAACCAATGCCTACCCATCACCAGGACTTTGCCCAGGCCTATGGCCAAGGACGCTCCAACACGCCAGGTGCCAGTAACGACCCAAACACCGGTCTTGCCCACCAGTTCTCCCACCAGAACCTCGGCGGCGCTGCTCGCTCAGGCGGTTATGGCTCGAGGGGTCCTTCTCCGGCCGGCGCTCAGCGGCCTCGAACTGCTGGTGGTTCCGGCCAGCAGCAGAACTACAGCTACCTGAACGCCCCCATGCCCTCCCAGCCCGGCTCCAAGGGCGGCAATGGCGAATTCGAGGTTGCTCCTGAGCGGAATCCCGACAAGTTTGGCTCCAATGCGAACAACAACCAGAAGAAGTGCTCCCAGCTTGCCGCAGACTTCTTCAAGGACAGCGTCAAGCGGGCCAGGGAGCGCAACCAGAGGTAGGTTCAAACATTTCCCGCCGCATCAGCCTCCCTCCCTCACCTCCCCTCGCCTCTCCAGTTCCCATGCCCATCTCGTACCAGCCGGGAGCTCAGCTGACCTGGAATCCCTTGTGCTTGCAGGCAAAGCGAGATGGAGCAGAAGCTGTCTGAGCCGAACCAGTCGCCAGCCCGCAGGGAACAGATATGGGCCACCGGTGGCCGCCGCGAGGGTTCCTACCTACGTTTTCTCCGAACTAAGGACAAGCCCGAGAACTACAACACAATCAAGATCATTGGCAAGGGAGCTTTCGGTGAGGTCAAGCTGGTGCAAAAGAAGGCAGACGGCAAGGTCTACGCTATGAAGTCCCTGATTAAGACGGAAATGTTCAAGAAGGACCAGTTGGCGCACGTCCGAGCCGAGAGAGATATCCTTGCCGAGAGCGATAGCCCTTGGGTGGTAAAGCTGTTCACGACCTTCCAGGACGCCCACTTCCTCTACATGCTGATGGAGTTTTTGCCCGGTGGCGATTTGATGACCATGTTGATCAAGTACGAGATCTTTTCGGAGGATATTACGCGCTTCTATATTGCCGAGATCGTCCTCGCCATCGATGCCGTTCACAAGCTGGGCTTTATTCACAGGTAGGTTTACACCTGGTCCTTCAGGGATTGCTGGATCCCGGGCGCTGACATCCACCGCAGAGACATTAAACCAGATAACATCCTGCTCGATCGCGGTGGACACGTCAAGTTGACCGACTTTGGCTTGTCGACCGGTTTCCACAAGCTCCATGACAACAACTACTACCAACAGCTCCTGCAGGGCAAGTCGAATCGACCTCGTGACCGTAACTCCATCGCCATCGACCAGATCAATCTGACCGTGTCCAACCGCGCGCAAATCAACGACTGGCGACGGAGTCGAAGATTAATGGCTTACTCCACAGTGGGAACACCCGATTATATCGCCCCCGAAATCTTCACGGGCCACGGCTACAGCTTTGACTGCGATTGGTGGAGTTTGGGAACTATCATGTTCGAATGTTTGGTGGGCTGGCCACCTTTCTGCGCCGAGGACAGCCATGACACGTACCGCAAGATTGTCAACTGGAGACAAAGCTTGTACTTCCCCGATGATATCACCCTGGGCGCGGAGGCGGAGAATTTGATACGAAGGTATGAACTTGAAGGACCCTCGGCCTGTGAGGTGCAAGGAGAGAAATGCTGACCGCTCAACAGCCTGATCTGTAACACTGAGAACCGTTTGGGTCGCGGCGGTGCTCATGAGATCAAGAGCCACGCCTTCTTCCGCGGCGTCGAATTCGACTCGCTCAGACGCATCCGGGCTCCATTCGAGCCACGCCTCACGAGCAACATCGATACGACATACTTCCCTACGGACGAGATCGATCAAACCGACAACGCGACTCTGCTTAAGGCGCAACAAGTCCAGGCTGCCAAGGCCGTAGGTGTCGTGGAGGAGAGTCCCGAGATGAGCCTGCCCTTCATTGGATATACCTTCAAGAGATTCGACAACAACTTCCGATAAATCACGAGCGATAAGACACTGCATACAGTAGTAGGGCGCCTGTCTGCTTGGCATGCTTGAGCCATTCGCAACGCGGCAGATGTTGCGAAGCTACTGTCATCATCTGCGACTTCATGTTCTTTTGACTGCATGCATCTCGTTTCCTGATGGGAAGCGAGCGGGCCAGGGCCGATCGGCCAAGTGCAAAGTTCACGGGTCCGAATTGACCTTTCTTTCGATGCGAGCCATGCGGGCAATTCTTGGTTCACGGATTATCAATCGGGCAGGCTCCGGCCCAGCCTCCCACAGGCCTGGGCAAGAGCTGAGGACTTGAGGATGAGAGCATCGTCAGCATGATAATGTAAAGAGAAAAGGACAAATACGCAAAGGCCAGGCGTTGTTGGTTCAGTCACTTTTGAGGTTGTACGTCAGGCTATGCTAGACAACATATCACAAGGATAGACGGGCGGATCGTCTGATGCCTGAATAAAAATCTGCATAAGAAGGGTATCTTGATTTCTCCTGTCTTCAAATATGGATGGAGAGTGTTATCCGTGACCAGCCCTTGGTCTTGCTGCGTGCCTTCCACTTCCGCCACCACGGACTCCTCCTCTCATGTACGCCAGTCTCTGTACAATGGCTTGCGGAGGGGGTGCTTTGTAAATTACCAAGAAGCCCTGATTTGTGTCAGCGAGATTTGTCTCTGTTGTGGCCTCAACTTCGCCTTACGCTTTCTGCCCCCCTGTACGTGACCTTTTGGCACTCCCACTGCCAGATACCTGCCCAATTTCGCCGGGCCGACGTCTCAATTGCCCTCCTGAGAACATGTATATGACAGGACCCAATGTTGATAGCTTGTTCGTCTGCGTCATGTCTACCAGTCTCCTTGATCTGCCACCTCTATCCTTGTTGAGGTCTCTTCGTCCCCCTTACCGGCGGCCCCCGAGGCCCGGCGCAGCATTAAACCTCTCCTCGCGCTCCGTCATGAACATGATCTGGACCCAGTACTCGCGCGAGTCCGGGTCCCAGAAGTCGAACTGCTTGTCGTCGCGCTTGTCGAGCTCGCGGGCGGGGATCTTGAAGCCGCAGGTCTCGTAGGGCTCGGCGGCGACGAGGAGGTACTGGAAGTTCTTGTCGGCTTCCTCGACGCGCTGCGAGAAGGCGCTCATGATCTGCCACTTGGGCGTCGCGCCCTGGCCGATCTCCGGGTACTGCAGCTGGAAGAGCAGGCCCTGCTGCCGCGTGACCGGGTCGCGCACCTTGGTGATCTTGTAGCCCGGCCGCCCGATCTTGACGACGTTGCGCCGCACGCCCCCGGCACCGCCCGCGCCGGAGCCCAGGCCCAGCGCGCCGAACCCGGCGCCCACGACGCCCACCGGCAGGCCCGTCTGCGGGTCGACCTGGGCCTTGCCCTCCTTCTGCTCCTTGGCCGCGCGCCGCGCGAGGTTGGTCTGGTGCTTCTTGCCCTGCGTGTGGGCGAGGTAGCTGCCGTCGTTCTGGTGCACCGTCAGGCAGAGGCGGCACTCGAAGCTGCCGACGTGGTTCTTGAAGAAGTACGGGTCCTTGTCGAGGTCGATGGTCTCGAGGGCCAGCTTGCGCAGCCGCTCGCGACGGTCGGCGTTGGTGGCGCTGTGCGAGGCGACGCCGCCGCCGCCGAACTTGGAGCCCGCGCGGTTCTGGTAGTCCATCTTCTTTGCGGTCAGTGTGCTGGTTCGGAATGATGGATTTGGCCGGGTTGGTGAGCTGGCCTTGAATCGGTCGGGGCTGTCGGGCGCGCGGTCCTTGCTTTCAAGGTATGAAGTCCAGAATGCGCAGTGCGCTTATCGATATGCTTATCTTATCAGCCCGTCCTTCCAACAGCCTGTAAGGCAACCCTAAACGAAGATCAACATACTTCTACAGCTAGATGTTGCTTTCGTGCCATGAAATCATAGGGACCGTCTCAGTTGTGGTCCAGGGCGCAGTTTGCTCGAACAAGTCGTAAATATGTTCCTGTTAAACTTTTACTCTCGCCCCTCCATTAACAAATTGATGTCAGCACTTTTGGGATATTGGCTTGTGACAACCTCGTCGATTTGTCTACTCTCTAGTCTGAGTCAGATTTGAATATCCTATCCTTACTTAAGCATTTCAAGAGCTTGTATCGGTGTGAATGAAGGTTAACGTAAAGATGTTAGAATCATTATTGCAATGCATTTAATATTGATCACGATTTCCGTTAGACGAGTGGTATGTTGCCGATGGCAAACCCATATTCCGAGCGGAGAGATTCCCGGGCAAAGCCACTGGTTGCCAAAGTGTGTGAAGACCCTTCGTACAAGTGAAATCTGGGTATAGGGTGAAAACGTGCGACCGTGCTCTGTTTCATATTTGGTACTTCATATTTCTAAAGTGCACCTGCTTTTGCAAGTGCTGCGACGTCCTAGGCACAAACTTTCAGTAAGTAAAACATTGAGTTCATACTTCAAAGCTTACCATGAAGACTTCGTAGTATTCCATCTGCCACTTATTGTCATGTGACTGCTTCAGGATGGCTCTTACAGCCCACTCTCCGAATGGTTCCCGAAGATTAAGGTGGCCTATCACTACGTAACCATGAAGCATCACCTCTGTAGAGCCTGGGAGAGAGAAGATCTTGTGGGGGATGTGTTTGCAACAATTCATCTATTCAGATTGATTTTCTCGCCACTTTCTGATCTCTACTCAGGGAATTAGCTTGTGCCGCTGTCACGTACCTAGGTAGCTTGTTGTGCCCTACCGTCTGCTCCTCAGATCGGTTCCGCGCCTTCCATGATGAAAACAGCGTCGTGAGTGAGCTGGTTAACGTAGCCTTCAACATCAGACAGACCGTCCGATTTAGCATAGAGGCTCTCGAAGAATTGCACAATACCAGGGTCCACCGCTGGTGAAGCTTTCTGTACAACGTATTCTGAAGTCATTTGGGCTGTGTAGATGTATAATGAGTTTTCGCTGACCTGCTTGTCATTCTGTACTTACAATTAGTCAAGTTACTGCTTCTACTTATGTACAAGCCAATTGCATATCTTATTGAAGATTTAGCGATACTGCAACTTCGGGTATCGGAGCGTTGCTACTGCCCTGCGCATGGAATAAAGTTGTGAAAAGTCTCCGAATTCATCCACAGCAATATATTCAGCTAATATTGGATACAAAAAATCTCCGACGCTAAAATTGAGTTCTCCTTGACGAAGAGAAATTTGGAACGTCGCATGCATGGATACATGCAAAGTGCATAAAGCAGAGGGGGCATGCCTAGGACCACCTGTTAGTGATTGAAATCAGAGTGCCACGTTTACAGAAACAAAATTCTACGACCTGTTAGTAGCTGTATTGGGTTGTAGTCTCTAAGGACTTCTCTTTAAATGTGTAATTCTCCTCAATTTGGGCTGACAAGCTTGGGAATAGAGGCTTACACCCGTGGTTTGGATGTCCGGCTCGAACTTAATGCAGGGTCCAAATGATTTCGGGCCCAAAATTCGATCTTCAGAACAGGATGGTGTTCAAAAAAAGAAAACCTTCAATAGGTGGAGTCAAGTTGGAGTGCCTGTACGCTCTTTTCAATGTTGAATCACACGACCAGCCACTCAGTCACGAGAAACAGCATAGAAGACGACAATGTGGCCATCTTCGTCAAAGGCATGAAATCCCGAAGGAGCCGAGATCGCTATTCGCCTGAACGGTAGCAACAGGAAGTCACACCGCGGCGGCGACAACACCTCCTCCTTAAAAGTGGGAGGGCCGCCATAGCAACGGCTGAACAATAATTGATACTACGAAAAGTGACCGTGGTCTCCACTCGTTCATGCAAGGTCCATGCATTTCAGTCAGCCTCTGAGGACCAACGCTTTCTTATGGGCCTCCCTCCCTTCAGTGTTGTCCTCGCAAAACCAACTCCCGCCGCGGCAAACAACGGCAGCCCGCATCCGTCAGCTCCATACGATCCGATGATGCCCTGAGCTCGGTCCGTGAACAGATACTTGAGGAAGTCAAGGGTCTCTCGTGACGGTGTCGTCGACGACAGTACATAGCAGCTGTTCATCAACTCATCGCTTTCAGAGGTTGGCTCGAAGAACACAGTCGTGTTGGAGATGGTGCCCGTCGATACTTGGCGCAGGAGCGTCGACCGGTCGGTGAGGAGGTAGGCTCCGGCGGCATCTGCCTTCCTCAACGCTTCTGACGGAGAGAGCAAGCTGGTTTGATACCATTGGTCTTCTGAGCTCCTGTTTTCGGAAGCCTCCCATGGGCGCAAATTGCAGGCGGACCAGAGACCTCGTTCCTTCCACATCGTAGCCGACGTATCTGCTCGACTATGGAACAGCGCCTTGGACTTCGCGATCTGTCTTAGGCCATCTGATAAAGAGTTCATGTTTCCAACACCAGCCGGATCACCAAGAGGTCCTGCGAGACAAAAGTGATCGTGGAACACGCAGCCCTTGGTCAATGACCAGCCTTCAGCTGCTGCGAGGTCCTCCTGGTCCCGCTCGTATGTCAGGGCGATATCAACATATTCATGGAGAAGGGCTAGTTGAGTGTTCCTGGAATGGTTACAGACCCAGACGATGGATCGGTTCTCGGAAAGAGTGCTGAGATAGTCATTTGCCAAAGCTCCTATCAGTCCCGTCGCGCCTTGGCTACGTCAGGTCTTCGCCCACATTAACTCGACTTGGTCCGCGGGACATACCTGCGCCCCCGTTACTTCGCCCGTTCGTAAGTATGAGTGTGCACAATTGAGTTACAGGGGTGCTTACCCTATTCGAAGCAGAACTGGGCCTGTCCCGTACACTTCTGTTGCGTCCTTGGCCAACTCTCCATGAGAGATTATGGCAGTTTGCCGTGAGTTCGATGCCGGCCGGATAGAGCTGTTATTGCCTTTCAAGGTCTCTTCTTCAGCTTTCAGCCCTTGTCCTGTGCTCACGCTTCCCTCCATCTTCTTCATGCAGTTGGCTGGTGACGTTTTTGGGAACAACTGAGGCCGAGGCTACTTGACTTTGACGAGAAGCACTGATGCGTTTCTTTCTCGGGTCATGAGGGGTCGCGCGGAGGGAGTGGGGCTTCCCGGCCAGTTCCTTACCTAGCTCAAGTCTTGTCGTACCTGGTATGACTCTGTCAAGAGCCCTCTGATAAATGCACAGCCACTGGTAAGGGTGTTATCACCTGGGAAAATGGAAACTTCAAAAGACTGTGATACAGCCGGACCTTTTTCTGTAAAAAGAACTAGTAAAGTTATCGTCCGAGCATAGAGTTTGTCTCCTACTATTCCACGGCTCCGATGCTCTTCCTCTGCTTACCTCGTGTTCAGTGTACGATGCCATTCGTTCATGTCTCATGAAACTCCGTACCTAGGTAGTCGACGAACCGTCTTGACTCAGAGGAGACATCCGAACAGTTCGTACTAGTACTGTAACTTGTTGTCCACAACGCTGTGAAAGCGTGCCAGGGATGAAAGATGGTAGAAAGATGGTAATCGACAACTACATCTCGTAGTTTCGAATTGCAAATGCGCTCCGGGTTACCATGTCCATGGAAAAAGGCACCGCATACTCCTATGCTGAAAATCTTCTAGCGGCTGCCATCTGCCGCATCGTCCACACAGGTCCAGCTTTGCAGATTGTCGAGTCTGAAACTACCTGAACACCACAGTTGGAATAGTGATATCTCTCCTCCATAGTCGTTGTCGGTGCTTCCAAGCAGCTAGGGTCCTGAAGATATTTAATGTACGTATAAACAGTATCCTGAAGTTGTACTGAATTGGAAGCCGGAACGTGGTGGATATTCATCATATTTGCTCCCTCTGAAACTCGCTGCTCTTCGAGGAAACAGATTGCGAAGTACGTCGCGTGTCGAGCGTCGAGTGAGGAGCCCTAAGAATAGAAGATCCAATGTGTCATAGATGTGACTCCAGTACTGCACTTGTCAGCCACGTAATTGGACCAGGAGGACGAGGCTGGCAAGGCCACAAGACTACAGAAGGGAATTCCACAGATCATGATCGATCCCAGCAACGCCCTGCCTGGCACGTTTCGAGAAGCAGCAGCAGCGATGGCATGATTGCACTCGGGCAGGGACGGGGTCTTCACGCGGACCTGGATTTCGACGACACATCACATCACAATGTTCTAAAGGCATCGTCTTACCGCTCTGGAAACATTCCTTGTGGAAGGGACGACTGGTTCTGTCAAAACTGTGATAATTATATTTGAGGTGGGCGTATGGCCAGAATCCGACTGCAGAGGGCTGGCACGGAGGCCGCCCTTGTTATGATGCGCACCCTCTCTTCACTGTACCCCCTATTCACTGCCATAGTCTACGTCCCCAGTCTCAATTTCCTACATCTTCCAAGGCTAGACTTTCGTGATTTCGTATCCGCTGCGTCCCGCGGCAGCCTTGTCGACCACATCAGACCGCTTGGTGATGTCGTATCAACTCCGAGCATCAGTCTGTGCATCGGAGGAGTGGATCGAGCCTAGAAGCCAGATTAATATCATCCTGTGTGAGGGAACATGCATGCTCGGTACGATTGGAGCCAACATACCATCAAAATCCCTTGCCATAATTGCAGCTGGCATCCATCTGGATAGGAGCAGCCAGGACGGCAGCGAGAAGCAGTGTCAAGGCAAAGAAAACGAACTCGGTGTTCATTGTGAGGTTCATGGGTAAGTCCAAATATGGTCTGAGATAGACGATTGTCTTGATTGTTGGGACTTGTGGCAGACGGTTGAGAGGCTGAGCAGAGAAGGAGGAAGGAAGAGACCAAATGGCCTGCAATCTGGGGTATAGACTAGAAGCTTGCTGGAGTGGTCTGTGACTGTAAAATTGGGTTAATACCACTATGAATCATGCCACAAGACATATCGAAAGGAAGAGACTGAATTTCCTGGGATCTACGCATTTAGTGACTGAAAGTTCGATTGAATGCAATCACTTAAGCATTCACCGTACCACATATTCTGATGTCAAGTATGGGTCCGAGAGCGGTCTTTCAATGTCAAATCACGTGGAGCCGCTTGATCGAAGATACTCCTACATTGTGAGCGCCTCCATCATTCATCTCTACAATTTCTCCTCCATTTCTAAGGAGCACTTCTCAAAAGAAGGCCAGCACCTTACTCACCAAGGGTCCAATGGACTCTGTCGAGAGGTGATCGCAGGAACATCTCAAAAAAGACACTTAACCCCGGTGAGATATGGCCCCTGCCCCCACATGGTCTCAGACAGTACCGGCCTCTTTAAGCAAGCTGAAAGTCATCA
Source organism: Diaporthe vaccinii (assembly GCA_039880775.1). Taxonomy (NCBI): domain Eukaryota; kingdom Fungi; phylum Ascomycota; class Sordariomycetes; order Diaporthales; family Diaporthaceae; genus Diaporthe; species Diaporthe vaccinii. The sequence continues at coordinate 935,145 of JBCEDN010000003.1, forward strand.
GCGGACAACTTCGCGGCCCCGGACCAGGCGGCGTATGCACAACTTAAGGGGAAGCGGTACGCGTGTCTTGCAGGCGAACCCAGCCTTTGGGACCGACTTCTCCAAACAGAGTCGCACAGCCTCGAGCTACTCGACGTGTTTATGGCCAATTAGATAGCTTAGCCAGGGTATTAATTATATCACGTCTTGTCTCAGCTCTACCTAGGTAGCATGACGCAAAAACCGTGGGGTCGTCAACCACCACATGCATCAAGTTACAAAACCCAATGCGGGAGTGACTGTTGCCCGTCATTGAGTTTTATAGGCAGCGGGCTAAAACCACCTTTTAGAGTTCCCCCTCTGCCAGCCTGGAAGCGCTTGGGGCGGAGGCCGGTGATGCGCATGGCTATGCGTTCCCTACTTGTGGCATGGGCAGTTGTGAACCACACCCGCAGACTCTGCAAGATGCGAGAGGCTAAATATGAGAATAGCTCTTGTGGAATGAAATTGAGGTTGCGAGTGGCTTGCTCCTTCGGGAACGTGTTGGATGTCTGATAAAATTAAGGGGCAGCCTGCTTAGTCGAGCCTGGAGCCTTGCATGTCTTGGTACAAAGCACATCTAAATGCACGCCGCAGCTGTGATGGCGTTGTGTAACGTTCTAGGTAGGAATCCATCTATTGCTGTCAAGAGTGCGGTCCTTTTTAAAGCTTCTAATGCCCTTCAGTTCCTCCCTCTCGAGCCGCACTCAGCCATCATCACGCGTTCGCTCGACGATATCATCAATAGCATGTCGTCAACAGCTCTCGAAATGGAGGCCTACAGGCTACCCGAGTCTAGATCAGGGACCATAACTTCTTGGATTCCGCTCGTCACCCCCTACAGTATGTTTGCGAACGGGTGCCCCTCGGCCTTCTTGGGACAGGCTGATGGCGACTCCATCATCGGCTGGGACCCGGCTTACGGTATAAGCATTGATAAGAACATGCGCTGTATGCCCGAGGCCGTCACCGCATGGTGGGACCAAGACCGGTTGGGGCCCAACAGCGAAACGGTCACTAGCATCGGGCCTCTTATCTGCCCGGAGCCCTTCAAACAGGTCCACACCCTCGGGGACGCCTCTTCCACCAGAGTCGCTTGTTGTCCACCGTAAGTCGTTGTCACTATTATGACCTGCTTATCCTCTTCCGTTTTGGTAACAAGACGTGTTTTCAATCTTGTCCCTTGGTGGCTGACATCCCACTCTTTCAGGGACTACACATTTGCATCCTGGGCCGACAAGGGGAAGCCCGTCCAATGTTATAGTGTCGTCGGCTCGGGCACCGCCATCACATATGACACGAAAAACAATGCCCAGCGGTGGGGTGCCAACTCGCTGACGACCAACACCACCACAACCGTGTCAGCCGTCCATATCAACGGCTGGGTCTTCGCCGAGGAGACAGGTAGCCCCGAGTGCACGACCATGGTATCCAATACTTCTTCAGCAACAGGCGATGGGGCGCTCAGCAATGGTAACAAGATCGGCATTGGAATCGGGGTCGGGATGGGCATCGTCGGGCTCGCGACACTGGCCGCGGGGCTCTTTATGATGCGGCGGGCGAGGAGGTTTCATCACCCACGGCAACAACAAGAACAGCAACAACAGCAAGAACAAGCGACGCAGAAAGATGGCCCAGGATGGTATTCCGATTCCGCGCACCCAGGTGTTCACCGTGACAGCGCAGCGGTGGGGGATCGATACGTGGCGCCGCCGACCGAGCTCTCTAGTACATAGTTATGGACTATATGCATTCTTTATAAACTTCTTCTAAGCCAGTCTATTTGTAAAGCGCGTGGACGATTCAAGCTTCACACGGAGGCTGTGAGGTCGACCACCACTGTAGATCGACATTTGCTGTGCAGTCTCTTCTTACCCCGGGTGCGCATCCCAAGTTGATGTGTCGCCCAAGGTCACAGCACCTACTTAGTCATAGACTATTTGCAATCCTCAACTTCTTCTACTGAGCTGAAACAGTAATATATTCTCTGCCCAACTAAGTCTCCAAGCTAGTACGCGCGGAGCGTTGATACGCTTTTCAGTTAGTAGGTCGACATACCTGGCCTGGATGGTTAGATATAGTCTTGCCTGCCTAGGTAGGCTGGTGGAACGGGCAAGCAAGGTGGGCTTCAACTTGCATGTGCCATCCAAGCTTGCCTTTCGTGCAGGTAAGACAAAGCTGTGTGAACACCGTAAACTTATTTATCATGAGACCCTCCAAGGCTCGGTGTATCAAGATAGTTAGGTCTCTTCCCTGTCCCTGCCCCTGCCCCTTAGCTCGATGTCTTCACCTGCCGAATCGGGAGCAATGCTACCGACAACGTGGGCGCGTGATTGGCCCGGCACTCAAGCTCAAATGCTTGATTCTGTGCCGCGTCCTTTCATTGATCTATCTCAGATTTGTCCTGTCACTTCCGGTTCGTTAGTTTTGACAAGCGGGAGATTCGCATCGGCGAAGCCAACCCGGGGACGGAAGGACGTCAGAGTAAAATGCTGCTGCGGTGTCATGCGCCAGCTTGTGGGGGAGATGGGCCGTGTATATGTGTCCAGGTAACCCAGATGTTTCTATTGCCTCACCGCAGGGCAAAGACGTTCCAAATTGGAGGTGAAGTTTCTCGTTAGGTTCAGAACCCTCCACAGCCCAACATGATTGCCAACACAGCTCACCGTTTCGCCTTGTTCCTCGGCACGGTCGGCTTCCTGCCGGCTGGCGTGCAAGCATGGGGTGCCTTCGGCCACGAGACTGTCGCCTACGTCGCCACTAACTTTGTGTCGGCTTCAACCAAGACATACTTCCAGTCACTCTTGGGCGACACGTCTGCAGATTACCTCGCGACGGTCTCCACCTGGGCGGACTCGTATCGGACCACGACAGCGGGCAAGTTCTCCGCGCCGTTCCACTACATTGATGCGCAGGATAACCCACCCAGCTCCTGCGGCGTGGACTATGACCGTGATTGTGGAAGTGGAGGGTGTGTTGTCAGTGCCATCAACAACTACGTGAGTACATGATCATTTCATGGAGAGGCGGATTCTACGAAGAAGTGTAAACTAAATAGATTCATGGCAGACCAGTATTCTGCTTAATACAGGTTTGAGCAAGGCCGAGAGACAGATTGCAGCCAAGGTATGTACATCTCATGCAAGCTTGCGCAGCTCGCTTGGGACTGGAATCCACTGATATGGGATACTGACATGGGATACAGATGATTATTCATGTGAGCTACTGAACCTCAAATATGGGATTCTGGGTCAGTAAGACACTGACCTCGCCCCCTAGTTTATCGGTGACATCGGCCAGCCACTTCACTGCGAGAACCTCGATGTCGGGGGTAACGACATCGACGTTACATATGACGGAGACAGCACGAACCTGCACGCCATCTGGGACACCCAGATCCCTGAGGCCATCGCCGGCAGCTCATCTCTGAGCGGGGCCAAGACCTGGGCGAGCACGCTCACAACAGGTGAGTCTACGCTTGAGCTGGTATTGCGGCCGGGTGGACTTCTAAGCTGACCGTACCACTCACCCACACCGCAGCTATCCAGACGGGCACGTACAAGTCCAGCGCAGCCGGCTGGGTGAGCGGCCTCAACGTCAAAGATGCAGTCACCACCTCCCTGAAGTGGGCCACCGAGAGCAACGCGGCCGTGTGCAGCACGGTGTTGGCCAAGGGGATCTCGTACGTCGAGAGCAACGACCTAAGCGGTACCTACACGACGACGGCAAGCCCGGTGGTTAAGCTTCAAATCGCGAAACAAGGATACAGGTACGTGTTCAGATGTTCCATCACAACCAGGTTGGCCAAAGGCTAACGGTTTATTGCAGGCTCGCGAAATGGTTGGACGCGATTGTGGCGGCTGTCTGAGGCTCTGCAAAATGATATGAGAATTCCGAATAGATTCAGCGGCGGGTTGCAGAATGTCTTGTTGTTCCTTCCGGGTGTGTGACTGGTGAAAGCCAGGACTACAGCCATAAGAACAGTTACATTATGACTAAGAGGTGTGGTCGTACCACTTTGTCACTGCTCACATCGCGCTGGACTTATTTTGAGAGTATTATCGAGTGAATCGGCTTGGAGGTGAGAGCATGCAGCGATACTCATTGTCCACCTCAAGCGGTGCCGTTCTGCTGGTCGAAGCGAAAATTCCAGTGCATGTAGCAGTTATAAGACCTCAAGTACGGAGTCATAGTCTGGTCCACGTCTAGAACACATATATTTCCGAGAAACATAGGAGCCCGCCGTTCTGACGCAAAAGGGTATCATCCGACGATCACAGCTTCGCTGCCTCCGCCATGGCAGACCTCAACATCGGCGCCAACTGCTTCCGGCTATTTCCGGTCTGGTGTTGATTCCAGCAGTATCGTACCTCATGCTGGCCGTCTCCGCCGCTCAGGTCGATGTGGTGGAAAGGCTCCAGCCCGAGGTTCTCCTTCTGCGACTCGATGAACCTCTCCACGGCCCTGACAGCCTTCTCGTTGAGACCCCACACCAGTAGGTTCCTCTTAAACACACCGTCGTCCTTGGCCGAGGACGTCATTATAGCCGCAATGTCAAGTTTCTTGTCCTGCGCAAAGGCGCGGAACTCGCGCAGGAGTGACTCCTTGTCGCCGATGTTCTCGAGCATGTATTTGAACCCTTGAGGGACACTGGACGTCCCCAGAACCAGGCCGGCCTCGGTCCAGGACTTGAAGTCTTTGCGAAAGTTGTCCCGGTATGAAAACTGCGAGATATCCTCCTTAAGTTTACTAAGCTTCTTGTGATACTTCTTCCTGTCGAAGCTCTCCTTGTCTCCAATCTTGGCCTCCAGCAGTTCGGCGATCTTGACGTCCGTGGGCGTTGTCTTGGCCTTTGACTTGAGGTTGTTCGTGTCAATCAATATGGGGGCAAGTGCAACGCGCGCAAGCTGAGAGTCCAGATCTCCGCCGCCATCCTCGTGGCCGCTGGTCTTGAAGAGTGCCTCCCAGGCGTCCTGGCAGTATTCCAACACGAGGCTCATGCAGCTACCCGTCTTCCGTAGCACGCGCGGCTCGTCGCCCGTTTCCTGGGAGACCACACCCTCGTCCTCGTGGTGATCCACGCACCCGACCACGCGCGAGGCAAAGCGCTCTGCAAGCGTGCCAGTCAGGGCATTGTGGTCTACCAGCAGCCAGCGGGTATCCTGTGGCTCTAGCCCATGGGCCTTGACTACCTCCTCGAGATCCGAGAGCGTGAGGAGGTCCTCGACCCCAACGCCGGCATAGCTGAGGGCCTTGCTGAGCTCTGGCCGCAGCGGAAGGTCCTCGCGGGGGATGTTGGCCAGAGGGATGTGCAGTGTGCACTTGGGCTGGGTGTGGCTACGGAGGTAGGCGAAGACGACGGCCGAGCAGAGGGAGTCGAGGTCTGGGAGGAAGAGCGCGCCGGGTCAGCATTTGCTCGACGGACGGACAGGGACATGCACACGTTCAGGAGCGCAGGGCCGTACCGGCAGATTCATTGCCGACGACAAAGGTCAGCGGTGCCTGTCGTTGGGCTGCAGGTGCTGTCAAGCTCTTGCGAGCGAGCGCCAGGAAGGCTCGCAGATTCCGAGGGGGAGGCATGGGAGTCGAAGCTGGAAGTGGTTGATGGTGGGGTGAAGCTGCAGCGGGCCGTGGAGGGGTTCTGACGCCGGATGTCGACTTGAGATACAAGAAGACTACGTCACCTCACGACGACTCATGTTCACTGATTGACACTCGTGGAGCGCAGGCACTTTTTCCGATAAAACAACCCAACGCCCGAGTTACTCCAAGAGTGACTATGTTAGATCCAATCTCCCTACTTGGGATACTCCAACGTATTTAGATCATTCGTTTGCCCATCCTAAACAACCACACTTTCAGCAACAGCCTCGAGGGTTGAACCCTGGACTGCACTGCACCATCGTACTGTCGTATCACTCCGAGCTAAGCTTTCCCAAGCAGGCACGAAAAAGAATTGGCAATCCTACCGTGACCGGACATCCATGATGCGTTAGTTCTGCCACGACTCGGAATTGGCGGCAGCAGACTCTTCACTGCTACTGGTCCTATAAGACCTTTTACCAGACTCTTATTAACATCAAGATCCGGCACGCCCGAGCGGCAGACAAGCGACAGGACGCAGTGGGGCAATCTGTCACAGGCTTATCTTTGACCAGGCTTGCTGCAGCTCTCCTCTTGCGTTCCCTTGGCGCCTTTCCGAACAAAGATGGTGGTCTGAGGATCCGCACGCGACTGGATTGCCGTTGAAGATGGAGCATATCGTTTCTCGGGGCTGGGTCTGCATCCAGTATCTCCGGGGAGGGGAATCAGGTAATTTCTGCACCAAGTGACAGCAATAAGCTCTGGGAGAGGCACCTCCTCCCCTCGAGCTCCCCTCCTCCCCGGAGATGCTCATGCAAGGCCGGCTAGCCAGTCTGCCATTCTAGCACACTGCAGTCTGGTGCACTACGCAGGCCCACATTATCGATGCACACGATGCAACCGAGCAATGTTTACTGCATGACTACCCCACCACAACCCAGTATCAACGGCCATGGACCAGTCGTTCGTCTGATCCGGCCGGCCAAACATGTGGTCGCCTTCGCTCGCTTCTAGCGCGGCCACTCTGCTTCTCACCAGGCCTGGCCAGTGGATTTTGTTCTCATTGGTGAGCCTATCCTCCATCTGGGAAAGAGCATTCCAGCACTCCCGCTGATCGGAGATGCTTGTTTTCTTTACTTTAAGACCGACCTGTACCCCTCCTCCTGTACTTCCTTCCTTGCCGAAACTTACTGGGCCATAGTTTGACACCTGCTTTTGTTGACCAGTATTTCCCTGGGGGCCTCAAGAAACAATGGCGATCAAGCACCTCGTTGCCCTTCTCTCCCTGCTGCCGGGAGAGGTTCTGACTGAGACCGTGCTGGGGGCCTACATCTTCCACCGACACGGCGACAGGACGACAAAGTCATGGCCGCCTACATCTCTGACAGCTCTGGGCGCAGATCAGGTCTACGTCTCCGGCCAATGGTACCGCAATCGCTATATTGCGAGCAACAGCACCCACACCATCTTGAACATTGCCTCAGATGTCGCCGTCCTGTCCCAGATGTCCATAACTGCGCCAGTGGACAACGTCCTCCAGGCATCTGCTGAGGTCTTCACCCAGGCCATTTACCCCCCAGCCGGCAGTGCTGCGACCCAGACTTTGGCCAACGGACAAGAGGTCCAGGCTCCTCTGAATGGATATCAGTATATCCCCGTCAACATCGTCAGCTCTGCTGCTAGCAGCTCTGGCGCTGAGGACAACCCCTGGTTGCAGGGCAGTTCTGGGTGCGCCAAGGCCGTCGTTAGCAGCAACGAGTATTTCTCGAGCTCCGAGTACCTCGATCTCTTGAACCAGACCCGTGATTTCTACCAGGGTCTGCTCCCCGTGTACAACACTACTTTTGAGTCATCCGAGGCGACCTTCAAGAACGCCTATGCAAGTATGTGTGCCTATTCAGAGCTTACTAGACCGTTTTCTGACAATGGCAGTCTTTGACTATGTCCACGTCTCGCAAATTCACAACACGAGCATCCCCAGTGATGATCTGCTCACCAATGACACATTGGTCCAGCTGCAGACCCTGGCCAACATCCACGAGCTGGGCCTCGCTTTCAACGCGTCTGAGCCTGTCCGAGCCATCGCCGGTGCAGTCCTCGCCGCTCAGATCCTGGATGCCCTCAACGACACAATGGAGTCCTCTCTGAAGAAGGCCTCAGCCGAGCGCTTCAATGTGCAGTTCGGCGCCTATGCATCTTTCATGTCCTTCTTCGGACTGTCGAATCTCACCACTACAAGCGAGGACTTCAAAGGAATTGTCGATTACGCCAGTTCAATGGCATTTGAGCTGGTTACTAACGCCACTGTCAATGGGACCGATGCCCCTACCACGGTGAGCCCGGACGACGTTTCCGTGCGCTTCCTCTTCGCGAACGGGTCTGCTTCGGACTCGGCGCCGGCCCAGGAGTACCCGCTATTTGGGCAGAGCGAGACAACGATCCCTTGGAGTGACTTCGTGACGAACATGCAGAAGTTCGCCATCGGGGACACACCGTCATGGTGCACAGCCTGTGGCAACAGCACTGGTGTCTGTGCTTCGGCGTCTTCTTCCGGGTCAGGCTCAGACTCGGGATCTGGAGCGTCTTCTTCCAGCTCAAAGTCTCGTCTCAGTGCAGGGGCCGCGGCTGCCGTGGGAGTTTGCTCGTTGCTGGGGCTCGTCTTGCTCCTGATACTGGGAGCAGCTCTTGCAGGCTTCAGAGTTGTGAAGAAGGGCAAGCGAGGTGTGGCAGAGCCGGCTCCGTCGACGGTGGAGGCTGGCAAGAAAGCTTAGGCGGCTACTGTCCATGACGAGTGCAGGCTATACTAGTGGGAGTCGCCACACTTGTGGCTTGTGGACCCTCATGCAAAGGCAGAATGTAATCTATCGACTCAGAGGGATAGTTCACCTCTGCTCATAGTCAGGAACGTTAACCGGTCATGATATTCCTCTGGCATCATTATGTACATGAATAGTTCAGTACAATCATTACAGTATAATCTATGAACATAATTTGATACCAAATCCCATTAGCATTTCCACCATTGAGTCTTCAGTGCTTACTGCCAATGTTCGAACAAATGAGGAAATAGTAGCGTCGACAGAAAACTATACTGTGCCACCGCACATGCGAGCGATATTGACAAATTAAGGACTAGTCCATGTAGTCTGAACTTCTATGTACAGTAAAATGCCAAAACCCTACTCAAGAGTCTACGCGTTTCTCTATATACACAGGCCAATCGTGTGGCACACAGGTAAACCAAGCGCCCCACGTCCACTCTTGCTTCGGATCGACCTGCCTCACATCGTAATCCCTCACGACAGTCGCAGCGATCTTGGACAGCTGGAGACGAGCCGCATGCTGGCCTGGGCACGAAGCATACCCAGCGCCCCACTGTGTTGAAAATCAGTTAGTTCATCATCAATTCACATGAAGGTCGGCGGAGAAAGCACCTCGCAGACTTACCGGGATGAAGCACTTCTCCTTCTCGGCGGCGTCCGGCCGCAGCCACCGCTCCGGGCTGAACTCGCGCGCGTCCGGGCCCCATATCTCCTTGGAGCTGTGGATCACCGAAGGGTTGACGGTGAGGGTCACGCCCTGGGGGAAATAGGTGCCGCCGATTGTGACGCCTCCCTTTGGGGCGACACGTGGTAGGCCGGCTAGGAGCTGTTCAGTCGCAATTTTCACAAGATCCTGTTTGGTAGATTCGTTCGATCCCTTCACATACCTGATATGGGCGCATGAACCCGCATGCCCTCCTTGATGCACGCCTGGAGGTACGGCAGCCTCGCCGCGTCGGCGAACGAGACCACGTCCCCTCCGCACCTGCCCTCCCTCTGCGCCTCGCGGATCTCGTCCTGCGCGCGCCGCCACCCGCCCGGCACGCGCAGCAGGTGGTACACGAAGCTCTGCAGCCCGGCGGAGACGGTGTCTGAGCCGGCGCCGACGTTGGCGGTGGCAAAGGACTCGAGGCAGCGCTGGTTGAACAGGCGGCTCTTGTCCTTCTTGGCCTTCTCCAGGCCCTTGAACCAGTGGCCCACGAGGTCGGGCCGGGCGTCGGGGTTCTTCTGGCGCTCCTTGAGGGCGGTCATGGTCGTGTCGAACAGGTGGCCCATGGGCAGGACGCCCAGCCAAGTGACGAAGGGGTTTGCGAATATGACGTGGAGCCATTGGAGGTAGCCGACGAATGCGATGTACATCTCCAGCCCTGTGTTCATGGCGATGGAGTTGTTTAGGTCCTTGCCTTGGTCAATGAAGCCTGTTGGGTCACCTTGTCAGTCTGTTTCACAGACTATATCTAAATTCTCGAGCGCCTTTCGTTCCTTTCACGATGTTTCCCCTGTTAGACCCGAACTTACCGAAGGGCTTGGAAAAAACAATGTCCCCGGTAATGTCGAAGGAGACGTAAGTAAAGAACTTGTCCAGGTCCATCGGCTTCTTCTCCTGAGAAAACTTGTCCATCCAGCCGATAAGCTTCGATATATTCGTGTCCATCGCTGGCTCGGACTTGCTGACGTTGTGCTGCAGGTAGCCAGTCGAGAGGTACTTGGAACATTCGTTCTTGTCCTTTGGGTCCAACATGCTGAAGGGCGTCGAGAAACGATAGTCTGGGAAGCACACGATCTTGTACCAGTCGCCCTATACCGAGCTTCAGCGCCTGCGAGTCGTCTGCGCGTGTATGGCGGAGGCATGGCCTGACAGCCTGCTTACCTTGGGGAGAGTGGTCAGGAGCAAGGTCTTGACAGCATCTGGGTGGTTGACGCTGACTTCGTTGGGCGCCATGCGCACGAAGTTCCCTGGCCGACGCAACCCTGGTGAGTCCAAGACGTCGCAGAGACGGTGAAGTGACCCCTCTGCGGGGTCTCAATGGATCATACCATGTTTATCATGTTGCTCTATGAGCTTGAGGTTCTGCTTCCCACTGGCGACCTGCCTTAGATGCCACAGCCGCGTGATGGAGGCCCAAAACGGGCCAGGGATGGAGCTGATTGGGGAGAAGAAGCGGCGTCGGATCACAGTCAGGACGGTGATTGTCGCTATCAACACCGCAGCTTGGATCGGCAGCCCAGCATTATGCAGTTCGCGATACCACAGGGAGTCCGTGATCGAGTCCATCCTACGGGATGATGTCGCTTGTCAGTGGCTTTCTGCGATCCAGGAACCAATACGACGCAGTTGACGTTGTTGCGATGAGACAGCAAATAAGAAAGTTCAAAACGAATTTGTATGTACTGGACACGAAGTTTGGGTGTGGTCGATACTGGTGTAACCGAAATCCCACCGGCAAATAGTGGTACGAAACATGGTAGCCTTGTTGCTTGCATACCTAGTCCCCATAGATTTACAGCGGCATACCCTCTTCGGCCCTAGGTTGTCGAAAGAAGGGGATATTTCCGCCACTCACCGGAGGGGTATCAAGCATTATGCATCCTGACATTGGGTCCAGCTAACTGGACTCAGGAACCAGATGCCAACTGCAGAAAACCCATGTAGCAGAAAATCTACACAGGCAAAGATGAGCATTGTGGGTTAAGAGGAACAGCGGTCTTTGTGTGAGTATGTGAAGTATCACATTATTTGTCCAAATGCCCCACTTATTCTACCAGGAATCTCGTCATCACATGAGAAAGCTCGCGCCGTTTAGGGTATGCATCACGTAGCAGCAGATCGATTGGGTCTAGAGCCATGTCCAACGGAATACATGGCCCTGAAAGCCAATGTGGGACAAAAGGGGTGTCGTCTCCCACCGGCCCTGCAATATTCGTTAGGGAAGTGTGTCGGCCGATCATATATCCCTGGGGACCAAACTATTCACGAATTTGCCTAGAACAGGAGCATTGAGGCTTGCTGGTGTCGGAGATGGAGACCGGCCCCATCTCCGAGTTCAGGTGTCATGGCACAACTTGAATATCATTCGGTCCCGAACTCTTCTCGTCACACGGCGCTGCTCTTGGTGCCCTGTTTCCATGCACCCTGTGGGATTAGTCAGTGGGTATGGGGGGGCTCCAAACATATGTACCTGTTGGGGACAATGTCGCAACATTCCAATAACACTGTTGGTTCATACTTGCACATTGTGTGGGTTTGTGGGGTAGACCCAAGTGCTGTTGGTTGTCTACCGAGAATACATAATCTTGGCTTGGAACTTGCCTTCGGCCAAGTTACGGTTGCATTTCTTCCTTAGACTGTGAGGACCTCGGTTTCCCGTAATAATTTTCCCCCACTCCATAGTTCTTGGACCTTTGTTTTGGTTACACTGGTGGATTGCGAAAAGCCCCCCCCCCCCCCTTTGCGCATTCCCTGGCAGATAGGTCGGAATGATGGCAACAAATTTGAGCATGACCAAGAACAGTAGGATGAATATAAGAATGAGTATACTACGTGCTCACTCATAAAGCGACTACCCAGGCCTGTAGGTCGCCATTGAGATATTATATCACATAACGCAAGGTCGAGTACCTCCATTCCACTTGGGGATAGCGTGCCATTGAACTGGGTCCAACTCACGGGAGCTGCAATCGTTGGCTTCACGAGGCTCAATGTGCTGCATGTATAATAACTATAGCTTTCCGAGGAGAGAGGCGATGTGACGCATTGTTTCTTCATGCACAGCAGCGGGCCGTGTGAATTAAGAAACTTCCAGATGCCCTGAACTGTTGGGATCTTCGAATCTGTTGGCTTTGTGATCATCCACCGGTGAGCGAAAGTTCCTGGTCGAGTCTGCAACAAGTCCGTTAGCAATCCTTCGGGGCATTGTCAGGGGCCACCTCGACAATTTGGCACGGGGAGCCCCAACGTACATGTCACATTATGGCTTCGAATCCCGTCTCGCAACCGCCCGGGGGCTGTGGTTGTGGCTGGCCTGGAACCTTGGAATAACTCGAATGCACGCAGAATAGCATCGTTTTCTTTGCTTTCTTTTCTAAAGCACCTGTCATAAATTTGAATGGGTTTCCCATTATCCATATTTCGCGGTACTCTCTGTATTCTGCCCTATTCCCATTGAGTTTGGAAATCTATTACCACGCTTTCAGCAGCTCACTACTTTTCACATCGTACTACTGCAATCTTGAGCCTGAACTGTGTTCTCTCACTATCAGATCACAGAATGACGTTCCCGGTAGAGCGTTCCAATCAGAAGGCTCTGATATCATGCGCGGTCATCTTCAGTATTCTGCCTATGACGGCTGTTGGGTTACGTTTACTAGCCCGACGCATGTCCAACAGGAAGGTTGACTTGAGCGACTATCTCATTATTGCTGCTTGCGTGAGTCTGTGACACCCACTTCAGCGCTGATTCGTACTGACTTTGTTCTCGCAGATCAACGTGGTTGGATACCAGGCCTTGAACATTTCTTGTAAGCATACTACGCCTGTCTCAGCCTTTCGAAACTTGATACACTGCATGGAGGTGTATAAATAAGCTGATGTGCCCCGAATGCATGCTAATCCACCGAAACGCTAGGTGTTCTCGCCGCAGGAGGCGGTTTCCACGTGGCAGAGTTGCAGGACCGATTCCATCTTGATTCAGGGCCAACGTTGTTTTTGAAGGTAAAGTCTAAAGCATTATCACCTGACTCGATTTCTACGTCCAATTAGTCTGACACGAGAGTTTGAACGAAGATGATACTGGCCCAACAGATAGTCTGGGCTACGAGTCTGACATTCACCAAAACATCGATCCTCACTTTGTACTCCAAGGTGTTCACCGTCAGCTATTTCATCATAGCCGCCAGAATTACAGCAATCATAATTTTCTTGTGGTTCGTATTCCCCATACCCTAAATTGGCCAAGATCTCAGCGTAAAATAACCATTGCTTCTCGTGCAGGATGTTGGTGGTTATACTGGGATCATTCCTCATCTGTCAACCTTTGGAATACAACTGGGACCAGACCATCGACGGCCACTGCGGCAGCTCTATTACTCTATGGGTGTGCCATGGGGTCCTAAATATTGTGACAGATCTGATCGTCCTATTACTCCCAATGCCATACATATACAGCTTGGAACTGGTGCTGTATAAGAAATTAGTGCTGATGGCCACATTCGGCCTGGGACTTTTGTGAGTACTTTACAACTCAGACTTCACTTTTCGTGCCTGGAACTAACCACCGATATCCACAGTGTTGCCATCATAAGCGCGATCCGTCTCTACTCTATCCTTCACGTCGACATGTCAGACGTCACATACACGATCCTCATGCCTATCCTGTGGAGCGCTCTGGAACCGTGCCTAGCCATCACCCTCGCGTGCATCCCCCTCCTCCGCCCGCTACTGGGCGGGAGGTACACGCCAACGGGGACAGCCAAGCTAGGGCCACCAACTATGAAGTCTCGAGCAGTGACGCAGAAGCGCAGCCGGCGCTTCAAGATTCCGGAGGACGAGGTCTGCATCACGCGGCAGGCCGACGACGGACCGCAGCAGAGGCCCGAGTCGATACGTTATGATGCTATAAGTCGCCACAGCCATGCCGACGCGAACACGGATACAGATGTTGAGCTGAGCGCTATTTCTAGTAAAAAGGACTGGAGGGTTGGGGAAAGACAGCTTTGAGGTTGGGGTTGTGATCAACCGACAAGGCACGTTGTGTTGGGCCATCCCTTGGGCATGAGCTCGAAGGAATGAACTCAAGGACACTGATTTGTATGAGTTACTGTCCCAGCAAATACGGGCATGTGCAAATGAGTTGTTACAACAATAATATAGTATGGCCTAGGCATGGCATCTGTGCATTTTCGTAATTGTGACATTGCATCGTTGCCATTTATCCGTATATATAGAGATATCCTCTTGTGTACACGCTCATGCGCGGACAGTACGTAATTCGTCAGGGTATCAATCAATGCCACGACCTGACTGCTAGTGGAAACAATTCCTTTTAACTCCAAGTGAAGAAATACCATCTCTTCAACTCCAACGCCATGGCTGCTGTCCTGTACACATTCACACGTATTTTGCGTCCCAGACACTTTGAGTAGAGAAGTTGCTGAAGTCACTGCCTTTCCGTTCCTTTCCAAAGTTTTCACTGTATCGCGCGGGTTGTCGCTTGGGACCCCATGAAAGCGTAGTAGTGAGGTCTGAAGCGAGACGCGAGCGAGCATGCCCGCTCCGGAGCATGCCATCGTTTTCACGAGAATGTCCTCGAGTGACGAGTGGGGTCCTTGTCACACAGGACGAGCCCAGGACGTGGCTTTCCATCACAGACAGACCCGTTAAGCCACCAAGTGCCCACACATCGCGGCCAGAGACTATGTCTTTCGCTCGCCTCTCAAGTAATCAGATCACCCGCAACACCCACGAGTAAAGCCTGTAGCGCGACGCTGACGGCCCAGAAGCCGACCTTCTTGAGCCTCTTAACGCGTGAGTGCTGGTTTTCGACGTCGCGGGCAAATGCGGTGTACACTTCTGCCGACATGTCGTCCATGAGGCCACAGTCGAATATCGTCCAGGACCCGTCGAAGTCCTGGTGCCGCTTTACTATGCGACAGTTGATCGGAATGTATGTGTGCTTGGCGTTGATGTAGGCCACAATTGGGCGCACCAAGTTTTGGTTGACATATGAGATGTCTGGAGTGGCATGAAACATTGGCACTGAGGCCCGGACGTCATTGAGATGGATGCGGAGATCCATGACCAGATAACGAGGAACTTCTTCTTGAGCCGGATCCAATGACTCGTCTGTATCTGACGCATTTGTCCACATTTCTTCCCCGTGGTATTCGGTGTTTTCTGAGAGATGACCCCTAGTTGGGTTCGACGGTTCGTTGTTGATGTAAGAACTGACGTGTGTTCCGACATCTTTGTCCAGGATTCTTAGGTACCGATTGCTGGTGACCGCATCCTCCATTTTGTCATAGAAATCGCTCATGACCTTGCCAATGCTCTCGTCGGGATCCGCTGGGAACATGACATCCGCCACAATGTCGACGTTTCCTTCGTATATCCACCCGAATGTGCCCTGGACACCGCGGTTCAAATGGTCAATTTTGAGTCCATCAATGCGGAGCCGGCTGAATTTCTTCCAAGCACTCGGTTCTCCAAGGTTGTCTGCAGCGTATTTCTCTTCGCCAGCGGCGGTCCCGTGGATCTGTTTCGGATGGATCGTGAATAATGACCCGTCAAAAGAACCTGACATATGAGATGCAGAGAGAAAGTCGTAGAAGAGCCATTGCTTGCGTAGCTGAGGCAGCTCACAGCTATATATGCTCACGGAAAATGGGCGGAAGCCACCGGGCTGATGGACCGTGACCAGCAGATCTTCGAGTTTGAAGCGCTCGATTTCGAAATCCCCTGGTTGATAGACATGGCGATAGGACAGAGGGTCCTTCTGCTCCCCTGACCAGAAAACAGACGTCCGGTCGACGACGCCGCGGACTCCCTTCACCTCGACATCTCGAAGAGGACCCTTGCTGTTCCACCATTTGGCGAAAGAAAGCGTGACGTTCACTTCACTAATGGTCACATCAAACTGGGTATAGTTTCCATCGTCATGGTTAGCCTGGGAGTCGGGGTGCGCAGCAGCAGCCGCCGCCGCCGCATCTATTGGAGAGCCTTTCGAGACGGACGACTTGATCTGGCCAGGGCGGCGAGACACAAAAACATTCCGGAAGGTGATGACACCATCTCCCCACTTTGGTACAATAGCCGATTCGAAGACGACGGTTACTCCGGCTGCTTGAGTTAGGTAGTCACCAACCCATCGAGCGAGCGTTTCTATTAACGACTGTCAGCGGCTGTAGCGAAGACAGTCTAAGAGTAATACTGACCTTGTGCGAAGACGGTGTTGACTAGGAGAATGAGGAGCGAGCAGAACGTGGTGGTTCCCACAAGGATCCAGACAAAGTGCCCGAACAGTATCCAGGACAGGAAGGCACCCCACTCGTCGGCATTGAAAGGTCTCGCACTTCGTATAGAGAACCACTTGAAGCGGACTTTGAGCCTCTGCCAGAACCCATTCGCCGCGGACAGAAGTTCTTCTTTGGTAGGCCGATGGGGCATCTTGGGCAGGTGTGGAAGATGCAAGTATTTCGAGACTGAATCTGTGAGGCTGTCATGCCCTTCTCCGGCACTCTTCTCGGCGGTCTCGTGATCCTTGCCCTGAGTCTTCGCATGTTGAGGGCCCTGCTGTGTACTGGCTGCCTTCCCTTCCTCTCCCGCCTTTGAGCTCTTACTCCGCCTTTCTTGAATCTGCCCGGCGTTTCTAGATGTGTGAATGCTTCTTGCCCATGCCTGCCTTGCCATTCGGACGACTGCCACGTGGCTGGAAGTGGTCCCTGTCATGACTGATTCGGATGCCGTGGAACAGCTGGCGAGCACACCCTGCGTTGATGGCGGGGCATCGAGAGCGAGCAGCAGTAGCCCGCCGGAACAGTTGCGTCGAACATTGTGCTGGGATATCGATCGGATCTGTGGATTGAAAGTGGGGAAACGGAAGGCGAACGGTCTCTGGGCCGTTCTTGGAGTAAAGCCTCGGGCGATGCTTTCCCAGACGACGCGCCCGAATTTTGTCGAGCTGCTAGACATTCTTCAGGCAGCGCAAGCCGTTCATGGTGAAGCGAGTGTATTATCCCACCAAGTGGTATTGGATCAAGGTTGTTGGCTGACCGCGGCAGGTGGTGTATTGTCTGGTCGTCCGTCTGTCGAGATGGCGGCGGTTGCGCAGCACTGACGTCGGATGGTGGTTGGGAGTGTGCCGCTAGTGACTGCGACCACTCAGTGCCTATCCGTACTTAGGTAGTGCCTTGTTCTTCCGTAGTGGATTACACCTAGTAGCTTGCGCTGTTTGTCTCGTGTTCTGGCTGTTTGTCAAACCTTTTGGTTTTTGGCCGGCACCCTCTGCGCCGGGATATTGTGGGTTATCACCGGATTTTTCGACCGAGAAGTGCTTTCGTCGCAACTGCGCCTGCTTGTCTATACAGGCCGCACTCTTCAAATATGGATGGAAACACACCGCATGTCGATGGCCTGTGAGTCACCAAATGAGAGATTATGCTGCTGCGACAGCTTGAGGAGTCGTCTCCGTGTGATTGGTATACCTCTGTTGTTCTGCCGGAGAACCTTGAGGTCGGGAGGCAGCTCGCATGAAGAGAACTTCGGAGCGATGACGCGCTAGACACCAAGGATCCCCGGCTGCAACGGGAGCAGGGGTCATTGTCACTTGGCGCGCGACCGAAGTACTTTGGTACCTATCGTAGTAGGCAGGCTACCCAGAATTTGGGATGCCGATAAGAGCTGATTGTCGATCTGCGAGCCCCACGTCTTTGGACCACAACTTTTGCATCCCACCGCCCTGGCCAGAAACTTTTCAAGGGTGCCCGCACGCTGCACCCATCCACCAACCAACCTCCAGTCTCAGACTTGCGAAACCCGACATTCACAATTCCTGGCCCCCGACACACCGTCGGTTGACAAATATTCAAGGAAAGCAGTGATTTTGAATCATCGGTGATATCAACTTGCACGCGCCACAACCCACAATCCGGACCCAAATCGCTGTCTGACCCCCGCCTTATCAACGAAGCGGACCTCCTCCTACCGAGAGCCTGCGCACCCATTGCCACCATGCCTGCGCCAACAGCCCTCAAGGCTGCCCCCGAGGAGCCAGCAGCCAACATTCCCCTACCAGCCGAATCCCAAGACGACGACTTCCTCATCGACGCCACAGACGCCGCACCAGCACCATCAGACGCAGAGGCAGAGGCGCCCCAGCAGCCCGAGACGGAAATGCAGCTCGACGACGCCGTGGACGAGGAGGGCCGGCCGCGCTTCGCCCCGTCCTCGGCGAGGGCCGAGGCGGTGCGCGTCGAGCACCGCAAGGTCCCCATCCCGCCGCACCGCATGACGCCGCTCAAGGCCTCGTGGCCCAAGATCTACCCGCCGCTGGTCGAGCACCTCAAGCTGCAGTGCCGCATGAACATGAAGAGCAAGGCCGTCGAGCTGCGCACCTCCAAGGCCACCACCGACAATGGCGCCATCCAGAAGGGCGCCGACTTCGTGCGCGCCTTTGCGCTGGGCTTCGACGTCGACGACGCCATCGCCCTGCTCCGGATGGACGACCTCTACATCGAGACGTTTGAGATAAAAGTAAGGCCGGCGGACCCACCCTGCTGCAGTCATGACAAGGAAGATACTGACATGTGTTAACCCCCGTTTCTAGGACGTCAAGACCCTCCAGGGCGACCATCTCGCCCGTGCTATCGGCCGTATCGCAGGCAAGGACGGCAAGACCAGGTACGCCATCGAGAACGCCTCGCGGACGCGGGTCGTGCTCGCCGACTCGAAGATCCACATCCTCGGAGCCTTCAAGAACACGAGGATTGCGCGTGAGTCCATCGTCAGTCTGATTCTCGGAAAGCCGCCAGGAAAGGTCTACAACGGCCTGAGGACGGTGTCGGCCCGCATGAAGGAGAGGTTCTGAGTACTTGTGGTGCGTGGGGATTTCACGATTATACTGGCATGAAGGCGAACTGGCGTTTTCTTTAGGGGGCCAAAATCTGGCCGAAAAGTTTGCATTTGGTAGAGGGGTTTCGGATATCTGGAGATAGCATGTCTCGTTTCAAGAGGCGGAAAGCAATACTCTCAAGACATATTGAATGACTAAATGCCTCCAATTATCATGTGCTTCTATTGCGAAGCCTAGCCGCGCGGCACCAGAGCAACGCCTGCTATATTGGGGTATCTGGACCAAAAGAAAATTCACGCCTTGGAGCCTTGGAGCCCCTCCAAAAGTCATGCGTCCCGTTCCTATCGCCACGTACGTACTCGTGCAGAACCCAGTGAATCATCTCAAATACATCTCGACCGCGCATTGATCCTCAATGTCCGCATCTACGACCGTCACGTCTCCATCCAACCACTCTCCCTCGTACCTCAGCCTGATCTCCCTGTCATTTGGGATTTTCCTCATTCTTCGAATGGCATCAGCCAGGAGACGGATCTGAACATCCAAATCGAGCGTCATTTTGAAGTCCTCTTGGTCTTTCTGCTTGATGGTGATCCGGATCATCGTGTTATTCACCTCCTCCTCCACAGGCTCGTCGTCGGAGACGTCCTGGACCAGATCGCCTCGTTTCATCATCCTCTGCTTTTCCTCTTCAGCGAGCCACTCGTCAAAGTCTTCCTGGGTCCAGGCCTCCAGCAGGACACCTCCCTTCATGAAGCCAGGCGTCGAGGATGAGCTCGGGTCCTCAGCCACCGATGGGTTCCACCCCAGACTGACACCCGTGGACACGTCGTATATCTTGCGTCGCTTCCAGGTGAAGAAGATGTTTGCTTCGTCCTCCTCTGAGACTGTATAGCCTTCCTTCCTTAGCCACAACAAGAAAGTCTTTCGGATGACTCCTATGTTCTGGCTCATGCCTCGCTTCGCGCCAAAGGGTCCGACATCTGGGAATCTTGCCATGCGTGACTGGACGAATATCTTGACCTGGAATACAGTCTCCCGTCTTTTACGCGGCTCACCTTCTGGGGTCGAGGGCTGGATCTCATATCTGGACGATGCTGCCGCTGTTGCCTCAGCCTTGGCGGCAGCCTCGCGCTCACGAGCTCGCTGAATGAAATGAGCAAATGGATCATCATCATCATCTACCGGACCGGTAGGATTCCCAAACACATCGTCTTCGCTGTCATCGATCGTGATGGGGCCAGGGCTTGGCGTCTGCTCTTCCCGAGACATTGACATAGTCTTACTTGTCCTGGTGCTGACCGTCGTGGCAGCTGCAGGCGATCCCGCAGGAATCTCCTCGATATCATCATCGTCGTCGGCGTCGTCCAGGGCGATTACCTCGTTCGCGCACGGCTGGTTGGAACTCGACCGTGTAGGCGTGAGAAGGATGTCACTCTGCACCGGTTGCATCCTCTCCTTCCCTTTGCTCTTGACCGGCGATGGAGTTGACTGCTTGATCGGTGATTTCCGTAGGGGTGGCGAACGAGACTTCGCAAGGCGACGCGGGGGAGTTGGTGGCCCGTACAAGTCTTCCTCGGCGTCCCTGGGATCATATGTGTGCGCAGGCGATGAGAGCTTGCGGCGCTTGGATGACGGAGGGGATGGAGACTGGGTGCTTTCTTGAGAGAAGCGATTTCTCTCTTCGCTCTTCTCTTCTGGTGCAGTCTGTCGATGCTCCTGCTCTTGCACAACGACAGGGAAGAAATCCCGGGACCGCCTGAACAAGTCGAGCCCATCATCGCCCTCGCCAGCTTCCTTGTCGAAGTGGTCGCTGTTCGATTTGAGGTTTGGAGCTGGCTTGGGAGCTGATTTGAGGAATGCGAAAGCCTTCTTTTTCTTGAATGCCTTTGCAGGCGTCCCCATCATGTCGACCATAGTAAAGCTTCAGCTCTTGAGTTGTGTGTACAGACTGATCAGGATATCGTGAAAGGCGGACGCGCTTTGATCTCGTCAAGTTCGCGCTCCAGACGGGTGTCCAGACTGAAGTTCCTAGTTCTGGCGTCACTACTGGGGTCGTGAACTTTAATGCGACAGGGAATGCGGCCAGAGAATGCGCAAGCGCAGCCAGAAAGCTCCGGACGGCTGGCCACTACCGTGCAGTCAAACTTGAAATCGAGCAGCTTGGAGGCGGTGCTGATGAGGGGTGAGCCGTACGAGAAAAGGCTAGGAATGATTGATTCGGCTGCAAAGTGGCGTTTTGCTTGTCGCGATGGGCGCGACGCCAGACGGAGCGCGTGTCAAGCGGCCGTGTTTAATGAGAATCGAAAAGAACAGGACGATTTCAATGCAGCTGCCGGGGCAACGAGTGGGGTAGAGTTCACCAGTGCGAAAGCTTAGTCCAGACCGCAGACCTGCTAGGACGGATCCCAGCCAATCCAAGGGCAAAGTCCTGCCTGAGGGGTAAGGCAGTTGCAATCCCTTGCTTGTGTAGCAGTGTCCCGGACCCCACGATTTCTGATCAAGCAAGAGCCGAGGCCCGCCCAGGTCCCCCGAGGCCCGCCTGTTTTCTCCACTTTAACCGTATGGAAGGGTTCCAGGCCGGGGATCGTTGGTGGCCCTGGGCGGTCCGTCCCAGAGCCGCGGTGTTTAAACGTCAATAGGAACAATGCATAGCTTTACCTGGGTCGCCATCTACGAATCCTGCGCGTATTTCTTCGTCGGCAGTCTCGTCTTCCTCCTCGCAGTGTCGTGTGACCAAGAGATTGACAAGACGAGACCCACATTCTACACGGCCTTTCTTGACCCCTTGAACACCTGGATCTCCGGCTGGCGTTGACCGTGATTTGCCTCGGTATATCAGACATCATGGCTGTCGACCGCTCCGAGTTTTTGAGCAGCATTTACAAAGAGGGGATATTCAGTAAGCATACTCACTCGAGGCCAATTCGGATACCCCGGAATCTGACAAGGCCGCTTTCCCCAGACAATAGGGTCATCTTCGTGACTGGAGGCGCAGGCACCATCTGCAAAGTACAAACCAAGGCGCTCGTCTATCTAGGCGCAAATGCTTGTATTCTCGGGCGCAATGTCGAGAAGACAGAGGCCGGCGCCAGAGAGATAGCAGCTGTCCGCAATGGCGCCAAGGTCATCGGTATTGGCGGGGTTGACGTGAGAAATGTATGTCAGCATCACCGTCACCATTACCGTCACCGCGAACTGCCACCTGTCCGTATATATACTGACCAAGATTCACAGTTCGACAGCCTCAAGGCCGCAGCCGATCGTTGTGTTAAGGAGCTTGGTGCTATTGACTTTGTCATGTCTGTCCCCCACAAGTGATCATATCGGAATAGTAGACCTCCGCGTACTGACAGTCCTCGACATCAAGTGCGGGCGCAGCAGGCAACTTCGTCGCTCCCATATCAGGCCTGTCCCCCAACGGCTTCAAGTCAGTCATCGAGATCGACACCATTGGCACATTCAACACCGTCAAGGCCACGGCGCCCTACCTGGTCGAATCAGCCGAGCGGAACCCAAACCCACCGCCCGCCGGCCAGGTCGGGACGGGAGGACGCATCCTAGCCGTGTCCGCCACCTTCCACTACACCGGCCTCCCCCTCCAGTCCCACGTCAGCGCCGCAAAGGCCGGCGTCGACAGTATCATGGCGAGCGTCTCCCTCGAGTACGGGCCCATGGGTGTATGCGCGAACGTGATCGCGCCTGGCGGCATCGACGGCACAGAGGGCCTGGAGCGGCTTGCCAGTAGCACGGCTGCCCACAGCGAGGCAGCCACCGCTGCCATCCCGAGTGGGAGGTGGGGCACCGTCCGCGATATCGCGGACGCGACGGTGTGGCTGTTCAGTGACGCCGCCAACTACGTCAACGGTCACGTTCTCGTCGTCGACGGCGCAGCGTGGAGGAGCCCCGGCGCAATGGCTGTGGGTCTTGATGAGGGTATGCAGTATCCCGGCTTCTTGAAGACAGGGCACTCTAAGAACATCAAGACCGGGAAGAAGCCGGACAGCAAGTTGTGAGTTTGCATTCTAGAATAGGTGACGGCGGTTGAGGTCAGTCACTTCCAACGAGGTTCTTTGGAGGAGCTACAATCTTGTATTAAGTATTCTGTTGTCCAAGTAGCGCCTGCAATCTATGCCGCTCTCATGCCTTGCCAGTCTGTAAGAACCTCTCCCATCGGCTTCTGCCTGAATCTGCTTCATACCACCCACAACACCTCGAACCCCGCGCCTCGACGCTACTGTCGTTCCTTGCCAGAGCCGGTGGTGCGGATGTCCACTGCCTGACCTTGGCCAATGTTTCTGGGTGGGAGCTGCTACTACTCGGGAGCAGTGGCGGCCTGACGGGCGGGGTCGATTACCTGACGCCCATCTGGGTGGTACCTAGTGACACAGTAGCCTTGTTGCCTGTGCTAGGCCGGCGACGATATCTGTCCAGCTTCGATGCCTCACATGAAGTCATCGTCACCGAACTCGTTGTCGTCGTAGGCATTGGTGTCGGTAGTGGTAGGCCGAGACATAGCAAGGGTGGTCTTCGTCTTGGCAGCCTTGCTCTTCTTGCCGCCCTTCTCCTGTGCCTTCTCCTCCTTGAGCTTCTCGTTGCTGAGGGTCGTCAAGGTGCTGGCGACCTTCTTGATCTGGTCGCTGGGCAAATCCTTGGCTAGCTGCTTGGCGAACTCGACGAGGAACAGCGTGTAGTGGGCCTTCTTGGAGTTGCCGGAGATAATGGGACCCATCACCTCGCGGAGCTGTTCGAATTGCGCCTTTGTCTTGGGGTCGAAGAGAGCCACCGTGGACAAGTCGATCAGGTGGTTCGGATCCTTGGGGTCAGGCACAGTGGAGCCCTTGATGACTGCCTTGCGAGAGGACGGGACACCACCGACATCGCCCCCGAAGAGATCGGCGGCGTGCTTGAGATCGGCCTCGATCTGGGCTTGAGCAAGACGGGCCCTCTTGGTGGCTTCATCCTCGTCGGACTCGTAGTCCGAATCCTCCTCCTTTTGCTTTTGACGCTCTGCAATCTTCTCCTGCAGGCGCTGTGTCTTGGACTTCTTGCTGGCCTTCGCTTCGGCCTCAGCCTTGGCCTTGGCCTCCTCGGCCTTCTTTGCCTTCTCGCGCTCAACCTCCGAGTCCTCGGCCGCATCCCACGAGTCTAGAACCTGTGCATGGGCTGATTAGCTGGACGCTCGACAGAGGATCTGAGCTGGGCGGCGAGATGCCTACATCGTCATCGTCTTCCTCATCGTCGAACTTGCGTCGGCCGGCGGCGCCAGCCTGGGTTGTCTCTTCGGGCGAGCTGGAGGCATCGGAGCCCTCTTCGTCATCTGCCAACAGAAGATGTTGTCAGTCCCATGCAGAGCAAAGCGGCCAGCCCACATGCAGTCTTCCCTAGGCCTGTCTACTCTCAACTTCCAAAGGGCGGGTCTCATGGAGCGCTGTCGGAGTAACAGGAAGGCTCCAAGCTGAGGGCAACCCAGGGAATTATGCCCAACTTGAGGATGAGTCTTACTTACCCCACTTTCCAGCCATGTTGATGAAGATGGTTCGGGTGGTTGTAGGTGGATAGGAGCGATTTGACTGCTATCGGAGTAATGGATCGTGGTGTTTTGAGGGATCGCGGGGCCTCTGATCTTGGGAGTCCACAGGGACAATGTCAACTGGCAGCTCGGTTGCGTTGGTATTGTGGCTCCGTTTGGGCACAAGCCAGAAAAAAAGACTGACCGATTTAGGCGCGGGAAGCAAGGATTTGGAGGGGTAGATTTTTGGAGGGGATGCCTGTTTACATAAGCACAGTGGCAGGTCTGGGCCCCCTGGGACGAGAAGCGGGTCATTTCTAGCTTGTCGCCCCGTCCAGATCTCATCTTCGCTACAACCACTTGGCTACGTGACGCCTAGCCATTTGATTTTAATGTTTTCATATGGAAAATATGCCCTTCTCTACCTAGGTATCTTGCATAAAAAGACCCTAGATGGCTTGGGATATGGAACGCTGCTGTCATCACATGGCATCGAGGGTGAGCAGCGGCAATCGCGTCATTTGACAACTCCCAGGCTTCATGGATCATGGCACGATTTTATGATGCCCTGGGATGGCCTCCTAGACCAAGAGTGATGAGAAAAGCATGTGTCAACACTTGATTTTCTCGAACTCATCTCCCCAACAACACATGGTCCTCGTTTCAAATAGGCTAGAGTCTCCTCGGGCTCATTTGCTATTTGGCGCCGAATATATCAGCCCCGCCCAGAAATGTTTCGAGTGGTGAATTGCTTCCTATTCCACCATCTTTGCCATGCCAGTCTGTCAGATAAAGTCGTGTGCTAGCAAAATTGTTTAACCGACCGGTTTTTCTTTGGTGGTTGGTCCCGACCTACCGCTGCAGCCCAACACGGCCCAAGCTAGGTACTGATTGCTGTATCTGCGGCCCAGTCCTGAAGGAAATAGATAAACACGCGCCTAGTATACAGTCATTGGGAAACTTCTATTTAGTATAATAAAATAGGCTTTTATGGCAAGGGGGAGAGATGGGAGCGGGCGGTGAGTTGCTCCACAGTCGTTCTCACATGTACGGAGCGACTTAGTGCGGT
This sequence comes from Diaporthe vaccinii, assembly GCA_039880775.1. Lineage (NCBI taxonomy): Eukaryota > Fungi > Ascomycota > Sordariomycetes > Diaporthales > Diaporthaceae > Diaporthe > Diaporthe vaccinii. Next base: position 960,714 of record JBCEDN010000003.1, read on the forward strand.
TTCGCTGGTGGACATTGGACATACAAAGGTGGTGCCAAATCGTTTCATCTGAATAGCATGGATGAGTGAGCTTTGGGAAGTAGTCCCGTCTGGTTCTGTCAATAGCTAATCAAATGTGTTTCACATCCCGAAGTGGAACTCCTCAACTGGTTGGGCGGAGCAAAAGCGCAAACTTCCGGGCCACGACACGAGCGCCATGACGGACGAGCCAACGCCACCCGTGACAGCCACCGCCGTTCCGTGAATAATAAGAGTTTCTTTGAAGTTAAGTTACTCAAAAAAAAAATTCATCCATTCGTCAATTACAGTATGGCATCTCGATCCACCCCCGGGCTGAGGCCGTCCCTGTGCACAGCTGGCAAGAGTTTTCTCTCCCCCTTGTCTTTCTGACTTCCCTTTGATGCTACATGAGTTGTCAATATGATGAAGCTGACCCTCGTAAGCTGTGAGCGGAAATTTTCTTTTCAAATTCAGGTGAGAGGAGACCCTCTGATATGACCTGTATTTTCAAAGGGACTCCCATCGTCATGGACAACTGCAGCTCGAAATGGCCAGCGGAGTCAAGGACCTATTACGTGACTGCGAAAGTAACAAGTCTCTTGGTTGACAGCAAAGATGGGTCTTCTACTGTAGTCATCCGCTAAGCAATATCCGTGAATGGTTCTCTCTTCGGGATTACTGAAATATTCAAACACCTGGGCGGGGCGGATACGTCGGGGAGCGAGGTCAAAGGTGGGTCTGCGGCAGAGAAGTCGGTGTAATTCGATTGGTCAGATCCGGGCGACAATGCGGCGGAAGAGACAGCCGTTCGCAGTCCCGGCGTCTCCCGAGCTTGGGCCCCTAGGCCAGAGAATTTCTAGGCTCCTTTCCGCCCGAGCTGACGAAAGTCACCGCCAGGTGACCACGAAAACCCATCTAATTGTCAAAGACTCATCTCAGACTTCTCTCAGGCTCCACCGATCCGGGGTTTGCTACTCGCCCTCCGCGGAGGTGAGTGTGGCTCGGGGTCCAGCGCGTTGGGGCGACCCTGTGGACGCCGACTTACTTGCTCACGGCAAGGCTAGGGAATGTGACACTGGTGGGGCCGGGCGGGCTTGCTTACTACGGGACGCCGTTGACTCGTCCCCCTTTGTGATGGATGAAGCCGGCCTGGATACGTGGTCATGGCGCCCTTGTTTCTTTTCTTGGTTCATGCTGCTATTCCTTCAGCGTCATCTTTCTTTCCGGTCTTTCCCTGCTAGTAGTAATGAGCGAGCTCATCCTGCCGGCAGCGGCCTCAGACATTCACTTGCTCCTGCCTCCCTTCCGTATAAAGCCCGGCTTAGACCAAGCGCAGGTTTGCCTCAGGGCCTATCATTTCCCGTAGCGCAAACCAAAGAAGACTGAATAAGTCATCATATCTATATTGAAGACAATCTCTACTCTCACCTACAAACCACCAACCTCGATGTTTGCCCCACGCGTAAACACCAAAATCTGCTCTCCAAAACAGGCGAGCCAGCTCAGCCGAGCTGTAGCTCCTCTGCTGCAGACCTACATATCCTCGAGCTCTTCTTCCTCAGTAGTCGGCCTGCGGCTGGCCGCAACCTCCGCCTCACCCTCCAGCCAACACCGGTGCTTCTCCTCAACCCCGGCAAACCACCTGCGCGACTTCTTCCCCGCCAAAGAAACCGAGAATATCCGTACCACGCCCCCAGCCTGGCCTCACCATGGTTCCACAGAGGCCGCCATGCTGGCAGTCAAGCCCGGCCATCGCCCGCCCGTCACCCTGGGCGACCGCTTCGCCTGGCGTCTGATGAGGATCTGTAGATGGGGGATGGACACGGTGAACGGGCTGAGCAAGGACCAGAAGACGGACAAGAAGAGCCCCACCACGGCGGTGGTGGCCGAAAAGCCACTCACCGAGGCACAGTGGCTGGTCCGCTTCATCTTCCTCGAGTCCATCGCTGGTGTTCCTGGTATGATCGCCGGCATGCTGCGACATCTCCACTCGATTCGGCGCCTGAAGCGTGACAATGGCTGGATCGAGACGCTCCTTGAAGAGTCTTACAATGAGAGAATGCACCTCCTGGTATGTCTTGTCTGCGCCCGCACCTCCCATCGTCCTTTTTTATGGAAAAGTCAGGATGCTGACCAATTGCCCCGTACCGGTAGACATTCATGAAGATGTGTGAACCAGGCTGGTTCATGAAGTTCCTCATCCTGGGAGCGCAGGGTGTCTACTTCAACGCGATGTTCCTCAGCTACCTTGTCTCGCCCAAGATCTGCCACAGGTTCGTCGGTTACCTCGAGGAGGAGGCCGTTCACACTTACACACGGTGCATCCACGAGCTCGAGGCCGGGTACCTGCCGAAGTGGACAGACCCGAACTTCAAGGTGCCGGACATTGCCGTGACGTACTGGAACATGCCGGAGGGCAAGAGGACGATGAGGGACCTGATCCTGTACATCCGCGCGGACGAGGCCACCCACCGCGGAGTCAACCACACGCTTGGCAACCTGAACCAGACGGAGGACCCGAACCCCTTCGTCAGCACGTACAGGGACGGCCACAAGCTTATGCCAATGACGAAGGCCGAGGGGTGGGAGAGGGAGGAGGTCTTGTAAAGAGCAACGATACTCACGTGCAGGGACAGCAAAAACGGCGAACGGGTTTGGGCGTTATTCTCTTTTTCTCAACAACTTGCATACTGGCCAGGGCCTGCGGCGTCCTGGAAACTTCTCTACTCTAAAGATACCCTGAAAATAGACCTATAGAGCTCTGTCAAGGAGACAAGCAATGGACTCACTTCTTCATCAAAGAAGCAACTGCGGTGGAATTCTGTGCCAGTCAGCGCAGGGCTCCTGTTCCTAATCGGAGCCACGAGAAATGCATTTGCCTTTACCAGCCTGGTCGGTCTCACGCAGCCACAAAGGCTGACAGGTCTGGCTGACTGATCTACAGGCAGACACCACGCACACTGACGTGGGACGTCTCGGCCACCGCACGTGTACGACTATTTGGGCCAGGCATTAGGGGCATGCCACCTGGGAGTAGGTGGCGGTCGGCGAGCAAAAGACTGATGGATAATGGACGGCCCCCGGATGAGAGGTCATCAGTGTTGGGAGCCTTAGTATGCCTGGTTACACACGATTCGGGCACTTTGCTTGTATACCGCGATTCTAGGCCAGGAAAGGTCTCTCCTGTCAGCTGGTGCGCGTGCTTCGTTTTGTCAGTCAAGTTAGCATCGATATCAGATCCTTCGTTTGCACATTGTGGTGAGCATCGCGGGAGAGGTCCGCGTATTAGTCCTGGCCCCTTGTCACGCAGAGTGACCGCGGGTGCAAAGCGGACAGAAGTAAGCCGGAGAATGCAGGGTCAGTCCAGCTAAAGTTAGCACCACCAGAAATTTCGAATCAGGCGCGTGGGGGTAGGGAACTAGGTACAAAGCTGTTCGCAGCGTGTGGAATCCGCCAATGTTTTTTTCTGTCCTGGTGGGCTAGGCAGGTGGACACCTTGTGGGACGGCAAGCGGACGGCAAGCGCTGGAAGAGCCCGCCGGCGGAAATCCTTCGAAGCCGTTTTCTGCTTTCTAGAAGGGCATGAATCAGCCCTACAGATCTCACCTGCAGCATTTGAATCCCGAGTGGTGGGGTGGGGGGTTTTTGTTGGTGGCGAGAACGGGTGGATGTTTGTCTCGCTCGGTGTGCTGTTGCGGTACAATACGCTGGCTCGCTCTATTCTCAATAATAATAAGTCTCCGATGCCAGTGGACTGACAAGTCGGGAGTTAGGATGCTTGGAACTACCAGGCTTGCCCGAGATGCTTCGAGTGAGACAATAACTTCCTTGCTGCCGCCCCTGGCGCTTTTGCTCTGCCCCTTAATCACCAAAACCTCGGACGAAGTAATAAGCTCAGGAAGACCCATCCTGTAAGCAGAACTGATGAGTGGCAGGTTCGGACGAATGTCGATCGGGGGTATGAGATCATTCAGGAGGTGTGGTCGATCTCTTTCAGTTCGCCCAGTGTTACTGTGTATGCTCCCCGAGTAAAGCTCTTCCCGAATGCCGTTCGAAGTCAGGCTCTGGCCGTAGGGGTCTAGATGTGGAGGGCTTCCAAAATAGAAGCGAAGTCCACCCTGCTACCCTGCCATCCAGCTGGACAAGGGAAGGCTCAATTGTCGATCGCCCGTCTAAGAATCATCAGGGGTGGGGGCAAGGTTGAAACAGGCCCCGCGGGTGAGTCGATTATTCGCGTGTAGGCAGACTCGTGGCAGACAGACTGTGAGGAGGGCAGCAGACTCCTGCGTAACATGTTGCCCATGTTTGATTGGTGGGAGTCCGGTGATGGGCCGGCAAATGAAGCTGACAGGTCAGATGGATTGTGTTCCGGCATCAATGGTTGTTGTTCCCCGAGCCTTGATGCCCTGCTGCTGCGGTGCTTCTGTTCCTGGGGAGCAATAGACTGGCCTTCATCTGATTGTTTCGAAGGTAGCGGTTCTCCTTTCCCATGGGAATTGAGCACGTCAGGGCAGCCCTGTCGAGGACGGAGACGGTTCAGGTAGGTTGGGTACAGCCTCAATCGTCATATGGGCTGATGGCAGATGCCACGAGATTAGGTTCATCTGCATAGGAGCCCGAGCGACGGGGACAGTGGCAGCGAACAGAGACATGGCATTGCTACTGCCGGTGGGCAGTGCAGCGGCAGCAAACGCAACTAGGCGCGAGTTGTTGACGCCAGAGCAAGCATTAGCAGCGCCCCGGGGGATCTGGGGCTAGCAGCCAGTCCAGCCTGCAAGTCTAAGACATTGGCGATCAAGACAAGATGTTAGACACGCAGACACGGCATGACGCCTCGGTTCAGATAGGGCTGCGCTTGCGGCAATGAATGGTATCGAAATCTAGCCGTCAAGCTTGTGCTGCTCCGCCTCGTTCATAGCCTGCGCCGCGCCCGTGTTGCCCTCATGGTACGCGTCTTGGTCTTCGAAGGCTGTATTGGTGTAGCACGACAATTCAACGTCCCAATGGGCTTGCTCGGAGCGGAAAGTCTGTGCAGGCTGACTGGAAATGGCTCCCACGTTGCGACTGTGGTGCCAGACTGGTCGTTGTGACCGAGTCATGGAGCTGGGGCGCCCGTTCCTCAGGCAGCTTTTCCATGACGCCCGGCAGATCGGTACCAATATGCTGGAAATTTGTCCTGCTGTATACGGAGTAGTAGGACAGAGTCGCCTTGGTGGTGCTGGTAACTGGGCCCTGACTGTGCAAAAGTCACAGACGGTGGGGCTGTCTCATCAGTAGCGGGAGCTTTCTTATCCGGACGACATCCTGTCGCCTTTTGGCTAGGCATTATATCCAGCCCGCGGCCTGGGCTCGAGTCGATCCGAGACTCGACATGATACCACCTGTTGTCACGATAAAACCCTGGCCATATCCTGAATCGCCTTGTCAGGGCAGCCATCCGGTCTAGCGTTACGCCAGGAGTGACAGCGCAGAGGACAGAGATGAGGCCGGTCAGCAGTGCTGCTAGCATCCCTGCACGGTGACCCGTTTCTTTACGGGTGGAATAGGAATACGAACGCGAGATGTAAACAATGAATGAATAGTGCTGTGATATGCTGTGCTGTGCTGTGCTGTCATATGGGACGGGACGCTTCCCCATTGCCTCTGTCACTGTGAGCGTGTGTATATGCACCGCTGTGTGCTGCAGTATGGATCAAGCCAGTAAGTTAGTCGCTGCAGCTGTCAGTGACCTCGACTCCGGTTTCCGGTCTGCTCGAGGGCCCTGATGCTACCCACATCGCAACTCCAGGGGCACTGTATCGTGCCAGGGGGATGCTAGCAGTCCAAGGAGCAATTTGTCGTGCAAACAGTTAGGGATCACAGTGCACAAAACAACGGCCAAGCGCCTGCCCCGACGAGAATCCCATTCTGCAGCAATCTCCAGGGCGCTCTTGGGTGTGGAGACAGAGCAGGATGGAGGGGTCTTGGGTTGCACAATCCCCTACCAACCCAGGAACCAGGAGCACAGAAGCCTTCAGCAGCCCGTCCGTCAACGGTCCTAGGCCTGCACCACTCTCAACCCCCCCGGCTCGGGGTTTCCTCCACTCGGTGGTCTCAGTTCAGCTGCCACTGTCGCTGTCACTGTCATCCTGCCACCAGCTCGCGACCTCTTCATACAATCTCCCAGCATTCAGTGCTGCCCTGTACACGATAGCCAGGCCTTTACGAGATAACGTGCCCTTGCGACACGTCATATTCATACACTTGCGACTCCGGACACGATACAACGGCCGTCAGTCTCGCCCGTCCAATCCAGCACGGCCAAAGTCGGAGTCCGCCCGCCCGCCCGATCTAAGCGCCCGCCTCCCAACCGACAACCGTCTGTCGCATCGTCGCATCGTCGCATCGTTGCGCGCATTCAGTCCATTCTTCACTTCCCGCCAGATCCTGACAGCCTTGACTCCTGACGCCCTGGGTTCTGACACCAGTACTCGTGCCGACAGTCGAAAGCACGCTCCTCCCCGAGTCCCGCGCGACACATATTGAGGGGCAGAAGCGAGTCGATACTCGAGACAAGGTCGCGCCAGGCTGAGGACCAGCTCCCAGCTCCCAGCTCCCAGCTCCCAACCGCTTCGAGTGCGTCGCGTCATCGTATACGGGCTGTCAAGGTGGGAAACATTGTTTACGGAATCAAGTTTGAAGATCAACAAGAGGTCAGTCCCGATCCGATGGCCCTGAGCCCGGGGCAATCTACCCTAGGTCCTGCACAGCCTTCCCGCTGTCGCTGGATTACGCGAGTGGGGGGACACCGCCGTGAGACACCAGCCTCACGGCCATCCACAGGATCCTACCCGGCGCATTCCACCTTTGATGTCAAGTCGAACAGGCTGGCAAGACGTGTTCGAGATTCTGACTGCAGACAAAGACCATAGATCGCAGGGTATTAGGCTACAAGACCCGTTGCGACTAGCCACGCGGTACAGCGCCATCACCAAGCAAGCAAGACGGCGCACACCCGACAACGAGGGGTTACAGACATTTAGTCTCCGCAAAAGTATTCTCCTACGAGTATTGATAACGGTTTGGGAGATCAAGTTCTCTGGCAGGACGAAGAAACTTGCAATAGAGAGAGGGCAATTGCTGTCTGTGTACCGCTCAGGCTGCGCATGCCGTCAGGCACTAGGACACATCACCAGGGCACGACATCCAGGCACCAACCCCAGTGTTACAAGGTTCGGCGGACAGCAGCAGCAGCATTTCCCGCTTTGTTTTTTGTGTGTGTGGTGGCCCTCAGGTTGCTGAAAGCCAATAACTGTCCCATCATCCTGAGGTGGTAGGGCCTGATAGGACCGTTTCCTGGGTGGGCTGTCAGCTCTTGCGTCCAGCACAGCCCCAATACTGGTGCTCCGCCACCGAGTCTCGCAGGCTGACCCGGAAACTGCCTTGCCAGATACCTGCTGTTCTAAAGACGGAAACAACAGGCAAACCACACCTAACCTAACTTACGATCCACTCCCTTACCCCAAGCTTTCCAGTGCCACAGGGCTTTGGGGTTCAAGTTCCCCTAGTGGACCGGGAGCCGTGTCCCGGAGTACATATCACACCCACATCACCATGGACCAACAGCAGGGAAGGGGTCGTTCCCCCTCTGCTGCCGCACATCAGCAACAGCCTCATATAAACCAAAGCCACTCGCCTTCACCCGCCCGACCATACCCTGCAGAAGCCTCAAACATCGGCCTGGGTATTGATTTGGAATCTCAGGCACAGCCCTTTGCCGCCGGCACCTCGGACTACTCCACCTATAACGGCAACAACTTCCTTGACCCTCAGCAAGGCCAGTCCTTCTCGGGGGACCCGTCGTTTCAGAGCTTCACAGCACAGCTGGAGGGAACCAACGACCTCTCCTCCTTCGCGCAACAACAGCAGCAGGTGCCCCAGCACACCGTGGCCAACAATTTCCAGGACGACTTCACCATCTTCCCGTCCACCACGGGAGAGCAGCAGTACGGCACCTCGCTATTCGCCGGCGATCCGGGTCTCAACCCGGCCCTTGGCGGTCCGGACAACAGCATGGCATCGGCGCAACCTCACCACAGCCCCACCCCACCTCATCTTCTGAACCAGGAGCCAACGTCAGCCCCGTCAGCGCACCACTCCCCCAACTTCAACCAGCACCAGTTTGCACAGCGCCCGAGAGGCCACTCGCGCAACGCGTCCCTCGGCGTCGAGGCTGCCCTGCTTCCCGGCCAGGACTGGAGCAACGTGCCCCAGTTCCAGTCGCACAGGAGAAGCCCTTCGGAATACTCCGACGTGTCGTCAGTCGGCCACTCGCCGAACCTGATCGCCAACGACAGCTTCGATCACATGGACCCGAGCCATTCTCCCATGCAACGCCCTCAAGACCCAGCTGTACTCCAGGAGCTTCACGGCATCGGCAGCTTCACCATCTCTGACAGAGGCCGCAGCCCGTCTCACAGCCCTGCCATCTCTCCCCGGATACTGCCCCAACAGCAGATGGCCGACGTCACTCAACACGGCTTCACCCTCGGAAGCAATGGCTTCGTCGGCGCTCCGCCCCAACAGTACGGTCTGCAAGCCCCTGAGGCTTTCCCTCAACTCCAGCAGACTAGTGCGCCTGGCGAAGCAACGCAGAGCATGCCGCAATTAGCGGCCCCTACTATCAACATCGACTACGCCCCACCACCAGTGCGGAGCAACTTTGATGGCAGATCGTCGATGGATACTGATGCTTTGACACCTCCTGAACGAGGTAAGTTTTTGTCGCAGGCTGTGGTTTGAACCCAAGGCTTACTCTGAAACAGGTCGCCAGCGTGCCAGGCCCAGAGCTGTCACCGATCCCTACAACAGCGGTGCTTACCGGCAGTCACCCGGGGGCTCGATGTCTCCCCATCTCAGCCCTGGACTTTCCCCCAACAGGGACGATTCGTCTCGGTCTTTGTCGCCTCTTGACCGCCAGCAGTCTGCCTCTCCCAGCAGGCGACGCCAGTCAACTTCTGCTGTGCCCAACAATGTGATCGCGCTTCGCCTCGTGGAGGGCGAGGGCAGCCAAGACACGTCCGGGGGGCCCAAACGCGTGCAGAAACACCCTGCAACTTTCCAATGCTCCCTCTGCCCCAAGCGCTTCACCCGTGCGTACAACCTGCGCTCTCACCTTCGGACGCACACCGACGAGCGGCCCTTCGTATGCACTGTCTGCGGCAAGGCGTTCGCACGACAGCATGACCGGAAGCGCCACGAGGGTCTTCATTCAGGAGAAAAGAAATTCGTCTGCAAGGGTGACCTCAAGGCTGGCGGACAGTGGGGCTGTGGAAGGCGCTTTGCACGTGCTGACGCTCTTGGGCGGCATTTCCGCTCTGAAGCCGGCCGTATCTGCATCAAGCCACTCCTCGATGAGGAGATGATCGAGCGGCAACGCCAATGGGGCGAGCAGCGACTGGCTGCACAGCAGGCCGCGGCCGCACAACATCAGCAGATGGCAATGGGTGGTTTAATGGCACCGCCGGCCCTCGACAACCCAAGCTACCCATCTGCAGGAGGATACATGCTTCCTCAGGCGCTGTTGGCGCAATACCCAGCGTTGGCCAACATGGACTGGGGCGCAGCGAACATGCAGGGCGACGTGAGCGACATGGGAGACGACCTCAGCGGTCGGTCGAGCTTCGATGCGTCTGACCTTGAAAATGAGAATGATGACGGCTATGTTTCCGGACCAGGGACCGGGTTCGGCCCTGGTGGCATGACTGAGGGTTTCGGCGAGATTGGCTATGCCAGTGACTATGGCGGCCGCTAGGTCTGTTTTACTGGTGACTTCTGGATACACTTGTTCCCCGGCGTTATGCAGCTTTCTTTTTGGATTTCGTTCGATTCACCCTGGCCATGGTCATTGATTGGGCTCGATCTTTGGGGAAAGACCTTCGACAGTGGCGTTTCATGATTCCCATATTGAAAAACATTTGAAGACGGGCTTTCACGGGCTGGAAATATCCCTGACACATTTCTGGAGAACGCGGTCTTGCGGATTCGGTTGGTTAGACCACATTTTAGGATTCATTTTAGATACCAGTATCAATTCCTTTCTCAAAACAACCCCTGGACTGTCTCATCTTGCACGCGCAACCGAAATTGAATGTCATTGACCTGAACGTGTGAGAAACATGCTCATCTAGTTTAATTGAAGAGCGTTGTATAATCCGACTTGTCCAAGTTAGCTCTCAATTAAACAGTTTTGCCAATCAGAATTCTAGCGCTCGACTTGACAGACTTCAAAACAACGGCACAGCCCTTTAAGTCAGCAGCCCCATTGGCAGAGCGGGTTGAAGCAAAAACTAGACCCATTACACGTACATGTCGTCTACATTTCTATTACCCGACATGATCGATTTGATATAGACACAACATTGGGCCCAAGAACTACTAGCCTAGTGGTCCGCGGCCCCAAGGTTCAAATCCCTGAACTCTCCCCTCAAGTCCTCGGGCCCGCGCTCCTTCCACTCCCCGACGAAGGCGGCGACGCGCGACGCGATCAGCTCCGGGTCGTAGCCAAAGTACTTGTAGGCGGCGGCGCCGGGCAGCGAGTGGCCAAAGGAGCTCATGGAGTAGCCGGCGTCGGCGTAGCGCTCCCAGCCGTTGGCGGCGTAAGCCTCGACGACGACGCGGGGCGGGGCCTTCGCGCCGCGGTACCGCAGCACGCCGGCCCTGTACTCGCGCGGCTGGGCGTCGAAGAGGCGCTGGCAGGGGAAGCTGATGACACGGGCGCGCAGGCCGTGGCGGTCGCGGAGGGCGTCGCGGGCGCGCACGGCAAAGGCCATCTCGGCGCCGACGCCGATGAGGGTCACGTCTGCGTCGTCGTCCTCGATGAAGGGGTAGGCGCCGCGGAGGACGCCGTCGCGCGACGAGTGCTGGGGGTACTGCTCGAGGTTCTGGCGGGAGAGGGAGATGATGGAGGGGGTGTCGCGGGCCGAGAGGGCGGCCACGAAGGCGCCGGCGACCTCCTCACTGTCGCAGGGCCGGATGTACAGCAGGTTGGGCATGGCGCGGTACAGGGCGGCCAGCTCGACGGGCTGGTGGGTGGGGCCGTCCTCGCCGGTGCCGATGCTGTCGTGCGTGCCGATGTGGATGGCCTGCAGGCGCTGCAGGGCGCCCATGCGGATCCCCGGCGCCGCGTAGATGTAGAAGATGAAGAAGGACGAGGTCACGGGCAGGATGGTGCCCTTGCTGTAGGCCGCGAGGCCGTTGGAGATGGCCGCCATGGCGTGCTCGCGGACGCCCCAGTGGATGTAGCGGCCCGAGTAGTCGCCGGTGATGCCGCACGTGGGCCGGAGGTCGGGATGTTGGAAGTCTGTCTTGCCCTTCCAGATCATGTTGACCGAAGGGCTCAGGTCGGCCGTCCCGACCATGAAGTTGTTCAGCTTGGCCGCCAGCGGGTTGCAGACGAGCCCTGCGGATTTCCTCGAGGCCGTGGGCGCCGTTGGGAATTCCTCCTTGTTGGGGATGAGCTTTGTCCAGTCCTCCGGGAACTCGCCGCGCACGCGGTGCCCGAACTCTCTGGCCAGGTCAGGGTATGAGCCCCCGTACGACGAGACCAGCTCGTTCCACTCCTTCTCAAAACCACGGCCCCGGACCCTGATCTCGGCAAAGTAGTCGTACACCTCCTGTGAGACCTGGAAGTGCTTCTCGGGGTCGAAGCCCGCGTTCCTCTTGATGTTGGCAACATCCTCCGCGCCGAAGGCAGCACCGTGCGCCTTCGCGTCGCCGGCCACCTTGCTGCCGATTCCGATGACGGTGCGGATGTTGATGAAGACGGGCTTGTCGGTGCTCGCGCGCGCCTCGACCAGGGCGGAGACAATGCCCTCGACGTCGTGGTTGCCGTCCAGGACGTCAATGACCTTCCAGCCGCACGCCATCATCTTGGCGTTGACGTCCTCGGTGTTGGTCAGGTCCACCGAGCCGTCGCAGGTGACCTGGTTGTTGTCGTAGACGACGACGAGGTTGTTCAGCCTGAAGTGGCCGGCCAGCGAGATGGCCTCCAGCCCGACGCCCTCCTGCAGGCATGCGTCGCCGATCATGCACCATGTCGTGTTCTCTACCACGGGGAAGCCGGGCTTGTTGTATGTGGCAGCCAGCTGCTTGGTGGCTATGGCCATGCCCACGGCGTTCGCTATGCCCTGGCCAAGGGGCCCCGTCGTCACCTCGATGCCCTCGTGTTCGATCTCGGGGTGCCCTGGGCAGATGGAGTCGGTCCGGTCGGAGTGGTACGACTTGAGCTGGTCAAGTGTCATATTCTTGTAACCGACAAGGTGCATGAATGTATACTGCCATAAGCAACAGTGGCCTACATGGGTTTTCTTTTTCAGCATTTCTATCCTGGCCGCAAGAAGCGGTCGAGAGATGAAAGAACTCACCATTTGAGAGAACAAATCTATCTCGGTTGAAGAAGTTCGGGTTCTCTGGCGAGTAACGCATCACATATTTCCACAACGCGACACCAATGGCTGCCATTCCCATGGCACTCCTGTGGAAACCGCCGCTCATCAGCCCTCAATCATGAGAATTTGGACACAAGAAGCACATACCCAGGGTGGCCGCCCTTGAACTGCTCACAGAGGTCGGCAATGAGACATCTGAAGGTGCGGAGAACAAAATCCGTCTTAGCGACATCTTTGAGCTCGAGTGTCGAAACGCCGGCACTGTCTCCATTTGTCTTGTCACCGTTCGCTGAGAGTTTCAGCGGAAGATGGGAGACTGTGTCTGCGGGGACATCTACCACTGAAGGAGCCATTTTGGAAATTCTGGAGAAGGAGAGTTATGTGTTTTGTCCATGACAAGGACTGGACCACTTGGCCGGCCATGATGAAGACGGTCGTCTCATATATCGTGGCCTATGCTCCCCACGATGTCTGCTCTTCGAGGGTGGCCAAATGCCGTTGGAGAAGAGCCACGACGGTGCCCTCGTCGCATGTCTCAGGCTGCCTTCTTTGCATTTCGGGAAGTCCCAAGCGCTACTATGGAGCGCCACGGACTGCCCTCCCTCGCCTAGCGGTTTGGAGTGGAGGAGAGTCATGACCCCAGGCACCCCACCGGCCCCAGGTTTGTTCAATGCGACCCAGTCCATGCGGAGGTCAGAGGCCATTCTGGCATGCGGCACCAAACTGTGACAACCCGACGGATCAGGCAAGCCGGCCTGCTATTATCCGAGTGTCTTGCTCTCTTCCAAGTTTTATATCCCAACCAGCACACAGCCGTCGGGCAGGTGGTTGACCAAGCCGCCAGTTGGCGGGGACGTCGGCGATTCATCGCGACAGTGCTGAGCCCACTGTAACACACCTTATTCGGCTCTACGTCACGGGTTCGGCACTGTCATTGCACACGATGGGAGGGAGGCTCTCGAAGCCACCGCCGACTTGACAGTCTCTCCATAGACTGAACGCAAGCGGAACAGGACCAGTCCCACAGGCGACAATGACCAACGACGGCGCCTCGGTCTCGCCCCGAGGGGGAAGCAGGCGGGCCCGCGATCCTCGTCCGGCACAGACTCGTCGCAACCCGCGAGCCAAGCACGTCCGAACGCGAACCGGCTGCTGGAACTGCAGGCGTAAGCGCAAGAAATGTGAGTTAGCACACCACAACTATGTTACTGCCACACGGTCTCCCAGCACAGAGCGAACGAGTGAACGGACCAGCCACATATCCATACACATATCCATAAGCCATGACGTCTCCTTTTCTCCCTCTCTCTCTCTCTCTCTAACCAGATGCAATGGTGAGCAGGCGATGAGCAAAGGCCATCCTGTAAGGAGTGCTCGCTGAGGGGAGTGCCGTGCGAATGGGGCGTGCGGCTGGTTTTTCGCCCTGAGCATGTCGAGTCCATTCCCGCCAGCCATCCGTCGATGCTTGAGATGGCGAAAAGCCAATGTTGCGGGGATGTCGAGGTAAGGCTTCGACAAAAATTGCCCACAGTACTCCGTTGTTCTAATTATACTAGATCATCGATGTGACCAGCGAGGTCATCCGAGACTATTGGAATGAGCCCAACATGTCCGCCAACGGCGGCCCTGTCGCAGGCCAACCTCGTAGGACGTCAGATCAGCAGGACCCGAGGGATCAACAACCGCGTGGATCCCCAAAATCTTCGAAAGACAGCACAGTTTCCACGTTGTCTGGCCAGAGGGACGACGTGGCTTCGCTGACCGCCACAGGCAGCTCGGGGCATGCCACTGATGCTGCCTCAGCGCCTGTGACGCCGGCCCCAGGCCATCTTCCAAACATTGAGAGCTCGGCAAATATCCTATCGCCGCACTCGTACGACATGATTCATTCTGCAGCCGCCCAGCTGCTTGACTTGGGATGCTCAGCCCCCGGGGCGCCTCCTAATGTCGACACATCTCAGAATGCGCTGGTGCACCCGGTAAATCACAGCAGCAACCCAAGTATCGCCAGCCCGGGTTCTGAGGGCATGTCACACGATGGTATCTTCCTGCCTGGCTCGGCGTACCTGGAATTCCACTCTGCTTTGAGAAGTCATACTTTCTATGCGGCTCGCTCAGCTTTCCCGAGTCGATGCGGGACGCCAGAATGCCCGGAGACAGCGCACGCAACGGCCCGAGCTGAAGGTCAGTCCGTCCAGGAGTGCTTATCGCCGAATACTCACACTTCAGACACGGTATCGCCTCCAGACGACGTGGCTTTATCCCGGCCAACTCCAAGGCTCAGCGAGTTGTCACAACAGGAGGAATTTGAATTGTGGAAGAACTGGGTTGACGAAATCGGTCCATGGGTTAGTGTTCCTCTCAGGTCAACCATCGACTTCAGCAGATGAATAGTTCGCTTGACTCACATCCCTTTCAGCTTGACAAGTTTGACAATCAGCGACGGTTCGTTCGCGTCTTGCCATCACTGGCACGAGAACATCCCCACTTGCGATTCTCGATGCTTGCACTCTCAGCTCGGCAGCTGGAGCGCAAGTTTCCAGACCGACCTGCCACGAGCCTGGGACTGTACCAGGAAGCTATCCATCAGCTTGTTCCGCAGCTTCAGACAAGGACGACGACCGTGGTGGCATCATGCGTTGTTCTCTGTGTTCTGGAGATGATGAGCTGTAAGTCTTAGACAACACTGGCCCAAGTTGGCCTTCCGGTTCTCATAGTTGACGTGGATCCAGGTTCTCCGAAAATGTGGCGTCGACATCTTGATGGCTCTGCCAGCTTAATCCTGTCACTGGGAATCAATGGATTTTCTGGAGGATTGGAGCAGGCTCTTTTCTGGTGCTTCGCGCGCATGGGTGAGCCCTCAATAATCTACCTCCAAATCTCTGATGATTCGGCCTTCTCACCAATGTGTTCCGGTTTGCAGATCTATGCGGTGCACTCATCTCAGACGAGCGGACTATTATTCCGATTGAGAGTTGGTTGCCGAAACCAGCTGCGAACGAGAATATCCACCTGGCCTACAGTGCTGCAGGATTTGACATGTACGCCAATTACATCGTGCACCTCTGTGCCGAGGCCATGGACCTATTTGCGGACAGCACAAAAGGCCGCGAGGATTTCAGCCGTCGCTGGGGCAGTCTCTTCTCACGTCTCAACGATTGGTACCACTTCCGTCCGCCAGAGATGAGACCTGTTCTGGACCTACCACAGTTAGAAACTGAGCCTGAACGACCATTCCCAATCCTTCTATTCTCAAACCCGTCCGCCATATCTGGGAACCAGATGTACCACACCGCCGCTCTCCTCATGCTGCAAAGAATCCCGCGAAGCACGAGGTTGCCGCCTGGGAGCCGGTCCATGCTTTGGCATGCTCGTAGGATCTGCGCCATCTCGATATCGAACACCGACCACGCCTGCTGGACCAACTGCATCCAGCCTCTCTGGATCGCAGGGCGCATCATGTCCAACCCGTCCGAACACCGCGCGATACTCAAGACGTACGAGCTCATCGAGAAGGAGACCGGCTGGGGTGCAAAGTGGCGGGCTGATGACCTCAGGACATTCTGGGGAGACCTCGACGGAGGGTGAACTGTTCACGAATTTGTTTGGTATTTTTCCTAACACAGCCCTACCTACCTATGCAGAGGCGCAGTGGCCTCCATCCACCCTGAGGTCCGCGCCTGTCATGAACGAGCTCCCTTGCGACAGGAGGAACACGGCCGGGGCCTTGAAATCCTCGGGCGCTCCGAGCCTCCCGAGGAGTGCACCGGCCATCCAGATCTTCTCCAGTTCGGGGTTCGTGGCCAGGAGGGCGTCTGTCATGGCCGTTCTTATGTACCCGGGGGACAGAGTGTTCACCCTGATGCCGTACTGGCCCCACTCTTGCGCTACTGACCGGCACAGTTGCTGTACTGCGGCTTTGCTGCTGTTATACGCGGAGCATGTCAATCCCTGGAAGAAAGGGCGTCAGCTTTTGTCAAAACACACTCAGGCCGACCGAAGTGGATGAGGGGCTCGGCGATGTATCAGAAGACGCGTTCAAGACTTACGCGGTTGGCAATGTCACCTGACATAGAGGCGATCATCACAATGCTGCCCTTCACACCGTTCTTGATCAAGATCCTCGCCGTGTGCTTCGCGGTCAGGAAGGTGCCGGTGACGTTGACGCTGAACATGCGCTCGAAGTCGGACTTGGGGTACTCGATGGCCGGGGTCTTCTGCTGGATGCCGGCACACGCGATCGTGCCGTAGAACGGGGCGCCCGCCTCCCGTCCCTCCTTCTCTATCTCGTCGAGGATGCTGGAGAGGTTCTCCTCGTCTGTGATGTCGACGCGGCGGTACGAGAGCTTGAGCCCGGATGTCTTGGCCGTCTTCTCGATCGCGGCCCACTCCTCCGCGGCGGGGGTCTCGAGGATGTCCAGGCAGGCGACGTTGCCGCCGGCCTCGAGGACAGCCGCGGCGAGTGTGATGCCCACGCCGCGGCCGCCGCCCGTGATCGCGATGGTCTTGCCGCTGAGCGAGAACAAGGCTGTGTGGGAGACGTTTGCTGGTGTCACCCTGGACTCTGGGACGTCCGCCGGGAGCTTCAAGTCGGCAATTTGTTCACCCATTTCTATTACGAATATGTAGGGGGTAGCGAGAGTTGTGGGTGTAGAGGGGCGGTTGTGAGGAAATGTAATTTGAAAATCTATAGGGTGCAAGCAAGCTGCAAAAGCGACGGACTGACGACAATCTATGTTTGATCGGAAGAGAATGGAAGAGGAGACCTTTACAATGGGAGAAGATTGCAGGAGGAGAGCGATTTTCTAGAAGCAATCGTCATATCATTATCTACCATGGCTTTCGCCTCAAACCCTATGATGGAGCGTTCGGTATCTGTCCGTTCCTAGAATCGTAGGTCTAAGCATTCTGCTCCATCTAGATATGTTGTTGAGATGCCCGGCAGCGGGACCCAGAAACGGGTCACCACCGCTTCACGCTGCCTGTTTGGCCGTTCAAAAATGTCTCAGCATACATCAGCTTCACTTAAGCCTAATGCTTTTCGCGTCTAATGAGAGTAACTTATGCAAACACGTGGAAAAAGAATCTGCCCGCCTCGAACTTGGACGAGAAAGCCCCCGCTCGATCAAGGCCCTGCCCCAATGGCGAACTAGGAAAGTCGAAGCGCGCCCTGCATGACTCTGACCAGGGGGGTCATGGGCCCTCCTCTTCCCCGGAAAACTTCTTACGGGGACCCCAGGAAAACCGGCAGTGGGACCTGCGGCAGCGGATCAAACACCACTACCCCCCCTGGTGTCGAAGTTTGCTCCGAGAGAGAAATGGCCCGATGAGGATGGATACCAACGTCGTCATCAACCATAGGATGCGGCTTCTTCCCTAGGCCATTTCAAGAATCTAGTTAAGAATGAGGCCAAGTGTTTGGGGAAGATGGTTTACTTAGGTGATGTTATTCCCCACGATCCCCGGGTTATTTACGCACGGCTGGGGTATCCAAGAGTTGGCGCATTCGCTTCAGTTGCAATGACACGGGCCTGACCGGCGGGTTTAAGCAAAAAAATATATAACAACGACTGTATCCTTGACTCCAACGTTGTTATCGTCCTCCTCTCTCGTGCATCAAACCCTATCAAAATGACAATCCTCACAGGCCGCCCGTTGCACTGGGCAATTACTGCAGCAGCCGGCTCCGGCTTCCTTCTGTGTAAGTGAAGCTATTTCCAATCTATTGTCCCTTGGCCACCATTTGGGTGGTATCATCAGATGTACAATCAGAGCGCCGGACAGCATTGCCTCATCGGGGCTCCCAAATACTTCCCGGCCGAGCAGCTACTGACTTTATACAATGTGTAGTCGGATATGACCAGGGCGTTATGTCAGGGCTGTTGACTGGCACAGCCTTCACAGCCCAGTTCCCCGAGATTGACACCAACGAGGGCTCCAACGGCAGCGCATCCCTCCAGGGCACCGTCGTCGCCATTTACGAGATCGGGTGCTTCTTCGGTTCCATCCTCGCCCTCGTCTTCGGAGAGAAGCTCGGCCGCCGGATGACGATATTAATCGGGTGTCTTATACTATGTGTTGGCGGGGCGCTTCAAGCCTCTGCATACACGATCCCGCATATGATCGTTGGACGTATTGTGGCGGGTCTCGGGAATGGAATGAACACCAGCACCATCCGTGAGTTTGTTCTGCATCTGGGCATCTTCTGATGGGATTTTTTTTTTTTTTTGGTTGATCCCTTTGATGGGCTGACACTCCCGGAAGCTGTGTGGCATTCCGAATTGATGCAGGCGGATAAGCGTGGTAAAGGGGTAAGCTTGACAATCAACCACCGCGCCTTGTTCTTTCCATGAACAGTCCACTGACGACGTGATATAGCTTTCGATCGAACTTGCAATCAATATTTTCGGTGTTATGACGGCTTATTGGGTGGACTGTAAGTGCACATCACGCCATGATCTCTATTCACAATGCGCCCCAAGACGGGCCATCCACTAGGATCATCTCGGCAGCAACCTCATTCAACATCCCCTCTATCTCACGAATCTTGGATGCCGTTTTGAAAATCGCTGACAAGGGTCTCCTCATAGATGGAATGTCATACGTCGACAACCACGCACAGTTTCGCTTCCCATTGGCTTTGCAATGCCTTTTCGCTGTACTCACAATCGCCTTGATGCTAGTCTTGCCAGAGTCTCCACGATGGGTAAGTGAATAACCTGCCCTCCAATACCATGGGGCTTTCGAAATTTAACCAGTCCTCGGGGGAATGACAGCTTATTGCGCAAGATCGACACGACGACGCACGCCAGATCCTCGTAGCTCTGCTCCCCAGCAAGAAACCCGATGAGGACTTTGTCAACAGGGAGATGGCAGAGATCCAACACGCAATCGACGAGGAGAGGGAGGCAGCGCACGGCAGCTCTTACAAAGCACTGCTTAAGAATGGACCCCAAAAGTTCTTCTATCGAACAATGTTGGGTATTGGAGGCCAGTTTATGCAACAACTCTCGTATGCGATTCCTACTAGTATAGCCTCTTGCTCTCCTTCCATCCGTCACTTGGTCTTGTACAGCTGCTAATCACCACTGCTATTCAGAGGGATTAATCTGATCACCTACTATGCACCTGTCATCTGTAAGCAAACACGCGTCTCCTTGCATTTTCTCCCACCTTGCCTCCCACTATTGAACATATCATCAAGAGACTGTGCGATGCTCATTAGCTTTATAAAACTGGGTCATTATTTCAAAAGACATATATTTTCCAGTCCCTCATCAGCTAACATCTATCAACAGTCCAGCAGTCCGTCGGGCTCACCCACAACATGTCCATGTTGCTAGCTGGATTCAACGGCGTTGCCTATTTCCTGAGCTCACTCATCCCGATCTGGGTCATCGACAGGCTGGGCAGGCGGAAGCTGATGCTTTTCGCCGCTGCCGGACAAGGCTGCTGTATGGCAATCCTAGCTGGAACCGTGTCTGATGGCTCGGCTTCCGCGGGAATAGTCGCTTCTATAATGTTGTTCGCGTTCAACTTCTTTTTCGCGATCGGGTTGTTGGCTATTCCTTGGTTGCGTAAGTCTTTACTCCACAGTTTAAAATCTGTGTGTATCACCTTGATTATTGTTTCTGAGATCTGACTTCCATATAGTTCCTGCTGAATATGCTCCACTTGCGATTCGTCAGAGAGCTGCTGCACTTGCGTCAGCAAGCAACTGGATTTTCACATTCCTCGTGGTCGAAATCACACCAGTTAGTATCGGCAACATTGGTTATCGCACATATATCTATTTCTGCGGTATGTATACCCACGCATGGACAGGCAACACCTACTTTTTCGGTGCAATCAAGACTGACCTCTCCCTAGTCTTCAACTTCTGCTTCCTGCCCTTGATCTACTTCTTCTACCCAGAGACGCAGAACCTAACACTGGAGCAAATTGACAAGTTGTTCACTGGGGACAAGGCCATGCTCCATTGGACATCGTCTATGGGTCAGATCGGTGACGTGGGCGAGATTAAGGACGGTGTTGTCGAACAGCACCTCGAGAAACAGGTTGCCTAGGCTTACTGTCCAGCAGGGTTTGAGGAGAGCTCAAATTTCTTTTGTTCTTGTTTGCGATTCAGCTCGCAATTTCACTTTGATCTTGATTTTCGTGTGCAGATACCATTAGCTGTTAGTGGCGTCGTAATATCCAGACTGCGAAGTGTGGAGCATCAAACCAATTGTGCATTTTCCTTCTGTCGCTCGAAACCTGGTTGAGCTTAATCTGTGAACTCTCTGTTGCTGTCTGAGCAGCTCGGCAATAAACGGAACCTGCTGAGGTAATCCCTCTTAGACTGACCTCGAGATAAGATAAGCTTCCATAAGCTTCCTCCCTGTTCTATAAATCATTACACGGTAACAATAAAGCTGGTTTTGAGATTCTGGCATGAGAACACGGTCTCTTTCTCCGTCAAGGCAACATCATGGCGGGCGCCACTGGTGAAACCTTCCGTTTTCTCGACCTCCCGATCGAAGTCCGAAACAACATTTATCATGTTATTCTCTGCGACCCTCCGCCTGCGCAGCTGCGCCGTGTCGAGCAGGCCGACCTTCTGTGGCTGCCTGAGGGTATGGCAATGATCACGCATCCGAGCGAGATGCAAATACTCCAGACCAGTCGCCAAGTCCACGCAGAGGCTCGAGATGTCATGCTGCGAGGAAATCAATTTATTCGAATCCGCGCTCGAGGAGTGGGCCAAGTGATCAAGGGTTTCTTGCTCGCCAGGCAAATTCCCATTGTCCGCACTACTGCACTTTCAAGGGACAGATTCAAGGGCTACGTCATGACACATTCTATCGAATTGACAAGCGATCGGCCTGAGGATTTCCCTGGGCCTAAGCATGACACCGACGCGGACCTGGTCATCCTGCATCGTGACCTCGATCTGTTCTGCGAAGCCCTTGCCACCAGGGGTACTTTGATGGTCAGGGGATTCGGCAGTCTCACCAAACACAACCTGACTATTCACAATACCTTTGACTCTACTCTGAGCCCGGGTTTCATGGGCGAGAAGAACCAGGAGCGGCTTCTCCAGCCCTATCGGCGCCATCTGCGCGGGTTCTCCCATTTCTCGGTTGATGGCAGCGTCTCCGCCTCGTTGGCCGAGTCCGTGGAAAAGGCCGTTGCCGAAGAGAATCTTCCCGAGCCCGAAGAGGTTTTAGCCGAGTTCAAACGAAACAAAGATCTAGGCAACCGCTTCTTCAGGCAGAAAGAGTTCCACAAGGCTGCGGAAGCATACACTACAGGTTACATCAAGGTCGCGCTCATCAGGAACGGTAACATCTGGCCACTAGTCGCTGACAAAGGGGGCCAGAGCTTCCTCCATGCAATCGCCGAGACGTATTACCAAGTATGTCTCAACTGCGCGCAGAATATCCTAGTCTTCCTCCGGGAGACGTCAGAGTCCGACCAGACCAAGATCCAGTACTACTGCGGCAAGGCCGACTACCATGTCAAATCGGCCATGGCAGCCGGGGACAACTTCACCACAGACTGGCGCCCAAACCTGCAGCAGATGGCCAAGCTGTCGTTCCGGGCCGCGTCGATAGAGCGCGTGCTGGGCAACATGGACGCCGCCAAGTCACTGATAGATATTGCACGCCAACAAGCGCCTAGCGACCCGGTGATCAGGCGCGAGGCGGAGGAAATCGAGGGCCTGATACGCTCGCAGGCGGGGCTCGGGCGACTGTTGCTCTGAGTTGGCTGTGATTGATGACGGAATCATATGCTTGTTACGACGATCATGGGCATGGTTAGGGACCTGATCTAACCTCCAATTTCATACGCGGTCCCATGGTCAGATCGGGGTCCTCGCTATTGTCCAAAGATCTCCATCCCAATTCTAAGATGGAATTGGTAACATCCAGCGACACAGATAATTAGTACGGCAATGGGGGAGGCTGCGTTTCACTGAACTGTGACGACTTCTAGAGATTTTTGATCTACGTGGAGATCCAATAGGGATTATAAAACAATATTGGAACTCCAATACAATAACATGTCCCAGCCATACACCTTACCTCCACAGACAGTCTAGTATATAGGCCCTTGTTCTTGGCTCCCCTCCTCGATAAAAGAATCCCATGTGGCCTAGAAATGTTAATAAATAGCGCTCACAATCTGAAAAAATGAAATACTAACCCAGTCAAAGTCCATAGTGGACAAGTCGTCCTCTGACGGAATCTCCCAAGTGGATGGGTTGAATTGCGCCCTCAGCCTCGAAGACTCAGTTGGTGCTTCGGGCGATATCGTCTGAGAAGACCCGTTCTCGCTGCCAGGATAAAAGCTCGCAAGCATATCCTCTAGAAACCGATGAACTCTCCGAGCGTCATCACAAGTTCCCACCGCCTCCGCCCACCGGGAACATGACCGCTCCAGGGCCTGCAAAAGGGAGCCGCTGTCTGGAGATGCCTCTGCATCGGGGGCCTGTCGTCTCAGCTCCAGCTCTAGGAACAGGATCATCGCCCCAAGAGTCAGCATCTGGCGGGTCTGCGATATCCTGTAGAACGATGGCTGTAGGGTGAGCTGAAAATCCAGCAGAGCCAGCGCAGACGTGATACATCTGTCTCGAGAGACCTCGAAACGGCGCTCGGCTCTTCCCTTGGCCAGGAATTTGCGATGCAGC
The DNA here is from genome assembly GCA_039880775.1 of Diaporthe vaccinii. NCBI lineage: Eukaryota > Fungi > Ascomycota > Sordariomycetes > Diaporthales > Diaporthaceae > Diaporthe > Diaporthe vaccinii. Next base: position 983,813 of record JBCEDN010000003.1, read on the forward strand.
ATGCACATGCCTTTGTGGTACATGCATAACAGACCTAGATTGGAGAAATGTGACCGTGGGATGGGGCTGTCACGATCAGTGCTCATGAAAGCCACTTGCATATGCGGAGGAACACTCTGGAACGCGTCATGCACGGCGCGGTCTACCTCGAGCACAGTCTCGTATGAGACTGGACCTGGAGCACTGTTGACATCGGCAACGCGCCCTAACGCACAGAACAGACGCCCCTTGACTATGAGGTACGTCGCTGGGGTAGGTTCGGTGAGTGGCCGAGACGCTGGCGGAATGGTAGTTTCCTCGGATAACTCCCAGTCATGCAGGTTGCGGGGCTCTTTGGTGTCCGAGTGTATTGCTGATCCCATACGAGGGAAGCCGCCGAGAAATGAGGCCATGTTATCCATGCTCATTATAGAAAGCCATGTGCGGCGTCGATATTCCGCTTGCAGCGCAGAGATGCCCGGGGAGTTTGAAGGGTCAAGGTGATAGCCCATGTTGATAGCCGTGCGGACAACGACACCGGTCATTATCCATAACCCTCGGCGATTGTCGTCCTTCCGGTTCAGCTCGGCGGTGGCGTTGAAGCGCAAGGTCTCCACGGTGTGCGGCAGGCACTTTGAGATATCACCGCTTAGCAGACATTGTGCTGTGCGCATCCGATACATCTGGAAGAGCGACTCCGAGATACCTTCATACTGTGGTGGCTCTCCGTGTTTGTAATATGCCAGCATGGTGATACCTAGAATGGAGAATAGGAGGCCCAGCCAGATCAGATTAGTATGCGATGGGTTCTTCCAGTGTTCATTATACTAGTAACGCAGTTTGTCTCAATTAGCTACGTGGGTAAATAAGAGCAGAGAGGGAATAAATCCAGCTGTAGGACATACCTCGCGCATGAAAGTTGGTTCATGGAGTATAGCTATAATTTGTGAGCGGCGCCCACCCCGGTACATGATGAGTGACTTACGGGGAATACTGATAGGGAAACTGTTCCGATCAAAGAATTCGCGCACGAGGTGATCGACCTCAGCCTTGGGTGGCAGAGCGGATAGAAACTCCATATGTTCGATTGGCTTGACCTGATTGAAGAGCAGGCTCGACCCATCGACCGTATTCAAGGCTGCGGGAGGCAAGTGACATTCACTATCACGACCCTGCCCTTGGCTCCATGTTCGCTTCAGCTGGTTGATCTGACTGACCAAATTTAGCCGCGTATTCTATATTGTATGACGTGTGGTTCGTGATGGCCAGGGCCCTAGAGATGGCCCTACAGACTGGGAAAAGAGGAACGTGAAAAGGAAAGGTAGACATGAAAAGAAACGAGCAGCAGTCGTAATGTTTTTTTTTAAGTGCTCAGAAAAGTAGTAGAAGACTCGAGGATGGCAGACTAGGAAGAACTATTATACCTCTTGGAGCACAACTTGCCAGTCGTCTCCGTTCAGATACATGGAACGAACACCATCTACCAGCATTTTGCTGGCACCAGCAGTTTCCTGGGCATCAGATGCTGGCCCGGCCTCGGAGTTGGGGGCTTCAGTTGTCTCGGCAATGTTAACTCTGGGCGACGACGTGTTCTGGCGCTGGGCGATCAGTTTCTTGACCAGGCCCTCCAAGTGATCGATTCGGTGACGCATCTCATCCCCGTTACTGCCTCGGGAGGCAATTGGGGCCGCGCCGTGCTTAGATCCGCGGAATTTACAGGAAGCCTGCTCATGCCGGGCTGTGCAATTCTGGCAGGGCTTTTCCCGATTACACTTGAGTCTGGAAGTCTGTCAGCAATCGGCTCCCGTGAGCAGGTCGCTCGTAGCATTGGGCCACTGATTATAGCTTAATAGGTCTACTCACTTTCTGGTGCGACAGGGGTCACACGACAGCGGGATGCGGGATCGCCGGTGACGCCTGCGAGATTGGTCCACGGACTGGGCGGACAGCGCATCCCCTTGGGAATCCATAATGGTCTCGGCGATGAGGGGCGGGGTTGCGGCTCGTAAGGCTTGAGTGCAGGCAGTCCAAGGAGGAAACAGGACACAGCAGGAAGTTCGGGACGTGGGTTAGGTGTATTTATCTTAAGTCCGCGGAGCTGACGGCCTGTCCCGCCCCCGCGAGTGCGCGTGTAAGTCCATGGACTTACACACGTATATCGCCGATAGCCCCTTTCAACAATCACAGCCGAGCTGAGAAATACATAAAAATGGAGAAGGAGGGCCAGTTGTCGGTGGAACTCGGACAGAAAGAATCGCGACCGCTTTCACCATCACAATGCCTTCACTCGGCGATTTCATCCACACCCAATTCATCCTTGACATCCCAAAGCCCTCTGCCTCCTTCGCCCACAAGACCGTCATCATCACCGGCGCCAATGGAGGCCTAGGCAAGGAGATTGCCAAACACACCATCCGTCTCGGGGCCACCAAGGCCATATTTGGCTGCCGCAGCTTGGCCCGGGGCAACGAGGCCAAATCAGAGGTCGAGGCCCTTCTACACTGCTCTGCTGATGTAATTGAGGTGTGGGAGCTCGATCTCGAGTCACCCTCATCGATCAAGAAATTCGTTGATCAGGCAAATGCCCTGCCTCGATTAGACAGCTTTATCAGCAATGCTGGCATCGGCTCCGCCGGATTTAAGGTCGTCTATGACACCGAGCGTACCCTGGCTGTCAACGACATCGGCACTTTCTTGCTCGCGTTACAACTCATACCGAAGCTCAAGAAGACGGCCAAAGAATACAGCACCACGCCAAATATGACCATTGTAACATCAGCCCTGTACGACGTGGCCAAGTATCCCGAGAAACATGGCGGAGACATTTTCACCTGGTTCAAGGATGAGTCGCACGTAAATAAGATGAACCAGTAAGTTTCTCCCCTCTCATATCGTGCCCTAACTCCGAGATCGTTCTGACCGAGGTCGTGCCTTCAAAGATACAACCTCTCAAAGCTATTGCAATTGTACATCATCAGAAAGCTGTGCGCTGCCGTCGATCCGGCCACGATTGTCATCAACTCTGTTGACCCGTGTTTTTGTAAAACGGGGCTCTCTGGAGATCTCAGAGGTGTGACAAGGGTTCTTTTCAAGATTTTCGAATTCATTGCGGCTCGCACGGCCGAGGAGGGCTCCCGCTTGGTGGTCCAAGCTGCTTCGGCGGGAAGACAGACACACGGAAAGTACATGCGGGCTGGCGCTGTGCAAGCGTATGCTCCTATTGCCTTGGATGATGAAAGAGCCGCCTATGTGTGGGATCTGCTCTGCGGGAAGCTGGAGAAGCTGCAACCGGGTATCCTGCAGAATATTCAGTGAATTAGGCATGGACTTGACCTTACATATACCACTTGGTGGTATTATAGCACTTGGTGGTATATAGAGTTGATAGCATAAACCTACCCTCAGATCTTCTAAAATCTGCTGCGCTCTGTGACCAGGTCGACTAAGCATGTGCGCATGGTAATGTTCAAGTTCGCGCTTGAATGTGAACGCGCAGACACTCAGTTGGCACTCGTCAAGATACTGATTTTTGATAGCACAGGTAACCATCCAGTAGCTCTTGGGTAAGTCTCGAAGTAGTCTGGAGTCCCCATCTATCATCAGGTTCCTATACGGATCGATGTAGCACGAAGCGGGTGGTGCTCGCGTTTCCTTTGCAAACAGAAGATACAACACCATCAGGCATGTGATGCATATCGAGTAAGAATCCCCCAGATGATGCAGTAATTTCTTCGTGGAGAGATATCAAGAAATGACCCCGGCATAATAGCTAATTAGGTAAGGTGAGATACCTTGACATGTGTTACAGAGAATACATACTTGAAGTATCACAATACAACCATCGTAAGTCCTTCCCTAAGTCCTACTTGTATACGTGCACTATAGTTTGCCACTCACAATTCAAAGCGTCATCTCATGATTATCGGAGGTAGGCTCAAAATCAAACTCAAATGCTACCCTAACCCTTCTAAAGCCAGAGGTCCCAAACAGTGATCATGCAGAGAGTAATCTACAGTCTTTTTAAAGGGTTGCAGGTAGGAAGGCTGAGCAGATGCTGATGTGTGGAGCGGAATTTCTTGCAGATAGAGTGGGCTGGATTTGTAATCGAATCACGCAGTGTATGAACAACAAAAGGTTTGTAATCGGGGTCCCGTTGAAACATTGAACCCCCTTGGGATGATAGATTGCGTCACATCCAATGAGCGGAGATACCCCCAAGCTAGTCCGAAATACTTTAATCGATGCTCCCGTCACCTCATTGTCAAGCTTAATCTCTGCATCTCCTGTTAAGCCCTTTACACAGGCACCATGTCGACCACCAGCACAGCCATCATCTGTACCGGAAAGGGGCAAGCTGCCGTCAAGGAAGTGCCCGTCCCCAGTATTCGCGAGGGACACATTCTGGTCAAGGTTAAGGCGGTGGGCCTTAATCCAACAGATTGGAAGTCAATTCACAGTGGTGGCGCTGAGGGCAAGAAAATTGGCGTATGTATACCTAGGCTTAGTCGTGCCGCGGCAATCGTTTCTCTCCGTACACGAGACCACGGAGCTCCTGTGCGCACACAAGTGGCTGACACGCGGCAGTGCGATTATGCAGGCGTGGTGGAAGAGGTCGGCCCCGGTGTAACGAAGCCGTTGAAGAAGGGAGACCGAGTATGCGGATTCGCCCACGGAGGGTGAGTTGATTACCTCCTTCCACGACCCAGATAGCCCAAGTTAGGTATCTCCTTGGTGGCCCTCACTTCGTCGAGAACCAGCAACGCATCACATGACCCGAAGCGACAAATCGCGAAGCATTTGGCACGGGTTCATCTGGGAAAGAAGGGCTGACATTCACTGCGATAGCAATGATGCTGAACGCGGTGCCTTTGGAGACTATATCCTCGCAGATTCTGACATACAGTTGAAAATTCCGGACAACGTCAGCTTCGAAGAGGCTGCCACTCTCGGGGTCGGCATCACAACTGTTGGCCAGGGGCTGTACCAGTTCCTGAAGCTGCCCCTTCCATCGAGCCCACTGTCCACGCCCAAGCCCATCCTGATCAATGGAGGAAGCACCGCAACCGGGATCCTGGGCATCCAGTTCGCCAAACTCTCCGGGCTCACCGTCCTCGCCACCGCCTCGCCCCACAACTTCGACTACCTGAAGTCCCTGGGCGCGGACGCGGTATTTGACTACCACACCCCAGCCGAGGAGCTGGCGAAGGAGATCAAGGCCCAGACCAACAACAGCCTCACGCTCGCGTGGGACTGCTCGCCCACCCCCGGGTCCACCCGGGTCTCGGCCCTCGCCATGAGCGACTCCCAGCCAAGCGTCTACGGCGCCCTCCTGCCCGTCAAGGACGAGGCGCTGAAGGCCGTGAACCCCAACGTCTCCGGCGGGTTCACGATGGGCTACACGGTCTTTGGTGAAGCGTTCAGTCGCCACGGCCGGGACTATCCCGCCAAGCCTGAGGACAAGGAGTTCGGCTCGGCGTTTTGGAGGCTCAGCGGAGACCTGCTGTCGCAGGGCAAGTTCAAGGTTGCCCGGAAATCGGTCAACCAGGGCGGGGAGGGCCTGGAGGGGGTGCTGAAGGGTTTGGATGACCTGAAGGAGGGGAAGGTGAGTGGCACAAAGTTGGTCTATACGCTTTCGACTTGATTTCCACGAGCACTTGGAGAAACCTCTGGCAGGATAATGCTATGTAATGGAAAATATCATTCGGAATGGACCATGCCATTGCTACTGCTACCCAGTAAGAGAAGTGCGTGTGAAACCCGAGAAAACAATTGCAACTGTATACGTCTGCCGCAGTTGAGCATGCGATTGTGCTATATACTGGTCGTCCCTTATAGCTGGAATATTGGCGGTCCTCAACCGGCTTGATCTTCCTGTTTACGTGGATCCATGGTGATTCCCACTAGTTTGTAGTCTAGATATCTCATAGTTCTTCAGGCCATCTATATCAAGACGAGTTACAAATTTCTGAACAGGATGCATAAAAGACATATTGAGGACTAGTCGTGAGCCTACGGTGTGAATATTTGTTATGAGGGCTTGGTGCCGATTCGGTCTATTTGTTTCAAAGTCAAGGACAGCACAATGTGGCTTATAATGATCCTGAAGGACTAGGTCCTGGCCGCATAAGCTCTCCTGGTGCTACCTGAAGTATACCTAGGTAGATAGACATGTTGCTCCGGAGCTCGGGGAACACAGATGCAAAACCTGTTAGCAATGAGACTCAGCTCTCATATAATACACAGTCACATTTCAAGATGTTCATTTACATACGAGTGACATCCGGCTCCCACAAATGCGGGTATCGGCCAATAGACAAAAGATTCCATCCACCTCGCTCCTTGCCAACGCCTAAACACCCAAGGGAAGACCGGACAGGACCTCCCTTCCCAATACTTACACGATCCTTTGATCTAAGCCACCACTCCTGGAGTGGGCACCACAACAGGCACCCGCTGGGCATGTGTCTGCACCTGCGCAAGATGCTCCTTGCTCGTCTTCCTCTTCAGTTCATCAATGACCTTCTGGCAGAGGTCTTTGTGCGCATTTTCGAAGCTCCTCACCACGAAGGGCTTGAGGATCGGGTTGCACTCCACTTTTGCGTACTCGACCAGCTCCCATTCCCCGGCGCCGGGGGAGCTCAGCCCCGCCCCATCGACGACGTCATGGAGGTCGTCCCTCGCGACGCCGTCCGAGTCCGCCCGGCCGGCCCTCTCGAACTCGGCGCCGAGGTCGCGCCGCTGCACCTCGTAGGTCGACCACACGCGCACGCCCCCCTGCGCGTCCGCGCGGCATCGCACGCCGGCAGGAGTAGATTGGAATATTGCTGGGATCTTGATGTCCTTGGAGAGGCCAAGCAGGGGGACGATGACGATGCGCTCAAAGACCTCGTAGCACTCTATCCTGGCGCCGTCCTCGGTAAAGAACGGGTCTGTGGTGACGTCCTTCTCGTCTACCGGTCGTCGATTGTATCGCAGCAGGTACGGGTGTGGCGTTATGAGCGGCTCGCAGGCCTGGAGGTGCTGCACGACGAGATCCGGGGACAGGTACGCCGGAAGAGGGAAATGCAGTTCTATCGTGTGAGATGCCGGCATCTTGATAGTAGCACGACGTCGGGATTGTGAGGCCACAGGTTGATAAAATATGCCGATGCTGAGACTGGAGTGAATTTGCGATGGGGTCGATCCCCAGATAACTGTCTGATTTCTTGAAGAAGCGTTGAATAATATTGGCCTTATAGTTGCTATGCCGCTAGCGAAGGCTGGATGCGTCTGGGAAGCACGCAGTCAAAGACGTTTTTGATGCAGATGAAAGCTTGTTCTTAGGGACAGCTTCGATGAGTGGCCGAGCTGGCTTGGCTTGATGTGACGCGACGCCTCCGACCGCAGATTTGCTTTGGTGAAACAGATCCTCCTGTGCGTTCCTCACAAGACTGGGGATGGTCCGGATAAGAAATACTGTACAAAGTTGAATGGCTCAGAGCGATGCGATAATGATGAGGTAGGCTTGAGCTCGAGACTCAGCATCCAGTTGGCGGCTGTGTTTGCTGCGGCTGAACATGCCCCCGGAGTTGCGTGCGGCGCAGTTTGGCGAGTTTTCTCGTGGGTCCGCTCCTCTGGAATGTCACCTGGACAGTGAGTTATCAGAAGCGAGCACTTCTGTGAGCATTTCGGTTCCTTCCATCGGCCGCTTCCATCGGCCGCTTTGACCTGGAGAAAATCGGTATGGTGACAGCGCTAGTAATGTCAGCGTTGGACCATGAAACAAGCCTGAAGGGCTATATTTGGGGGTGTCCGCCATTGCTGCGCCGTGGATTGGGCGAACAAGCTATCGGTTGAGTTGCTCTAGCTGCCCCCCTGTCTTCAATCCGGTGACGAAGGAATGTCCTGCTATGAGTGAAGACGCGTGCATCTGCTCATGCCGGCGTACAGACAGATCGAGCGGCCAAATCTGGGGACGCCCGGAGCCGAGGCCGGCTACCCAGGGCCTCGGAAGTCTAGACACCTTGACCTTGCTTGACCGTGTCCGTGTTGTCGGGTTCCCTCTCACGGAGGATTGATAACGTCGGCGATAATAAGGCAGCCGGAAATACTTGACGAACGGCCAACCGCCGCCACCCTCGACCACCCCCGACCACCCTCGAATACGCATACAGTGTGCTTAGCCGAGTGATTAACGATTGTTTGCTGCAGGTCACGTCGGACGTCAGTTTCCACATTATTCCTTGGATGTTTGTCAAGCCCGCTCAACGATCTGGGAGATCAACTGGATATCGATTATCGAAGGACTCATGGCAGGTGGATCCTCTGTGACGTGGAAGGACTCGCGGGCCCGGAGCATGCAGTCCAGTACAAAAGAGAGCGTGGTGAAGCTGACGATGCCAGTCGGCAACAATAGACCCGCCTGGCTTCAAACATGCCTAGCATGCACAAGTCCTGCGTTGATACCTCACGGGATAGCCGTCTGGCCATCTTGGAACCCAGATATGGTCTCGTTGCGTGCGGAGCCTTCACCGCCGATGGGAGCCGTGGCACGACACGATGCGCACAGCGTGTCTCTTCTATGAACTCAGCTGCTGCTGCTGCATCAAAGCGACAGATGTCGCGCAGTAGGCCCAAAAGCAGACCAGAACTTAGAAGAAATTCCTTCCTAGTCTTCGGTCTTGTTCTGCCAGCGCGACAAGCGGCGTGGAAGGAGATGGCGGTGAAGGTCAAGCGATGCCATTTACAGCAGTTGTGCTGCAGCTCCAGCGCGAATGATCCAATGCAAGTCAATGCTAGCTCCCGGGCGGCCACTGCAGGAGAAGGTGGCAATGGTTTGCAGGTGTCGAGGTCGCATTGTCCCCATGCGAGATTAGCTCCCTGAGTCCCGGCAGGGTCTTCTGGCGTTTGGTCTGGGTTCTCTGCCAGATACCACCTTTCGAGTCCAACAGCAGCCGAGACGAGTTTCGGAAGGGAACAGGCCGGTAACCGTGATAGATAATCAGACAAACGGACGTATGCCCGGACGGGCCTCCTTGTACTTGTGCATCTTGAGTACGGAGATGCATCTTCACCACTCAATAGACCAAGTTGTTGATCCCGCGTGATGGCACTCACCCGCTGGACGTCCCGCGATGCGATCAGGTTACTAGCCTAGGGTAGGTTTCCCATTAGAATCCCTGTCGAACCCACTTCGCGCATCCACTTTGGAGGGGTAGACATGGCGCGGTGACTCCCGTCCAGCAGTGGATGGATGGATGGACGAGTGGATAGATGGCCACAAGGGACATACGAGAGGAGACGGGACGCGCAGTATGTTTCGGCTGTTCTGGGTGACCTGCCAGCCCTATGTATTTGTTTGCCTGCCTGCTGGGTGAAACTGCCATGCTGGCGGGCCATGGTGATGATCTTGTTCCCACTTCCCCATATACATATGATCAAGCGCGGGCCGGTGGGAGCACAGACAGCGGGACTACTATCCCGTAGTCGGCTGGGTCTGTTGCGCACTGGGAGCGTTTTGTTTCGCGAACAGCGGCAGGGCCCAAGGAAAAAGCGTTGATAACAGACTAGATGTTTCACAGGTTTTTCTGGCCGTGCAGATGTGAGACGAGTGTGGCCGTTTTCACGCCAATGCCAGACCGCACCCGGCTCTACCAGTGTTACCGCAAGCTGCCGGCTGCCAGGTCGATTGTGTACTGCGGGAGGAATGGAAATGTCCGCCTGACGAGCTTGTGATGGCAATGAGATTAGGGTAGGCAGTCGTATTGTCTCAATACTCAACTCTGGGCACATCGTAGTGTGCCATGCCTGTACGCACACACGCATGCAGCATGCTGGTTGGCTGCATCGGGTGACCTGGGGGCAAGAGGAAGAAATGATGGATATTGTGGAGGTGGTGGGAAAAGAAAAAGATGGTGTGGTCGGTGTAAAGTACGTACTTGCACTGCAGGATAGACAAGGCACGGCACGCAACTGACGCACTGTACCGTGGTGGGCTGCGCGAAGCTCCGGCGCTGGATGGGTCCGTCGCGCAGAGGGCGGGCCAGGGTTCCCAAGATTGTCTGGGCAGGTGCGACACCTCGAGGCCAATGAAGCTTCCTCCCAGCCATCCAAATCAAAAAAAAAACCACCCTGCCCTGCCCGCGCCCTGCAGTCTCTTGGGAGGCTGTCTCTATTTCACCCGTCATGCGCTGCTCTTGGGGACCATCTATCTACCTGGTAGTCTATGTACAATATGACATGATGGCTACTCCTGTTGTCACTTCTTCCATTCGATTTCTCGTCGCCTCTCTCCACCTGCCGCGAAGATAAGAGCAGGGAAGCTCGAGAGCAGAGAAGAGGACATCACAGTCACGGGAATCCCCTTGTGCATCTCTTCGACCCTGTGCGATCTTACCTTGTCGGTCTGTCCGTGACACATTCTAAAGCTTGAGACACCCCTACCTGCCGCCCATTGCAGTCCATCCCTACGGCCAGGGATTAGGGTCTGGCGCATTTTCTCGTCCTCTGTTGTACGCATGAACTCGTCACTCTCGAACTTTTTGCCATTCTTCAACTTTCCACGACTCCTGGCTCCTTATTAGCGAGCAGGCTTTCAGCGCCGTCATACTCCAACAACCACTCGACGGCGAAGCTGAGCTGCAAGCTAGGAAGATATGCAAAAATAACAGTGACTGGGGTTACACAACTTGTCCCACCGCCAATCCCGAGCAAGAGACGCCCTCCTCCCTCGCGATCGCAACGACTCATTGGCCCCCTTTACTTACATTCTTTCTCGGCCTCCTTGCATGAACCGACCCATCGGGAGCCAAAGAAACACCTCGCGCAACCAGAGCTATTAAAACCACCGTCTTCATGCGCTACTTATAGAGACGGGTTCCGGAAGCGCCACCACAACAGCAAGCAGCGCACGAAACGTATCCTTATTCCGACCTCGTCGAACCCGGCGCTGCGATTCAAGCCTTTTACGATTGGTCCGCCACTGCGAAGCAAGCCTCATGAGTTTTACAACCCGAGGACATCGCGCGCCCAGTTCTTCAGACATCCAGAATGGCCGCGGCCGAGGTCCTAGCTTTCGCCGCAAGCGATGGCTGGCAGACGGCCCAGCACTTTTGTAGGGCCACTCGCCAGGATGGGACAATTCTACGTGGAATGAGTTTCCAAGTTGATATACAATTACAATCGCGACTGAGCCTCATCTCTGAGGCGTGGATTCAATTGCGGAGTGCACCCGTGAGTTACCGTTATTATGTCAGGTCTTGCTTGGACACCGCGCACCGTCTGTTTATGTCTTGTCGTGGGCACGGCCTAGCCCGTTCATTGATTGAGCGTCCCGACCATCTGGTCCGCGGGGCGGTCGTGTGTGCTTGGTGCTGGTGCCGGAGTTGGAGAACGCTTCTCTCCTAAGCCGGTTCCAATGTCAGCAGTTCCCCGTTAAACTAGCTTTGCGGCTGCCACGAGTTAAACCATGCGACTGGTTCTTGCCGAAGCTTATACTGACTGATGTTTTCCGCAGCAGTCCGCCAGTTTGAGAGACTGCCCGACAAAACCACTCATCATCCCCGACTTCTGCTCGCCGAGATGGTCGCGTGCCCGACGACGACCAGCCCCATCAACCGACGATTCGAAACCACCTGCCGATCTGCACGACCTCACCCGCACAGATTCGTCCGCGCAACATCGCCGCCTGAGGCCCGAGGACCGTGACGTGCCCTCGCCGAGCTCCCCGGCAGGCGGACGACAGCGGCGTGGTGATCGCGATGTCGAGCTACTAGCTGACCCGAACATGGATCTGATCGATTTTGACTCGGATGAGGGATTCTTCCAAGCCGCAGGAAAGAAAAAGAAGAAACAGACAACCTCCTTCAACTGGCTCGAAGACGAGAACGACAAGAAAGACGGCGACGGCACCGAGGAGGGCGGCGACGGCAACAAAGATCCAAATGGCGGTGATGCGGGCGCGGGCGGCAGCGCCGGCGGAGACGGCGGAGGCGACGATGGCGGCAAGAAAGAGGATGACAAGGCCGCCGCAGAAGCCGATGCCGATGACATCTGGGGCGATTTTGCCACCGTCGGCAGCAAGAAGAAGAAGAGCAAGGACAAGACTAGTGACGCTTTTGGCCTGCCAGAGGTACCACCGGTGTCTACCGACTTTCACGAGATCAAATTGGATGATTCGGGGGGTGCAACCAGCCTAGATTTTGGTCTGAGCCCGAAAACAGATAAGCCGAAATCGGGCATCAGCGCGTGGACGTCAGGCTGGGGTGGCAGCAGCTGGGGCTGGGGAGGTCTCAGCGGCTCACAGACGGAATCCAGCAAGCCTGTCCAAGAAGAGAAAACGGAATATCCGGTCGACGACAGCCCCTGGGGCATCAACCGCCCGAAGCCAAAGAAGAAGGAAACGTCTACTTTCTCTTTTGGGGCTCTTGACGAGGACGACGGGTCCAAGGACGCGAGCAGCTTCGACTTCTTAGGAGGTAGCAAGCCTGAGACCAAAGATGTAGGCGTGTTCACTTGGGGCGCCCCCAAACCCAAGACGGGCGATGATGATTTCTGGGGAGGCCTGAGCAATAAGAAGGACGAACCGCCGAAGGAGCCCGAGAAACCAGTCGAGGAGGCCGCTGACGATATATGGGGGTTCTCCTCGACGAAAAAGGATGTAAGTCTTACCGGATTTATCTCAATCATGTTACAGTCTACTATTTGTCGAATATGGTTTAACACATGCATTCTGTAGAAGAAGAAGAAGGGCAAGGTGACTGTTATAGACGAGTCACCAGCAGCAGATGCTTTCCAAGAGGAACCACCGCCAGAGGCACCCGATGCCCCGCAAATCAGCGAGAATCCGCCAGAAGCTGCCTTGACTCCAGACGAGGAGGCCGAGCTCCAAAAGTTGCAGACCAAGAAGGATATTGGCAGCAAGTTGACCAAAAAACAGACGGACAGGTACAAAATCCTGACCGACAAGGTCGAAGAAGCGGCCAAGGCGGCGGAGGCAGCAGGGTCCAAGTCCGCCGAGCCCGCGACTGGCGACACCGTTGACTTGCTCGATGATGCAGGACCGCCAGCAGACGCTGACCCAGCGGACGGCTCCGACCCCCTTGATGCCGCCCAGGCCGAAGCGGACGAAAAGGCGCGGGTCATCCAGGAGGAAGAGGAAGAAATGGCACAGCTCAGGGGCAAGAAGAAGCTGAAAAAGGCCGAAAAAGACCGCCTACGAATTCTGGAAGACCGCGCCGATGAACGCCTCCGAGAAGCCGAAGACAAAGCAGCCGCCGGAGGGGGCAACGGACAAGAGGCCGCCGCCCCGGAACCCGTCGACGCTCCATCCGGAGAAACCGCCCCAGGAGAAGACCCTGTGCCCGAAATCGACGCCGCGCAGGCCGAGGCGGACGAGAAGGCGAGGATCGCTCAAGAAGAAGAGGAAGAGATGGCCGAGCTCCGGGCCAAGAAGAAGCTGAAAAGAGCGGACAAAGACAGGCTCCAGGAACTCGAGGACCGGGCCAAAAGTCGAGCTCGCGAGGCAGAGGAATTAGCCGCTGCCGCGCAGGCAGAAGCCGACGCCGCTCAAGCTGCTGCCGCACAAGCTGAAGCCGATGAAAAGGCCCGGGTCATCCAGGAAGAGGAGGAAGAGCTGGCCCAACTTCGGGCTAAAAAGAAGTTGAAAAGCGCGGACAAGGAGCGACTCCGAATCCTCGAGGAAAATGCGGACTTGCGGGCCCTCGAAGCTCAAGTCGCTCAGCCGGAAGAACCCACCCCAGAGAGCGGCGCAGACAGCAACGAATCTAAGGGCGACGAAACGGCCCCAACGTCCGCGGACGACGCCGGTGCACAAGCCGAGAAGGACGAAGCAGCTCGGCTCATCGAGGAGGAAGAGATGGAGATCGAGCTGTTATTGTCCAAATCGAAGCTCAAAAAGGCCGATAAAACCAGGCTCAAGGAACTCCAAGACAACAAGGAGAGACGCGAGCAAGATTCCGCAGCCAAGGCAGACGCTGCTGCCGTCTCGGACACCATCGAGCCTACAGTCGACGAAGGCCTACCGCCAGCTGAAGATACGCCCGCTAGTGGCGATGGCGTGGGACCAAACCCAAACGAGGAGGACGAGCTGGCCAAAAAGCTGATCGAAGAAGAGGAGCTCGAACTCGAGTTGTTGCTGTCCAAATCCAAGCTCAAGAAGACGGAAAAGGCACGCCTGAAGGTCCTGCAGGACAACAAGGACCAGCGAGAATACGAAGCTGCTGCTAAAGCCGCGTCTGAACCGAGCCCCGACAGCGCCGAGCCACCAGCTGATGGCGCCGCTGACAGTAGCCCGGTCGTGGACGAGGCCCCTGTGGACGAAACCGCGGCGCAAGACGCATTGATCGCTGCGGAGGAGAGCGAGCTTACAGATCTCTTGTCAAAGGCCAAACTCAAGAAGACAGAAAAGGCGCGGCTCAAAGAGCTCCAGGACCGCAAGCATCAACGTGACGAGGAGGCCAGAATGGCGGCAGAGAAAGCTGAGGAAGAGGAGCGTCTAGCCCGCGAGAAGGCCGAACAAGAAGCGCGCGAGCTCGAGGAGCAGAAGCGCCGCGAGGAAACCGAAGCCGAGGAGGCCGAGATCGCCTCGCTCAAGTCCAAAAAGAAGCTCAAGAAGTCTGAGAAGGACCGGCTCTCCGAATTGGAATTCCGAGCTCAAGACCGCGCGTCGGCCGAAGCTGAGAACTTGGCCACGGAGCTGCTCAAAGAAGACGCCGAAAACGAGGTCAAGAAGGACGAAACGAAGGCCTCCAAAGGCTTCTCCTGGGCCGATGACGATCCAGCCGATGACAACGGCGCAGGCGACGACTGGATGAACTGGGGCCTGAGCAGCTCGAAGAAGTCCAAAAATAAGGACAAGTCGAGCCCTCTAATCGAGTTTGGCGGCACCAGTGATCCTATAGCTATCCCGGACGCGCCGCCAGCCATCGCCGAGGCGGACGCCTTCGACTTCGGCTGGGGCAAGCCGAAGAAGAAGGATGTGCAGACGCCTGCTGATGACCTATGGAGTTTTGGTGGTGGGTCCAAGAAGAAGTCGAAAAATAGCCCCGCTGAGGTGGTTGACGACCCAATCAAGCCCGATTTGATGGGTGGCACCAAGGACAAGATGGGGGGAGACGACTTTTGGTCAACATTTGGCGTTGACAAAAAGGACAAGAGTTCGCGTATGGAGCCCCCACCACCAGTGCCTACACCTCCAAAGATGGATCTGACAGAAACAGAAGTCGACGCGCATGATACCGGGGACGCATGGGACGACCCGAGCGGCTCTACAGAGCTCAGTAGGAGCAAGTCCAAGTCGTCCGACAAGGACTCCAAGAAGTCCTCGAAAGAGCCCAAGCTCAGCAAGAAGGAGCTCGAGAAGCTGGAGAAGGAGAAGAAAAAGGCCGAGAAGGAGCAGAAAGAGCGCGAGAAGCGCGAGGCCGAGGAAGCGGCCGAGAAAGAGAGGATCGCAGAAGAAGAGCGACTCGCGGCCGAAGCCAAGGCTGAAGAAGAGAGGCTGGCACGCGAGGCTGAGGATCTAGCCAGGCAAGAAGAGGAGGCGAAGCAAGCAGCCATCGATGCTATCGCGCTGGAGGAGGCCGATCTGGCCGTCTTGCAGGCCAAGAAGGACTCCGGCAAGAAACTCACCAAAAGGGACAAGGAAAAGTATGACAAGCTCTCTGCCAGCTGCCAGGCCCGCGCGGACGAGAAGGCCGCCCAGGAGGCTGCCGAGCAGGCCGCACGTGACGAGGAGGAAAGGCTGGCACGCGAGGCTGAGGAGCTCGCCCGCCAGCAGGAAATCGAGAAGGAGGAGGCCGAGCTCCAAGAGCTGCAGAAGAAGAAAGACTCCGGGAGGAAGCTGCTCAAGAAGGACAAGGAGAAGTACGACATGCTGCGCGCCAACAAGAAAGCTCGAGACAAGGTTGCCGAAGCGGCCAGTGCCCCCAAGGACGAAGGCGCGCCGGCAGAGGGCCCCAAGGCCGACGACGACCTCGACAAGGACCTCGCCAAACTGGACGCGAACCAGCTGGACGAGCTGGACCAGTTACTGTCCTCCCCCACAAAATCCACGGCCAGGGCGGCGGAGGTGGACCCGTTCGATTTCTGGGGTGCATCCAAGAAGTTGCCTAAGCCCAAAAAGGGCAAGAGTCCTGGGGCTGAGCCCGTAAGTCCATGTCTATTGCAACCCCCCCCTTCCCCCTACCACCCTCCCCCAGCACTCCCAATTTCCACAACACCAACGCCCGTTGTTGGCGTCCTGGTGTTCATCTCAGTTTCTCATGTTCAAATCTGTCGGTCCCCAGCCGAGATTGCACATGCTGAGTCATACAAGCTTCTCGAAGCTACTACGAGCCGTAGCGCCGCGGTCGAGAACTCGACTCCCAAGGATGTCGTAGCCGGTGCCTGGTCCGCCTGGCAGGACACGTACCCATCGTCGCGATCCAAGCACGAGACGAAACTCTGGGGCGAGGTCGAACAACATGTCCTTGACACCGCGCCGAGCGTGCCAGCCTCTACTCCATCACCAACACTCATGAAGGGTCGAAAGTCCGTGGGTGGCAAGGTTGCTGACAGATTAAAGGCATTTGAGGCGACCATTCCGCCACCTCCTCCTGCGCCAGTTATTGACGCTTTCTCGCCGCCTCCTCCACCCCCACCAGTGGAGCCAGCGGCCGAGGACGTCAAAAAGAAGAAGAAATCCAAGAGCAGGGCTGCTGATATTCCTGGCAGCTTCCCCGTTGAGGACGATGAGCAGCTCCCAGACGACATAGTCGAGGTCATCGAAATGTCGCCTAAGAGCAGCAAGAAGAGCAAGAAGTCAAAGTCCAAGACCGAGGATGCCGCCTCCATCCCGCCTCCGCCTCCACCTCCCCCTGCCGTGCCAGACGCACCTCTCTCACCACCTCCCGAGGTCGTGGTCGAGCCCAAGAGGGAGGGCAAGAAGGAGCGGGCCAAGATCAACCGCGACGGCGGCTCGAGCTGGGGAATGTGGTCCGCGTCAACACCAAGCGGCAAGGAAAAGAAGTCTTCCAAGTCCAAGGCCCCCGAGGAGCCCAAGCGTGAAAAGAAGTCGCGCTCGCCAGAGAAAGAGGAGAAGCTGTCGGCCCCTGGCTCGTCATCCGACAAGGCAGAGCGCAGCGAGCGCGTCAAGGACATGGCCAAGGAGACCCCGGTGCGGCCCAAGCTCATGAGTGTGTTCAATAGCACACCCCCGATTTCTCGGACCATGTCAACGCGCGAAAAACGCCACAAGGAGGGCAAGTCGTCACGTCGCAGCTCATTCGATGTGCCGAGCGGTATCGTTTCACCGCCGCCCGAGGATGAAGTGCCTACCATGAGCTCCAAGGCGGCCAAGATCCTAGGCGTGGGCATCGGCGACTCCCTAGGAAGGTCTAGCAGTAAGCGCAAGAAGAGCTCGAGGGCAGCTGAGGAAGATGACATCGTCATGGTTGGTGCCAACGATGCCGCGGAGTCGAGCCCCGAGAAATCATCGCGCCGGAGGCATAAGGTAAGCCGCCCGCTGCCAGCATATACGTTTTGCGCTCAGCCCACTGACAAGGCATTGCTACAGCAATACCCGCGTGATGACGACGACATTGTCATGGTCGACGCAGCAGACGCCACTCCGCCTCCAGGTCTTCGACGGTCGAATACCAGCGGATCTACCAAGAAGGGTTTTGGAGGCTTATTTGGAGGAATATTATCGACTCCGAAAACTGACACGAGACCTGAGCCTCGCCGACGGAACACACACCACAGCACAGACGTCGAGGATGGGGGTGCAGCAACGGATGTCGACGCTGAGGCACGGAAAGCGGCTCGTCGCCTACGGAGGGCCGAGAAAGAAGCCGGTGACAAGGAGGGAGAGGACTCTCGCCGTGCCAAGGACGAGGCCCGCCGTGAGAAGCGTCGAAAGCAGGAAGAGGAAGAACGAGAGGCGCGGCGTGCTGAGCGACGCGCAGCCAAAGCACGTCAAGAGGAGGAGCGCAAAGCTGCTGAGGAAAAGGAGGCAGCTCGGGAAGAGCGCAGGAGGCAGAAACGGCACGAGCGTCAACAGGAGCGGGAAGGTGCTGCGGCCAACGGCGAGACCGCTGTCGAGGACGACGAAGCCAGGCGTGCTGCACGGCGCGAAAGACGCAAAGCTCGTGCTGTCGAGAGCGACCGTGAGCATGAGCGACGGCACCCCGATGACGACGAAGAGCGCCGTCGGCGCCGAGCTGAGCGGCGCGCTGCTCGCGACCCGGCAGAGGGCAAATCATCGGCACGGCGGCGTCCCGAACGTGCAGATGATGACTTCGCCCGTCCCTCCAAGATTTCGCGTCGGCACACCGATGGCTTGGATAAGCTGTCCCGGAAGGCCGAACCGAATGCAACCCCGTGGCCGTACTCAGGGACGTCCAGCTGGGTCAAGGACCACAGTGATGCAGGTCCGCCGCCCGAAGATACGGAGATGCCCAACGAAGCCATGGACGACATGGATGACGCCGCCCGCCACGCACGAAGGCGGCGGAGAAAGTATGGCGATGGGGTGGTCGACATAGAAGTCGGCGACGAGGACGGTGAGCGCAGGCGCAGGAAGAGAAGGGAAGAGAGAGCAGGGGGAAGTGATGGCAGCGGAGAGAGGAAGAGGCATAGCTATGTCGGGGACGCGTATGCCACCGCGACGCCCAGGAGCAGCGCGAGCAGCTGGTGGAAGAAGCTGAAGGGCAACTGAAGTGACGAGCTTATGATGGGAATGGGGTTAGGATATGACTCGATGGGCACGAAAGGGACGAAATGGAATGATGGATGTAACGATCTTGGATGGGCTTGACATGGAGCGGGCACACTGAACCGATCAAGCGAGCGAGCACATTGGAAATCTGGTAGCATTTTGCCCTTCGAATACCCCCACCTTTTTTGGAGCATTTGGGTAGTTTGTCTGGAATAAGATCTGTGCCTTCTGATAAATCTGCTGGGTCCGAAGTCACTCGCAACGCTTGTGAAGAAATTGTCTGACTTCTAATGCCAGCACCTAGCCACGGCCTTTTAGGTCGACACAGTCAACACTGGCAGACCTGTGCCTGTAAGTTTGAAGCCAAGTACAGCCTTGCCACAATGCGTATTCAGAAGAGAATCTGCAAGCGGATATGCAGGCCATCGACCTGTTTTGGTCCCCTGAGACTCGCTCGACATGGGAATATGTTCTGATAATGCCCGTAGCAGGCTCGAGTGAGATACGAAAGTGGGGTGTGCCACATATTAGCATCTAGGATGTTCTGTCCTCGGATGGAAAGGGGAGGGGGGAGGGCTGATACCAGGCGCATAAGGTATGGCATATAACCAACAGATCTGACTTCTCGGCGGTCTTATTCCTCAACGGGAGCCTGGGTGATAGTACTCAGGATAGCAGCCTGAGTAGCCAAGCAGCCACTTCCCAATGAAGACCCCACCCACGTAATTCAGAAGCAAGCCTAAAACTCTAGAGACGCCGTCGGGCCCGGGCAGAGCCATCACCACGCCGCCACGGTGCATGAACGACAAGGCCTGGAAGAGGCTCTGCTTCACGCCGGCCCTGCGGCAGTCATCTCGGCAACCCCAGACGTTACCTGTCCGAAGACAAGGCAAGCACCAGTCAGCCAGAGAGCGGTCCAGTATGCCCCCAAACGTGGGAGAAGAAGAAGAAGAAGCAAAAGTAGAAATCAGCATGTTACTCACGAAAATAAGCCTCATCCGTGTCCCGGGAGGCCGGATCTAGCACGAACTCCACGACCAGGTCCTCCTCCGCGCTCGCATTACAGAAGGTGTGGGCCGCGCGACGGGGAATGACAACGACCTCCCCAGCCCCGGCCAGCCGCTCCATCCTGCCGCGCCCGCCGCCCAGGGTGAACTTGGCCGTCCCGCTCAGAACGTGGAAGGTCTCGTCCTGCCAGAAGTGGCGGTGCGGCGGCGGCGCGAGCGACGAGTTGGCGCCCCGGTGAGGCAGCCCCAGCCGTGCGGCCTCCTGGGCCGAGGCCGCGGGCGGCAGGCGGTTGGTCACGAGGTAGCGGTCGGCCGGCGGCTTGAGCTCTGCTGCAGAGCGGCCGCCGTCGAGGGTTATTCTGTCCAGGTGCGAGGTGGTGGTCCTGGGGACGCGGCGTGCTAGGAAGGAGAGCATGGTCGCTGGTGGTGAGATGTTGGTTGGATGTGTGACATCACAGCGGGACAGCTTCGATACGGTGGTTTTTTTTTTTTTTTGTTGATTCTCGGGGGGAGGGGGGGTGAGAGTTTGATGTCGTGATTTGAGAGGAGAATTACGTTTTGGATGGCGATTTAGGAATGAGTTTTGGAATGTCTCCGCCACCAAGTAAGGACCCCAAGCCAGGAGAAGGGAAGTAGGTGTTGGGTGTGGAGCTGCTCCAACTCCACCTCCCACTTACACAGTTTGGCCAACTTCAAACGCAGTCAGCCACATGCCCGATATCAATGGCTGTTCGGCGCATAAAGACGATAGCAATTTTTAATTTACAAAAGCGAGAATGTTTCTCATGAATGTGTTTTTAATTATGCGTCTAGTATAGTGGAGGCGAGTTGTCGGGTGTGTTTACAAACGTTTGAGGCTCATGGGCACGCAACAGTCACCAACAGGCTTGAGCATGGATTGCCAAGGCAGTCACTGCGAAGAGCTGATTGAGTTGCGAAACCGAGAGACACTTCCAGGAGTTGTGTGATTCTGGTCAGAACCGCTGGACTGACTGCCTGACTGACCGACTCACTTGTGAGTTGTGAGGATGGAGAGCTCGTGATATCACTGTGCGGCAGGTTAAGCCAAGAGGAAAAGTTTGAGCTTGCTACGCAGACTGTCGTGACTCTTTCGTGCCATTTCGAAAACGCGAGACCTTCATTGGTCTGGAGGGAAGCTTGGGGCCCAAGATGTTGCTGCAGACTTCACTCCCGTTTCTTTGTTGTCGTCTCCAGGCACAGTTTCACCTTCAGCAAGCAGCCTACCGAGGGCAGGCAGCTAGGACAGCCCACCGCCAACCGACCTCAGTCTGGACCACATCAGACCCTGGAAACCCCTGCAATCCCACATTGGTGACGGTAGAGTAGTGGTGAACTCACCTCCCTCCCACTTGAGATAATTCCATCTGGAGCTGCAAAGGGGTCAGGAGGAGACCCGGGTTCAAACCCCGGCCGTCGCATCCTTTTTTGGCATCAGATGGGTCCCAACTCGACGACATCATGGGCATCCAGGGAATGAGGCAGTATTAAGCCTGTCTGTCAGCATCGGCTACCGTTTGTTCCTCCACCATGAACCGTCACGCGCACCGGAGGTGATAGGAAGTCAAACAAGAGCAAAAAGCACAACGGTAAGCGCAGAGAACTTGGTCCAAAGTGATATCATTGATGTCGTAGGCATGTATGTCAGAGGCTGGATGGAGAGGAGTGAAAATGCAAGAGGAGAACCATGATCAACCCTGGCCTGATACATCCCTCCCAATCAAGCTCCCCACGACTATCAGCAGAAGTTGTTCTTTTAGTGTGCCTGCCATTTCCAAAGAGAGGCCCCCCTTGAAGGATACAAAGCCCGGGTCAACGCCTCCAGATCCCACAGCTCGTCAACTGTCGTCACCAGCGCGACCCCTTAGAACTCGACAACATTGACAACGGTCTCGCTGACGTATCCCACTGCGCCGTCGCCCCAGATGCCGACGACGGCCATGAGGAAGCCCAGGCCCGCCGTGGCGGCGGAGACGACCTGCTTCTTCAGGAACGCCTCGACCTCGCCGCGGACCTCCTCGCCGTTGACGTCGGCCGCCGCCGCGGTGTCGTCCTCGATGCTCCTGTCGCTGGCCGAGTCGAGCGTGGCCTCGCTGTGTACGTCGGATCCGATCACGTCGTAGCTAGCCTCCATGCGGCGGGTGGCCGACCGGTCCTTGCGGGCAGCAGATGACTGCCTGTGCGACGAGGACACGGGCGCGTGGGGGTGGGCGAAGAGGTACGGGGCGACAAAGTCGGAAACGCTGAGGCGGGAGATGACAACGAGGGCCGAGGTGTACAGAAGGTAGGGGTGGCGGGCGGATCGGGGGGACAGGGCGAAGGCGAGGAAGAAGGCGGTGCTCGAGATGCCGGCGAGGGTGCGCAGGTGCGTCCTCGCGGTTGTCGTGAGCGACCGGAAGGCCCTGGCGGCGGTGCTGGCGGAAGGCAGGGTGAGGAGTGTTGGGACGGTGAGAGTTGACAGAGTGTAGGAAAGGCCCTGGATGGACGCATAGTCAGCGGAGGTTGGTCTCTGAGTGATGGGGTTGAGGACAGCGCAATGGAGTGGTGAAGTCATCAACACAGGGACAACTCAACAGCCCAAATGCGGGGCTGTCAAGCTGCCAGGCCGTACGACGATGGCAAATTGACAAGAGGATGGACTCACCGTCAGCAATCCGAGAGACACGGTGCCTACGAACTTGAGAGTAGAAACTCCCCGCGAAGCCATAATGATGGGACGATATGCCTTGGTGTTTAGAGCATCTGGTTGCGAGATGGTTAGAAGAAAAGACACAGGCTCGTCCACTGCGGTCACAACCGAGGCGGCTAGATGGTAGTCTCACCCACCCGTCCGAGGGGTCAAATCACCTCCAGCTATGACATGATTGGTCGCCTATGATAAGCGCGGAACAGTCGAGAAGTAGACGTCATTCCGCCCGCGGCTGGCCCGCTGATGAGCTCCCAAGGATGGCCCGTGCTGCAGTGATACTGACCGTGCACAACAGGGATCTGAGCTGGGCAGAGAAGCCCCCCCAGGAGCTACATGGAGACAACAGATCAGGAGGTGATTGTGAGTGTCATGTGCTATATATGTACACATGGCAAAGGCATGTCCTCCTATAATTTATTGTCCTTGAACTTCTTTCTCCATCTCCTGTTTACTCCTCAGTGTCCCAAACTAAGAAGCACGATCTGGCTTGTTGGATTTACCTCGGGTCTTGTTCACTTCTCATCGACCTTCTTCTCTTCCACACTGCCCTTCTCGTCGGGGCTGACAAGCTCAACAACCCCTCCTTCTCCAGAATCATCTAAGGAATTCAGTCTGTTCTTGCTCTCACGCCAGACAAGTAGGCGAATAATGATTACGGCGATGATAGCCGCAAATACAAAGCCAAACGTTGCTGGGAATCCATAGCCTGCGCATCCGGGTCAGCCCTCACTTCCGTCAAGCACTTCACTAATTCATCTAGCATTGCAGAGTTGTAAGGACTTACGAAAGGTGGGGGCCATGGTTTGCGGAAAAATCACAATTGGGAGCCATGCATCGAAGGCATACTGCATGCCGTTCATGCTACTAATAACCAGAGCACGCTCTTCGTTGTCTCCGGCACACACTTCGTTTGCCCATGCATAACTATCCTTCCAGTCAGTACGTATCACGACACTAAATCACATCTTTTAATGAACTCACAATACTGCCGTCATCAGGTGCACACTACTAGTTAGAAATGCAAACTCCTTCAACGGGACACTGCGGGGCCACACTGCGAGGATTCCATTCGGTATCAGACCGAGTAGCTAGCCACAATATTAGCAGAATAAATCTCAGGCTAGGATGTACCTACTCACCAGCGGACCCAAAATCAAGGCGAATCTGCTGCCTGTGTAGTCAGACAGAAACCCCCACAGGATGATGCATGCCGCGCTAATCAGCTTGGATCCGGTCGGGATGACATTTCGATCCACGACGGAGAAGTGTTCCGACTTGAGCCAGATGCCAAAGTATCCTCCAGCCTGGCACGACTCGCCGTACAGCTGTACCAGCTATTTAGCCTTATCCACGGCCACACGGGCTCAAATAGTGCTGATGGCACTTACCACATAGCCAGGAACAAAAGCATACCATCTCCATTTAGACAGGACGCGCTTGAACGTCTGGAGATCTACGCCCTTGGGAGGTGCTTTCCCGGCTTTCTGGACGCGTGAAATCGCCAGTTCGCATTCTGCGGGTGTCAGGAATCTCGCTTTGGTCGTATATGGGGTGTCGGGGAGAACAAAGTAAGTTGCAATTCCAACAGGTACGGTCATGCACTATATGCATTTCTGTCAGCGGACATCATCACCCTCAGAGTGTGCGATGAACAGACGGCAACGACAACTTACTCCGCAGATGATGTAGAGCCACCTCCATCCAGCCAGGCCATGGCGCCCATTCAAACTCTCGTAGACAGCAGCTTGCAAGTACCCACCAAAGGCAGATCCCAGAGGAGCTGTCACGTGGAACAAGGCAACTCGTTTGGCCAGTTCAGTCTTCGTGTACCAGCTTCCAAGCACATATAGGAGGACTGGAAAGAAGGAGCTCTCAAAGAGCCCGACAAGGAACCTGAATGCGTATAGCTCGCCGACGTTGTGCATCCCCGCTTGTGCAAAAGTCCACACGCCCTGTAATTATGGCAGAAGTCAGCAATCCTGCGCCCACTCATTGAACAGCTGCCTTTACTATCAAAAAAAAAAAAAAAGTGGAACAGAGAAAACGGAGAGGGCATACCCATCCAACCTCCATGATAACAAGCCAGATGCTAGGCCGGATCTTCTGGACGATAAGCGTGCTGGGCACCTGCATGATCGCGTAGGCGCAGGTGTACGCCGTCTGGGCGTACGTGTACTCGTTGCCGTACATGGCCAGGTCCTCCTGCATCCCCGAGACGTACGCGTTGGCCAGGTTGCCCTGGTCGAGGTACTTCATGAAGAAGCCGAGGCAGCCGATGGTGAGGATCGACCAGTCCAGCTTGCGCAGGAGCTTGCGCTCCTCGGGCGTCTTGAGGTGCGTGTCCGTGTCCCAGATGAAGGAGCGGAACGACCGCGAGGGCGTCTTCTTCTCCTGCGGCTCGGTGTCGGCCATGGCTCAAGTGCGGGATCGAACGTTGGACGACAGCTGGAGGCGGGCGGGTGGCCGGGCGGCGGCGTCGGCTTGTTGAGACCAGACTCTGCGAGCAGGGCCTTTGTTCTTGTTTTATTTTACACACAATCGTTGCTCCTGGTGTAATCTGCGCGTCCTTTTATTCATCAAGATAAGCCTCGGCATACGCCGTGTGGTGAAGGGCCTCCAAGCCGCCGGAATGGCCATCAGATGTCCGCGGCAGACGATCATCGCGGGGGTGAGCTCCAGAACGAGACAAGCCGGCCCGCGAGCCTGCATGCGCCAGTCCCTCTTATCAGCCTCCTCATTCTCTGCGCTCAGTGAAGCGGAACGGACGATGCAACATCGCTGCCGGCACATGGGCCAATCGAATTTCATGCCAGAACGCCGTTGGGGGGTTGTCAGCGTCGGGGCTGTACAAGACGCAAAGCGTTGAGGTGATGGCGAGCTCGCCCTAGTACAGTACAGGCACGGTATGTCACCACAGCTGGTTGGCGCATGTCTCTCCTCGCAGCACAGTGTATCGTGAATGCATGGGAGTAAGGCATTGCTAATATCACGTCAAATTCGGACCTTTCACAAGAATGCGGATTCGGGCCAAGGCCGTCTTGGCTTGGAGCTACGGGGGAACGACATCCACATAGTCTGGTTGATCTACGACACACCCACGTGCCCATAAGCTACGAAAAACGCTTCAATACGGCATCGGAGGCAGGAAATCCTATTACCAGACATCTGAATACCGGGCTCTTCTGGGCTTTAAGCCGTGTAATATCTCTAGGCTATTGTTGGAAACTGTCCTGCCTTGGTTTGGCTACACAGAGCATCCTGTCTTGGCAATTCTGAATCCATCGCTCGATCTGCGATCGGTTAATATCAGACCTCTGTCCCAAACGATGGTAGATCTTGTTTCTGTCTTTCGGGCGGACATAAGCAGTTCCTCTTTGCGCAAAGCCCAACTGAGACATTCTACAGTACCCCCACTCTCAATATTCTAACAGAAGACCAGTCCTCCGATCGAGATAGACCATCGTGTCTATGTGCAGAACCGATTCCCACAGACGCGACATGTTGCCGCTGACAAAACAAGGCCAGGCCGGTTCGCAAGTGAAGAAGATAGTCTGGTCCTCCTCTCCGTAACTGACTGCCCTCTGTAAGTCGTGATAATCTGTATCGGGGACTGCTAGAAGTCTGTTCGGCCCCCCCAGATAATGTCCGTGGTGAGTAGGATTGCTGAAAAAGTCGAGATCAAGCTCGGAACGGTCGACAGTCCGCGGGAGGAGAAATATTTGCCCAAATTGGAGGGCCCATCTTGGAAACTGAAGCAGGTGGCGGAGCCTGTCTTTCCAATGATTGTAATCGATGAAATTCCGCGGATCAGCTTCGTATCCCTTTTTGAAATCGCTTGTCTCAAAATGAGGAGCCGCAATATTCAAGCCGAGCTTCTTCTGAACGAGCTTGTTCCTCCAATAGTCCTCGCAATCCACGGCCTGGGTAGCAGCAGGTGCGGTGAGGCCGTCAAGCCACACAAAATGGAAGGTGACTTCTTTCCAGGCCGGCCTATCCAAATATTTAGAGTGTCTCAGAGATGCATGGAAGTCATCGCTGACCACTTCCATGCATGCGTCGTCGCCCGGCCACCGAGGGGACCCCGTAATATGTGAACCATCATTGATATTTGTCAGATGGCTGGCTTGCTGCGTGACGAGATGAGAGGTCCCACCGCAGCTGTCATCCGTTTCCATCATAATATACATACTGCCATCTTGTTGGTCTATTGGGTCAAACACCAGCCCACCACGGATCCGGGAGAGCCCTAGCTGCTGCCCGCTGGCTAGGAGACGCTCACGGAAGGACTTGATAAATGAAGCGACGGCCAGACTCTGCAACGCAGTATGACACGGCGACGAGGTGCATGTATCAAAGCACCAAGCTCCGTGCCTGTTGCAGTAATTATCTGGGATGCCGCAGCCAGCCCACCGGATGCCAAGTCGTTCCAGCGGTGGTAACACAAGCAGCTCGTCGATCTCTGGATGCTCCGCTGTCACCACATCATAGTTGCCCGGTCCAGCGTAGGAACTGGCCTCTTCTGGGACCAGCCCGCCAACGTGTAGACTCAAGTGCTGAATCTGCATGTGCGATTTGATGAACATCGCCATCTCGCGCCACATCTGAATAGTCGGCTCGCGGATCCTCGAACGCTGAACGCTACCCTGGCCAAGATGTCTGAATTCCTAATGCATGACATGAAGCTCGATATCCTTGATCTCCTTGAGTGCGTCCGGAGAGCGATCCTGGAAAAAGCAATACGCCGCATGGGCCGCACTGATTTCCCGCGCCGCGTTGTAGTCGTGGAGCTGGTTGCACGTGCAGAAGACGAAACAGTTCTCCTTGTAAAAGATGGGCTCTGCCTCCTCGCGGATGAGGCGGCAGGCGCCCAAGATGCTGAGATGAGGCCTCGGGTGGTATGAGTCTCGGAATTTGGCCGGCAGCTGTATCGACAAACTACGCATGGCGTACTCGAACCAGTCGTCGTGGCACCGGCGAGGACTGAAGTAAGTGCCCACGTCTGCCTCCTCGCCGTTGTCGTCATCGCCCAGGACGCCGTAGTACTCGACATGCCTCTCGTTGAACCCCGATACTCTCTTTGTTGCCCTCCGCTTCCTTTTAGCCCCTCGCTGGGCTACGAGGAGCCGACAATTTGTGAAGGAGACGTATACTTTGGTTGTGACTAGTAAGTCGCGCCAAATAATGCAGCGAAGCTCTGAGGGCAGGCAAATTAGGCAGGAGCCTTTTTGGTCAGCGTAGTAGAGGTTCCTAGGATCCGCAGTGGGATCGTCAGTGGGATCATCCATGGAATCATCAGTAGGAGGCAGGGAGGTCGGTCCAGTGGAGTGGCCAGAAGCAGGGCTGCTGGGATTGCCTCGAGGCGTGCCGGTAGCTGTGCCGTCGCCATGGAAGTCAGTGTTCCGGGTTGGTATGATATCAATTGATTTGGCTATTTGTAATAGCAAGGGGTGATGTTTGTCATTCGGATTTGGGTCCATTTCAAGCTGGATATCGCGGAAAGACTTGCTGTAATAAATTGAATCAATTCGGGCGTCTATGTCTCCTGAGGCGAAGAGTAGTGAACGAATAGCCCCGATGTTGTGCGTGAGGTCACTTGTGTGAGCCCCAGATGGGACGGGCCAACTGTTCCTAGGCAAGCGCGACCTAGGGTAGATACAATAACACGGAAGTCATGCCTCCATGACTGCCTTTTGAGTAGCAACGTCGCGGTTGGGCAGCTGTAACCGAGATCCGGCCAAAACACCCTTGCATGGGTTATTTCTCTGCCGGCACAAATCGAGTCCATAAGCTTCAAAAGCGTTAGGTGCGCGTCGGTGCACGGCTCGAGTTCTCATGAACGGTCCAATCTGACCTGCCCATGTTCAAGCGGGTTGAGTCGTTTTGAACTGTATCAAAAGGGAGGAATCATAGCATGCCCGTTGCGAACGGTTGGTGAGCACTGGTCGCGATTTGCTCCTTCTGAGCTGGATGTGTAACGCTTGCCGACTCTGTAAATCGGTGGTATACTTAGGTACAGAACGGCATGGTAAGAGGCAATGGCACCCAGGTACTGACGAGATTGATCGACGTTGATCAGCCTATGTCTGTACGTCCGTATCGCCGGCCGGCATCACTACGCCAACAATGTGGGCGGACTAGTCAGGGTATCATTGTTGTTTGCACACGGTGAATTGATCAAAGCTATCCTCAATTGGCCCAAAAGCCTTGCTCAGCCTTCAATCTTGATTCCAAGTATTCCGGGAAAATGCTCTGAGCAAGGTTAGATGTGGACTATCTAACTTGGGCGGTATCCTCCGGACTTTCCACTGTAGCTTACATAGAAATCGGACAAGGGCCTCGTTGAGCGCATGCGGCTCAAACTATCTGGTTCCCTTTGTTCTCCCGGTTCCTCTCTGCCTCCCCAATGCGCTTCACCTCAGCCGCGTCCGCCAGATCTTCGTCACTCAGCCCCATGCCCATCCTCTCTCTGCGGTGAATAGCCTGCTCGATGGTCTCCTCGCCCGCAATCTCCCGTACGTCCGCGTCGTGCTCGACCTCAAACTTGCGGCGCAGGTGCTCGGGTCCGAGGAACGTCAGGAGGATCACATAGGCGTACACACAGCCCATGAAAATGCAGATGACCTTGCCGTAACCGTAGCGTTTTACGTCGTCCTTTGGCGGGAGGGGAAACCGCTCGCCGATGGTGGCCTCGATGGTCGAGCTTGCAGAGCTGACAAGGTTTCCGAGCTGGTACGAGGTTCCCACCACGAAGGTCCTGAACGCGCCCGGAGACAGCTCCATTAGGTGAATCGGGATGACGCCCCACGCACCCTGCACGCAGAACTGCTCGAAGAACGCCGCCGCAATGACCCGCTGGTTCTCAACGAAGCTGTACGGATATAGAAGCGCTCCACCAACAACACAGATCACAATGATGCTGAGTCGTCTACCAAATGACTGGGACAAGAAACCAACGACGGTGCCGCCAGTCATTGCTCCGAGGTTGGCGACCACTTGTGTTACCGTCACCTCATTCTCGTTAAACTCGAACTGGTTCTTGAGCATAGTTGGGTAGAGGTCCTGGCTGCCATGACTCATGAAGTTAAACCCAGCCATGAGTAAAACAAGGTACGTAAGGAGCAACCAGTGTCTCCGGAGAGCGACTTTGCCCTCCTGTATGAAAGTCTTGGAGACGCTGCTCCCGCTGGCCTGCGCAGTGCGACGCACAGACTCTCGCTGCTGGTGCACGTTCGTCTCGGGCAGCAAGAGGCGGAAGATTATAATCAGGACCGGCGGGCATGCGCCAAACCAGTACAAGGGTCTCCAGGAGTGTGGGGTGGTGTTGACTAGACCCCGTGCGAAGGCGGTGGCGAGGAGATAGCCGAACGCGTAGCCTTGCTGCAAGATACCGGACATCAAGCCACGAGTCTCCTCGGGAAGGTCTTCCAGTGCCGTAGCTGCAGCATTGCCGTACAGACCGCCCATGGCTATACCAAACAAGGCCCTACAAGCGAGGAACTGGTTGTAGGTCTTACAGAAGCCGGTGCCCTAAGCCTCGATGTTAGCACGGCCACTATCCCCGCTGTCGTCATTCTCATTGATGGAGTACAGGCCCTAGAACCGTGCAGCCGACTGTTGTATTTTGAAGGATACTGGTAGGATAATAAACCACTCGGCTGGGTCATCCGGGAATGTTGGGCAGCCAAGGCTGGGGGCGTACCTTGGCATTGGCAGATTAAGCTTCGCCAAGTTTATCGGTCCACACCCCAAGAAATGTACCGGAGCTTCCCTAGAAAGCTTATTTCGAGGGAAGAGAAGACGAGAAGAAACTCACCAGTTCAAGGATGATGAACAAGACGTTATTCACGATGAAAGGCCACTTGCGACCATAACGATCTGCCGCGATACCAAAGAGAATTGAACCAACGGATCGAAACATCAGCACCAGGGTGATGCCCCAGGTTATCTCAGTGTTGGTTTTACTGCTCGAAGTTAATTCTTCAGAACCTCGACAGCCTTGCGAGAAAGTTTGAAATGAGTCAGCGCAGGGGATGGTCGCATGTATGATGCGCCGAAGCGGATGTCTTCTGAATAGTGAAGTTTCTCCAAGGGAAGAAATGAAGCCCAGGCGTGATGAGAGACATGCAAAACAGACTGCTGGTGATGGACATAGTAAGTGGTACGAGTTTCGTAAGGGGACTTACTCGAATGTCTCGGCGAGGTCACTGACAGTAAGCGAGACAGTGAAGAAATCGAAAGCATCCCAGGTCTGTACGAGGCTAGTCAGCGTTCGTGTCTAATTACGGGCAAACGCGAATCAGAGAGTGAATCAGTCCAGATCCTCTCGTACCCAAGCGGAGAAGGCGACCAGGAAAAATGCCCAGTGGTGGCCGTTGAGCATCCTGAGGAGAGAAAACGGGTTGGGCAGCTTAGACATCGGCGGCTTCAGGCTGCTGAAGCGGGATGCGATATACTGGCCAGCCGACATGCCGTGGTGAGGAGGCTCGTCGCCCAAGTGGTCCTCGACCGGGCCTGGCCGAGTATCGGCAGGTCCATGATCGGTGGTAGGCTTCTCGTTGTCCGACATGTTGGGCAGAACAGATTGATGACGGGCTGTATTTCTTGACCAAGTGGCATTCGTATCGGTCTCCCAACAGGCCAGGCAGTGAGGAGGGAGGACTCGGGATGGCCATTCTCAGCAAGGTAACTGGACACCAGAGCCTGGTATATAAACCCGACACACTGGGATTCACTTCCATCTACGGCTGACTGAGATTGGATGGCGTGCGGGGTTGCACACCAGAGACTGGGGCGACAGCCGAACTGGTCTAATGATGCAGTCCCGCTCAGAAGGATTAATCGTGTGCCGCATCGGCCACGACTTAGTTGGTTTCGGCTAAGCAAAGCGAATGGCGTTGAGGCGTGGGAGCGGAAAGCTTACAGGGATTTCGAGTCATCTTTCTTTGTGCTACTGTGGGCGGTACAGAGCTGGTCGAATTCACTGGAGAATCAGGAGGACTGGTCCAGTCGTTTGCGTGGAAGTTTCAATCCTGTATGGCCCCCGTCTAAGCCTCGACAGACGTATCTAGAGTTTCTCTGATCAATTCCGTCCTGACTTGCGGTTTAGACGCCAGCCAGCCGCTCTGCCCAAAGCGGGTACTCGAACATGGGTGGCAGGTCTTGCCGGCCATCTTTCTCCCGACTTCCATTCTGAAGTCCAGTATTGGCAAGCTGTCCTGATAAATACAATTACGGCGGCTGCCTGCTTCAAGAACGGCCGGTGACGCCTTCGTATTCCACCCCACACCGAAGTGTCAAGGTCTGCTTGTCCCCGCTGTGAGGCTGGCATGCAGTGTAGACGAAGGGGAATGGCAAGATTCGATTTGTCAGGGCGATGGCGGTCCGGTCAGGGGGGCATGGTGTTGAGTGCCGGCTTGGCCAATCCTTGGGTCCCCCCACACGCGAGACCCCAGACACTCCCCGCAAACGCCTCTCACGCGGGCCAAGCCTCAACGGGGCGGATGATAAAAACCGGCGGGCCTCAATGGCTGGCCTCGATATGAGTGCCACTCCATTGTTGCCGGTCTTCTATAAAAAAAAGATCTGTCCGGACGAGTGAGTGACTCTTCGCGTTCCGTTGTTGAATATTTCTGGAAAGATAGCCGTGCCTTCGTGTAACGTAGGCTATCTCTTCTTGTTCGACAGTGGCCGAGAGCGGGCCGAGGAGACAAAGATGGCATCCCAGTTGGCTCGACATGCAGCGCGTTAGCCTGTCTGGTCGGACGGCTGTTGAGCTCAAGAGTAGGAGACTCGAGGTTGCTCTGAGACGAAATTGCATGGGCCAGATCGGACTGGGATCTGCCAGGCCAGCAGACTGCCGTCACTGGCACCCCGGTCTTGTTTCCCTGAGCCCTGGCGTGCCAGTGCTAGCTCGCTGTTCGGAGATAAAGAAGCTTCAGGGATGGCTGCAGATGTAACGGACGTACACATTCCCGCAGCGCAGCAGATGCGCGGTTTTGAGGGCGCTAGCTTACAAGCATTGACAATGCGCCAAATCCCGCACCAACAAGTCCCAGCATTTCGTGGTACGGAGCAATTGCTGAAGGGCAAAGCACTGCGCAGTGTAATGGTCATCACTTTGTCGTGAGAGTGACATCGTCTTGGTGGGGCCCCCCGGAACCTTTGTTCCAGCTGTCTGGGCGCGACGTCGCGCCCACCCAAGCCAGCAGACAGCAGAGGAGTCGACCACAGCTGGGCAGAGGGTAATGGGGTGCAAGACAGGCAGAGGGGGACTTGAAAGCATGTCTGCCAGCGTTGCATGTGTTTTGGGTTGGCGCTGCAGGTGCTGAACTAAGACCCGTGCAGTAGGCACTGCCCATGGGAGCAACGGCTTACTCACTGCCGCGACGGTCCAAGGTGGCACCGTCGAGATAAGCTCACAGTTATCCCTTCCGCCGCAACAGATGCCGTGCCTGCTTTCCTTGCCCGGCCTTGGGCCGTTCCCGTTTCAACAGGGCCCAGGCCCAGCAGTACAGGCAGTGATAGGCTGCTGCAATTCTCACTCTGAC
Source organism: Diaporthe vaccinii (assembly GCA_039880775.1). Taxonomy (NCBI): domain Eukaryota; kingdom Fungi; phylum Ascomycota; class Sordariomycetes; order Diaporthales; family Diaporthaceae; genus Diaporthe; species Diaporthe vaccinii. Next base: position 1,016,747 of record JBCEDN010000003.1, read on the forward strand.
GACACGACTTGAGGAATGTGCAGGTACGGAGCAGGGGACCCTTGTTCCTATCTTGCTAACATGCGAGGAACCGCTCAGCCCAATCCACGGATCCACGATATTAGCAACGGCAGGGTACAGTGACAGGTGCACATACACGCATAGGTTGCGTCGTAGCGTGCCATGTTTGTGCCGTAACCATGAATACCGTAACGGTGACAAGGTCAGGAACTTGTATAAGAGAAACAAGGGCCTAGACCTGTGGCCATCCCGAACCTCTCCCCAGCTTGCTGCACTTCCTCCTACTCCCACGCCTACTGTGACAGACTTGGATATTCACTCACAACGAACATGGCACCAGCTGAGCCAAATGCTCTGCCTTTTCAGACCAAGGGACAGGAGCCCCACTTTCCTGAAGAGATCGATGGTTGGAAAGGCTATATCGAGTGGGAGAAATACCCTGAAAAGAAGCAGGAAGCCGAGGCCATTCTCGAGAAATATGACTTTCCCGATGTGAGCAGCAGCCATCTCGCTGATCTCGTTTTCCCAGCTTAAATGGTCGGGGCTGACCTCGAAACACCACACTAGCCTCCTGAATTTCAATTAGACTATGTGCCGCCCAAAAACCCCCTGTTGACAGGCGAGAGGTTCAAGCAATACCACTACGCACTGGGGCCTACAGTCGCGTCCATTCCTGACATCAGCTGGAAATATGTCCTCGAGGAGAAGTCCAAGGACATGATCCACGTCCTCCAGTTCCCCTACAACGGAGAGCCGCCGCGGGACCGCCTTGTTGAGAACCACATCACCTCCAACGCGGATTTCTTCGTCCGCAACCACGGAGGCGTTCCTGAGGTTGACGCCGAGAAGTACTACTTCGATGTCGGCGGCTTCGTCAAAGAGCCCAAGCGCATCACCCTGGCTGACCTGCAGAATGAGGACCTCTTTCCGCGCAAAACAATGACAGTATCTCTCCAATGTTCGGGCACCCGCCGTATTGAGCAAATCCACGAGTACCCCGGCGATGGCGATGAACTGATCAACGCTCCCTGGGGCGAGGGTGCAATCGGGACCGCCACCTGGACCGGTGTCTCACTCAAGAAGGTGCTTAAATACTGCGGCGGACTGACCCCGGAGGCCAAGTCTGGCCACCTCGAGTTCTTCGGCGCAGACACCTACTTCAAAAAGGGCAAAGTTATGAACTACAGAGTCAGCGTGCCCTGGCGCAAGGTTAAGGTCAACGAAGTTCTTCTCGCCTGGGAGATGAACGGGCAGCCGCTGCCGCGAATCCACGGCTACCCCCTGCGGGCCGTCGTGTGCGGCTATATTGGCGCCCGGAGCTGCAAGTGGTTGTATCGCATCGATGCCATCTCCGAGCCGTCGCTCGCGCCCGTCCAGAGGAAGGAATACCTATACTACACAACCCAGGTGGGCAAGCAGAACTCGATGTACTCGAACGGCTTCAGCATCCAGGACATGCCGGTGAGCAGCGCTATTATGTCGCCCGTGGACAAGGCCCAGATTGTGCACGACGGCAAGATCAAGCTCAGGGGCTGGGCTTACAGCGGGGGCGGCCGCTGGCCTGTTCGCGTCGAGGTCAGCGGGGACGGCGGTAGTATCTGGTACGAGGTGCCCTACGACAAATTGAGCAAGAAGTACTTCCATGCATGGAGGATATGGGAGATTGAGATGCCGGTGGACGCAGAGGGCTGGCTAGAGTTCTGCGTCAGGACGTGGGACAACGGTAAGCACCATTCTTGTCCTTTCACGGTTTCCCCTCTGCCATGTTTTACTTCGGGATCCGTAGCCGGTGATTAACAGTCAATAGCGCTGAACACGCAACCAACATTTGTTAGATCAGCCTGGTGAGTACTCCCAACATATATGGCTTATGTCCTATCTCGTCGTTCAACGTCGCTGGTCATAATCTTGCTGACAACTCTCCCAGGAATTGGGATCTCCATGTGACATCCTCATGCCACCGCATCAAGGTTTACAGCATCAACCGGACGCGGCCCACGACTGCGGCGAGGCTCAAGAAGCTGGAGGAGAAGGGCCTGTCTATCACCCCTATCACGAAGCCGCTGGAGTTCGACCTCGAGTCTGAGGAGGAATGGCGCGCCAACATGGTCGCGCGCGATGGCAGAGACCCGGAGGAGTAGTATATGGTTATCTTCTACCGCTTCAAGCCTGTGGTGCTCTTGGCCGAATGGTTTTTTTGTTTTTTTTGGCGTGTCCAGGAGCGAATATTACTGCTCGCTATGACCACATTGTCCCCTATCCCAGTATGTGCTGAAGACTGTGAAGTCGCCGAAGTTGATACTCATCAATTCATCCTATTGAGGGTGGTCATAATCATTCTGTCGGATAGATCATTGGATCCGCTTTGTCTGCGCCTGGCTGTTGCCTGGCGATACTGATTGGTCTGAGACTTGCTGAAGTGTCATTCGCCAGCTCCCTAAACTCGATATACTCCGCGTAACTGATGGATCAGTAAGTCGTGTTGTAGAAATATAATTATACAGCTAGTTCCTCCGGATAGAATGTTGACACCCTGTAGCGCGCTATCCAACAGCTGACTTTCCCATGTCGTTTTATCCCGCAGCACATCAGCCTATATCAGATCACCCCGTTATACTTTATCCCATTGCAGATTACACTAGTATATCCTACAACATGTTGTCCTATTGTGGAATGCCCATATATCCTTGCAGAAGGATGTCTCTTCTGACAACCCAATGTTTAAAGGGCATGCGAATTGCATTCCTCGCGAATGGTGTGCCTCACAGCAGAGGAAGGAAAACGATGACCATGACCGGCAATATACCATGCTTCGGATGGATCGACTTTCAACTTCTAGGAAGCCCGGTGATTGGAGGGGGGCCACCTTGCAACTGCAGTCTCCGATCCATGTGGCTGCCCAGGTGACTGAGGCCCCGCTACATGACCTCTGGGCCTTCTTCTGCAGCACCCATAGGCCCTTTGAATGCTCTTCTTCGTCCTTAGGGAGATCGCGCTTGAGCCAGCTGGTATATCTCTAAACCCTCTCGTGACAGAAAGCGTCAGACAGAAGTTCACTTCAGCTAAATATTTGAAGGCTGTGTTCAATCACACGCTGCCCACTTTTTACTTCTGCCTCTGACCAGAGATGATTCTGTGCTGCTGGATACCCATTTGTGCCACACAAACAGAGCATAATGGCAGAGTGTAGGATGTTACAGCAGCTTTAAAGAGGGTCACCAATGCAAGCTGAACCACAGTCCGGCTGAGAGTTTTCAGAATAGGGCGAATTTGGTTATCACTTGTGTGATACAAGGTAGTGTTGTGTTTGTAGGTAGGCTGCTTCGAACTGATTTGTTGCTTTCCCCTGGACATAAAGCCTGCGGCACTTGGAACTAACCATTCCCTAAGCCAGCTACCGCTTCTCAGCCTCACGAAGCATGTCGTCCTCTGTCATCACATTCTCTGTAGGCGTGGACTTCTTCTTGTTGATGCCGGACACCTTGCTGCCCATCCAGTCCATCGCTTTGGCTGCCTTGCTCTTCTGCTCAACCTCCTTCTCCATTTCGTCAGCTTCCTCTTCAGCGGACTTGCCCTCCGCTACCTTCCTCTCGCGCTCTTCCTTGTCTTCTTTCTCCTGACGCTTCAATTTCTTCATCTGGTTTTCAACGACCTCGCCATCGATGTCCTCAAGATCTAGCTTCTGCAGGATCGAGCCGACCAGGAAGCGGTACTGCGTGTGCCCGTCCACAAGGTCGGAGACGTCGATGTTCTCGATTCCCTGGACCTCGGCAATCGCCTGCAGGCCGGCAATACCATACTGAAAGCTATTTGCGCGGTACAGGAAGGCTAGCAAGTAGTCCTTGGTGGAAAAGACGTTGATCACGCGACCTGCGACGACAGAGCGAATCTTCCGCCATGCAATGGGGTCAGACGGCGCGGCTGCGCCAATGAGACAGACTGATTCCACCAAACCGAAGGCTTTGCGATTCGCAAGTTCAGCAAGACAAGTGTAGATGACCCTGGCGCCTAGCGAGTACCCTATCAACGTCACGGGGCGCTCGCCCTGTACTTTGTTGATGAGCGCATCGGCGAGGACCTTGCCTGCTTTCTCACTCCTTGAAACGGCGACGCTGAAAGGGTTGTCGATGACACGCGAGGCTTTGGCGAGGGCATAGGGTAAAGTGAGAGCTGACGCAAGAGTAGCGAAAATGGTGCGGCTGAGTATCTCCTTCTTGGCGAAACCCCAGGCGTAGCTCTTGATGTATGTGTTCAGAGCGCAGCCCAGTCGGAGCAATGCATCCAACTCCCATCTGAGAGCGAACGCTTCGGTGCTTCGTCCGCTGATGGCCTGCCACGGGAGAACAACCTCGTTCTCCTCCACAAGCCAGCCGGCAATGCCCACAGCGACACGGAGATGTCTTGCGTTCTTTTCGTCCTGCTTGCCTCGCTGAAATAGTGTCGGCTTGTTGATTGGCAGAAAGGCGAAGTCCTCGACTTCTTTGGCATACTCATCAACCATCTTTCCAGTCATCCTGCCACCATAGGCACCGAACAAAATACCAACAAGCGGTGCTGAGCCAGCGAGAGCCCCGAGATATCCAGCGGTGGCTGTGGCGCCGAGGCCTAGACCACCCATGACCGTGCCTACTCCAGCAGCAAGCAGAGGAGCAGCAAGCCCACCTGTCACTCCAATAAGGACAGCTCCCGCAACTGCACCGAGGCCGACTTTCCACTTCCTTGCGGTTGAGCCCGCCTCTGCCTTCTTCTTGGTCTCCTCGTCTGCGTTCATCTGCTGTTTCGCTGCCTCGAGAAGACCTTTTGCCACTGATATCTCATCCTGAGATAGTAGCTCTGCGGACAGCCCCAGTGAGCTTGCCAGCCGAAGCATAAGCACTCTGGATTCCGCGGGGTAGGACTCCAGCCCGAGCAGGATAAGCAGGATCGAGTGCATTATGAGAATGCGCCGGGCATCACTGAGTGAAACGAGTGGAGTTTCGAGTGGTGGAAAGATGTTCTGCAGGATCTCTCCGGCCGCGTCTGGCTTCTGTTGACTCGAGGGGCGGGACTCGTGGCCCTGATGAGCAGGCTCCTCCCCATCTTCACGCTGGTTGACGGCCTCCCCAATACGCTGCATGACTTTGTCACGCCAGTCGTCGAAATGTGTCAGCGCGGCCTTCTTGAAGTCCTCAGTCTCCGGCCTGGCAAGCTCCTTGGCCCGTTTCTCGAAGGACTTCCTCGCCTTTTCGGCCGCGTCTTTACGCTTTTCTTCATCTGTCTTGGCCTTTGCTGCCTGGTCTGCAGGGTCAATCTCGGTTGCCTCTTCCGCAGCCTCGTCCAGTCCACTCTGTTCTGTGGATCCGGGCTTGATTTCCAGTGCAGCATCGTCGGCAACCTCCAGAGAGCGCCCAATCTTGAGCGGCGTGGCAGTCTCGGATTTGTTAGGGTCGAAGGCATCGACAAGCTGAACTCGCATCACCTCGATTAGGTCTGCAATCAGGAGCAGGAGATTCGCCCTGTCCTCTCGCGTGGGGAGGATGGTGGTGAGCGACTCGCCCTGGTCGTCGTCGGATTTGGGGCTCGACGCCTGCCCCTTTTCGGCGAGGTTCTTGAGCTTGGAAAACATTTTGACTCCTGTCTCGCGGGGGCGACGATGCAGGGTCGTATCAGTAGGTGCAACTCGAAGTTGGACCGTCCTCATGCACTCCCTCGAACAGAACACGCGTCACCTCTCCCCAGTGAGACATGTCGATGTGCACACGTCGCTGGTGGCTTGGTGTGATGTCATGCTTAGCAGGAGCGTTTTGTTAGTAAAAGTACACGAGGGGCGACTTCCACAAATACCCCAGGGTTGGACCCTAGCGCGTCACATATCATACGACGAGAACTCAATTGGCGAACGCGATTGAGGGAGCATCGACCTTTCAACCTTTGGTCATTGTGTGCCAGCCGCTGGATGTTAGTTCAGTTATTCTGATTCCCAATTGATCAATGCTTTTCTTTTCCCCGCGACCATGATTCTTGGAAGTTCCTGGCAGCTAGTTTGGTTCAGATCAGGAACGTGGTGGCTAGAGGACCGACCGCATGTAACGGCACTCTCCAACAGCCGATTGGCCTGCGAGGGTGCGTCATACAGCGTCATGAAATCTTGGATACAATTGCCATCGCTCGACGCAGCCTGGCAATATGAATTGCATATTCACAAATGCAGCTCATGAGATCATGGTTCCCTGTCTGCAACCCTGGTAGGACCCTGTTTTACATGATCGACCTGGGGTAATGCCGCTTGTGATGTCAGTGCCGTGATGTTTGGTGGCACAGAGCTTCGGATGGACTGCAGCAGGATTCGCTGGCGGGTGGACTTTCAAGAGGACGTTGGGAGCATTATAAAGGAGGAACACACCGTCTGGCTCTGAGCAGCGCATGATAAATCTTTTCTGCTATATCCCACATGTAAAGCACAATTTCCATCTGCCAAAATAACTTCTTACTAAATTCACAGCCGCAAGTCAAATCCACTCATCATGGGTCTAGGATCAAAGATCAAGGAGGCACTTCACGGTGACCACCACGACAAGACCACCTCTGACGCAAGGCCGCCAGGAGCCTTCCCCCAAGATGACATTCCTCAGAAGCACGCCGATGGCAAGGACTACGTTGCACCACACGGCAGTCTCATCGACAAGAACAGGAACACCACAGGCCACGGCGGTACAACCACCGGAACCACAACCGGCACCACGGGGACAAGTGGATCAGGTAGGTCATGGCAGAAACAAGCATGGCTGCGGAACTGAAGAGTGCTGACATGGTTAAAACAGGGCTAGATTCGACTCCCGTTGGTGGCGCAGACTCGCTGTCTGCTGGCGCTCATCGCAACAAGCTGCACAAGGAAGGAGAAGGTTACCTTCCCTCAGAGACGGCCCAGACCACATCAACATCAACACACGGCACTCGCGGTCACCAGCCCGTCGATTCTGGCGTTGGCCTCGGCCAGAACTCCGGCAGGGACCACACCAAAGAAGGCGCCTACTGGGGCGACCTCTCTTCAGGTGGACACGCAAGCAAGGACAACCACGGTCTGAATAAGGACTTGCCCGAGCCCGGCCACCACGGCCGTGACTACGCGCCCGTTGGCACTGGGCAGAATGTCTCTTCCCTGCCCGATCGGACCACTCATGGCCAGGGCCTGAGTCACGATCACGGATCTGGGAGCGCTGGCCACCACAACCCTCTGCATGGTGACCAGGCCGTTGGGGGAGGCGTATACAACACCGTCGCCGGCGCCGGCAGCCCGGACTACGACCGCTCACACGGCGGCCACACATCGGGAGGTGCCGTCCACGACCCTCTTACCTCCGGCACCAGGGGCACGAACGTGCATGACTATAAGACAAGTCTTGGAGGAGCCGGCGCGCCGACTTCCCGCGATGACCGCACCACTGGACCAGGTCTGGCGGGTGCGGGCGCGTCTGAGCGTGGACTGGGTCAAGGCGGTCTTTCCCAAGGCGGCCTGTCCCAGGGCGGTCTGGGTGGCAGCTCGCATGGCGGCCTCAGTGGAGGCGGCCTTGGTGAGAGTGGACTGGGTGGCAATGGACTCTCGGGATCGGGAGTGGGCAGGTCCACAGGATACGGCGACAACGGGCTCACACACCATGACCAGTCAACCGGTCATGGAAACTCCCATGCTGGAGCGGGCCTAGCTGGAGCAGGTGTTGGCGCTGCCGCAGGATACGGCGCGAACGAGCTCTCTCATCGGGGCCAGGGCAGCACCGGCCATGGTGGTGCGTACGACTCAACATCAGGCCACCATGCTCCCGGTGTCCCTCGCAGCAGCATGCTTGATGTTGAGCCGTCTGGAGGCGTCACTGGCTCGCACCCTGGCCACACCACCCAGTCTTCAGGTATCCCACAAAACAACTCGCTCGGCTCTCAGCGAGGCGTCACAGGCTCTCCTCCTCACCATGGCAGCCACGGCACAGGATCAGGCTCACCCACCAACGTGGGCTCAGGAATTGGAACGCACGTAGGCCAATCCTCACCGACCAGCAGCGGCCCCGGTAACTCCCACTATGGTCCAGGCCATCCTGGGGCAAAGGTTATGCATCAGTGCCAACACTGCGGCCAGGACAACGACATCAGCCACTATTTCAAGCAGGACGTTGTCTATCGTCTGGGACAGTAAATTTTGCAGCACCAAGGAATTAGTAGCTCTTGTAATATAGTAATATAATGCGATACGTATAATTCAAATCACGAATATGTTAGATCTTGCTCGCAGTAAAAGTTTGCTTTGCTGACTGGCTGGGGAAACCGCCCTCTGATCAGGGCTTCGGTACCTGAACAGATTGGAGATGTGGGTGGCTCCAGGCCTGCAGCTGTGGCAACGTCAGGGAGCCCAGCCCCTGCAGCTGCACTCCAGCACTTCTGACGCCAAAGGCTCAAATTTCCTGCTAACCAACGGCAATACCACCTCTTGACGGCGGCTGATTTTGACTTGATTCCGAACGAGATTTTGATCTACCCTCAAAAACTCAACGTACGCTGTACCAGAGTTCGCCAGTACTTGATGCTCACTTTGGGCGACACGACAATCCTCGGCTGAAAGGCTTTCGCGCGCGACTGAAGATTTTGCCATCCGGTCAGGCTGCGTCAGCAACATCCTCGTCCGGCCCAAGGAAGATGTCGTCCGCGGAACACAACCAAGACATCTCACAGGGCGGTAAAGAGGCAAATGCCCAGGCCGTTCCCAGCAAGCCAGCGTTGCCACCCAACGTCTCGATATTCTCCCCAAAAGACCCCAGCGCGTCCAAGGCCGTGCTGGACGGCCAAATCTTCTCACGCCTGACCACCAGCTCGCAGACCGAGCCGTCGCAGCTCGCCGCAGCCCTCAAGGCCAGCGCCGGGGTCAGCGAGGCCTTCTGCCTCAGCCACGGCGGCGCCGTCCTGGTGTTCGACGCCGAGCAGCCCGGCGTGGACCTCAAGGACGGCCACCACGACCACGTCAGGGCCGTCTGCCTGGCGCTCAAAGACGCCGACATCAGCCTCAGCATCTCCGGCTGCGTGTTTGACGCGGCAGAGGTGGTGAAGGCGGGCTTTCAGCTTGATGGGCTGAGCCGTGGCGCGGTGATGGTTGTCGACTTGATGCATGAGGACGACGACGGGTCAGACTCGGACTCAGGCGATGACGAGGATGCCGAGGCGATACTGATGTGTGGTGATTCTGGGGAGGTGGTGTCCTAGTCGACCAGATGCTGCACCTATGGGGTTGGCAACGGGGAAACCAGTTTGGAATTTCGGCCACGTTCTTGTGTTGACAGGATCACCCCAACCGCGACCATCACTGCAAGTGAGCCTCGACTGCGAGCAAGTCCTGGGCATCACGTCTTGATGATTGGATGGTGTGGCCGAAATGCAGCAACTAAGGGCAAAGAGGCTCCAGGGCCTGGACTAAAATGGTGTTCATGGTCACGACGAGCCTCCCATCAAGCTCCAGTACACCTTCGTCGAGAGATTTTCTCTCATTCACACAAGATGTTTTGGCATAGCCACCGCGAACCATAACTTCCTCGTGGAAATCGCATAAATCTGCCCGCCAGGTACGCAAGATACCCGCAGCGAAGCCCATGATGAATGACAACACACGGGTCAGCTCCCAGCTCCCAGCTCGCTCCACGCAGAAAGTACAGTCGGTCAGCCCATCCTATACTAGTACTCCGTTGCCAGAGTATTTGGAGTGGCAACATCAGAGTCAACAACCTCTGAATAACAGGGTGCTGCGCGGCTGTCTGATCGTGGGTCAGTTGTGTGTTGATGGGGTCAAGCTGTGGACCATAATCTCTCAAGAGTATTTGAGAGTTCTGGAAGGGGCTTCCAGGGGCTTTGAAGCGTGATCCATCATGCAGATTAAATCGATAAATTTACAGAGGTGACATATCAGGAAGCCTGCCCTGATCTTTCCCCAGCGAATTCCATGCAGGTGACCTATGCAGTGCAGCTTATCTGCATGTGGACTAGGGACTACTCCATCTCAAACACCAACGCTTTCTCACAACTCTGGTGCCCAGGCATCAAATTGCATCTAAACACTGGTGGTTACGGCATCGACCTAGTCATTTCGGCGCCAACGATCGGTGTTAAGCATCGGCAGTATGCCATGGCTGCATTTATCAGCCTGTGGAGAATTGGTCCTGAAGCACTTGGTCGCCCAGGATTACTAATGTCGTGTCCGTATGCTTCGATCCTGGGTACCTGGACCATGGTATCCCTTCGACGACCATGGAACCACAAAACTTCCGTGTCAAGTGGGTTCCCAAGCAGCTATCTTTCCATACCGAGGGTCAGGCAGATCTGGGCTGTCGGATTGCAACTGTGGACGCAGTGTACCTGCCGAGGTTGATAATGCGAGCCACTGCAAGAGTAGCGGGAGAGTGGAGCCCGAACACCCGCTCATGCCGAGCAGTGAAATCATGACACCAGGTGGGGTACCAGAGGAACATGTCGAACCTTAAAAACGCAGTATAAATATCTCGCACTGGTTCTCCCAGGTTGTTTACTTCCTGCGCCCGCCCGAGAACATATAACACAACACGCACGCACGCACGCACGCACGCACGCACAAACGTTTGCAATACACCCCCAATAAACATAATAACAACACTCACAAGACAAAATGCCTTCCGCCCTCGTCACCGTCGTCTACCCCTCCCAGCCGGACGCCAAGTTCGACCTCGACTACTACAACACCAAGCACATCGGCCTGGTCACCGAGAAGTGGGGCAAGCTCGGCCTGGAGCAGTACTGGGTCGCGGACCTGCGGCCATCCAACGGCCCTTACGCCATCCAGTGCACCATGCTCTGGGAGTCGCTCGAGGCCTTCCAGAAGGCGGCCGCGTCGGAGGACTCGGCCGCGGTCTTTGCCGACGTCCCCAACTTCACCAATTTGAAAGCAACCGTCCTGTCCGGAGGGGTTGTGAAGTCCAACTAGGAAGTTGTGCGCGGACGGACGAGGCTTGCGCCGGAGGGCTTGACTTAATGGCCGTTTGGAGAGGATGTGGTGCCATGACCTCAGTGGTACTTTCCAAGCAATCTCAAAGGAGCTGAAGCCCAAGGGGCGTGTGCAATGAGTTTTGGGAGAGGAATTGTACATGAATGGAGGAATCCGAGCACAGAGACAAGTCGGATGAGGTCTTAGTCAATTACACGTGACGCGGTCTTAACGACCAAGATGACGGCAGGTTGTGTAAGAACGACCGTTCAGTGGTCCATTCAGGCGACCTTCATACGCTTACTTTGCCATTCTATGTCCGAAATCAAGAAATTAAAAAACTATCAAGTTTCTGCATGCATCACTAAAATATGTTCATCAACCTGCAACCTACGCATCACATTTCCGATGATCTCTATATCATCAATTTAATATACGACAAAGGAGCTAAACACCGCGTAGAATGATCCCAAGGGATGGCAGAGAGATTGTATCTAAAGCTGTTGTATCTCATTCAGCAGTTGACGTAGCATAATAGCTCGCAACTCACACCTGAAGAACTGTAGACCTATATGCGAAATGTTGCTGACGTTCCAAAGATGACACGATAGAAAGTATGCTTTCATGTCATTCGGCTGTGCCGTGCAATAGTCTGAGATGAGACGCTCGAATGATGGGTAACCTCAAGTTAGGAAAATATTCATCATAGACTCAGGAAGGCAGACAAAGAGGATATCGGATCTGAATAATTAGCAGTCATCATGAATTCCTATCCTAAAGATCTCAAAGATGTTGTGTGATTCTCTTCCTCAAATCAAATTTATGTGAGAAAACATGTAAAATTCTGCGTACGCATATACAGCGGGAAGTCATCAGTGCCTAAAACAGTTGATTACCACGCTGCGGAAATGGAATGTCATTACGAGGTGACAATATTATCAAATGCTCAGTGGCATAAAGTTTGGCGACCCCCTCCTCGCCCCCACCAGTGTCATCACTAGGGTCCCAAACCCTCATTCCTCTTCTCAAATCTCCTGTGTCCCAACCAACAGGTCATGTCCGCTCCTTCCGGATCACACCTGCGTTGAGAACAACAAATCAATTTGTCGAAAACTCACTCGTACGAGCCTCACGAAGCAACCATGGTGGACTCACCCAAGAATAAGCGCGACAAGGCCTGGCTCGGCTGGTTCATCATGCAGCTCATCGTCATATTCCGTACGCCTCACAGCCTCCTCACCTCTCACACATGATAGCCTTTTTGCACCCATTGCTAACCCGCAGGCCAGTCATCGACGCCGTGCAGTTCTACCCGCCGGAGCTGTACAAGGCCCCGGGCAGCCCGCTGTACTTCCTGCAGCAGCTGAAGGACTTCTACATTTCGACCTACAACGACCCGCTCGTCCAGTCCGCGACCGCGCCCAACTGGATGCACCTGGTTTCGGTCGTCGAGATTGGCTTCCAGTTGCCCGTCGCCCTATACGCCACCTGGCGGCTGAGCGGCAGCAGGGGAACCTCGGGCCCGTTCGAGCTTCTGCTGCTGGTGTATGCCTTCGAGACGGCGTTTAGTACCCTGCTGTGCATCAACGACGTCTTCTATTGGGACCCGACGGTTTACTCGCGGGAGCAGAAGAATGTCTTCCTATTCCAGCTGTATGGCGCGTGGCTTGTTATCCGTGAGTCTCATTTGTAACCGCTATGAAGTGCTAGAAACCCAGCTGACTTATATGGTAGCCACGGTAATATTTGTGGACATGTACGGGAGGCTGTACAGCCGGCTCTCGGCGACGGACGATGTGAAGAAGACGCAGTAGAGCTCGGCAGATTCTTATTATCACGGATTCCACAAGACGTTTGCTTGATATACCGGCCCCTGTAAAGCTGTGGCATTGATCGTGGCGTCGACATGTCGACGCGGTCCCAACAGAGACCCTATTATTTACAATAGAACGCTGAACATACTGGCCATGCGCCAAAAACTCTAATCGATAGCCCTTTTCGCCATTGGGATGCCCCAACCATTGCCAACGCCATTCAGCCCATAACCCAGGGGGGTGGCGCCTCCCAGCGCTCTTCCTTTGAGCCTCTTAGGCAACACCATCCCAAAGAAGTACACCGCTGTGACACAAATGCCCGCTAGAAACGACACCAGACTGTAGAACACGGTGCTCGCGTAGATGTGCCCTCCCATGCCCTGCCACTCGACCCTGCCCTCCGTCTTGGGTAGGGCGGGCGTGGGGAACCACCGCACGCTGAAGCTCAACGGTAGCGGGTCCCCGATGATCAGCTTCTTGGTCGCCGTCCCGGCCATATGGCTGAGGGGACTGGTGCTGTAGGCAATCCCGGAGTCCAGGACGCCGCTGTCGTGGGGATGTATGTGGTGTTTTGGCGTGCTGTGCAGCAACACGTTCATGTGCGTCGAGATGTGCATGTGGCTGAACTGGAGGGTCCCGGCGAGCGCGAAGACCAGCGGGATATACTCCTGGGCGACAGGCTTCTCATCGACGATCTCGACGTGAGGTGGAGGACGGGACGGGAGCCGGCAGGAAAGGGGCGCGTCGGAGTGGACGTAGAACTCGAGGAGGTGGAAGAAAGGGTCGCTGATCATGGGGATGGTGCAGTTCACTTCGGCCTCGATGCCGTAGTGAAACTCGAGCGGCTTGTTGGTCTCTTCGCAGACTGGGAAAGGGATCCACTGGAGCTCATGGTTCTCCGGATCTTCGATATGCTCGCCTGTTTCTCTGCGCAGCGATGGTGTCAGTCTCCTGTCTTTCCTGCAAGCTATCGCAATGCGAGCTGCTGCTGCTGCTGCCAGAGCCGGGCAGGACGGCCTGAAACATCCCCAGCTGTGGTCTGAAGCTAGTCAATGGGTACTCACGAGCTCCGGTTCATGCACTCGACAGAGATGGCTGCGCCATAGTGGTAGGAGGGCAGCGAGAGCTGGGCGGCGTCCGACGCCCTCACACGTTGGACGACGGCGAGGAGCACCACCAGCAGCAGGGCGACGGGATGCCGGGGGCAAATGGCAGGAGCCATTTTGATCGCGATGATGCCAGTTGCCTAGGATTTCCACCTGGAGGACATAATCGCCACGTGGGAACCAGCGAACGTCGTCGTGGAGGCGAGTAAAGCTGAATCTGGGGAAGTGGACAAATATTCGAAGCCCCCTGATTGCGGAAGTTAGGAGGGCCCCAGCCTGCCCCGGCCTGCACCGTTTTAATCCCGGAAACGGGCCAGCTTGAGCTCTGGCATGTGCGGAAGTAGCTTCAGCGGTTGGCGCCCGCTGTCGGCCAAAGCTTGGCACCCACAGCCCGTGCCGTGCGGCGCTCCTACCATGCAAAGATATTGTAACGGTGAACTTCACATGTTCGTCACAGCCACATTGCTCTATTATGACCTGGCTGTGGTGATCACAGAGACGTGCCAGAAGCTATCTTCATCGCTCCATACTGCACAAGATACTCGATCAAGGCATTCTTGACATGCCCACTCAAATGCATCTCCCACTCGCTTCGAGAGAGACAGTGATTTCTCATCGTTGTCGTCCAGTCGCGATGCCATCTCCTTGTGTTGGTGATCGACGCATCGAGGGCATGTGCGCGTCCCATGCGGGTCACATGCACACACGCACACTTCCACCTCCCGCAACATCGGTGGCCAGCTACTGGCAGATTCGGCTTGTGATAGCAAGCCTCTGTCTAAAGAGACCTCTTCGAGTGCGAGGAAGCCGATGAAGTAGAAGAGAAAGTCCTCTACAACCATTATTTCCTCGTTGATATCTTTGATCTTGGGCCAGTGAAACTTCATAGTCTCCAGGACTGGGGCTTGTCGAAGTATCCACCTCGAAATATACCCGGAGACGGTGGCTCGGTCCTCAACGGTCTCGCAGGTCGGCGATGGATATATTGACACTGACTTCAGGCATGCCAGAGCTCTCTGGGAAGGGTCCCAGCTAACCCGTTGCTTGGAATCATATGGCACCTCGTTATAGTCAACCCCAATGCTGAGGCTTTCGAGTGATGGGCAGTTTCTTGCAAGAGTCAGGACGGAATCACGAGTCCATGGACCTATCCACCTGTTGACGAAAACCGTTAGCTGGGACTACCAGTCAAGGAAAAAAACGGAGGCACTTACTCGTAGCTTTTCAAGTTAGGCATATGCTGTTGCAGCCTTTCCATACCAACCAAGTATGATGAGTCGTCTCTGCTAAGCGGGTTGCCGGCGTCGACCCTTCTGAGGCCTCGCAGTGACCGGGTCTGAGCCAGATCTATCGCATGCGTATTGAGAAACTCGTCAAGAACGTTGTTGTTCTGGAAAAAGCCATCGCTGCGACGGTCCCAGACTATGTTCGCCCAAAGATGTTTCCTGAAGATTCGGTAGCACGCGCGGCTGGTAAGGCAGAGTGCCCAGAGGACAGTGTGGTCGTCTATAAAGCAGGCCAAGTGCTCGAACAGTTCTTCGATGTGAGCAAATCTACTTGCTGGACTGTCCATGGGGCGATCTAGTGCTGTTGGGAGCACCTCACAATCAAAACAAATTGCAAACAGTTCCGAGGAAACCAACAGGCACACATTGTCAATCGCGTGCCTCTGTGGCACATTTTATTGATGCGCAGCAGCACTTGTACCTTTTATGGCTCTGCATCTTGACGAGTCTGATCAAGGTTGGAGATCCAGCGGCTCTCGCACGCTTGACAAAGGTACCGTCGCTGGGTCCCACACGAGAGGGTTCATCTAATGCGCGGCGGGCCCGGTATAAATTAAGGGACTTTTGTCGTCCGGCCCTGGCGCCGAACCTCGCAAGGCTAACGGCACACCCACATGCTCGGGTCTGTCTAGCTATATTTGTGGCTAGCATCTGTAGGTACTTACTCATCTTTGATGCGGTTGGTCCAGGCCCTTCACGAGACCTTGTTCGAGCAAGTCTGCCATTAAGAGATTAGTATCCTGGTGGACGGGTACCCATGAGGTGCGTGCAATAGATATCCATGTAGAAGGCCTCTCTTGACCTCGGTGCTCAAGCATAGCAAATGAGAGCTGGGGGGAGGGGCGGCGTTCCATCGCAGGTTCGCATTTGTGTTCCCGCATGACCCTCTTCTCATGTACTGTCCTTTGTTAAGCTCTGTGCAATGCTTCCCGAGGCCCATTCGATTCGCAGATCTCCAGTCCTCGAGTGCTGGACAGTCCGGCAGCCACCAAGACAAGACCCCTAACCCATGGCACGGGCCTGACGGGAGGGCGGTGGGACCCTGCAGCTGCAGTCGAGGACAGGGGTGTCGCGTGAACTTTGGAGTCGAATTAACGATCGCGACTTACCACACACTCTTTTGCATCTATCTCATGAACACACGACCGCTCCGCTGCCGCCACCAGGCCAGGCGTCGATGGAGAGATGGACGACTTCTCCGACGATGGCTTCGACGACCTCAACGTCACGACTCTCCAGGAGCTGGAGAACAATGCCATCCAGTTCACGCAGGCCCAGCAGCTCGGCCCCACCCAGGCCGTGAACGATGACGACTACGGGCTCGAGGACGATGACTTGGACGACACCGTTGTCATAGACGAGGCCGCCCAGCTGCCCGTCCGCCACTCGGTCGAGCGGCAGTCTCCTGCTCAAGCTCCCTCCCTTGTGCAGGATAGTGGCTTGCAGCCCGCCCGCACAATACAACAGCCACGATGGCAGCAGCCTGCGACGGGCCCGGGGCTCTCCCAGTATCAGCCTGCGCGACAGTCGGCTTCCTCGTCCACTCGACTGGCCCCCCCTCGCCCAACCATACCACATCATATGGGACCTCCTCTCCCACCAACCGCGAACCGCTTCGCACCTCGACCGTCCGACCCCCAGTATAATCGCCATCATCCGCCACCATCCCTTCCCACCTTCCAGCAAAGCCAGGCCTCGCAGCAACAGCCTGTGGCCGTACAGCAGAACCGGGACGGACAATATGCTGCACTCCAGGCCCGTGTCAGAGCCCTTGAAAATGACTTGAATTCAGCCCGTGGGGAGGCGTCTATTGTGCGCTCCAAATACGAAAGATCTGTCGCAACCCACGAGGCCGAAGTATCCAAGCTCAAGAAACAGAATGCCGAAGCCCTGGCCAAACAAGAACGTATTGTAGAGGCTGCCGTGCACGCGGAAAAGGCTGCTGCCACGGAGTTACAGTTCACTCGGCAGGACTTGAGGGAAGAATTGCAAAAGTCCAAGAAGGGCCGCAAGGAATCCGCAGAAGCAACGTTCTCCACTCCCAGAAAGAATAAAACAAATAGCTTCAAGAACATTGCAGATGGCTTCGACGATGTGGAAATACTGCCCAGTCCCTCCAAGGCCCAGGGAGGTTTGAAGGGCAAAGGAAAGGGCGCTGCACTTGCCCCCGGCGAAAGGACTCCGAGCAGGGCCAAGAGGAAACGGGCTGCCCTCGACAGCCCAGTGACCGCCCTGGAGGTCGAAGATGATGCTGTCATGGCCGATGCTGCTCCTGCTACTCGGTATGAAGCGCCAGGCTCGAGCCTCCGCCCAAGCGCTCTTCCGTACGACCTGCTGCGACTCGTCCTAGACCACGGCGCTATTCATGGCCAGCCTTTGACATTCGATCTACTTGCTCGATACAGCTTCCCGTCGGACCCTGAGCAGTCATTTGCCGGTATTATTTTTCAAAAGCTTCCTTCGCTCGGTGATCCACATGATCCCGTGCGGTTGCTGATCGACTTCTGCGACATGATCATTGACTTGTGGGATCAATGTCTCCGAGAGAAGTACTACGAGCCAATATATGACCTGGTGGCACTGATCACGTTCATTCTGCAGCTGAACACCATTTCAGTCGCACCTTATATTACGTCGACCTTGGTTCCAGTTGCACAGACCACGGTGTTCCTACTCGCCGTTCCACGATTTGAAAGCCAGGACGGTGATTTGGCGTTCCGCGCGGATGAGACAATACAGCACCTCGTCCTGAACATCGACACCGAAGGCACGCTGCAGCTGATGTATCTCGCCGCTCTCGGCTGCGCCGACTCTTACCTGCTGGACCCACAACAGCCTCTGGACCTTGGTCCAGCGCGGGACTCGCCACAGAGGCTCTACTGGAAGCTCATGCAAATCGACTTTGTGCTAGTGATGCTTTCGCCCAAACAACCCCACGACGATTTTCTTGGTATGCTCAGCCTGCTTTGCACTTCTTGTCTTGCCGAGTCCATAGGGCCTATCACCAACGAGCCGGACCGTGGTCCAGCCTTCGTGGCCCAGGCACTCATAGAACGCGTTTCCAAAATCATGCACGATCCCCGGAGTTGGGCCGCTCCGGGCGAGTCGTCAGGATCCTTTGGACATCGCCAGTGCGTTGTGAGGCTGGCGGCTCTAAGGACCCTCATGGCTTTTGCACAATCTAGCTTAGGGGCCAGGCAGCTGGCGCTCAGTGATGTAGCCATACCAAGGCTAGTCAACGTCCTATGTGGAGCGATAGATGCGCTCTATGACATGGACGTTCCAGTGGAATTGCTTCACCCCGCCTTTGACGATGACGAAGGCGAAAAAGCGGATCAGGAGATGCAACGAGAAAAGCCGCCAGCTGACTCCGAGGCCATGGAAGGGGTGGATGAGGGCACCGCCAACCGACCAATTGCCCTAGATGAAGACGAAGCCGAGCTGCTACCGCCGTCAACGCCGACTCTGCCATCACAAGCGCGCCTCGATCCCAGCCCAACCCCTCTCTTGTACACAATTGCGTCGTCGGTGATACTACTCCTCCACACGCTCGTCACGGACCCGGCGACGTCGGCACATACAGATATGCGTGCCAAGCTTTCGACGTCTCACGGCGCGCCGCAAAAGTACCTGCTTACACTGTCGCGGCTAAACTATGCCGAAGAGGATCTGGTGCTTGAGGCCGGGATCGACCAGGGCACGCTCGACCGGGCGAACGAGCTGTTGGATCTGGCCATCACGCCAGACGAGGCGGAGGGGGTGAGACAAGTCTTCGGTGCGTAATCTTGAGAGCCCGCGGCCGGGTGTGAGGATGTTGCTACCGGAATGCTGCATCAAGATGAGATGAGAATGAGACATGAAACGACGAGATGAGTGCGACGTTTTCGAATGGAGGGCTGGTTCGGTTTAGAATGGCAAACATTAATGTATAAGTACACTATCCAAGACATGTGCAATCTGAAGAAAAAGTATCCCACAGGGCGGTCGGTCACGAGGTCCAAGTAGATTGTGATTTGAGCCCGCGCTACCGAGACCAAAGAAGGATAACATTTGTGTGTGTGTGTTTGTGTGCGAAGAATGACCGTATTTACAACAAGGTCCCGCCCGTGAAGAGCCTAAACACCACCCAGTACGCTACCCACGACACCACGAGCCCGGTGCCGCTACACGACGAACTTGGCAGACCTCGAGACGAGGTTAGGGCGTTCATTCTGAAGGCCAACCTTGGTAGTGACGAACTTGCCGGCTTTGGCACCCCCGGAACCCTTCGCCCCAGAGGAGCCTTTCGTGCCCGATGACGACGACGACGAGGTAGCGGTCGCGTTCTGCGCCGGGGCCGCCGTCTCTCCTCCCGCTCCCCCGGCTGCCGGGGCAGGTTGCGCCTGGGGTGGTGCCGGCGCCGCGGCGGGTGCTGCGGCCGCCGGGGCAGCCATACCGCCACATGCAGCCATTGCCTATGAAAAAGGAGGTGGGTCAGTACTCATGCTGCTCTCGGGGCATTATCGCGCGTGCTCGGGTCGGGGTCCACTCACAGCGGCCATGTTCTTCATGTTCTGCATGATGCCGCCCATGAAGTCCATCTGCAGCGTCTGCACGATCTGCATGTTGCCGGCGACGTTGTCACCTCCCTGGACGGTGAGGTTGTTCGCCAGCCCGAGCTCCGTGAGCTGCGCGTTAGCGACGGTGGCGATGCCGGCGGTGGCCTGGTTCCCCTGCGGGGTGATGAGCTGGTTCATCTCGCGGATGGCGATGCCGCCGTTGATGAACTTGAGCAGGTCCGTCCTCGCGGCCCCGTACGCGGCCGTGTCCACCGGGTTGGCCGCCAGGATCGTCGCGAGCGAGTTGGCCGTGGTGAGCTCCTGCTGCTGGTCGGCGATGTTGAGCGCGATGCCCTGCGCGAGGATCGTGCCCTGCGCACAGAGGGCGTTCATCGTGCCGCCGGCGGCGTTGGGGGCGGCGCCGCCTCCTGCTGCCGGCGCACCTGATGCCTCCGCTGCAGCCGCGGCAGCTGGGTCGGCCATCACCGGTGTAGCAGGCGCCGGGGCGTTCCTCGCCACCGGCTGCTCCATCATTTCACCCCTGGGCTGGTGAGGGATGATCTGGGCAGCGCCCAGTCCCGAACATAGGAAGACATTAAGGATAGTTGACGTTGAGGCGTGCATCTTGAGTATAAGGAATGGGCTGGCCACTTGAACAGGTGTGTACAGCACAGGACCGGCCTGGTATTAATCGAGTGAGTGACACGAATGATATTAAGGAGCTTTGTCCAGACGAGCCTCGCTCGTGAATAAATGACGCGGGAGCGACAGCAAGAAGATGCAACTACAAACGGTCCCGGAAACTTATTGAGAGACAGGGAACGGACGAGGAGGGCATATGTACTGGTTGCACCCCGAATTCCGACGAGATCCGCGCTTGCGCCTGCGCGTCTGATCTCGTCTACTCATTTGGGTTGCGGCCGAGATCCATTCCGGGCGACAGCGCGGACAGGCGAACAGTCAGGACGGATGGCAGCTAGCAGAGTCCACACCAGCCTGCTTCGCGATAGGTTCGACCGACGAAACCAAACAAGAAGCTTATGATCCTCCGCGCGCCCCCTTGACCGATCGTCTCAAGGATAGACAGCCCAACGTGTCCCAGGCTTAGGCCCCCCAGCGTAGCGGTTCGTCAGTTGCCATTTCCGCTCCCGGTGAGTTCGTGGGTCGTCATGAAGGGAGCGAGTCATCCGAAACCCTATATGACAAGAACACCAGTGTGTGTCATGCGAAAGCTGGCTCGTGGTCCGAAGTTCGCATTCGACGGCATAACGAGTGAAGTCGTCTAATAGTTGTGTCTGTGCTCAAGGGCTATCTGGGGCTGAAAGTGTTTTGAACTTTATATGCCGGCCCCACCTCTGAGGACAAGCTCACTTGGCACTGCCTTATGAGCCTCGACTAAGCCGCTGTGGGACATACGTTTCATCCTCTGCCTGGCTATACTGAGGAGCCTCGCAGCCCAGGAAATTGGTAGCGTCAGCGCCGACCGGGAAGCAAGCTTCCAGTTAGGCCCAAGGCAGTATTTCTCCGCGCCTTGACCCGAGCCACAGGAACGCGGCTAGGCTTGACTAGGGCAATTGCTCGAGAATTTGCTGGAGAAACGAGCTTGCGAGTCCACCGGAGGCGGCTGCAGTACGCCTTCTGACGTAGGTTCCTGCTGGCAGACCGATTAAGACCACGTGACTGGCGACCTTCTGCCTGGAAAGCTTGATCGGGTAGATCCAAGCGACTGTGTTTGCTACCCGTTCGTAGATCGGCAGATCTTTTTGTGGGTATGCCAGTCCGGACATCCTGGACTATCGCGCCTTGCTGATAGTTCGTCGAGTGGTGTCATTAACTGTGTCAAGGGACGTTTTGATAAGGTGCAGTGACCTTCTCAAAGGTCTCCGTCAGGGGCTTCCACGACGATTGGAGGACACCATCACGAAGAAGGTTGGCCTCAAGTACGTGTGAGTTTTGCTCGAGCCTTACTCGCTTCAGACTTCTGACGAGTCGCATGTCCCGCGAGCAAGCGGCGAGCTAAGGCACTATACCTACGCTGCGGCGGATAACCCCAACGGCAAGATGTGCGTCCCTGACTGCCTGAGTGCGTGTAGGCGGAGACTATTGGGCTGTTTGCCCAGGCTCATAGCGCAGGTGGAAGTCCCTGCTTTGGGTTTGTTGTTGCATCCGGGGTGTCTTGGTTCCCCTCGTACTGCTTCCAGCGGTATTCACGCTCGACACCTATCTGCTTCTGGGCAGAGTCGCAGAGCGCCAGGTCGCCGCACTGACACTCGGCGCCAGGCCTCAACCAGCGGTAGGTAATACTCCAACGGTCATCGCGTACTCGCACAGTCCCGTCGTCGAGAAGATCAGTCTTGCGCTTCTTGATGGAATGGGTCCAGTGTAGGCGGGAGTCTCCCGACATTTTCATCATACTGCGAGGAGTCAGGTCGACATCGACGCGGCGATCCCCCTTCCTGAACTGCATGAAGACCGGTGCACCTATGGACAGGGCGTACAGCTGGTCATAGGTCGAGTGCGTGTCGACGTGGGGTGGGATGCCGGCTCCCGGAGGGTAGTGCTGCAGGCAGACTTGCTCTGGTGGCCGGCCCTCGTGGGTGGGAATGAGTGGCTGAAGCCAATCTGGAAACTCCTTGAAGGGAATGTTTGGGTCAACTCCAAATGTCTTGTAGTCAAAGGTATAGCCAAAATGGATGGAGATGCGGCCAGTGCGGTCAGGCCACTCGAGCTGGTGGCGGAAGATGTGGATGAGATTCTGCTCGTGCTCTGGGGTAATGAAGTCCGGCTCCCAGAAGATGCCGTGTGGCTCAATGGGTAGCTCCTCCATCTTGGTGGGTACTCCGTCTGCCTTCAGACTTCGATCTCTTCTCCCTTGGAAATCTTAGGGGACAGGGCAACATGAAGTTAGAAGGGAGAGCAAGGTAAGGCCTGCCGTCCATCATGACCGCAGTGGATCAAAAATTGGCATGTCGCCCCATACCCGAACCCTTGCCTCATCAGTGTACCCTCCCTCCGCCGCCTCTCTGTCAAACCCACATGCCATTCACTCAAGCTGCCAGAAGCACTTTCCCGTAGGTTCAGATAAGCTTTGAAGCACAACTCGAATTGGCTTGCACAGCTAACATTTCAACCCTCCTCCAAGAGACCATCCAAATCGAATCCGTCAATCAATCATCAATCTCTACCTGCCATCCAACATTGTGTCTCAACATTGAAGCTGGCTGTCGGAGCCAACTGCAAGTATTAGCCAGTAATGCACCTTGACATTCACTGTGTCGTCTTGGATCTCTCAACTTCATGGCGTCCAAGATTTGAGTTGCCCTTTGATTTTGAAAAGCACAGACGATCTGATATTCTTCAAAAAGCGCCTATCTCCACCATACTTTCGACCAGCATCAACGCTACGCCAACATGGGTACCAATAGCGGGGGAGCTTTCCCCATCCTGCAACTACCACGCGACTTGCGCGACGAGGTGTGGCGCTACGCAGTCGTTCGGCCGAATATCTTCGTCTCCTTTGGCCGCTTAGAAGACCTCCAACAGAGAGCGCTCTGTCCGAATCGCCCACTCCGTACTTGCATGTCTTGGGAGAACGAAGATGCGTATCAAGAAGAAGAATTGTACCAATCAGGCACTTACTTTCGGCCACGTAAGTTTGAAGACTTCTGGAATAAGGACAGCAATGAAGGAAATGGCGAATCTCAGTACGAGGTGGACTACGACAAGCTTGCTCTTGGGTATCCGGCTCTGGATGTACGCGACGATGAAAACAAGCAACCCGATCTGAGTATCTTCCTCACCTGCCGTCACATCTCAACGGAGGTCATGGACATATACTATGCGGAGAACAAGTTTGTCTTTTGCTTAATCAATTTCGGCGCATCGGACTGCAGTATGACATCTGCAAACGCAGCGTGGTCGTTCCTGAGGGACAGGCCTAAAGCCATGCTGCCCCGAATCAGGCAATTTGATTTGCACCTCTACGGCTGGGACGAGTACGACGGGTTCCAGATTCTGGACCCTCAAGTTTGGAAAAACCTTATGGTATCATCAAGTCGCACATGAAGCTGCAGCGCCTGGGCCTTTACTTCCGTGGGCGTTTGACCGACCTTCGTGACGGCGACGCCAACGCTGAGTCCTTGATGGTTTCCGACGGAGAAATTTCAAACCAAGATCCACGTATTACTGAATTGACTCAATTGCCGAAGCTCAGTCGACTCACAATTCACTTCTCTGGGTTTCGTGAGCCCAAGTATTCAGTGGATCGCCACAAACATCGCCGGGCCTGTTTCACAGCGCGCAGTCATGATGTCTGTCAAATGCGGATGCAGCTCTTCAATTTGCAGCACTGGTCAAGGTTCTTCGCAGCAACCTCCTCTACAACGGGCAAATGCTGGGACTCAAGAACATACGGGCACGACTGATAAGAGAATCAGAGCCGGTTGCGAACGACACCGAGAGGCAGGGCTTGGACACTCGCCACGACTCGAAGTGCAGTTACTTCCTAAGCATGCAGACCTTTGACGACTGTGCAGGAAATTGTCTCTTACCTCGGCAGTATCGCAATCCTGCTAGCGACGAGAAAGCAAGGGATCAGATGCAGGACGGCTTCATTGACATATTCGAGCCATTAGGTGACTCCGCGTCCCTAGACCATGTCAAAACCAGGGGCAGACGCTATGATTAATCCAATGGGTTCTGATTTTCAACTTCCTGCTAGGAACATCGATCTAGTGAACAGTGGACAGAGGATGCCAAAGGGCCGGGTGGCCTGAACGGGTGGCAACCTTGTGGCACATTTTGAGATACGAGGACGAAGAGTCGGACCGGGAGATGTCGACATCATCATACTCGTTGGGTTCGCGGGAATCGTGTTGGAAATCAGTCAACAGGGGACAGTACTTGTGATAACGTGTTCTACAATTATCAGCAGCATCCTGCGTTGTCACCTGTGCCTGGTCATGCTGGCAACGGAAAAGGCGATCGGATTGCCGGAAGACACAAGATGACTACTATTGCAGAGGCAAATTACATTCCCAGGATTCACAGCAATGAAGTACAACTGTCCACAGCGATCACCGTACGCCGCGTTCACTTCTGCGCATGTCCGTTTTATGGCACGAGAGAAAATTTGAAAAGAAAAGATTGGCCACACACAAATGAAAAATCTGACGCCTCGAAACTCAGGGTCTCTTGGATTGTGCAAGTGTGCAGCAAGTGGAGCATTCGGCGAGGATTGCCCATCGCGACTTCAGGTCGCTGGCAACCTGCAGGTTCGGTCAAATTGCCTAATAGAAATTGAGAAAACGCCCGACTGATGATCAATCATTTGAGAGAGGGCAAATATAACGAGTACGGTGGGACAACTTGATGATATTGTACCTTAGGATTGTGCCTGTCTTGGCCTAATACTGATTGGGCCGACAGCTCGTGGCTGGGTCCTGAGCAATGCAATGTCTTTGTGCGCCTCGGTACAATATCTAAGCGATTGTATTATCCGTGTGACAGCAAATACTGTTCTAGAAGAGTGCCTGGAACGCGGAACGCGTCGCAGTACGGCCGTGAGAAGCAGAAGCGAGACGCCCGTCGCCTACGGCCCGTATAAGATGCCGCTTGCCATCACATGTATGTTCTTCTCCGCCCGTAACACTTCATCACCTGAATACTATGGGAGAATTCGGAGAATATTTAAAGACCGACATCTCGACAAGTCTTCTTCTGCCTCCTAACCCCTCACTTGTGCTTCAGATCACCGTCTCAAAAGCATCGCCTCGCCAGTCTACCCAGCCTCAACCCCAATTCTATTCCACGGCGGATTCAAAATGAAGATCATTAAGCTTCTGTCCGCGGCTGTGCTCATTGCGACGCCGCCATTGGCCAGAGCGGCAGTGAGACCCAGCAGCGGCCAGTTGTTCCGCAAGCAACAAGGAGGCGGTGTAATCAACGCTCCCTTGACGGACCACACGAGAAACGATGGGAAGACTGAGACTGACCTGCAGTGGTTTGCGAAGGTCTCGGTGGGCACACCTCCCCAGGAATTGTAAGTCTCCCAGGGCAGACCACTGCCGGTCGATGAAACTCACTTAGACACTTGTGGAGTTGGCTGACATGCAATGACCAGCAACGTGTTGATCGATACCGGCTCTAGCACGCTCCTCCTCCCCGCGAGCAACTGCACCACCTGCGGCCAGCAGACGCTGTTCGACTTCTCCAAGTCCTCGACATTCTCCTGGACACCAACACCATTTACCGAAATCGGATTCGGAACGGGAGGAGATACCATCCCTGTCTCGGACCCCGTGCGTGCCAGCTGTGCTATTGTGACCGACGCTGTCGGTATACAGGGTTCGACGGCAAGCAATTATGAGTTCCTCCTGTGCGATCAGCAAGGCCCTGCTTTCAGTTCCCAGGGCGAGATCGACGGGATCCTGGGCCTTCCCGTCGAGGCCAGTGAAGAGAAGGGACTAGAGTGGGCGCTGTACGAAGCAGGACTACTTGCCAATCCTCTCTTCGGAATTTACACTCCACCCGGACAGATCACCGGTGGCCAGCTGACGCTTGGGGGTCTCGACGACACCAAATACGACGGGACCCTGACATACGTCGACCTGGATCATGAATTGTCGCTCTTGAAGCAAAACTGGGTGATGGACATACAAACTATCTACGTCAACGGCGAGCAGCTCCAGATCACTACTAACACGAGCACCACCAAGACCGGATACCCACGAGCACTCAGTATCCTGGACACGGGCACTGCGCATGTGCAGGCTCCCACGTACCAGGTTGCGAAAGACATCTATGCCACGATCTCGCGCGAGATCTACCAGATAGATCCTGTCGGCACCTGGGGAGCTCCATGCTCAGACTTGGAGGCCATCACTTCTGATGTCACCTTCCTCTTCGGCTACGACGGATCGACTCAGGCCAACGTCACTATCCCGTCCAAGTCCCTTAATCTTGGTCCGTATCCTGGCATAGATGGTATTTGCCAGGCGGCGATCACCAACTGGAGATATGGGCAGGTAAACGGCGACGGAAGGGGTGTCTGGGTTATCGGATCGCCGCTCTTGAAGCAGTACTACACTGCTTGGAATGGCCGGGACTTGCAGGTGGTATTTGCCCCCCTCAAAGCGCCACCTGTCAGCGAGGTCCCACACAACTGCAGGAGAAGGAAAACTTTTTGAAACAAGCCTAGTCGTGAGAAGAATGCGGCGATAGAACAGGAAAGAAGGTTCGTGAAAAATACACATCCCTGACCCCAAAATCCTTTTAAGAGCTATCCTTGTATGTCTCCGACGCCTGTGCTAGTCTACCCATGTGGTCCAGATGAATGAAGAGAAGAATCCTCCTCAAGTGTGTGTCTTGCTCCTATTAGCGGCCAGAAACAACGTTTAGGACGCCACCGTCCACTGCAATGATCTCGCCATTGACGTAGCTGTTCCTGGCGAGGTAAAGGACCGTCATGCCCATCTCCTCGTCCCTTCCGCCCCTCTCTGCTGGAACATGCCCCTTCTCCTGGACCTTCTCCGCAGGTAGCTCGCTCTTTTGCCTGTTGTCTGAGCTCTTGGCCGTCATTTCTGAAGGAAAGTAACCTGTTGCAATCAGATGTCAATACAAGTCCATGGCCGATATTCCTCGAGTCTACTAACCTGGGGCAATCGAGTTGACCCTGATTCCAGTCTGCTGGAACTCAGCAGACATCAGTTTCGACAAATGAACCGTGGCTCCCTTGGCGGCATTATATGAGAAGTGCCCCTGTGCGTGCCTCATCAGGCCTGACATGCTCGAGATGGTGATCACACTGGGCTGGAACCGCTCCAGAGGCCCCTTCGGCTGGAGGCTCGCCTGCAGGAGGGGCAGGAACGCCACAGTCGTGAAGTAGACGCTCGTTACATCGGTCTCGAAGGTGCTCTGCCACGCCTCGACGCTCTCGTTTTCCCAAAGCTTCTTCTTGAGGTCGGAGGCGTCCGCCTCCTCGGGCTCGGCCTTGGGGCCCGCCACGCCGGCATTACAGACTAGCAAGTTGATGTACTTCTCGCCGTGGGTGATCTCCAGCTCCTCAACGACCCTCTCGAGGTCTTCCTTCTTGCGCACGTCGCATGGTCCCACCGGGATGATCTTGCCTCCGGTCGAGAAGCATGGGTTGTGCTCCTTGGCGGCGTTCTCCAGGGCCTCGGTCCGCCGGCCTGTGATATACACCTTTGCGCCATTTGCCGCGAGAGCTTGTGTTGCCATGAGGCCGATACCCGTGCCTCCTCCCGTCACGACGCACACCCAGCCTCGTACCGAGAACAGTTTCGAGATGTCGAAATGGTGAGTCTCCGCCATGTTTGCTGTTTGCTGTTTGCTCACGGCGGTCTCGTCAAAAAGTTTGGGTCAGAGCAGAGACCGAGTACTTGAACGCTTTGAAGAAGAGGGAATTTCGAGATGCTCCGGAATCTTTCTCTTGGTATTTTCTGGGCTGATAATGTGAGGAATCAGGTTGGACGCACAGAGGTGGTGGCTCAAGTCAGAGAGTCGAACAACGCCACTGGATGGCAAGATGGCTGATGACGTAGTGATGTTCGAATGCCCCAGATCGTCAGAGGGTAGTCGCATTCCACATTTACGTCAGACCAAAGATGATGTTTTGATTTGATTTGGAGACAGACCTGCCTTCTTTCAATGACTTTGCGGACGGCATCCTCCGGGCTCATTGCTACAACGGTAACGAACCGAACCGAACCGATGATGAGGGCTTTGCCCAGCCACTGAGGGTTTCCTGAGCGACGAGCTACATAGAATCACTTCTGTACAACCTCTGACTACCCATGTTTTCAACCATGTTTTTCAGGCCACTCAAGCAATTAAAGGCGTGGTCGATCTGGACAAACTGATCTGCGTGCTTTTCACCAGCAGCCGACCGAACGACGCCTGCTCAATTCGGACTACGCCGTTGCAAGGCAGTCAGTGCTATTGGTAGTGAATAAAATAGAGAACGTTACCAACAGTAAACCAACACCCATGCCCAATTCGCATGCCCAGTTCGCGCACCCAGCAGCCACACGCCCAATTCACATACCTAACACTTATAACCCTAATCTACATACTTGATTTATAAATAGGGTGTATGGGTGCTCGGCGTATGGGTGTTAGGCTTGTAGGTGTTGGGCGTAGGTGCTGGGCGTGTAGGCACGAGTGATGGATCGGCGTACTATCTGTTTTCGCAGGTGCAAATATTCGTTCTTATTGAATATAGGTCTGTCGCACAGAATTCGTCCAAGGAAGTCCTCAAGTTCTATAACGAAGACTGAAATCAGTTTATTACTACCGAGTGTGTCGCTGTTTTGGGGCCCCGTTCGCTGCCATCGGGATTGCTTTACTTCTCGACCACCCCGTCAAGCTCTCTGGCCTTTCTCTCAAGAACCCACCATAATCCGTACATGATATCCTGTACCAAAAATCTACTCTCCTCCGTGTCCTCGGTGGCAACTCTCTGTAGCATTCTCAGCCTCGAGAGGACGGCACTGCCAGCAGGGGCTCTCGCCATGAACTTCTCCAGTTCCGACACTGGTCTTGTGCGGTGACCGAGCTGGGCATGTTTCTCAATGACCTCCTTGATATACGCTTCCAAGCTCCTGGTGTCTCTAGTAGTAATCGTCTCTTTGGCTTTCTGCAAAGTCCTCGTGGTATCCGTTCCTGGTAGATTCAGTCCGATTGCATTTCGATCGAGCAGCTTCCAAACTTTGGGATCCTCGCTGATATCAATCATGTGAAGTGCCCAGACTGCGTCGTAAAGGCTTTTGAGTCGCACGAGCCTGCGTTGCTTCTCAAGTTGGCCCTCACTGGATGGCTTCTTCCACTCCTCAGCTATGAGGCGACTGACTTCAAGTTTCTCTTGGTCGATACGTTTTACGAGCTGAGCCCCATACGCAGCAGGCTTTGGATTGGTATTGTAGTCGATACTTCTAGCTGCTTCCGTGTGATTGTCCTTTCTCACAGCACCTTGGGTGTGGTCGAGAGGAAGCAGGATAGGATTGTCGTCAGGAAGCGTTCTGTGTTCAAATGCAGGCGGTCCCACTACAATAATAGAAGTCAGTGACATGCCAGCATTGAGCAGGTATTGCGGGAGAAACCGCCTCCGACAGGAACTGAATGATCCTCTCCTCACACTACGGCATGACCGACAGGACGAGCCCTTGAGCCAAGAGACAGAAACTGCGCAAGGCAAAGTTCAAACGCGTAGTCGCATCAAGAGACATCTTTGTTTTGAAAGGTGAAGATAAGTCCGTGAAAAGACTTACCCATGCAGCCCATTCCGAACACGGTGGCACCCATCGCGACGGGGACGATCTTTGAGACGACGAAGGAGCGTATTGGCTGCCGTGCGTGACTGATCGTCCTCACAAAGGCTGAACTAGTCAGTCGTCTGAATGAATTCATCTTGAAGGTTTGGTACTGGTATGCCTTATTTGGGTGGGTTTTGGCTGAAGGCTGGTGTTGAGTGAGACGATGAAACTTGAAATGAGTGAAGTTATGCGACATTGAAGGTCATGCTTCGTTTGTGATGGGAGGGAGGGAAGAGAAGCCAGTTCCTGCCAGAAGGACGTCGATTGCCATCTATCTCAACATCTAGGGCGCGCCTGCCTTTTCAGAAGCTCATTGCCCGGATCGAATTACCCAATGGGCTCAGCAAGGCCCCTGTTACAGGACGAGACTACAGTACCTGGCATACTGATTTTGTTTCCATTGTCTCGTTGGAGCTCCCTGTGCTCTTGACCTGAAACACGTTCATCAAAGAAATGCAGGTTCATTCACAACGAGGGTGCCATATCTCGAATGAGCAGTACTAAACAATCTTGCTGGAAGACATCTTGAAAGCTTCTGTGTAGCCATTGGGTTTTGGCAGCTGGAAGTCGATGTGAAGGGCGTCCCTTTGCCGGGAGGTATGTGCCGTAGTTAATTAGCCACGATAGCCTCAGCCCACTGAACTTGTTCTTTTCATGCAATTTGAGTTATGCGGGTTCCTTCTTTTAAAAAGTTTCTTCCCAACCCACTGACTTAGCCTTTTCCAAAGATGAAACAGACAGCTAGGTATCCACTGCCTGCTAATGTGATGTAAGGTGCGCATTAATGCTAACTCGCTAGAACAAAATTTGCCGGCACAGATACGTTGGTCTATTGGTCTATTACCCGAAGCCGGTTGCAACGTCTTGTCATGTCACATGCTGGAGAAGGAAAGCTCTATGCAGCATTGCCCCATCATCACGTCACTTTGAATGTATATTTGTGATACATCAAAATCTGCTATCGGAGGAGGTAAATGATGGTCTGCATGGAGTGGTCGTACGTGCATTAGATAGGTGGAGCACGAGCCCACTTTCTTCACGTTGGTTGCTACAATACGACGCCCGGGCCATGCAGATTCGAGAACTCGCCTATATGAAGCGGGGAAAGTTTGAAGACAAGATCTTTTTGGGAAAAATGAAAACACATTCGTCCAAGGTGTAAATCTCACGACAGTCGGGTTAAGACGCAGTCAGCACTGCTCGATCGCCACATCCGCTCAGACTTGACCTTCCATTATGGCGTCCTTTGACAAGCTTCCTGTCTTGGAGTGGTCCGGCATGCCCAGGCGGCTCCTGAACATTCTCGCACTCCTGCTACTTGTTCGGTTTGGTCTCTTCTTGTACAGTGGCTGGTGCGTGCGGATGAGATTTCGAAAACTCCAGAATGAAGGCATTGTAAGCGCGAACGGTCATCATGACGGGGACAGCGGACTGTAAGACTAACCTATGGCAGGTGATCACTCCCGAGCACTCGCTTGTCTTCGGCCACCTCATGCTTCTCAAACGCATCCGCGACCTCTATCCCAAGGATTCTGCGAGCACATATGCAACTCGGCACATTGTCATGAACTGGCGCGACTACTTCCCCGAGTCCACCACTTGCCCGTCCGTAATCTACCTGGATTTCTGGCCGTTCAGCAGCGAGCCGATCGCAATCATTAATGACCCGGCAATGTGCCAGATGGTTACGGCAGACCGCTTCCCCATCCGACACGACCAAGGCAAATACCTCGCAAGGCTCATGTCTGGCCCTCGAAACCTTTTCGCATTCGATGGAGAAGAGCACAAAAAGTGGCGCGCGAGACTCAACCCGGGATTCAGCACCCGGAATCTCCAGTCCCACATCGCGGGGGGCAAGATCGTGGATGAAGTATTGATCTTTGCAGAACGAATGAAGAAAAACGCCGGCGCGGATGGACAGTTGGGTGATGTGTTTCAACTCTTTCCTATGGCAGTCGATCTGACATTTGACATCATCTGCAGGATCGTCCTGTGAGTTTCCTGTTGTCAACCGAAGAAAGCGGGGCTGAACAGGAGCTGATGGATGGTTATAGAGACTTCAGCCCGGGCGAACAACTCAACGGGCCTACCGAGATGCAGAAGGCCTTCCGGATAATCAGCCAGCATCTCGTGTTTAAGAGCTGGGCAAGTCTTCACAAACGCCTCAACCCTTTCTGGCAGCTTGACTTGTGGAAGTGCCACCGGACATTACGACGCGTGTTGCTGCCTCATATCCAGAAGCATATAAGAGGACACTCCCTCGTGAAGAATTCTGCATCGCAGAAGACAGTCCTTGATCTGGCCCTTAAGGAGATTGAGCTGGAAAGTCCAGGGGCTGAGCCTAGTGGCCAGTTCATCGAGGACGTGGTAGGACTAACCAAGCAATTTATCTTTGCCGGCCACGATACTACTGCCGTTAATATGTCTTTTGCATACCACTTCCTTAACAAAAGTCCGGATGCACTAACTCGGCTGAGAGACGAGCACAATCGTATCTTTGGGCCCGATCCAAGGAAAGCCGCCGAAATACTGCGGCAGTCACCACACCTACTGAGCTCCCTGCCCTTCACCACCGCCGTGGTGAAAGAAACGCTGCGCCTGTGCCCCGTCGCCGCGAGTATCCGACAAGGCCACCCAGGGTATAGTCTTCGAAGCAATGATGGCGTGGAGTACCCGATGGGTGGCTTTATAGTCGTCACTGGTGTGGCCTGCCTGCAATTCAGCTCGGAAATGTTTGCGAGGCCGACAGACTTCCTCCCTGAGCGATGGACAGCTCCTCCGGGCGACCCTCTGCATATTGGAGACGGAGCCAAGTATGCCTGGCGTCCATTTGAGTGGGGCCCAATGTCTTGCATAGGCAGTAAGCAGCTTCCGCATACAATTTTAACCCTCTTAGGAAATTGTTTTTCCTATCTGTAGCCTGTACCTCAAAGTGATTGTCGGGCGGCAGGTTTTGAAACAAGTCATGACCATATTGTGGCCTGGTCCTCCCTATATCCAAATGAAACTTCTTCCTCCGTCCTTTGATAGCTAACTCTTTTTGCTGTAGTGGAACTCGCGATGGTAGAGCTGAAGCTGGCTCTCGTTCTCACCGTGAGGGAGATAGAGGTGGTCACTGCGTTGGAGGATTGGGATCGACTGCAGTAAGTCATCATCCCTGCCCACCGACTCTTCAGAGCTAATTCTTCACATTAGGGGTACGGACAGCGACATGAGACCGACTCTGTTCGGTGACAAGATTTTCCAAGCTGCCGTAGGCCTCGGACCACCGACGGAGGGCCTGCCAGTGCGCACCAGGATCTTGCGACAACCTTGATGTGATGGTGTTGTAGTGGAGAGGGTAGAGACACCGCAGAACCGGCTCTTATAAGTCCTGTCACACCCATGTTGTTTTGGTCAAACGGCATTCAAGAATGAGTCACCGTCTTTTATTGCAAAAATTCCAACTATGTCTAGGCTGTACGACAACTCGCACTTGAGCAAGCCTCGAGCATGAGACAGGAGTCGTCAAGCCCGATCTGCGTGTGCGATGACTTATGCCTTTCAGCCTGCTACCTCAAAAGCTCCCGGTGGTAGACATGCTTGCTCAATCTCGCGCTAGCATTTCAAATCACCTTTGATATTGCCCACGCAATCATCTAGCAGCAGTAATACATGTATTAGTCTTCGTGTACTCATTTCAGTGTGTGATTGGGATCCATGGTGGGCTTCTCACCGAGATTCTTCGCTATCCGCTCAGATATGCCGGTGTTTGTGTCACAGCTGCACTCCAGCCACGCAGCTTCATGTACACCGCTTTGGCTGAAAGTGCAGTCCCAGCAGGTATCGAGGTAATTACTATACAAACACTGCCAGCGGTAG
The DNA here is from genome assembly GCA_039880775.1 of Diaporthe vaccinii. Classification (NCBI taxonomy): domain Eukaryota; kingdom Fungi; phylum Ascomycota; class Sordariomycetes; order Diaporthales; family Diaporthaceae; genus Diaporthe; species Diaporthe vaccinii. Next base: position 1,050,649 of record JBCEDN010000003.1, read on the forward strand.
CAGTCCATGTCAGCATCGCTCAAATGTCAAACATGAAGCGATGAGCACTCACGACAAGTTGGCCCTGGACGTTTCCAATGCATTCATTAAGATCCAGGTGGCAGACGGTCGCATCTCGACTGCAGACGGCGCTGATGTTTCTGTGCTCCTCGCCGTAGGAATAGACGCTTTCGCAGGTCTGGGTGAAGTTCCGGTACGAGCCCAGGTTTGCCGCCGCAATGCCGAAGAGTACCGGCAACGAGGATAGAGTCAACATCTTACACAAGAGTTCGTATGAGGATCTGCAGGCAGGTAGCTCGTTTCGCCGGAAAGAGAATGGGAGTTGAGGAAAGACGAAGAATATGTGGGCGCAGCCCGACGAAGGTAATTGAGGGTGACCCATATGCCTTCGAGAATAATTACCCTGTCACTGCACTTTGTGACACGCTTGGGTAGATGTGTTTGCTGTACGCAAGCACGCTACGCAAGAGTGACACATGGTCCATTCCGTGATCACGTACTCGGCGTTCCACTGGCCCTGATTGTATGAACTATGCCTTCCTTGGGCCGACTTGAAGACCGCTGAGCAACAAGCTACCAGAAGAAAGACAGAGAAGGAGTGGCTTGTGATTAGCTACAAAGGCTCTCCTTGCCTACCAGTAGGAATAGCCAGTTACGGACTCGTGACTCAGTTGAAACTAGAGAAACCATTTCTACACTATTTTCTAAAACACGACATTGAATTTGAAGACAAATCTGGTGAAGTACACGGCCTTCAGAGTCTGGGTAGGTTGCATCGTGTACTTTCCTACGGACGAATCCTTACTTTCTACGCATGTGTTTCTGGCTGTTCCCATCCTACATCAGCACTCAGTCGGAACAGTTGTGACGTGGGTTTAATCAGCGTGCGCTCACAATTTTTAACGCGACTCAGCAATGGCAACAAAAGGCTGGAAAGCAATAGTTCCTGTAACACTGTTTGTTAGCCTAAAAGTCAGTCCAAAATTCTTGTGACATGTTCATGCTCGGGCGCTCCAACAAATGTTTAACGCAAGGGTGATGGGAACGTTCCTCGCTGACGCATCCGCGTCTGATTGTACAGGTTGACCTTAGGGCATGCCAAAAGACCCATCAGGGTAGGTTTACAAGTTCGACACTTTCCTGTGCAAAGGGCTACATATGCGCACTTCCAGTCTGCAAATTTGCATGATTTCGTCTATAGGTCACAGATCCAGTTGCAACTTGGTCGTCTTCGGTCGAAGGTGAGATCTCATTTCAACTCAGCAAAGCGTATCCACACAGGCAGTGTCTCTAGGACCCGGGGGTGGGGAGGGGAGGGGGCTTCCTAAAATCTTATTGTCTGCTGTTTATTTCTTCCATTTCACTCTGCATCTAAACAAAGCGATTAGCTAACTGTGGGGTGCTGATGCATGTTCTGATTTCGGCAATGGATCTCGAACAGCATTATCTAGGCAAGCTGCCATCGATCGGGTCAACGCATTACTATATGATGTAGAAATATATTTCAAATTTTTACGTGATTCTGGTAGGAGCCTGGGTAAATATCAGACTTCCGGGTCCTTTTGGATCGATGCTGACAATTCTGGGCATCTGGGCAAGTGGAGCCATGAGGAACCACGCACCTGCACTGCTGACAAGCTTTCGCGTTCTATATGTTTCATCCGCCTCGTAATTACGATATACGCATGCTCAGGGAGAGGTGACGAATGACGGGATACCTCAACAGGAAAACCCAACTGTTCCAGTTGCTGACCTCAACTCACAGAGATGCGTGGGCAAAAGAAGTCGTGCGTTAGCTCAGCACGCACTTGAAAGGCCAAGACATCGCTCTACTTGTCTCTAAAGTCTGCTTGCTATTGAACAATCTAGCCAGAAACAGGGCCCGTCATCAAATATTTGTCGTAGCTCGTGGCTTCCGTTCGTGACTGGGAGCGAAGCAGCGAGTCTCTTACACGTATATACAACTAACACGGCTTGTGTTGAGTCCCGGGTTCAGGGTTTCGGGGAATAGGACCGCTTTAGCGCCTTTGAACAAACTCTGTTTGTTTGTCGAGACAAGTACCCACTGTGTAAATCGCGCCTTTGGAGCCGCAGCTTGTAATTTACAGTAGTTACGGTACCTTGGTAGGCAGTGAGCCTATATCAAGTTGCAATTGTGATATTCAAAATGTGAGACTTTATTTTCAGATGATTGGAAATGCTTGCAGCTTGGTCAGGTCGATGACAAAGCAACCAGTGGCTGTAACAACGTCTACCCGTGGGCCGTGACCTTGACAAATTATTTGTCCGTGTCCCCACAGACGCAGCTATCGGTTGGTGATATCATCATCGGAGCCACTTGCCTACAATACAAGACAACATTGAAAGCACTACTAAACACGCAAACGGGACCACCGTACTGACTCAACCTTCTCTATATCAAATAAACTCAAATTACCTCTCAAGTACTGGCAGTCAGCACACAGTCGAAAATGGCGAAAATGCAAGCTCTCGTCACCCTAGAGAACCACAAGGTCGCCGTTCAGGAGATCGACATCCCGAAGGCCGCAGAGGGAGAGATCCTCGTCAAGGTCTCTTATTGTGCTCAGAACCCCACCGACTGGAAGGCAGCCAGCGGTGCCCCTCCGGGCCGTACCGTAGGCTGCGACTTTGCCGGCACCGTCGCCGACGCCAACGGCTCCTCGTGGCGGGAGGGCCAGCGCGTCGCCGGCTTCGTCCACGGCACATCTACCAACGGCATCCCGCCGAACCCGATCCGCGGCGTCTTTGCCGAGTACTGCGTCGTCGAGAAGAGCCTCGTCTTCGCCATCCCGGACGACGTCACGGACCAGCAGGCGGCCGTCATCCCGCTGGCCTTCGCAACGGCCGTGCAGGCCATGATCCAGCGCCTGCAGCTGCCCGAGCCCTCGAAGCCCGCCAAGACTGCCTTCCCCTTTCTTGTGAACGGTGGCACCACCTCGGTGGGCAAGTACGGAATCCAGCTCGGCAAGCTTGCTGGCCTCTTCGTCGTGGCCACGGGCTCCAAGAAGAACCACGAGCTGCTGAAGTCCCTCGGCGCGGACGCCGTGGTTGACTACAACGATGCAGACTGGCCTGAGCAAGTGCGCAAAGTCACCCACGACGGGCTGGAGCACGCCTTCGACTGCATTGCTGAGAAAGGCACGCAGGAGGCCATCGCCAAGGCCATGTCTCCCACCAAAGGCGGCCATATCGTCGGACTCCTCCCGCACGAGTTGGAGCACTCGAAGGTCAGGTATGAGAGCACCATCGTTTACACCGTCTTCGAGCGGCCTCTGAAGTATGGTGCCTTTGACAATTGCGGAGACGGGCCGACGCCGGGAGACAAGGCTGTTTGGGAGAAGTACCTTAGCCTACTGCCCGATCTGCTCAGCAGCGGCAAGATCAAGCCCAATCGGATTCGTGAGATGGGTGGCTTGAACGACATCGTCACCGGATTTAAGGAGCAGCAGGAGGGAAAAGTCAGCGCTGAGAAGCTTGTGTACAAGATCGCGTAGCCGGGTACATAGTACTGAACGGTACATGGGGTGAGAAAAAGGACACCCAATGGTTGTCTGGTATTGAAGCGCCGGAAACGAGAAAAATCCAGATTTATTGCTATTAATCACTCATTCTTGTGTGTATCGTCCATGGTCTAGACCCTTTCTGCCTTTACAAACGAGACTCCAGATTGTGGAAGCATTACTCCAACCTGCATCACCACCCAGAGGATGAGTACCAACCCGACCCAGTGTGCAAGGCCTCTGCAAATTATGAATCGCTTGACCATCTTCATGGTCTTCTGGTCATTGGTCCTTGGGTATGCTGTTGATGGCATCTTCTTGCCAACTGACAGATGGGCTCCCAACCATCCTCCGCCTGGAATTCTAGCACCTCCCTGCCCCTCTTCCTGGCCTCATTTATCACCCACTCGTTGTGTTTGTCATAGATTGGCCGGTCCCGGAAAGTCATACCCCATCTCTCCATGTACAAGTCATCGGTAGCCTTCATCATCCTCATCATGGCCCTGTCCGACTTGACGAGGAAGGTCGCGACCCAGAAGAGCCAAGAGTCGAAGAAGCGGAGCCCTTCCGAGAAGCTGGTGTGCCACGACGCAGCGCCGCCGGAGCGCTCGTTGAGTATGATCGGCGCATCAGGGTACATTTCCATTAGGTCATCCGCAAAGATGATCGAGGGGAAGTCAGCGGTGGCTGCGAAGCCTGCGAACAGCTGACGGAGGATCTTGCGCCGCTTGGGCGTGTCTTTTTCCAAGACGGCGGCTGTGAAGAGTCGCTGCCGCTCGGCGCTGGGCTGCACGTGCGCCATATGCATGCAGGGGACGAAGCCCAGGGTCTCAAGGGCAGCTTGTAGCGAGGACGTCGCGCACCGCGGGAGCCCGAGGGCCAGTACCTGGGGGTGGGTAGAGGAGCGGTCGAGCTCCTGAACCGAGACTGTCTCGTGGACTAAACGAACCATGATGCCCAGGTGGCGAGTGGGTCAGAGGTGCAAAGTATTGGAGGCCACAATCTTCCTCAAAAACATGAAGCTCGAGAATTTCGTGGTCTACTGCGGTCCCTTTGTCTTTGACGGACAAACTCGTGTGTTGCAGTTGATTACTTGGTTTCTACTTGAGAAAGACAGGCACGCCGACAGTATTATAACCTCACAATCCTCCATTCTCTTCTTTCAGTCCGGACTTTTCCCCTCGGTGATCCATTAATTTACCTCTGAACTGATCGTCGAAGTCCTCGGGGAGGAGTAGTAGAAACTGCTTTTTTGCTGTCCGGCTCTTGGCTACCAAGACTTGCAGTAAGATCGGAGAATGCCTTAGGGCGCCCAGAAAATGAAGTCCGAAGGATGTTAGAGGCAAGTCGATAGCTGATTTCAGCAGCGACTGCTCAGACTCGCCGTCATCTTATTGGCTGTGAGCCAAGATAGAAAAGCGATGCTCGAGCCCGAATAAAGCCATCTCAGGCAGGCACAGGGAGCCAAGAGATCATTCGTGTAGACTGGCAGATAGGTCCTGTCCTACTGTCGCTAGAGCTGGCGCCGTAGGAACGATAATATTACGAGGATCGGACGAACCGGTCTTGCAAGTATGTACCCGGTTTACATCTCACGGTCTGCAGAATGTTATCCAGAAGCCGCAATTGGATGCAGAGGTCCTTTCACGGGGAGGAAGCCTACATGACAAACTTGAGCACGCCCATCCCTCGCGGACGACAACAGCGCGGGCACATCCGACGAAAGTCACATAATGTGTGTCATAAATTACGGCCAAGTCCATCCATGGCTTCCGAAGCATCTCCCGCTCGTGTGAACAGCTCACTAGGCCACGTGCCGTAAACTCGTTTCTAGGGGCTTGGGACGATGTCGAGAGACACCGAGACCCGCTTCTGAGGCCATATAAGAACCGGTTGCGGTAGTAAGCCGACTTCCGAGCCGGTGCTGATCGTCCAAAGAAGGCTGACGGGACCCAATCAGAGGTTGCTTCTTCGGCGTGCCGAGATGCGGCTGTGATGCACGGAGCCTGTGGTGTAACACTGGCCGTCAACTTTGTGGTCTTATATCGGCCCGTAGGATGATACTATGCGAGCTGATCTCTACTTGGGCATGACTGTGCGTCTTCCAAAAAGAAACAAGAAATCATGCAGCAATTTCAAATTTGAGTGGGAGACGCCGGTGTCGAGTTGTTGTGTCGAGTTCTTGTGCCGATGCAAACGAATGAGGATGTCTTCGCCAATGTCCTTCTCCAAGAGTTCCGGGATTTGTCTAGATAAGTTATCGGTGTGAACACTGCTGTGTTGGATAGAGGTCTTGACTTTGTAGTGTTATTCGAGTCACGCGTGCGGACCGGGGCGAGTAGGGCCTTGGCTTGCATGTTGCAAGTGAACCACTCGGGCAGAATGAGAGCGCACAGATTGGGGTTCCCCGGCCTACTTATGGCATCTTCGATGACTTGGTGATCAGGGACAGGGTTGTTTCTCCGACAAACCTTCTCTTCCAGTCGGATACCTCTGCTCTTCGAACCCGTAGCGCGGCTAGAGGAACATGGCATCTCCGGTAAACCCAGGAAGACCAGTTCGAGGTCTTTTTTCTAGCTGAAATATCACCCCTGAAGGACGCTATTGACGGATATTGTACGGATTATAAGTATGTCTTCCTTAAATCTGACCACGTACCCAGCACCTTTTCCTCTGGCATCAGACTTTTGAGTTTGGCTTCCGGCGGGAATGTAGCTGATTTTGGCTCCTCCTCTTCATCCTTCTGATCCACTAGAGTTAGGGCAGGGCTCATGTGTGCCGAGGTATGCATGATCTCATTGTCCTGGGAAGCGGCCCTAGATTCCTGTGGGCGCGCCTCATGTTGTGATTCGCGCGTTGAAGTAGCTGATGTAGCTGAGAGTTCAATGCCAGACTCTCGCAGCGTGGGATCAGGGATACTGGACCCGTCGCGAAAAGTTTGATTCCAGCATGTGGCTTCCCATTTTTCCGTTGATAGTTCACCGTGTATGCGACGGCTAGCCCAACCAGCGTGACCAGGACGATGCTCAACCAGGTTCCTAAATCTCCACTCAAGTTGAAGGCATCGTCTTTTCCACGCGCGTCAGGATCTCCACCGTCGTCCCTTCCTATAATTAAGCCTGTGCTAGTCACTGCACCCGGTTCTGATGGAGCTGAGTACAAGTTTGTAGTGATGGGTATCAGAGTATTTGCGCTTTGTTTTGCCGGGCCAGCCTTTGGCTGTTGGGGGACTAGTTGTGCTAATGGAATTGATGCTCCGTATTCAATTGGAACCACATCCGAATGAATCAGAGCATCAGAGTCGCTTCTTCCTTGCGCAAGAGCTATCTCTTCGTTATGTACGTCGAATAACACATATGCGTTGCGCAGGATTTCCTGCCCAAGGGTGTGGCTGGTCGAGTTTGATGAGTTTAATACTGAGAATACACAGAGAGCCTCGCCAGCGGTGTTGTTGAGATGCAGGTCGTGGGTTCTTTGAGCTATGATCATCGTCCAAAGATGCATTTTTATCTGAGGTCCATCCGCGCCATCAAATCCATAGGTGAACGTGTAGTTGGTCTCGGACAATGCGCATGGAACAGCAGGGCAGCCGCGTCGCCCCAAATACTCAGCTCCAGCTTCTTCCCATATCGCTTCTGCGATGTGCTGGGGAACCGTTGAAAATCTTACACCTAAATCTAGGGCGACAGGATAAGGTATGTCATCGTAACTCATCAGTGTCTTGTCACCGGTGTGACTGGACGCGGTGACGTGAGACAGTAATATTATAGGCCTTTGGGATGACAACTCCGAGTGGACCAGATGAAGAATTTTGAGGCTACCGGAATATTTTGCTCTTGTCGAGGGCTCCAAAGAGAAGACTTCCACTGTCTGGCCGCTGTTAACTTTACAATTCAGCATCCCATGAGCATCTTGCAGACACCCCGCCTACGGAAGCACAATGGACTCACACGCGCTCCGTGTGCAGTTGCATAATGCATCACACGATACATTGTGGGATGGGACTAATATAGTCGTCCCCGCGTCGTTCCTCAGTTGGAGGTTGACTACCTGCCCAGGGGTCCCCGCCCTTGCTTCCACATAGTACGAGTCTTTAGACCTCCGGACCGTCAATGGTGGTATATGGGCAGGGCGAGGGTGCTCTAGAATTGTCTGTGTCTCCTGATCGCTCCACTGAAACAACGGGTAGGCCACTGACAATCGAAGGAGGAGCAAGAGGGCCAGCCCGAGCAGAGATGGCATGGTCAAGGTCCTGGCTGAGGAGGCATTGACGGCTGAATTGACTGGAGTGAGCGGGAGGTGTTGCGCGTCGGTGGTGGAGACTTTAGAACGCTGTCATATCAACAGGGGATTATCGTTCCATCGGGTCTAGTGATTGCCAGGACGCGGTACACATCAGAATCTGGCCAATTGAGCTGAAGATTCCTGTGACTTTTTATTCTTCCATCGTCTGGTTGAGCTGCGTTTCCGTGGACGTCGTCTTTGACTTCACATCGACGCGGTGAATATAACAAAATCTCTGCTAATAAACCCTCGAACGCCCCGGCCGTCCAAGTACGAAGTGAGATTACAAAGAGAAGAGCGAATACGGCAGTGCTGACTTCCGAGGATGTCCAGATGCGGCGCAGCCAACAGGGGAACATAGTGGGGATGCCGACGGAGATAGGCCCAACTTGAATCTAGGACGTGTACTCCGTACTACCTGCCAGATCTGGACAGGTCCTGTGGGATTTGCCACTATGCGGATGATGGCCAGTCGGACGAGATAAAGCATGCACCTATTGGAACAATTTAGAGCTTCTGTGGCAGGTATTGACACGCCTTGAAGCACACTGGCTTGGACTGGTCCAGAAATATCGCTGACACTATTGAGATATGGGTCGTTGGACAGTCACTGCCCGTCGTAGCACCCAGGTAGGCAGGTAGGTAGCTACTGTTGCCAAATACGTTCTAAATTCGTAGAAGAGGTCCTACAAAGCGTTTTGGCGGTGGTCACAAAACCGCTTGCATTAATAAATCGCATTAAATGTCAGACAACGCTAAATATGCTTATATACTAGAATTATGCACGGCACATCCTGCCATTAGCCGCAACATTCCAGGCATCGCTGCCGACCGTCTTGAGCGCGTAGAACAGGCCCTCGGGGTCCCACCTGCGCTTGATTTGGAGGAGGCGGCCGTAGTTACTGCCAAAGAACTTCTCCTTCCAATCGGCAATGTTGAAATCGACCTCGTTGACGTAGTTGCCGCTGCCCGGGGTGGCCGCCTCGATGAGCGGGATGATCTCGTCAGTCATGCGCTTCTGGTCTGCAAGCATCTTGTCCCAGTCTGCAGGGTCGTTGCTCCAAGCCGTGGAGTACTGCACGTGGATTGCGGCGTCGCGGAAGTGCGGGTTCACGGCGTTGGAGACACCAGCAGGGGCGCTGGCGTTGAGGGCCACTCCCGCGGCCAGAACGCTAGCGTTGTCGGCGCCGTAACGGATGGCAGAGATATATGTAGCACGGGAGGCTGTATTCGTGAGGACGTTGCGTGGTACAAGGCGGGACCCGAAATTATAAGACTCGACCTCGACGTGACCGTAAGGCAGAGGACCCATCCACTGGTTGTAGTGGTCGCGGTAGCTGGTGAAGTTGGTAGCAGACAGGGAGTACGGGATAGACAGGTTGGCAAGAACGTCAAGGAATGGGTTGAGTATAGCCTGTGCCTGCTCGGCGGTCTTGTTGTAGGCCGTAAGAGGGTTGATAGCAAAGACGGAGCTCCCGTACAGGAAGACTACCATTGCGCCTTGGTCGGTCATGCCTGGGAGGAGTCCGTGGAAGGCGTCCAGCATTTGCCACCACTTATCCTGGGTAGTGTAAGAGGCTGCGGTCTGCAAGCCAACGCCTCCAATAATGGGTGCCTCGGGATGAGCTCGAACGGTGACTGATGTGACCACGCCAAATGTCCCAGGACCGCCGCCACTAAGTGCCCAGAAGAGGTCGGCATTCTGAGTACGAGAGGCAGTAACGATCGACCCATTGGCGGTGACGACCTCAAACTCGAGTGTCTGATCAGCCGCCAGGCCGAAGTTAGTCGTCAGGGCGGAGTGGCCGCCACCTTGGATATATCCGCCAGCAGGGCCGACAGTAGGACACTCGCCGCCAACAACGACAAGACCTGCGGTCTTCCCAGCTTCCGTGACTTCGTATCCGAGCACGCCGGCGCCCATTTTGATGGCGGGTCCTTTCCACAGGTCGTCCGACCACTGAGTCACGGTGATCTCCTTAAGCTTGTGAGTCCAGGCAGCCAGCGCTCCCGCACCGGTTGATCGTCCAAGATGACTAATTCCATGCCAGTCAGCTATGGGATACTGCAGTGAGAGAGAAGAGAAGGGAGTAGGGGGATCCAGCTTACTCATGACCAGTGTTGCGGACAAGGAAGCGAATATTGTTGTTCCGCGCAAATTTGACGGTTTCCGCAACGTCCTGAGCAGAGGTAACTTCGACGGCGTAGCTGACATAGTTTCCCAGCAGACACGGCGTGGTCCGGTCCGTGAACGGGTCGCAAGACTGGTTTGCAAAGTAGGCCTGCATGACCGAGGACGACGAAGGGAAGCTGGAGAGGGATTAGATGTTGGCTCTTGGGATCATAAGAGCATAGTCCAAGAACTCACTGTGTCTGCGGAAGGACCCAGGAGTCGCGCAAAGCCGTGCAAGCGGTCTCGTTGTATGTTGGGTCGTGACATACGGAGCCGATGGGAACGGTAGCAATGAGCTTGCCGCCAACGGTGCTGTTGAGAGTGTCCCATGAGGATGTCGCAGGCCAACAGACATCGCCAGGGAGACAACGACAAGTGGCGGCAGGAGCACGGGTTGAGACGAGCCCAGCAGCAGCGAAGGGCGCGACAGCCATGGCCGCCGCCGTGACGAAGGTTGCGGACTTCATATTGTTGGTTTAAAAGAATGTGAGAGCCTTATGGTAGAGGCGAGGGAAAGAGGGCTGGGCCGGGCTGCAGAGACAACGGCTCTTCACAGCTGAAAGACATGAGAGGCCATGGTGGATGTCTTTATATCGTCGGTCAGCAGCTGTGATACGAGGACCCCAGTGGCGACGGCGAGGATTTTCGGACGTCCAGACTGGGCCGTGAGCCGCGGATGGGGGAGCAAAAGCGTCGTTAATCTCCCTACTAGTGACATCGCTTCCTGTATGGTCTAGGAGTGTCGCGGTCTTATACCTCCGCATTAGGGTTGTGGTCCGGATAGTGTGCCAGAGCGGCCCCATGTAACCGAAGATGATCTCCCGCTGTCCCTCGCCAACAGAGACCAGGGGTGCAAAAGTTGGCATCCACCGGCGCTGCTTAATTCTCCGCCCTGGGCGGAGATTGCCACGAGCGCCCGGGGGCTTGAACCGTTGCGGAAGCACATGGCACGATGGTTGATGGGTGACAGCAGAAGCCATCACAAAAGGGAAATGAGACGAGGGTGAGTTCCACGGGCAGGGTCGAGGGACCGAGGCTGTTGGTCGAGGAAGCCTTTCCTACCATGGCACACGCCCCATAGGGAGGGCCCTGAAGGATCGTAGACCTGACAGCGGCCCCGTCCGGGGAATCTGCGCCGACTGTATCCGGGCCGACCTCATTGTTCTCCGGTCCTGGACGTACGCCGAAGCAACCAAATAGTTCGAGATAGCACACGATAGTCCAGTCGACGTGCCAGTCTGTAATGCGTAATGCGTATTCACATCGTGACGAGAACAAGGTGAGTCCACACCACCAACCTCGATCTGGGAGGTCTCTCGTCCCCCCTTCCCCTTCGCCGTCCTAGTCCCATGAAAGCCCCTCCTCGACTTGCACAGTCCCCGATATGAAGCCCCCCGGCAGTCCTATGTTTATGGGTGTAATCTTGGGCCTGCGCTGGAAACCATCGGACCCTTGGAATCCTGGTGGTCCCTACAAGTTGGGAGATTCAAAGTGGCTTCCAGGAGGATAGAACATTCTCCCTTGGCAGTGTTATGTGCGACAGAAATAGGCGAGTTGCAGGCAAGCGGAGAAGCTGCAAAAAGATATGGGATGATAAAGTGAGTGCCGAGAATTCGGGTCGCGAGTGGAGCGCACGGTTTCACAGCTGGTTATTGCAAGGTTTGAGCTAACGGCCGCTCTGGATGCACTGCGACGCAGCCACGGGGTTCGTCTTGGCTGCGTGAGCAAGGGAAGGTTGAGGAGAGGAGGGGGCGCCATCTGATCCCACGTCGACGGGAGTCATGGAGAATTTAGTGGTCTAGGAGCGGCAATGCCATGTTTGTCATGTCGTCTGTGGTATATTGATATCACAGAGTGCTCGCGCGGGCAGAGGCGGCTCCCGTTCCCCCAACCCTGTGAACACCAGGGGTGACCCCAAATCTGCTGCTTACCACTTTAGAGTGGACAAGCGTAGCATCAATGATAGCGGCCGCCAGGCACACAGCGGATTCGAAACGGGGTCCGCGTTGGCGGTTACGGAGACGGTCGCACATCCAATGCGCTGGCTGCGGGCCATACGACCTGTGACCTGCCCGACAAAGGCGACAGACGACCATCAACTCCGCACCTAGAATTCTCTCAAATCATCATCATCCCCATAACCATCATCAAATCTGTGCAGCCTATCGTCGCCATCAGGGAAATTGAGGCAGGATCCTCTCTCGATCTCAACGCTCACGTCGACGCCGTCTCATACTCGGGAAATCGAGCGACCGCCTGTTGCGCCTGCGACAGCGACAGAAACGGGATCGGTGGCTCTGCTAGGCGGAAACCCAGCACACAGTAGACTGTCCAGGCAGTAGGGACGTCATTTGTCGCCCAACCCGCCCCCGAGAGATCCACCGGCAAACACAACGCCGTCGTCATAATCAATTCCGTGGACCGCTTTCATTTTTTAATTCTCCTGTCTTAGCCGGCCACTCGTCCTCCTTTCAAGATGACTTGGGAACTCACACGCCGACGCTTCACCCGCGCCATCAACAGCAAATACCTCTTTGACCGGGTCGTATGTCTTACCTGGCCTCGTCTCTCCTTCCCCAGTGCACTGTCCTTTCTGACTCGCTTTCGTCGTCTTGACCACAACCGTCTTGCGCTCACCCTGCTGCTATCTTACCGTTCCGCTTCAGCTTCCCATCTCTTCACCACCACAAATCGTCAAAGTACCTTTGAAATCAGACTTTCAAAACTGACAGTATTTCGCCTGCAGCCTCTCCTACATGCCATCATCTTTCTGATCGAGATGACACTCGTCGCCCGCCTCGTCGCCAGGTACAATGCCTTCTATGCTGAACGACCTGGTATGTGCGAGCCATGCCATTCATCACCTCGAGCCCCGTTCATCAACCCAAAACCTCTACTTTTCTCTGCCACGATGCCGGCTTGAAGGCGACATTCGTACTGACAATACCCAGTCCTCACCATGATGGTGACCAACGCCGTCTTGGGAGGTATCGCCGACACCGTCGCACAGTCAATCACTGCTGTCCGCCAGCGCGCCCTTAGGAAGGCCCCCGCATCTCCGGCCGCAAGAGATACAGCCTACGAACTCGACGTCAAAGACCCGTTCACCGAGCGAGAGCTGATCCCTGATTCCAAGGTTCTGCCGCCGCCGTTCGACTTCGAGCGCCTGACGAGGTTCATGGCGTACGGTTTTGCCATGGCACCCCTACAGTTCAAGTGGTTTAGCTTCCTGTCAAGGACCTTCCCCATCACCAAGACTAGTGCTTTTGGGCCTGCCATGAAGAGGGTTGCGATGGACCAGATCATCTTCGCTCCGTTTGGTACGTGCCCTCAATAATAATCCCGGCTCCGGGTAGACGGTGGTCCTGGACATCTCAAGATGGGCTCGATCCTGTCTGTGCGCACGTTACTAACAACGCGATAGGTGTTGCCTGCTTCTTCAGCGTCATGACGGTTGCCGAGGGTGGTGGCCGACGTGCTGTCATGTCGAAGCTCCGCGACATGTACGTGCCAACCCTCAAGGCCAACTACGCAGTTTGGCCTGCGGTGCAAGTCATCAACTTCCGCTTGATGCCTGTTCAGTTCCAGCTCGTGAGTACCATCCTGCCCAGAAGTATTTTCCGCCCCAGGTTGCAGATTGCTGAGCCGTGTGTCTAGCCTTTTGTGTCTACTGTTGGTATCGCCTGGACTGCATACCTTTCCCTCACCAACGCTGCTGAAGAGGCAACTCAGCCAAACCCAGCCGCTCTCAGCCCTGCCAACATCCGCTTGGAGTAGAATATGCACGGTTCCATATCATGAAAGACGAATTTTCCCTCTTGTGTCATTGCTTTCCACAGTGTATCGTACATAGAGTCTGGCCGGTATGTCTCTCGACATTGTGTACGGCGTTGGTCTGTCTGTGGTTTCAAACATGAGTTGAGTCCTGTGCTTCGGTCCTCGGGATCAATTCAACGGTGTTGGCGGGACTGTTTTGTGTACTCGAAAGACAAAGTATTCTATATCTCAGAATGTTGAACATTGCACTCGCGACTCAAGAATGTGCATCGCCAGATGTGTAGTTAACGTCTCCAAGGCCCTGTTGCAGTCTCGATGTAAGTATGAATGTTTAAGACTGGTCTAGATCAAGTTGTCAGGGGCTCGCTCAGAGGCCGAGAACCTGGCTTTGGGTGTCGACTGTTTATCCACTCTCGAGATCCTGTCTTAGATGAATTGCATGTTCAAAACACGAGATGTGATGGCTAAAATTTTGCCAAGTCAAACGGTATCGGACCTCCTGAGTCTGACAAGTCAACGGCGAGAAATATCGCGCATGGAATGATCAGGAGAGCTCACAGTCACCGGAAGCTCAGAGAATGCCCCTCCAAAGCACCCCTCACCCCACCCAACAGCCCTTCAAAACCCAACCTTTTCCCGCGCTACCCTCTCACCAAGAGATCACCTGTAGTCAAGCATACACAAACACCTACGGACCTTTCTTCTACTGACACTTGCCTTCTATTCACCTCCGACATCAGAGGATTTCTGCCGTGTTCAATTGATACCCCCATACGCAAACGCAAACATGTCTCTGTCCAGCAAGCTCTCCATCACTGATGTCGACCTGAAGGGCAAGCGGGTCCTGATCCGGGTAAGTCGTTGCTATTCTCTGGAACATGGCACATGGTCTTCTGCCCCTCCTGCCATCGTCCTTCTGATGGCACTTGCTTGAACCTGGCTTTCTACAGATCACCGGCCACGTTGGCTATCCCGAGAGATGAGGAGCTTGCTCCAGAGCTCTAGGATGCCCGGGGCTAGCTTGGACCATCTGGGCCGCTCTCAAGCTCACATGTTTCCGGTCGGAGTCGTATGCTGACGTTGTTGCTCATAATACAGGTCGACTTCAACGTCCCCCTCGACGCCGACAAGAAGGTGACCAACAACCAGCGTATCGCCGGTGCGATCCCCACCATCAAGTATGCTGTCGACAATGACGCCAAGGCCGTGGTGCTCATGTCCCACCTTGGCCGGCCCAACGGAAGCCCCAATCCCAAGTACAGCCTGAAGCCAGTCGTTCCCGAGCTCGAGAAGCTGCTGGGAAAGTCTGTGACCTTCGCCCCCGACTCTGTTGGCCCCGAGGTTGAGGCCATCGTGAACAAGACCGAGGGCGGTGGTGTTGTGCTGCTGGAGAACCTGCGGTTCCACCTTGAGGAGGAGGGATCTGCCAAGGACAAGGATGGCAACAAGGTCAAGGCGGACAAGGAGAAGGTTGCTGAGTTCCGCAAGGGCCTCACAGCGCTGGGAGATGTCTACATCAGTCAGTTGAAGATTCCACCCCCATGTGTCAAGTACGAGGACTAACAGTAGCTTCAGACGACGCTTTCGGTACCGCCCACCGTGCACACTCCTCCATGGTCGGTGTCGACCTGCCCCAGAAGGCTGCCGGTTTCCTGATGAAGAAGGAGCTGGACTACTTCGCAAAGGCCCTTGAGTCCCCCCAGAGGCCCTTCCTGGCTATTCTTGGTGGCGCCAAGGTGTCTGACAAGATCCAGCTGATCGACAACCTGCTGGACAAGGTCAACACGCTCGTGATTGCGGGCGGTATGGCCTTCACCTTCAAGAAGACCCTGGACAACATGTCCATCGGCAACTCGCTGTTCGACGAGGCCGGCGCCAAGACCGTGCCCCAGCTGGTCGAGAAGGCCAAGAAGAACAACGTCAAGGTCGTCCTGCCCGTGGACTTCATCACGGCCGACAAGTTCGACAAAGACGCCAACACTGGCACGGCCACGGACAAGGAGGGCATCCCAGAGGGCTGGATGGGCCTGGACTGCGGCACCGAGTCTGTCAAGCTGTACAAGGCTGCCATCGCCGAAGCCAAGACCATCCTCTGGAACGGCCCCGCCGGTGTGTTCGAGTTCGAGAAGTTTGCCAGCGGCACCAAGGCCACCCTGGACGCCGCTGTTGAGGGTGCTCAGTCCGGCAAGATCGTCATCATCGGCGGCGGTGACACGGCGACTGTGGCGGCCAAGTACGGCGTCGAGGACAAGCTCAGCCACGTCTCAACAGGCGGTGGTGCCAGCTTGGAGCTGCTCGAGGGCAAGGAGCTGCCCGGTGTGACAGCCCTGTCGAGCAAATGAGGGTTTTCTCAGGCTCCTCGGATCCACGACGGCAAAATGGTAGGCCGGATGATGGACAAGGCTAGTCTTTAGTTTCACGACTCCAGGGGTAAAAACCATAATAGAATGTAAAATGCGTCCCACGTTGTTCATGCCTAACGCCGAGCCTGTTGATATATGGGAGCGTGAAAGAGCCAGCCCTATAGTAATCGTGTTCATCTGCTCGCCGTCGAATGTAGTCTAACGTGTCATTCCTGCCCTCACTGCCAGCACAGTCGGAAACGTCTCATGTGCCTAAGGACTGTTCAACGCGAACGTGGCTCGTTCAGATTCTAAGACTCTCCATCCTGCGCCCCCTCATGTCGTCCGTCCACTTTGACGTAGTCCTCACCAGAAGCGCCATCAACGCCGTCCGCCGAGGCACTTGCGTGATCTGGGCTGAGAATCTCCTAGACTGGCTTATGCCAGCCTCGCTGCCACTGTGTCCCGGGCCGTCGCCGCCGTGCTTTCCCGCAGGAGGGTTATGTGCGCCGGGCTCACTCGCTGCGCCCGTCTTCTATCTCCGGCGCTTTGACTCCTCGACTTTCTTGAGCTCCTCCCTGTGACATGAGCAGAGCGGTCAGCTAGGTATCCTATGCAAGCAAAGCTGGGGCGACGAGTGCCCAGGGAGGGGAAGAATGCATGTGTATGTATAGGTAGGTGTATGGATGTCTTTGTGTCGGTTTATTGTGGTGGCGTGACATACTTGAGCTGCTGGGAGAAGTCGTCGCTCGTATCGTCGTCGTCCCAGGACTCCTCCCACAGGTGCTTGGTCTCGCTGCTGTTGGCCGCCTCGGTCTCTTCTACGGACCAGTCTGCTTGGAGGGTCAGCCATATGATTATCTCAGGGTGTGGGTGACGCAAAGTGAATGGGCTGGCGCATACCCTCGACGGGGAAGTCCTCGAATTCGTCATCCTCCTCGAGGGCCGCGGCCGACTTCTGCTGGGTCTCCTCGGGCTTGGCCTCGTTGGAGGGCGTCGGCTTGTCGTCCTTCTTGGGCTGTGATGATGCCATTGCTGTTGATGCTGAATGTGTGAGGTCGCTGGTGACCGGGCGCTTTGTTCAAGCGAGTAGTAGGCGTGGGTGCAAGGTGATGTGTGGAGGGCGGAATAGTGCTGGTGTCGAGATGTTGAAGTTCGGTGGATGGGTTGGAGGGGAGCTGCGATCAGAAGCGAAGCTCACCCATTGACTGACTTTCGGCAGGCTCCCAAGCTGCTGATGCCATCAAAATGTGGCGCGCACTGTGGCTGGGAATGGTACCTGGGTACTTATTCCGCTAGGCCAAAGTACAGCGGGCAGGTACCTACAGTGGGATGTAACGCTGAGGGTTACCGCTGTTAGAGTCAGGACTTCGGACTGTTTCCAAAGCCACTGACAGACAACAAAGCTGCATCTGTCAGCAACCGTCCCTACCAGGCTGACGGCTCCCGGAGTTACCGGCGGCCCCAAGGAGGGAATTCTGCCTCTCGCCCTGGACAATAACCGAAGCTAACACAGGCTTTCTGGGAAGGGTCAAGGGACTGACATGGATAAAGGGTCCGAGACCGAGGACGGGTTACGCATACAAAATGGCTCGTCTCTTCTCTCATGCTGACGAACTCGCTGTTTCTACTCCTTCTCTCTCCGGCTGGGTTCCTGTTTCGATC
Organism: Diaporthe vaccinii; assembly: GCA_039880775.1. Lineage (NCBI taxonomy): Eukaryota > Fungi > Ascomycota > Sordariomycetes > Diaporthales > Diaporthaceae > Diaporthe > Diaporthe vaccinii. Next base: position 1,068,411 of record JBCEDN010000003.1, read on the forward strand.
TTGCACCAGGCGAGTCAGCCCAGAAACAACAATAAGGCATTCGATGCGGCTGAAGTCAAGCCTCCATTCAACTGCGGCGACCCAGTCAAGATAAACACCCGTACAGAGCCCGCACGCGACCCTGGAGGGCATACGGCCAGACGGCGCGGTCCAATCCTACTCACCCTGGCCGTGGACGCAGACCTACACGTCATTTTGAGCTGTGACGGAGCGAGACTCGTCCTTTTCGCGAGACCGAGAGCGTCGGTGACTTACCGGACTGCTCGAGATTCCTTCGCAATTTAAATCTCGGGTTTCTTTGTTATAGAGAGCGGCTGAGCACATTTACCCGAATTCCATATCTCGCTCAGGTCTCCTAGCAGCCCTGAAGCGATTACAAAAGTTTATCTTGAGGCTAGCGCTCCCGGAGTCCTGTTCCGCACCTGTTGCTGTTACATCGGGGATCTAAAACAGCTCGTTGACACTTGAGCAATTGCAACCGTGCGTGCTTTCGAGACTCGCTGTGCAACTCTTGGAGCATTTGTGTCCCAATCCACCACAATTTCGCCGCTGCAGGCCAGGAGAAGGATCGGGACTTATCAAAAGTCGCTCACCATACAGCTGGCATCATGAGGTCGTGGTTCAAAGGCTCCGTCGCGGCCAATTCCTCGAAATTGAGTGTCTCGTCCAGCAAGAATGCCAGCTCCACTCAAGTCGCAGATCCCCGGGATGTCGAGGCGTCGGATCTGCAAGATGCCATGGAAGCAGCAGCCCGCATCGTCAATGACGATATCGACGGCGCGGAAGCACAGCTCAAGGCACGCAAGGATTCGTCCAGTTTCCACCAGCTTGGGCTCGGCATAGCAGTCTTCATGAGGTCGATTCTGGGCTTCGAAAAGGAGATCATGGCTGAAGCGAGCAACCGACTAGCTGAGTGCGAAACGCGGGCATGGGCCGACATGAAGAAGGCGCAGAAGCAGGCCGATGGTGGTGGTTGGTTTAGGGGCGCCGGCACTGCGAATGGCCAAGGGTCTACGAAGAACAGCCAGATCTACCCTCCAGGAAGCGAGTACCAGCTGGTAAACGCAGAGGCACAGCTCATGGGCGCGATAATATCCGTCATGCATGAGAGCCTCACAGAGGGCATCAAGGGCTTCTATAAGCTGCGGAAGGCCTTTGTTGCGCTTGACGCTATCATGGAGGCTGAATCGAGGGTGTTGGCTGAGCGGAAGGCCAACGGCGCGGCGCAAGGACCGTCCAGTTCCACTGGTGCTCCGAAACAGGACGCAATCGTCGAGGATCAGACGAACCTCGAGTCTGACAGCGACCTCGAGTTTGTGGATGCCCCGGAAGATGTTGAGAAGTCCCAGTCACCTGTGGCATATGCTGGACACCTGAGAAGAGTGAACAGCAAATCCGCTCCAGGCTCCGTACTCGAGAAGGACATGAGCGATTCGGCTTTGGAAACCGCCACGGCATCTTTGCCGACATCGCGGAAAAGTTCGCCGGATTCTCAGGGACGGAACGGGTCACCACAGCGCCGGCCAGTCCGACAAACCCTCCTTGACCAGGCGGGCCCAGACTCGTCAATTTTTACAAACCCGGTCGATGTCTTCGTGCATTCTGGTGCGAACATGTGTTTCGGAATCTTGCTACTTATTATCTCTATGGTCCCGCCAGCCTTTTCAAAGCTGCTATATATTATAGGGTTCAAGGGTGACCGCGAGCGCGGCGTACAGATGCTTTGGCAAAGCACCAAATTCGACAATGTTAACGGTGGAGTGGCCGGCCTGATGCTTTTAGGATATTATAACGGCATTCTGGCGTTCGCGGACATCCTCCCATCAGAGACGGACGTCGAGGAGCTCGCGGACGAGGGCGAGATCATAGGGTATCCCAAGGAGCAGTGCTCAGCTCTTTTGCAAAGCATGCGCTCGCAATACCCCCAAAGTGGCATGTGGAAAGTTGAAGAGGCTAGGAACCTGGCCAACGCCCAGCGCGTGCCGGAGGCAGTGGCAATGCTCAAGTCGAACGGCGACTCCAAGATGCGGCAGGTGACGGCACTCAGCAACTTCGAGCTGTCTACCAACGCTCTGTTCATGATGGACTGGGTCACTATGCGCGACGGGTTTCTAAGGTGCATTGAACTTAACGACTGGAGCCACAGCCTTTACTATTTCTTCATCGCATCGGCCGAGCTCGAGATGTATCGGGACTCGGTTCAGGCAGGGGAGGCCACAGAGGCTAAGAAGCACAAGAAGGCGGCCGAGGAATACTTCCGGAAGTGTCCCGCAGTAGCAGGACGGAAGAAGTTCCTTGCTCGCCAAATGCCATTCGAGGTTTTTGCGCTCCGCAAAGTCCAGAAGTGGGAGGATCGGGCTAAGGAATACGGTATCGACCTCGCCGACGCAGTGGGCGTCTCCCCTGCTGAGGAGATGACGTATCTCTGGTCTGGGTCCAAACGTATGTCAGGCGACATGTTTGACAAGGCGCTGGCATACCTGAGCTGGGACAGGTGCACGGCGAGCAAGGAGCATGTGGAACTGATGAAGGCAATCCCCGACGAGGCGGCCATCAAGGCGGTCGCAGAGGCTGTCATCCTGAGCAACATGGGCCGGTACGAGGACGCCAGGGGGAAGGTGAAGCCATACCTGGATCAAGACAGGTGAGATGCAATGCCGTTTAACGATTTACAAAACCACATACTGACTATTCTTCAAGGACGCTGTTCAAAGGTACCACGCGAGACGACTACACCCTCCCGTGCGCACACTACGAGATGGCGGCGTTGGCGTGGAAGGAGGCGTGTGACCCGAAGTGCTGGCCAGCGGCAGCCGATGAGGCTGACGAGTACAGGCGGAAGAAGGTTGCAGAGAGCCAGGAGTATTTAGACCACGTCAAGACCTGGGAAAGCTTTGTGCTCGATGCGAGGATCGGAATGAGGGTCCAGACCGGTGCGGACAGCATCGCGTGGTTGAAGAGGAAGAAGAACTGGGCTTGATCGGGTATGGCTTTGCATGAGGTGTTATGGGTTAGAGCCATCTTGGGTGTTCTCATAGACGACGCATTTGTTTGGCATTTATGGACATGGAGCATGGGCAATTCTTTGAGGAGAGGCAAAGCTGATGAGGAAACGTGGCGTTGTTTTGTTATTTAGTGGGTATCTCGAAGCAATAGAAGAAACAATCTGCCACCAGGCGTTGAGGCACAGATAGAGAAGCACCTGGGCAATGCGAACGAAGATCTGCCGAACCTAAAGCGAGTGAACGCCTCCTGTGCCTCCCTAGCTCTTTCCATGATATTATACCCTTCGGGTTAATGGGCGGTCTCCTTACTCAATCACTCCCGCCACTTCTCTTGCCCTTCTTTCCCCCTTTCCTAATGCCATCAATCCCGTTCTGAACGAATGTGGCGGCATCACCCGCCTTCTTCTCTCCCCTCTCCCGGACCTGATGCTTCTCAGCCTCGTCACGGACATCATCCTCGATATCGCGCCCACCGAGGCCCGTCCCGCAGCCCCAGTCCAACACGCCCCACGCGCCATAGTTCCCGCTCGAGGTCCCGCGGTGGCCTGCGCCGTAGTGCGTCGCGTTGCGCTTCGAGATGCCGCCCATGATAATCCCGGGCACGACTGTATATCCCGACATAGTAAGGGTCTCCTCTAGGGTTATGAGCCCCACGAAGAGGAAGTACACCAGCAGGTGCGGTCGCACGGCAAGCGCAGGCAGGTACACGGGGGCGAATCGGTGCAACAGGAAGGGCGCAGGGTGGTCGGCCGCGAGGGTGAGGCTGTAGGGCGCGGCGGAGCGCGAGTGGGCGAAGCGCGAGTGCTGCCTCGCGACCCAGCCGCGAGAGGACTTTAGTGGCGCCCTGCGGGTCCATGCGTGGGTTTGCGAGTGCAGGACCGTCTTGTGGATGTAGTAGGTCAGGGCCTCGCGGGAGACGTACAGCCAGCCCAGCTGCTTGAAGATGGCCCACGGAAGCGGGAGCGTCGTGGATGCCTTGAAGGGGATGCGGCCGAACAGGAGGGTAAAGCCGAGGCTGGCGCCCGCCTCGAGGGCTGTCTCTAGGACCAGGTTGAGCAGCGCTAGGAGGAGAGTCGTGCCGAGGGCGCGGGCGTTGCGAGGTGGGAGGGCTGATGCGCCGCCGTACTTGATGCTCTCTGCCAAAGAGGGCAGAAGTGTGTCAAACAGGAGGAACACAATGGAGGGCAGGAGGAAGAAGACCAGGCGGATGGCCAGTGTTCCGAACAGCTCGACGTAGAGGGGGTTGTGGGATAGGACGAGGGTGGACCAGGTCATGTAGAAGAAGAGGAGGTTGAGTGAGGTGGACCACGAGGTCAGGCTGCCCCCGAGAAACACGGATAGAATCGGGAGAGAGAGGAGGATGTCCATCATCTTTGCGGCTGGAGGACCTTGACCGTGAAGTGGGCTTGGTCGTCACCAGTCTATCTGTGATTATGGGCGACAATTAATGTTGAAGTAGATATGCTAATGCTGTGATGTCGCAAGAGAGGCACTGCGCCACAACTCTTACTGCCAGATGGGCGAGGCATCGGCCTAGTATACTCGCACAGCAACACCTAGCTCGAGCTCGAAATCAAGCATCCATTCTAGCCTGCGCCTCAATCTGAGGGATGACGTGTGGCTGTCTGGGTTGGCGCACGCTACAGACCTCGATGCCCAGCTTCACCCGACTAATAAGGAGCTCGCCCATTCTCACACAACTCAATGCGACAGCAGGCAAGGCTGTTGTCTGTCGACTGCCGGATGCTACTGTGAGATGACGTAGCACCTGAGCAGGGGCCCACCGATTCCCTGGCTTCTCCCCTCCACTTGGCGAGATTGAGTGCGCGGCCGGTGCCGTGTCGGCGCAACATCTCGGAGATGGGGCAAGCGGCACGATTGTCGAGGAGCCCACATTAATAATGATCCGTGGATAGCCAGCCAGGTCAGGGGTCGAGGTCGTGGTCGAGGTCAAGGTCAAGATCAAGATATCTGGGTCAGGCGCCCTATGATGAAGTCGTAGTCGACAGGGTTGAATAGTGTTTAACCCTTCATCAAACACTGAGGTGCGTCGAGGCCGTTGCATATATCGTCCGTCAGGTATTTGACGGGTGTCCATCTGGTAAGGCAGTAGTCCTCACGGACATCAGGTGTATTTCAATGTACAGCTCGCAGACATGCCAAAGCTTAACCATGCAAATGAGGTCGCACAACGAGGAACCGAAAAACTTATACAGGCACGGCAGTTTATCCTATGACACCCTGCAGTTTACACTCCTATACTTATACTATGTACATAGGTAGTGTCTCGCATAGAGTGCTTGACATTAAGGTCCCTGCGAAATGCTTTGTTGACTGTGGATCTGCTCATCCGGGCGCCGAGTCATACATGGCCGTACAGGCCAGAAACAAGCAGTCTCGACTTTGTGATCTGCCGCCGCGCCGACTGCGACCTCAACGTGTGAACCGCCCATGATCAATCCCTCCCTCGTGCAAGAGGGCCGTTTCAAAGGATAGCTCGACATGACGGGCTATTTCATTTGGAGGGTAGCACCAGCTTCACATTTATTGCCCATGATGCTCCTATCCGACACGGGTGGCAGCGCTACCAGGTGGCAGGCAAGGATGGCCGCTGTGTCTGTTAGGTTGCGAGCTCCTCTCCCACAGGCATAATGCTGATTTCGGGCCAGCCGAGCGCGCAAGAGCCCTCATGGGCAGGTAGGTACCTACCTCTCCCTCCCTGATGAGGCTGCGTGACCAGGAAAATGTATATCCCATCCCCCATCGCACTTGGTTATTACTGTATCACTTGGGCAGCAAGACAAATGGCCCGTCTGCCCCCGTTACAGCACTGCAGTTGTCGTACACTGCCATTTCCAAACTCCCAGCTCGGGGCTTTTTGGGCAGACATGCTGCAATCCGTCCCCACGTGGCACAGGGGCGAGATAGCGGGAGTACCTACATGCAGTACAACGTCCTGGTCCTAGCCTGGTGAGGATCCCGATCCACCTGTACCTGCCCGGCGCGCCTTGCGAAATTCATCATTATCGAGGGTGATTATTGATTATTGATTTACGACCTTCAACACAGACCTTCGCCCTCAGCTTGGCGACAATACTTTTGTTCTTCCTCCCTCTCATTGCCCTTCTCCTTGTCCCTGACTCTGTCTCCGACTCTGTCTCCCCTGTCCTGTGTCTCTTTTCCCTGAGCCACGACTTCCCTGACAACACCGAGGCGCATCGCATCGCATCGCAATCCACCTTCAAGCCCACACCAGAACTTCACAAAGATCCCCCACGTCACACAGCATTGCGGCTGCAGCTGGTTCCTCGGCCCAAGACATTCTGCGACACCCTTCTGAATCGCCAATCCGCGCCCTTTCCTTTCGAAACACCCGCCAAACTGTGACCCCAACGCTTCAAGCTACTGATCAACACCGGTTTGCACTGCACTAGAAACGCCCTAGAACGAGTCGAAGCCGTCTGTGCTGCGACTCTCCGCCTTCTCTTCAACGCGCAACGGCGGCCAGAAGACAACGGCGCCAGGCGCCCCGTTTCTACAGCCAGTCGAGGCAACAGCAGCGAACGCCAGAGATTCCGGAGGCTCGGGTTTGACTGAGATAGGGCACAACGTTCCAAGCCACCAAAGACTTGGTGCAACAACAGCCTTCGCGGTCTGTACACCGAGACTGCGACCGAGATCAACGGCGCATCCTCCCGAACTGCGTACGACCTGGAGAGCCAAGACATAAATATTCTGCGCTGAACTCGGCACTCGTCCGCCCTCCTCATTTGCTCGATTCCGACGTTGCAATTTCAGGCACACGCGCACGCCTGCTATTTCGATAGTCGGTCCTTTGGCGCCACCCGGAAGCCCTTCCACGTTCCGGCCCACAAGCCTATGTGGTAAGTTGCCCACTCTTCATACCCATCACCTCGATTCGGCTCGGTAGCCCAGGGCAGGCCCAGGAGTAAAAAAAGGGAAAGAGGCCTGCAAGGCATATTCATGCCGGTAGCCAGGCTACATCGTGTTCAGGGGAATCTGTGCGCCAGTGATGATGAGACCCCTACGGGACCAAGATGAGGATTGGCCAATTGCTGCAACCCTCCCCACGCCAGTCCTGGTGCATCAATCCGTGTTCCGTGCCGCACCGTACCGTACGAAGGCTTGCAGAGGACGGAGATCCATGCAGGTCCTCACAGAGAGGACCAAAAAGGAAGAGGCACCTACAAGCTGCGGAAGGGTCTGCCTGTCAAAGATGGATAGAATCACTGACCTAGAGCTGAAAGAGCTGACAGGTTTCCGAGACCAGGTACGGACTTTGGTGTGCACCCGGGTCTTGCACCGATATTCATCACCTTATATACCCAGGGTTGGGATATCTGAGTTTCCGCGACTGAGACCCTATTCGACGCTTGCCGAAGTTGCCTGCGATATTATTAAAGAACTGCGCGCATCCCCCAGCAGAATACTTTGGTTGCGCCGGGAAACTCGGTCCCTCTGCATATCTACCTGCAGACGTCGACATCCCGCCAAACGAGCTCGAGCCCGAGCCCCTGCAGACACAGCACCCTTTAGGCAGCTTGATCTACTGTATTCCTGGCCCGCCATTTTCTGCCAGGCCTACAGCACCCCAATGCTGTCGTCCGATCTCCTGAGGTCCCCGACTCCCATGCCAGCCACTTGAAACCAACCTGCTCGCTCTTTTAGGTTCGATCGCATTTCAGAAGCACGCCGTCGTTGACGAAAGTGCAGTGGACGGCGTATGGTGTTGAAGGGCAGCGCATCTTATACGGGCCCCTGCGTCGCCGATCCACCTGGGCACCCACCCACACCTTCGGATTGGGGAGTGCATCTGTCTTGTCAGCCCAGGAACACAGGAACTGCATGCACCCAACGCACCACCCTCTGCAAGTCAAATTGCTTGGGCCTGCCTCATCGAGCCTTAGCCCAGAGGACTCAGGCACATCCGTGCCGCAACGGGAAAGGATTCTTGACGGTCCAGCACAGTTCGATTCTTTTCCGGTCTATACGGAGGTCTCAATTTCGCAGCTCGACCTCGCGTCGGCCGCCCTGCAACAAAGATGGACCACACTGCTGTCCCCGCAGCGCCTCCGTCAATTTCTAGGCACGGCCGTCACTCACGCCGCCGGGCGCCTGAAGGTCCGTCCGCAATGCCTTAGCTGTCTCGCATCTGCATTCCAGCCGTTGTGCATCTTGTCACTGACACAAATCTTATTCCAACTCAGACACCAATCACGCTAATCAATCGGCTATCCGAGCACACGGAAGGGACGATTCTGTCGCGCCCGCCTCCCCCGAAGTCATCTCCTCCCTAATAACCAGTCTTTCCGTGATATCGAGGCCAGCCAACGCCCACTTCGACCTGCCACTCGACCTCCTCCAATCCTCCTCACCCTCCAGTCCCAAGTCGCCGAACGAACATCGGAACGGCTCCTTTGGTGTCACCTACGGCGGACTCAACCAACCCACACTAGCAGAGCTGCGAGAAGAAGACGCCGGCTTCGACGACCTTGCGGCCCTGCCCCCGACCATCAAGACTGCGAAGCCTCCGAGCGGCTTCTCTCCCCTGACAGCGCCAAAATCGCCCGAGAGACGCGAGAGCGGTGGATTGCGGAGCTTTCTCAGCGGGAGGTCGTCCTCGCGCCCGTCGTCGAGAGGCTCATGCGCATCCAAGGATGCTGATGTCCGCAGCATCGGCAATCTTTCCGTCGAGCGCGGGTTGTCTCCTGTGTCGTCTCCAGAAGTAAAGAGACAGCGATCATACGATAGCTGGGGCAAGAAGTCTACAGTCCGATCCCAGAAAGGGTTGATGTACATGAGCTCCAAAGAGCGGCTGAGAGACAACGAGGACAGGAAAAGAGTAACCTCGGGAACCGGGGCAAGTTCCAGCGGTGGGCTGGACGCGAGCGCCATGGCACGAACGACGAGCCCACGAGTGGACCAATTCCTAGCGGGAACCTCTATCACAGAAGAGCCATCGTGGAACATCGATGATCCACTTTCGAGGCCGAACCTTGGTGCAGACGGGTCGGCTCGATCAATACCGCTTCGAGACTCGAGTTTGTCGAAGACGGGCTCCAACGCGAAGCGATCCTCAGCACGGAACAGCCGATCATCGAAACGCGATAGCGATCATGGTGCTATTCCTGAGGAGGACTACTTCGGAAGATCTGACAAGGGGAAGGGGAAGAGTGCAGAAATACCGCAACAGAGGAACAGCTTTCGGAAAGCCCGCGAGACATCCAGAGAACCAAGGCCAAGGAGGAGGGATCCAGGGCCGGAGGGCTTTCTGGACCCCTCGCGGGCGGCTAAGGCCAAGGGGCCCCATCATACCGATCACCATTTTACAGACACCGAAGTTGAACTCGATGACGGGGCTCCGTCTCCTAATATTGCCCAAGGGAAAAGGCGAGACCGAGAAGTCAGCAACGATCGGGCGAGCCGGCGGCGATCCGGTCGAAGCACTCCGGAACTCCGCGTGAAGCGGAGCAGCTCGAGATTGAAGCGGCTGTCCGGGCCTTTGTCCCCACGACCGGATGACAAGCCCAGAGACTCAACCACGGAATCACGCGCTGTATCCTACGAGCGGCCACCATCGGCGGATAGTATCGACGACTCGGTTGAAGCGTACTTGCGCTCACCTCGTCTGAGCCAGAAGATCTGCCATCCACAGACGGGCCGGGTGATCAGCTACAGCGAGGTGGGAGATTCTGAGGGGAGCGCGGTATTCTGCTGTGTTGGCATGGGCTTAACGAGGTACATCACGGCGTTCTATGATGAACTTGCCGTGACTCTAAAGCTGCGTTTGATCACCCCTGACAGACCTGGTGTAGGGGACAGCGAGGCGTATGCGGACGGCAATGCTACGCCTCTGGGCTGGCCTGGTAAGTCACGATTTCAACCGCTCAGCGATCGCGTTCTCGCTTTCACTCTTCGTCACATGAAGATGGCTTTTCAACAGCGCTAACCACCGCAACAGACGATGTGTACGCAATCTGCCAGGCTCTACGAATTACCAAGTTCTCCATTCTGGCGCACTCTGCTGGTGCGATTTATGCGCTGGCGACAGCCCTTCGAATGCCCCAACACATCCGTGGCCGGATCCACCTGCTGGCACCATGGATTCCTCCATCCCAGATGTCTGTCTTCGGCGCTTCCGCCCAAACGCCTTTGCCGCCGACCAACGCGATACCAACGTCCCAGAGGATATTGCGCGCCCTGCCAACACCGATTCTCAAGGCAGCTAATTCCAGTTTCATGACCGCCACAAGCAGTAGCATAACAAGCAGCCTTCCAAGACAAAAGCGAGCGAAACGAAAGCCCAGTGGTAAAGATAATAAGGACACATCGGCCTCGAGAGCTAGCGACCGGCCCATGCTCGACAAGGAGAACCATAACGGCGGGAAGTTGTCGGGTGACCACCCTATGCTGACCAGGGAGATGTTCGCATCCGAGGAAATGGACCAGATTCGCCCTGAAGGAGCTAGCCCCACGGGGAATCTGTCACCCATCGGGGCTGCAGTGACGAGCGACACGTACGGTGGTATCGGTGGAGGCAGCAGTGCCAAAAGCAATCGCCGCAGCAAACAGGACGCCGTCATTGCCGCTGCCGAATCAGCCATGGCAGATAAAGAAAGGCAGGAAACCTACGACACACGCCTCACCCAGGCCATCTGGGAGCTCGCGACCACGGGCGCCAACCCCGCCGTGGACTTGTTGGTCTGTCTGGAGCGCCGACATACTATCGGCTTCAGGTATGTCGACATCACCAGGCCGGTGGTGATCCATCACGGCAGTCGGGACACGCGCGTGCCTGTCGAGAACGTGAAGTGGCTAGGCAAGACGATGAAACGGTGCGAGGTGCGAGTCCTCGAGGGGGAGGGGCACGGGCTTATGGCCTCCGCGGGGTGTATGGGTGGGATTCTCATGGAGATCAGCAAAGAGTGGGAAGACTGGATGAGAGTCACTGGGGCGACGGCACGCAGGGAAGAGAAGAAAAAGGCCGTGGTGAGATGAGGCTATGAACACGCTCCCGGGTTGTCACAACCAACTTGATTTCCCAGCCTCACGATGCAAGGCGCCGGCGAGCGGCGTTGAATTGGGTCTGGATTGTTGGGGTTTCCTTTGTCCGTTAAATGATACCGATCTCAGCCTGCAGAGACACACCCCTTTTACCCTGAATTTTACCTGTGTGTGGTATATATATCATCATGTTCACGAGCGTTTGTTTCTGTCAATACCAAGCGTATCGGGGCGCATGTAGGTGATGGGAAAATACTTGAATATAGTGTTCTAATAATTATGAGCCAGCAGTCAGAGTGTTTGGCACCACTCAAAGTTTACTCTTTCGAGATGTTCCCAGTATCAGATTCTCGCTTCTTGCTCTATTGACATGGGTCACATGGATGTGCAGTCACCTACTCACCTTCTCTGGCAGAGCATGTTCAGTGCGGACGACTGTGCCATGCCAGTCGTACGTGGTTACAGACTAGGAGGGTGCGGGACATGGGTGATGAGATACCGATTTATTCCTGTCTATTCGCTTATGACACTGAATCAACTGGCCATCCTGCAATCCGCTGGGTGAAAATGTGACAGAGCATCTTCACCTTCGATCGATAATGTGCAACATCGGTCTTCTAGTCACGCCTCAGCTGCTTCTCAATGAGAATTCTCAATCAAAGTACCTGCATCCGGTGCTGGGGCTCCCTCCCCCTTCGCGTCCCTGCCCGCCAGCAACGGTGTAGCGTCATGCCGCCCGATGAACTGTCCGGTGGCATTGAGCCTGTACGTCCTGCCCGGGACGAGCGGGTCGCTGTAGACCAACTTGCACGAGAACCGAAAGCGGGTTGTGTCTGGGAAGGCCCTGGACCAGTAGAAGCCCACGCTCTCGTGGTGTTTTGCAAAAGTGATTCGGTCCCAGGCGTGAAGCGCCCACCTGTTCCACATGTCCCACGCGTCGACGAGGCCCTCCTTCCCGTACATGGGCTGGATGAGCTGTTTCTCGGCACCCGGATCGAGATTGAACTCGGGGCTTACCCGCAGCATAGCCGCCCTGACGGGGTCGTCCCAGGTTTCAAGGAACGGATAGAAGAGCGTCTCTTCGGTCGCCAGTCGGGTGATTTTGTGCGCTAGGTTGTATGCCGACGGGCCCCTGTGTCTCAGGCCAGGCTCCCAAGCCAGCAACACGCTGTGCCAGTTCGAGGGAAAGACCTCTACAGACTCAGTCGAGCCCAGACAGTTGACGCATCCGGCGCAGGTCGAGAACCAGGACTCACGCCCCGTGCCGGCTGAGGTGCAGGGGAACAATGTCGTCCGGGGCACGACTGGCTCACGCCCTCGCTTCAAGGACCTGTCAGCTGAGCAGGTCTCCTCACATCCCGAGCAGAGGTATGAACAGTGATATCCGACGTAGTGATGAAATGTGAAATGGACCCTGGGCAACCTCGGGGGCTCCCAATTCCTCCATGCGGGCTTCGCACAGATCCCATCGAGAATCGTAACGAATGCCTCGTCCGCATCAGGGATGTGGCCCATAAAACAGACGATTCGAAGGTTCCTGAACCGGCCGATGAACTTGAGATAGCCGGGTCGCCGAGGCCCGCGGTCCTAACGCCTCTCGACAATGTCTTTCCACATCATGCGATTCATCCTCAAGGTATTGTGGTGCGACAGTGGACTTTGGTACGCATCGTTGCACGTCCAGCTGGTTTGATCACCGTAACACGTCGGGAGCCAGTTCGCCTGCCGAGGAAGCAGGTGATGATACCTCGGGCCGAATGCGAGGCACTTGAAGAGGAAGAACTCGGTCGCGCCCATCACCAGCCAGTATGTGCACTCGTGGGAGAAGAAGGCGTCGATGTCTCGGCAGAACATCCTGTCTACCAGCCGGGCGTTCAGGAGCGAGGCGACGGCGGGCTCGTTGCGACCCCACGCGTCCTGGGGCCTGCCAGGCGGAGCTTCCTCCGGCGGCGTGGTCATGTTCTACTGGGCCAGCGCGCGGTTCTGGAGGTACTTTGTCTTCTCGAAGTAGGCCTGCTGGTATTGTTTCGGGCCTACTACCTGTTAATTACCTGACACGGCTCCTGAAGTGACACATTCTGGGACTTTCCAAGGCACAAAGATTGGGGAATTATGAGTGATACTAACAAGATTTGGGGAATGAGGTGCCGTTCCAGATGGATTTCGTGGGCACCAGCTCGCGGAGGACCATCTGCCGCAATTCGAAGGGGAGCTTGGAGTACGGGAAAGCGCCATTGCTGGTAGGCTCTTCGGGAGCATCAAAACTGACTCCAATGTCGGTATAGGCGGCAGCGTGCTCATGATTGACGCCTGTGCCTGCACGAGAGTCGAGATTGAGGCCGGCAAGCTTCGGTATGGCCGGTATGTATCGCTGCCGTGAGGGATCCCTCCGTAACTGCAACAAGAATTCAAGACTGTACCTGACTGAGCCGATATGTGGTGGACCCAAATCAACAGACTGGCTCTGATACCCAGCAAGGCTGTTGGTATGGACTATGGGATGCTTTGTTGGTGAACCTAGGCTGTTCCTGGGAGGTGATAGCACCACTGGACTCGGGAGTCCGCTCTCAGGTTCATAGACATCTTGTGTCATGCCTTTAGCAGTGTGTTGAAAGCCGAGGTCTGTGTCCAATGGTGAGAACCGATTCCCTGTAAAGCGTTTGTTAATTGGGCCCATCGTAGTTTGGTGTTGTTGAAGATGACTTGGTCTACGGCATGAAATGTATCGGCCGGCCTGCGTCAAGTGAAGACCAGTTCTTGGGAAGGATAGCTGATATAATGCGCATCTTTGATGATGCAGAATGAGTACGGAAAGAATGCGGCTCCTATGGCGTTGTGACATTACTGATACACTGCATTTCATGGGGCATGTCAGGCCAGGAAGGCGCTCGTCATAAACGTCCCTTCTCTTTGGAACTCGGCAAATGCACACACCCGCTTTGAGTCCTACCAGCTGACCGGAAGGAACGCGAGGTGTCAAGCCTTAGCCCTCCATGGCGACTCGAGGTTGGTATCAATGGGTCAAGCTCACCACCATCGGGCCTCAAAGGAGAGAACTTGGGTATCATATCATGGCTTACAAATAAAACTCTGTCTCCCCAACTCGTTCCGTTCACTATTACTCCCAAACTCCTCTCCTTGAACCATGTCCATCCGAATTACCCCATCCACAAGGGCTTGTAGTAAACCAGTTCGTCGAGGGTCTCTTCCACATACTGAGCTCGCTTCTCCCTCCCGTTCCACATGCTCTGAGGCCGCAGCAACTTGTCGGTTTCCGTATCGAGCGGCTTGAAGACGGGCTGAAGCTTCCTGCAACGGGGCTTGCGCTCACGAACTATGTCTCCTGAGCAGCTGAGACCAGCTATCGAAGCATCTACCGGGCCGGTGGCGCCCATCTTTATGCGTATGTAACGCAGGTTGGGGCAATTCTTGGCAGCGTTGCCTATAGCCTTCAGCAGGTTCTCACCAGTCTCGTGGATATCATCCCATTCGTAGAGACGGTTGACGTAAACATTCAAGCTCAAGCACTCGAGTGCAGACATCCTGGACAGACCTATGCCAGAAACGCCAACAATGTGCTTGTAATGAATGGCGATATCCAGGAAATGAGTGGTCGGCAGGGGTATAGTGATACTGCGTTGGTAGAAGTGTTCCAAGGGAAATGTTGAATGGAAGGAAAATCCCGTCGGGTTCAACGATTCGCGGGTACTAAAGAGCGCTCGTATCATGTCTGTTTACTGTATCAGTACGATTCCACTGCTCTTAGTAAAGTCTCGCAAATCCAGGGAACACTCTGGATGAAAAGACTCGAAGTCGTCCGAAGCATTCAACAATCCGAAATATAGAGAACGGATATTCGCACCCTTCAAAACAGAGGGTACACCCATACATCACTCATACTGCCGTATTTATACAAGCACACACACCCACACACCCAATACCCATATACCCAATGCCTTGATACCCAACACCTCTACACACAATACCTATACACCTAATACTTATGTAAATTAGATATTGGGTGTGTGGCTGTTGGTTGTGTAGGTGTTTCTCGGTGTCGATGAGTAGGTAAGAGGCAACTCCGCAGGCAAACATGACGGCCAGTAGTATTTGCAGGGCCAACTTGGACCTCCAGTCCTGCCGAAGAACTCCCCTATTTGTGTTGATCCAGGTGGCCGTGTACGTCTCGGGAGCCGTGTTGGCGGCGACTGGGACCCGCATTTTCGTGTTTGCTACTTGGGCCATGTAGCGCCGGTACAAGCCCTGGATGGCGTCGAGTAGCCGTCCGTGATTATCGGGACCCAGGAGCTCCTCTGGGTAAACCTTGTTGCTGGGGTGGAGCAGGAGTGAGAAGAAGCCGTCGACTTCATAGTTTGGGTTTTGATACATCTGTACCACCGACGGGCTGCTGAATCCGCCGTACGTCATATTGCTGTCCCAGATGATGACTTCGAGCTCAAAGTGGAGCTGCGGGCGCCATGGGAACGCAGTTTGCCTGCTCGGCCCGCTGGCGAGATATTTGGTTGTAGACTCATCCGGAACAGCGGATATGACTGTGAAGTTAGGCACACTCAAAGTAACGTCCGTTTGGACCTCTGCCATAAGTTGAATGCATGACATTGTTGTGAACCAGGCGGCGGGTGATGCATGCGGATTTGTTTCTAGCTCTTCCATGCTTTTTCTGGAGTAATTCCTGATTGAGCATAAGTCAGCGTATACATCTCGACACACACTAAGTAACGTCGAAGATACATGCCTAGCCCAGATACTTGGATTACTGAAAGTATCGTCATTCATTTGGACAGATGGACACTGGTGATGACGCCCTTTTCTCGCGGCTAGGATGGCTTGGTGTTCTAAATTGGTAGAAGGTCGAAATGAGAAGCCATGTCATCGCAGAGACCTTTAATGGATATGATACCAAGCTCAGCCCCTCAGTACTGTGGCTTATGTTCCACAAGGTCTGCAGTGGAACATCTCGTTAGAGAACGCTGTTCAGCTCGAGCTTTAATGGCTACAACTGTTGATGAGTTGTCCCACATTGGAGGCACAGAGGCCAAGAGCCCCCAAAGTGTTTGAGGCAGAAAGCTTCCAGGTTACTCAAGGCAGAAATGGATTAGGAAAATGTGGCAGGCTCTTTGCTAGCCCCCAATCAGAAAACTTGCTGGAATTGTGCAACGTGGGGGCTGCAGGAAACTGAGCCTTTGCAGAGCAGGGCATCCACATAGATTCAGCCCATGTGAAGGGCACAAGGCATGAAAAGCTTATTTCAACCACATTGGAAGTAATCACAGGCAGTGACAGATGACATGATCCTCTGGCCCGATGAGCCTCGCAAGCACAATGTGGTTGGCGTAGATCCCAGCGTTGCAGGTGAGGATGTTTTTGCGCGTCACAGTGTGTTGGCGGTTACCGTGAGCCGGACTTAAGTAAAGCGCCCCCAGACTGTCTCTCAACTTGTAGCCGCCTTGCATAGGGCTGTTGTAGTCCAAGTCGATCAAATTGAAGTCGATGACTCTTTCGTTTCATCACTCTGTCTAGAGGGCTCAATGAGATCCTTGATGGACAGCGGAGCGCAGACGGATCCAGCTAGGCCATGCTTCACACCGTGTGCGTGCTCATCGACCCATGCTGTCACTCCAAATGGCGCGATGTGGACCATGCCGTGGTCCAACGAGCAAAATCTGTCCTGAAGTGTGTATCAATTCCGATTGTCTGATTGGGTGAGATTTGAGATAGGTGGGAAGCGGCATCATATACACTACTGGCGCATGTCAACTGAAGGGCGCACGACGAAGAACTTGGAGGACCGGTCTTCGGCGCAAAGGAGTGTTCACAAGTATTACCTTTATAATTGTATGAGAATATCTGATACGCACTGCTACCATTGTCTTCAGCTAGTGTTAGCTTTTGCGGGCTCTACAGCGTCCGCTATTCCAAATGTAGCTCGGCTTTCTACGGCAAGTCTCGGCAGATGTTGCTGGTGACACAGAAGCTTCCTTGGCAGCATTCGGTTACTCAGTGGACGGGCTGTCAAATGTAACAATTCCCGCTTCCTCGATCTCACTTATGGAGAAGATAGATTATCCAAGGCTGGGCTGTATCCGATACTCGGACTACAGCTCGGTTTTGCCCGGCACGTATCGGCATTGTTGCTGGTCAAACAGGAGTGACATGGGCAAAACGTTGTGACTCAACCGACAGACTTTCAAATAGTCAAAGGCATTCGCACTTCCTCGCTTTCCTTTACCAAGTATACAAAAGGGTCAGAGGATCGCAATTGTGAGACACGCCCATCATCCGACCTAATTACGCAACCATGGACACTCAGACTTTACCCTATATCACCACCGACGTCTTTACCAGCACTCGCTATGAAGGCAATCCCCTAGCCATAATCCGCATGCCAACATCTCAACCGTTGGAACAAGACCAGAAGCAGAAGATTGCTAGGGAATTCAATTTCTCCGAGACAGTCATACTCCACGAAAATGAGAAAAGCTATGAGAAGCTGGAATGGGTCTTTGACATCTTCTTGACGACCCGAGAGATTCCATTCGCTGGCCACCCGACCATCGGAACGATTGTTTATCTAGGCAAAGTCCTTGAAAATTCGGGTGCCAGCGGGGTGATCAACGGAACTTTGCTGGCCAAGGCAGGAAGGCTCCCGTTCACATACGACACACGCAGCGAGGTTGCGACTGCTGAAGTTCCAAATGACAGCCATGTCCATCAAAAAGTACTCGACCCGCAAGCCCTTCGAAATCTCGGCGTCCGAAGCGAGGTATTTGACCATATGACCGGCCCTGCTGCCGTCGTGTCGATTGTAAAGGGCATGACTTTTGGTCTCACCGAGCTCTCTTCGTTGAGTGCTCTTGGTTGTGTGGCACCAGGTTACCAAGAGCTAGGCACCGAGGGGCTGGACGCGGAATACGCTTTGAACGGACCCTGTGGGCTTCTGTTCTATCACATTACAGAGCAGAATGAATCTGTGACGAAGGTTCGCTCTAGGATGATTTTGGGGGCCATAGAGGATCCGGCCACCGGCTCAGCCTCATCGGCTCTAGGCATCTGGCTCGCGCTTCAATCCTCCAGGTCCCGTGACGCAGGAAAGAAGGTGCACAGATTCGAGATAACACAAGGAGTTGAAATGGGACGTCAAAGTGTTATAGGTGTGGAGATCACCCTAGATGATAAGGGGACCGTGGTGAAAGTCGCTCTCAGTGGGACAGCAGTCGAGGTTATGCGAGGATCTTTGGGAGTTCCATAACTTGGAGACATTACTATATTTACTAGAATGGGTATAGTACCTCTCTGATGGGAATCATTTTGTTTCTTTTTTCCCATTCAACGTGCATATGTGACAGTGCCTTCGTCTGGCGCAATTAATGAGTTAAGCATAGACTGGGCCACACCAACTCACCGCTTTATTATCGAGAAGCCAGAGGCCTAGCCTCGGTCGATCCCTGGCGGATTGTTTATATCGGCCGAGAGCCCACCAAGGTCAGGGGCAACTGAGGGGCCTGCTCCGGAGGGGGGGGGAGGGTGGAACCCTACGGTGGCTCTTGCTTTGTCAAAGGATGCGAGAATGTCAGTTTGATGGCAGACGAAGGGCAAATACCTTGATTTTCTGCAGGCTCGGGTGACCCCCAAGAGTAGTTGGTCGAGCTACCGCGGGGAATCGGCCACTATCATGGTACCGTGACACAGCATCGTATTTGCTGCATGACTGCTGGGATACATATACATTGAAGAAAGTGTATACGAGCATCCCCGGTTGCCACTCTTGGTTCTGAACCAGCCCCTTTTGGCTTTACTTAGAACCACCAAATTTCTGGGCGACTGGCGACAGTGGTCGCAAGAGCAGGGACTCACAGCCTCTACGTCAAAGTCATGCCAGTACACTTCCTGATACTCCATGGCGTTGGCATGGTCTGCCAGGAATACCTTCTCGCTGCGTGCACTCACGATGTCTACTCACCACAACACTGTTCCATAGGAGAACCGAGATCTTGGGACTGGCTTTCCGAATTAGCCGAATGATGCTAGGCTGTACCCATATGACGTGCGTTGATGGAGGGTCATGCGAGGCACCTCCGGCCAGTTCCCAAGCCCCAGGCAGCCAAGCAAAGATCTGCAATCGTCTGATTATGACCGAGAGACAAAAAGCACCCGACACCACTTCGAATGCAGTGATCATCAGCCCTACAATGGTCTCGAGAGCCACTCAATGTTGTGAGAATCGCATCCTTATTACTAGAGCGGTCGGGTCATTTGCATCTGTCTGCGAGAGGATCTAGGGTTCTCGGGAGAGTTAGAGTTTGGAAAGGGGGCCGACTCCTTTATTCGTCACAGGCCCATCAATGCCAAAGTGGAGGGGCGGACAGCAGGTTCATCCCATCAGCAGCTGCAACTGATGACCCAGGACCCGCAAGTTTCTAGAAGGCCTGGAAATAGGTCATAGGGAGCGGCATCTCTCTGCACCTGCCCGCCTTTTCACAGAGCAGGGCTCTCGTCTTTGTGGAGACAGCCAGCCATCGCAGGTGGACACCCTCCTATGTAACTGCCGCCTTGGCAATGACGGATTACTACCTTACCCCGGCCGCAATGCTTGGAGGTCAAGATCGGGGGGCAGCCTACGTACTGTACTTCTAGGAGACCTGTATAACATCAAGAACCCAACCTCCATCTGTCACTGGCCCGGCCTGCCACTCCTCTCTTGTCCAGCAGCATCCAACACCTCGTCAATACCACAATTGGATCTCGTTCTCACCGGCCAGACATTCGTTCAACTCCGCACAAATCCGCCAACATGGTCTCCATCAAGTCCCTCGCTGTCGCCACCCTGGCCGCTGCCCCTACCGCCATGGGCTACATCACCAACCTGACGGCTCCTGCCGAGGCCGCAGCCGGAAGCAACATCACCGCCACCCTGCAGACCGCCATCTACTCCCAGAACTGGGTTGACTTTGGCGTTGTCTGGGGTCTGTCGAAGCCCGAGTACGCCTGGGGAAACACAGTCGGAACCCAGGTTGGCTACACACCTTTGACGTAAGCGATACCACACGTGCTCTGCAGCCAGCAAGCTGTGTTTGTATAATGGGCCTCAGCTGACCTCTCGTGCTTTGGACTAGCGGAAAGGAGGGTCTCGAATACCCCTACACTTTCAATGCGGATGTCTCCGTCCCTGAGGACTTCACCGGCGACTATGTCCTCCGTGCTGCTATCCCCCACCTTGTCGGTGTAAGTCATATCCCATTTTGAGATTCCCTCCATGTTTCTCAGGAGACTAGCGGCTGATAAGTACGACAGGCATCCGGATCGGTTGACTTCACAATTCTGAGCGCCAACATCACCATCTCCTAGATGCGGTCCTGGGCCTGGCGTCGGAGATGTTTTTCGGACCGGAGACGGAACTGCCGCGTATTGGGACCGACGGAAGATAATGGGCAGTTACAGAACGAGTCTGTCCTGATACTTATCAGATGCCTGTAATGTTTTTTAAACTCGCAACTGCCATGAGCTGAGTAAAGTAGGGGTTCATATTTCGCCAGAAGTGGGTCGACGTGTGACATCCTGAACCGGCTTATGGCTTTCGCGTTTGTGGTTGTCAACGGCTACCAAGTAATAGCTAGTAACCCACCCCAGTGCAATACATTCTTCCACCGGTCTTGCTTGTCTGTTCCATATTAACTGTTCTTATGCGACGGTAACGGAGTTTCGCGACTTACGTGTAGCCGTTCAGTTCTTACTTTTGTATAAATGACCTTCCTACTTGCCTCCAAAGGCTTACTCAGTAATGCCAGTCTTTATGGGTTAAGCCAAATCCGACTGATTGACTGATCAGGCCAAATTTCTATGCAAGGTTCGTAAGGGAGAGCTGAGTTGGTAGCCCATGTGTATTTTTGAACAGACGCATGTAGTCTATAATACCGGACTTTAGGGAATCAGCTTTTTGTGAAGGGATTGGTGTGAATGTCTCTGGCCAGTCTTATCAGCACTGCGCCCCCGGCAGCAGGAAAGCAGAGAACGATATTGCCCAACATGGTGGAAACACGGGAGAGGCTGAGGAGCCAAGTGAAATCAGAGCTTGGGCGCTAACTCAGGACGTCAGCAAAGAGCAGTAAACATATAAATAAGACGGGTCGCGATATAGATAGGCCGTACTTTACCCCCAAATAAGAAAGACGATAAGTTTATGAGCTGCTCGTGGTCACTCTTGTACCTATATTTGTCTCCCAGAACCTCAACTTTCTAGCGTTCACAGCAACAACATAATTCATAGGGAAACGCTTTCGATCAGTGTGACGACACAGGTACATAGGCTGTCCTGTATTTGCCAGAGGGTTCTGGAGCTGTGGCTATAGTGTAGCGGTCGCAGCACGCCGTCTCCATTAGGCTGTTGGGCTAGGATCTTAGTATCACCCTGTAGCGACCACGTAGGTAGGACAAGCCTTTAAACGTTACTGGTAGGGGATTTTAGGTAATTTTTGGAAGTGCTGGTCCCCAAGGCGATGTCCCTTTTTTGGGCTGGCCTCCTTTATTTCGCCTCTATTTTGCCTCGGCCGATGGTTGGAGCTAAGCTCTATGTTAGCAAGACGGGTTTAACCAAAGCTACCAGACAGACCTTCAGGCTTGCTGCAAGAGAACACAAACTCATTTGGGCACGCGACACCACATGTGTACAACCCCGTCCTCCCCCCGGACCTATATGCAATCTCGTTTCCAACTTCCCTCGACGTACATGCTCGGAATAGTGCCGCTACGACCTCTGTCACAGGAGACGTGCTCACTGCCCGTACTTTCAAGCCAACATGGCGCGTTCGAGGCTCCCGGCGCTGTTCGCGACGGTCCAATTGATTCTCCGTTTCCTCTCCCTTGGATTCAGCGTTTCCACACTCATAGCCGCCGCTTACATCTCAGCCAGCTATGGATACGGCAGGGCGATGGTTGGCGCCTTCTTGGCGGTATGAGCTCTCCCTTCTGTTTGCTATCGCAGGGGCGTCGAAGTGGCTGATGACGAATCCGGTTATTCCAGACCCTGTGGACCATAATGTTTAATACTGCAGAGATTTTCGCGCTGACAGACCGCACGCGAATCGTTCCCCGCTGCACGGAGGCATCCCTTGCCTGCCTTGACGTCCTGGCCGTGCTCCTCAACCTCATCCTACCGGCTGCGAACCTACTGTCTGTCACCAATCTGTCGTGGGAGTGCGGAGACATACCACAAGAACAGTGTGAGGAGGAAGAGCGATTCCAATCAGAGGCTCTCTGTACCGTGTTGGTCCTGCCGGCTGTTGTGGCGTGAGTCTTTTCCCTTCGTTGATACCTTGCTCACACCAACATTACCTCGAGCTTCTTGATTTGGAAATCTCTTCTGATGTGCCTCGAAAATAGTGTAATTCATTTCATCTTGTGCAGCCTTGCCGGCATCGGCTATTTGAGAAGGTCAGGACGGGCAGCTCAACGCGGGTAGTGCGTGGACTTTAGGATTTAAACGCAGTTTCCAAGAAAAGAACCAGAATTGCAAATTTTCCATGAGTTGATCTCGATATTGGAATTCCACCATCACTGCTTACAATTTTGACATGCAAAAGCCGATGTATTCGATCTCACCCTAAGTTCGAAAACATCCTGAAGCGGCATGACCAAATGCTGCCGCAGTTCAACGCGAGTTGTCGATTCGGGTGCTGTGGCCTGGAGTTGAGAGGTTGTGAGCGCCATGGATCTATGTATATATATATATAAATCATGGCTCTATCGGCTTCGTTCCCGAAAACAACGTCTATAGGGCCAGGACTGAAATGTCAACACCCGAGTAACGGAGTTTTGAATCCGCGGAGGACGCCGCCCCAGGACGGGAAAGCATTTCCTTCACGGTAGGTCGTTATTCTATTGCGATTTATACTCAGGGAAGAAGCGAGAAATCATGATCATGAGCCCCCTGCAGATAATCATACCCCTCGTCCATCCACTCAACGCAAGGCACCAGATCCCCCCACTCAATCTTGTCCTGCACGGCCTTAGGCAGCTTCATCTTCAGCTCACTCCTGTACCAAGAAGGGAACTGGACAGTCACCAGCATCACCCTCGGGTCGTCAGTCCGGTTCGGCATGCCAGCATGCCAGAGGCGGAAGTCCCGAATGATGAGTGACCCCTTGGGCAGACTCGGCTGGACGGGCGGGCGCGTCTTCCTCCGCTGCCTCTGGAGGCTCGGGCGGATCTGGTACTCCTCTGTATCGAGGACGCCGACGTCCGTGTCGGCGTGCGACCCCAGCCAGACCTCGGTGGAGCCGTTTTCCGGGGTCACGTCCACGAGGTTGATGTTGACGCAGTACCCGAACGGGACCTTGGGGAAGTCAAAGTCCACGTCGATATGTGGAGGCTGCCGGCCTGTGGCTCTAAATGCCGTGTTTGCGCTGTAGAATCGTAGTGTTGGCTTGGGGCCTAGCATACATTGTATCACGTCGGTGGCCCACGGGTTAGCGATGACGTCTTGGAAGATGTAGCCGTCCTCGAGGACTGGTTCTTGTTGGATGTTGCCCGTGGTCTGGCCGAAGTTGCGGTGCGTGCTGGGCCTTTCATACAATTCCTTGGCTTCTGGGACCATCCGTGCGTTCAGTTTGTCGAGGTGGTCGACATCAACGGCATTCTTGAGCACCACAAGGCCATCCTGGTGGAGCGCCTCGACGGCCGCCTGGAGGTTGTGCGAGCCTATCTTCTTGGTCCGAAGCTCCTCAGGAGACAGCTCAATGAGGTTGGGTTCGGATAATGGTTTGCTTGTCATATTGGTTATTTTTGTCGGGTACTTTCCCCGGAGAAGTGGTGCAGCGAGGTTGGGAGCGCCTGCTTTTCGGGGACGCTACCGGTGGAGGTCCTGTCCATGTCGAGCGGGGACTCGGCTCCGGTACACAATCACGGTCGGGGTTCCATTCCGACCCGGGGGAATTGGACCCCCCTGGTCAGCCCCCCTAGTCAGAATTTCTGCGTGCGCTACATTGCGATACATAATAATGACATCTCAATTTATTCCCTTCCCTGGCTGACATTTGAATTCAGAAAGGGCCGGATAGGGCGAGGGCGGACGGTGCTGGTAGGCACCGCCGAATACCACTTAAGGCCCAACCCGGTATTCTTTATATTCCTTAAAATTAAAAAGATATAATATATTGCTTAAAGGACGTTTTATTTTTAAGATATATTATTTATTTGCATTATTTTAGTAGTGGCTGAAAATATAAATTGCCTATACTATTTTGGGTTTAAATGAGGGGATTTTTGACTAGGGGTCGCTGACCAGGGGGGTCCTATTCCCCCTGGTCGGTTCCATTCGGGCTTTCGTTCGGGTGCTGCCGCTGCGGTGCATCCCAGTTCCATGTGCATTGTCGCTATGTCGATAGGGTTGAGGATGATTAGTGAACCGGATACAACCTCGGTGGGGATTTCCTGCCACCCTTTGATTCCATGGTTGTTACGCGGCTTATTTTGGTAGTACTATATCAGCTCAACAATAGATGGTGCTTCACTGGTTAACTAATAATGCATATGAGTGGAAAACGAGCTCTCAGAAAATCTAGAGATCACATCTGCCGGAGTTCCCCAAGAAAACCGGGAACAGTCAGCCACATTGGACCCAGACTATCTTTCCCAGAAGTGCTCGCCAGCTGCACCGTGTCAGCAGCACCGCGATCTACGGATGATCATGTGTGACACGACCACATGCATGACTACATGTGTAGCGAGGGGTTCGAAGCCCTCAGAAAAATTCCCGCTCCAACAGTAGCTTGAGCTTCCCTTGTGTAACCCGGCTCGCGTTCGGAGTCCGGTGAAACGAACACCCCAACGTACCTAGGCAAGGGCGAACCTTATTCGACCTCAACCTCCACCTCCACCTCCACCTATCCACTATTCTTCTGTCTCCTCGCGGATGCCCAGGCGAGTTCGACTCAGGTCAACCATTTCCCCACCCCGGTGTTCCCGACTGATATATCAACCTGGAATCTCGCAGTGACCGCTGGAAATCCTTCCATCCCATTGACAACTACTGTAAACACATATCCAACCTATATATCACCATGGCATCCCCTTCCCCCGCCCGTCCGCCCACGGAGAACCAGCTCTCCTCAAACCCAGGCGTGCATGTGCAAGTTACGACCCACAACAATGAAGGCAAGGCCGTAGTCAAGTCTACCACACCCGTCAAGGTATGTATATCAACAGATGGATACCATGGTTAAGAACCTCAGCGGGTGCCCCGCCCCTTGCTCACCCCTCTCTTCTCCGAACCTGGGTCTTACATCGTCCTGGCTGACTCACACATCACACGCCAGTGGGTCCGTTACGACGATGACAAGTTTGTCATGTCCGTGTTGTACACCACGCAGTTCCCACCCGACCTCAACGACGAGGCCGATATCAAGCTGCACGAGTCCCGCGTGGCCCAGGGCCCCGAAGCGACGGGGCTTGCACTCAAGGGAGGCACCGTGTTGAGATATGTCGAGTTGTCACCGGGGTACACGGTACGTCTATGCCCTGTCCCCAACCCCTAACAGTGCTCAATGCCCCCTTGGTGGTATAAGACGCAGTGTTTCTAACCTTCCCACCAACAGTGCATGATGCACCGTACGCAGAGTCTGGACTATGGAATTGTCATGGAGGGTAGCGTAGTGGCGGTCCTGGACAGTGGCGAGGAGCACCCCATGAACAAGGGCGACATAATGGTCCAGCGGGCCACGATGCATGCATGGAAGAACCCGAGTGAAACGGAGTGGGCGCGCATGCTATTCTGCCTGCAGGATACCAAGCCCCTGTTCGTCGGGGAGGAGAGGCTGAAGGAGGCAGGCGTTGACGACAGTCTCCCACCATCTGGGAATGATGACTAGGTAGGACGTTACCATCCAAGAGCGCACACAAACTGCAAAAGCGTACTTCTCGTGCAAAGATAACTTGTTAGTGTTCATGCCGAGGTCACCATCACCATCGGAAGCTGCTAGAACACAAGTGACCAAAATTTCAAGCAAATGGTATTGGTTCAGAGGCTCGAGCCGGGCATCAAATCTTTGCAAGACGGACGCCGGCCCGGGCTTGTTCGGAATAAGTCATAAGAAATTACCACCAAGAAATTAACAGCATGTCCATGGCATGCCTGGATGGCTTGCTCGACTCTGTGTGCATATCCATCTCCCCTCACTGATGTTGGCTATGTAGTGCCCAGGTGTTGGCAGGTTGTAAATCTGCGAAGAGTTGTACAAAAGGTCGTGGGGTTAAAAAAAAAAGGGGGGGGGGCCGGCTCTTGAATGTGTAAAAAAGGGAATAGAAGAGAAAAACGAATGTCGTTCAAAGATTTCATCTCGTAGCGCCAGTCTTTTAGTCGTGACCAAAATCGGGGTCGATAATGCCCTATCGCCTCCGAAACTCATAAATAACGCCTGCCCCTGGTATCTGCCCACCAGGTGGCCCAGAGATTGCCTTGCTTGCGGGCGAACAGTTCATGCAACTAGCTCAATACGCCTGACCGGGCACTGGCTTTCTTGGGACCGCTCCCTGGGGAGGGCCTTGGGGAGGGCCTTGAGGATTCTGCGGTGGACCGTCAAGACTTGGTCGGTATTCCTGCTGCATGCCAGAGGGTCCAGGAGGACTTGGCCTCCTGCCCGTGCCCTTGGGGGACTGAGATCTGGGTGGGCCCTGTCTGCTCGGAGATTGAGATCGCTGTGCCGGGGACTGAGGTCGTTGCCCTGCTGGTGACTGGGGTCGTGGTCCGGGTCCCATCTGTGGTCCCATTGGGCGGGACGGGCCCGGGCGGCCGGGTGGGCCCATGGGAGGACCCATCGGGCGCATTGGTCCAGGTCCCCGAGCCCCAGGTGCGAGCGGGTGTGGCTGACCGCCAGGAGGGCCCATGGGTCGGTTTCCAGGGTGTTGATTAGGACCTGGGCCACGTTGGCTGCTCACAGAAGGGCCTCGGGGTCGTCCCTGAGGGTTGACCGGTGGCCCTCGGGGGCCCGCTTGCTGAGGTGGGGGCCTGGGCTTGACGGGACGAGTAGACAGACAGGTTCGAGGAACAACTCCTTGCTGAGATCGGTCAAGGCGAATGCAGAGGGCCTGTTTATTGTTAGCATTCGTCAGATATTGGAGGAGCGACTTGACTTACCCAACCGTCGTCGTATTCATGAAGCAGTCTCACGACCTGGCCGGTGTGCAGTTCCATCTCATCATCCATTGTGGGCTTGAAGTCGAGCTGGACACGGTGAACTGACGAGTCTGCAGGTCCGCCTGCAGCAGCGATCGCTGCAGCACCAGCTGATGGTTCTGATGCCTGGCCAGACTCGACCTCATGCACGCTGAACTCAGTGCCAGCCGGACTAGGAGGCACAGGGCCGAGCTTCGGGGGCAGAGTCAAGTCAAGAGGCGCGGGAACATTGTCTTTCCGTACGGATTGCTTGCGTTGCAGACCAGTCGCAGCCGTGGCACCAGCAACTGCTCCAGCTGCTGCCGCGGCCGTTGATACAGCGGGAGCTTCGGAAACTGCAGGAGTTGAGGCAGCAGGATGCATCTGCAGAGGCGCAGGAGCACCTTGCTGCGGAGGGTGGGGAGAGAGCGGCGGGGAGTGTGTGACAATCGGAGCCAGAACCGCAGAATCGGTCGTGATGGCAGAGGCTCGAGGAGCAGGAGCGAGGCCAGGTGCTAACGTGGGCGACGCTATCATGCTGACCTCGCTGGTTGGCGTCATGGGGCTGGCAGGGTGCCTAGGCGTAGCAGGCTCTTCCAGGATAGCCTCAGCGTGGTTTCCGAACGGGTTGTGCGCATCCTGGCTGTCACTGGTCATGGGCCTTTCCCAAGCGCTGGCACCTGGAGCCGGAGCCCGCTTCATGGTTGGGCTGGCGACCATGGCAATGTTCTGTTGAGGCCCCTTGCTAGCTCGCTTCTCCGCGGTGTTCGGGGCTCCTAGGAACAGCTGGGTCATCGGCCGCAAACTGAGGCGCGGGGGCTTCGCTGGAGTCGCAGGGGCACGAGCATGGTCTCCGAATGGGCCATTGAGCTTCTCGTCATCGGCCAGACGTTGCTCCTCTCGCATCTGCCTCTTCCGCTTGGCGACCAGAAAATACACCAAACCGAGGACGACGAAAACACCAGCCAGGACGCCGATCGCAATGCCCGCCTTGGCTGCTGCGCCGCTTGAGCCCGAACTTGAGCCCGACGATTCTGACTGAGTTGCTGATGCGGCTGAGGCAGCTGTGGAGTCTGCGACCGTTGACGGCTTGGTGCTGGAAGAGCTTGACGCTTGGGTGGCCAATGCCAGTGGGCCTCCAGCGCTGGCATCGGATGCTGTGGATGCCATGATGGCCGTGGGGAGTGACGATGATGTATCATCGTCATCGCCGCCTCGGCTGATGCTGGTGCTGCTGGCGACGACGCTACTGCTGGTGGGAGTGCCTTTGACAGCAGGAGCGCCTACAGATTTCTTCGGGGACGTCTCGGCCGGAGTGGGAGTTGATTTGTCTCCCTCAGT
Organism: Diaporthe vaccinii; assembly: GCA_039880775.1. Taxonomy (NCBI): domain Eukaryota; kingdom Fungi; phylum Ascomycota; class Sordariomycetes; order Diaporthales; family Diaporthaceae; genus Diaporthe; species Diaporthe vaccinii. The sequence goes on from JBCEDN010000003.1 coordinate 1,096,947, forward strand.
CGACGTTACTGTCTGTTGGACAACTTGCGTGATGGTCTGACGTTCAAGAGTCGTCAGGAGACCAAGGCCGTCCCAGCCATCTGGGGTTTGCGTCTCGTAGACCGTCACCACCCGCTTGCTCAGCGTCGGCAGAGCGCCCTCATTATCGCCAAGAACTTTGTTCTGGTTCAAGTCAGAATCGAAGTCAACGTCCACCACATCATTATGTCCTCGCCGATGGACATGACTGCGTTTGAAAGACATGTCGACTAGTCGTGTGTAGATCCAAACCTCCTCGCGAACTTTAAAGCAAGCGCAACAAGGCCGCACGAAGAAGCCTATCTCATCAAGATTGACTGATTACTCGGTTTGCCGTGGCACATTAGACGTTGATGATCTGCTCGCTTCTGACCTAGAAAGTAATGACTGTTTGTTGACCGGGGCGTCGTGTGGAAATTGCGCAGAGGAATCTGTGGTGGAATTATCTTGCACGGGTATGGAGGGGCACAGGCGAGGTACGAGGTCCGAGTCCAGATCCAGCGCGCAGGATTATGATTATCGACTTGGGTTGCAAACAGAAAAGAGTGAGTGGCAAGCAGTCTGAGCTTGTGATCTGCAAATGACTGGCTAGATTCGAACCAGTCTCTGCGCGTTAGGGTAGGTATGCCAAATGAAGGAACGAAGACAGTCAAGTCTTCCTCTCGCCAGCTTGCGACGGTGGGTTGCGAAGGGTGAGGTGCCGCTGAGAAGGAGTGGTCGACCTGCAGAGGAGGTCTAAAAAGAGAGACGGGAGGAAGGAAGGAGTGAGAGACAGAAAGAGGCTGTGCGTAGTAGCGTGTGTATGAATGACTGTTGGTGAGCATGGGCATGGGCTTGGGCAAGCGATGTACACCTGCAGCTGCAGCTGCACCCGCACCTGCAGGCTCTGGTTGGGCCCGGGCTGGGCTGGGCTGGGGCCTGTGGGATGGAGGGGCCCTCACGACGAGGTGTGGGCCGGTCAAGGTTGGGGACTACGGAGCACACACGCAAGCAAGCTGGGCAAGCAAGCCTGGCAACCACGCTCTCGGGGACTGGGGCGAGCTGGGGTCCCTCAGAGAGAAACTTCCCAGGCAACAAATAACCTACCTTCCGCGCGCAGCCCAGGATACAGCTTGCTGACAGAGTCGTCTGCGGGGCAACGGCACATGTCGAGATGCACATTGCGCGGTGGTGCCAAACGGGCGATTTTAGCCCAGGGGTTGTTTCCCAGACCGAAAAACGACGCAGCGGTGGCCTAAGAAAGTTCCGAGAGACTCTTCGCTCCTTCCTTGTTGTCCATCCATCCTTGTAGGCCTTGCAGCTCCCCCCCAAACCTTCCAACTCCCAGGAGGCGTCATCGTCAGCATTGATCGTCCTCAGGCCTCTAGGGCGGGCATCTGTGACCTCCTTTGACGATCAGATGAACAGACCAACATGACGAGACCTCCCAAGGGACCCCCGATTCTCGAGTCCCGAGTCTTGAGGCGAGAGGCCGACTCAAACAAACGTGGCAGGCGTGGGCACAGGGCACGAGGCACAGGGCAACGGATCGACATTCAACCAGAACCCGGGTGCCAGGGCCCGTGGCGTTTATTACCCTACGCGCCAAGCTCCTTCCACTCCCTCCCATGTCCTCGCAGGCGATCTCCACTTTCCCAGGTACACCAGGGTGCCCATTGGCTGGGGGAGTCCAGCCCCGTCACGCACCTGCCCGAAGCGAGATTTGTTTCCCGCAGGGGCCACATCCTGCCTCCTGCTTTGATTGGCAGGTTGGGGTAATCATTGGATGCTGCAGGCCCGCTCCCTGTGCCTCGCCCTTGGCCAGTTCGTCTCGTCTCTGCCGTTTCTCTGCTCTCTTCCTTGCACCTTGGTCTTTTTTTTGTTTTTGACGTTGGTTGAAACTTTAACAGTGATCTCCCGAGTGGATTCCTCTTTGAGGACGTCAATCACACCCTTACAATCTTCATGCGACAAATGCCCAAGGACTGCCTGAATTGGCTTCGGAAAATGCCTCTCTTTCCTGCTGCCGTCGTATCTGAACTCTGTGCGTAGTGTAGCAATCTGCTCCATGATGACAACAATGCTCTTGTGTGCTTATTTGGGGTCTTTCGGGGTCGATTCCGACGAATAATCCCGACCAGCTTCAGCCTCATCCAGCGTTCCTCTTGTGTTCTGTTCTGCTCGCCATTGTCTCAGCTATCCGCCTGTCGATCCATCTTCTTTTGTCTTAGACTCTCAGTCACACCACGCTGCCAGTAGACCCGGGTACTGTACGTACAGTATTAGCCCCCACGACCAGCAAGCAGCCTTAGCCAGCCTTGGGGCACGACGATCCTCATCAGCAACCGGTCTCGCAATCGCCGCCCCGCCGCCGTACCTGGTGGTGAGATTGGCCAAAGCCACCGACATCACTTGCGCGTATGGGCTCCGTTCCGCCCAGGCTGCGCGGAAATCTCCCTTCCCACCCCAGCCGATGACAACGCCATCACGCGCATGCCGATGAGCCGGGTTGATTCCAGTCATGCGATAAGTGACGAGCCACCTGCCCGCATCGCAAATGAAGCAATCTTTATCTCGATTTCCACGGTCCACACGGGGATTTTTTCTCCGCACTGACTGTGGAACCTGACGTCGATACCCCGGTCTCGTTACAATTCGCTGAGTGAAATCCACGGCACCACAATAACAGTAGTGGGGACCCGAGTCACCGTGACAGCGTGGGTCCCCCGGGAGAGCCGTGTCATGACCCCAGCAACGTCGAGCTACTGCTAGCAGTCCTCCTCGTGGCGGTTTCCACGCAGTAGCTCCCCTCGGCTGTGTCTGGGAGACTTGGTCACAGCGTCGAAGCTATGTTTCACAATTGAGGTAACCATTTCCTCTCTGGCGGGCTCATTTCTTCCACTTAACGTCGCATCTGCTTTTTCAAGCTGCATAAAATGAGCCGAGATGAGAGATGCCATAGAACTGTTTGTATGGTATCACGGAGGGCTCTACAGCCTCTGCCATCACTTTCAATGACGGTTTTCCTATCTTAACGCCTGGCAAATGCATTCCTTGAATCTCGTAGAGACCTCTCCCTGTGGTGTTCATCGTCTTCTACAGGATGAACTTGACGATCCCGGTCTCGCCTAGGAGGCTGGGTCATCCGGATTCAGGTCCATGACCAGATCTGGGTCTGGGTCTGAGTCTGGGCATTGACCTGCACCCTGAGCTCCTTTCAAGGCATTGTATGCGGCTAGCAGGATTCTCATCTGCATCAACTGCTGGGCATTCTATCCCCAACGCTGCTGCTGATTGTTCTGAGCCTGTCCGCCGTAGTAGTTAGAGGACTGGTAATTTTGCGCCGGGGCGGGAGGAGTCGGGCCATTGTTGGGTGGGTATTGCCCAGGCACGCTGTACCCTCCAGCCGGTGGCATGTAACTTGTGTGCTGCGCTGGCCGTTGTTGCTGCTGTTGCGGTGGAGACCAGTTTGGTGGAGGGACGGGAGGGAAGGGGAACGGGTTGCCCTGAGCTGGACTCCAGCTCGGCATCGGATAGCTAGGAGCTGGGGCGGCAGGAGTCGTGGAAGATCCAGGCGCTCCCCCAAACTGGGGCAGAGGCGGTATTGGGAATGGCCACTGGCCTGGTGCAGGTGGTGGGACCACAGGGAAGGGGGGCGGCGGCTGGTGAGGGTTTTGAGGTTGCGTGTGTGGTAGTTGCTGTGGGCGGCCATTGTGTCCCTGGCCGCCACCTCGGCCTCGCCCTTGAAAGCCTCTTCCTCGACCACGACCTCTCGAATCTCCACGTCGCCCGCCGTTCTGACCTCCCCTGTTGCCGCTGTTCATTGCCGGGAAAGTCGACACTCCAGGGGGCGGCAGAGGAGGGAGTCCCATGCCGAAATTCGAAGGACGTGGTAGCTTGTGATATGTGCCATCATCGTCCTCGCCGTAGTTGAGATTCGAGTCACCCACAGCAGAAGGTGCCTGCGAACCACGGTCATCACCCTTATTGAGTTTGCCCTTGCCGCCCCGCTTGCGATTCTTCTTCTCTCTCTTGTGAGCTTGCTCTTGCTCGTCGTCCGAGTACTCCATCTCCTCCGGGCCGACCTCTTCGTCGTGCAGATTGCTGGCGTCGGATCCTTTCTCCTGCCTGAGCTGCGAGGGGAAAACAAAGTTTGCGTGCGACTTGGAATACCAGACCTGGGTCCCTCTCTCCAGAGCAGCTGCCTTGGCTTCCTCCTCTGATCGGAATCTGAGAATGTACATGGGTTTGTGCACAGTCGCAATAGTGTCGTGTATAGCTCCCAGAACGGTGCGATCCTCTTTACACAGGACCGAGCCGCGATCGAGAATTGTGACAGCAGCGCCCACTTGAAGCGCCCCAATGACGGCTTGGGTGCCTTCAACAATGTGTTGTACGATTCCAAGAGGCGCAATGATATCTTCTGGGTTGAGGCTGATTTGGGGTGTTGGCTCTGGCTCGTCAGGGAGCTCATTCTTAGTGCGCACCCCGGCGGCCTGCTTCGCAGCCCTCGTACCGTCCATCTCATCATCGCTTCCACCGTCTGCTTCCATTAGCAACCGTGCAGTCTCCTCGACTCCGAGCAGTTTGGATTCATCCACGTCTGATTCATCGTCATCGTCGGAGCTGCTGTCGGAGCTTGAGGATTCGTAGGGCGAGGAGTCTGCTTCCCACTCAGGGTTCGCATCGGCATCGCCCTCACCTGGCGCCGTCTCTGTTGGTTCGGCATGGCCGTTGATGTGGGCCTCCGCAGCGGGTTTCTCTTCATTTTGCTCCTCGATTTTTGATACTGGGCCAAGAAGACCGTCAAGCGCAGCTTCGAGTGCATGCGTGACACTGGGCGACCCAGGTGCCGATCCGTCTTCCTGTTTTGCTGGCTGGGCCTGAGGCTCTTCAGCGGAGGCATCCACGGGCGCTTCCTGCGTCCCTGTACCAGCTATTGTTTCGCTTTGACTTGCCGCAACTTCTTGCTTGAGGGAGTCATGATCTTCCATCTTCTCGTCCAGTTGTGCCGCTACGCCGTTGTCTTGCTGGACGTTGGTCGACTCGAGAGCCCTTGGCTCGGTGCCAACGATGACAGCATGCGGCTTCTGAGCAGCTTGCTGCTGTTCCTGTGTGACCGGCCCGTCCATGACAGTGTCTAGTTCTTGAGCAATCTGCTCTTGCTCTTGTGTGCCTGACCTGTGTCCATCCGTCATTTCTGTGTCGGTGCTCGCCTGTACATCTGTGGAGGCGCTTGGCTTTTCGGATTCGATGCTGGGGGCTGTCACTGCATTCTCGGTCTGTAACTCGCCGAGGCCGGGGATACTAAATGATTGATCCATGGTGGGATTGGCTCTAAAGGATGTGGTAGAAGAAGAAGCCAGAAACCGTGCAGGCCGGTTGTAAGGATGTTTTCGAATCTCGATGCTGAATGACAGTATTCAATAGCTGTAGGCTTCGCGCTTGCAGTTGAATGACAATGTCATAAGTGTTGGTATCCAATGGTAAATACAGGACATAAGAAGGATGGTACTCGGGAATGTCGAGCAAGATCGAGGGCTGAATGTGCAGCAGGAAAAGAAAAAAAAACAATCCAATCTCGAACTTTTCGGTTTTCTTTTTTCTGGGTCCTTATCGATAAGGCGAGGTGGGATGGGGATCAATGTGATGTGATGTGAGGTGACGTCTGCTTGTCATGCAGTGGTGGCCGTTGGGGTGGGTCCGTCACAGGTACCACCGTCAGGCACGACCCGTCCCGACAAAAGCTCTCAACAGCTCGAGATTCGCAGCTCATTCACCACCATCGACGGCCCCTCGTCCTGTCTCAGCTGCAATATCGCTTCTTCCACACGCGAGACAAAATGCCTCCCAAGGCTGCCCAGCCAAGGGAATTTGTCCATCCTGAGGCTTCGCATGCCCGAAAAATGTAGGCCTCCGTGAGCCGAGCTTCGGCCTAGGTGTCCCGAGTGGTGTGGTGCTGCCGGTTGCTGACAGCTCCTCCAGGAAACCAAGCCTTTTCGCGGTAGAACCCATCTACGCGTTCTACATGTTCCTGGCCGCCAACTTGGTTTCGGCTTTATTCAATCCAATCCAAGACTGTGATGAGACCTTCAACTTTTTGGAACCCACGCACTACTTAACTCATGGTTACGGGCTGCAGACATGGGAATGGTCACCTGCCTACGGCATCAGGGACTGGCTCTATGTCCTCCCTCACTCAGTAGTTGCCGGCGTGCGGCACTTGCTGCCACAAGCTACAAAGGTGACATTCTTCCGCCTGGATCCAGACCATATGTGCGAGGAGTGCTGACACTCTCTGAATAGCTTGGCGGGTTCTACTTCATCCGCTATACCCTCGCTCTGGCTTGTGCACTATGCCAGACTTTGCTTTACCGCGTGATCAGCCTGACAGTCCACCCGCGGATCGGCGTCTTCTTCATTCTGGCCTTGGTTCTTAGTCCTGGAAACTTCCATGCAAGCACTGCATACCTGCCCTCGAGCTTTGCCATGTACACGGGCATGTTGGGAGCGGCGGCCTTCATGGACTGGACCGGCGGGTTCAAAACGGCCGCAGGTATAGCCTGGTTCGCAGCTGGCGGTATCATCGGCTGGCCATTCGCCATGGCTCTTGCTGCCCCGTTCCTTTTGGAGGAGGCCCTGCTTGCCGTAGCGGCCCTCGGCAACCTGGATCAGTTCTTTCCCACAGTTCGACGGGTCACACGTGGTGTCTTGGCCGCAGTCGGTATCCTTGTGAGTATCTCTGGTCGAAATCAGTCAATATGTATCTGACAGGGCTAGGCCGTCGATTCGCTGGTCAACTCCTACTTCTACAGGGTATGGGGCATCGTTGTCTCATGGAACATTGTCAAGTACAACGTTTTTTCCAAAGGCGGCGGCCCAGAACTGTACGGCACTGAGCCATGGACGTTCTACTTCAAGAACCTGGCGCTGAACTTCAACCTGTGGTTTGTGTTGGCCCTGGTCGCACTGCCGCTCTTCCTCTTACAGAAGATCATCGCTCCGAGTGGCCGTGCCTTTTCCTCCTCCCTGCGGGCTATCGTCTTCCTCTCGCCATTCTACTTGTGGTTCACCATATTCACCCTGCAGCCCCACAAGGAAGAGCGCTTCATGTACCCTGCCTATCCCTTCCTGGCTCTCAATGCGGCTGTGTCAGCGCACATCGTCCTCACTGCTGTCGGCCACGTTAGCAAGAATACGGTGGTGGGTAAAATCCCGGCATCTGTCAGGCTTGGCCTTACCGTGGTCGTCCCTTTTCTACTTGTCGTATCGTTGTACCTCCTGCGAGTCATTGGTATCTATTCAGCATATGGCGCCCCGTTGTCGCTCTACGACCCCCTAGGTGCTGGGACTCGCGGTGGAGACGCTGAGCTGGTCGGTGGCCGGGGCGACTTCGTGTGCTTTGGAAAGGAGTGGTACCGATTTCCCTCTTCGTTCTTTCTGCCCAGGGACATGCAGGCCAAGTTCATTCAATCCGAGTTTCGAGGCCTTCTCCCTGGGGAGTTCCAGAGGAGCAGTCTATTTGAGGGCTTCAGTGGTACACATGTGCTCCCCAGCGGCATGAACGACCAGAACAAGGAAGACCAGAGCAAGTACACCGACATCGAACAATGCAAGTTCCTGGTGGACACTCGCTACCCGTTAAGCACGGAAAAGGGGCTAGGTCTGCCACCCAACGAACCCGACTACATCGCAGACACGGCGAATTGGGAAGTAGTGAAATGCATCCCATTCCTGGATGCTGGAAATACTGCACTCATTCCTAGAATGATATGGATCCCGAGCTGGAGTTGGATTCCGGAAAAGTACCAAAGGAAATGGGGCGAGCATTGCTTGCTCCAGAAGCGTACTTGAATTGGAAAACGGTGAAACCAATGAACAATCTCTAGAGGCATCGAGAATGCAAAATGGTTACAAGGCTCAAGCAAACACATCAAAAACTCATAAAAAGCGAGGACACAGTCAATTCGTCATCTGTGGGCACATCTCAGATTGCATTGGGAAGAGCCACACAAAGCTCGGTGAATATTATATTCGTCAGCCCGCTGCCTCCTTCCCTCAATTATTTGTAGTTGCACCATTGTAATAGTGGATCTAATCATCAGAGTGGTCAGTTAGAAGGCATTTCAAAGGGTAAAGCTGAAATCACTCAGCAAATCTTACCGTCTGGTCGGCACAGCCCGCCGGAGTCTGGTAAGCATAGGCTCCAGTGTTAATGAACAGAGCTTGATTCTGGCACACCAGCCAGGCCGCTAAATTCTGTCTCTGCAAGCCAGGGGCAGACCAGGTGACGGCGTCTCCTTGGAACGCGAAGGTCCCGAAGCTATTCTTGGTCGCGTTGAACGACGTCGCTAACGTCCTCGGTGGGCTGGCCAGGTCCGCCGGCTTCTCGACGTGGAGATACAGAGTGCCGGTGTAATCGACGAGCTGCCCATCGACGATGTTATACTGTCCAGCAGTAGTGTAGTCGTTGAGGGTGGCGGTGCCTGCTTGGTTGGCCGGGACTGTCTGTAGATATTTGTGAAAATTGGGCGATGCGACTGCCCGGATCCAATATTGCCCAGGCTGGAGCGTCGTGGGCGTGGGAGCCCGGGGTTGGACTCGGTCAGGCTGAGGGGCGGCGCCGGCTGTGGCCAGCAGGCCAAAGTAAGCGATTGTCTTGAAGAGCATGGTTCTTGGGTGCTCGCAATTAGACGTTGGGTAAATTGGCCCAAGACTATTTCGCATTGTCCAGCTCGCGGGTATTGTCCTTTATAACCAAAATGAAGCTGAGCGTCCTTCGGGGGCAGACGCTCCGTACGTATTTGGCTGACCCGGAGGAGGGCCATTTAATTAATGTCAGGCAATGACAAGCGCCCGGGTCTTCACCAGTGGCCCGACTTGCCCTTGAAATCAGACACTGCATTATCTGAATTAAATGGTTGGTGGCTTCCAGATGTCCATAATTGTACAAACTACTGGTGTCCTCGAGCCCACACACAGTTCTGCTCTAGTATCTCCAAATACTCAGACAACCAATTTTTGACAAGCGGCACAAGCAGTGATCTCACCTAATAGAGGAACATGCTGAAGCGAAGGACTCAGCAAGTCACTCATCAGAATAGTTCGTCCTTGAATTTGAAAGAGTCCAGCTCCACTGATTGTGATATGCATTCGGAAATCAACCAGTGAATACAATCAATTCAACGGGTGGACATGTGAACACAGTCCTTTGATGGCACAAGCTTCTGAAATTGACACCAAGTTCTCAAATCCAGTTTGCGTGATGCCAACGGAGGCACAAGTGCAAGGGTGCTTATTCCCGTTCTTGCACATCTGGTCACACGGTGTTGCATGAAATACGCAGCTTGCCACAACTTTTAGGAGGAAACCAAGCAAGAAGACACATGATCACGTGTACCTAGATCGAACGTAGTGATACTGTACCCTTTCGTGGCACGATAGGGACAACATGTCCAAGTGAGCTGAGAAAGATGCTGCAAGACATCTGGACTCCTCCATTGCTGGTGACAAGTTGCCTGATTTCAGCGACTAAGATTCATTTAAATCGAAAAGCATGGACACCAGCCGTTGACAAGGGCTTCTTACCGTACGTACTGGAGGCCGAAGCTTCAAGGTCGAGCTTGCACTCATCAAGGTGGAGTTGAACTGCCACAGTCACAGGGCTCGCCGACTACGAACCGAGCATTCGAAGAAACTCAACTTTTCTACGGTCTCCCTGCAGCTCCTGAACACGAAGCAAATCAGCACTTGTGGTCATTCATCCACACCCAGACACGCCTACCACGACCACTTCGACGAAGCTCCTGCTGACGATCAGCTAACGAGTCGATCAACATTCATGTCCTCAAGACGTCCCCACGAGGACTCGGGTGCAAACAATTCGATCTCTCCCACAATGATATCTCTAATTATCCTTGTGTACGCCATGGCCGTGGTCGCATCATCCGGTCTACCTTCCGCAATCACAGCAGCCTCTCCCAATTCTCCACCTGCGTCCCTCCTCGATCAGAGCGGCACGAACAATACAAACGCCACCTCTCACGTCATTCGCCAGAACGAGATGGAAGTCGGATCATCCTGCCACGGCGCTGAAGGCGAATGGAATTGCATGGCGACAGCTTTCCAGCGGTGCGCCTCGGGACAGTGGAGCGTGGTGCTCAACACCGCTTACGGCACCGTCTGCGAGCCCGAGGGCCTCACCTATGACTTCCAGCCCGCCTTCGCAAGCTGGTTCCCATCGGCGGATACGACGCCGACCATTGTGTGTACAGAGACAGCTACAGCTACGGGTGGTTCAACAGATGCGACAAACACGGGAAGTCCTCTTGCGCCGACGACTGGGGAGGCGGCGAAACAGCCCGCGATCTGCGCGATGCTGCTTGGCTTGACGAGCACGGCTTTGCTGTTCTTGGCCATGTGAAGGATCAGGGTAGACGTATTCACGTTGGAGTAAAAGCTCATCAAAAGAATAAAAACGGGGAGGCAAGGCACATCGACTCGAGGGAATGCTTCTGAGGTTGGAGCTAAGACGTACAAGGATTCGGCAGAAAATACTTTTCGGTCTCAAGTAGCATACAGTGACCTGACCACAACTCTGGGGGTTGGTTTGAGTGTCTAAAATCCTCCTTTGAAGGTCTACTGGCGACGGATCCAATGAGACTAGACGGGGTCATCATGCCTTGGAAGCCCCCTGGGGAGGGAAGACGAAGAGTGAGCATAGTTGACCCAGCCTGAAAGAAGGACTTCAGTCCCGAAGGCCTACCGGACCACGTTGTCTTAAAATAAAGTGGAAGGACTCTTTGCAGCTTGCCTACTTCATCGTGTTGTTAGAATTGTTCCTTCTTATGCTGTTGCCTCGCATTTCTGACTGTGCGATTCGACCAGCATCTGGGCTTCCAGGCCGAATGCGTTGTGGCAGTAGGAGCATTCACTGGAGAGGCCACATGTCTTCCAGCTTGATGATGAGATACGAGAATAGATTTATGTACTGCTCAAGTCTGTCTATTTACTTGCTTACACCACGGCAATGTGTCTTGAAATGTACTACTAACCACTGCCACTTGCCGGAACACCCAGATCTGTGTCCAACACGGCGACGCTCAACTGCGGGAGGCTGAATTCGAAGGCCCCATTCGCACCTGAGGTCAGCTCCTGTGTTGTGGTGTTGACAATGTTGACACCCGTCCGGGGATCATTGTACGCAAACGGGTCGCCGACGCCGTTTGTCAGCACGGTCAGCTGTGCCTTGGTACCCGCCTCGACGCCCTCGAACTGCACGGACACGGGGACCTCGCCGCCATCCGTGGTGTTGTAGACGGCACCCTTCCAGACGAGCGCGCCGTTCCTGGCCTCGTCCTTGCCGGCGCCCCAGTACAGAGGCCCGTAGGTCGAGTTGCTCGTCGTCGGGAGCGTGTGAGAGATGGTGTGGTGCGCGAACAAGCTCCAGCAGTACCACGTCACGGCGCGTGTTGTCTGCGCCGGGTCCGCGGTGAACTGGATGAGTGTGATGGGCCACTGGAACCTGTTCTCGTTCTTGAGCACCGGCGCGTAGAATGTGCCCGGGATCCTGTCTGAGTTCCGCTCGTACCCAATTAGTGAGATGGCCTCGCCGACGGCTCCGATCCACCATGGGTACTTGTACAGCTGGCCTTCCCAGCGGGGAGGCGTGGCGCCGTTCACGTGAGTTGCGGCCACTTCGCCAACAATGTGTCCGATGTCGTTGTCAAACCGATCGAATTCAAACACCAGCTCGTCCGGCTCGCGGTACGGGTGATAATCCCCGATAGCACCCGGGGTCTTGGTGAAATCGAGCCCTTCAGTAAGGTTTGGTCCCGTGGTCTCGCCCTCTGGTGCTGGGTCGCTGGATGCACCAGAAGAGATGACCTGGACCTCGGGGTATGCGGCTGTGATGGCATCGAAGAACATCTGGAATCGGTACTCCTTGTACGAGTCCCAGCCGCCGGGGTAGCCAGCAAGCCAGTCCTCGTTGCCCACCTCCACGTAGTTGAGCTCGAATGGCTCGGGGTGGCCGAGCTCGGCACGGCGTGCGCCCCACGTAGAGTCTGCTGGTCCGCGGACGAACTCGATCTCGTCCAGGGCGTCGTCGATGAAAGGTTGCAGGTCCTGCTCGGGCGTCACGTCACCGTTGAGTGCGAGACCGGCCCAGACGCCAAGCACTAAAATTATATCAGCGTGAGCAATTCTACGAAAGCTCACAGGGAATCTTGCGGAGTCGAATCTTACCTATCTGAAGGCCCATGTCCTCTGCCCATTCGAGGTATTCCAGGAGACCAAGGCCGTGTGTTTGTTGGTATCCCCACACGCCTTGGAAGCCAGGACGGTCCTTCAGCGGGCCTAGAGAATCTTTCCAGTCCCAGTAGGTGTCGTTCGTGAGGCCCTCGAGCATGTTGCCACCCGGAAAGCGCAGGAAGGTCTACGTTTGTTAGCCCAGGACAACAGGATGACAGGAGTAGGTAACCTACAGGGTTCAGGTCCGCGAGGGCTTGTGCAATATCGACTCGCAACCCATTCTTCCTGTCTTTATACGTAGGTGGGAAAAGACTGATGAGGTTGAAATCCAATGCACCGCTTTGAACAGCATCCACGTCAAAGGTGACCGAGAAGGTGTTGTTGCTGCTTGGAGCATCGATCTCGGGCACAATCTCGAACTCATGCTCTGTCCACTCATCCTCGACAGATTTGGACACAACCTCGACCGAGCCGAAGACTTCATCGGTCAGGTTGGACTGCAGCGATGCAGTGAAGGAGCCGTTGTAGGCACCCTTGACCCAAAAGCTTCCCGTGTACTTTTGCTGGCTGACAGCGATGCCCCAGTACCCATCGTTCTCGAAGCCGATTTTGCCCGTACCATTGCTGCCCGCCGCAACTCTCAGCGATGCCGGCAGAGCCTCTGAAAGAGGAGTGTCGAGAAACTCGATGCTGAAGTTGGCGCCATTGACAGGGAAGTAATGTGCCGTGGAGACCGGAAACTCAGGGCTGTACTGAAACGCGCGGTTCTGAATAAGCTCAGCATAAATGCCGCCGTCACCAGAATTGTTGATGTCCTTCACGAGTCAGGGTCAGTGTCATGAGCAAAGCCCAACGTTCGTGTGCCCGCTCACCTCATGCAGAAAGCCGTATCCGTATGGGTGTCCGAACTTGCCGGTCACATTACCTCCCGAGGATTGGACAAGGACATCAACAGCAACTGCGGAAGTAAGGCAGGTAGCAGCGGCCAGAGCCCGCTTCAGGAACACCATTTTGCCACGCGATTCGAGATTTGACCGCTAACAACCAGGGCTGCCCTCAACATCTTAAGCTGTCTAACTCGGCAGTCTCCAAGGACTTTATATATCATCTTGTCTTTTGTACTTCAGTATTTACTCAGGACCCTGGCTGCGGCTTTGTCCGTCAACTGGTGCGCGTAGATGTGATCTCCACACGTTCGGGCTTTCATTGAGGCGTGGCGGGTAACGCGATGGGCTGCAGGCATTGCTTTCCAAGCAAGGACGTACGCCAAGCGTGCGAGTGTGTGTATTGTCGGTCATTGGTGGGCTCGGGCTTCCTGGGGTCATAGATATTCTTGGGTGTTAGTGCCAATTTCACGAGCGGAGAAATTGGAGCGGCCTGTTTGTTGCTGAGGGTCTCGTCAAGCATCACAAGAGCGCAGACCAGGCGTTGCGCGCCGGCCTTTGTACAGCCGAGGACTTGTGCCTGGCATGCATCATTTCGGGCGACGGCGTAGCTAGGTGCAGGGAAGAGATCCACCGATGGCGGAGAACCCTGTCTCTACACGATTGCGTCAGGCGTGACCCCTGCCAACTTTCGCAGTAGGCAATCTCACGATGCAGGTACTCCATCGGCTCCCTATACTTTGGCCAAGACAACGGCGCCGGGTGAATGTTTTAGTCAGTCGCGGGCCTACCATAACATACATAAGCACTTGAGCCCAGCCAGGTTACCTAGGTAGGCCACCCATCGGCACTTTACACAGAATCCTCTTGTTCTTCTTTCACTGTCTGAGAGATTGCTCTGACCAACATCCCTGTAATGTCGATATCGGGAGGACGTAGGTCCTAGAGAGCCGAGTATCGCGTGCAACGAAAATATACCAGCGCCATAATTGGAACTCTGAGAGGCAGTGACGAAGCAAGAGACTTCTCTTCCTCGCAATCTCATGCTTCTGTGGTTTGGACCCGCCCAGAACGTCCTGCGAAGTGATTGAGTACCTCTTTTTACCGTCAGACGTCTGAAATTCCCACTCAACCCGTAGAATATGTCGCCAAGGCGGAACGCCCGTCCGACGCTGAAGTAAGAAGGGCTGGGGGCCGCCGCTGGTGATGTGCACATGTGTGATAGTCTGAAACCTTGGAATGTTGGTCAATTGTAGTTTACTCACAATTGGACACGGGAAATCAATCCTACTTGCAAGAAGTCCCGCATCCAGGTTACAAACCATATGATGAAGACGTTCGGGTTGATCTAGAATACGCTCACTGCTAGGAGTGGTGAGTATTCTACACATATTCGGAATTCGTTTTGAGTATACGCTCGGAACACTTTTATGTCTAACGCTCCTATGCGCTACTTACTGATTACCACTTGCCAAAGTATTGGAGTCAAGGCTGTGTATGTGTAACAAGCACTCGGGCGCTACTAGGTACGGTAAGTCTTACGGACGTCCGCTGGGGATCACACATAACATGCCTTATTGCAGGATGCCGAGCTTACGAAGTTCGCATTTGCTGTTGAAACAATTTCAATCAGCTCTATACTCCTTACACAAGCGTTTCGAGCACCCACTCAAGCATTTAAGCTCTCTACCAGTAGCTTGAAATCTCAGCACTGTTACGATGTCTGACTGCAACACCTCTGCGGAAGTCCAGAGAGCGGGTACGAAGACTCTTGCTGAGCTAAACCACCCAATGAATTATACCAACCCGGCTTTCAAGGAGCAGAGATCAGTGAATGCGGAAGAGCGCCAAGCGTACTTGTATGACCGGAGAATGATGGAGGACCTCATCAGTGAATACAACTACAGAATTGACGCCAGCTTGGCCAAGACTACCATCTACGGGGATCTAAACAAGCTTTTCACCGACGATGCGGAGGTAACTTTCCCTCGTGGGAAGTATCAGGGTAATACAGGGTTGGCAGAGTGGCTCTTGTCGCCAGTGTCAACATTTCACCGGATGTCTGTAAGTGAGAGATGTCCCTGGCATGTCGACCAACGACTAAAGCTCGCCATTAGCATTTGTCCTCAAACCACAGCATCAAATTTGACTCCAGCAATGTGGCGCATGGGCGCTCCACGTGGCAGTCGTCGACGGGATCCCATGCAACAGACCTTGGCCAGGGATTCTTCACAGGTGGCTATTATTACTGGTCGTTTCGCAAGGTCGACGAGGAATGGAAGATCTCGTACCTTTTCCTTGACATGACTTGGAAGAGCGGGGAGTCTGGCAAACCGGCGAAGTGATACCACAGCTTGAGTTTTATCATGCGCAGACAATTGCAAGGCTCAAATACTTGGGGACGGAGATTCCATTGATTTGACTGATTACAATCTCTCTTGATCTTTGGTTTGCCTCGGGCATAGCCGCCCACGACGCCCTTCAAGCCACTGCCCATTTCATGAGCTCTGCCATCCAGAGCCAGCCCAAGATTAGCGGGACCACCGCCAGCACAATCCACCAGATCTCGACCGTGATCTGCCGTCTCATCCAGCGCCTCCAGGCAGTCTTCCAGTCCCGTCGGTATGCACACTGGGGAGTGGCATAGACCAGGCAGCCTAGGCCAGGCCGAGACTCGCATTCAACGTGCTCCCGACGCCTCTGCATGAGAAGGCTACTCGATATGTCAGCGACCTTTGAACAAACCCATGCTTTGCTGTCATCACGAGGGACAATATTAGGGGATCGATGAGAAGAGCCAGGAAGTGGTGGTACTGACGTTACACTGCCCCTGCAGAACTCGAGGTCGGTGCGCAGGTTGCACTTTCGGTCGTTGGGGCAGTCGAGGTGTAGCATGCGCCGCTCCATGAGCCATGCTACCTTGAGTCGGACGCCAGTGTCGACCAGGTTGTAGAAATAGCGGCTGGTGTGTTTCAGTGAGAGAGCATCGGGGTAAGTGAGCTCCTTGCTGATGAGAAGATGGATTTCTGTGGGCAGTGTCATGAAGTTGGTCTGTAATTTCTGTGTCGAGGCCTCGGTGCTGTGGCCGGCAGCGATCAATGCGTCAGGTTCCGAGTCCGATGGCTTGGTGGCCGGAACAGGGCGACGGCCCCGCGTTAGTGACAGCATGATGCACCGGGTCTCAATGCTGAGGTTTATAGGAAGTAAAGTGATCTGATCTTTGGGAAACAATGAAATGGTTGACTAGGGACAGGCACTGTCTTAGTCTGAGTGAAGAAAAGGCATTGATTGGGAAAGGGGGTGGGGAGGAGTTGACCCAAGATAAATTTAGATGAAATGTGGTTGCCTTGGGAAAGGACAGACCTCACAGCAGCACCTCCTCTGCTTTCCCGCGACTTTGACGCCAAGGGCACGAAGTGATCAACGGGAAATACGGTAACTCTGCAGAAGCCAAGAAGTGGCAATGTACTGTGGGCATAAACTTGGAAATGATATTGCTTCAGTTTTGAGGCTGCACATGTCTTCCTATGAAGCTACCAGAGGTGGGGTATACTTTCCACGTATCGGCCTGTTGTTTCATGCAACGAACAGTCAACCAAGCCTCAGGATCGAATGACAGTTAACTCAAGTGACTTCGACAGTTCAGGATTTGCTCGGTTTTACTGCAAGTTGAAGTGAGTCGAGGCTCGCCCAAAGTCATGGCAAGAGGCAAAGCGCATGTTGAAGGGCAGACACGCTTTCAAGCATGGTAAGTACAGTGGGCGGGCGCTGAGCACACCTGTACCTAGGTAGTCACCCCCTGTTATGTCCAGGATACCACGTGCTCCCGCTCCACTAGCGCGTCTTGCTGGCGGGGACTGGGAGGCAGCCGTTCGTCTCGTCTCGCGCGACCAACCATCATCGTGCTAAAAGTCATGACGCAGCCCCGAGCAGGTCAATGATGCGTCCTGATGCGAAAAGAGGCATGAGACACTGCTACAGCCGCCGTTATGGCGTCTGACACCGACAGCGAGTTCAACCTCTCCCTAGAAGATGAACAGTTGCTGGCTTCTCTCGTCGAGAACGCCGTGCCCAAGCCTGCTGATGCCTTTGCTTCCCCCAACAATGCGCCGAGTAGCGTTTCCAGCAGTTCGAAGACTAGGGCTGCTCTGGTCGGCGTCGGCCGCACCAACAGTGTCAACGCCTTTGTCTACAAGACCCAGCCGCAATCTACGCCGTCAGTCATCCCGGCTGACGACGTCAAGTACCCGGATCGTAGGTGCATTGTCGCTCATCACGATGTTATGGCCTCCAAAATCCTGACTGACCTGCAAGATTCCAGTCACTCAGGCCTTGACCAGCCTGGAACAGGCCGAAGCCTGCGAGCAGCCCGGGCCTCTAGCCGATGAAACTCCAGATACAAGATCGCCTCTACTTCGATTTCGAACTTTCCCCCGAAAACCCCTCTCTGTCTCCGACTTGACCGCTGGGGCATGGTGCGAGCTCCAATACGAGTACACTTTAACGCGGCTGCCGGGAGGGAAGAAGACGCGGACGACGGCCATGAAACAGGGCAGCAAGCTGCACCAGAAACTGGAAGACGAAGTGCACACCACAGTGCAGGTCGAGATAGCAACCAAGGAGGACGCGTTCGGCCTCAAAGTCTGGAACATTATACAGGGCCTAAGGACACTCCGGGATACTGGTCTGACACGAGAGCTCGAGGTATGGGGGATAATTGACGGGAATGTCGTCAATGGTCTGATAGACTTTCTAAGCTATCAGAACCCAAGCCCGGAGTTCGAGGAGGAATGGCTCAGCAGCCAAGGCAGCCAAGCCGGCGCGGAGGAAAAGTCGCAGCACAAAATCACCAACTTTTTCCCGTCCGATCGACCCGAGCAGTCTCAGCCAAAGTACATTCGCAAAGTTTACCTGACGGACGTGAAAACGCGAGGCTCAAAAAGCATGCCGAAGGGTGCGGCGCTGCGACCGACCAAGGTGCAGCTCTATCTCTACCACCGCTTTCTGTCGGATATGGCATCACACAAGACCAATTTCTTGCAAGTGTTCAGGAGGTACGGCTTGGATGTGGACGTGCCCTTCTCCGACGCTTTCCTCGCACAGATCGGCGAGTTACACGATGACGTGTTTCACGACTCCAGCTCCGTCCTGTCCTCGACCACAGCTCCGTCACAAGACTCAGACATGCATGACCTCTTGAGGTACCGCACGCTGCAGGAGCTGGTCCCGTTGCTTAGGGATGAGCTCAGTTTGACTTTCCCCGCAGGTGGTGACAGCCTGGGGAGTGTGGTGACTGTGGATTATCGACTACGTGGGGAAGAGGGCGAGCGTATTGGAACCAGCATCGTTGCTGTCGATTCGCAGGTCCTGGACCAATATCTGGCCGATTACATGCAGTGGTGGAGAGGCGAGCGGTCGGCGACAGGAGTCGAGATCGAAGAGGCCTACAAATGCTCATATTGCGAATTTGCCGATATATGCTCGTGGAGGGAAGAGATTGACAAGGAGAACCTGAGGAGGGCGCAGGAGAAGAGGTGTGCGCAAAGGGAGGGCGACGTGGGCGCTGACGGCAAAAGAAATCTGGGACCCAGGTCACCGAAAACCAGGAGGCGGAAGGGCAGCCCAACGACTGAAGTTACGGACTAATTCAGAAGAGACGCCGATACAAGATACCCTGTTTCACCCCTTGAATGAGAGAATACCTCGGTCGACAGCTTTTCCATCACTGAGAGACAGGTGCCGGCGCCAAAAGTGAAATCAAATTGCATGCAGTCATTCTCCCGGCATGCACGGTATTTCTGAGACGTACAAAAGTGTCCATGATACCTGTGATTTGACGGGAGAAAAGATTAATACAGTGTTGTATTACATGTACGCAGCCAATGAATTACGCCGTACCTTGCAGTCCTTGTCACGGATGCGTCGGCGTCTTGTCCTCGGTGTTTTGCCTGATGTCCCAAATCAGAAGCGGCCGTCCGAATGGGTACTGCTGGTGTAAGTCCACAAGAGCCCGAGCCAAGCCGACGAGTCCCGCAGCCTTTTGCGTCAGTGACGTGACGGGGGTGCGTGGCATCGGAGAGCCCGTTGCTATTTTTGAGGCTGAGTACAGGGCTTAGCTGGCTAGTGGGGCATCCTGGACAACCAACTGCGGCGCCTGTACTACCTAGTACAGCGGCAGAGTCTATAGTAGCAACTGCTTTAAATCCTATACTGAAGTGAAAATACTCTTCATCACTCTAACTACTTCTATTATTTGTCAATAAAGTCTCATTAATTAATATTTGTACTCTTTGCGACTTGCCCATTGAAATTCGTGAACTTCCCCAGTCGAGATATGGCTGGGGTCTCCCTGCCTCCATTTGTTACTAGAGACCACGCTGCTCATAATGCAGGCTGCTGGGGCAAATATGCCTCCCGAGGTCGCTGGCTTCACAGTGAGAGTCTAGCTGGTATTAGTCGTTTGCTTCAGAAATCTCATCGTTCTGGGTAGTAGTCGCTGGGACAGGTTGATTCCGTGCTGAGGACACGACCGACCGTAACAATTGAGCCCGTATCATGTCACGTACAATTTCGACAATTTGACTTGGTATGAACTCTGTATCGATTCTCACGGGCTCTCATAATCACAGGCATGTCAGCTGCCACGCGATTGTCTTTGCTTGCTTGCCCAAGGGGCTGCATAGTCAGAAGGGATCTTGGAGAGGAACGGGCCGATTCAATGAGGTGCTTCTGCTTTCTCATTGTTTATAAAAATCAGCGTTCGTCTCGCCGCTCCCGTGTTTTCTCCTGTTTACCACAAGGATGAAAAGTGCCCAATTGATCAGAGTCAGAGGCCACGCCAAAAGGTGATTTAAATATTTCTCCCAATATTTCATTAGCATGGGCCATGCTGCTTGAGTGGTTCGCATTGAATGGCCTGGTGGGGCAGAGTTGGGCACTGGCGAGCGTCAGGAGAGGACCATCTCACAATAAGACCAGAAGAAGTTGCCGTTCCTCTTCTTACTTACCGTGTATCCATCGCGACGGCTGGAGCGGCATCTCCACAGTCTTTCCGTCTGCGAACAAGCGTATTCCTCCCCTTATCTTCGTGCTGGCAGGTCTCTGCCACTCAATCACTTGACGATTCCTGTTCCGCTCATCTCTACGGTTGAAGGCCCATCTTGGCAGTGCCACCTGACCAACCATGTCGGCAGAATTTGGGTGCTCGCCAAGTATTGGGTGAGTCTGGTCTTCATAAAGGAAACAGGAAGGCTCCCTCATTGGCGGCCAATCGATATATTCCGGGGCATCTGTGAAGACAACAACATGGTTTCGCTGTTCTCTTCCTTTCAACCAGGTATCTAGTGAGTCCCGGTAATCGTTCAAAGGATGGTCAAGCTGTATATCCTGGTGTTTTTCCAGTCTTTTAAATCCAAAACTCTGGAAGCAGGCTGATGCTCTCCAAGAATCTTGCGGGAAGAGTAATCCTGAGTAAGGATCTCATTTACAGTAAAGACGACTCCTTGAACATCACTATATCTATAGTCATATACACTCTTGCCGTTACAAAGTGGGCCGTAGATGCGAGCTAACAAGTTGAAATCGAAGAGCATGATATTATCTGTTGCTTCGTCTACTACAAGATTCCTCGCAGCGATATCTTGGTGCTCAATGCCAAACCTAAGGTTTAAGTCGTTGACAGGGTTGGCAAGCTGTGAGACCCATTTCAGCTTGAAGATCCGGTTGTGTGGTGTTTCATGGAGGTCATGGAGTGAACCGCCACGAATGTATAAGCTGGTAAAGCCAACTACAAGTTGTTGGCCATTCAATTACTCCACTACAAGTCGATCGAAAGGGACAATATTTGGGTGCGGTGGAAGACGCATCCATAAATTAATTTCGTCCTATCTCTCATGTAAGTCGTGCTCCTGAAAGTAGTACTTGAAAACTGCCTCTCGGTTCTCCCGCTTGGCTCCATTATATAACAAGACATCTGCGTCGTACGAGACCAAGTCGACATTGAGCGCTAAACGCTGTAGCTCCCTCAACTCTGAGCGCGCAATTATGCCAACCCTGGCGGGCTTTTCGAGCTCTTGGAGGGGTGGGTAGTGAACACATAGCGTCTCATTGTCATCTGCGTTGCTGGAGACGGAGTTCAGCTCTCCCGTCTCAGTGAGTTCGACTTTACAGACTTTAGGCCCAGTGCTACCAGCATCAATATATTTTCGCAGGTGCTCTGCTACACGCATTAGCCGAATCTTGGTGTGAAGATAGCTACTTTGCAGATTGGATGGGCAAGGGATGTCCTCCTGGACTGTGCCGCACGAGAAAACAGTCCAGCTTCGCAACCTGACGTACCAGCGAATGTGTCAGGGTCGTTGATTCCATCGTCGTAAATGGTTACTGAAATCGTACTTCGTTCATCGTAGTCAGTTATGAAATATATGTTTGGCCTGTCCGGTGGTAGCAAACCCCCGGGCGGCCAAAACCTAAGCAGTTCGTAGATCATGGCCGTTAGATAATGCCTACCAGGGGGAGGGGGGGTCCCTGATAATATTATATAAGGATTGCAATTAGCTGTGAAGAGGATATTGATATGCTATCAAACCTTAATATAATAACCTTTTTTATATAAATTAAATGACGTAAATAAAAAGGATATCAATTCAATTAGAAAATAATATCTAAATCGGAAATCATAATATATTTAATATAATTTAATATAATTTAATATAATATTAAAAATGATATAAATTCGAACTTAATATGCTTTAATATAGGCTTTAGTTTAATATACTTTAATATAAGTTTAAATTTAACATAAGATTTAATTTAATATATATTAATATAAGATCTAATTTAATATAAAGTGATATTATATCTATATATATTATTTCCTTTATAATTAAATATTATATATATTTCCAATTAAAGATTATCATATATTTAAAATTATATCGCTATTATATCAAGATGATTAGAATTATTATCTTTAATAGATATATTTAAAGATCTAGCATTATATTGTCATTTTATTATAGCGCTATTAAGAAAGCATTATATATAAAATTATATTTTATTTATACGCTATCTAGGTAAACCTATATAGGCTCGCCTATTTTTAAGGGATATAGCTAAGCCATAGCCAAACTATAATTTTACGCAATTAACCCCAACCATTTAAGATAACTAAACTCCATATTATAAGCTTAATTAGCTTTACCGGCGCAGATAGGGCAAAAGCTTTATCGCCATCACTTAAAAGAACTATCTCTTCCACATCAGGCCCAAAAATAAACTTATAAGCAATCATCTTATAAATTATATTAAGGATTATTTTAGCTTTATAATAGATAGAAATAAAGGGATATATAAGAGGCCAGCCTTTAAAAGATAGGAGGGGGGAAGGAGCATCTATATATAAGGCTAGGCCTGCTAAAAGGTACTTAGGATTATAAATAAGTAGCAATCATTTCATAGTAAATAATTCCACTTAATCTTATAACTTACTTTAAGTTCATTAACTTCTCACTTAACAATTAAAGGCATTCCTATTAATAATAAAAGTTAATAAATCTATTATATTAATAAAAGAAAATATCCTTTACCTTTATCTTATATCCCTTTATATTTACCATCCAGCTTCCCAGGTTCTATATAGCATAAGAAATCATTCTATTGCATTAATTATCATCTAATCCAAAATATACCGAATGGCTACATTAATAATAATGATTATTAAATAATAGCAAAGGCTAGGTATTACTTTAGAAAGATTAATATTTAGCCTATATAAAATTCAATAAAACTTAATAACTAAATTATATTTATATAAGTTAAAAGAAGGAAAGGAAACCTTAAAAAACTTCTAGTTTAAAGAAAATTAACTTATAAAAGCAATAGATATTTTAAACTTATAAATAGGATAGAAGCAAGATTAGCAATAACAATGCCAAAATAGAAAGATTAATACTTAATAAAAAGGCTCTAAGAGAATATCTAATATAAGCATAAAGCCAATCAACAAAATTTTCAATAAGGAGAAAATCCAAAGCTATACCAACGCTAAGTTAACAAATCCAGCAATAACAATATCTTATAAGATAAGGCTAACCAACGTAAAGAAAGCCGTTAAGATAATAAGCTTATCTAAGCATAAAACTTTATAAAGTCAACCAAGGATTCATAAAAGCATAGAATTTAAGCAATATAATAAACTCAACTCTATCTATTATATAAAATCTAGCTTTAACTATATCAACAGGTAGCTAAATACCGGGAGTTTAAATAGCATTATTAATAACACTAAAGGGGATAACTTAAGCCATAATATCAATATCATTATAATAAGCAAGCCACTCTTCTTAATAAAAGGTCTAAATTTAAGTAGAGGAATCTACATTAAACTAAGGAATATCACTTTAAAGAATCCTTAATTAAAATCTTAATAACCTTAAAACCAATAAAATTCTAATCATTATCTTAAGTAAAGTATTTTTAGCAAGCTTTAAGCTACATAATATGAAATTAAATAAAAACCTAAGCTCATTAATCATAATACTATAAGGATGGCTAAGGATAAAGAAGTTAAAAGATAATATCACTATTAATAAAGCCTGCTAATAATACTTTAGTTATTATCTTAAGCAAAGCACCTTTAATAAATTTAAAGGTATATAACATAAAGTTAAGCAAGGACTTAAACTCATCAATTATAATATTATAAAGATTACTAAGGGCAAGGTAATCTAAAACA
Source organism: Diaporthe vaccinii (assembly GCA_039880775.1). Classification (NCBI taxonomy): domain Eukaryota; kingdom Fungi; phylum Ascomycota; class Sordariomycetes; order Diaporthales; family Diaporthaceae; genus Diaporthe; species Diaporthe vaccinii. Next base: position 1,120,815 of record JBCEDN010000003.1, read on the forward strand.
ATATCATCAATATTAAGGCCCAGCAATAAGGCTAACATCTAATAATAGCCTCGCTATAAGCCAAGGGGTCTAGCCATATATAATGCAAAGCGATATACTAAGCCATAAACTTCGCTATATATAGCGCAAAGCACCTATTAAAGCATAAACTTTAGCCTTTTTATAAGCTACTCTAAGGAATTCCAAAGGTATATCAGCATTAATGCTTAGATTTAGCTATATTAACGGCCTAAAGGCTTGATTTCTTTATATATATTAAGGCTATACAGATCACAAAAGCTAAAAGATTAACTACTTCCATTTCCACATTAATTCAATTTACTTTAATCTATATATATTACCGCGCCATAAAATCTCATCAATATCTATACATAACATCTTCCCTTAAAAAGAATCTAAGATAAAGTCCCACTATATCTTAGCATTTCTACCTCTAAACCTAATAAGATATTAAGGATATAAGGCACCCAGGCCTAAGGCCTGCCAGGAACCCTGAAAATTATCATAAGCCATATATATAATTATTATATAAAAAACCTTGCGCGGTTGATATAACGGTTGCATTTAACTATCAGAATTGGCTTAACGTTTAAGGTTAATGCAAACCTTTATTAAGAGGATCAAAGTTAATACAAACCTTATTAAGAGGATCAAGGTTAATATAAAGCTTATTATAAAGATTAAGGCTTAAATGTTTAAAATAATAACGCGATATAAATAAAGCGTAAAATAACTAAGACGCCTAATTTATAAATACAATATATATTATTATAAAAATAAATTAAATAATAATAAAGAATTAAGCTAAATACTTTATTAAAAAGGCTTAGATTTATAAATAATAATAAAAAGGTAAAAGGGCAGTAAACTTTAAAGCTGGTATAACGCAATAAGCAACGGATTTTAAAAGGGACTTATAATATATTAAATAGAATTTCACACGGCACAGCAGGATATAATCAATCTTAGGTAAGGTAGAAACGCACCAGTATATTTTTCAAGCAATAGCGCAGCCACCTCAAACTCCAATCTCTCCACCACATAAAAACCACCTCTATCATAATACCTTTTAAAAACTAAAACCCAAGCTCTTAAATCTTAATTAAACAATACTTTAAAGATTAAGGAGCAGTATAATATAACGACATTAATTTCAATAATAACATATCTCTATCCAGCAGCCCCTATTCCAATTTCCTCCAACCCATAAGCTATAAGGCCATAAGCCTTCCAGGCATTATCCAATAAAATATAGCTATATAAGCCTTAAATATCTATAACAATTCTAACTCATCCCAATCCAGCTCCTCTATAATAAAGGCGCCTATTAAAATAATAATCTTTAGCTTAAATTTTAATAATATAAATACAAGTATATACACGGCCCTAAACTTCCAATGCAGCGGTGGCAACGAGATTAAAGGGTTATTTACCTCTTCTAAAATGCCTATAAGCTAACTAAACTTAAATAAGCTATTAATAATTATAAATTAATAAAATTCTTATTACTAAGATATATCACCAACCTTAAACTAAGCTCCTAACCCTTTAATATATCCTAGGGCAAATCTATAATAACGGCAAAATATATTAAATCTATACAAAACCACCCATCTACAATATTAAAGAATTCTAACTTAAATATAATAATAATAATGATAATAATATTATTATTTATAATAAGGTAATTATATATTTATTAAGCTAAAAGAGATTAATTAATTATTATTATTACTTAATATATTATAATAATATATTAATATTTAATTAAAGGCATAAAAGGGCTCGTTTTTATACTTTAAGTCAATCCTAAAATACCTTAAATACAACAAAACACTTCTCTTAATATTCGCCTATTATACCAGCCACCCACATAAATTACAACATAAAATATATAAGATATAAATAAGCAGCCTAGCTTCTACCTTTCCAACCTTTAGCTATATAAAAACTAGCAGCAGAGGACCAGGCAGGAACACACAGCCCAATATCTACCATTCCAACCTTTAGCTACATAAGAACTGGCAGCAGAGCATTAGGCAAGAACACACAGCCCGGCATCTACCATTCCAGCCTTTAGCTATATAAAAACTAGCAGCAAAGCACTAGGTAGGAATATACAACCCAGCGTCTACTATTCCAGCCTTCAGCTATATAAAAACTAACAGCAGAACATTAGGCAGGAGTATGCAGCCTAGCTTCCACTATTCCATTATTAATTAAATAAACTTTAATAATAGTAGATAAGATGGGAACTCCTAATCTAGCTTCAACCATTATTAAATTCATAAGAATAAATATTTAATTAGCTAAAAGCTGGCTTATATTAATTGCTATCCCTTATATAAACTACTTCTTATTTAAAATCTAGATCTTCATAATATATTAAGCAATATCTTTTCAAGATAAATTAATATAAATTATTCTCTTCCTTAAATTAACCGCTAAATCTTATATCAGCAGCTTAATATATCACAGCTTAGGCTTTAGCGGCTACCGTGAAAATATAGTAGCCTACCTTATGAAGTACGCCTAATATACTGCTAAGCCTGGGCTTAAAAGGGCTATATGATTAAACCTCACTAGGCTTTCTTTATCAAGCTCTGAGCATTGCGGAACCTAGGCTTGGAAGGGCTGCGTGATTGAATCTCATTAGGCCTTTTATGGCAAGCTTTAAATATCGCTAAACCCAGTCTTAGAAAGGGCTACGTGATTAAACCTCGCTAGGCCTCTTATGGCAAGCTCTAAGCATTGCTGAAACCAGTCTTAAAAAGGGCTATATAATTAAACCTCGCTAAGCTTCCTATAGTAAGCTTTAAGTATCGTTATATTTAATCTTAAAGAGGGCTGCGTGAAATAAGCTTATTAGGCCTCTTAACTTACCATAATTAATATTACAATGTTTATATAACAAATAATCATTAAGAAAATCATTAAGTTAGCCATTATAACGCCACCAAAACATTATAGCTACTAGGCAGTAAATGCGTTAAATGAAAAGTTAACTAGGATTATTATTATAATAAGGGTTAATATTATATATATAACTTTAAATAGATATATCACATAGCTTTAATAAAAGATTAAATAAAGAAATAAGGTATAAGGAATATACCTAAGATTATTATATTTTATATTTTTAAAAAATAAGAATAGTAATTAATATCATTAGAAAAGTATTAAGATTAAGGTTTAAAGGTTAAAGGAAGATTATGAATTAAAATAATAAAGAAGGTAAATAGTTAAAAAAGAGAGAAGAATAAGCGGCCAACTAACTTTTATTAAGGAAGTAGCTATTTTAAGGCTAATAAGGAAGCTATATAGCTACCGCTAGCTAAAGATACTAAGGTAAAGGACTTTATATTTAAGTGAAATGATATACTGGCGCTTTAAAGGAGAGAATGGCCGGCAAAGGGATATAAAAGGACTCCTTAGCTGAAAGAAATGCCAGTTAATTTAGATTAACTGATCCTGGGCTTATATATTAAAGTTATATGAAATTTTAAAACTGCTTAATCTATCCAATAAGCCAAACGCTTAGCAGGCCTTCTTTAACTCTGCATTAACCTTATTACCCATTATATTAATAATTAATTATTATGCTTCAATAATAATAAACGGCTTCTTATCTATTACATCCTTAACAAAGCTTAATCCCTCTCATTACTATCATTCTCTCCACCTATAAGAAGTTTAAAATCTTATGATATTAAAATATATTCCGAATATTTAAGGTTTAGGGTAGAGATCCTTAAAATACTTAAGAGTTTAATATATTTAATATTTATAACTTTATAATATAATATTAAAGTTATAAAAATTATATTATTTAAGTAAATAGAGTTAAGAGGCAGGCTTAGATAACCTTTATCATATTCACTACTATTTAATAAGTTATAATTTACGGGAAACCTAGAATCAATATACTTTATATTTTATAATTATTATATACTTTATTTAATGATTATATCTAGCAGGAATTTTAAAGATTAAATACTTTACAAGCCCTTAAATCTATATTTAAGTTATAAAAATCGTTATTAATGGGAAATTTAAAAGCTGGATACTTTATAAGCCTCTAAACCTATACCTAAATTAAGGAGTTCAACGCTAGCAGGAAATCTTAAACTATCATACTCTTTATTCCCAAACTGCTATATTATTATTTATAAATATATATTGGGGAGGGAAATATTAAACTTAGGTATTCCATAAACCCCTAAGGCTAGTTAGCTGCTAGGTAATCTATTATTAATAGGAAATTTAGAATTTTGCTATTTTATAAATTCCTAAGCTTATTATACTACTAAGCTTTTAAGCTAGGATATGAAATCTTTAGGCTAATAATTCTAGCCTTTAAGGATTTAATATTTAATTATATTTAAGCTATAGGTTGCATAATGAATTATAAGAGACTCTATATACCTCAAGCTTTATACTTTATATATTCCATCTTATAGTTTTAGCTAAAAGGCATTTAATATATTTATAGCTTATAAACTAAGTGCTAGCTTTAAATGGAGTTAAAAGTAGCGTAAAATCTTTATAACAGACTGGTATTAGCAATTAGCTTAATAGAAAAACTTAATATAATTAAAGTTATATTAAGGATTATTTACGCTATTATTAATATAAAGATAATTATAATTTAAAGAAGATTTGTATTATAAGGTATAATTAAGGTAAGGAATAATGCGATATTAATAGTTTTAATAAAGCTATTTTAATTTAATAAGCGTTATTATAATGCTTTTCTTAAGCGGTTATAAGCATATTAATAATTTCACTATTATAAAATAATTTTAAAATACTTAAATTTTAAGTTTATTATATAAAGAAAATATTATAAAAGATATATAAAAAGTAGCCTTTATAAGGAACTAGCTAAACCCGCTACTTAAAGATAATAAAAAGGCTTATAATACTTTAATTATCCTTAAACTTATATATTATAAGATTAAGCAAGCCATCTTCCTTAATCTTTTCACCAATTAAATGAATAATAATAAATAGATAAAGCATAATGCTTAAAATATATATAAAGATTACCTTTACCTTTATAATACTTTCTCCCCTAACCTTAATATATTTACCAATTAAGATTAAGATCCTTCTCCCATTCCTATAAAAAGGTTAATAAATAATATTAATACTCTCTACTAAATAAAACTTAAACTTACTAATTTATAAACAAAATCTATTAATATTAATAAATAATTAATTTCCTAAGATAATAAGATTTCTTCTTATAGTTAATATTATATACCTTAAGGAGCTTCTGGCAAAATAAGTACTTATTACCTATCTTTACTAGCTTCATAATACTAAGCAACTAATTATCCCATGCTTTAATAAAATATAATTTCATATAAAGGCGTGGCTGAGCTTTTAAATAACTCTTATTACCTATATAAGTTTTCCCAGCCTCAATATTAAGGACTTATTCTGCATTAAGATCTATATCCTTTAAAAACTAAGCGCCCAAGCCTGGATTAATAATATTAAGCAGCCTTAAATACCTAGCAATAATCTTTTTAAAAACCCCAGCCATATTATTTTTATCGATATTATAATAATTATTAAACAATATCCATATAATAAGATAAAGGTTCTCCCTTATTAACAATATCTCAGCAACCTTTCAATTATTTATTAAAGAGATTCCCCTAGCTCCAATCCACTTCCTATAAAAGTCTTCACCCCTAAAAGTATATATTACCTTAAGCAGGCTATATTTAAACACTATATCTAAGAAATAAAAGGCTATATAAATATTCAGCTTAACCTTTATCCTTTAAAAGTAATTAAGCTTCCTTAGTATTATTAAAATGAAAGAATTAGAATTAAGTAAAGGGAAGCGGCTGCAATTAAAACTCACTAAACCCAAAGAGATACTTCCATCATTTAATCATATATTATCAACACCGCCTAAATACATAATATTATTAACTATCTTATATAAGAACTATAATATATATTAACTTATAATGATAATTTCAAAAAACTTAATTACCTTATTATATATAAAAAACTAGGCACTAGTAACAAAGAGAGACCTAACAAAAATCCATAATACCAGGATAATATATTTAATAAGCTAAAAGCTGTTAAAAACATCGAGGAACTTAAGCATAAAGCGTAAAAGACAGTATATAAATATTAGCTAAATATCCTTATCCTCTAACCAATCTAAAAAGAAAATAAGAATAATTATAATAACGCAGTAACATTCCTATATAAAAAATGATTTTAGATATAATTTAATATTTAAGACTCTCTTCCACCCAGGTAATATAATAAAGCTTTAAAGGCCTAAAGCTAAATCTTTCATAAAAGCTAAAAAGATAATGCTCCTAATAAGGAGCTTAAAAATACTTTTAAAAAGGCCTTTATACTTAAAGTAAGTGAAATTAAGAGGCCTTATATAAATAATATCTAAGGCTAAAGTGAATATTTTCACAACATTAAGCAAAGGGTAAGGATTAAATCTAATAGATTTAAATTCCCTATTTTATTAAATCCTTAGATAAGATAAAGCTTTTCTTCTTACAAATTATATATTATAATAAAAGCGATTAAACTTATGGATATTGAAATTTAAATCTCCTTATTAATTTTTTAAAATAAAATAAAATTAACAACTAATCTTTACTCCATATTTAAGGTAATTTATAAGTTTTAACTATTAAGGTATATCATTAATAAATACCAAGGGAAAGGCATATAAGAAAATATCCTACCCATTAACTTAAATAAAATAACTATAATTAATTTCTCTTAAGTGAAAAAGGGAACCAAATATATCTTCCTAAGAGGCTTTAAAAGGGCTGAGAAAGATAAATAGGATTAATACCTACTTATCTTTTATAAACCTATAATAAAAGGTAGGGATGATATAAATACCTATAATAAATCAATACATTTTACAATATATATTAAATCTATCAAAATATAAAAAGTATAACAACGAGATAATATTCTTATCTATGAAATTTTTAATAAACCATTCATATATAAAAGCTATAATCTTAAGCTCCCTATAATGCAGTAAAGAGAACTAAAATAGATAAATACTAAGCTTCTTAATCTTAATAATAAATCTCATAATATATTTTATTTTATATTTCTTAGGCCGCGGTAGCTCCCTTTTAAAGCGGTAATCCAGGTATATATTAAGTATATATTCTTAAACCTAATACTTATACACTAATATTATCTTATCTTCTATAATAAAGAGATCCTTATAATCCTCACTTAATAAGGACTTAAGCATTCTATAATAAATTATAGCTTATTGCTTCCAGGCTAGAAACTTAATAGTCTTATTAAAGGGTTCTTATTTTATATTCTTTAACTTATCCAAAACCTGCCTCTCTATATAAATACATTAGATGCGGATTATAATTTTCCCGCCATAGCCATTTCATTAAGCTTCAGCTATACAGTCCCTACCAACCCAAAATACGCAGCTAAAATGCAGCTTATATACATACTAGCATCCCTTAATGGTATTTACACATTTCCACCTTATAAAATCCAAAGCAAATATTAAGCTGCCATCTAGATAATGAAAACATTCCCCGCCCTAAGCTCTTAATAACTCCCCCTAGCATCTACTTTCCCATATATACTTAATCTTATCTATCAACCAAGCAAGGCCTTAATATATTATATTGTATAGCTTAGGTAAAGATATAAGCCATATAAAGATATCCTTTATATTAAATAAGTATATATCTTCCGTAAAATTTAATCTATTTAAAAGGGTGGCGCGATTTAAATCTAACTTTCAGCGCTTTATTATAAGGAGAGGAAATGATGCAGTGAAATTATCCCCCAGAATTAGCTTATACTTTAGCAGCTTATATAAATCCTCCAGATTCTTATATATTCTCAGCACTTTAATAAATGCGCCCCATTCAACCCAATTAATCTTACTTAAGATTTACCATAAGCTTATAATAGCATAAAATGCAGACTTAATATAAGCCTGGGGCTAATAAACCAAGTTTTCCATATCCTCTTTTAACTTTAATTCTAGATTATAAGGAGAAGCCATTATATCAAAGGCACCGTCCTTAAATCCACTTTCATCATTAAATACATCCTTAACAATATCCTTAAATTCAGATCTACTTATCATAATCAATCATATATATTATAAGTCATCATTTATTAAGCTTCTAAATATATCATTTAAAATATCCGCGCCCTTTTAACTGTTAGCATCCAGTATGATAATATCTAAAGCTAAGGCTATACTTAATATAAGTTAAGTTTCTATATAAATATATAAGGATCTTAATAAGATTATATCTAATATATCATTTATATTTATTATAAAGATATCTTTATTATCTTTAATTATAAAATCTTTAAACTTTTTATTTAAAGTAAACTAAGCTTTATTAATATTAATTTCTTTATTTAAGTCCTCTTAATTAACCTTATTAGCATTAATACTTAATATAATACTCAAGTTATCACCATAATTAAGGCGCATAATAAGTATATATAGCTAAGGTAGGCTACCTACATGCTATATCCGCTAGTTAAAGCTATAATATTTTAAAAGCATATTAAAGAATAAGCAAGGAAAGGTTGCCATAAAATCTAAGCATTATAGTTTATTAAGATAAAGAAGCTGCCTAATATTAACGTTTATAATACCCTTAGAAATAATAATTAAGTTTAGCCTTTAAATATATATAAGGATTAAAAAATCCTTAAATAAACCAATTAACTAAGGGTATCTTTTAATTATTAGATTAATATAAGGAACTATTTAACTTTTAAAGGAATAAGGGAAAAGGATAAAAGGAGAAAAAGGGAGTTTAAGCTAGCCTTAATACCTTTTAAAGTTATATAATGCTAAGCATATCTAAGGGTATGGGGCCTATAACCCATTATATAACTATATATAACCCAGCTTCCTTCAACCACCTTTCTTTTACCTACTTATCTTTAAGTTATACTACTTAACATCATTTCTTTATAGCCTTTAACTTAATCATTCTTTATTATTTATTATTAATATTACCTTATAAAGAGAATCATTAGCGGCATTATATAGCGCTTACTTATAGCAACTCTATAAAACTACCATTATATATATCACGATTACTTAATTAAGGTTACTTAAAGTAAGTATCTAAATCCCTATATACATCACTAGATCCACAAGGATCCCCGCTTATATTATAAGTTAAGGCTTTAATAGATTAAAGGGAAATACCTTTATTAAGTTCTAAAGTCACTTACATTAAAAATCATAAATCTAAGCCATTAATTAAGGAACTATATAAAAGAGGCCCTATTCTTAAGAAAGCCGCCCAACCTACCTTTATACCAAACTTCACCAATAATAATAGTTAATTTACCCTTATAAAGGACAACCTAAGCATTAAAGCAAGCCTTAAGGCAAACTTTAAAGACACTACTCACCAGGATCTCACCCTAAGTATAAACAAGCTATTATATATATATATTAATAAAGTATTATATAATAAGGATATCTTTAAAAGTAATAAGTCTGATTAAGGCATTAATGCTAACCTTAACCAAAACCAAGAAAAGGGGTCTTTCTTAAAATCTAACAACTTAAATAAAAAGGCGCCATAAATTATACAAATTTAAATACATTTAATAAATAGCAGCCACTAGAAATCACTAAGATATATACTTACGTGATTTCATATAACCAAGTCCTAACCAATAGGTAAATGGTTCATTACCCTAGGCTTAAAAGGCTTCTTTTATAAGCATTAATAATTCCAACACTCAATTTTCTTCTATACTTATAGCTAAGTATATCAACAGTAATTAGCGCTAGAATCCCACCTATAATAAAGATTATTAAAGGGATAATAGAAATAGATTGAGATTAAGCAAGCATATAAGCTCATCTTTATAAAACTTAAGACACAGCCTCCTTTAGCTATCACAACTTATATCTCCTCATTAATACTTACAGCGAGATTTCACACAAGCCAGCAACCTTAAACAATCCCAATTAAAGCTTTACAGTCCCTTTAAAGGAATAAGCCATAAGGATAATATAACTCCATTAAGCAAGGACAAGTTAACTTCTTATCCACAGAAGATAAAGTAAGAAAAGTTACAAGATTAAGATAAAGATTTCAATAATTAATATCAACCAGCAGATAAGTTTAACTAAATAATAATAATTAATACAAGGAAGGAGTTTTTCTACACCTTAAGCAGCAAGGATAACCTAAAAGCTATAATCAATAAACAAATCTATACCTTAAAAAGATTATATAAAGATATACCTAAAATCATCATCATTAAATTAATTAAGGAGAATATTTCAAAGTTTAATATATATTCTACAACTTAAAAAAGCCGCATAATTAACAGCTTTACCAACTTTATTAACTAGTAGATTAAGGTTAACAATCTTTTCACATAGATAAAAACCTTTAATATTATCGCTGAAATACTCAACTCAATATTTAATTCCAATACCTTTAAGTTAATCTTTCGCTTCACGGATTCAATTATTATAAATAAGGCAGTGAAATAATAGGTAAAATATAAGTTTATTTATTATTTCACCTAAACTTTAAGCTAAAATATTAATTATACTGCAGATATTTAAGGTATACTTAGCACTTTTATCCGCTTAAACTAGATTTAAATAAAAGAGCCTAACTAATATATAATCAACCTTTATTTAAATATCTTAATAGGATTAAGGTTTTCTAAAATTAATAAGAGCCTAGATTTTAAGGATATCCAGCTAATCTAAAGGTAGATTTATATCTTTAAGTTTCTACAAAAGAATATATTAAAGAAAAAATAAGATTAAAAAAATAAGCTGCAGCCTTTATCATTAATATCAACCTAGCAACCTAGTAGACTAAAGCTTAATCTCTCTATAGCAAAGAATGCCAATATCTTACTAAACAATACCAGCTTAAAGATAATCAAGCAATTAAAAGGGGCCGCGGATAAGGATAATAGCTATATGAAATTTAATGGTTGGAATAATAAGAAAAGGGGTGTAATAAGTAATGTTATGCCATTAAAGAAGCAATGCAAGATTTATTAAAGCACCAAAATATTCAATTTCATATAAGCAAAGTTAATATATATCAGTATTAATAGCTTAATCTGTTTTTCAATAAGGGTCTAGGTTTGGATAAATTATAAGATTTTGCTTCAAGGGTATATTTATATACTAATTTAAGTTATCAAAACTTAAGGTCTCTATAATAGTTGGAATTATTTTTATCTCTTTAAATATAACGTTAAAGTAATATTTAATTTACTATAAATATTACTAAACTCCTAATAGCTTTTAATAAGAAAATAAATATTTAAAAGAACTTTACACCTAACAACCAAACCATACTTTAATCTTTAATATATATAACTTAGTTTAATTAATAAGGAGCTTACAACCCATCCACTATCTTAACTATAGCGATATTTTATATATACAGGGTCTTTTTTATAAGTGAGGAGCTAGCAGCCTAATTATTTTCTAAGATATGGCGGCTTTTCACATATATAGGCCATCTCTATAGGCGAAAAGCTAATAAACCATCCACCGCCTAGCCCACAGCAAAATTTCACATATATAAGCCATCTTTATAAATGAGGAGCTAACAACTTATCCACCGCCTAGCTTATAGCAAAATTTCATATATATAAGGTTAGTTTTATAAGTAGGGAGCTGGCAGCCTAGCTATTATCTAAGATACAGCAGCATTTTATATAATAACTATAGAAGTACTTTAAAAAAACTATATTACTATATAACAATATATTAAGAACTAAACTTCCCACTTCTAGCACTTAATATTAAATTAAATATTTAACAAGCTATACCTAACCCTAGGCTTTACCTATAGCTAGCCTAGGCTTCCTTTATATAGCAGTCAACCTTGGAATATAGCAGAACCTAGGCACCTACCAGTCTCTTATACATTATCAATCTAGGCCTTTATTACATAGCAGCTAATATAACCATGCTTAATTATTTATAAATTTCATACAGGGCTGAGTCGGGCCTCCGCTATATAGCAGCCAATATAGCCTTAACCAGCTAACCGCTAGTCTATCACGCACCACTAACCCAGGCCTCTATTGCAAAACCATTAACATAGCTACGCCTTATTAATCGCCGGTATTTCACATATGATTAAAATAGGCCTCCATCGTGCTTATAGCAAGCATGGCTATACCCAGCCAGCCGATTAATTCTCATTTATAACTATCTCAAGCCTATCTTATACACGGTAGGCATTATAAGGCCTAGATAGCAGGGAGGCTTTTATAAAAAGCTGGTAGGTTGCTTTTAAAAGAGAGAGGTTGTATTATAAAATCTGCTTATCCTTGATAATCATTAATACATTAATGAAAGACTTAATAATAAGAAATATAATAAGAAATAAACCTAAGATTATTAAGCTTATCATTTATAATTAATATAATAATTAAATCATATTATATTATAAAAATTAAAAGGTTTATTATTAAAGGATTAAAGAAAAATAAGAGTGAAAATAAGTTGTAAAAGCTTTTAAAGTTTTAATAAAATAAATGGTTAAGGAAGCCACGCTAACTATATAAAAAGGTATAAATATTAAGAATATAATAACTAGCTATAATAAAAGCTAATGGTTAAGGGCCATAATTTTATATAAAGCATTAAAAATCCTTTAAATAAGGAAATATATTAAGAGACTAGAGAAAATATAAAGTAGCGATCATTAATAAATATAGGCAATATAAAGCTACCGCCTAGGAGCGCTAGATTTAATTTCATAAGGCATTTAAAAGGACTTTAAAGATATTAAAGCATTTCTTAAGCTGCCCTAAACTACCCTATATCATTATTACCATAATTCTATTTAAGAATAATTTAAATCAAATAAACTTTTATATTTAAGTATTATTAAGCCCGGACTTTACAAATCTAGATCTAGATCCAGAATTTAAGTTATCCAACCCCTAATCCTCCTTTATTCCAGCTTCTTTACTTTTATTTTATTAATTTATTTATAATAATATATTAATTCTTAAGATAGAGAAGTAATTATATTTAAGCTATATTAATTATTAAAGGAAAGTTAATTTATAAATAATAAGCTTATTTACTATTATATACCCTAAATCCTAACTTAATATACTTAAGGCTATACCTTAAGAGTAAACCTTAATTACTAATATAATAAAATTTCACATAAGGCTAACTACTTAGCTTTACCAAACCTTTTAATAATTAGCAGCATTTAAACAACGGGGACTCTATATAAATACTTAAGAGGTCGGCTCTAGAAACCCTAAGGTTTATTATACTTATTAACAGAATTCAAACCTTTATAACGAAGGTCAACCTATACTTTAGCAATCCTTTTACTTATAACCCTTATTAAACATTATAACTCATTTCATATGGCTATTAATACAATATTCAGGCTGCACAGAAACTAATAGTGCCCCTATTACTCACTCAAAATTTCACTATAAATATATCCACCAATTCCACAAATAAGCATTCCTTTATCCTTACTAGGCATAATACTGGATTTCACACAGCTGGTAACTTATAATTTAAGCGCAGCAATATGCTATTATTAATTAAGATACATTTTAAGGAATTTAAATGATTATAATTAATTTATTAATTATTTTAAGGGTTTAATAATAAGGTAGGCTAAGCAGATAGGATTTCATAAATAGCTGTTTATAAGCTGCCTTTTTAATAATTAATAGTTTTCTTAACAAGCTCTTCTACTTTTCCCATAACTAAGAAGGGAATAGCATTGCTTATTAAGCTAATCATACTTAAGGATATCTAGGTCTAAGTTCACAAGGATCCAGTTTACTTAAGTATACTTAATATCACTAATATCTAGTTATTATAATAGCTGGTCTTCATTAATATAATTAAGGGAGAATAGGCTGGTAAAGGGTATTCTGGAAGTTAAGAAGGCTATAATAATAGGCTTATATTAACCATTAATATTAAGTTGATATTTATAGCATTTATAAAGAGAAATAGAGTTATGAAATTAAAGTTATAAGGCTGGATTTATAATATAATTATAAGAAGGAGCCATAAGGCTTAATATCATCCAAAGGCCCGGAAAGACCCACTTTTCCCCAGAAGGCGCCTTAAGCCAATATACTAAATAAGTAATTTTTACCTACCACTTTTTATATTAAAAACGCCAGCTTTTAATTCTTAATCTCTCAACCTTCCACCTTCCTTACTTCTAATAAATTTATAATAGCCTTATAATAAAGATTAAATCCTAACCTCTTTATCATAATCACATCCTTAATCACATCCTCCTTCCATACCTTTACTAACTAACCTAACCGCCATAGCGATATAACGGCCGCTACTTTTTAATAAGCTTTTCTTAAACCTATTAACTTACTTACGCCTTATACTTCATTACTAACTTTCATATAACTCTAACTAGCCCTTACTTATTTATTCTATAAAGATTGAAAAAAAGCTAAAATACCTTATTAAATAATTGCTAAATTATTATAAGTCTTATAAGCTTAAAGGTTTATTTAATATCATATATACTTACTACCTTAGCTTAAGGATAAACCCTAATTTATTCAAACTCCTTATCTACTTTATAACTTAAACCTATATGAAATCTAGCCTTAAAATCTTTCCCTCCTAAATCCAAGCTAATTAAACACTTTTAAAATATAAAGTTTAATTAAGAAAAGATTAAAGCCCCTAAGGATAGACCCAACTTAAATAAGAAGGTATAGACTCCTAATGATAAGCTAGTCCCTACTGCTAATTAAAAAGAGATTAAAGCCCCTAAGGATAAACCTAACTTAGGTGAGAAGGTACAGATTCCTAATAATAAGCCGATCCCTATTATTAAAAAGAAACCGGCTTAATCACGCCCTAAGCTTAACGCTTATAAATAAGCTATAATTAATAATAAGGCAGCCGCAATCTATAATACAGAAAGTATTCCCAGCTCCATCTAAAAACATAAATATAATTATAATATTACCAACAATAGTAGCTTATTCGCCTCCTAGAAAATCATATCTTATTAATAAATATTTAATAATTATAAACCTGGCGGAGCTAAAGATTTTATGGAAAAGCTTTAAGATATATATATTAGCCTTAATATAGATTATAATCTAGAGTTTTCAAACTTCTAAAACATATATAAATCTAAAGGCTACTAAGAATGCTTCTCTATTAAGATTCAAAGGAATTTCATTATATAGGAAAATAAGAGCCCAGAGAATCAAGCCAGGATTTAAAAATAACGCTGCATCTTATGATATATAAAATACTAAATAAAGGGGTTCCTATAGCCGCTAATAATAAAGAATATCGATACCTAGATTATAAGAAAGTAGCTAGTAAATAATAATCTCCCTCCCCATCTATATACTATTAATTACTTTAATAATCTTAAGGATGCGGAGTATAATGCTAAAGATTATAACAAGAAGCTTAGCCAAAAGCTTAAGATAATAAGCTTACCATTCACTAATATTAACTTAATATTTAAACTAAAGGTTAAGGCTAGAAAAGATACATTCGCTTCACTATAAGGCGCTATATATAAGACTAATCTTAACCATAAATACACCATTAATAAATATAGCTCTTATTTATAGGCAAAGAAAAAGGCGGCTTAGGCTTAAGGCAAAGCCTTTGTGAAATCCGCTATCCCTATCCTAATAACTAAGGCTAAGAGAAAGAAGCAGGTAGAAATTATTAATAATAATAATTATAATAATAATAAGCCCAGTCACAAATCCTTAGCTACTACATCTAAGAAATAAGTTTACATTAAGGAAAAGGTAAAGCCTTAAGATGAAAATAATAAGGTCAAGGATATTAATAAAAATATAAAGCCTAAAACCAACAAGGCATCATAAATAGCATTTTAAGAGGCACAGGAAGCAACAGGTAAGACATTATCATAATATATAAAGGGACAACTCCAACAGAAATACCTACAAGAGCTCCCATAAAACTACTTCCCCTACCTCCACCCATTTTATAAATATCTAAGACAGCAATCTAACTAAACCCATCAGCATATATATATCAAATACCCTAAGCTTCATATCTAAAATAAAGTCAATCACCTCACTAAACTTAAACATAAAAATACAGAGAGAAATAAAAACTAAGATAATCACTTAAATATTACTAAATTCTAACATAAGATAGAGGAGGATAGGCGGAATAAGAAAGTATAAGATATCCTAACCATAGCAAAGCCTTGAAAGGATAATGATTTATATCTCTTTAAGCCCAACGGCCCCTAAAAAGCTACGGGATTTCATAAAAAATAGCCTATAAATAATAGCCATTAAGGCTGCTTTAAAGTAATAAAAATTAATAAGGATTAATAGCTACTGGATTTAATAAGCAAAATAATACTGGTTTTATATTATCCTTATATTTTAAATAATAAATAATCACTCCCCCCTTAACTCTTAATAAAAAATATATTATTAATAACTTAAATCTTATAAAATATAAAGATTGCATTTTTTTAAGCTATATAAGCATTTCATATAGATTTTTCCTAGGTCTCTAAGAAATATTAAGTTATAAATCTAAGCTAAATGTAATCCAGCTTTTAAAATCAGCCTATATATCTTTACTACATAGCTTTCAGCATTTTTTATAATCAACACCATCCCCCTACCTTATCTTTTACTCTTACATCAGCCCTAAATATATCCTTTTTTTCATTAAGCTCCCTTACATATAAACGGACTGACATCTTAACAGCCGCTTAACCAAGACTCTAATAATCTTAACTAAGTAAAAATCATAGGCTTTACTAACTTAAATAGATTAAATTAACTTTATAATACTTTCATTCCTTAAGTACCACCCCTAAATATCCTTAACTCAAATCTTAGGCATATATCTAAACCTTAACTCCATATACTTAGCGCCCTATATAAATACCGGGCCCCTCTCCAAACCATAAATACTCGGATATCCTTATACTCAATTAACCCTATATTCCTAATATCTCTCCTTAATAACATTTCACCCATAGGATATCTCCTGCATTAAATACCTACCTTTATACCATCACATAGCCCACCTTAATTTTATATACTTATCTTTATAAATAAGCTTAAAGCATCCATTTCTAACGCTTACTACTTTTCAAAGAATCTATACTATCCATCCATATGATAAAATATTTATATTAACTTACTCCTAAGATATTCTTAATATTATTAAACATTATTTCTAAAATAAAGTTATCTTAATATCTTAATATTATTATTTAATACCTTTAAGATATTTATATATTATTATTATTATTATTTATTTAAAAGCCTTTGCTAACCTTTTCTTATAAAGATTATTATAATATATTATAATACTTATATCTATATAAAGTTAAACCTAAAAATATTCAAATTTAAATATCATATTCCAGATAATTCCATTTTAATATTTAAAATAATTTTATAAATATACACTTTTCATATCCAGGATGAAATATTATCAGGAGTTAAGATAATATTAAGGCTAAAAGGGTATTAATATACTATAATATAATGGCCTATATTAATATAATATCACCTCCAACATATTATTACCAATTAATATATATTACCACAAACACCCTCTTAATAGCATTAAGCCAGAATCTAGCTATAATTCATTATTTTTAATTATCTTTCAATATCATATCCTTAAATGATTGAATTGCATGATCCAATCAAATACCCCCCCTCCCCCTGGTAGGCGGTTTCATGTGACAACTGGACCCAAGGTGAGCCTCTCAGTGATGGTGGTTAATTGAAGGGTATCCAGTCAAAAAAGCAAAACATGAGGATTGAACACAAACAAAGCTATGCGTTTTCTAGGACAAGGGTGCGCCAGAAAAGACCAAGATAGACCCGTTTTCGGTAAAAGCTGAGACCGTTGGAAGCCATTCCAATCCAAGGTTGTAATTTTGGGCATGTTACAAGCAGCCTTTGTTATGTGTTCCACAATATGTGGTATTGAGTTGTTTGGGTGTCCAAAAGATGAGCCAGATGCGAAAACCGTAATAAAAATGTCTCACCTTCGAAGTATCTTGCACAATAGCAGAGCCGTGGATCTTTTCTGCGACTTGATAGTGCGAGAATTCCTATGTCCACTTTCGAATTGCACTGAAGCCCAGTAATAGTATCCACTAAAGTATCCTGAGACTAAATTCAAGCTTCCCTGTGACCCATGTTCGCGTTCATATATTTCTTTTCTGGGAAAAATTACAGGAATAGACTAGTTTGGCTCGCTGTCAGTCTGGTGGTCTTCAAAAGCGTAAGTAACTCCTCTCAGCTGCGTTTAGTAGTAGCTGATACTGTGATCAACTGGAAGCTAGTAGGGGTCTTAAAAACGGTTAGTGCTGCACACCGAGGTCCCTGTCCATCAGACAGGGGGGTTCCCGGGCGTTCCCCTATGCGGCTGTGCGGCTGTGCCTCTTCCAGGATCCTAGGATCTTGTTTCCGCAGGTTTCCTCGAAAACCCCACTACATCGACGGAATTGTCTTCTTCCTTCATCTTTCAACTTTCTTTGCCCAATTTTGTTTGTCTAGGAGGTCAACAGCTGCGGAGCCTACGGGCGTTGTCGTCTGCCAGATTTACTTGATTTCCACACATTCGTTCATTTGACGTTTGCTTTCGTGCAGGCAGGATGCCTATTCATGGGATCAGCGCAACGCAACTGATCGCTGCAGGAAGGGAATACTACGAAAAGCTGAAGTGAGTGAGGTCTCCCAGCAGGCACAAGGCCTTGTCTCCAGAGCTGCTGTCCACGGACGATTTCGTCTCGGACGGGCGTCAGCAAAGAGACCGGCAGCACGGACATCGGGGAACACCGGCTGACTCCCCCGCAGGAAGCACGGCGAGGTCAAGGACGACAAAAAGGTGCTCCTTCAGCTCATCCGCTCAGAGCTCAACGGCAACCATACCGCCTCGGAACTGGACGAGCCCCTGGAGTACAGCTCGAGATGCAAGACGAGGGCTGTTCTCGTTGTCACGTCCGCTATCGACATCAACGGCATTAAGGTCACCAAGCTGGCGTCCAAGCTCCTGATGAAGAGTGCGGGCCTGTCTCTGGACAGCCTGTCTCACTGGGCTCTGGTGGCCGTCGATAGGGGCGAGGGCACGTGTTACCTTTACGACCTCATGAGTGATCAGATGCTACCCACGACCAAAATCATGAAGAATTACCGTATGTATTCCCATTTTCTTATAAATTCTTCCAGAATAGTCCATCGGCGTCTCAGGTCCCCAAGCATGCAGCTGACAGGCCTGCAGCGAGATGTTTCCCTGTCACCGAAGAGATGGTACAAACATGGACGGGTGCAAGTTACATTGGAGAGACCACACGCACACACGAAGAAATCCTGGAAATTGGTAAGTCAGTAGATTTACGCAGAGCCGCCACTGGCTGAGCACCCGCTCAGGCTGCCGGTGGTAACGACTGATGGACTGACTCGCTGACCGCACCCCCAGCATCTAGATATATTTCCGAGCATCCACGGTACAACCTGTTCGAGGCCAATTGCCAGAACCTGGCCGAGGCCCTCGTCGTGGAACTCTGCAACGGAAAGGTCATCAGCCAGTCCAACCTGGGCGAGGAGGTCAAGATGCTTTCGACGAGGATGTCTTCAACCCTGCTGATGAAGATGTCCCTTGACCGTAATGCATTGCGAGAGCTGAAATCGGACATCAAGACGGCAGGAGATCGCCTGATTGCAGCCAAAGGATCCAAAGCGATACATGAGTGATACCCCAGCCAAGGACTTCTCGATAGGTCATATCTTGGTCTGGCGGAGGTCACAATGCCGCGGACATGAAGCGGCATGCTGAGATTAATGGGCCAATGTCGTCCTTGGGACTCGGTACGCTGGCCCCTCGGAGCTCGAACCACCTTTGATGACTGACCTTCTTAGACACTCCCGACATTGGACGTTCTGCTTACCGCGTCTTGTTGCTCCTTAGCATCTCTGGACGCCCAGCCGACCCACCGTGCAACCGACCACAGAGTCGAAGATCACCGAGGCTTTATGAGCAGATTCAAGAGGATAAGGATGATGGCGAGAGAGCCTAGCTTCTAATCCGTTGAAAATGTTGTCTTGGGATGGTGGGTGTGCTCGTCACCAGGCGGTCAGAGCGCCTCGACGGCGCTGCGATACCAAGACACTCACGTCCTGTAGTTTGGCAGCAAGTTACACACAAGGCAAGGGTGAGACAAGCCTTGTTCCCCAAGTCCACCGACTCGTTACTCAGGCAGCATGGTAGTTTGGGGGAAAGAATTGGTTCTATTGTTTTACTACAGAAAAGAGGTCTGGAAAGGAGCCAAGCGAGCGGTCTCGATACAGCTGAGTCGAACGTGAGGCACATAGTCATTTCCCCGAGGAATCTGAAAGGCTTCCCGGGAGAGCGATAACCTTGCCAGCCTGGTGGACATCTGGAAATAATCAGCACAGGAGGGCTCTAGAGATTCGACTCTATAGAACGTAGACTCTTTGGACACCCTGAGATGGGTGCAAAGTCATGTGTCAGAAGACCCAATTGGAGATCAGATAGACTGGAATTCAGCGGAGACAACTTGCACTAGACTGTGATTCCAAATCGAAGACGTTTTTGTGTTTACCACACTCGGGCTACTTGGGTTCTTGCTAGCCCCCTCCACCTCCACCATTCACTTCTGTTTTGCACCCGCAAGATGCAGTCAACCACGAGGCTGCCGTGCACCACAGAACGTCCAACAAAATACATCTATTTTGATGTTCCCCGACTCCCCCATCGTCAACCACCAACCCGCACCCTCCTGAAGACAGAATCTTCTCTCCACTATTTCCTCGCATACAGACATCGAAAGTGAGGCCTCGTCAATTTCGAATTGGTAAGTCCTCCGGCGACGTATCTACCTTTCTTGCTTTCTCAGCCGTGATTGATTACTCGACGATCTTTCATTGTTGTCGCATCACGTCGGGGAAGTCGCATCGTGTGCCCCAGCGATACCTACACACGTCGCCATCACCCGCCCAGGCGACAGGTGGCCGAGTCCCCGGTGTATCTACCCGCGTTGATCGCGCTTTTTCCCGTTCAAAACCGCTTGCTAACCTTGGGAGCTCTAGAGTCACCTCAGCATCACATTGCCGCACCTGCTGTCTATTACAAAGCTGCCTCTCTGCGTGCCCTGAAGGCTGCCTAGGTGCCTCGCCTATCAAAAACGTAGGCAATACCGGTACCGCCTGATCGCGCTTTCTCATATTCTAACATGACCATGCCTAGTCTCCAAATGCCTTCCAAGCCTCAATTTGCCCTTGGCGACCAGAACGCCGGTGTGTTCGCAGAGATCTGCCAAAAGAACGGCATCATCCACTGTTGGCTTCAGTGGAAGTTCGAGATAGCCGTCCTCAGCGACACCACCTCACCTTTCACGATTGACACCAAGAGCGACGCGCTGTGCGGCCTTAAAGCTGGGGTCAGCAAGGTCGTCTTTACCATCGACTTTGATCAGAACAATCCCAACGTGATCAACTACGTCAAGTTCAGCGAGTTCTACACCGACTCCTACAAGAAGCACTTCATCGTGACCCAGACATCGGTCGACCACGTTCATGAAGACACTGGATGTAACCTATGGCTCGAGGTGCCCCCCAACGCGCTCCACGAAGACATCAGCGCTGTGGTGAATCTGTGGAAGGTCCAAATCTGCTGCGACGGGTGGAAGGACTTCCTCCCTGCCAACCCGCCCACCCAGCTGGAGAAGTCACACCGGGTGGTTTCGGAGGGAAATGCCCAATGGCTGAAGAAGCAACTTATACGGAGAGAGGGAGTACTCGTGCAAAACAATGCGGAGCTGGCCGCGAGGAACAAGGACATTGAGAGCCTCACCACTCAGGTCAACGAGCTGAGCATGCAGCTGGCCGAGACTCAGAATAAGTTGGAGGATAGCCAGTCGCTCAGCCTCGCCCCGGCCAAGAAGCGCAAGTTGCTGACTCCTCAGAGCCGTGCTCGTAAGGCTCCTAGGACTGCACGGACTGCACCCGAGAAATCGTTCGCCACAGGCCGTGTTGGTAGGGCTGAGCAATTTGAGACTCCGACCAAGGAAGCCAAATTTGTTCTGAAGGACTTTCAGCCTGATGATCCTTTTGTCGACTGAAGCACTATCAGAAAAAACGGCAAGTGACGAGCAGAGGAATCTGACTGGCTGCCGCTGACTGAGTGTTGTCAAATGGTTGTAGAGGCTCCTTGAATACCAGCACTGTTCTTCAAGGCGCCTGACGAGGCTGTCTGGACTCACAGGCAAGAATCCTGACCGTTGTTGGCGTTTGTTTTCTCCAGTCTATCAGAGACACGGGTATTGGAAGGAGGAGCTGCGGAATCGTTGTTGATGCTACCATCCAGCAAGGCACGATGTCTGCAATACCACAGATACACGCTTCTAGAACCTTGTAAATAGTTACGAGAATTTCTCGTACCGAGCGGAAAGGGGTCAAAAGGGCGAAGATATGGATGTGATGTTTGCCCTTGGCCTCATCGTTCCCAACAAATGTACATGCCTGCTGCCTCTCCGAACACGCGAACTACGTCGGCAACGTCCCTGCGCCCCTGACCTTCAGACTGCACTTTTTATGCCTACCAAAAGGTTTGGTAACTGTCATTCGAAACTTAATAGTGTAATTCTGGGTGATGACTGCTCTCAACTTGGCGCTACCCTAAGTTTTCTTGACCAACCCAGGAGATGTAGGTTCTCACTTTCCATGTTTTTTACAAGATAACGGATATCCGCAACTTCAAAAAGGGATGGTATACCAGCACATCACTTGCACCACAGCTACAGTAATCAAACCCGCAGTCCCAACGCTCACATACCCAACACACACACCCACACACCCAACACCTATACACTTAATTTAAAAGCGTGCTACATATACACCTAATTTAACTACTTAATTTATATGATCAAGGCTAACTAGGTATTAATTAGATATATGAATTAGGTGTGTGTCGATTGGGTGTGTGCTGACGATGTACAATGTACTATCTGTTTTTGCAGGTGCAAATATTCATTTTCTTTTGTAAATTTGAAATTCAGAAGCACATCAAGAGTTATCTTTATCAGTAGTCTGCCTTAAAATGATCAACAGACTCAGTTGTTGATGCCGTTGGTCCTCGTTGAACAGGTGTGAAAGACAGACCCTAACCCCCGAAGAAACCCCTTCTGTCATGATTCAGATATTGGAGGCCGCAGCTGCCTTTTTCGGCGACACAGAATGGCACCTTCATGTTCTCTCCTCGACGTCAGTGAAGCCCTGAGACCGATCAAAACCCAGGTTACTGTTTCGCAGACCCTGAGAAAGCCCGAGCTCACCGCATAGAAGCAGCCAGAACCCTGGTTCTTTCAAGCCTTCCTAGAGCAAACCTCAGTCCTCACTCAAAGCACATAACAACCGCAACTTGACGCCAAAATGAAGTTCCTTGCCGAGCCGGGCATGCAATACGCCTACTGTGGAACAAACGACGGCGTCTCCATCGCCTTTCAGACATCTCTGCCCCTAGAGAACGTCCCTGAAATCGGCCCAGGGTCGCTCAGCGACCCCCGCCGCCAAAAATGCATTCTCCTGATGCACGGCTTCAGCGGCTCCTCCAGGTACTTCACCCGCAACTTCGCAGCGCTCTCAGAGAACAGCTGGGTAGTTGCCCCAGACATGCGGGGCCACGGTGCCTCGGGGCGAACCAAGGGGGGATACCACGTCGCCAGGCTGGCCGTTGACCTCCGGGCGGTCGTCGAGTCTCTCCGCCAGGGCCACGCAAACATCAAGATCGTACCCGTCGGCTGCTCCATCGGCGCCGCCGTCCTGTGGACGTACGTCGAGCTCTTCGGTGACGGCGACTTTGCCGGCTTCGTCTTCGCCGACCAGGCACCGCTACAGGACCGCTCGGCCTTCGACGACTGGGACGCCTCCAAGGCCCACCTTGGGTGCTACGACGAGGCGACCATGCTGGGGGCGCAGCGCGCGTGGATGGAGACCCCGGAGGCGGCTCACGAGGGGCTCGTCAGCGAGTGCCTTGGCTACCGCTTCGCACCCGAGGAGGGCGACCAGGTCAGCCCCGAGGCTGCTGCGGATGACGAGGCGTTCTTCACTGGCATCAGCGGCCTGTGCGATGGGCGGTGGCTCGCGAGGCTCCTGGCCGACCACACGAGGTACGATCATCGGGAGGCTATCGAGCTTATCCGGAAGCCTACCCTCGTCGTGGCTGGACGCCGTACCGGCTGTTTCCCACTTGAGGGTTTGAAGGAGACAGTCGAAAGGGTAAATAAGGGGAGTGGTAAGCCAGGCTTGGCGAAGTGGTCTGTCTTTGATAGCGGCCATTGGATGTTCTACGAAGAGCCGGAGCGATTCAACAAGGAAATCGCTGAGTTCGTGTCCCAGTGTTGAGCAAGTGGTGAGCTTGACCAGGAACCTCTAGCATCTTAAGAGACTGGAGCAGCTTTGTTTCTACAAATATAACCTGGTAGCAGTTATCAAACTCCGGAATCCATGGGTGCTTGACTTCACGGCATCAACGATCATCATTAATAATTACTTGGGACGGAGCAGACAAACGTAGGTTCCAAGGAAGGTCATTGGTACGAGTTGTCTTCCTCTCAACCAGGTCTGGGGCTTGTGTTATGACTAATTTTTATGACTGTTTCTTAGGACATTACAACCAAGATAAACGTCATGAGTACATTAGACATATGCTTGCGTTTGCTTAATCGATAGTAGTGCCTCATATATACAGTATTTCGTGATTTGACCTGTTTTTATCCAACCCCCTAGATCACTTTCGTGGAAGCTCCCATGCCCTGATTCGACCAGACAGCACAAATACCTAGAGTGAGTGAATAACATATTAGATTAAAGATTTTTGTGCGAAAATTCATTATTTCTCATCATAAGTCGCAGTCTCAGCCCCTCCAGGGGGTGGAACCATCGGATGTTGTTCTCTCCAAGTCCCAATCTAACCTCTCAGAGGACGAGTCATAGAAGTCCGGGCTTGTCAACGACCTATGATGCCCAGATGCTGAACTCCGCTTGTGTCTTCTGAGCGACGAGTCGTCAAGGTACGCCCCGACTGCCAGGCCACGTAGCGCGGAGAGCGAACTCATGCGCACATTTGGCGGTGGCACCGGCATAGAGCGCGTGGCGTCGCGGTCAGCGGCGGCGTGCCGGATGCTTGCGGGAGGGAGATCGCTCAGCTGAACAGAGGGCGTGGCGTCCCCTGAATGTCCTTGTTCGGAACTGTCAAATCCGGGGCCGAGACTCAGAAAGGCCCCGGCGTCTCGGCTGCCTACCGACCCGACCTCCAGGTCTTTACTCGGCCGATCGGCAGTCCAGCTGTCACAGCCGGTGGTCTGCTGGTCCAGTTTACTCAGGTTCTTTCTGCTTGACCTTTGGCCGATGGTCAGGGGTACTGGGTCCCGGCCGAGGGAATTGTCCCGTAGGTGGGCAGAGAACCACTGCGGCATCAACTGGTTCAAGAGAGGCTTGAGGGTGACTGCACATGCGCAGACGATGGCACCTTGTACTTCGATTGAGGTCCCTGGTACCTGTTAATTATCTGCTACGGGTCTCAAAGTGATGCATTCTGGAACGTGACAGACGGAAAATAGTAGAAGTAGAAGAATGGCGCTTACAGTAGACGAGATCAGTGCTATCGTAGGAGAAGTCGAGTGACGGGTGATTTTCCGTTTCAAGGAGCTTCATTAGCCGAACAATTGATACAATGCAAACGCTGTGGTGGGTCTTTAGGTCAGTATCGGTCTTTCAACGTTAAGAATGGGTGGTTCCCCCTTACAAGAATCCCAACGAAAACACTAGAGTCAGCATCCATTTCTGACGCCGAGGCATGCGCAGCGTTGGCAGAACCGGCAGCGGTAATGCGAATATCAGAAAGTCTGTTGACATGTGAAGTCCCCTGGTCGGTGTTATTACAAGTTCAAAATGAAGTGTTACTGCTGAGTTTACTTACACACTTGCCCACCAAGCACTCTGTGGCTGACAATAAGCCTGAGCGCGGAGGGTGTACACCCAGTATGCCTCCAGAGGTATGCAGGCCGTAAATACAACACAAAGCATCCATAATGTCGCTATTACGACCGTAGCGAGGACCAGCCTGCCCGCGACTCTTATCCAGTGGTACGAAAATAGGTTGAGATACAGCAACAGCATGGAGATCTTGGAAAAGCCTAAAGAGAGTGTGTAAAACAATACGCCATACCACGCCGCCTATTGGGACCTGGTTAGTTGATGCATCATCTGAAATCGTGTGCTCTGAAAAGGTGAGAGCTCACCTTCTGGAACGGCGTCAAGTTTGCCAACCAGTCATAATCGTAGACATGCCTGCCGATTCCTCTCTGACTCTGCTCAATAGCACTCGCAGTCACGCCGCAGGAGCAGATCCACGATATTAGGATGAGCCAGTCCGACCAGCCTAAGACGCTAAGAATCCTGGTCCTGGTGTAGAAGCGCAGCGCGACAAAGACAGCCGCGATCGCCCAGGTCACAACCGCGCACGCTATGACATTTGGGACAAGAGAGTCGTGTGGCAGGGTCGAGGGATCTGGCAGCGGTGGATAGGGCCCATCAGTCGACATGACGATGTGATATTGGCATCAAAAAAAGTGACGGATAAGAAAGATCTGGATTTCATGAAAAGGAGGGCGCCTTTTCGGTGTTTTCTTCCATGTCATCTCTTCATAGAAGGTCCAGACCGGGAGAGCAGGATGACCCCCAGTTTTACGAAAAACCGCTGGACACCTGCCAGTCTTGCATGGTGTCGTAGCCGAGGGGTATAGCAGAACTGGGGGGTTCGAGTTATTGACCGGTTCGTCCCATGCTGAGACCCGTGGTAGAGTACCAGCTGGGTGATCTTCCAGCCCCGCCAGATGTGCGTCTACAGTTTCCCCAGATTTCATGCGCTGTGACAGGAAACATGATTGAATTATCTAATGGCTCTGTAGCCGAGGAGCGAGAAGTTTGGTTGGGTGTGGCACACTAAAATCTGACGGGCAGGGCGGCCCGTCAAGGCGATCTCTGTGGTTGTTGGCTCGGTGGTGTCTGTTAATGGTTAGAGGGGCACCGAGAGCAGGGGACTTGAAGGCATCCAAACCAAGGAGTGAAGAATTTCACATGGAAACACCCGTGGGCAGAATTGAGATTTCTCCATTGTTCAAACACGTCGTTCAGGCCCGCAGAATGCGGCAAAATAATGCATTGACGCATGTGGCACGCAATATGTCTTCGTATACCCAGCTGGACGGCTCTGATAAACTTCTGACCCTCCTCAAGCCGAGGGGTCTCGAACTCTGGCCGACGCAGAGTAAGCCCATAACGTCACGCTGGGACCACCATGACAAGGGGTTGTTCGAGCCTCGATTCCAGTCACTGCTCAACCCCCAGGACCCTATGCCAGTTGAGGGCACCGGTGAGGGCCAGATGGCTTCATTGAGCATGTCAAGGCGCAGGGCCATTGGTGGGCTGACGTTCAGTAAAGGCAGGAGTGGATGAGAAGGCACAGTGAAGCTGTTGCATAGATTGGGCCGATGCGAGGATGCTTCTTCGGAACCAAAGTCCAAGGCTGAAGGAGTTGGCGTTGGTTTTCCTGCTGTTTTCCGCGTACGAATGAGACATCCTGGGATCGGCCCGTGATGGTGATAGGCACGCGACCGGCCAGGACACGACGTACTCGAGTTTCGTATTTGTTGCACGCAGTTCTTCCGTACAATGAGGTCCTCCTCAAACAGGTCCCCTGCATAGCTTGCGTGCCGCAAGCGCAACAAGTAGACTAGATGCGGGTGAATGCAGGCATGCAGCGCCTTCGAGACACATAAGGGTTGTGATTCCGGGGTGTGGAGAAGACAATTAGCGCTGCAATTTGCAGAAGCCGAGACCGCAAGTTGAGCTGCAAAATCAACCAGCAACATTGAGCAACTACAGTATGCTCCTGCATGCACGCATGCATGCAGAAGCAGAGTCCGATATTGATCGACCGGCAGTGCACAGGCTGAATCGGCCACGGAAAGCAGTGAATGAAATGCTGTGCTCAACCCGGAGCGAGTATATCCGTCACATGTGGCAGAACCGACCAGTCAAGGCGCACGATTCCTCCCCCGCGTTCCACTTGGGCAGTGTCCCATTACTTTTTGCCAATTACTTTTCGCGTCGGATAGACATGACGCCTTTGCCAAGAAGCCAAGCCGCAAGAAGCGAGTGAAACCAACGGCCAATCGAGCCCTCCAACAGCGTCGCCTTCTCGCCCGGATGCCGCCACAGCCACGTCTCATTGACGAAGACGACCTCGTCGGGAGCGCCCGCTCCCACAGGCTCGATGGCCGCCACGATTATGCCATCGGATCTCGGGCCTGTGTACTCGTCCGGTGGGCTCAGTCTCATCTCCACGCGTTCGCCGCCAGGTTCTGTGCCTCGGTACTGAACAGTGTACACGCCGTCGACACGCTCTTCCAGCTTGCTGAAGTCCATCGCATTGATGTATTCAGCCTCAAAGGTCTCTCCGACATCAGCAGGAAGCATCTTCCGGATAATATATGCCTGTGGTGTCCACGTGAATGCGACCATCGTAGCCCTGACATAGCGCGTGAGCAGCTCGTCCAGGCTCCCGCTGGACCAGCGGAGCTCAGACAAAGCCACTGGCTTGGAGACCACGCGCTCGTTCCATAAAACGTACCCGCCGGTGTCGTCGGCCACCAGCGACTGCGGCAGTGACCTTGGTAACGGAGGTTCAGATGGAGGTGATGCGGCGGCCTGCTGCGTTGTTTTCCCGGTCTGGGCTCCTCGCCCATACTGCTGAGTATTGCAACTCTCGACGTTCCGCATCACCGACCGTCTCAATAAGAATAGATACACGGTAGGTGTAGCTACCGCGACGAGTGCCACTGTTTGCCGTGGTGAGAGGTTGGTGAACATCTTGTCATAGGTATGAGGGCAGTTGAGGATCGTGCAAGTCTTCTTACCAACTGATGTCTGACATGCTATTGCGACACGACGTCTCCATCATCTTCGTAAGACGGAGGAGCTAGTCTTAGCTCCCGATTGCCCTTGCGTGTGTTCCGGGAGTTACTAGTATGCTGTTGTTCCGGTCCCGCTCAACCTCCTCGGCTCGCCACATACTGCAGGATCTTGGATCAATCTTTTGGCCAATTTTCTACTGCGGGTCCTTTGGCGCAATGGTAGCGCGGTAAGAACTTATTCATCCCTTAATCGGCATCCAACAACTTTCTAATTCCATAGTAGTTACTTTCCGGTGGTAAAGGTTCACGGTTCGAGTCCGTGGAGGATCGATTTTTTGCCCCCAAGCACCAAGGACATTGTCTCAAATAGGTAATATCATGTGCCTTTGGGTTTTGCTTTGCGTTTGTAGGTGTTGTAAAGATCGTATCGGCTTGCCAGGTGCTGAGTCTCACCTGGATACTGAGACATGGTGTTGACACATTCTTGACAGTAGGATCAAATGCAAAGTTGTCCTTTCTGCTTTTTACCCTGGAATTTTATCCCATTGGACACTTGGCCCGGAATAATAAATATCGTTTCCTTTGATGGCCCTGCGTCTGCGCTGCTTGAACTTGTGCTCTTTGAAGTCGTTGCCGCAGGCTCGGATCAATTGATTGCTTCGCCCTGAAGCCGTCCGATGCAGCCAGGATCGAGTACCAATATTTGTCGTAAAGGACGGTAGCCTTTTCGACTTCTTGAAACTGACATTGTCGCAGCTGCTCTGCTGGTCCAGCTTTTCCTTCTGCATCAAAATGCACGAGAGACGCGGCTATAGAGAAAGCATTGGAAATCTGCCGCCCGTTCCAGGGGCCGAGCTCCTCGTATGGCCACTTCAGTGGTCCTCTGCAAACCGAATGACTTTCTCCTCAAAAAGAAATCATCGATTCGCACCTGTAGAAACGGGGGACATCGCCAGCACTAAACTGCGTGAGAATTCGCACACCTAACAACCGCGCCCAACACCCATGCCTAATTCACGCGCCTAACGTCTAATCTATATGCTCAATTGATATATCTAATTAGCCCTAAGTATACAAATTTTCAGTTTGACTTATACATATAAGCCTTAGCTGTATAGGTGTTGGGTGTTGGTGTCAGAACTAGGCCTAGGTGATGAGCTGTTGAAGCGGGTTGAGAATGTGAAAACGATACTATGCATTGTGGACAACGTCTCGGACTTTGAGGAAGACTGGACTCAAGACGTGAAGACTTTGCTCGACTGTTTTCGCTCCGTGCCTGGCGAGCTGACCCCGGGCGTCAACCTCAAGCTGCTAATGACAAGCGCCATGAAGAGCACGCAATTGGTGTGGAAGACGGATCCATCAGAGCATTTATCTCTCCTAGCAGGCAGTATGATGAGTAAGGGGAAGTCGGAGTGGGCGATGGCTCAGTATATGGAAACTTTGTTCCTCCCCGAGATACGTACTGGCACGAGGGATCTGGATATTAATACGAGGGAGATGACCAGCCAGAAGATATTTGGGCTGCCAAAAGCGATCCTTATGAATCTTGCATATGCATTGATCTTGCAGTAGATTTGGCTGTGGGCATACCCATTGGCACTGTACAAATAACTGGCAATCAACGTAGGGCCGACCCGCTTGTCAAGTGGGAGGCCCGGAGGCCATTGAGGCAGCGTGGCACAGCTATGCCGTCTCATCGAAAAGTAAGGCGCTCTTTAGGAACACATTCTCGTTTTCATGATTACCTCCGACTTAAGTGTTTCGGGAACTTACACAGAAGTCTCAATACCATCGTAAAATTGAGGTAGAATGTTTCAGAGTAGACAATAACAATTCCACATAGAAGGCCATGGGGAGAATGGATGCACCCACACCCCCTGAGCGTGGTTTTAGACCTCATGTGGTGGCTTCCTGGATTCAACACACATATGAAAAGAGCGATGCATACAAGACCTCCTGCATTCAGTACTTCAGCAGACCGAGAAGCGTCTACCGGCTGTCGACTACAGCCGCCACCGCCACCTTACGATGAGCTCAAGGGAAGGAACGGCCCACTCATGACCATCTGTTTCGAGCCGGCACGCCTGTGAACGATCAGTCTCACAGTCACAGAACGTTCACAGGCACAACACCAAACAGAAGAAGCCCTTACGAAAATAAACAAACAGACATACGCACTTTCACTGATCATGCATTTCCCAATCACTTTACTTGTTGCAGTCTCTGCCATTGCCATGGCTTTGCCCATAAACCCCATCTTTACCCGTCAAGGGCAGTTCAACGGAAGAGAGGACTGGTGCTGCTGTAATGATGGCTGCAGGACACGTTCGCTTCTCTGCTGTAAACGTCGGTGTCTTCCTGGACGATCCAGCAAACAGGACAAGGCAAAGTGTCGGTACTGACTTTGGACATATTGCAGAAGATTCATCACTGGCAGCCACCTCTGTACCAGACGCGGTCCCGTCCAACATCCAGCCTACTACTTCAAGACAGCCCACGGCTTGCTGCGGTGCCAAGTGCGGCAACCGACTCTGCGGCAACCGGCTCAATAGATGCTGCAGAGGTTAGTCATCTCACAAGGAATGGAATTTTGTGTCGACGCCAGATAATTGCTAATTTTGTTTATCTGGTCTTTTAGCAACCACCTCTGTTCCAGTTGCTGCGTCGAATCCAACAACTGCGACGACTCCTGCGACTTTCAGCACGACCACCTTCGGCGGCTTCTTGATGGAATTCTTCAACGCAGTCTGATCCGAAGACTCTGCTTCGTGGGAAGATGGGCGTGTCTGAATATTACCTGGTGTCGGATTCAGAGGTTGGATGTGGTGCCATATTTCGGTGTGGAGAGCTTGGAGAAGTGCAACACCATGGCGAGGGGAGCACGCTGAGCAGAACATTCAGGATTACAGGAAGATCGGATTACAGTATTCCACCACATCGGCCTGAAGTAACTCAATTGCAGGTGTCGATTCTGGCATCAGAACACTTTTCATAGTACATACCGAAGGAGAGCCGACAGGGAACCACAGCGAGAGTATAAAATAACATATTGTCCTTGAAATTCCCGATTCTTCACCTTGACCAGGGAAAGCGTGCAAGGAGCTTGAGATGCCATGAGCGGGCCGCGTTAGAAAATCTCGCTGACCTTCACAACAGTCACGGGATGTGCCTGCTATTTGTCATCTCTCAATGTTTACACCTCAGCGTATCCGACGGGGTCACAGCTCCGCCCTGGGCGGAGCACCTGGATGAAGGTTCACAGCAAGCCTGTTGTGATGACACGCATTGGTTCCTTTCTGGAGTTGTTGAATTGGCCACCCAGGTCTCTGAATATTGTACACTAGGCCCCTATTTCGTCTGCACCTCTGATGACGCACTCAGTGATGCAGCTGAGGCTGCATTCTGGCCCTTCTCGTGCTCCTTTATTTGCTTCGTCCAGCTGCCTTTGAGTCAGTACTCCGGGGCCCCCACCTGCCTGATGGACCACTCTTTTGGGGAAACGTACTATCGGCTTGGGTAGAATCGGCCTGGTTCTGGCATCTTGTGTCTGAATTCGCGGTCCGCGCTGAGCCTCCAGGTGAGGGCTGTGAATCCCAAAATCACGACTCCGAAGACAGCAGTGTTGACCTTCCAGTTAGACGGCTGGGCGTACCAGCCACCAGCTGGTGACCAGACGTGCTTGGGATAGCTATCGGGAAAACTGTCAGTTCGCATGGTCGTCGCATGGACAGTGACGGGTGTCGTCGAATCGAAGGGGGTTGGACATGGGCTACTAACGGAACTCTGGGACCACCACCCTGCCAGCATGTTAGCATGTATCGATTGAGGAAGAGTTCTCCTGGGGGTGCTTACCATTGTGACTTGTCTCTCTTCGTCAATGGGGAATGATGGGTTGTTGCGGGGGCGGTGATGTCTGCGGGCGACGAGAGCTTGACTTGTGGTCAGTCAATCGGCTGGTCGCGGATTGGCTGGACGTCGGTCGACCTTTGGTTTCTCTGCCGGCCGGGAGAGCGAACGGACGTGACGGCGTTAATGGGCGGGCATTGGGTAGTCCACTCGTAGGCAATTATGTCAGCGAAAACTCGACGCCGCGGGCAGCTAACAGTGGCAGGGGTGCATCCAGAGCTCACACGAGCGCCACGCGCAGACGTCTTTGATAGTGCGTCTGAGCTCACCATTTTTTTCGCAACGGCTGCTCGCTCTGCTCCACGCGACGCCCATCCACACGACCACCACCACCTCCACGACCTCCCATGACGACAACCCCTCCCGCGTCCCACGTCCAAGTAAAGGTGCTGTATCCCAATTGAGTGGCCTGGGAGCACGGCCTGCACATTTTCTCTCCATGAAGAGGTTAAGGTTGGAAAAATGGTCCGGGCACCTGCTCACAGCTCGCCCGGGGGTCGCATCAAGGAGCCTCTCGTCACAGCATCGAGTACAATTCTCTAGACCGAACCAGCTCGCCTCTTCATCAAGATGCCAGTCGACAGCCGCAGCAAGAGACATCGAGGCCGAGATCAGGCAGGGGCAACCGGAGCCAAGCGAGCCAATTTCCTCAGACCAATTCTCAAAGACTGCAGCGGATGAACCGCCGCTGTGGCCTTCAATATCCAGCCAAGAACCCGTAGGGCCGCTGCCCTCTCCCCTACTTCGGGATGCCTCCAAGTCCGCCAAGCTGGCCGCTCTCCATGCTCGGTTGTCTCTCTCCGACAGGATCCCCATCCAGACCCTCGCGCGCACCCTCGTCGACGCCTCCGCCGACCCAGCGCCGCTGTTCAACAACCTGAACCTCGCCTTCCTGGGTCAGACGCTCATCAGCTACCATACCTCCGAGCTCCTCATGTGCCGTTTCCCCAGGCTACCAATGCAGATCCTACATTCAGCCATGAAGACATACGCTGGCGACAAGACCCTCTTCCATGTCGCGCGGTCTTGGGGCGTCGAGAGCGCTGCCGCGCCCGGCGAGGAGGTCGACCCGGGGTTGTTGCAGTTCTCGCTGGACAAGGAGAGGTCGTTCAACACCAAGTGGGGCTTCGCGAGAGCCGAGACTGTATGGGGCCCAAAGAAGGACCAAAGGTTCAGGAGGGGTATCTCGAGCAGCGTTGTTCATGACGACGACTTTGGCGACTTGTTCAAGGACATGAGGGACGCGGAGGTAGATCAAGAGAAAGAGACCGAGTCGAGAGACGATGAGGCGGATATCGACCTTCCCGTGGAGCGGCAGTTGACCCTGGGCGACTCGAAGGAGAAAACGAACAGGGCATATAACATCCACGGGACGTTTGTGCGCGCTGTGGTGGGGGCCATCTACACGTATTGTGGGAGGGAAACCGCGCGGTCGTTCATCAAGGCGCACATACTCTCGCGGCAGTTCGACCTGCAAAAGCTGTTCTCCTTCTCGCAACCCACAAGAGAGCTGTCCCGCCTCTGCGCGAGGGAGGAGTTCGACCCCCCAGTGGCAAGGCTGCTGTCCGAGACCGGGCGTCTCTCCAGGACGCCGGTGTTCGTGGTCGGCATCTTTAGCGGGAACGACAAGCTGGGAGAGGGGGCAGCCGCTACCCTGCACCATGCCCGACTCAAGGCTGCGATGAACGCGCTCAAGGCG
Organism: Diaporthe vaccinii; assembly: GCA_039880775.1. Classification (NCBI taxonomy): domain Eukaryota; kingdom Fungi; phylum Ascomycota; class Sordariomycetes; order Diaporthales; family Diaporthaceae; genus Diaporthe; species Diaporthe vaccinii. The sequence goes on from JBCEDN010000003.1 coordinate 1,155,462, forward strand.
TGGTATCTGTACAGCCCTGGCGAGGACGTCCGGGTGCCGAGTGACGCGCTGGTAGAGGGCGCCAAACCCTGGGAGCCCGTGTATGTGGATATTGGCGAGGTGGTATGAGATATTCGGATGATGTGGTCAAGCCAAAGAAAATCTCAGGTCAATATGGGGCAGGTCGGGCGGCATCAGCGGCGCATTATAGACTCGGCGAGTGTACGAAGAGCTTATGATGATGACCAGAGACCCCTGGGGGATTGCCCAGGTGTGGTTCGTGGGCGCTCGCCTCTCACTCCCTCGGGAGTTGTATATTCTGTTTTTAAAAATAAAACGCCGAAATCAAGAACAAGAGTGCTGGAGGGCCCGACTTCTCCAACCGCCACAATTCAAAACTGGACAGCGCCATGCGCAACCCAGCTACCATTCTGTAGCAAACCGGACAAAGTGCCGTAGTGACCAAGACGGAAGTGGCCGTGTTGATGCTCTATGTGATATTTATTACTACACTGCTGGGGTATCTTCTACACGTTCCGGTATGCCTCGCCTAATCATTATAAACCATTCACGCACCTTCAGCTGAAATGATCGCCCTCGCCTAATTTGCCATCAACCCCCAATTGAACCCTCCGCCTCCGCCTCTCCGACTTCTCCTTGCCCTCCCTCTCGAGTCTCATCTTCTTCCGCCTCTCATACACCGCCCTGACCGTCTTGTGTATTTTGTCTCTCCCCTCATCATAATTTGCCTTGGCCAACTGCACAACCTTATCAATCTGCTCCGGAGTATACACAAAGTTCCATGTGCTCAAGTAATCGCTCGTCCCGGGGTCTACGCCCTCCACCTTGTCGTTCCTGAGAAAGGGCAGGTAGACCACTGCGATGCCTGCATCTGGCTCCTGGAGATGCCAAGCCGTGCTATCATCCAGCGCCTTGGAGGGTGGCGGCGGCTCGGAGGAGCGTTCCTGTGTGGTGCCAACCCATACGGTGCAGTAGCCCAACTGTCCGGACTCGGCCTCGCCCTTTTCGAACTTGTGCGTGCCCTCCGCGTCCTCCGGCCCGACGCCAGCTTCACGGCGGCGCGCAGTCTGGTCGGCCTTCGCCTCGTTAAGCCTGGCGGATGCTTCCTTGGTCGAGGCGGCTTCGGCCTCGCTCAGTTCTTTCGCGACCTGCGTGTTCGGCGCGGTCTCTTTGGGCCAACCCACGCCGAGGGGCCACCCCTTGATCCCACGCTGCCGTGCATAACCGTCTGCAACGGACAGCCAGTTGTCTGTCTTGACGTCTGCGGAGGCATCGAACGCGATGAGAATGTCGACGTTACGGCCAGGTCGCAGAAGAGGGTAAATCGGCAGGTTATTCGACATCCCGGCGTCCATTAGCTGCAGGTACTCATTCTTGTAGATGCTTGTGGGCGTTGTGCGTGGGAGTTGGCCCTCCATGCCATATGTGAAATTTGGCAGCATGGCAGGGTCGATGGGGTGGACTTTGCTCAGGTCTTCATTGTGTCCCGAGATCATCTCATCAATCGTTGAGAAGCCCGTCAGGCTCCGCACCAGGGGACGAATCTCGCGATAGTAGTGGCTAAGAGTTGCACAGAAGGCGCTGCCAAAGATGCCCATCAGGAGCGGCATGCGAGCTTCGGGTAGGTGGAAGCCCTCTTCTGGAGGAATATCTCGGCCGTTCGCGAATTTCCGTCCCAAGGCCCAGGTTGGGATACCGGCGGAGAACTCTTCACAGAATGCCTCGTAAGGAGTGATCTCAAACCATTGGAACCATGCTTCCTTGGCAGCCTTTTCCTTCTCTTGTTCAGTGGGATGACGGTTTTCATCGGCCGCACCGGTAGCGCTCGGGATCTCGTGGCGGACTGCCGTGTAAATTGGGAATGGATTTTGCCCGTATTTAATGTTCTGCCTCTGGTTTGACAGCTTGAAGTCTCTAGCATCAACACCCAACTCACCCTTGGGGACGAGTAGCCTCGCTGCCAAAAGCGTCCCGTACACGTCGACAAGGCCGAAGTCTGCGTTGGGGTCTCCCCTGAGCTTCTCAACGAGACCGCTCAGTAGGTATCTGTTGGTGGGCGCCGACGACAGCGATGAGAACGCTACCGGCGGGTACGCAATGTGGATCCCGATTCTCGCCTTGAGGTGATCCAGGACGCGGCTTAGACTGCCATGCGAGAAACTCGAGTGGAACAGAGCTTGGAGCCAACATGAGCCACTCACACCGGAGGTGTAGGTAACGCAATCAAAGAGGCCGTCCTCTCCTGTTGCGATCATGCTTCCAATGCCTGCGACCAGAGCTCGCAGGCCGCCGCCCGAGCCGCACACTGCGATGGTAGGCACATCATCCTCGTGGACTTCCTTTTCGTCTAGACCTAGATACTTCGCTAGCGCCACCGTGACGATCTTCTTCCTCCGAGCCAAGAACTCCTTCTCCTCGTCGCACAGCTCATTTGACACGCGGACCTTGGCAGAATAACGGATTTCAGGATTAATCTCGGGGTCATGCGCTTCCTTCCAGATTTCATCGGCAAGAGATCCGGGTACCATGGACATCTCACCCTGAAGCTTCCGGATGTACCCTGGGATGGATTTCGACCACTCGGGTAGCAGCAAGTCGATGACCTTGTCCGAGACTGCGCGCCATTCCTGGTCCGTAATTACGCTGAAATTCTGGAAGGCCGTGGTGAAGTCGTACCAAGCCCCAGAGGCCTCGCCCTGGGTCGCCTGGTCCCCCTGCTTGACATCCTCTGATGGGCTCTCCTTGGGGGAAGAGTCTTCGCCGCGTGTGGTGGCTTGTCTTGCCTGGTTGGCCGATGGCTGGAGCTCCTGATAGACATCTGATGGGTAGAGGGACCAGATCAGTACGGTGGCGATGAAAATTGTGGCGGGCAAGGTGCGCTTCGATTTAAGTTGCTTGGTGTCGGAAGAGAAGAAGCCATGTCGGAGTTGTTGGTGCTGGTGAGGGCTGGCGTGTTGACGCGCAGCGGTCGCCCTTTTGGCTGCCCATTGATGCAGCCTGGTTGGACGGCGGTGGATAGATTGGCAGGTGCGGACAGCCTGAAACGAAGCCCTGGGTATGGCTTGTCGAGGGAATCTCATTGCGTCGTGGGCGTGAAGTCAAAATACGTCGGCCAGGTGAGTGTTCCCATAAGCCACGCGTGAATGATCATATCAGCCAGATATCTGGGTATGACGGGCCAGGCCCAAGGTTGGGGGGATTTGCGTATCAATTGGCTGGTCTCAATATGCATGGACGTTGTAGATACATGAGGTCAAACGTATGAATTGATGCTGCTGATCCGTGCTAAATAAGGCTTAGGAAGAGCATCGCGAAAGGGTGAGGTGAGTGTGATATCATGCCTTTTTTTGGTGGCGGAAAACAGGTTCGCGGAGCACTAACGCCTAGAAGCTTCCTCCCGCTTCAAGCTGGCGCCGCCATGCCAAACCTTGCGCGAGGCTTTTTCCAGCGCCTCGAGGCGACTTTGCTTCTGCGGACGCCTTGTGAAAAGAATGTATACCTGCAATTTTCCACTGGAATGCTTTGATGACGGTTAGCTTTCGTCTCTCAACGCCTGCTAGGTACCTAGGTAGGCACTGCAGTGATGAGCCTCGCTCCCTTTTTAACATCGAGGTGGCTGGGCGGCGGGACTATTGGGTGTACCCAACCCAACCGTCCGACCCTATGATCATGTTCCCGCAAATTCAAGTATATGGCGTCCAATGCCATGTGCAGCTCCATCGGAGTTTTCCCACAGACCTAAAATCTGCAAATAGGTCACACTCGGACAAGCTGCAAGAGCGAGTGCTTGGATCTGGTCGCCGGCTGCGGATTGAGATCCGGAAGTTTAGATGGATCTGTAGCCGGTGAAACCCCAGATGAATGTGTGCAAGGTAACATGGAGAGGCTACATGGCTTGAAGTGATGACTTCACCAACTCAAGGGATTATTGCGATGCTGGATGACGAGCCCGACGAGAGGTATAGACACAGACACGACGCGTTGCTGCTGCTGCTGCTGCTGTTGCTGCTGTGGGCAGCGAGCCATCTGATCTACCTGGATGTATACTCAGAAGCTTTGCCGTGACATTGCAAAGATGGGTTGAGTTTGTGCGCCACGAGGATCGCCGCGAGGATCACACAATGTTTGGTGTTTTACGAGAGAAAGAACAGACGATTCCACGTGTTGCCCCATTGACTCTTGCCGTTGGGTTCGTGTCAGGACCGAACGGCGCCGACGGCAGACAGAGTTCGAGGCGACAAACGGGCTGGAGATGAAATGCTTCAATGAAGACGGCCTGATGTGGATCGGCGCTGCACGAAACGGCATCCTAATCAGAGGCGTGGAGCCAATTGAGAGCACCATCTGAGATTGGACCCCCTGCCCGTCACTCTGGTCGTGGCACAACCCCTGCCTCCTCCCCTAGTGCTGGCAAGTGAACCGACCTTAACGAACGGTTGACCCTCTGGGGGTCCCCGTCCTAGCTCCACCTTCCACCAGATTGCCCATCAGCCGGAGCCCAGCTCTTCGCTCCTCCCTCCCTCTGTGAATCTGTGACAGGCTCTTGGCCGAGCTGCTGGCTTCTGGCACATCCACCACAACTGCCACGGTCACCCACCCGTACCTGCCTGCACCTGGATTCACCTGCACCTGCACGGAGCAAGCACGAGCCCCCTTTTCCACAGCTTCCCGCACGGGCCAGCTGCCACCCGGTGGGAAGTACCCTTTTGCCCAAATTTCCTACAGCCCCTTTGCAATCACCTCAACCTTCTCCCAAATCTGCCCATTCTCCGTGCCGTGCAGAACTTCCACGACACGACAATTCTCCTTCATCTTCTCATCTCGTCCTATTTCATAGTATTCTTTTTGACGCCAACGGCCATCGCTCTCTCCAACCTTCACGAAGGCCCTTTCCCACCGCGCACCATTCGCCCCGACCCAACTCGCCCAGAGCTGCGTGTCCCTTCCTGGTACGTCCATTTCCCCATCCTCACTGGCTCCCCTCCCTCCCTCGTCAATGCGTCGTAGAAGGGCAGCCCATCTCTCCTGCTCCTGCCAGGCTTCTGGCTCCTGCCTCATCTGCACCTGGACACGGGCGCATCGCCTTCCATCTTGCTTGATTTGGCTCCTACGAAAGCATTACGGGATTCGCCCATTGACGTACTTTCCGAGTTACTCGGCAATAACTGCACGGCTCGGTCATTGGGCGCCCAGCTCCCTACTCCTGACGACGCGGATGCTAACAGTGTTCCTCCCCGACCACAGTCACTCGTTCCTTCCCTCATTTTCCGACCTCGGCCAATTTTACATCCACAATGGGTAAGCGCAAACAAATTCCTGCCTCGAAGAGTGAAAGCAGTCGCAAGAGCAATGCAAGAATCAATCCTGGACTCGGAGCGACGACCAAACTCATCCCAACCGCCTCAACTCCCGGCGCGTCGAATCCCTAGCCACTGCGATTCCGTCGACCGCCCATCCTACCTCCATCAGCGGCAGTCCTCTGTGCAACATCATTGGGCTTGTCTCTTGAAATGCCATTGTGGTCGATCGGGACTCGGGACCGAGACAGGGCAGTCAGCAAATGCACTGCCAGATCACCATGCCTTTCGACCTGATCCATCCGAATAAGACACGGTCCCGCAGTGTTCAACTGGATAATGCCGTCACAACCAGCAGGCGAACACCAGCATCCCCACCGCCGGCAATTGCCACCAGGTCCAGCAGCCTTGCCCACCGCGAAAACGAGAGGCCGCCTCCCAGCTATCGCAGCATGTTGGATGTCGAGACTGCTCCGAAGATCGCACCTTTGAGAGCCATGGAGCTGGGCGAGCTCCAGCGCGAGATCTTGCCGCTGTCTGAGTGTCAGGCTCCTTGATTCTGCACTGGCTCCCAACAACTGCTTCTTGTTCTTGCTCTGAGGCTCGCGTCATAGTCACAATCATGGAATTGTTAACTGACATAATTCGTGTGCAGCTTCCAACGGCGCCCCTGTCACCACCCCTCCCGAGCTCCCTATCGGCAAGCCCTCCTCTCCCATTGCGGATCTGGGTCAAGCGGAATATGAGCAGAGTCCTAACCTCAGACCTACAGTCTCATCTGGCGTGATTGAGAACAAGAACATTGTCCGCAGAAAGCTGACGGGCTACGTTGGCTTTGCCAACCTTCCCAACCAATGGCACCGTAAGAGTGTTCGCAAGGGCTTCAACTTCAACGTTATGGTTGTTGGTCAGTATTCACCCGAGGCCTGCCACCCCTGATTCCATCACCTCTAACAGCAAAATTCAGGCGAGTCTGGTCTCGGAAAGTCTACCCTTGTCAACACACTGTTCAACACCTCGCTCTACCCTCCCAAGGAGCGCAAGGGGCCAAGTCTCGACATTCTCCCCAAGACTGTCACCATCCAGTCCATCAGCGCAGATATCGAGGAAGCAGGTGTTCGTCTGCGTCTGACCGTTGTTGATACCCCTGGCTTCGGTGACTTTGTCAACAATGACGAGTCCTGGCGGCCGATTACGGATAACATCGAGCAGCGCTTCGATGCTTACCTTGATGCCGAGAACAAGGTCAACCGGATGAACATTGTGGACAACCGTATCCACGCATGTGTCTTCTTCATCCAGCCAACTGGCCACTCGCTGAAGCCTCTCGACATTGAGGTCATGAAGCGCCTCCACACCAAGGTCAACCTCATTCCCGTCATTGCCAAGTCCGATACTCTGACAGACGAGGAGATCACTGCTTTCAAAGCCAGAGTAAGTTTTCCAGATTCGCCATCTCGACCCAGATCCTAACAACTCGACAGGTCCTGGCAGACATCAAGCACCACAACGTGCAGATATTTGAAGGCCCTCGTTACGAGCTCGACGACGAGGAGACCATCGCCGAGAACAACGAGATAATGTCCAAGGTTCCTTTTGCTGTCGTTGGTGCCACCGGTGAGATCACAAACGCCGACGGGCGCAAGGTGCGCGGTCGTGAGTACCCATGGGGTGCCATCGAGGTCGACAATGAGGAACACTGCGACTTCGTCAAGCTCCGACAGATGCTCATCCGGACACACATGGAAGAGCTCAAGGAGCACACCAACAACCTCCTCTACGAGAACTACCGAACGGACAAGCTCATCCAGATGGGTGTCTCGCAAGACCCAAGCGTCTTCAAGGAGGTCAACCCAGCCGTCAAGCAGGAGGAGGAGCGTTCCCTCCACGAACAGAAGCTCGCAAAGATGGAGGCCGAGATGAAGATGGTCTTCCAACAAAAGGTCGCCGAGAAAGAATCCAAGCTGAAGCAGAGCGAAGAGGAGCTGTACGCCAGGCACCGAGAAATGAAGGAGCAGCTGGAGCGCCAAAGGCTGGAGCTCGAGGAGAAGAAGTCGAGAGTCGAGAGCGGGCGGCCAATCGAGAAGGAAGGCAAGAGGAAGGGGTTCTCCCTCCGATAAGCCTCGACTCCCTGAGCGCCTTTCTTCCACGATCCACGCCTGCATACGCCTTATGCCCATGCACTACCAGCCTGCCGCTTGTTTCCAATTTCGTCTTCACTGTCACCATTTTAATCACGTCCTATCTAATCCTCGAAAAGTCCTCCATGGTACAGCTAATCGAAACGGTCCCTTGGAGCGTGGCAAAATGGCACCCCGACCAAGACCGGGATTATCTACTTTGGAGAAAGAAGGCGTGTCGCATTTGAGCGTCTCTCTTCGACCCAGCCCGGGCTTCCTGCACCCCTCTGCAATATACACTATGGGTTGGTGGAGGACCTTGAGCTTGGGTCTTGGCGATTCCCAAAACAGCCTAGAGTACATTTTCACCCCCGATCGAACCAGGAGTTGGTTTGGCAATGCACGGCTTCCTGGTGCGAGCGTACGCACAGCGCTGGCTTTTTCTTCTTCGCAACTCACGTGTCGGCTCGACATTTCGAAATACGACTTTCTATAATTTATGACGGACGCTGAGACCCCTTCTTGCCACAGGGGACCAGTCCACTTTCGCTGGTAGCCCACGACCAACACTTCGGGGAACTTCCTTCTTTCTTCTCGGCGGGGCGTCTCTACCTCCCCTCAGAAGTTCTGGCAGCGGGTCGTGGGATGTGCGACGACGTGTGACGGAGAGCAGTGGCTGTGATACCTAATCATGGAGGATGAGGCCGGTTAGGTGGACGGTTGAGCCGTGGGCGTAGATGTCTTGTGGGTGCATCTAGTATCTCAAAGACCGGTTTTTTGTTTGGAATCTGGGATCGCATTTGACGGCTTTACTCTACTAACATACCCCCTCATGCCCCTGATTCTCCCAAGCACGTCTTTCTTACTTTTATTTTTCCCCGGCCCGCTTAGTGTCGAGTACTACTGTATTTTCCTTGTCGTCGCCCTGCAGCTCTTCTCTAGTTTAGTGGTTCTGATCAGAAAACGATGGTTTTCCATCACACAGTTGTGTAATTCTCCTTGTGACATGCAATGACTGACTTGGTATCCAACCTTAATTGCAGAGCAGACACATGACATCTAGGCGGCTCAATTGGCCCCATTTCCGTTAAACTTCCGCTGTCGATGATCCATCGGCGGCGCCAGGCCTTTATAAACAGATGCAAATTTTGACGTTGATGTCTTAAACGGCAGAGACATGTAATGACTGGGCGTGGAGCTCCCACGCGGCGAAACTGCATGCCATCAGCGGGTTTGAGCAGGGAAATTTGACCCAGCAGCATGATTATTGTGGAGGACCGCTCGGTACCTCGTATCTATCCACAAGAGCAACAAAGCTAAGCCTTAAAAGAGCGAGATCAATGAAGTGGTGTTACAATTGACTTTGTACATCTCGTCTACTTCTAGCCGTCCGGCATATAGATACCCGCTTTGGACATTGTATATACAAGGCAGGTTCCTGAGCAATCCACCACATCATGATTGCCCCTCGAATACTCAGTCATTAGCCATCCTATGCCAAATCGCACCAAGCGTCCCCCGGAATGCAGCCAGATCTCATCTCATCTCCGGCGCAGATACCAGTTGAATGCCAGCTGCATGACGTGTGGTGGGAACGGCGTCGGCACCTCGGCGTACTTCTGTCGTGCCACGGGATGTCGCAAGTACACGGCTGCGCAGATGTTCTGGTTGACCTCAAGGTAGCGTGGGATGAAGGCGAAGGCGCCCATGAAGCGCCGCGGCTCCCAGGGCGTGAGGTACGGCTTGGAGGGGTCCTCCGGGTTGTCCTCCCACGCCTTGAGCAGCTTGTTCATCCGCGAGACCTCCTCGCCGGACATGACGTAGTCTGCGCCTTTCTTCGCCGCGGGCCTCTTCTTTCCCTCTTGCTGCTCCTGCCCCTCTTGCTGGGTCTCTTCCGTAGCCTTGGCGACCTCGTCGGCGGTGAATGCGCCGGACGCCTCCGCCTTCTTGGCCACTGTAGGGTCGGCGATGGCCAGGTCGCGGAGCATTGCGTTAACCTCGTCGATGACTGTCTGGTCAGATGCGACCTCCTCCTCGCCGCCCGCACGGCCTGCTTTTGCGAGCGCCGCGCGGGACATCTTGATGAAGTTGCGGAACTTGCGCTTCTTCTTGACTTTCAATTCGCCCTTCTGTTGCTCCAGAATATCCTTGGCTTGCTTCGACAGAAACCTCAACACATGTGGAATATTGCCTGGTGCGCTGGACTGGACCTTGGCAGGATCTGCGCCTTCTCGTTTTGCCTCCTCTTTTGCGAGCCTTGCCTCAAATGCATCGAGATTTGGTAATTTGTTCCTAGGGGCGACTTGGTCGGCCTCACCTTCAACGACCTCATCTTCGCCATCCGCAGCAGCCTCCTCACCCTCGCCTTCACCTTCCGCCTCTTCTGTCGATGCTACAGCCTTGCGACTCTTCCTGGGGGCTTTGGGTGGTGGCGGTGGCTTCTTCTTGCCAGTCGCGAGAAGAACGAACTCAGGGTTGACTTGGAACATGTCACCGGGGTTGAGGAGGTAACTTGGATGCGTCATCTGCATGGCTCAAGGTCAGTTGGCAACATTTGACGAAGGGGTAAGCAGGCCTGCTCGACACATACAACTTGACCGTTGATCTTGACCGCACCGTGAATAACAAACTGCCTCGCTTGTCGCGTACTGCTGGCAAATAAAGCCCTGAAGATGGCCACATCGATCCTCCTCTCCAGCGGGGCGTAGGCCATGTTCATGTATGGGGTCTGGCCGCTGAACTGTTGCAGGTTTGTCTCCTTCCGCGAGAGATCCTGACCCTCGACGGGGTGGACCAGATCCAGGTCGGGCTGCGATTGGAAGCCGGGCTTAGCCCTGCTGTTGGCGATCTGGCCGCGCTCATGCCAGGGCGTAACATCCTCAAAGCTAGGCTTGTCCTTGCCGGAGCCTCTGCCCGCGGCCTGCTCGGAGCCGTCGTTGTGGGCCATGTAGAGGGGATCCATGTTGACAACGGACAGCATGCGGCGGCTGAACATACGCTCCCACTTGCGCTCCTTGATGTGCTCGCCGTGGTAGGCGCGGGTCAGTGCCTTTGCGTTCCATTTCTGCTGGAAGAAGGTCCTGGCGATGTAGTTGGGTATTGTTCGATCAACCTTGGACAGGTTGTAGAGGTTGTACTTGTTCCATGTCTGGCGGACTTTCTACATGGCGGAAGAGCACTGGTCAGCCGGGCAGGAGGACGTGAGCCATGACGAGGCATGCCATCGGTTGGTGGGATATCATCGCGGAAACGAGAGAGAAGAAAGGAGATGGAGACTGGTGCAGTGCTTACCCCCCGTTTCAAACTGTGGAACTTTAATGTCCTTCTCAACTTCATTCTGGTCCGCGGAGAGGTATGAGCGGCACAGACTGGACTCGAGATACGAGAAGGCAAGGGAATCGAGTCGAGTTGGCCGGATCCGTGACGATGTCGGGCTAGGACAGTGGACAATGAGTGAATGAACGGGGCTCGAACTCTGCCGTTTGGTCTCTCTCGCTATGCAGTCCCGACTCTCCAAAATTTTAGGACGTGCGCTGCTGTCGCTCTCTGGCCCGTCACACTAACCCGTTGGGGCGACAAGCTCTGGAGCTCCACACAATGGGACCGTGGACGGCTGCAGGGCCGCCCTCGCGTGCGGGCTGGACTGTGGGGTACCCAGGTACATGCACCAAACCCTGGCTGCTGTGCTCAAGTCTGCTGGCTTTTTATCACAGCTCTTATCGGCGCAGAAAAAGTTCAGCAGTCGGCCTTGTATCGACCTTCTCTCTTTTCCCATCATCCCCATCCTCCAGGGCAGTCTGACTACTGGCGCTGTTCTTGAAATCAATCGCCACCCTCTCCTCTACAGCTACCAAGGGCACACTGTGCAGCCTGGAGTCCCTCGCCGCAACATTATCTTCATTTTTGTGGCCAACCATTGTGCATTGTACCCCACTACCGCAGGACTCACCTCGGCGGAGAGTCATACTCTCCTCACACCTCCCGCCACCTTCCACAGCCTCTGTTCAATTGCCCCAGCATTGAACGCTCCGATCCACCCTCTCACCTTGCCATTCAACACTTCACTACAGAAGAAATGGCCGACTCAACCACCCAAGCTGAGGCGACCCAGCCCCAGGTGTCTGCCCCCGTCGCAGAGGCAACCACCGACACTGCTCCCGCTGTCGAGACCACTCAAGACGAGCCTGTCAAGGCTGATCAGACCAAGGAGGCTGCGACGACCGAGGAAAATGGAGACACTGCTAAGGAGGACGGTGCTGTCAAGGAGGACAATGACGCCAATGCTCACAACACCAGAGCGCACGGCCGCCACCACGACAGCAACAAGCGCAAATTTGATCCTTCGGTTCTGTCTGTCACAGATGACCCTCACCTGATCCGCGTCCAGGTACGAGCACAATCCCGAGACATTGAAGCTATATGCGCTCTTGCTAACAACTACTCAGGTCGAGTTCTACTTCGGAGACAACAACCTTCCCCAGGACAAGTACATGTGGAACCTGACTGGAGGATTCGACAACAACCCCGTCCCCCTCAAGAAGCTTTGCTCCTTCGGTCGCATGCACCGTTTCCAGCCCTACGAGGCTGTCGTCAAGGCTCTTCATGACAGCCAATTCCTGGTCATCTCTGGCGAGGAGGGCAACGAGACCGTCTCTCGCAAGGTCCCCTACAAGTCCTCCAAGCCTGGCGATAAGTTTCCAGTTTCGGTTTACGTCAAAGGCTTTGGCGAGGAGCAGCCGTCTACCCAGTTCGACATTGAGGCATTCTTCGCGAAGTTCGGTCCAGTTAATGCCATTCGACTTCGCCGTGATGATGACCATCTTTTCAAGGGTTCCGTTTTTGCTGAGTTCGACACCGAGGAGCAGGCCAAGGCCTTCTTGGCCCTTGACCCCGCGCCCAAGTACGAGGGACGTGACCTGAAGATCATGTCCAAGCGGGCCTACGTTGACGAGAAATCCAAGCTGATCGAGGAAGGCAAGCTCGAGCCCAGCAAGAGCAAAGCTCCCCGGACCTTCTGGGAGGGTCAGGACATCACCCGTGGTCGCGGAGGAGACCGCTTCAAGGGCGACAAGGATGACTGGAAGGCCCGCAAGGATCACGACCGCAGGAACAACAACCGAGGTGGTAGAGGTGGGCGTGGTCGTGGGCGTGGAGGCCGTGGTCGCGGAGGCCGCGATTTCGACCGGAACAACAGGCGTGATCGGAATGAGGCTGCAGAAGACCGCAAGGACGCCACTGAGGGCGACAAGTCTGGCGAGCCCAATGGCAAGCGCTCTCGCGAGGATGACGGCGCCGCCGCCCAGGAGCCCCCAGCCAAGAAGGTCGACACCAAGGCGGAGGCTTGAAGGAGTCTTGGATTAGGATTTGGACATGACGAGCTGTTCGCTTCCTGAGTGATACCCGGATCGATATCTTCGGCATTTGGAACAGTTTCCTTCGCACTCCCAGGACTGCGAACTCAAATCGGTGGGGAGGGTCGGCGTTTTATGGTCGGTTGCTTTGGATCATTGTTCATCAGGTTGGATGTGCTTAGTCCCCTCGAACGATCAGAATCCACATCTCGTCATTGATGATTGAGATGGTTTTCAATATGCGTGATAGCCACTGGAAGGCAGCTTGGGTGCATCATACAAGTGTCTGCATAGGAAAAGGCTATTATGAGCATGCTTTCTCACAGAATAAAAGAAATCCAATACATTTCAATCTCCAGAACGGTTCCAAGTGAATGCTGTAGTGCAAGTTGACAACCGCTCTACATGCAAGAGCAGCTTTTCAATCCAAGATAAACTACAGGATCCAGCATTCCTTCTGCTGCAGCCAATAAATGTGTGCACTGGAAACACCTTCAACACATGTGTCCAGCAGCGGTTTTTCTTGAAGAGTTGAGTCTTTATGAAATAATCTCTATGCAGAGTTTTGAGTAATTTTGTCACCAATCGTCTCATCCAACCAAAAGCTAAATTTTCACATTGTGTGACGTGTTTCCATCACAAGTTGGTTTGTCACTCTTCAGACGAAAGCTGAGCTAAAAAGATGGGCAGTTTCGTTGGAGATCTGAAAATCTTACAACTACCCTTCCCCACCCATAGGTAGTTCAGTGGAACTGATCAAGGAGATGACACTTGCCTACTGAAAATCTCACCTGTGATGGCTCATCCCAGTGTTGCTCAATAAGCTTGTGGGGTCTTGGCTTTGTTGTCCTGTACCCTGCCGGGCACAACACTTGCCATTGTCTATCTCTTCATCGTGTTTTCGTTAGGTCGATTCCTTCAGTACTTGTTTAACATGGAGCTATTTCATTGCTTAGTTGGGGGCTCCCACGTCAATGGTTTCCATTACTTATGGGCACCTGAGGATTCTGCAGAAGAAGTGGGATGAAAAGATGCTCACAACCTCGTTCTCCTTGAATCCTGTAAACAATATTGTGGACGAACTTTTAGTCTCCCAGGACTGGGCGAAAGGTCCAGGCAGAACAAGTCGATATCTTGACAAGGAATAAAATAAGATTGGGGCAATGTCAAAACTCAATTGTGGAAGCCGAGAGTGTAAACTACCTACTCAGAATGGATGTGTCAGATACACGTGCCACTGGGAATAATTTGGATATGGTCAGAGGCAGGCATGACATTGGAAACTTGCAAATACATTATCTTAGCGGCAAGCACATAACCCAAGTTGTACCTGCCTACACCTATAACTTAGCGGCAAGCACATAACCCAAGTTGCACCTGCCTACACCTACCATTCTCTGAGTGAGCGCAGCGAGTGAGTGAGTAATCGTAGTTGGAGCGTCACCCATGCCCACCATCACCACCATACCATCCTTTAAGCGAGCGCAGCGAGTGGTTGCTCACTTTCACGTGAATCAAGATGGGCCAGCAGCAGCAGCAGCAGCAGCTAGCTCCCAGTCAAACTTATCCTTATATCTCTTCCTTCTCTGCTCCTCTACGTGGAACAAGATGGCCGGCCAGCTGTATGGGTAACTTTTACCTCGTCGGTTGAGGAAGGAAGGAGCGAGCAACGGCCAGCCAGGCAGCACCACCACCACCACCCCCCCGGGGGGAGGGAAGGAAGGGGAAGGGGAAGGGGACACCTACCTCGCCTACCTTTCTGCAGAAAGGTTTAGAACCCGGCTGATTCCTTGATGTTGTTTTGTTCACTAGTACCAGCTTGTATGATCCCAAATCTTAACCTGATGATAACTTTCTCAGTCATTTGGTAATTCTCTGAGATATTGCAGCCCCCTCTAAAACTGCTCACACCTTCAGACCGATAATAGACAATAGTGTTTAGTCACTGGCATTGAGCACAAATTCCTCACACATCACTATTTTATCAATGAAAGGCCTTTATGATAAATTACAGAATGGCAAGTCCACTCAGCCATTTTTGGGTTCATGTAAGGATAGTAAGGGCCGCCAAATTGAGCTTGGCCTTGCAGACATCCCCATTGGGAGAGTTATTCCTCCTCCTTTGAGCAAGCTTCGTTGGCTGTAACTACGACTGAAGATCTCTGCTCTGCTCTTCTCCCCGACTGACGGGTTTCTAGCGCCTACCAGAAGATGTGGGCGGTCGCCAGCAGCGACAACTGCCTGTCATTCAGAAGTTATTTCATATGGCTTCAGCTCTGTGTTCTAATACCAAGCATTATTGCTGAAAGGTCTGTGCTGTAGTTGATCTAACGTAGCTGATCCATGTTCTCTGTGATTGTGTTCCTCTTTATTCAGACGCAGCAGTTTGTGGCTGCCTAAGGCCAGCAACGGCTGCTTACACCCAAGTCGACTTGGACCGCCAGATTACAGTGACAAATTCAACCTGCAACGAGTAACTTCAACTCCACTTCGCGCCTTCATTGTCTGTACCAATAATTGTAAAAGACCTAGGGAAGGATTTGACTGCTTTAAGTTCACTTTGACATTATTGGGGGAAAACTGGAAGCAACATTGAAGTGCACAAACTAGACCTCTCCATACGTATTTGAATGGGCCTTTGTGGAGTTAGCTACCACTTTCCAATGTTGGTATTCGTCCCCAATAGACGACAAACTGAGAGTTACACCGTTGAGTCCGAACCAAATGCTCGAAAGGATGAAGCTAAAGGCAAGTTTGATCACTACAGCGAGAGAAAAGAACTTGAGTACGTTGAGAAACGGCTGTCCTCGGCTATTCTGTGCTGTGTTACACATGGTTACCCCGGGCACAAATGTGACTGAAGCCATGTACGGAGTCTTGAGACACTGGCTAATTCCCAATGGCGCCTAGTATTTGTCTCCGGTCCTTAAGTCCATGCCCCATCTATGCCGCTGCTTAGCAACCCGGTGCGTTCTCGGCACGCGGCAAAGGCCGACACCGAGTGTCCCAGTCTCCATTACGAGGTGGGTGACAAAACTAGGTGTCTCATTCGCTGCAGTGCGGGTCGTCCACCCTAGCGGTGAGATCTGCATCCAGTCTACCACCTCGTGTGGTTTTCCTTAGTCGTTGGTGAAGAGAAATTGTGCGAATCGGCACCGAAGATAGTGGATCCCGGCAGTCGGCAGGAGACCGCTCGTGGGTGCGCCCTCGTTTTGAGGCCTCGCCGACAGCAGTCTTTACTCACTGCTCTTTCCCCTTTTCTTCCAGGCAGGAGGAGGCTACGATGACTACATGAACTTCGGCTGGAAGTTGCGCTCTTGTATTTCCAGTTCAAATCTGTAAATAAGGCAGCTAGTTACATCGACAGAGCCCATCTCGGCGCTTCATTTGCTCTGTTCAGCATATACTGTACTATTTCGGCAGTTTGCATCGCCTGAATTTTGGTCATAAAGAGCACAAGACGGCTTTCTACTCGGTCATTATCTTCTGTTCTACCAAGCTCAATGAAGGGCGCCAACGAAACCGGGGCTGGCCCTTCGTCATCGCCGTCATGGACACCTACGAACAGTGAGACAGAGGCACAAGACTTTGGAAACCTGAGACATGGAAATCAAAATTGGGGTCGGTCGCAGCACGAATCATCAGAAGTGGACGCCGGAAACATCAGACGCGATGACGATGAGATCGAGGTGGAGAAGCTAGGCTCGCCTACAGACGATGATTTTTCGAGCTCCTCGGGATCCGTCTCCGAACACGAGATCCGGTCCGGACGGTCGAGTCACTCTGGCCGGCCCAAGGTGGCAAGGACTGTCAGCCAGGTCCGCGACGGGATCGAGAGCCGACACGATGTCGAGGCTGCGCTTCCACTTGAGAAGCAGCCAACTCCGAGGCACCTAGCAGACCCGAACCTCGTAACCTGGAATACCGAGGATCCGGAGAACCCCAAAACTTGGGAAACGGGTCAGAAGTGGGCTGCTGTCTTTGTGGTGTCAACGTTCACGTTGATCAGCCCCGTATCATCCACCATGACAGCACCGGCATTAGGCTCCATTGCCAGCGAATTGAACATTACAAATGAGTTTGAGAAGCAACTGTCACTCTCCATCTTCGTCCTCGGTAAGAGTTTTTCCAAATCAGAGGACCCTTGAGAATATCAGTAACTAACATATGATTCAGCATACGCAATCGGTCCTCTCCTTCTCGGACCACTTAGTGAGCTGTATGGCCGCGTCATCGTCCTTCAGCTTGCTAACCTCTTCTACCTCTTCTTCAATCTCGGATGTGGCCTGTGCCACACAAAAGTGCAACTGATAGTATTCCGGTTCCTTGCTGGGTTCGGCGGGTCTGCTCCCCTCGCGATCGGCGGCGGGGTTCTTTCAGACCTCTTCACGGCTGAGGAGCGAGGGAGAGCCATGAGCATCTACAGCCTCGCACCTCTTCTTGGGCCGGCCATTGGCCCCATCGCGGGTGCATTTATATCCGAGAACACATCTTGGCGTTGGATCTTCTACGCCACAACAATAGCTGACGCCATGATACAATGTGCAGGGCTCTTCCTTCTCCGGGAGACCTACACCCCGGTTCTGCTGCGTTGGCGCAAGGAGAAGCTCATCAAAGAGACAGGAAACACGGATCTTCACACTGACTTCGACGACCCGGACAAGACCGTTTCCAAAACGTTGGCCACGGCCTTTGTGAGACCCTTTCGCATGCTGTTCACTCAACCAATTATCCAGGTCCTTGCTCTATACATGATGTTTTTGTACGGGCTGATGTATCTCATATTATCGACATTCCCGGGCCTCTGGGCATCATATGGGATGAGCACCGGAATTGGT
Organism: Diaporthe vaccinii; assembly: GCA_039880775.1. Lineage (NCBI taxonomy): Eukaryota > Fungi > Ascomycota > Sordariomycetes > Diaporthales > Diaporthaceae > Diaporthe > Diaporthe vaccinii. The sequence continues at coordinate 1,173,068 of JBCEDN010000003.1, forward strand.
GGGCTGAACTATATAGCACTGGGGCTCGGTTTCTTCCTTGGAGCTCAAATCTGCGCTCCCTTCCAGGACCGTATCTATGCCCGTCTGAAAAAGCACTACAACGTATCCGTGGGGCGCCCGGAGTTCCGTATTCCCATGATGGTGCCTGGCGCCATTTTGATGCCTGTCGGCCTCGTTATCTACGGCTGGACTGCTCAGTATCGGGTTCATTGGATCGGCCCTGATATAGGGGTAGTCATACTCTCGATGGGAGTGATTATTGGCTTTCAGGCCATCCAGGGTTTTCTCGTTGATTCTTACACCAGGTATGCTGCGAGCGCCGTTGCAGCAGCCACAGTGCTCCGCAGTCTCGCTGGTTTTGGGTTCCCGCTCTTCGCCCCCAGCTTATATGCAAAGCTGGACTATGGCTGGGGAAACACGATGCTTGCTTTCATCGGTGTTGTGATCGGTTGGCCCGGCCCAATCCTACTGTGGAAGTACGGGCAACAGCTGAGGGAGAAATCTACCTTTGCGGCAGGGCCAAGATGATAGTTCTATAGAATGCTACGATATTAAGAAAAGTTCCAATGAACATGATACGAGGCAGCAACTCGTACGCAGGCTTGAGATCACGAATATTTGAGTATACTAAGCAATGTGTCCTTCGGGTTCACGTAGTATATCTATCAACGTCTGCAATCTGTAAGCCCGAGACCTGGGGTTTAAACAATATAGCTACCACGTCTACAGAGATAACCACTTTGAGACCGGAAGTCTTGCATCGAGCAAGTCAATCATGTCGCTTAAACTATGAACAACCACTCCCCTCCATCCCGTGTACACCGCCAGCAGAAATGTAGGAACAGCTTCCCACAGCCCCTAGAGCGGTAGAGTTCTTTGTTGGCTGTAGTAAAATGTTCTCCATGTCAATGTTGTAACATGGATGCCTGTTTGAACATGAAACTGATGCCGTGCGATTGCTGTTGGAGGAGTCGAGCCAGCCTGTGAAATTGACATAAGCAATATTCGAGACTAGCATGTTTGAGGTACCAGCGAATGAGCCTGTTTAGACATTTATTGTCAGATTTCTGGTGCTTCTAGGCTGAAAGAGACATCAAGCCAAGAAATTAAGTGAACAAAACATCAGTACGAACCATTGTTGCCGGAGTTCTCGCTGATCGAAGGGCCGGCGGCTGCACCCTCAACGTAGAAGTTCTCGAAGAGAATGTTCTGTACAACTCCCCTAGAAGGTATTTTCAGCGCCCCCGTGTCTTGACACAACTAACGATGATGAGCTGGGTTTCACTTACCAGCCTCCGCCTCTTGGCAAGTAGTCGCTCTCATATGAATCCTGTGGGACCAGCTCCCCAACCCACGTCTTGATGTAAGCAGAATTATGCATGTCGTCGTTGTAGCTCAGTATGCTAGCATCCTTTACGACAACGTTCACCACTGAGCTGTCTTCGAGATACTGGCCGAGGCTTCCGATTGCGACGCCATTGCCTCCGTGTACAGTTATCTGTGGAGAGAACAGTATGTGAGTAGAGAAGGAATCTGGGATCTGTCGCTTGATAGGAGATTTACATTCTGGATGAAAATGTTGTACGACCGCGGTTTGATCGCAATGGCGTCGTCGCCGCCTTGGTAGACAAAGTTTGTAAGTCTGATATTATAAGCGTCCATAGTGTCGAATCCATCTGTATGTAAAGTTTAAATCAGCCTATCACGTTGGTGTGTAACGTAGCTCTTGGGGCTGGACTTATTTTGCACCCAATTATCTCCCTAAGTAGACTTTGTGTTAGTGCATTCTGCAAGAGTTTATTCCGAAAGGTACCACACCTGAGGGTACTCCCGTGCGCATAATCAATTCCCTGCCTTGTCGCACAAGACAGTATGCGTCACAAGTATTGAACTGTGGTGACGCGTGCCGGTATCGCCTCGGCAGCAGAGTTTATGATTCTGGCATGGGGGATTCGAGGCAGAAAGAAAACTCACGAATGCAGCATCGAGAGCCGTGTTGTTTACATAAATGTCGTCGAAAGACATTGAAGTTCCGTTCATTATATTTATAGACCAAAGTGGACTCTGGATCACCGAAACTGCGTGATGGGTTTAGCCCGGTTGATAGATACGGTCCGTAGGTGGTATATTCAACTCACAATGCTCCACAAGAACATCAGAGACGTTCCAGAATACGAAGGGCACTGCAGTCAAAGGAGTCAGCTATCAAAGCACTGAGGAAGAAGTTTCAATTGGATATAGGGCGGGACCGGGCCACAACATGGCTACGGCTTGTTTCAGAACCTGCTGCCTGACAATGCCTTTGAGGTATAGGCCAAAAAATAGGAGATCGTTGCTCTTGAGAGGGTTAAAAACGTATTCGGAAGCTGCTTACTTGGTCTTCCAGGCTGCGTTTCACCTGCCTCAGCAGTATACCACGTGTTTCCACTACCGTTGATCTTGCCTGTTCCATAGCCATTGATATGTATTCTTTCCCCAGAAATGATAAACCCCGCCGCGTGGTTCTGGAAGGCTATTGGGTATGAATTTGAGCGCCAGTAGTCCAGATCATCCGAGAACTAAGTGCCACGTTTGTTGTGAGCACAACTCGATTTGAAAGTCTAGAAACACACTTGCACAAAGAACGATAGCCGGGACGTACCAACCATATTCCTCTCCAGTCAATGGTGACGTCGTAGATTACAGGGTTCAATTTGGTTGCAATGTAAAACGTTGCGTTCTCGGGGAAGACCACAGTCCCGCCATTATTGCAAGCTTCAAAAGCCTCCAGAATCTGAGGGACGTCGTCCTCATTATCTCCATTTGGAATGAGCGTGCATGTCTTTCCTGAATCTGCTGGGCTGCGAGGAGAGGCTATGGGCGCAAAATCACCCGCCGCTAGTATTCCGGAGCTGAGGCCGAGGAGGCTCAGCAGGACGGTACTCGATAGGCACATCATGTTGAAAATTGTAGAAGAGAGGTGATTGCGTCGGTGCAAATCACAGGTCGTTCATTTTGGACGGGACTGGATTCATATTTGCACAATTTTCAAATGTACTATGACGGCATTTAGCTAAAGTGTGCCGAAACAACCGTTCAGCTATCCCGAGATTTACCTACCTGAAGTGAGCTCACTTTAAGAGTATCAACACAACTAGGCTCGTAATTGAGTAGCTTACTAATTTCCTGGACCGTCCTGATTGGAGGCAAAACTTCAGGAAACCACGAAATGAATTCGTGAGCTGGATAACGCGCCAGGGGTCCGTCTCCGGATCTACATGATTGTGCGCATGAGGATGCGGGGAAGCAGCGGAGGTCAGGAAAAGCTTTAGAGTTCTCGCTACGTTGCCAGCCGAGAAAGCTTCTTCGTCCCCGGACGAACTATATGCTTTGACTCGATCGTCCTAGCCCCCCGTTCAATGATATACCGATGCTTGTGCTACCTATGTTCAAACCGTGGCGCGCGCTTCTCCAAAAATGCAGACATCCCCTCTTTACAGTCATAAGTGCTGAACGTCGCGTAGTACAACGCCTTCTCGTGAATCATACCAGCCTCAAGATGGGAGTTCTCGGCTGAGAGTCGCGCGATTTGGTTAGCAAGCGTCTCTGTCGTCAGCACTAGGTGCAGCGTTCTCACCTGTCAAGACAGCCTGCTTCGCAGACGCGACGACAGTTGCGGACAAGGCTGCAATCCGCCTGGCAAGCTTGATTGCTTCTTCCTCAACACGTTCCCTTGGAAACACCTTGTTGACAAGACCAAGACGCTGAAGCTCGGCGGCAGAGACCGACTCACCCGTCAGGATGAGTTCCATAGCCTACGTGGCCAAATGAGTCAAGAGCACAAGACAGGAGGGAAGTGAGCGTGTGGGAACCTACCCTATGCTTTCCCAGTGCTCGGGCAAACCTCTGGGTCCCTCCAGCGCCAGGAATGGTCCCGATGGTTATCTCTGGGAGTCCGAATTTGGCACCTTCTTCGGCGTAAATGATATCACACTGAGCCCATCAGCTGTCAGCTCAGTCTCTGGCGTCACCGAAATATCATCACGGTCACTTACGGCCAAGGCAATTTCACAACCGCCTCCCAGCTGCTCATTAGTTAGTACGTCAAGTACGGTTGAATAGTTAGGCAAGGTTACTGACAGCGAAGCCAGCCACGGCGGCGACAATAGGTTTCGAGAAGCGGGCAAAGGCATCGGTGAGATCCTTGAGGAAGTTTCTTTGGTGTGCCTCGGCGGTCGAGATTTGAACCAGCTCCTTGAGGTCCACGCCGGCTGCTCGCCACCCGGTGGTTAGCTTGTCTGGACCATCTCTGATCGTGTCGTCACAATCACTCGCCAGAGAAGGGGCCGCCAGCGGGGCTACCAGTGACGACCAGCGCGCGAATGTCCTTTCGTGCGTCCAGGTAACCCAAGGCTGCAACCATGGTATCGATCATGGCCTGAGTGAGGGCGTTGCGTTTCTGTGGGCGGCTCAGTTGCACAAGCGCCACGCCGTCGTCATCGGCCAGCACCTTGATGTGCTCTGTCGAGAGGTCGACGATATCTTGCATCAGATTTCCAGCCATGTTCATCACAGGAGAGTGATTTGTCAGGGCAAAATTTGAAATTCGGATTCCAGCTGGGCAAAGAGTTGCCCTTTTCAACAAAGCACGGCTGCGCAGGAATGGCAGGAACTGTTATGCAGATTTCATAAAAAAGGTGTACTGGTCCGAGTGCAACGGGGCGAAGGACCCCGGGCGCACATGTGAGTCCAGCTCGATGTGCAGGGCGCAGGATCCGCATCCGAGTGAGGGCCAGCATAATTGCCTAGTTGAGCATGTAGTATACGTGGTATCTCTGCTCTGCTTTTTCCCAGCGCGGGCAATGGAGGCAGCAGGGCGACGCATAGCGATGCTGGCTTGCATATGCGCAGAGGGTGCCGGCATATCTGTTGCGTCAACATACATGGCAGCATACAATTTCGTGCTCGAAAGACTCATGATTGTCGCATCGTGGCAGGTTATTACAGTATCAATCAGATAGGGACATTGAATCAGGCAGGAGGCAAGTTAAGCACGGGTGGGCTGGTGGGGAGGGCGCTACCCGGCGCTACCCTGGGCGCTGGCAGGCTGGCAGTGCTGGCTGGGCCCAACGTTGGCCAAAAGCTTATTTGACAGCTGGACAGGTTAAACCCGTATCAGAGCCTGACAGCGAAGATCACATCCGACGGCACCAGGCCCTTGCAGGGGTCTGCCTGCGAGTCTAGACGCCCTCCAACTTCCGCAGTTGCTGGATCCGGATCTTGGCGTCAAACTCCCAAGCCGCCATGCCTCGCGAAGTGCGCACCTTGCGCCTTTTGCAACCCGGAGTCGCGATGGCCAGCCTGAATGACAAACCTCTTACCAACGCCGCTGACGGCCCCGGCACGGACAAGGGAAAACCAGGGAGATCAGGGAAAACAAGAAACCTCTTTTTCCACACGCCTGCAGCGCAGCGCAGCGTCTCAGCGCGTCTGCCAACCGCTCTGGGCAATCAAATGCAGCGTGACCGAGTCGACGCCTCCCGCGTCTTCCGTCTCCCGTTCCGCACACATGCAACCACCGCACCGCGCCGCATCCACAGTTTGCTCGCCGTATTTTGCCCTGGCCCTGCTGGGCGTGGCCTGACCACAGCCCCCGTCGCATCCCTTGCCTCCCGGATGCCCGATGCCATCGCGATGGCCTCAGGGGTCCCTCTTGGCTGCTGCCCCTCTCGGTCGCTACCATGGAAGAACCCAACATCTCTCAGACACATAACACACAGCACACATATGTGCCGTGACGACAGTCTCGACGGGGGCCAATCTGCCTCGTCAATCGTCTCCCCCGCCTTCCAAACCAAACTATGTACCTACCTACGTGCCTACCTGCGTACCTACCTGCGTACCTACCTACATGCACCTGTCTTGCATCGCATTCCGCCCTCATCAACTTCCTTCCACATATCGCCAGGACATCGGTGATCTCTGGGCCCAATTTCCGACCCACCGCCCATATCACCGTGGTCCCCGGCCTACAGATGCCTAAACCATCTTGTTCGTCCGCCTAGCCTGCCAATACCCGCACTTGCCACTATCCCGTAAGGTCTGGGTCGATGCAACCAGCGAGCAACTTGTTGCTTCTTTCTGTTGTTCCATCCTTCTTCTCCCGGTTCCTCTCCTCCCGCTTGGAGCCTCGCTTAGGGAACCATCCTCCCCAGCGCGCCTCCTCGCCCTGCATCCCATCGCCTCGATCCGACAAAAGGTGTCATAGACTTCACGTACGAGTACCTAGGTATGAAGCGACGAGCGACGTCAACAGAGAAGAAAGGGACCACACGCAAGGCCCGACTGTCTGCATACGCACATCGAGCCCGCATACGCCAATGCCATACCATGTGACAGTCGCCCCGTATGAGGGAATTGATGAGTGCTCGGTGTGCCGAAGAGATCACCTCTATGCCTCCAGTTATCGCTATAGTACCGTAGAACAGCCTTTGCGGGATCGGACGTCCATCGTTGCGAGTGGAGGTAGCTCCCCACCGTAATGCCATGGTTTTTTGTTTCAACACCTTGTTGCGATTTGCTTTGCTTTGCTTTGCCGCGGGGCCGCTTGCCATCCATCCATCCATCATCCATCCAGGTGACGATCCACTCGGCTCCTGAGCCCGCCTTGCATGTGGCCGGCCCCATGGGTCCATGGGTCCACCCCAGATACGCTCCTCCTGCCCCACTAAGCGGCCAGGTCGGGGGTTTCGCCCTCCGGGGACCTGAGCAATAAGTTTCCAGCCTCCGTGTGCTGCTTACGTGCTGGCACTGCTGGAACAGGAATTTTCTCCGGGCAGGACAGACTTCTTACTTACTTTTCATTCACAGGGAGATTTGATACAATTGATATAACCTACCACTTCAATACTAATATTACAAATTTTTAAAGAATAAATATCATTGAAAAATTATGCAACACTTATAAAAGGTTAATTTAAAGAAATAATATTAATTATTTTAATACTTTTATTATTATATAAGTTTTAAGTTATAAAAATGATTTAATAATTATAAAATAAAGTTTTTAAACAAATGATGCTTTATTTTAATTATGATTATTCTTGAAATATTTAATATAGCTACCTGGCTCTGCCCTCTCTTTGCTTACGTAAACTGAGACTTTTTGTGAGGTGGCAACATCTATAAACAGTATGGCACAAGAGTCCATGCAACACTACCGGCCAGTTTGGGCAACTACATTGCTGCTGGGCAACGTGCAAGTCATCCCAATCGATCATTGCGAATCTGTAGAGCCTTGTCGACGTCAATCCTCATGCAAGGCATGGACAGCCCGGCCTCGGTATCGAGCTGCAGTGCGACATGGACCGGGACAAGCTACTTAGAGAGGTGAAGGCAACGACTGACACTACGACCTTCCTCCAACCTTCCTCATTGGTGTGATCGTGGGGGTGACTGGGGAACGTGTCCTCGAGGCCAAGCACGAAAGTGGATGAACAGCTCCACCTACATGCGCAAAGGCTTCGAGATAGAGGCGACTATCACGCTTGTTTGAGAGTATACGGCCGTCCCTGCGGTCCTCAGCGGCATGTGAAACTGGAGACTGTGAAACCCGCACCGGATAAGCTCTCAACCATGATGGTACTTCCAGATAGGCTGAAATAGCTATATACCGACAGATATTTATATTTTTCAGTCATTCTTACTAACCTTTAAAGGAAAGACGTTTTCCAGACAGGGAAAATATAACATTAAAATGTTTTAAAAGTTAATATTAATTTTTCCATTTAAAAAAGAAAAGTAATTATTAATATTTTTTAAAGAATAAAAATATAATTTTTAAGATTTGTATTTAGAATATCCTATTTATACCTGAATTTTACTTTATTTCTACTCACTAATAGTGTGAAATTAAGTAACTTTAGTGTTTTAGCCTGTATTATGTAGGATGCCGTGGTTTTCTATTACGTTACATGTACAGATGTGGATTAACGCGCCATGTCTACATGCTAAGCGCGGTCTACGCCCTATTCGGAATGTCGCCAATCCTCGCTGTGCACGACGACTGTCACAATGCTTGCCCGTTTAAGTGATGCAAGGCTTCGGGTGTCACTGTACCACAGTGCCAAGTTGGAGCGCCATCTTTAATGTGATGTAGCAACATGCAACGACAAGCACCAAAACAAGCTTATCCAGATCACAAGCTTGTAGTCTTAGTGGAACTTTCCTCCCGTCACTGGTGGCCTCTGGGGCAGGGGCGGCGGAAGGGACACCTCCAGCCATATGGAGTGTTCCGTGGCCTCATGGACGGATTCGGCAAGCCAACCGCTATATAAGACGTAGACATGGCCCGCCGTCGAGAGCAGAAAGCTTACTGGGAAGTCCAAGGAACCCCTGGTGTTTATCCCAAGGCGTTGCAACTCCTCGCTACTTATCAGAGTTCATGAGGATATTCTGACTTTGTCCAAAACTTTACCGGCTTAAGACCTCTCTACTTTGACACCTACTTGCACCCCATACTACTATAATACATTACCCACAATGTCGTTTCATGCGACCTCATCACTGTCCCAAGGGGACCAACTCCTCTTCAACAAGTATGGAAAGGGACAGACAATCCCCCTTCCTCACTACACTATCAGGGACGCATTCCAATCAGTTGCCTCGGCGTACCCACACGCCACAGCTGTCCGCGAATGCTTTGACTCCGAGAGGACATTGACATACGCTGAGCTGGATGCGCGCTCCAACGTGATAGCCAACTACCTCGTTCGAAATCATGGTGTGGCCCCTGGTCAGAGGGTCGTCTGCGTCTATTCTCGATCCATCGAGATGTGCGCGTTCATCTTTGGTGTCTTGAAAGCAGGGGCACAATACGTCCCGATAGACGGCGCCGTTATGGTAGAGGCCAGTCTGAGGCAGTAAGTGCACATTTGCTGTCCTTCTTGATTCCGAAGTAAAAAAGGCGTTTGAGGCCGTTTTCTAACAACCTCGCAGTGTTATTTACGACTCGGGAGCGAGCGTTGTGCTCTGCTTCTCCAACTTCAAAGACAAGGTTGAGAGGAGCATGCCAGCTGGAAGTTCCGCAAAGGTTGTCGCTTTTGACGCCGCGGATTCTATCTGGACGACTGGAGACACGCAGAGGCTGAATGTGAACATTCAGTCGCAAGATGGAGCCTATGTCATTTACACGTATGTCGATCCCCATCGTTGAATTGAGTCCAGACGTGAAAACTAACATAAGAACCTTCAGATCTGGCACAACCGGAAAGCCAAAGGGCGTGGACTGCAGCCATATGAATCTCTGCAACACCCTGCTCAACGAGCCGGGCAAGCTCGGTATCACAGTTGGCACCGAGGTAGCTTGCGTGCTGATGCTGAGCTTCGACCTGTGCGCCTGGGAGATTCTTGGAACGTTAATGAACGGAGGCACCCTGAATCTTCGAGGACCTTCGCGCAGAGGGGGCGACCGTGAGATCTGGAACTCATGCCTCGGTCGCGTTGACGTTGTTATCAGCACGCCGACTGGGGCCCAGAAATACTTCCCAAAGCGGTCCGAATTCCCAAACCTCAAAACCATCGTGGTGGGAGGGGAACCCTGCCCGGTTTCACTGGCGGAGGAATGGTAAGCATACTTTTCTCTTCTTTCCCTCTTCATTTTCCGCGGCCTGCTTCCAAATGGGGTTATAAGAAGAGCCTGTGCTAGAATGACGGGGCTTACACCAACCCACAAAAGATATTTCTAGTGAATTTGCAGAGCCAATTCCTTCAACCCTTTTAAGAGGAAAATTTCCACTAATGCATAAGAATAGGTCTCCCCATGTCAACTTTTACAACATCTGCGGCCCTACTGAGATCACGATCCTGAACACTGCTCAACTCCACAAGCCCGGTACAAAGCTCACAATCGGGAAGCCAATTCCAAACACAAACGTGTACGTCTTGGACGACTCGCTAAATCCCGTGAGGATCGGTGAGATCGGCCTGATGTGGGTCGGGGGACTCAGCGTTTCCAGAGGATACGTCAACCTGCCGGATCTCACGGCGCAGAGGTATCGGCCTGACAAGTTCGCGAGTGACGGCAGCAGGATGTTCAACACAGGGGACCTCGGCCGCTGGCTTGGAAACGGCGAGCTCGAGCCCCTGGGCCGCAGGGACGACCAAGTCAAGATAAAGGGATTCCGCGTGGAACTCGACGGTGTCTCTGCCACTATCGAGTCCTTCCAGGGCGTCGAAAAAGCCGCTGCCATCAAGATTGGCGAGGTGCTCTGGGGGTTCTACAGTGCCGCTGCCGTGGTGGACGAGGTCGCGCTGAAGGCTCACCTTGCGACGCGTCTTAACCACTATGCCCTTCCTTCAAAGCTTGTTCACATGACGAGCATGCCGATGACCCCCGGCGGCAAGATCGACAAGAGGACCCTCAAGGAACTCGGTGCTGCTAACGAGCCCGAGATCACCAAGCCGGTCCAGGACCTCCCAACGCCGCCACCCACAGTCTACTCACAGGAGACAACTGTGGGGCTGTACAAGCCGGGCACCGTGGAGAAGAGCCTCGAGCGCGGCTCCATCACGGAAATGGAGAGCGTCAACGAGAAGGAGATCGAGTTGCCAGCCAAGAACGGCTTCCACGGCGAGAGATGGTTCCGCCACAAGGCCCTTTCTGCGTACAGGAAGCTGTTCGTTGTCATCTTCAGCATCAACCTCATCGGCTTCATCTTCATGCTCGTCAAAGCGCCGAGCGAGGGCCTCCCGGTCAACCATATCGCGACAGCAGTGGCTGCGAACCTTCTTGCGTCGGTGCTCTTCCGCCAGGAATACGTCGTCAACTTTGTCTTCTGGCTCGCCACCCGCTGCCCGACCTCAGCGCCGCTCTGGATCCGCCGCCATCTCGCTCGCTGCTACCACATGGGCGGCATCCACTCTGGTGCCGCGGTGACCGCCACGCTGTGGTGGGTCATCTTCGCCGTGCAGTCGACGATATACTTCGTCCATGACAGCGAGAAGTACCCCATCAACAGCGCGACCGTCGGGCTCACCTTCACCATCCTGCTCCTGCTCAACGTCATCCTCGTCATGGCGTACCCGACGATCCGGCCCAAGTTCCACGACCAGTTCGAGTGGGTCCACCGCTTCGCCGGCTGGACCACTCTCGCCCTCGTCTGGGCGCACATCGTCGTCTCGACCGCCTCCCTCACGCCCGCGGGCGTCCCGCTGGGCGGCGAGCTGCTGCGCAGCCCCGCGATCTGGCTGGTCACCCTGACCACGCTGTCCATCGCGGCGCCCTGGATCCGCCTGCGCAAGGTCAACGTCGTTGTCGAGCCCCTGTCGAAGCACGCGGTCCGGCTGTACTTTGACTTCTGCACGCCGCCTCCCGGCCGGGCTGTCCGCATCACGGATAACCCCATGAGGGAGTGGCACGCGTTCGCTACGGTGACTGAGCCCGATAAGCCGGGATTCAGTATCGTTGTCTCGCGAGCTGGTGACTGGACCGGCCGCACGATCGAGAACCCGCCCACGAGAATTTGGACTCGTGGTGTTCCGGCCTCTGGAGTCCTGCGTATGGCGCCACTCTTTAACAAGATTGTGCTGGTTGCCACGGGATCAGGTATTGGACCTTGCTTGCCAGTTATTATGGGTATGTCTTCCAGCCCGCCTCCTCTCCCCTGACATTAAGAGAAGAGCCATCAGCACCGTTTCGCGCAGAATACTAATTGAGATTGATTCAACAGCGAAGAAAGTCCCCTGCAGGATCTTCTGGTCCACTCCCGCCCCGGAAAAGACATTCGGGCGGAAGATAATCGACGCCATCTACGACACGGACCCCGAGGCGGTGGTCTGGAACACGCGCGAGCAGGGGAGGCCGAACATGGCGCTCGAGGCGTACAAGCTCTACAAGGCGAGCAACGCGGAGTGCGTTTGTATCATCAGCAACGGGCCCGTCACCTCCAAGTTGGTGTATGACCTCGAGACGAGGGGCATACCGGCGTTTGGCCCAATCTGGGATTCATGAGTGCGCACCCTCCTGCAAAATTGTCTGTTGAGCTGGCGTCTTTTCCCTGGTGGTTCTGAAATTTTCCTACCAAATGACTGATTTCCTTGGATGGATTTGGTTTCTTTCTCATTGTGTATCTATTCACCTCACTTGCACGCTCCTTGGGAACGAGGTGCAGTTTCATGACTGTGACATATGTGCCTATCCGCTGGCAGACACAGACTTTGGCTGGGATTTTCCATTTCTCCTACGCACAAGTATCTACTATTCCTAGAAGTCCTGATAAATGATAGATGTCCTACCCTTTTCAATGCTCTGCACATTATTGCGACTATACATTGCTCTACTAGTATGTCGATTTGCAGCTTGTTGTCCAGCGGCAAATTGGAGAATATTGGAGTGCAAAAGGCTTTGATCAACCGACTATTCTTGGCCAGATTCATAAGTGTGTATATAGGCTCGGAGTCTCAGATGACAAAGCAATTGTCAATGCAATGTAAAAATGCCTTGTTTGAATAAGCTCACACTTTCTCGAAATGAGGACTTTCAATTGCAGGTTAGGCAGCAGCTGGGTATGGAATTTATTTGTGTGGTTTCAGGTATTTCTTGAAAGGAGACATAGGCATAGGATGCAATACCGACAGTGATCATAGTCTCGAGTTTGGTCTATTGATTGAACCCAACATGACCAAGCGACGTCACTGCGTGACAAACTTTATGTCATCCTCCAGCCACACGAGGTTGTAACCTCTCATTGTATTCACAGCAATTAAATAATTGGCACAATATAGGCCTGACACCAGTATCTTGCCACTATCAGCAGCCGTGCGGAATAACAGAATTACCATGAGACAGCGATAAATGATCACATCATCTTTGTCTTTAGTCGTCGTATTATTTCTCTCCTCTTGAAGTCGGTCCCACAAAGGCCAATTCGGCTCTTTCCCAAAGTGGTAGACCATTAGTATGCTCAACCTATCCCAGAATCAGTCGATGGGAAAGGCGCGGTGAACATTCACGAGATTTTCCAGTTTCCTAGCTCGAGCCTGGCTTTCATCTGGGTTATCAAGCAGATTGCAAAGAGTATGTAGCGTGCCGGAATGGATTCCGCTGGCAGTATCAAGTCCAGCTGGTTCCCAATTGGTGCTCTGCCATTGATCCCGTTCACCCCCGCTGAGGCTGTTCAATCTTGCTCACAAATTTGGCTGTGATACGCGGAGACATCCGTCTAAGATCATCTGCTCTACCTGTAACAAAACTATGGTAGTATTGCACAATAAGGTTGACCGGCCTTCGACATCTACTGGCTTCTTTTCCAAGTTGTAGCCAATGGTCCACCTTTTATGGCAGCGTGAGGATGTTGCGGAGTTTGTTAGCTTGAGCGATTGAGCTGATCAAGGCGGGTACCATATGAGTTTACAACTAGGCACCGACACTTTTTGATAAAAAGATAAACGCGTTAGTGCCTGACCCTCACACAATACTGGGGAAAATTGTCAAGAAGTTGAGTGGTGTGCAGAGGCGCGACGGTGGGTGACACAACAGGTCAGCTGCATTTTCTGCCGCACATTTTCCCCCGCTCAGTCATTTAACTCTTTGAGACGACAAGGTGGCGTATTCGCATCTATACCAGATTATAACACGGTGGATTTATCAATTCCATGATTGAAAATTAAAAATGCAATGCCTCAAGTGCTGTCTAGGCATGATATAGATACATTAGCAGACACAGCCCCGGTGCAGAATTGCAGTAATGGGTTAGTAGGTCTGGATACTCATAACATTTGAGATAGAGACAGAGGAAAGTGAAGACGTGCTCTGCTACTTTGAAACACAGCAACCTTCAATTTTCCTGACAAGCTGGCCTAAGCGAAGATCAAGGAAGATATAACTTAGATATATCAAAGAAGCCTTGGCAGGGTACAAATTTCATTAGAATTTAGCACTGGATATAAACACTAAGATGGCGAGAGGGGGTCCATATTGTCTCCCCCGGATGAGCTGGGGCACTAAGCCCATGCAATTTTGCTGTCCACTGTGATGACCTGAATAGGGTTGCAATTTCTTCAAAATACTACAACACATAGACTTCACATGTATGCAGAGGCCCGTATTCCTCTCGCCCAGAAAACAAAGGGGCATCGGGTTCAACCCTGATATCCTAGCAAGTGCGGAACCCCCACACCTCTTGACCACTCAGGGAGTCAGGATTTCACAGCGACGACACAAGTGCGGGCGGGATCAACCAGCCAGGACCGGGGCCCCACAGAGGAGTGGCAGGGCGGATCGATTCATGCAAGTCCACTTGGGTCATCGAGTGTGGCCTTATCTCGCGTGTCAACCGTCTCTTATCAACAACCACAAAGAGAGGCACATGCTCATGAAGAAAAGCAAAGTAGCCTGCCTGATGCCGAGCTGGAGACTGAAGCTGAACAGGACGTCCCACCTGGAGCGCAGCCACTTGCTGCCCACGGTCATATCGCCATCATTGGGTGGCGCACTCTCGGTTTGCTGACGTCTCGCCGCCCGCCCTTCCGAATATCACAGGTTAGGCCTCGTTCGTCCCGGTCGACGGCTGGGTCGCGGTTCTGCTCCTAGCAAGCCAGCCCTCCCGATGTGGACGCACTGGACGGCAAAGACTACCGGGTACTCGTAGCGCCCGTCACGCTACCGCCGCAGCGGCCTGCGGCGGTACGCTCGCACTGGCTCTCGCCTAGGCCCTCGTCTGCAGTTGATCTGGTCAATCAAAGCCTTCCCTCCTTATCGCCAATCAGGCCAGGGCTCCCACGCTCCCAGTCGGACTCGGGCACGCGCGATACGGACGATACGGACGATACGGATACAGTGCTTGCATGTAGCCCCTCTTTTCCACCTTTCCACGCTCCGTACTCAGACTCCACGTTCCGGCCGGCCTCCTCTCGGTGTCCCGGTATCCTCACGAGAATCTCACCTGATTCGACCCAGGTGGGTCGGATGCTGACTGATGCCGGTGCCGCGCCGAGCCACCGTCCTCACAACCCGTCGTCACCAGGCTGGGCCGTCTCCGCCCTCGAGTCACGACCCACAACCATCTGTCCCGCCTCTTTGAGCCGCTGGCTTACTTGAATCTGGGCTCTGGGCTCTGACCATCCGCAATGGAAACCCAAAACCCCCAGTTGGCTCTTCAGCCGCGACCCACGGCGCCAGTCCCGGAGGCCGCCCCACCTCCGCCGACCAAGAAGAAGTCAAGGAGCAGGAATGACCCAGCTAACCAGAAGCGCCGCTGTGTCAGCACGGCCTGCATCGCATGTCGGAAGAGGAAGTCCAAATGCGATGGCGCCTTGCCATCTTGCGCTGCCTGCGCCAGTGTCTATGAGACTGAATGTGTCTATGACCCAAATTCGGACCACAGGAGGAAAGGCGTATACCGCGAGAAGATCGACAGCGCCAAGGCGAGGAACTCAACTCTCCAGATTCTTATCGAGGCCATTCTCAACGCCGCAGAGGAAGATGTGCCCGAGATTACGAGGAGGATACGTACTTGCGACAGCCTAGACACCGTGGCCGAGTCTATCCTGCAGGAAGACTTTGCTAACAAGAACAACGACGACACTCAGTTCGATGACCAGTACACCACCGATCAGCCAGTAGAAGGAGAGAGAGACCTGGCCCGGAAGATGGGCGAACTCAGGATAGAGAACGGCACCATCCGCTTTATCGGGGGGACGTCGCACCTCATCTACCAAGGTGACCCCCATGACATGCCCGTGGAACCCGAATCCATTAGCATCCAGACCAACGAGGACCCTGTCACGAGCTGGTCAGAGGTGACAAAGGATAGGAATCTGGTCGTACACCTGATGAACATGTACTGGAACTGGCATTACCCATACTTCACCACAATCTCACGCAAACTGTTCTGGCGGGACTTCCTGAAGGGCAAACCACGAACCTTGACAAAGGGGACGATATACTGCTCACCTCTGTTGGTCAACGCCATGTTGGCACTGGGCTGCCACTTCACGGATGTGCCTGGAGCCTTTTCAGTGCCGGGAGACAGTCGGACCAAAGGGGATCACTTCTTTGCCGCGGCCAAGAAAGTCATCATCGACAACGACGAGTACGAAAAGCCCAAGCTGGTCACCGTTCAGGCCTTAGCTTTGATGTCCGTACGCGAGGCGGGCTGCGGGCGTGAGGCAAAGGGATGGGTCTACAGCGGGATGAGCTTCCGCATGGCTCAGGACATAGGTCTCAACCTCGACGCAGGAGCAATTGCTTCAGAAAATGGGCAGATCAGCGCTGAAGAAATCGATGCTCGCAGGATAACGTTCTGGGGCTGCTTCCTTTTCGACAAATGCTGGTCCAATTATCTCGGCCGGTTACCACAACTGCCCAAGAACTCTTATAATGTCCCCAAATATAGCGTCTTCCCGGATGAAGACGGCGGGACTTGGTCACCATACGCGGACGGCGGATTCGATCAGACCCTGAGCCAGCCGGCCCGGACCCGGGCCGTTGGCCTCCAGCTTTCGAAGCTATGCGAGATCAGCAGTGACTTGCTAATATTCTTCTACCACCCGAATCATATCGGCAGGTCAAGTGGGAAGTCGGTCGAGCTGAAAAAGCTCAGCGAGCTGCACAGGCGGCTGGAAGACTGGAGGAAGGAGTTGCCACAGGAGTTTGAGCCAAAGGATGGCCAGCTGCCAAATGTGATATTAATGCAGTAAGTTACTCTGTCTCATCCGCATATGCCACTGCTGATTTCAAACTTGTAGCATGTTCTACCATTTGCAGTATATCCATCTCTTCCGGCCGTTCTTGAAGTACAATCCTGCGACATCTCCATTACCACCACACGTGTCTCCTCGGCGCATTTGCACGGCCAATGCCGGTTTCATCTCGAAACTCATGAGGTTATACAAGAAGCTGTACAACCTCCGGCAGATATGTAACATCGCAGTATACATGGTCCATTCTGCCTGTACCATACACCTGCTCAATCTACCTGAGAAGACTGCCAGGAGAGACATCATCCATGGTGTGAAGCACCTGGAGGAGATCGCCGAGGACTGGCTGTGCGCCCGACGATCACTGAGTATCATCAGTGTCCTCTCCAGAAAATGGAACTGCGAGCTGCCAGAGGAGGCAGCCGCGATCCTTAAGCGAACCGATGAAAACTACGGCTATTTGGGCACCGGGGACGTGCCGTCACCAAATCAGCCCATGATGCCATCCGTCACACCCTCGCCCCCACCATTTCCCCAGTCACCTATTCTGCTCAAGAACAGTCCAAACCGTCATGACGTCCCACCTTCACACATGGCACAGGATGCGGCTGCAGCCATGTCGCCGGACCTCATGTCAACCATGGGCGTCGGATCAATAGCACCGACCAGCGTACAGCCCCGCCAGGGGCCGACATCCGCCTCTGTCGACCCCGCCAGCAATCCCGGCCTCGCCTTCAACAGTTCGTGGACGATTCCTGGCGTCAGCGCGCCTGCTATGCCGCGGTACCATCAGTCCTACGCCCCGGTACAGATGACGAGCAGCGGGCCTTCGACACAGAGCTCGCGGGCGGCGACTCGCAACGCCACGCCGAATTCGGTGTATGCCATCGATGGGCAGGATTGGTTCCTCAAAGATGGAATCAACTGGCAGCAAAATTTTGAGGGTTGGGGCATGACTAGCCCAACGAACAATAGCAACACAACGAATAGCACCAATAACAACAACAATGCAGCCGGGGCTGGGGCTGGGAACGGTGTCGCCGGGAATGATGTATTTATGTTTAAGGGCCTGCAGGGGCCTGACCTGGACATGGACACGTGGGACTTTGACAGCTCGATGACGAATCTGGATCAGATTCCCGGGCTGGACTGAACTATGTGCGTTTGACCGGCTTTTAAGTGTGTTGTTACAATCGAGTCCGAACTGTCGTTTTCATACCAGAGGCTGGTTCTGTTCTTGCGCAAGGGGTTTGACAAGGCGGGCAAAAGTCTGGGCGTTGGCACACACTGGGATGGAGATACCTGGTCATATATACATATAAATGCAAAAGAGCTTCGTCTGCCACGATTCTAGTAGTATGGTATGTATGCACAGCGCTTGTGGAATCTAAACCCTCCAACCGGATCGCCTGGCTGGCTGTATACATCAAGTCTCGTGCCAAATGCTGTAATACCCTGCTCGACACGAACATCACAAGCCCGAGTGAGACATACGGTTCTGTCATGACGCCTCACCATCCACAGACGCAGTCCCCTCCTCCTCCTCCATCACCCTGAGCGCCTTCCGGAACATCTCCGCCTCGGCCACCATCGCCTCCATGCTCCTGGCCTCCCTCTGCGAGTCCTCTATGCGGTCGAACGCGCCCCCCGGCACTGGCCTGGCCCCCACTGACTGCTGCCGGTCCCACAGCGCCCCGCCGACGTTGCCCTCCTCGCGCGCCATGCGCTCGTACAGCTCGTCGCCCGCCGTGTCCTCGGGCTTGGAGCTCAGCCCGCGCACGCGCGGGATGACGTGGACGTGGACGTGGGCGACCGTCTGCCCCGCCTCCGGGCCGTCCTGCACGGCGATGTTGAACGAGCCGCCCGGCGCTGCGAGTGCCGAAGGGGCCGTCGTCTGCCCCTTCTCACTGGGGAAGTAGTGGCGGGCCAGCATGCGCTCCACCCGCTGCACGGTCGCGAACAGGTCCGTCACCTCGGGGAGCGAGAGGTCCGTCAGGCGCTTGTGGGGCCGCGACGGGCACACCAGGACGTGGCCCGGGAGCAGCGGCTTGAGGTTGACCAGGGCGAAGGAGTGTGGCGTTGTGAGGAAGACCTTGGATTCTGCGTCAGCGGTGGAACTGTTCTGTCTGTGTACTCTTGCCATGTCTAGTCGTCCATACTCACCTGAGAGGTCACCTCGAACGGCCCGAAGGATATCTTCTTGGCCGGGGCAGCACCTGAGCTCATCTTCGCTTTTGTTGTGTGGCGGAGGACTGTGTTTACGGGCTGTTTCCAAAGGTGCTTGAACATCCTCGAGTTAATCGAAGTGAAAAAGGACAGGTTCTCACATATAAAGGCGATAGCAGGTGAGATGTGACCTGTCTGTAGTCGCTTCACTACTCACTGTGGCTAGCCCGGACGTTGGAAGGCTTGGGCGGTGGCCGCCGCTAAACCAGTTGAAATGCCTAGCACCAGCGCCCCAAAGCCTGCAAAACAGTGGATACCAACCCTGAACGCTTCACGTTACAGCAGAACAGCCTCTCTGGGTGCGCTTAGCGGCCCTGTCCCTCCTAGTTATTGGAGATTTACAGTTTCTACAGTGTATATTTGAGCATTTATATCATACTAAAAAGAACCAAAAAACAGATCGCTGTCGCTCCTCGGCACACATGGCCGCTTGTCTATCTCTATTCCTGAACCTAGGCCGTAAAAGGTTGGTGGTATAAAACAAATATGATGCAGGTACAAATGGGAATTCCGTAGGCATGAGACACCTGTTAAGGATATAAACAGCCCCGGAGCGGCCTTGTTACATGGTACAAGCCGGAGGACACGTGCGGCCCAGTCCTCTAGAGCTGAGGCACAACCTCATCGTCGGTCAAAGTGTCTTCTCGGTGCGGACTCGGCCGAGTTGGCCTCTCTTCCTCAATCTCTTCTTCCTCTTTCGTCATGTATACTGTCACTTAGGTGTCAGAATCGACTCTTCTAGACCGGATTTGGTGGATAGTATTAGTGGACTCACCATGAGGCTTCACAAACATGGACAAGAATAGGGCCACGGTAAAGATTCCAGCAATGAGAACAAATACAGCCTGCGGGTAGGTCTTCACCGTCGCCGCATACAGCCCGTTGAATATCACCGGGCTGACAATTCTGGATAGCGCATGGAGCAGGCCAATCGCGCCGAGGAGTTGTCCGATCGTCTCCCCAGGGACATGCTTGGACAAGGCGGCCTGGATGGTCGCGGAGCCCACCCCACCAAAGGCGGTGATTACACCGCTTAGGATAAAGAGCGCCTCAGTGCGGACGAACACGTACCCCATGATTCCGATGACATCTGACACGATGGCAATGCGCAGGAGCCACACATCCAGACCGTCCGCACCAGCACTTTGCTCTGCGATGGCACCTGATTCCCTGCGGCGTTTCTGGGCGGGTCGCGTCCGGAATATATAATTTATGATGGGCAGTAAACTTAGCAGCACGACGACGCGGACCAAGGAAATCAAAGAGATGAACCGTGATGTCTCGAAATTGCCCCAGTGAAAGATGAATTCGCTGTACAACAGCGTCACCTGCCCGGAACTCATGGCCGCGCCGAGTATGACCGTGTCAATGGCAGCGAGAAGAATCAGATTCCGTCGGACGCGCTTGTTTGCGTGACCTCTTGGAGCCAAAACTTTGAGCGGCTCCAAGGGATTCGCTGACCGAATCGATGCAGCAGCATTTGCATACTTCGGCGATGCGAGCCATGACCATAACCAAGAAGTCGCGCCCTCCGCAGTCGCCAAGTATTGTGATGCCCACTGTCGTGTGCGCTGGTCGCGCTTCGTCTGGTCAGAGCGGTGTTTCTCGCGGGCCAAGAGCTGCCGTCGCTTTGATACCGACTCTGGCAGGATGAAGATGACGCATGCGATGAAAATCAGATGGCATCCGAGACTGACGTAGAAGACGGAGAGCAGAGATCCAGTCCACTTGACGAAATAGCCTGCAAGGAGGGGTCCGAAGGCCAGGCCGCTGAAGAGGCACGCGTGGATATATCCGATGGCCACGCCACGCTTCGACGGAGGGGTGCAGTCGCTCGTGTACGAGTGGCTGAGTACAGAGCCGGCCGTGAAAGAGCCAGCAAGCCCATCGAAGACAGCCCCTAGAATGAGCCATCTGTAGTGGATGACGTCTGGGAACCTGGCCGCGAATATCGTCACAAGTTCGCCAAGGAGACCGCCGGCAGAAGTCAGGGCCAGCAACTTCTTGCGGCCGAACCGGTCGGATAATGAACCGATCTTGGGCGTGGTGTAGGCGCTCAAGACTCCAACTATGACGTTGAGGACCAGCATGAATGTTGCAACATTCTGCTGAACTTCAGCTATGGCGCACTGTGGGTTGTCACCACCAAGCACGATGGGGGTGACGATAAAAGTAGGATCATGGACAGTCTGCTCAGCAAAGTAGCGCTGGCAAACAAGAGCTATAATACTGCTGGGCGTTAGAACGCATTCACAGGGAGCAGACGAAGGTAACAGGTCAGCCTACAGGTTGAGCTTTGGCACTACGGATCCACCAAATGCCAATGTGAAGAGGGCGTATGGAGGAAGCAGCCAGTAGACCTTGGACAGAACAGTGTCAGCGTAACGTTCCTCCTAAGCTCAGTCTCGTCGCACAGGGGACGTACAGAAGGCTGCTTGTACCATGGAAGGCCGTTGAACTCCTCATATCCGTCCCAGCTGTCTTTGCCTGCTGGCGGCGCTCCGTCCTCCGACCCTGCGTAGGAGCTTGCGGTGCCGGCACCCAGCAGACTCGTGCTCTCGTCGGGTACCATCAGTCTCTCTTCGTCGTCCGGCGTCGTCGAGAGAGAGTACGCATCGTCCGCCAACGAGCCTCGGCGCACTCCGTCCGGCATTTTTGCCGTCTACCGGCCACGGTTCTCTGGCCTCAGGTTAAGTTGCGAGTGGTCACCAGGCGGTGTTCGTCGTCACCAAAACTGACCGTTCCAGAGGGGGGCGGTTCTGGCGGCTTTGCGTAAAATTGTCGACTCGGGTCCCCGTGAAGCGGCAATCGCGCTGTGGCTCAGTCTTGGGGCGCGAACACGAAGTCCGCTCGTCGCTTTGACGGGTGGCGGAGTTCGGATTACACGGAGAGGGAGATGACAGCGTGGGGCCGGCGGTCCGCGTTGCTCTCCATTACCTGAGATTGATATACATTCAAGCTAGGGGATATGAACAGGTGTGAAGGAAGGTCCGCTGGGAAAGCGAACATAAATGTTGAGACAGGGAAAGAAAGGTGAGCGAGTCAACGTCCAGATGCCGGAGAGCGGAGGGCTGGACAATCCGGACTGTTTTGAAGCAAGACAAGCTCCCACTGCTTTATCTGATAAGCGTGTGGGTTCCTGCGAGGCACTGCCAGCATTCCTTGAGCTGGGGCAATCTGGAGCAAATCCCATAGGCCCAATGGCATGGGAAACGTGGACAACGCGGACTCCCCTTTCCTGCTTTGTAGCGTGGCAGACGTGCGCTAAGACGGAGGTTTCAAGACGGGGGTTTGCCAGGTGTCGGGGCCCAGAGCTGCTCCCCGTTATTCTCAACTGCCTTCCCATCAGGGTTCCCAAGAGCAGTTTGGGGGACCGGCCCCGAGGCAGCCGTAAAACACCGTTATTACGACCGTTTAGCAACTAACTAAATCTCAAGACTTGATCTACCGGCTGGTCTAATACTATCTAAGCAGGTCGTTAGCTTCCTGCTCTGTGTCTAGCTCAAAGGGCACGACAGCAAGACAATCAGAGGTGGTCATGTCCTGTCGAGCCTCGATTGCGACGACTGATGACGCACTTGTTTCGTTGTCTCGCATAATAACCCATCATTGATTTCTAAGCCCGAACAGGAAGACCGCAAACACCCAACGCAGCCGTCGGAAGTCGGCCACCACCTCAGTTTCCCCCAAACGTGCATCCCGCTCCCTATCAAAGCGCTTCCTGGCCCTCCAAAATCGCGCCCGCCCCCGAGAGCTTTGGGCCAATCCCAACCACGCGGTGCGCTAGGCTGTTCGGGACACGGAAGCTTGTGCGTGCAAGACGCACAATGAATCATTATGCAGCACGATGTGTGTGACAGAGCTGCCGTTCCTCCTTTCTGCCCTGCCAGGCTTAATAAGCCCACATGGTGGTTGTGCGCCGCTATAACGCACACCTCGCTTCTTGACGGCGTCTGCCAAACTCCGTCCCGTTTGCGCTTTAAGCTCAAAGCCATCCAGCTTGATGCTCGTCGCGGCCCACCCATTCGAGCCGTAGGGACCGGCTCTCTCCCCCGGACAAGGTGATCCTGCCTCCCGGGCCGCATATATTGAAACGTCCCATGTGTGCGACTGCCATCAAGTTTTTTCTCGTTCGAAAGTTAATAGGCCAGATGCGGTTCTAGATTCCCATATGGTTCAGACCACGAGCTTAGCTGCGAGCGATGGAGATCTATTTGCCATCTGAGTTTCTCGCGCGGGACTCATGCTGTAACTGTCACCTAAGAGGCTAAAAGTCTGCGAATGCCGACGGCTTATAAAGTTCAAGCTGCTGGGAACAACTGACTGGGAAGGGGGAAAGATGCCGTCCCCCGTGTATTGGCACCGTCTTGATATCCGTCGAGACCGAGTTCCGGTCTTGCGGGGCCCAGGTGTCGTTTAACCGTGTCATTGAATCTGAAATCGTCGAGAAAAGATGGCGGCAGAGTATAATGGTCCGTGTTACATCTGGAACTTAATCACAGCTGTCGATGATCCACTGCGTGGTACCGGACACCCCGGGAACTATCGCAGTGGCTACACCAACAAGTTACCAGCGAAGGGACTGACAGGCAAGTGACCATGTTGCCAGAGACCGATGTCTGGCTGCATATGTATTGACATACAATCGCAGGCAGTGAACGACTGGGAACAGCACCTGATCTCAAGTAAAGACGTGGAAGAGGTAGGAATCGCTTTTCAAAACAGATCTAATAACCTGATACCTCCCGTTGTACATCCTTTTTCCCATTTACACTATTGTCCTGCTTTGGCAACCTCCAGGGCCGGAACTCCGTCCCAATACAAAACAAGCCCTTATAGTACAAGTAGTCATAAGTTGTGTCGTACCATGCACCACGTTCACGCTGGTACCTTGCCCTCCCCAGCAAAGAACTTCTTGCTCTCTAAGCACCTATCACTCTTGCATCCAGGACACCTCAAGCCCATCTGTGTGGAGCAAGTGATGCCACTGTCAAGGTGTTTCTTTGCAATGTCTGCCAGGCCCTTGATGAATGTCGGGTTGCCGTTTAGACTTTCAACGCGCTTGACGGTTTCGGGGTGGCCCGAGTCGCCAATGACTTCTTGATCCAGCTCAAATAATGTCTCGATGTGGTCAGAGGTGAAGGCAATCGGAATCAGGACCAGGTCCGTTTGACCCTTGTGCACAAATTCCTCGACTGAGGTGGCGGTCTGAGGGCCCAGCCAAGCCGATGGGCCAACCTGAGACTGCCAGCAGAGCCGGTACGGGTTTCTGAAGCCCAGTCTTTGCTGAACGGCGTAGACAGTTGCTGCCACTTCGGCAGGATACGGATCGCCTATGAATTGGCCACGGTTAACTCAAGTCCCAACAAGCGCGAAGGGACACGGAACTCACCTCTGTTGACAACGGACATGGGCAGGCTATGCGCAGAGAATAGCAATACGACCTGGTCGCGTCTCTCCTCAGGATATTCCTTCAATTTGGCCTCAATGTTTTGCGCAAAGGCTTCCACCAGACCCGGATGCACTGGCCACCTGTCAATGACGCTCCACTGTATGGCACCCTGACTGTTCTTCTCGAGCCTGTTCCTCCACTTCCAAAGTTCGTTGATTGAGCTTCCGGTTGTAGAGCACGAGTACTGCGGGTACTGTGTGAAGGCGACAGCACGACCCCCTTTCCCGTTTCCGAAACCGTCTTCTAGCAGCTTGTTGTACATCTCCTCAGTCAGCGGGTTCGCGTAGCGGAAGGCGGTGTATGGCTTATGTGGTGCCGTCTCAGGGGATATCTCGTCGAGTATCTTGCACATCTCGGCGTTTTGGTACTCAGACCATTTTCGAATCGGGGATCCTCCACCAATGGCAGCATATTGTTTTTGGATCTTGGGAGTGCGGCGGCTTGAGATCAAGGGCCCGAGGTAGTTCTGCAGTCTTCCTAGTGGGATCAAGTCTCCGTCGGCCTGTTGAGGTCATCCATCTGGTCAGCTCTTGGCGGCTAATGTGGACGGCACCTCTGTGTGGGCGCACGTACGAATAAGCGGCTCAGGAAGTCCCCGACTTCGTCTGTGGTCGACGGGCCGCCCATGTTCATGAAAACCATGGCTGTCGGTCCCTTCGATCCGGCAGAGTTCTGCGTCACTGGAGGGTTATGTACCGAGGCCAGACATCTTGCAGATTGCCCGGCGCTCTTTTGCAGGATGAGTGGCGATGCAGTCTGTCGCGAGATGCTCTTGGAGAGCCCGGACACGGACTGTCGTAAAGCCATAGCGACGGCTGCTTCGGTCGACTTGCCAGAGGATCTCAAAGAGATCCGGAATGTACAGTGAAGGTGAAGACCGAGAGGTTGAGATTGTATAAACACAGGGGAGTGGAAGAAGGCAGTTGCAACGTATGCTGAAAAATGTACGGAAACCCGCGATCTCCAAATCGCCCGAGGTCCTTGCTGATCCTGGGCTCTGGACCAGCAATTGATGACGGGATGTCATCTACGACCCCACAGTGGAGGCAAGCTCAAACCCCCTGGCCACGCAAGGGACCCATGCCTGCTGTAACTGTACCTAGCCACCTGGAGCTCTGCCCAGCAGGAGCAGTTGTACCCGTAACCAATGCTGACAGTTAGCCAGTCACCCAGTGCAGAAGAGCTGCGGCTTCCCGAATCGCGAGTCTGTTCATTGGGTGCAGCTCCCTTACGCTAAGGCATTGCAGGTACCCAGGTACCCTCCATTTACTTCCTTTCAGAGGGGTGTCTGCCTAGCTACGCGTGCCAGACGCGGTGGATGCCTGGTATTGGAACGAGGGTGGACAATTACGACAATTGCCCTGGTCTCACCTAAAGAGACTCCATTCTGTCCGCAACTGATGTCGGGCATCACTTTTGATCAAACTATGCCCTGATTTCGACCGACAACGGCGAGACCATGGCCTACGACCCCGAAGAGAACGACCGGCGGGCAGAGGAGGATGATGGCGAGGAGGAGCTTGGTGAGAACGTAAGTGCGCCCAGAGATTTTATTCTCACATTTCCCGAGCTAACCTTCGAGCAGGACTACAAGGCGCAGAAGGATGCTGTGATATTCGCCATCGACATCAGCGAGTCGATGTTGGAGAAGCCGCCTGGCTCTGGCTCCAAGAAGGATGACACAGACAGCATCGTCACGGCAGCGTTGAAGACCGCCTCCCAACTCATGCAACAGCGGATAATTGCGCAGCCAAAGGACATGATGGGCGTATTGTTCTTTGGGACAGAGAAGAGCAAGGTCGGTGACCTGGTTGGCAAGAAGCTTGAACCTTTCATGAACTGCTACCTTCACACCGACCTCGACGTGCCTTCCGCAGGTGCTGTAAGGGCCCTGAAGGACATGGCCGAAAATGGCAAAGATCCGAACGGCATCCTGAAGCCTGCCAAAGTGACGACTTCCGTCGTCCACATGCTAAATTGTGCCAACCAACTCCTCATGACAAACGCACCTAATTTCGGTTCGCGGAGGTTGTTCATCGTCACAGACAATGATGACCCGCACGCCGGAGACAAGGAAGAGCGCAGAATGGCGACAGTGCGCGCCAAAGATCTGTTCGACCTGGGTGTGACTGTCGAATTATTTCCTGTCAGTCGGCATGGACAGAACTTTGACTTGGACAAATTCTACACTGTGAGTCTTATATGCACAGACCGAGAAAGTAATCCGCCGCGGCCATGCTGATAAACCCAGGACATCATCTACCGCGACCCTTACGCCGCAACGGATCCCGATAACCCAGACGAGATCAAGACTCTCAAGACCGGCGATGGCATTTCCCTCCTGAACTCCCTGATTTCCAGCATAAACGCCAAACAGACTCCCAAACGTGCCTACTTCTCCAAGATGCCCCTCCATCTTGCTCCAGGGTTGACTATTTCCGTCAACGGCTACCTTATTCTTCATAAGCAGGCCGTTCAACGAAGCTGTTATATATGGATGAATGGTACGAACGAAAAGCAGATCGCCCAAGGTCAAGTCATCAAAACGGAGGATGGCTCCATGCGGACTGTGGAGAAGGGTGAACTGAAGAAAGCATACAAGTTTGGTAGTGGCGGTGACTATGTCTACTTCAAGCCTGAGGAGCTAGAATCGATCAGGAACTTCGGGGGGAAGTGCTTGCGTGTTATCGGCTTCAAACCGCGCTCGATGCTTCCTGTGTGGGCCGCGGTCAAGAAATCTGCATTCATCTTCCCCACCGAGGCAGATGTTGTCGGCTCAACGCGGGTATTTTCTGCGCTCTGGCGCAAGTTGCTCGACAGCGATAAAATGGCCATCGCGTGGTACATCGCACGAAAGAATGCTGTACCGCAGATTGTGGCCATCCTTCCGTCCAGGAACCCGTCAGATGAGGAATCCGGGACACAATCTCTACCCGCCGGGCTCTGGTTATACCCTCTTCCGTTCGTGGATGACACGCGGGACCTCACCCAACTGAAGACCCAGCCTCCAGTCAGAGCATCCAATGAGTTGGTCGACAAAATGCGAATCATTGTGGAAAATCTTCAGATGCCGAAGGGCGTGTACGACCCCTCGAGAGTCCCCAATCCATCTCTTCAGTGGCATTACAAGGTTCTGCAGGATATAGCGCTTGACGAGATCCCAGCATCCGACGAGAAGACTGACCTTACGGTACCCAAGTACAAGCAGATTAACAAGCGAGTTGGCCAGTACCAGGTTGAGCTTAAAGAAATGATCAAAGCGGAAGCTGCTGCTGTTCAGCAACAGCTGGCCATCAAGAGAGAGGCGGAAGAGGAGGCAGACGAGGATGAACATCCCAAGAAGAGGAGCAAAGCTGCGCCAAAGAAGGCGACTGCTCCTTTTGGCGGCACAACTTTCACGGAGTTGAAGGCGGCAATCGATGACGACTCGCTGCGCAAGAAGACGGTTGCTGAGCTCAAGGCGATATGTGCTGAAAAGGAAATGGGCAGTACAACAGGCAAGAAGAAAGCGGATCTGCTGGAGCTTATTGAGGAGTGGGTTGATGGCGTGGCATAGTGATGGGAGAGGGCTTAACCTGGCTGTCTTGCTCGCTCCGCAACAGGGAATCTTTGGTGTTCGAGATACTGTGGAATCCTTGACAGACCTGGTCGTATTGTGCAGGCACGAGCCTGGCTATCATACATAGCACACTCTTTCCGGCAGCCCCGAATCATGTTGATTCCGGCTATTGGGGATGAGGGCATTGGGGAAGCTGCCCATGTCCGGGGAATTGACACCCGAGCTCATCACCGATGCACATCAGCCCCTCGCGAGAAAAGCACGTTGCCTTTTTCCCCTCAGACTAGCCGCGAGCGATGTGCACAATACCACCTCACACCAGATGCCTTCTGCACTGCTCGCCAGTTCGCGTGACGGAAGGAGGCGGTGGGGTGATGCTGGACTGGAATAGCTCGGGTTGGTTCCAGTCCTACTTAGATAGCATGGCAATGGTAGAGTAGGGAGGTGCTGGTAACATTGTAACTTCCCCTTTTACCCAGCTCTGTGCACCCTAAATTCCATTGTTTGGGGCACTCTCCCAGTTATAAAACTGTGCCGGTCTTTCAGGTCATATTCACTATGAAACAAATGTTCCTTCAAACCTTTCTGAGTGGCTATGCAGTTGCACAGTCCGTCACCTCTGGTGCAGATGGCACCGCCGTTGCGAGCTCTTCAGCTTCTATAACGACTTCGCTCGAGCTCACTGTAGATGGTAAGCCTATGCAATCATCTTCTTGCTCACAAAATCTAATCACAATCTACAGACTTGTGGGACATCGCGGTTGGTCCTGTGTCCAGCGCCAATATTACCACCACTGTTACGGCCACCGCGGTTCCCTCGAGCTCGCTGGTCCCGCCGCCTTTCCTTGCTTCGTACAGCTTCCCAGCGGGACGACAGATACCCGAGGTCATGGAGAATGCATCTTGGAGCTTCCCCAAGGATTTCATGCTGGGCGTGGCAGGTGCCGCGTTCCAAGTGGAAGGGGCTGCAAACGCCGAAGGTCGCGGGCCGAGCGTTTGGGACAAGTTGACGCGCGTGCCTGGCTATACAGCCGAGAACCAGACTGGTGATATTACTGATAACCATTACTTCCTCTACAAGCAAGGTGAGTGTCTGGGACTTGACCTCCTCCTGTTCCAGTTGAAAGAAATCCCCCTGACGTGGAGGCTAGATATCGCCCGCCTTGCTGCTATAGGCATCAACACCTACTCCTTCTCGATCTCGTGGTCCCGAATATTTCCATTCGGAGCTGGACCTGTCAACCAGGCTGGGATCGATCATTATAATGATGTGATCAATACCTGCATAGAATATAAAATAACCCCCGTAGCCACCTTATATCATTGGGACACGCCACTCTTCCTGCAAGACAAGTATGGCGGCTGGCTGTCCGAAGACATTGTTGCTGACTTTCTTAAATACGCAAGAACCTGCTACGAGGCTTTTGGTGACCGTGTCAGCAATTGGTATACTTTGAATGAACCAATCGTGTCTTGCAACCAGTGTGAGTCCATCCAGGCAAGTCTTTAGGGGAAGTGTTGGGCTGCCTTTCGCTCACGACACATCAGATCCCCTACCTGCACAGTATTTCAAGAACTTTACGATCCCGTTCAAGCAACAGCCGTACTTTTGCGGTCGTAACGTTCTGCTCGCCCACTCGCAGGCATACCATCTGGGCAAGCAGGTTCTGGGAAACGACACGCTCATCTCGTACAAGAACAACGGCGGCTACAAGATCCCACTGACCAACGCCACCGAAGATGCTGAAGCTGTGCAGAGGGCGTATGACTTCAACGAAGGCTGGTTCGCCGACCCGGTCTTCCTCACCGGGACCTGGCCTGACTCGCTGAACGAGTATGTGTCGACGTTCCTGGAGCCGTTCACAGACGACGAGAAGGCCCTGATCAAGGGCTCGACGGACCTCTTCGCGCACGACGCCTACACGTCGCAGTTCTACTTCGCGCCCGAGGGCGGCATCGAGGCTTGCTTGACCAACGAGACGAACCCGCTGTGGCCCGGGTGCTTCAACACGAGCTACACCTACAGCACAACTACGGATGGAGGGTGGCTGATCGGCGCGGCTGCGGACCCGCTGGCGCCGTGGCTGCACAAGGCCACGGACTGGGTGCCGGCGCTGCTGCACTACATCACCGACAAGTGGGAGCCGCCGGAGGGCCGCATCGTGGTGAGCGAGTTTGGATTCGCGGAGCCGTTCGAGGTGTACAAGACGCTGGTACCGGATATCCTCACGGATCAGATCCGCTCGGACTACTACCGCGACTATATGGAGGGCATCCTGATCGGGCTGAGCGAGGGCATCAATGTCCTGGGCAGCCTTGCGTGGAGCTTTGTGGACAACCTGGAGTGGTCGAGCGGCTTCCAGGTAAGGTTTGGGATTCAATATGTTGATTTTGAGAGTGAGACATTGGACCGGTACTATAAGGCGTCGTTCTTCCAGTATGTTGATGTGTACAAGAGATACGTTGAGAAATAGGAATTCGCTTGGTAGGTTGAGTCCTTGATGTACTGATGTACCGGATGAAGTCAACAAGACGCCTACTGTACTCAGGTCTCGTCAATCTTTCACTGCCACTTCGAACCTTGGAAGTGACTTAGAAGAGTGCGACTTCATCCCTGCAAACATTTTTGAGTCTTCATTGAAGCGACGAGACAGGCACCCGCCGAATAAAGTTGAGGCACCTGGGAAGTAGCTGTCCGTGCATAGGGCTCTTTCAAAGGGACCAAGCATACCTAGGTACCTAGGTACTGTGGGGGCAGGGGCGCGCCTGCAGGGATTCATTTACCTGTGCCAGCGCCAGTCCGCGCTACAGTAGTCAATTGTTTCCCCAGCCTCACGCTATCCAAGAAGCGGAGCAGTGCCGTGCGGTCGCAGTGACGCCGCGCGCTTGGAAACGCGCGGAACACCTCTCCTCCATTCTATCTACCAACCTTCCGTCG
Source organism: Diaporthe vaccinii (assembly GCA_039880775.1). Lineage (NCBI taxonomy): Eukaryota > Fungi > Ascomycota > Sordariomycetes > Diaporthales > Diaporthaceae > Diaporthe > Diaporthe vaccinii. The sequence goes on from JBCEDN010000003.1 coordinate 1,203,920, forward strand.
CACGGTCCCGACACGCATCGCCAACCTCACCTGGGTCACCTACCAGGGCGACGGTCTGCGCAAACGCCAACCACCATTGGGAACTTGGCGGCGAGGCGAGGCAAGGCGACGCAAGGCGACGCAACCAATGGCCACACGAAGAACCTGAGCCTCATTTGCACCCGCAGTCGCAACCATGGACGCCTTCCTAATTGACGAGCCCGAAGCGAACCACATTTGCGCCTCGACTGAAGACCTGACCCGTCAACTGACACACCTCCGCGACACGAAGGCGACAGACACAAAGGCGGAGCACATCTCAGAAACCTTCGAGTTCAGGTCAACAGTTGTCTTCAACGTGCTCGAAAACGAAACCGATGCCGATGCAGGTCCGGGTCCGAATCCGGACCAGGCTGTGGGAGGGACCCCAGGAGCTGTTCCGACTGCGCCTATGAATGGCAACGCTTCTACGACGACATGCCAGATCCGAGCTATCGACACGTTGCTGAACCAGCCGACAGATGACCCGACTCTGCAAAAGCTCGTCGCGAAGCACATCATCGCATCTTTGGGCAGTGTGGACGGGAGCTCGTGGACCGTTCGTTCCGTGTCCCGGAACGCGTCAGGCTGGACGTTCACATATCTCTGCAAGAACTCAACTCAGGCGTGGATGCGCCAGAACTCGAAGCACTCTGCGAAACTACGGATAGCTGAGTCCAGTGGGAAGGACGGCCATGACCCTGTCAACTTGTGTAAGAAACGCCTACAAAATCTGGCGTGAAAACTTGGTGATCTTCTGGCTAACTCAGAATACAGCGCGGCCTGCCTTTGACTGCCGTGGCTCGGTCATAATAGCGTTTGCGAAGAGTAATCGTGTAATCACTGTCAAGCTCGAGCATACGCCGCTGCACAAAACGGTGGCAGAGCTCGCAGAACTCTTCAAGCCCCCGCCGCCCCTCCCTAGAGCGGAGGCTGCCAGGCGGAAAGATGGAGACCGGAAGAAGAGAAAGAGCCAGGCCGACGGTGCTGGACCCCCAGAGGAGGGCGCAAAGAAGAAGCGAAGGAAAACCACAAAAATTGGTGAGCTGACGGCGGATGGCGAACCGGCACCCAAGCCGAAGAAACCTCGGGCCCCCAGGCCCAAAAAGCCTCAAAACGCTGGTGGTGTTCAGCCCGAGGCAGATGGTCACAACAGCGCGTTGCTCAATCTGTCGCCGCTTGAGACGGCTCGTCGAAATGAAGAGGCAAGCAAGAAGCTCCGGGATAGCGGCATAGATCCAGATACGCTCTCCGCTGAGCAGTTCAACATTTTCGCCAACCAGTCCCCAGATCTTCAGATGGAGTCTCTAGCGATGCTTGTTAAGTACGGCGCTGAAAGGTTGAGGATCGTGCATCCCAACAAGGACAATACCCCTCAGTCAGGCAGTCCAGCCCCGACGAATGGTGATACTCCAAACGCCTCAACGAAGAAGAAGACATCGCGGAAGAAAACCCCTCGCGACGATGGCGCGCCAAAAGTGAAGAAGACAAGGGGCAGCTGTCAGGCTTGCAAGGCTAAGAAAATCAAGGCAAGTGGGCGACCCCTAAAAGTTCTCTCGTATATCGATACTGACTCTGTCTAGTGCACGAAAGCGAAGCCAGAGTGTCAGGAATGTGTTGGATCTGGCATTGCCTGTTATTACCCACCTCAACAGAGTCGTAAGCCGGCCGGGGCCAAGCCTACGGAAGTGGCTGAGGACGGACCCGTCCTACCTGAGGGTGATCCCGCGCCAGATCCTGTCCCAGACTCACAGCCTGCTCCGGAGCCTGTGCCAGAGGTGGTACCAGAGGAAGAAGCCTCAGACCTGGGCTCACCAGGCTTTGATACTCCCCATCCTCCTGCTCCTGAGATGATGGCGCCACCGACCGACACAAGTACCTTCGCAGAAGCACCCCATGATTTATCTCAGGATTTATACCAACCAGCCTCAAATGGTCTCTCCTACCCTCAAGGCGTGGGCATACCCGAGGACATGTCCAATACTGATTACTTCCAGGCGCAGCCCGCGTCTAACGGAATCACGTATCCCCAGAATTCACATCAAGCATCTGATGTGGCTTACGCCGATGCATCATCAGCGTCCCGTCAGCATGTGCAGGAACCAGAGCCGGTGACGGTGCAATCTAGTCAAACCCCATCGCAGACGTTGTCAAACACCAGCACCCGCCGCAGCTTGCCTTCTGGCTCTAGTCGGCATCAGACCGACTACGCCAGCTCTGGAAATGCGGCCCCAGCAGCCTCTTCATGGCAGCCGACCAATATACCGGCAAACCCGCCACAGGCGTATTCGGAGTCTCCAGCGATTAGTCAAAGCGCTTCCTCAAGGCAGAATAGAAGCCGGCAGTCAGCGGCACCATCTGCCTACGACACCGCCTCGCACGATGCTCTACAGGCAGCGACGACGTTGACTCACGCGGCTCTTCAGCAGAGATCCCACACATCGCCAACCACAAGAACAGCGTCGCCATTTGCGAATCCGGCTCAAGCAGCACAGGTTGCCAGGGCAAAATCGAGGCAGAGCCAGAGACCCCAAAGCCGCCAGACAGCGTCGCCGTTCCAGCAGTCCGCTACGTCCCAGCCCGCTGCAGTAGGTGCTACTCCCTCTCTTTACAACGCTCCTTCAGCGACAGACTCGGACAACGTACCCAGTTACGACCAGTATTCCCGCTACAATGCACCCAGCCAAACAACCGCGACAAGTTCCAGGGTGGCGTACGAGCCATACTCGCAACAGGCTGCATCTAAGAGCTCGGCCACGTCTTACTCGGGCTATGGTGCCTATAATTCTCGGTCACAGGCTTCGAACGCGTCCTCACTCGCACATCCCGTCACACAAAGTGCATCGTCTTCATACACAAAGACTGCCGCTCCCAGCTCCAAGAATTGGGGCAGTAATAATGGAAGGCAAAGTAGCAGCTCAAACAAGGCTCCTGTCTCGTCGACTCCAGCCTACAGTGTACCTGCATCCTCGACTCAGCAGTCCACGACCACGCAGTCGTTCAATGTACGACCGCAGTCAACGGCTCCAACGCAGTCGAGGGCAAGTGCCAACACATCTACTACTTACGCCCAGCAGCCGCTGCAGCAGAACCAAACCTACAACTCCTATCCTGCCCAACCCCATCCGACCACCAATCAGCAGCAGCAGCAACATCAGCACCAGGATTGGTACGGGTTCGGGTCTACCAACAATGCGGCGTCCAGTTACGGGTCGGGGTCGTATAGTCAGCATAGATCTATGAACCTTGCTGGCAACACCTACACGAGCATGAACGATCAGGAGGCTCTGTATGAGATGTTGCGGAATAACCCACGTCACTAGGCACCTTGTTGAGTCTATTCGACGACGTACTTTGGTGGTGTTGGTTTTGGATCCCGACCGTCTACATTGAGGCTCGGGAACAACTTGTAGAGTTAGGACCAGTTCATATTGGTTTTTCGAGACGAGGATGAGGCTTGAAAAGATTTGTCAACCTTACTTAGTTAGCTACCCCGTCCGAGAGTGTGGAGGACGTGACAGGTCAGTGGCCTGTTGAGTCAAGATGGTCAATTTTGACGGAGCCAAGAACAGAGACCAAAATCTTCCATCGATTCCAAATGGTACCCAACGTGATTGTGACTGGTTTGCGATCTAGGCCTACGACGTTCCCATGATTCAACAGTGCTGCAGTGGATGGAGAAGCTCACGAGAGTATCTTGCCCTATTCGCGACCAGCTCTCCTTCAACTCACTTGGTACGAAGGACTCCTGACACCATGACATACGTCTCGCCCTGCATATCAAGCAGACAGTCAACCCTGTCCCTCCACAGAAACAAACAGCCTCCGATATCATCAGCGTAATCATCGAGGCGAGTCCGTTGTCACCCGACCCAAGACACAGCTAGCAACGCCACGGTAGAAGGGCAGGGCACACGCCGGGCGAGCGGACGCTGCCTCAGCCTCACCAGGGAGTACTTGCTCGACGACCGTCGTCTCGAGCAGGAGCAGGAGCAGGTCCCCATCCGCCTGTCTCGTCACAGGTTTCCTCCCTGTACAACCTACTGCTTCAGATTGACGCGCATAAGGTGCCGGGGACATATCCCTTGCGGTTCGCCGAGCTCTGGGTCCTGCCTACTCGGGGCCTGGGCCTTGCCGCCTCATGGGCTCCGCGGGTTCGCCCTGTCCTGTTGTGGGCTCCATGGAAAATGTCTACCGTGTGCGAATCTCGAGTAGTGAAACGCCGCGTCTGGACCGATGGCCCTTCTGCCGAGGCTGGTTCAGTGTGGGAAAAGCCGTGGAGGAAACATATCTATCCTCGACGCTGGTCAGCCCGTCAGTTTCGGGCTGGTGAAACACACGGGTACCAAGGCGGCGGGACAGCACATCAACGTACATACCCGGGTTGCAGCCCGGACGAGCAGCTTCCCTGATGAGCTGGTCGCGCTGGTGTCTCGAAAAGTGTTGGTTCGAGGCGTGTTATAGGTGGTATAGCAGTGGACAACTCGCGCAACTCCCGGCGGTAGCAGGCCGGTGCATGAATTCAGATACTACGCCCACGTCCCGGCGGGAACCACAGAAACTAATGATTTTTACACGAATGGCTGTTCAACTGAGACTGCTAACAAGGAGGCTGCTCATGATCAGCTATGGTGTGCCGTGGTAAATGTTTCATCCAGAGGAAATCTCGGCACCAAGCATGTTCAAGAGATCGTGTTCCAGGGGTGTAGTCACCCGGCCTACTCGCACTTGTGTCCTAAAATTTCCAGGGACAATCGCAGCTGCTGATCAGTTCCTCTTGGGTTTTATGACCCAGCAGCATCCCGGAAAGAAAATTTACGGAGCAGTGAGCCAATTGAGTGCATCACCCGGAGGAAGGTTTGGCACATCACAATACCGGGTCCTCCCTTCCCCCGGACCAAGGCCCCGCCCGCCGCCGAGCCCACCGGCTCGGTGGGCAAGCCCAACCTGTCATTCGTTCGGGCCCGGGAGTGGCGGCAGCGGCACCTTTTTAGCTCCGGAAACATCTTGTGCCGCGCAGCACCATCTTGAGTTAAGGTTTGTGAGGCCTCGTGGATTATTTTTTTTCTGCCACGATTCTTGAGCTTGGTTCTGCTCGAGCTGAGGAGTGCTTGTTGGATAGGCTCCCGGGCTGCTTCACTGTAGCTGTCCGTGGAGAAGGCCACCCCTGCCCAGCTGGAGCACCGTCGAACACAGTCGTTCTCCGTTTCTCGTGGCCGGAGGAGGCAACCGACTATTAGCCTACGAGTGCTTGCTTACTGGCTTGCTTGCTTCCATGACACGTTGAAGCTCCGCGTCCTGCGCGCGGTGGCCAGGCCGGGGTTAGCTCCCCTGTTTCTTATTTGAGTTTCTGGTCTGTCTACAAGCACCTTGTCCAAGTTGAGGCGAACTCCTCCTGGGCGGCTGCTCAAAGGTGGTGTGGACCCCCCGCATCGTCCCAGAAAGTCCCTTGCCATCTGAGAGGCTCTGAGAGGGTCTAAGATCTCGGGTGGGACTGGCGATTGTGGGTGGTGTGGGAAGCCTCGAGCTCTGTGCTTGGGTACGTGTGGTTTTCGTATCCGCCGAGTGGGCGGGAAAGGTGTTTGTTGTCGTTTGGGTGGTGGGGGTGGGCACATGATCTACAGTGCTCACCGGATGGTGTGGTTGTGGACTTCGTACTCGAGAGCGCTAATGCCGGCGGGATCTCTTGGACACCTGCGAGCGTGGGGATTGTCTCGCGGGAAACTCGTCTTTTTCTCACTCAGCGAACGAACGTGTCAGCCAGCGGGAGGTGATGGGAAGCTCTTCCAGCCTCCCGCTCTGCTGCTGGGGATTCCTGGCGCCGCCGTTTAGTCTCAAACTTTGCTCAAGTGGTGACACCTTGATGCGCTGCATATGCACCTTGTCCCAATCCAGCCTGATGCAGACCGATCGTCAGTAGAGTGCGCTCTTTTGTGACCCTTGGTGAAGACAACACTTTCAATGTCTCGCGCTGTGGACCGAGCACAGCATCGTTATGCTCCGGGTGTGTAGATTACCACGGCACATTCGGCGGTCATGATCTGGCGATGCTGGCGTCACTGCAGTGCGTTGCTGATCGACTCGGACGAGTCGGCTGTGGTTCACCTCACAGCAGACGTCCTCGGCTCCTTGGTCGCGCATACCCACCAACCACAGAGTTGTTTTGCATATATGCACCAGACATCTAGGACGGCCAATGCTCCACCCAGTAGAAAGGCTTGCTGTTGGGTGGCGAAGTGCAATTGCTTGGTTCGAGTACGTTTCAGCGGTACTTGTTGTCCAACCTTATGCCTTGAACGCAAAGACTAAAGAGGGGGCGGGGGTCGCTCTCGTCCCAATGCGTAACCGAACACAGCGCATCAGGCATGGCCTCGCACAACGGACGTCTTGCCAGAGCATTCCGTAGATGGGGGCGGTGGGCCACGCTTACAAGTCTGCCAATAAACCCGGATGCCCGGTGAATCTCAAATGTGAGCCGGGCGTCCAAGTCGACCGGTCAGAGAGAGGCAGATTGACCGGCAGCTTATCACATGCCACATGTGGAGGGGCTCCGAGGGCAGGTTTCTTTTTTTTCCCTCAACGACGTTCCTTTGAACGAACGGTACTTGGGGCAGCGACCGGGATAGCCTTGCGGTGGTGTTGCTTAGTTGAGCAGGTCGGTCTGCGGTGTCATCCCAACTGATGCTGGAAACATCTCTCAACAGCAGGCTCGTGCTCACGCACCGCCATGGCATGCCCCGGGGCAATGGATTCGGTCAGTGGGCAGCGGACAGGGAGAGGTGACGTTTGACATCAGACGTGGAGGCAGTAGGCGCAGGCAAGGAGACTCCTTGCGCAGGGCGGGTGACCTTTTTGGGGGTCCCCAACCTCCACCCCACGCTGTGGTCTACCGCATGCAGTCTGGCCGGTATTGACCGCCACAACAAAGGAAAAAGTGCGCAACTACCTGCTAGATATCTATATAGGCTACAGATTATGCGACGACAGACAGGCTTGGAGTCGTCTGCACGGCCTCGTCCTGTCGTAGACGACGCCGCAACCGGCAGTCCTCTGCGGCTTCGCGGCGTGCACCATCTCGCGCAGCAGCAGCGTGTCTGGCGTTATATGTCTGATAGTACACACACACATAGGCCGGCCGCTTGTGGTCACACTTGTCGGTGCTGAGCAAAGCGACCAGGGCCGAGCTCGTACGGCTGGACGGTATACGGTCTGACGGCACGCCGCAATCAGTGCCCCGGGACAAGGAGTGGATCTCTGCCAAATGGGCAGAGTGGCGAGTGGGCCGCACGGCAGTTGCGGCAAGCTCCAACATGCGCGGTGGATGCCCATGATGGTGCCATGGTGCCATGTAGGACGCGTGTGTGACGTCCTCCAGCAGCAGACTCGGGGCTCTGCGTGTGCCACGAACCCGCTCGCGCAGACGAGTCCCGCCGTCATGGGAGAATGGAACGGAACGGGATCGTGGCCGTCCCTCGAGGCCCAGGCTCTGTTCGAGTGGGCGGGCGTTGCTGTCGACGGGGTGTGTGTGTGTGGCCCAGAAAAGTCAATTCGAGCCTCCGAAACCTGGCAATTGGCTGCCATGAGGCTGACCGCCCCCGTCTCATCACGGCAGCGAGTCATCAACACGAAGACGGCCCTGGCCGGAGTCGCGCTTCGTCCCTTCTATTTTAGCAAGTAACATGTCAGAACGCAGACTGGCAACGGTGACAGGGCGACACAAAACAAAGTCGACACCTGGGGCCCTCGAGTTGGGGGGAGACGTGCACGCATGGGGGTGCGAGTTCACTGTTGTGTGCTGTGCTATCTTGAGTGTCAGGCTGTGTGGTGCCCTGTCGTGATGGTGTCGTGCCGTATCGTGTTGTGTCATGTGGTTGTGTGGTTGTGTGGTGCTGTGCATGCTCAGATTACTACAGTTCCATGTTCACGTCCACGCCCATGCCCATGTCGCCGTGGCTCCCGAGATCAAACTCAGAGGGTCTCGTTCATTTCATTTTAGAGGCCCATGGGTGTCCAGGCATGTCCACGGACGGGGGAGAAAAGGGCTATCTACGCATAGTATCTACACACATACAAACAAAGTGATCTATTGCTGCCATGTTGATAGGGAGGTAGCAGTGGGCTTTTCGGCGCTTGGCTCGAACCGGCCGAGGTGGGCCTGGGCTGTGGCACTCGGGTATTTGTGAGGCTATCTGGAGGCGACGCGACTCACATACGAAGGCGCCAATCTCACTTCAGCCACGGGCAGGCCACGGCCAGCCCACACGGCCAGCTCAAAGCGGAGGCAGTTCGGCCCACACTGCGTGCCCGCAGGTGAGTGACGACATGACCGGGGGCTGGCGGGCAGGGATCCGTGGCAATGAAACTGCAGTGGGCAATCTCGACGAGCGGCGATCTGATCTGTGCGCCCGTCTCCTTCATTCCATGTCCCTGCCCGCCTCTCTCATTACCGACGAGGCTCCGTAGCACATGCACTTGCCGCTGCCGTTACGGGGTAGCATTCATCGATGCAATTTGCTCAAGGGGGCCAATCGTACCGGGACTCGGGGTGCTGAGCCTCGACAGCGTTACTGCGAAGGCTGCATGGGGAAAACTAGAGGAAGACAAAGAGAAGCACCATTGGCAAGATAGACTTAAAAAAAAAGATATCATAGAACAGATGCTATAGACAGGCCCACGTCCATGCCTTGAAGCTCCGACCAAGCTATCACCTCTCACCTTCCCCCCCTGCTGCCATGCTGTCGTGCTTGACTCTTCCAAGGTTCTTCTCCCACCGAGCAGGGTACCAGCCAGCAGCCGCGCGGGCAGAAGACAGAAGACAGGAAAAGGCGGCAGTGGGGATGGTGATGGTGGATTGCTCGGGAGGGAGCGAGCTCCTTTGTGGTAATAAAAGGGCGGCCCCCTGGTTCCTGTCCAGTATTACTGTGTATTATTATAGACTCATCAGCAGCTCTGTCGTCGAGGCCAACCCAGACCCCTGGTACCCTGCCACTCCAGGTACGCCGTCAAGGTACCCAGGTACCCAGGTACTCAGGTACCCACAGGCACATGCAACCCTGCACAGAGGTGGTGGCTGCCGGAAGGTCGAACTGTCTCTGAGGGTGATGCCGCGCTAGCCAACCCACAAGCCAGTCGGGTTGCCGGTAGCAAAAACAAACCGATACGTGTAGAGAGAAAAGGAGGAGGGACATTGATGATTGCGAGGGTGCTATATGCTACGTACCGTAGTGCAAATGCTGCCCCCCTGGACTGTGATGTTTATTGCTGTGACTGTAGTCTAGTTCACTGTGGCTAGCTCATGACAGGGCCGGACAAAAAGTTCGCGCCCGTGTCGGCTAGGTACCGCAGCTGCTCCCCAGCTCTTCTCCGTTGCAGCTGCCAGATCTTGCTTGCTGCTCCGTTGCTGCCGCCTCTCTTGCTGCTGCTCGCCTCTCCTCTCCACAACGACGTCCGTTTGGGTCTCCATTTCCTAATTCTGCAGCTATCGCGCCCGGTCCAGCACCGTCTCCTTCGCCTTGCTCGTCCATTCGTTAGGCCTAGTCTCTTCGACCTCCGTGCCTCCATTCACCCACTCTCTCCACTTCCAAGTCTCACCCGGGCCTGCTTGTCTTGCCTTCCGGCCTTGTCTCTCGCTTCGCTTGGCTTTGCACTGCTTTAGACCCTGGCTCCCACTACCGAGGACTAGGGCAATCTCTTTTCGACTTTTCCTGATTCTATCCGTCCATTCCATCTCCGGCCCTTCCATCTTATTCTTCCTCCTCCTCCTGCTACCACGCCTCCTTCCACGCCCTCCGCCATACCACTCACCCATCCCACTCCCCTCCTCTCATCCCGCGTTGTTGTTGTTGCTGCTGCTGCTGCTACTGCTCCTTCGCTGGAGGAGTACCCGTGGACCCGAATCGACGACACCTCGCTGGTCCTTGCCCACGACGCTCCGAAGCCGTGGCAGCTGTTTGGTGGCCCCGCCCGAGTCACAGGCGTGTCACAGGGCTTTTCTGCTCGCCCTCACGAGGGCTCTGAGCTACCTAGAGACGCTGTAGCCTTCCTCTGGGCTGCTTCTCGAACATTGGATACGTGCCCTGCACGCTTTTGTGCCCCGACTCACGATCTTGTGCTGCCGCCTGTGTTCTGCACAAGCCACGCTATTGCCCTTGACTCGGATCGACGCTCCACCACCGTCCACCAATTTACTGGGAGGAGCCTCTTGGGATGGCAGGGACGGAGAATTACATTATACGCCGTTAAACATATTTATGCTGTTGAATGGGCCTCAATTGATCTACGACTGTTGATCTGATCAACATCCCGTACCCAAGTGGAAGGTCAGTTAACCACTGCTCCATCTCCCACCTCGGCCGACCGCACATCGTCGCAGCCTCTCAACTCGCCAGTCCCCAATTGAGGCTGCATCTTCAACGCTATCCTCTGATGCCTCATGCTAACCCCACTGAACAAGCAGCCTTCCTGTTGAAAACGTCCAGCGCTCAACCTGCGGGCAGTCTCTCGCCGCCATGTACAGGCACGCTTGCTCCGGGGCCATTATCGCCTTGGCCACAGTATTTTTGGGCTTTGCCTCCGCAGATCCATCCCTACCAGTTGCATATTGTGCCAGCACCAACACAGCAGAAGGATCAGCGAATTCTTCGATATATCAGTCACAAGGCCTGTGCTACGGTATTTGCAACGACCAAGGCTACGCTTTTGCGGTGTTGCAGAGCAGCGACTGTTGGTGCTCGAATGTGGTCCCCAGTTCTGATGACCAGACCTCGACAAGCAACTGGTGAGCATTTCCGTGCCCTCTTTCTGGGAATTCTACTAACTTCGAATTAAAGTGAATCGTCCTGCCCCGGCTACCCGACTGACTACTGTGGTGGCGATGGCACGTACGGCTACATTGCCCTGAGTGCCTCGCCTTCCAGCACTGCAGGAGGTAGCTCCAAGACCACATCGTCCACATCAAAAACTACATCTGTAAGTTCACCCTCATCTACGGGCGCGGGAAACCGTCACCAGTGAAAACCTCTGTTTCTGCTTCCTACGACATCCATTCCTCTTTTTCTAAGGGTTCGGCTGGGTGTGGTCTACACGGTCGCTTAACGACTCTGGGATTCAGGCACTGGCGATGACAACCGCTACTGAGATCCACACGGAGACTGAGACTGAGACCCTTATACAGGCCTCAGTAACTACCACCTCTACTATTGACAGCACATCTGTGTCTTCCACTTCGCTTACCAGTGTCAAGTCTTCTACAACTTCCACGTCTACGTCTACTACCGAAGCCGAGACTACTGTATGCTCTTTGTCATTTCTTTTGACCCTCGGGTCACCAATTTTTCAAACTTTCAAACTGAGATGTGTTTACGCGCTGTCATGGATTTACTTGGCTTGTACCACCGTCTCGTTAAAACATGAGCTAATCGGTGTGCTAGTCAACGACACCTAAAACCACGAGCGAGAAAACCACCGCAGGAACACCAACAACCATCACGGCAGTTCAGACGGTAACGAGCGAGGGCAGCATCATTATTCAAACAGTCACGACTGTATCGACGCCAGCGGCTAAGTCGGGCGGCGGAGGCCTAGGTAAAGGGGCGGTTGCCGGCCTGACAGTCGGAATCCTCGCCGCGGTAGCAGCCTTCATATTCGGGGCCTTTATGTTCCGCCGACACAAGAGGAAGATGCGAGAGGAGGAGGAGCCGATGAATGCCGCTTCTATGGCGCACCGCCGGGGCAGTTCCGCCGGAATTATGTCAAAGACGGGCACCATGTCCAGCGTGGGCTATGGGATGCCGATGGACGAGGAAAGCAGCTACATGTCCCAGAGCAGGAGAATGAGCATGAAACCACTGGACCCTCGACTCGACCCCAAGGTTGGGCTGTACCGCACCGCAAGTCACGACAGCTTCAATACGATCCGAGACGACCAGGACTACTCGCGAAGGGTACATCAGCCCCCAAGGGCATTCCGCGTCACAAATCCCGATCCCGAGGACGACTAATCAACGAGAGATTTGTGGTGGCTTATTAATATCTGGTCACCTTCACTCTAGGCTGTCGCGACGTCTCGCGACGCACACGAATTCTTTTGGCGGCCGTCTTCACCGACTTCGGGTCTCATCACTGGCGTTGTACATATGGAAATACCAGGGCGGCGTTAATTTTCACGGAAATGTTTCTGGGTGTAGGGGCACTGGATAAGGATGTGTCTTGGGTTTCGCCGCGTCATAAAATGGGTTATTGCATGCAGTCTGCTTGTTCAGTCCGCCTGGGCAAGGCGCGAACGGCAGCTGCCATTTCTACTACTTCTAGTGTCTACTATCTCCGGCCAAGGACTAAACCCGACACGATGGTCGGTCATTCGACGAGCAACAAAAAAGTCGAATATGTGTACAGTAAATCGCGCTCATTTCGGACCGATTCCCACGACGAAAGCGAGGAGCACTTTTTCCAGCATCCTGTGCTGAGGGCCGGGACTGGTCAGAGGACCTCATTTCGAAGGGATTGTACATAGGACGCCAGGCGTGAGCGAATCACAAAAATACTGTGCACACAATTTGAGTTTTCATCTGAATCGAGCGATACAAATTGAAGAATTCGAAGCAGCTCTTCACTCGCAACAGCCTCAGCATGGCATACACACACACACACACACACACACAGGCTTGAGCAACCGCTTCAAGACATAACCAGCCCATTGGGACAGAGAAGACGCGCAATTGAACACGAAGGCATGCACCAACACCCGCACCCCTGAACTAGCACGTCCCAGAAGGATGATCACCACCAGCTCTTCCCAGGAACGGCCTGCCCCAGAGCCTCCAGAAAGGCGAACGCAATATGCACGTTGTCAGGGGTGGGGCAGCTCTCAGGGCACAGATACTTCTACATATACCATGGATGCTTCCGGAAACAGGCAATTCCGACAACTAGTGATTGGGCGCGAATTCAGAGGCTTCGGATTACGACCGGTCGGGCAGGCACACTTGGGCACACGAGGCGTTGTTGATCCCACTTTCGCACAATCGGAGATAAGCGCGCTAGTGCGGGAACCTTCGAAGAAGGTAGGGAGAAATTTGGGGGCACGCGCCATGAGATCATCGGGACGCGGCAAGGCCTGTGTGGCGCCCGTCAAGCCGAACCCGAGCCGGGATGAGCTTTAAGGTTGGGCCGTGTCCCAGCTGCTTTTCCACTGCCACCTTTGACCACGCTGGTTTTTTGGTGGTTTATTTTTCCAGCTGGCTGTGTGCCCCGTCCGGATTGGGATTGTCCCCAAGCCCCGGCCCTCCCAACATACGCTGTGCCGACGCCGAACAAAACAGCGGGAGCGAGTTTCGTTTCAAAATGTTTTAGGGCGCTGCCTGTGGTTGGCATTCCTTGCGCAGATCTGAGCGATCGGCACCTGGTGATTGGGTCGGGTATTTTGCTTGTGCAGATGCTGTGCACGTCGGCTAGGCGAGGTGCTGCTCTTGTGGCTTCACATGCAATAAATAATAAAATGCTAGATCACCCCCGTGTGGCTAGACTTGTCAAAATGGTGGAATCCACGATCGAGATCGATGATGGCCTCTTTGCTCACTGTGCTGTTTGTCTTGTTACGGACGGTCTTATTACCGGGGAATTGACCCTTCAAATTGGATGATGAATCTATAACTCATCGCCCGTAGGATCAGCGTTCTGGAGCCAGCCCTACCAGAGCCGTGTCCCGGGCTCTCGGGGCCGTGACGAGAGGGGTGCACACGCAAGCAGTGTCCACCTTTGGCCGGCAGACAATTCGTAACAGGTGTATTCACAACGCCTATGCCAGCGATGTGAGCCCCCCCCCCGGGCTGGCACAATGGGGGGAAAAGAGTCAGAAGTGTTATATTTATTTATCGTACTGGAATCCGGGGCCACCGGCTCCATGGAGCCGGTGTCACAGTAAGCCCGGGGAGGAAATCATCGACAGTTCCGGGACGACGTCGCGTCTTCGCGCATGCCGGCCGTGAGACTGATGGACAAAAACCGGGGCCCTCTTCGCATCGCCCAGGACACACTTGACTGTCTTTTTCTGTGGTGCCAGGTCATCAGCCTAATTAATTGGTTCTTTTTTTTGTGTGTGGAACTTTCTGTCCTCGAGAGTCTTGCACCTGATGCATACTGTGGGCTTTCGAGTGCTTTGTCTGAAGCGGGATGACATCCGCGCGCGTGAGACAAGGCATTTTGTAGTTTATCAAAGGCCGACACGCTCTGCGATGATAGCGCACCGTCAATCAATGATAAGAGCGTACCTATCCCTTGCTCTGGGATGAGGCATTTGTCTGTCCAATAACAATGGACCGCGTCTGTACCTTGGACATCGCCGTGTCTCACTCGAGTGCTCACAGACATCACGTCGTAGTACTGACCGGGGGCTTCCGGATCACTCCGTTGAGGGAAAGTCTGCATAGATAAACTTGATACGTGATCACATGGAAACTCACGTGGCCATCCATGTCGCCCTGAATTGGAGGATACGGTGAAGGCAGCTTGTGCGACTTGATGGACGACAAGGTCGGAAAGGTACGGAATGCTTTAGACGGAAAAGAATTGGTATCAATGTTTGCCTCGAAACATGCTCTATGCATTTATATGCGCTTGTACTCAGGTCATGCAAAATACTCTATATGTATGCGAGTGAGGTGCGAGGGAAATCCTCACTGACCACTCCTGTTCCACTACCCTCAGCCCGTCAACCACGCGTTCCTCGCCAGTATGGCATCCACCAGCCTCTGGCCTGGAAAGTCCGCCATGACAACCCCGATCTTGCCCTGCTGGCCGTCCTTGACAGTCTTCTCAAGCAGCCGGCCCGTCCGGTCGTTCATGCCCTCGATCATCGAGCCGTTCACCGCCTCCAGCGGGCCCGCCGCCGCCTCGATAGGCGTGACCCCGACGCTCGCGCTGAGGTGGCTGAGGAACAGCAAGTCGGAGCCGGGCGGGCTCGCGCCGGCGGCCTCGAGGCTGGCCCGGATCGCCCGCCACTTGTCCTCGAGGTGCCCCAGGTCCACTATGATCCACAAGTCCTCGAGGCTGATGTGCGGGGACAGCCAGGGGATGCCGTAGCTGGCCCCTGTGGCGGACGGGAACTCCTGCAGGACGATGACCCGGCCGCGGAGCTGCGCCATGGTCGGCAGCAGGGGCGAGCCCGCCGGCGCCGACGGGCTCGGCCACGGGAGCAGCAGGTGCTTTGTGCTCCCGGGCTCGGTGCGGGTGTTCTTGAGGCGGTAGTGGTTGAAGGCCTCCTCGAAGGTGGTCTTGTCCGCGGTGGTGCCTGCCTCCTCCTCGCCCTCCTCGACAAAGGTTCCCCCGGGTTTCCTGCGCACCGGCGTCCCTTCCATCTTCAGCCTCATGATGATCCCCTCTGTCGGGTGCTGGTCCAGGAACTCAAACAGCGTGAGCAGTACGTCCTCCAGCGTGTAGCCCGTGTACATTTGCGCGTGGAAGATGCCAATCACCGGGGCGGTCACCTCCCGGCTGCCAGTCTCGTCGATCAACAAACGCCCTCTGATGTCGAAATACCGCAGGCCCGCCCTGAGTTGTGTCCTCAGGTCATGGTTCTGACACTGGAACTTCGTATTATTTACGAGATCAAAGGTCTCGGTGTCGTGCGTCCCAGGTATCGACAGGCTGGCCAGGCTGGTCTGGTCCGGCACGCGGGCCATCCACTCCTGGTGTACCGATTTATCCAGGTCAAATGAGAATGACGAGGTGTAGTTCTGGTAAGAAGGCATTTTCTCTGGTGTTGACCACACAATGGTCCGTAGAGTTGAGCTGGGTAGTTGCAGGACCAGGTAGAAGCAGACGACCACGAGCGCCGCCGCGACGATGATGTTCGTGCGACTTCTCCTTGTCTGTGAGGTAAACATGATGGAATACATAGATGAAAAGCTCTCTATTTATAGGGTGAGCAGATATGTTGTGGATGGTGAGATGGCGAGCTAGGATTCCGGCGGCAATCGGTGAGCAGGATCTCGTCGGTGTCAGCGTGGTCGTCCGTTCAGGTCGTAGGAGCAGCCATCGCCGAATACCCTCTGTGAGTCGTCCGTCTACAGCAGTGCGACTACTTCTTCAAGTTGCGAGAATGGAAAGTCTGAGGGTATCTTCACACTGACAGAACATAGTGGCGGTCGACGCGGGTCACCCGGGAGAAGTCATGTATGCATGAGCCAAGGTACCTAGGTACAGGGCTCCAAGTTTAGGGGTGCTGCTGAGGAGACGCACGGACCAGAATCCTCCGCCCAGCGGTCAGTCCCTAGTTGACAAGAGTAGGAAAAAGTCCTGGTCATACTTGCCTATGCACAATTTTTGTACTCGGCTGATTCAATAGGGGGGCTCTAAATTTGAGTGCAGTGGCATGCCACGACGAAGCTTGGATAGACACGGTGAGGCAGGCAACTTTACTATCAAGTCCTGGACACAGTAATTGCTATTTGAAAAATGTGGTATCATAACCCCATGCTCGCCGCGCTCCAACGAATTCAGAACAGCCATATCGGTTTAAACAGAAACCGGGTATATCGAAACCAAGAGCCATGCGTCAGTCAAAACGCGTGGCGCATCTTTTCGAGATCGTCAGTCTTGTTCGTCGTAAAACTCCATCCTGACCCCATCCGGAACACCATTCCGCCCCCCCTCCCCACGGTCAATCTTCTCCCTCGAATCCAGGAATCAAGTTTGATAACAGTGCCGGAGAGGTATGATCAGTATATGACTTTCTCCTCCCAAACAGGCGGCCTTGCGCCATCCTGATCCCACACGAGCTTGTTCTTCTCGTTCAGCTCGCAGCCCTCGTCCGTGATCGGGATCACCTTGCCTGTATGCGCGACCTCTTGCGCTGAAACACCAGCCTGGTCACGCGGGATCCAGAGCAGCGGTGGCTGAGACGTAACAACATGCGGCAGGTATGCCTCTGCCTCCAACTTGTCCGTCACGCCGAAGTTGATTTCACGTTCGGGCAGATATGAACGCAGTGTGAAGTAGTCAGCGTAGACCCAGGGCTTGAGGAACTTGATGATGAAGTTGCCCTTCTTCGGCTGGCCGCCCGGAGAATGCTGGTGCTGGTCAGTACTCATGTACATTGGGATCGACGGACTAGGACTCTCTTGGTCACTCACTGTTGAATAACCCGTGCCGTTCGCCACAGCTTTCTCGTCACTGACTGTCGCTTCCAAGCCTGCACGTCGTTGCTCTTCCTCGGCCATCAAACTCTGCGGAAGATTATACAGAAGTGGGTCCAGTGCATTGTTGAGGCTGAGGTTGAAGAGGACAGTGAACACAAGGAAGGCGATCATGAGCACCAGGGGCCCGATGGCCACGGAGGCAGCAAAAAGACCAATCATGCAGAGCTCGCTCAGGTAGATTCCAGTGAACAGCTGCTTCAGTGCTCGAGGGTAAATGAGGCCTCGTGTGTCGATATGGGTGTCCGTGACGAACAGAACGTTGTACCGCCACGCAAAGTAGAACAAGGCCATGCCGATAGTGGCCCATCCTAGGATCAAAGGAGCAATTGCTGCGTATGTGATCGCAATCACTGTGAGATTAGTGTATATGGGCAAAGTGCTTCCCCATGAGATCGCGCTGAGATTGGCCCACTTGTTGTAGAGGGCACGGGGGGTGCCTGCAAGGTATCTGTAGAGGATGTTGAAGATGACGAAGCCAACGACTTGGGAAATGACGTTCGCGGCAATAGTTAACCCCTGGACGATAAAGTAGGAGATGTAAAAATTGGTCGACTTGGGAAGACTGTTTGCCAGAATCGTTGTGACGGCTGTTGGGTTTTTACGGATCTGGTCAACCACCGCCGACGCAGATGAAGTGACGGTTGTGATCAAGAAAACCTGTATGACCTGGAATGCGAAATACGAACTTTGTGTGAAAAGCTCGATCCGCGAGAAGGATGGTTCTCCCGACAGCTTCGCACAAAGTCTCATGACCACGGGAACCAGCGACATCAGGATTGCGAGTGCGACAGAAGGGAGAAGGCCAGTGACCACGCCCATAATGATGTCTGGGATTTGTTTGAGCCACGTCAGGAAGGACAGGTTCTCGAGGTAGGACACGTTGCTGATGATACCGACGACGCCCACGGGAATAGCCCAGAATATGATCATTGCGGTGATGAAGCCAATGACAGCATACCGTCGGACAAGCTTTTGCCACCAAGAAATGGACAGAGAGCTCCAGACAACGTCATTCGGGGTGATGCCAATGTAGGATGGGGACATGGTGAGGCCTGTGTGGTGCGCGAGGACTTGGTAAGCCGTCTCAGCTTCGGCCTGGCTCTTGAACTCGATGAACACGGCGGGGATCTTCTTGTTGCCGCCAGAAAGATATCGGGCCTGTGCAGCCTCTGCCTCGGGGATAAGCCTGGCAAGCTCGGAGCGGCACCAATCGATGGTGTCCACCTTCTTGCCGATCAAACCCAAAAGTCCGGTGCGATGCGTAGGCCGCTTCTTTTGAGGGACCCATCTGCTAGCGACGCTGCCGGACTCGGCATCCAGCGGAGGGTGAGCACTGTCTGCCGGTGCGCCCTTGGAGGTCTTGATACGCTCCTTGTTGGCGAGCTTGATGAGCTTGACCTCGGCCTTTTCCAACCTGAAGGCCACCTTGTCTCGCTCCTCGACCAGCTTCTCGATTTCCTTGATGTCGCTGTTGATCCAGATGTGCTTGACCGAGTTTCCGAAGATCTTGCGCAATATCCTCTCCTCCAAGTAATTGTCGGGAACCGAGGTGAAGAGAACAGTCCTCGAGGACACGCGATTGGCGTAGAAAGGGCTGATGAGGAAAGCCTGGCGGAGATTGATGTAGTATACACATTCACGGAAGATCAAGTACATGACGAAGCCGTAGTACAACCATGCGACAAATACGTGCGCATAGTAGCGGTTGCCCTGGGTGTCAGGGTTGATGTTCGCATAAGAAAGAATGTCGAGCTGCATCTGGCCACCACCACCGGTAATGTTGACTGGAAAAAGAACAGGCCAGGTGATGCAGCATCCCACGAAACAGATAATAACAGTCATCTGCAGGCGATGCAGTCAGTACAGAGTGCGCACTGGGTGCTGGAGAATCGATGAGGTGTTAGGGCACATACGCGGATAAATCGCAGATACAGGTATGAGTCCAATGACTGGGTCTGGAGAGCCAGGCTGTCGGGTATCTTCCAGAAGCGGACGATCCAGTCTAGGTAGCCACCTGGCAGCGCAGGCGTACGCTCATTCTCGCGAAGGCTGCCAATATAAGAGCGAGGGGCATAGTAGCGCCTGTTGCTTCGGCGCAGAATGATGAAGATGAGGAAGTAGATGCCGGCGGTGATTGCGACGGGTACCAAGGTTGATATCATGCTGGAGAGGGACACCGGCGGCGCCTCGAGGGCTGCGCCTTGATTGCTCATATTTGCGAAGCTGCTGATGTCGTCGAGGGCCGATTCGAAACCCCCGAAGGAGAGTCCACTTTCTGCCATGGCGTTAGTCTCGAGAATCTTCGTCTTGTTGGTGTTGATTGTCAAGAAAAGAAGCACGCGTGTTTACCTTGGGGCTGAAAAGCCTTGAGTGCTGCAGGACGCAGGTAATTTCTAGTGTGAGGACAGGACAAGCAGGCGCAGAGGCGTGTGAGTGTGACAGTTTGGGCTGGATGAAGCCAGGCCGAGGGCCGTTCAGGGCCGCGACGAGAGGCCGGTTTTGTATCGGCAGCGTGTCAGAAGCCGGGCGTGTATTGGAGGAGAGGATGGGAGGCCACGGCGGCGGTCCAGGTGCAGATGAAAAAGGTCGGAGGGTCGAGGTCGGAGCGGCCGATCGTGGTTTTGGCAGGCCTCACCCCCGACGAGCTACGAGCTACGAGCTGCAAGCTGCAAGCTGCAAGCCGCAAGCTACCACGATGCAGGGTGTGAGAATTAAGCTCGAGAGGTTTTCGAGCGGTGGTGTATGGCAGGGCGGGCAGGGTGACAACGAGAAGAAATCTCGTCCGATAAAGAACGGAGTGGGAGGCCTGGCGAGTACATGTAGTCTAGCCTGGCACCGTCGCAATCAAAAGAAAAGGCAAGGGCGCTGGAATTCCAAGTGGTTGGCCAATTGGGACTGGGATTGACTATGACGACGTCGCGTCGTGCTCCAAGGCCTAAGCAGTATCGATCTGGTCGAGGTTCCTGCTGTGCAATGCTGATCCCTGCCAAGCTGGAACAGACACAGCCGTGGCCAGGCGGCATGTTGCAGCGCAGCTATTATTACGGCCTATCGCCCAAGGTAGCAGACTATAGGGAGGTAGGTACCTAGGTAGCAGCAGGCAGGGCAGGGCAGGAAGCAGGACAAGCCAAGGTTGGCAGACCAAGTCATGGCAGGGAAGGGGCGAGCGTGCAGCCGCCTGCATGTGCCTTCCCAGATTGATGGGCGACAAATTGATGAAATCGATTAGGATCTCGGCTTTGGGCCCTTGGCGGCACCTGGCACCCTTGGGTGGGCCTCCCTGCCCACTCCAGGGTCTTCCTCGCCCAATTCCTCCTTCTCTGTCGATCGAGGGGCCATGCAACTCTCGACGGTAAAACACATGACACCATCGTGCAGCTTCCTGTCTCCCGTCGCTCGGCCCAGTCTGACTTTTGACTTAAGCTGCCAGAGCAGAACAGGGCACAGGCTGAACGGACCAGGGACTTGACTGAAAGGAGCATCGCATCACACCACAACCACAACAATCGTCCCGCCGCCTGTTGCCCTCCAAGTCATGCCAAGCCCACAGTTCTCCTGGTCCCTCTCATCCATCCCCCAGCCCCGTCCCCGTCCACATTCCCATCTCGTGTTGCCCCTGCAAGACCCTGACCATTTTCGACCTGACACCTACGGTGCGTCTGCGGTGCCTCTACGGCGCCTCAGTGGTCGCTCTAGGCTCCAGGAATCATGAGAAATTATCACAAAAGGTCCAGTTGCGGGGCCAACGTCCCGCTATGGATACCACTGTCCTGACTGGAACGAGTCAATGACAGGATGACAGGCCCAACTTAGCATGCAATCAGAGGCTTCACTAGCTGTCGCTCGCCCGTCTGTGTCGGCCATGTCTTGGAGCCGCATGCGGCATTGATCAGTCCGCGCCAGTAGACGCCCAACACTATCAATGATGTCTGCGGCGCACCATAATCCAAGCGCACGGTCTTGTAAAACATCATTGACATGAGGAACTCTGTGTGTCCAGTGTGTGTGTGCGCTGTTGAAGTGCAGCTTCTGAGGTTTAGCTTTAGTCCAAGCAACAGGTGGGCACAGCAGTCACATGTGACCGTCTCCGATGCAACTTGTCGGTCGATAGCTCCCACTTGCCGTGGGCACACCTACGTGGTGCATAGCTGGCTCGGCCAGCACAGCAAATCGGCCACGGCTTCGTAGGTGGGCAGACTAGCCGCTCCGTGCCACCCTCTTCCGAAACCTCGTCCTGCCACACATGGATCCTGTAACATCAACCAACACAGCACTTGTGTTGTAGGTTCGGAGCAGGTGACCGCAACGGCAGCCAGGCCCAATCTCTAGGCCACAAAACTCGACAACCCGCAGGCCGCTGGCACTTCGGGGCTTCCTCGACAGAATTCTGCAGCTGCCGGACAACGCCGTCGGTGGCCATGCCCAGTCATCACAACCTGCTGCACCACCAATCAAGGCAGCTCAGCCACAACCGGTCCAGGCCCCACTGTAAACTATCACACTCTTGCTTTGGCTTCAGCAAGGGACATTAAACCATTGATACTCGACCCCTCCAATCTCAATCCGCTTGCCCGCATTCGACAGTTGGTCGCGAACATGCCTCGTGCAATCACAGACTTTTCGCAGGCGGCTGCACGGGGCGAGAGGCCTCGCGATGTTTGTTTTCAGCTGCATCAGTCCATCTTTAAGGCTCCTTCGCCGTAATTCACCAAGCCACAAAATCCCAAGTGCATTCCTGAGGTGTGCTGTGAGAGATTTGGTGTGATGTGACCGTGGGCCTCCCGTTGGGAATCACCAGCCGTGACAGCCGTGACAGAAAAGCAATATTGACAAATTTCAAGTGGTATTCTGTGGTAATTGCCGGCGTTGCACGTCTAATTGTCCTGACGCGTGTGTGGATGGTTGCGGGGTCTGTGCCCGGGTTGGTAGGTACCAGGGCATCCTCGCTCAGCACCTGGTTGATCGACTCCGATCTGGCTTCCAAAGTATCCCATCCAGCATCTGTAGGCATGGACTGGCCCCGATCACCACGTGGGCGGACGACGACTCCAGCGGCATCTAGCATCTAACGAGGGGGAGCTTGCCACACCAGCGTCACGACTCTCTCTTAAAGTATGGGATAGACATGTGCCGTTGCGATTTATGTCCCTCAAGCCATCCTTGAGAAACGGTTGAGCACTCTATGATACAAGTAGGTCACATCACGGTGGTTTTTCCTTTATTAAAAACAAAACAAAATCGCGCGACAGATTGGGCTTGGTGCAGCTTCCATACAATCCAGGATAACGTCCGCCTCAAGGATGAGCACAACCGTCTCTTACGCATTTGCAGTATATTTGTTCCTCTTCAAACCACAACCCAACCGTTCCCAAAGCTACGCAGTGGCTCATGGCTTCATCTGTTGAGCTCCTAGACTGGTCCAAGCCGTAGAACCCAGCTGGCATCACCTTCGGTGACCGCTTCGACCCAGATGTGCTCCGCCGGCTCAAACGTAGCTCCGTGGGCTTATTGACTTAAAGCATTCTTTGCGACTGCTCAGAAATTCTGGACAGGCTAGTCCCAGCCTTGGGCTGTGTATATACAACATCCGGGCTTGGGATGTATCACGTCTCCGAGTCTCACTAGTTCGGAAAACCTCCTCGCAAAATTTACAATTTTGCATCTGGAAATTATGGGAGGTTGCTGGTCTCATATCAAGTCGCATCGATGACATGCCCACACGATGACGCTTTCTGGAGGAGCTCAGATTATGTGTCCAACAACGGACCTCATCCACGGCGACTTTGCCAAGCAGGGCCATCGGCATGAAAGGGTGTCACATGGAAATCGTCCATGCTTGCAAATTTGCCCTGTAAATGCCTATCTATAAGCTCGTGATGTCCACTTTTCATGAGCAGTATGATGCTGTTGAGTGTACAGATCGACATAGGTGCACGCCTTGCAGGTGGGAGCTCGCGCCTGGCCATTCGTATTATACGATTCAGACCCACCGTTGTCTCGAGAGTGCCTACAGTGCGGGCCAGCTGTAAGTCATCGTGGACCCATCAGTACTGAGCTCATCGTGAGTTAGGTGGGTCTCCGTCAACCATTGGAAGCCTGAAAGTACTCCAACGATAGACAAAGCTGCGGACACTGGGACGCGTGCTATTGCGGATTACGGGCCAACACTCGTTCCGGCTTGGAACAGTGGTCGATCAGCCTCATATCATGGTCGAGGCCCAACTTGTTCAAGAACAGTTGGAAGAGCCAAACTGAAGAAGGCGGTGGTGTGCAAGCTATATCTCAACCCGAGTATCCTGATGCCAACAAGATTGCCCGCAAGTCCGGTCATAACTGCTGTGAGAGGCACGATCAACCTACTGCACGCCTTGCCGCCGGAGATGTGCCTGCAAGAAGACCATGACTGGGTTTGTTCGTTTCCAGCGGGTTCCGACTCATTTCCAGGTCCGGGTCCGGTCAGTGAGAAGAACGGAAGTGTCCATAAGGGGAAGTGGGCGTTCATGCCGTTGTCAATAAAGGCAGACCGCACCCGTTCCGGCGTGGAATGGGTGAGCTGGAACAATGAAAACGGAGTCCCTAGCGACCGGCTGTGTGAGGGCTTTCCAGACAAAAGAGACTGAACCTCAGTTGTGGTTCTGCTTTTCTTTTCGAGCCTGCTCTGAGCAATTCCCCAGCGAAGTCCCCTCTGTTCTTCGTGCCTGTTAGTCTCTGAGGAAGCCACATCCAGTGTGAACAGACTTCCACCTCCAGAGTTTGCAGAACAAACTTGCCAACACAGGACTTCCGTCAAGATGGCCGACGACAACGCAGCCGCTCAGAACGACCCAAACGTCAGCCAGCCTGGTTATTACCCTGCCACGGATCATGCAATCCCGTACCAGTCAGAATGGTCTCGACTTCATGACGACGAGGCGACCAAGGCGACGCTCCGGCACCTGGGGTGCAACTACTTGGGCACCCCGGGTTGCCCGCCGACACTCATAGCGCTGAAGCGGCACGCGCAATCCCTGGCTGTCCTCATCGCTCGCCTCAGCCCGAGCGTGAGGACCGGAAAGGTCGACGGAAACCCCATCTTTGATGACAGGCAGGTGGGACGGGACCAATATGGGGCCGCGAATATCCAGCACAGCGTGGAAGGGCGGCTGGAGCTGAACGACGCTTTCGACTGGCTTGCAGACCTGTCCCGGCCGTACAACAATGACGACCCCAACCACCACAAGCCACTCAACATCCTCTCAAACGAGGTCAGCGGCCGGCACGAGGTCGCTGGCACCGAGTTTAAATGTCCGATCGAAAGTTTCCCGGTGCGCGAGCCGCTGGAGCAGAGGGCGCACCCATACCTGCCAGATGTCTCCCAGCTGCCGCATGCCAGCCATCACCTGTTAGCCATGCACGCGAACCAATGTCTGGAGCTCCTGGACCACGAGTTCAGCAATACGGGCGGCATCCTCAGCCTGATCCCCGAGGAGGGCCAGGGGGCCAACTCGGCCGAGCTCAAGGCGGCGCAGAACTCGCTGCTGGGCCAGCTGCTGCTGTACGTGCAGAGCCTGGCGCTGCGCAACCACGAGATGGACATGACCAACGCGAAGCTGACGGACGTGCTGGCGAGCGAGGCGGTGGTGCCGCTGCAGCACCTGTCGGTGCTCGGGCCGGACGGGCGGTCCGGGCGGGAGATCGCGTACCCGCAGGACCGGTGGGTGCTGGTCAACGCGGGCGACGACGTGTGGGCGCACCTGCACGACGCCATGGACCGCGAGGAGGCGGCGCTCGACGTCAGGGAGCACGAGTGGGCGCAGGAGGACGCCGGGCTGGGCGGCGACAGCGTGTGGAGCACGGAGCGCAGCCAAGGCCGGCACGCGCGCGGCCTCGTGGCGGTGGACATCAGGTCGCGGTTCTACCGGCTCCAGGGCCAGGGCCGCAGCACCATCTTTGTGCTGCCGGCCTTCGCGACGCAGCCCAGCACCGAGTGGAGCGAGAGGCTGGACCGGTACAGCAAGCCCACGGTGGTCGGCACGGTGGCGCCCCGGACGGTGCAGCGGGCAACCGATTATCAGAAAAGACAGGACAGGGACCACGCTGCCGAGATGCGCAGACAGACGCGGTTCTCCGAGCTGCAGACCGATAGCGCGAGAGACAAAGGTACCATCGACCATCTGAGAAACGAGGCGGCCAGGAACGCCCAGGTCCAGAAGAACATGAGCACCCAACTTGCCCAGTACACAAATCGGCAACCTGCCGAGGGCCAACAAAACAACGAGGACCTCATCGCGAGCCTGCACAGCACGATCGCGGCCCTTCAACTGGCGGCACAGCAGCAGCACTCACCTCAAGGTGTGCGCTTCGCAGATGCCGTGATGAGTGGAGCGAACGGGCCATAATAATGCTGGCCGCAGGTTTTGTTTGAAACGGGGGTTTGGCTATGTTTGTGTGTTCATCTGTCAGGAATACTTATTAGTGGGGAGTTCAGTACAACCTTATTAGATTATTGTGTCTTTGTCCATCACGAGAAGAGGTCGCTGTTCTGTACTACGTCTGCAGAATGTCAGCATGTGAATTGTCGGATTGGCCAGTCAAGACGCGCGCCGTTGCCGTCGCCGTGCCAACGCCGTGCCCAAGCACAGTGTCAACACGGCGCCGCTACCACTAACAGCTATCCGAGATGCAGGATGCACTCTCCAGCCACCGATTACGCCAACCACAACCACACCATTGGCCGGTGGGCCAGGCCCAGCCCGCCCTCCGCAACCAAGATGCCTCCCCATCATGTGCCACCGAAACCTGTTGACTTGCTGGACCATGACACTGGACTGACTGGTTTTGAAATTGCAAACTTACCAGCCCCTCGGACCGTGACCCCTCCTGCATTGTCCGTCTCTCTTGTTCTCCTCGTGTGTTGACCAGTCGTAAAACCAGCACCATCCCCTCCCAACCCCAGTCCACGCATACCAATACCATACCCTGCCAGCCTGTGTCTTCTTGTTGCTTCTCACTGCTAGCTCCCGTGATAATCATCCCTCATGCCAGCTCATCGCTCTTTTCGAAGATCAATGCTGAGTTGAGCTGAGCCTGTCGAGCCTTTCCTTGTCGTCCTGTTCTGTTCTGTGCTGTTCGTCCTGCCCTGCTTGATATCGGGAGGCTGGGTGGCCCCATATCCAATATTGCGGGTCTGGCCTTGACGGACGAACAATGAATTGAATCGATCAACACGAGATCTGCAGGCTGCGAGTGCCACTTACCCTGCGAACCACAGAGAGCACGCACCACCACAGCATGCCGGGCCCTCAGGCCAGGCCCGTGTCTGCTTACACGGCGTCGTCAGTTGCTACCCGAGTTCAACGACGTGAATGCGGTCCGCCGCGGACGCATACCACCACGCCCAGCACCTTCATGCTCACGGTTGGCTTGCTGCTGCTCATGATGCACGCCGCCCGGGTCGACGCCTCCGAGACATCGCTGCTCCCGTACATTCCTACCAAGATCCTCGTCCCGGGATCCACCGCCGGGGTCGCCTACGGCCGGGAGACTGGCAACGCCAACAGCACAGCTTACATTCTCACTCCCAACGGCGACGGCTCGGTCGACCTGTTGGCACTGGACATATCATCTTCCCTGGCCGCTTCTTCCGTCGCCAACAGTGCTGAGACCTTGACACAAGGGCTGCCTTTCCTCATATCAAGCACCAACACTACGACGTTCACGCCCACACTCACATCGGACGGCTCCATCGTCGCTTATGCGGGCGATTGCAGTTCGGACACTGGATCGTCCGTATGGGTCTACAATACCACCACCTCTCACCAGGCATCATGGGTGGAGCACTCCGTCACCAACAACGGCGGGGCCACTGGGCCATCCTTCCTGGGAGGCGGCTTCTCCTTCTCAGAGACCATATCGCCCAGCCTATCCCAGCCCCTGATCTACGCCTACGGCGGGCAGTGCCCAGACGACACCCTAGACGGCGATGATTGGACATCAGCCGCAACCTACTCTAACTCCATGGTCCGCATGACGGCCGCCACTGACCCCCCGTCCGCGCCGGCCTACACCGCAAGCCAGTTGTCCCTCAAATCCCAGCCCATAGCTGAGGCAGGCTTCAGCTTGACCCCGCTTCCGCCAGCGACGTCCAACATCTCCGGGATCGTGACGCAGAGCATCAACAGCGTCGTCCTGGGCGGCCACACCCAGACCGCCTTTGTGAACATGTCGACGGCTGCGGTGTGGAGCCTGCCCGAGGAGAGCTGGAGCTTCATCGCCATCTCCGGCCCGTCTGGCACCCCCTCGAGCGACACTCCGGAGCTCGCCAAGGACGACGGAGTGGTCACCGAGGTGCAGCCAAGGTCCGGACACACTGCCGTCCTCAATGAGGCCGGGTCGGCTCTCATCATCCTTGGTGGTTGGGTCGGTAACACGAGCCAGGCGGCGCAACCGCAGCTGGCTGTCCTGCAGATGAGCGGCAGCGAGTTCGGGGAGTGGACGTGGTCTGTGCCTGACGAACAGCCCTTGAGCTCTGGGGAGGGTATTTATGGCCATGGTGCTGCATTGTTGCCCGGCAATATCATGATGGTATCCGGTGGTTATGCCATCTCATCCAGCTCCTCAGGTTCAGGGCTGGGCAAAAGGGATGCCATTGGTGTGGCAGGCGGACAGCTTCAAATGTTCTTCAACGTGACAAGCCTCACCTGGAGCGATTCGTACACGAACCCGATATCTGCATCGACCGGCGCAGAGATCGGAACCGCACCGTCAACAACGCCATACAAGCTGGGCCTCGGCTTGGGACTGGGACTCGGTATTCCCGTTCTACTCCTCGTTCTGGCAATATGCTTCTTCTTCTGGAGGCGAAGGCAGCGTCTTCGCCACCAGGCACGAGACGAGCACATCCGCAATTTGACCACCGGAACGGCCTTCATCACCTCCGATGAGATGCTCGAGCGTGAGAACGTATATCCATGGGGCCCCCGAAGTGCAGCCCGATGGTACACGGGTGGACACGACCCGTATCTACGTGATCATGGAAATGCACTTGGTTACGAGAACCTCCGCGCTCCTGACGGGGCAAGGTCAGCTTCCTATGACCCCATGGCTGTTGATTCACCTAGCGCCCACAGAAGAGACATCAGGCGCAGGCCGGCTCCCAGGGTCGCAAGGGGCCTGTACCAGCCCACTGGTATTGCTGGTGGAGATGATCTGATGAGCCCAGGCGCTATTCATCCAATCTTTGAAGATGAGGAAGACGAGATAGCCATGGCTGGTGCGATTGCCCCAGACAGGGACGAGGAGAACGATGATGACCCGTTCACCACGCCGGTCCCTTCGCCAACAAAAGCTGGGCCCAGCTTGGCGAGCCCAAATGTCTTTGTGGCGCCTGGCCAGCAGACGGTGGGCTCCGGCCCAACCAGTCCAACGGAGAGCACACCGCGGCCTCGGCCGCAGCACCCAGAGGTACAAGACTGGGTTAGCGACATCGACGCGTCTGACGCCCTGATCACAGCTCGCATACAGCCTCACAGCACCACGTTCCGCAACTCGGGCAAGATCTCTCCGACGAGGCGGCCGTCGGTGCGCTTGTCTGAAGACGACACTGCCGGCGGTGCTCGAACGGACAGCAATCTGTCCGAGTCCAACCGCAGCACCTTCAGCTTCATAGTGAACCGGTCCGACTCGCTGCGCGTGGGCGGAGCCGGTGCTGGGATGCTGGCTGTCACCAAATCTCGAGGCGAGCAGGAAAGAACCGGCACGTCCCACTCTGATAAGAGTAACAGTAGCAACAGCAATACCACGCAGGACAGCTTCATGACGGCCAAGTCAATCACGGCGCTCCAAACCGAGGGGCCTGGGCTGCTTCTGGGCCGGCCAAGGCCGATATCAGATATTGAGGATCTCGGGCGTTTGTCAGATGACGACCCTTTGGCTCCTGGGAGCCCAAGCAAGAGCAAGCCACCGCGCAGGAGTTGGTTTGGGAGCCTAAAGAGAGTGTTCAGTGCAGGCGCTGGCAGCGGGAGTTCGAACGGAAGCTCGAGTCGGACTGAGAGCCCGACCCACGGGCAGAGCAGCGACTACGACGGGCTGGGGCTCGGCAGCTTGGGGCTGGGTGGCGTCGGGCTGCTACAGAAACGGAGGCAAGGGAGGTTGGCATGGGACGAGGCCGGGGCGTCTGCGAGTGGCGCTGGCCAGGGCGCTGGCGAGGGCTGGGAGGAAGACGACTGGGACATCGAGAGAGCGGTGGAACAGAGGCTGGTGCAGGTCATGTTCAGTGTCCCAAAGGACAGGCTGCGCGTCGTTAATGCCGACAATGCGGACCTCGTGTCCTTGGAGGAATCGGTGGTCTTCGTTGATCCGGAGAAGGCCGATCCTCCAACACAGGAGACTGCTATAACCGGCAAAGACGAGGAAAAGGTCACGGCGCAGGTTGATAGGCCAGACGAAGCAGCAGAGGATGTCTCCAGTGTTGCCAGCCAGACCGAGGAGGCGAGCAGGGCAAGGCGTGAAAGGATACAGCAAGGGAAGCAGCCCGAGAGGCCGTCCTTGCTGCTCAAGGTGCCTATGCCACCAGCGAGCGAGACCTCGGAGGATTCCAGGCGGAGAAGCATCTCTCCCGTTGTCTTGACCGCGGAACAAGTTCGGTACGAGCGGCCTAGGACCCGCGTGCTTGACATGGTGGAGAGTTTTGAGAGCAGAAGTAAGAGCTCGAGTCCTGAGAGGGTGCCTAGTCCCGAGAGGAGGCATTGAGGCACGTATGACGGGTACCCAGTAGGTACTACGACTACGGCGCGGCTGTTCAATTTGCTGTTTCGATGATATTACGAAGCGATGGGATATGAGATGTAAGAGTTGCGACAAAGTTGACGAAGAGCCAGGATTGCCCTCAAGGGCGTGGCAAGGACACGGGCAAGGATGGCTGGTTTCGCAGCAAAAAGGAGCTCAGGAGTCTTGGGAAGAATTTTGGATAGGAACGGTCGTTTGGATCGGAGCATGACATAGGGTCGGCTCCTGACTGAGGGACATGAATATTGATTCGAACTGACAAGAAGACCATGTTGAAACATGAATCCGTAATATGCCAGTGACAGTCGATTTGCTTAGGCAAATTGACAGCCACTCCCGGTGCTAATGCCGCTACCCTTATCACAATTGATCCACTCCAGTGTGACAAAGGTGTCGATGTTTGCAAGCATGGTGGTTGCCTTGTGGTAGCTGGAAAATGCCAGCTAACTTGTAACCTCACCCCGCTTACAGTCAACCCGAACCCCCCTCCCCTGCCCCTGGCATCTCCCTAGAAACATTGACTGCACCTAGGTCCATTTCTACTTGCAACCGACCTCCCTGATTGCGAATCGACAAAGTCATTCATTCATTCATTACCTGAAAGAAGTCTACAAGCAGAAAAACAAAGCTTCTCATCGAGATGGACAACTTCAAGAACCTCAACCTGGGGTCGACCTTCAGGTAAGCCCGCATCTTCAAACCTCGCGCTGCTGTGCTCTGCGATAGGAGCTCTGACAGCTGACGACGACCTCCTTGACAGCGGTTTTGGGAGCACCGTTGGCTCCTTTGGGTCGCAGTTCACCCCCTTCGCCTCCCGCACCTTCCAGTCGACCAAGGAGATGCTGGGTCAGACAGAAGACAAGGTTAGTGGAGTTGACAGCAATACGGACCTTGGTTCACATGCTGACGATCACTCACGCGATAGACCCAGCTCCCACCCGACTACATCGACCTCGAGAAGCGTGTCGATGCCCTCAAGCAGGTCCACCAGAAGATGCTGGCTGTGACGTGAGTGCAGTTACCCACCTGCTCCCAGGCCTGCGGGCGCCATCCTCCATGTTGCGCTGACATTCCTCCCTTATCAGCAACCAGTACTCGAAGGAAGCCTATGACTACCCAGCCAACATCACCGAGACTTTCAACGACCTCGGTCGCACCGTCAGCGAGAAGGTCAACCTCCTCTCTTCGGCCTCGTCGCCCGCCGAGGCCCAGGCCGCCCTGACGGCGCCTCCTTCCGCGAAGCCACAGCCCAAGACGTTTGCCCATGCCATTGCCCGCGCCTCCCTGGCTAGCAGCCAGCTCCTGCATCAGCAACACACTGGAACCGGTGATGACCCACTTGCGGCCGCCCTCGAGAAGTTCGCCCTGGCCGAGGAGCGAGTCGGTGAGGCCAGACTCGCCCAGGATGCGCAGATCCAGAGCCGGTTCCTGGCAGGATGGAACACCACTCTGAACACCAACATCATGTTCGCGACGCGCGCGCGCAAGGGAGTCGAGAAGTCGCGCCTGACGCTGGATGCGGCCAAGGGAAAGGCCAAGGGAAACACGTGGAAGATCCCCGTGCCCGCCGTCGCCGCCGCCCAGAGCCCCAGGGCTGAGTCACACGAGGAGGCCGAGATCAGCCCCGAGGCGCAGGAGGAGATCGAGAAGGCCGAGGATGAGTTCGTCACACAGACCGAGGAGGCTGTTGGTGTGATGAAGAACGTGAGTCGCATCACAGCACGCAACTACGTGTAGGCGGTTCCCATGGCTAATCGTGATTGCAGGTCCTTGACACCCCTGAGCCGCTCCGCAACCTTGCCGAGCTCATCGCCGCTCAGATGGAGTACCACAAGAAGGCCTACGAGATCCTCAGCGAGCTTGCGCCTACCATCGAGGGTCTGCAGGTCGAGCAGGAGGCAAGTCGCGCCTCGGGTTACTCGCTGCCCTGAAGCACATACTAACTCGCGCTGGATGTGTATTAGGCTAGCTACCGAAAGAGCCGTGAGAGCACCTCCTAAAGGTGCCTAACGGGCAAATCTACGTGATTCTTGGCTTGCAGGGGGATGTGTGAGCCGGGGTCGACGGTGGCGTCCAAGGAGAGCCGCTTCGCGTCGAAGAGTTTGTGTATGCGTATGGAGAGTATCTGGAGATTCAGCATTAGGGCAGGGCACCTGACTACGATCGATGATTATCCCGTTGTGGAGGCTTTTCTTAGGAGACTTGTCCGGTAGATGATCAGGGTTGTCCCTGAGCAAGCCTCAGTGTTTCCCCATCCAGAGGGTTGCCTCGGGACCGTCGCATTCTTCAAATGGTTCTCCCCGTGTTGTTCGCGACCTGGTTGGTAGCATTTCTTTTGGGATACGACTTTGTTCTACTTCTGCCAGGGAGCAAGGAAAGCTTGCCTGGGCATGTTTGGACCTGCTCCCATCAATTCATCAAACATGTGAGACTCTGGCCAGGTGGCCCGTGCACCCGATTTTAGCTGGAGCTCGAGTGATACCTGGACTAGCTGCATCTGTTGCTGCTTCGCTTGAACTGCAACATAAATCGCGTCTTCGTAACCAGTACAACTTTTCTCGATGTGGTAGCGACAGAACCTTTCCTGATTTCACCATCGCACGGCCAACATGGTCAGTCGCCCCTATTCAGTCTGCCCAAACGCGCGCTTGCTAACATCCGAGTCCTTCGCAGCTACCCCTCGGGCTCCTTAACGCCGCCCAAGGGCACCCCATGCTCGTCGAGCTGAAGAACGGCGAGACCCTCAACGGCCACCTTGTCAACTGCGACACGTGGATGAACCTGACGCTGAAGGAGGTGGTCCAGACGAGCCCTGTACGTCGTCGCTGTGGCGTAACACACCATCGCAATCTACACTGCTTGGATGGAAGGGCTGACCGAGTCGCGCGTGACTCTAGGAAGGCGACAGATTCACACGGCTACCGGAGGCATACGTCAAGGGAAACAATGTAAGCCTGATCAGTTTGCGCTCCTGAGTGGTGTGGCAAAGGAAGCTAACAGGGGCCACGTCCGCTCAGATCAAATACCTGCGCGTACCCGACGAGATCATCGACATCGTGAAGGAGCAACAAGCGAACCACCAGGGTGGCTTCCGGGGCGGAAGAGGCGGCCAGAACAGAGGCGACCACGGCGGGAGGGGCGGAGACCGAGGCGGCCGTGGAAGAGGCCAGGGTCGTGGGCGAGGAAGGGGGAGGGGATAGAGGCAGCACCATGGTGTGAGACGTTCACATTTGACAGACACACAATGATACCCACTTCCGCCGGAGACAGTCCTCGCGGGCTTGAGCGACCAGGGCCGGTCAGTCTATTGCAAGCAACTTTGGGACCTGTGCGAGTGTGAAGTAGAGACGGCGCCTGGGCAGAGGGCCGTTCAGCTCAGGAGGGAGCCTCCGTCACGACCAGGGCTTCGGCGGATGCACTTGGGGAACGGGTTGGGCTGTGGACTGGCAGTCTACACAGTCCACAAGCACTTTACAGACAACCATAGACTCGATTAATTACCTGTCTTGGGTGTCTGGGTGGTGATCGCCTACTGGATATCAAACTTGGCACGTGATAGCGTGAAGCTCTTATCAGCGATAGCTACCCCAAGTTTGGCAGCTTTGCATCTCGCATCGCATCTCCCCGTAGAGAATTTTGGCACTTCTCCCACTGCGTCGCGGCAAGTCAATGTCTGGCACCCGGATCACCGTTGACGGGCTGTGGCGATGCCTCTGCCCCTCAATTGATGCTACGGTGACGAGGCGCATCACGAGCGCACGCAGCCGTCCACAGGCGAGAGCACCTGCCTCTGCCGCCCTCCAAAATGTCTCCTGGCCGCGCTGCCTCCACACCACGGGTCGCCGTCGTGAGAAAGGCGCGAAGCCGGAACAAGACCCTTTCGCCTCTCTTGCCGGTGCAGTCCACGAAAAGAAGTTCTCCAAGCGCCAAGTCGCTCCCGACTGGCTTGAGCAGGAGGAACCGAAGGAACAGTCCCTGGAAAGAAGTACAACTTCTAGTCCGACAGACGAGAGCAAGTCGCACATAGACAACCCATCTCGAGCTCCAGTTGAGCCAATACTCGAAGACAAGCCTCCCGAACGCTTCGATACCCCGGTGGTATCCAGTGATCCTTTGGAAAGCCAAGATGGTCCGAACGACATGGTCAAGCGACTCGTCTGGGGCAAGCGGCTCCACGAGGACCTACCGCGCGCGACAACCGAAGAGATATATGAGGCGCTGCGAAAGCTGAGGGCCAAGGGAAGACCGACAGACAAGAGGACTACATCGGCCCTGGTAAAACATCTGCTCGCAACCGGGACGGCGCCGGACACCTTCCTTTACGAAACTCTGTTCATGGCGCAGGCGGCCACAGATGGGTCTGCGGACGCCGTGAAGGAGCTGCTCCGGGAAATGAGGCACAAGAAGTTGCCCTGGTCGTCCACGGCGTACCATGCCGCCCTGCAGGTATGAATTTCCTAGCCTGAGGCGCTTGGTTCGCCCTGCTAATCCGTGTCTCTAATCCTAGGCTTTGGCGATACACCCTGACTACCTTCTCCGCAGCAATATCATCAAGGAGATGAAAGAAAGATGGTTAGAGATAAGTCCCGAGGGTCACCAGCATATTGCCATTGGGCTCCTCCGGGACGAGCAGTACGAGCTAGCGCTAGAGAAGCTGCACGAGATGTATGAAAAGGGCATACAAATCGAGGGCTGGGTATCTGACATCTTCATCTATGTTTTCGGAAAGATGGAATTCGTCGACGATGCCTTGCGGATAGTGCGCCACAGGCTTGACAGCGGCCACGAGGTTCCGGTCAACGTCTGGTACTTCCTGCTTGACGTGTGCAGCAAAGGTCAAAACATCGCAGGAACGAGGTATATCTGGAATCGTGCTGTCCAGCAGGGGATCGTTAATCCTTCGGATGGTGTTGCGCTGAACGTCCTAAACATGGCCGCGGTCTACGGAGACACGGAGCTTTGCACGCCGGTTATCGAGTATCTGGCGTCAAGGGGGACCAGACTGAATCGGTACCACTATGAGGCATTAATCGACGCGCATGCCGCCCAAGGGAACGTTGAAAAGGCGCTCGAGGTCTACTGCATCATGCACGTTGCCGGCGTGGAGGTCACCAATTCCAGCACCGGCTCTCTCGCCTTCGCCTTGACCCGTGATCCGTCCCTCATCGACCAGGTTATCCAGGCCATGTCCGGGCTGCGGGAGATACACAGGGTGCCCATCACCGTCTTCAACTGCGTGCTGAACGAGATCGTCAAGGCCGACGTGGAGCAGCCCGATGACGCGTTCGCCAAGGCCCTGGGTCTGTACCGGCGGATCTGTGAGTTTGTCCCCGACGGGCCGAACTTGGAGACCTTCAGAAACCTGCTGTGGAAGTGCACCAGACCGGAGCTCGCGCAATTCTTTCTAGGGGAGATGATCCACTTCGGTATCAAGCCGAACCTGGTCATCACGAAGCACATGTACAGGATCAACGTCGAGTTCCACGGGCCGAGCCACAGGGCCAAGGACTACTTCTTCAAAGTTGCGCCGCACTTAAAGACCGGCAGGGACCTCTCGAAGGGGCAGCGAAAGGCCGAAGTCATGGATCTATCCGTCAAGCTCATCAAGAGACTGATTGTTGAACGGGACCCGGAGGCATGGCGTATACTGGACATCTGCACGAAGAATGGCCTGGAGGACGGGACGATCAATGCATTGCGTGCGGAGGTCGAGGCTGGGACGATCACGGGAGCCGATTCCTCCTCTCGGAATGTTGTGGTCGATCAAGACACAGGCTTGGGCCTAAGGGACAGCGCGCAGCTGTCCGTGTGATTTGAAAAGGTCGGCATGGGACCACGGACGTTCGTGACAGTTACAGAGCGATTAGGCCTCTTCTGTGATGGGACTGGAGAGCACGGTTCTTCAAGAAAGTGAAGAATCGGTATTGGCTTCGACGGGACCAAGACACCGGTGCGGCAGAAAAGCCCTTGGGGATTCCCAAGGATCTCGTACGGCGATCTTGCCGCAAGGACGGAGGCACGCGTTCTGCCCAGTCGGCGCTGTGGTATGTGCCAGTCGCCATGGCCAAGTCGCCGTTCGAGTCCACTCCGGCAAGCAGTTACCACCTGTGAACGTTGCAGGACGCCTCAGTAAGACGTATCCACGGCCAATGGGACATCCTTCCGCAGTAGTGATACTTTCTTGCTGTTCTTATATATGAACACAGGATATCTTAAATGGACCTAGAGCAGATTTGCGACCTTTCTCCTAGTCTCGACCGGAACAGCTTGGACCATAATATAAACATTTTCCAACTTTGAATGAAGCAGGTCATTTCGGTCTCAGTTCCCGGCACAGCCAAGAGTTGCGGATCTTGTCCAGATTGCCGATTCTCCTAACCCCTTACAATGACAAGGCAAACGGCTCGGCCTATTGTCCAGGCAGGTAGTCCTGGTATTCAGAGGCGACGGTAACATCGGGACGCAAGCCGTCTAGATTGCGGGGAGTTCACGGCGGCTTCCCAACCGGATGTATTCATCCCCGCACTATGTTGAGAAGACATTGGCGGAAGAAATCAATACGACCTTCTTAGTCTCGCATGATATTATCAAGAGATCCGAATGCAAGGAGATTCGATGGTCGGCACATCATAGTGACCCGGTGCCACGCCACAGTTCAAGGGCCATTGGTCCCCTTACTGCATGGTACAAATAGCATGCACATACCGCCATAATGTTCACCTCTATCGTTCGAGATGCAAGGCCAATATAACCAGACCCGTCTTTGTCAACCAAATAACCCGATGTACATGAGATTATACAGCCTCATCGGGCTGTCTGTTCTCGCTCTGGCGGGTCAAGGCCAGTCTCAAGAGGCGCCTTCGGCGAACACAACCTTCCACAACCCAATCCTCCCGGGGTGGAATTCGGATCCCAGCTGCACCTTTGTGAAACAATGGGATAACACGTTCTTTTGCACCGTCTCTTCGTTCCTGGCGTTCCCAGGTGTCCCAGTCTATGCCAGCAAAGATCTGATCAACTGGAAGCTCGCAAGCAACGCCTTGACGCGACCCGAGCAATTGCCGGAGCTGTCTAGAAACTCGCAACAGAACGAGGGGATATGGGCATCGACATTCCGGTACCACGAAGGAACTTTCTACCTTATCACGTCCTACGTGTCCTGGTACGAAGGATGGGGACCCAAGATCTTGCTGTTTACTACGACAGACCCCTACGATGATGCCTCGTGGACTGGCCCCCTGCATGTTGACAATCCCGCCAATGATATTGACCCAGATATTTTCTGGGACGATGGAAAGGTTTATATGTCAGTTGCGGCGGGCATATACGTCAGCGAGATTGATCTTTCCACCGGCGCGGCGACCGAGCCCTCCAGGGTCTGGAACGGAACTGGTGATCGCAACCCGGAAGGACCACACTTCTACCACAAAGACGATTACTACTATCTTTTGATCGGCGAGGGCGGAACGGAGACCAACCACTCTGTCACGATTGCTCGATCTGAGGAGTTCGAGGGCCCCTTTGTGGGAGCACCACAGAACCCAATCCTCACTGCCAAAAACACCGACAGATACTTTCAGACTGTTGGACACGCCGATCTGTTCCAGGATGCATCTGGTAACTGGTGGGGTGTTGCGCTGGCCACCAGATCTGGGCCCGAGTGGGAAATCTACCCCATGGGCCGCGAGATGGTTCTCTTCGCGGTCAATTGGGAAGAAGATGAGTGGCCGATCTTAGACCCAGTGCTCGGCACAATGACGGGGCCTCTGCCGCCAACCAACAAACGAATCCCTGGGGACGGCCACTGGGTGAATGAACCAGACGTCGTCGACTTTGCGCCGGGCTCGGACATCCCCAGGCATTTCTTCTTCTGGCGTCCCCCCAAGACCTCCCTCTTCGCAGTTTCGCCAGAAGGTCACCCCGGGACTCTCCAAATATCCCCTTCACCCGTGAACCTGTCGGCCACGCCTGACTTTAAGCCAGCTGAGGATGGCCTCGGTTTCATCGCCCGCAAGCAGAGCGCAACGCTGTTCAACTACACCATCGACGTCTCGTTTAACCCCGAGGTCGAGGACGAGGAAGCGGGCATCTCGGTCTTCCTGACACAGTTCCAGCATATCGACTTGGGGATAGTCAACCTCCCAGCTAACAACGGGACGAACACGACCCAAGCGTTCAGGTTCCGGGTCGAGGCGTCTGGGAAGCCCAACATCACCGTGCCTGAGACGGTGGTCATTCCCATCCCAAATGCGTGGCGATCGGACAAGATCCGTCTGTCAGTTTCCGCCGTCAGCGACTCGCTGTACGTCTTCGGCGTGGCCCCAGCCTCGAGGCCGGGCGAGTACCGGGAAATTGGGTCTGCGAGTGCATTGATCGTCTCCGGCGGCACCGGGCCATTTACAGGTGAGCTTTCCTTTGACATCTGTAGCCGCCTCAAATGGAAATGTGCTGATATTGCCATGCAGGCACCATTGTTGGTGCGTATGCTACAAACAACGGCGGCAAGGGGAAGACGCCTGCGTACTTCAGCAGGTGGAGATATACTCCTGTCGCGCAAAAGATAGACGGCGATACTTTTGTTCCGGCTTAATCGCATACAAGGGTAGCCACTAGATCATGATACAGGCTTAATTGAATTAGTTCCTGTAATCTTTAGCTGAACTTCCCGTTCTCTGGAGATTTACAGCAATAACCGTAGCTGCCAGAAAGGGTCTAACTGGCAGAAGGGCGGAATGCTGGAGCTACTGCCTTGACTGTGTTTCTAAGGGCAAGTAAGCTCTTGAGCCAGGCCAAGAACAACGTCCTCACACGTGGTCTCCCCATGCGACCATTGCACAACCAGCGATTCAGTTCAGTCCTTGCGAGGTGGACCTTCGAATGCCTCCATCACGAACCCATCGTCGCCCGGAGCCAAGTCCGTATCCCGAGAGACACTGCCATAGCTGCCTTGGACCGTTCCTCCTGTAGGATCGACGCAGCCGCTGTATCACAGGTTAGTATGTATTTGAGCCTGAGGTCCTTTCAGGGACGAGACAGGGATAGGGCAAATGGAAGACGAACTAGTTGTAGGCAGGGTGCTCTACGGGTGCGTCTACAATGACACACTCACACCAATCCCTACACCTGTATAATAATTTGTTAGCTACCATTCGTTATAGCACGGATATAAAGATCTCGAACTTGCCACTGTCGCATCTCCCATTGTATCGACGATACCCTTGGGAACCTCCAGTCTCGGTTGTAATCGATGGTCCCTACATCAGAGATGGTCAGAGATTTCAATGAACGTAAATGACGTCCCAGAGCTCCTTACCATCGGATAGACACTTCCAATAGCGCCGGCAGAAAGAGTCCTTCAAGAATTTGGTACCCTTTCTTCCCTGTGTCCCCTTGTAATTAGGAGCTTTCTCCGTCTTCGGGTCCAAGGCGCACTTGAGCTTGTATGTCAAGAGGAGTTCGCTCGGGTAGCCTTGACGAGCCGCCAGATCATTGCCCACAGCGCGGTCGAGGTCTTGTCCGACGCTTCCAGTAGCCGTCTGGCCCGGCACAGAAGCGGCAGAAGGAGCGAGGAGGCCCAGGAGGACCAAGAGGATGAAATGAATAAGATGCATCTTGGTTGCGGTGAGGACTGATTCTACCTTGTTCAGTACACAGAAAGACAAATGGTTGACCAAAGTACTCATCCTGGAGCTGGGACATCTTGTGCAGTCTCACCTTGGTTGAGTAGTGACGTTCGCTGATGCGCTTGCTGATGCGTTTGCTTTTATGCGGCGGCAGTCGCAGCAGACGGATGGAAAGAATGCAGGTATTCGGGAGGTTGATGGAAAGAGCGAGTCTGGTGCTGCCGTTTTTTGGCTTTAAAAGGTTACCAGAATCGCTGTTTCCATTCACCTCTGGGCCGGTGACTGTAGATCCCACTCACCGTGCTAATTCCCACGTTTCTGTGCTAATTAGTATGAAAGATAGCAGTGAATGAGGCGGATCACCATGCAGGCTCACATATAAAAGAGGAAGGCCCTCCTGGCCAGCCCTCTGCAGTCAAACCCTAGCCATCATGCCCATCACCAACATAAACATGGTGCCTTCCTCAGAACCAGTGTCAGAAACTTTAACAGCCTTGCCTCAGGCAGTGCCGTCTACTGTGTTGAGCTCCCGCTCGACCCGAGAAACACAGCCAGCACGGCCGTATAAGCTGCAGTTGCAGCTAAACCATCCTTTCCAGTATTATCCGAAGCCTTGATTGCCAAATTCAAAGCAAAAATAATCGTAGCGACCAACACGGTGATAAGATTGGCATTTTGAGATGGGTAAAGAAGCATGATGATAACTGGGCCGTATAGACCCATGACGATCCGTTCAATGAGAGCTTGCCTTTTTGCTCTCTGTAACCTCATTTGCTGGTCAAGCTCGCGGAAGCCCAACTTGCCGCAGTCTCTTTCGATGGCCTCGAATGCCGTTGACGGACCAGGTGCGTTACCAGAACACAAAGTCGTTGAGGTGAATAGAGGTAAACGTCCGTGGATTGTGATTCTGCTCAACTCTTTTTAGTCGCTAAGCCGCGGGAGAATAAGTACATGATATATTTATAGCGCCTTCATGTGCTAGGTTTCCGTCTGAATAACAGTCAAATGACATCTGTATGGAACGCAGCCCTGGGCTGTTTGTCTGCAGCGTTTGCCCGTCACACGAAACGTGCATGTTCACCTAATTACCCGCCGTCGCCCATCAACTTCTCACTGGCACTCCGGGTGTCGGCGAAGCTGTTCCTCGTCGGGAACAAAATTGTATAGCAAAAATGTGGGCGTTGTGGATGCTCTAGTAAGGCTGTTAGTCCTATCATTTCCGCACCGAACGCGGGGACAACCCCTTGGCAGTGAAATGAACCATGCCCTTGTGATTTTCTGGTCTGTCCACTGTATCAGCTCGTTGACTAGTTCGAACAAGATGGCCTCAACAAAAGACATTGTCTCCGGCCGAATGAATCAGACTTACCGAGTGCGAGGTCACTGACGCGAGGCAGCAATAACACCAGACATATCCGAAATCTGCATTTAATCTATCGGATCTATCGAGCTAGCACACGTTTCTACAGGCATCCACAGGCCGACCGCAAAGCCCGATTTCCAATCTCCATTATGACGCATCGGGCAACCCAGCCAATGAGGCTCCGATCCAGACTGACGGGAGCTACTGGTTGCTGATAAATGCGCCTAAACGCCGCTTGCATCCGGGAGGCTTCACGCCAAGAAGCAACGCTGAGCAGCTAGTACGCGAGGTTTACTAATCCCGCCGGTACCTCGAGGTCGATTTGTCCTGAAACAGATAGGCTGGTGTGCTAGTCCCCGCAA
This sequence comes from Diaporthe vaccinii, assembly GCA_039880775.1. Classification (NCBI taxonomy): domain Eukaryota; kingdom Fungi; phylum Ascomycota; class Sordariomycetes; order Diaporthales; family Diaporthaceae; genus Diaporthe; species Diaporthe vaccinii. The sequence goes on from JBCEDN010000003.1 coordinate 1,245,246, forward strand.
TAAATCCCATACAATCCAGGGTCCAGATAATCAAATCCCATTCGAAGGAACATGTCGAGGTTTTCTTGGGGGCAGCTTAAATGCCGGGGTCATCCCCGACAAACTGCGACCACCGTCATGGAAGACTACACCTATGTCAGTGACTATACTGGACATTAGGGCGTTTGCTCCAGCTAGTTTACCTCCGCTTGGTAATCTTACTGCGAAGTTGGTCCGTCGACATTGCAAAGGAGTCGCGAATAAGTTTAATTCCGTCAGCAATATCAAGGCTCATTATAGATCACAGCTTTGTAACATCTATACCATGTTTGGCGCCGTTGTTCCCATCCAACCTGACGGAGGACAGTGTATAAGTATGATAGCTTCTTCGTCTCATTTCGAAATGGTATCTCACCAACTCCAACAACAATCACAGGCGACTCTGTTCCTCAGCCTAAGAAGTTGATACTTCTTCGTTCGTTGCACAGTTTAAAACCGGAGCACCATCAGCGAAGCCCTTGTATATTCCTTTACTAAGTCATTTGATACCCCGGCCGTAGATACACACAACATGTCGACAGTACGAGACTCCGCCTTTGGTGGGATCGTCCGCCTCATCACTCGCAACAAGTATCTCCAGTACCCAGAGGAGAAACCAGACTTTCAGTTGCCAGAACCATGGGTACAGCTAGTGAACAACGAGGAGCCAAGCCAACCAGCTACCTTCGACAGCGTGCCAACCTCATCTTCAGAATCGTCAATGTCTGACGACGAGGAAAAACAAGCAGAACAAAGGGAAGGAGATGCCCAGCCCTACGAAAAGCCTGGCGAGAGGTCAAATCTGGGCCTCCAGCGGACCAAGAGCCGAGAGGAGACCACACCTTACACCGCGGACCGTCTCGAGGTGGACGAGAGGCACGAGCTCGAGAAGACCAGGTCCATACCCATCGTGCCCCGCAAGACGAAGGACGGTGCTATCCTCGTCGACTGGTACTACTCGGATGATGCCGAGAACCCCCAGAACTGGTCCAACGCGCGCCGTGCCGCGGTGACGGCCATTATATGTCTTTATACTTTCGTTGTGTACATGTCGTCAGCCATCTACACCACGTCCGAAGAAGGGATCAAGGAGGAGTTTGGCGTGGGCCAGACCGAGGCCGCACTGGGGCTCTCGCTGTTCGTGCTCGGCTACGGCACCGGGCCCCTGATCTTCAGCCCGCTCTCCGAGCTCCCGGCCATCGGCCGCAACCCCATCTATATTATCACGATGTTCTTGTACACAATCATCTCCATCCCGACCGCCCTGGTGCAGAACTACCCGGGCCTCATGGCCCTCCGCTTCCTGCAGGGCTTCTTCGGATCCCCATGTTTGGCCTCGGGTGGCGCCTCCGTTGGAGACATGTACTCGCTTCTGTCGCTGCCGTACGCCATGATCGCGTGGGTCAGCGCGGCGTACTGCGGCCCGGCTCTGGGCCCGCTGCTATCCGGGTACTCGGTCCCCGTCATGGGCTGGCGGTGGTCGCTGCTCGAGGTGATCTGGGCCGCCTCGCCGATGTTCCTGGCCATGTTCTTGTTCCTCCCGGAGACGAGCCAGGCCAACATCCTGCTGCGGCGCGCGCGCCGCCTGCGGAAGCTGACGGGGGACGACCGCTTCATGAGCCAGAGCGAGATCGACCAGCGCAACATGAAGACGTCGGCGGTTCTGGTGGACGCCCTCATCAAGCCGCTCGAGATCACGCTCAAGGACCCTGCCGTCCTGTTCGTGCAGATTTACACGGCCATCATCTACGGCATCTACTACAGCTTCTTCGAGGTGTTCCCGCTCGTCTATCCCGTGTACTACGACATGACAGCAGGGCAGATCGGCCTGGTGTTCCTGTGCATCCTCGTCGCCTGTCTGGTTGGCATTGCTATCTATATTAGCTACATCTACTTTTACATGAACCCCCGGATCAAGGCCAAGGGGTGGCCCGTCCAGGAGAGCCGCCTCGTGCCCGCGCTCGCCGCCGCCTTCGGCCCGACCATCGGGCTGTTCATCTTCGCCTGGACCGCCGCGCCGCAGTTCCCCTGGATCGCGCCCACCATCGGCATAACCATCTACGGCGCGACCGTCTTCGTCGTCATGCAGTGCATCTTCGTCTACGTCCCCATCAGCTACCCGCAGTACGCCGCGAGCCTCTTCGCGGGCAACGACTTCTTCCGCAGCGCCCTGGCCTGCGGCAGCATCCTGTTCGCGGGGCCGCTCTACGGGAACCTAGGTGTTGCGCGCGGCACCAGCCTGCTGGGTGGCTTGAGCACGATTGGAATCCTTGGCATCTTTTTGCTCTATTTCTACGGCGCCAGGCTGAGGGCTATGAGCAAGTTTGCTGTGTCATCCTCGGAGTAAGTGTCTTGGGCGGGAAAAACATGGATTTCTAAGAGTTCTGTCAAAGAGGATGCGGTTCTTTTTTCCGAGCACATGGTAGCCGATGCGAGAGGTGATTTTGGATCGAATAGAGTACAGCGCTAGATTCAAGCCGGTGGCTTGTGAATAATTCATAATCATGTTTGACTATCCAATGGAACCTTCTAATAAGTGCGCCTCTTAAAACTGCTGTTTTCCACATGCTGAGAATACTCCACGCAGACGTGGCAGAGTTTCTCGAGCCTCGACTCTGGACTAGAAAGCACTCATGCCATTCGGTCACTCTTGATGTGAGGCAGAACAGAGGGGAGAAACAAAAGAAACCATTTCTGTACGTCATACGTATTATCTTCTATAGTTCACCCCTCTAGAAATAATTGACGTTTCGCCTTGTGGCTCAAACAGTCTTGTCTGTCTGAGAACCCAGGCCAGTTTCCCCTTTGCTGTCATCTATGTTCCCGAACAATCCAAAAGGACGACCGCAACCCAAGTCTGATGCCCAAATCCAACCAAGAACGCCTGAACTCTCTATGCTGTCTAAGTCGTCTAACAGGCATCCCACATCGCCGACTCAACCAGACCATACGCCGGCAACCATCCTCTCCACCCCCCCCCCCCCACCAAAAATAAATAAATAACCAAAACTTCAGTCCTCAAGGCCGTCTTTGCTTTTGGCGTCCCTTTGTTTCTGAACGGACTGGTGCCGGATAACAAATAGAGTGAGGACGAATCCAACGATGCAAGACGCCAACGTGACCAGGTAGGCGGCACGGTAGCACTGCAGCCCCTCCACGCAAGAGCGCTCGCCATTGGGGCCGACCACGCTATGGTGATCGAATACGACTCCGTAGAACAGGTTAAAGACGTTACCGGAAACGACCGGGCTCATGGTCATGAGGCCCCAATTTTGAGAAAGCCCGTGGATGCCAAAGCTCTCCGCGACGATGGAGGGGAACACGCCAAACAAGAAACCGTAGCCAAGGCCGGAAAGACCGGAAACGAAGCCCAGCAGGTTCGGGTTGACCATGTCCAAGGCGCAGACCTGGGCAACAGTGAAGATGAAGCCCGCGACGACAAGACACCAGACGCGGCTTGCATGGAGCACTTTGACGAGGAAGTCGGAGCCGACACCTGGTGAAGCTAGTCAGATCACTGGGGGAGAGAAACACAAGTTGATGGGTCGGGTGGACTCACCGCTCAGCAGGCGACCCGAGAAGCTGCAGACAGAGAGGATAGAGACGTGAAGCTGCTGTCGTTTGAGCAGACTGTCGTTGCTCACAGAATCGTCGTAGTGCGACCATAGTGCTTGCACGCTGTGCCCAATGTTGCTGTTTCTCATGTTAGTTCCGCGCGCACGGGACCTGGCTCCGATGCGGAATACACTTACTTGATGGTCATCAAGCCGATGCCTGCCAGAATGCCCATGATGGCAAAGAACTGCCAGAACTCGAGACTGCGCAGGATCTGCCAGCCACGAATATCTACCAAATGAGACCGATCCATATCAACATTCTGCACATAAACTTCGCCTGCCACCGAGGAGCCCTTGGAGGAGACAAGTGATGAGGTTTCGTCTGAATCGTCCGTCTCGGCGACGATTTTAGATGAAGCTGCCGTCGTGAGTGTGGACGATCCGCCTTCGCCTTCTCCGTCTCCGGTCCGACCACTGGTCAAATCGTAGGGGTTCTTGGGCGCTGCGGGCGCCGTGCCGGATTCTTGATCCGCTTGGTTCATGTGTAAGGTGGACGAAGTACTAGAGGGGAAAGAGCGGGAGGACCTACCAGGTTCGACAAAGGGAGCGTCTGACCGAACCTTGCCCTCGTCCTCGTCAGCAGCCACGGACTGGTAGCTGCCATGGTGCGGGATGACACGGAGGAACCAGAAACCGAGGAAGGTCATGCCAGCGGTGCCATAGGCCAGAAGCAACAAGAAGTCGCCTGTGTCTCCCGGAAAGAGGAAGCCGCCGATCAGCGAGAAGAAAAATGCACTCAGCCCAAATGCAGCCAGGGGGAAGGCCGTCGCGGTCCCCCTGTGGTGCGGCCAGTTCAAGGCAGACGTCTTGACAGCGGCGGCGAAGGCTGTGCACCCTCCCAGGCCGGACAGGAACGAGTAGAGGCACATGAGGGCGACGGAGCCGGAGCCTTTATCGTACGCCAGGTGTAGCGGGAAGTACCCCAACGCCAGCATTATGGACCCGAGAAGGGCGGCCGGACGGGGTCCCTTCGCATCGACGAGGATTCCGACAGGCATTCCGAAGGCGTACATGCCGAGGTTTCCGGCAAGACCGATAAGGTTGCTCTGGGTCGTCGAATACTTGAGGCGGTCGGCGAATTGAGGGGCCCATGCCGAGTAGACATACTGTACGCAGAAGCGGGAGAGCAGTCAGCGATCGGTTGCCCCTGGCACTGAGCCGACATGTCGCGATTGTATGGGACTTGGATGCACTCACGTTGCTTCCGCAGGCCAAGGACACAAAGGTGGCGGCCACGCTCGAGAGGATGCGAGCGCGGTGCAGCTGCTGACGGTCCTTCATGTTGGCCATGGTGCTGATTGTGTCAGGAGGGGCGGTTTCCAACCATCAATGCGGTGATGATGTGATGTCCCGATTTCGTGTTCCGGGGCGACAGAGAAAGGGAGGGACGGAAGGGGAGAGGGAGTGTGTGACGGACACAAGGCACAGACAGATAGAGAGGGAGGGAGAGAAGCCAGATAGGCAAACAGAGAACGAGTGTTCTGGAATGGAATTGAAGGACTCGATACGGATTTATCACGGATGTATGTCGTGAGCAGAAAGTGGCAGGCCAGGTAGACTACGTGTTGCTGTCTATCAAAGTGGCCCCGGTTTCCAAGGGCACGGCGCTGCATTTCGATAGGCGATGACTGATAACAATGCAGCTTCCAGGATTGCGAGCTGACAGCCCAGCCTTTGATAGCTCCCATCCCGGAGAGGAACGGTCAATAGGCGACAGCCTGGTGGGGCTAGCTGCCGTGTTACTCGAGAGTTAGGCTTGCCGGGTAGCCGTGGGCCGGTCCCACCCAAGGCCCCTTGGCCCCTCCTGCTGTTGTATTTAAGGAAGATGAGGATATTCTGACACTCTGATCTTTGATGCTCAAATCAGGCTGCAAATGGCTCATTCTTTTCTATGCCATCAATTGATGCCCACCCCTGACCAGAGAAGCAGCAGTCTTTTCCTTCTGTTGGTGACAAAAATGACTGACCAAACTCCAAAGAGAATGAATTGATCGGTTGAAATACCTAGTCTACCAAGTACCTAGGGAGGTGAAGTATTATTATTGTGCCTGAGTGCCTAGTGTAGGCTAGGTAGGTATGCAGGTCGTCAAGCACATCTCAGGAACCCGCTTTCTCTTTGGGTGATGCGGCGACAAGGGTCCTGGGGAATGGGGGTGGGGCCGCTGAAGAATGGAACAATGGCAACGGGCAGGCTGGTGCAGGATCGCATGTGCGTACGTAACATGGAGGACGTGGCGTGCAAGCAGCTACGTACCGGGTGAGACAAGAAGCCCGGCCTGGCTGGTCTGGCTGGTCCCGGCCCACGTGATTTTTGCTGGGCATCCTGGGCAGTGACTAAACAGCCTTGGCCATGGAAGCTTCCTTGCTTGGTCCGCCTGCCTGCCACCCTGCCTGCCATGTCGGCTATTGACATTCGACCCCAACCTCACCCAACTCCAGCCCTCCAAGCTTCATCCAACCGCCAGCGACGACATCGACAGCCCGCGGCCTTGAGCAACGTGGAACGCAACTCTAGTTCCTGCAGAGACAACCTGGAATCCCTCCCAGATTCAACTCGTCAGATATCAATAGTGGTGGTGTTATAGCCCGGGCCCAGACTCCCAGGATGGGTGCCTTACTCTCTCTTCCGCTGCTGGCCCTGCCCAGCGCAGGCACTGTAGGTTTCTTGCCCCATCGACTCTGCCAACGCTCGGTGCTTGAGAAATGACAGCTAACCATGCTATTTTGTGCGTTCCAGCTGGTGTCCTTCGCTGCCAGTTGCTGCGGTGCGGCAACTTGTTCCATGGTGTGCAGTGCGTGCGGCAAGTGCGGCAACAGGTCAGTTTCCGTCCACCCTTCTTCACTTGAGCCGCTCCCTCTACACTTGCACGACAGCTCGGCTAACATGATACCACAAGTGTCGCTACTCGTATTGCTTATGCCCTGATCCTCCTCGTCAACTCGATCCTGTCGTGGATAATGCTCACGCCGTGGGCCATCAAAAACCTCCAAAAACTTACCCTCGATTACGTCCAGATCACATGTCCCTCCGGCCAGTGTTACGGCTGGCTTGCGGTGCACAGGATCAACTTTGCCCTGGGCCTGTTCCACCTTATCTTCGCCGGTCTGATGGTCGGTGTCACCTCGTCTAAAAATCCCCGAGCCGCCCTGCAGAATGGTTACTGGGGTCCTAAGGTCATCGCCTGGCTGGCCTTCATCGTCCTCTCCTTCCTGATCCCGGACCCCTTCTTCATGTTTTGGGGCAACTACATCTCCTTCTTTGCCGCCATGCTGTTCCTCATCCTCGGCTTGATCCTGCTGGTAGACCTGGCACACACCTGGGCCGAATACTGCCTCGAGCAGATCGAGAACACCGACTCGGGCGCCTGGAGATTTGTGCTCATCGGGTCCACGCTGGGCATGTATATTGGCTCCCTGGCCATGACCATCGTTCAGTACATATTCTTTGCCAGCAGCGGCTGCTCGATGAACCAGGCCGTTATCACCATCAACCTACTGCTATGGATCGCTATCTCGGCAATCTCTGTGCATCCGGCTGTCCAGGAGGTCAATCCCAAGGCTGGCCTGGCGCAGTCAGCCATGGTCGCCATCTACTGCTCCTATCTGACCATGTCCGCAGTCTCTATGGAGCCCGATGACGATGGATCCAAGCATTGCAACCCTTTTGCCTTCTCCCAGGGCACGCGAACCACAACTGTAGTTCTGGGCGCCATTGTTACAATGCTCACCGTGGCTTACACGACAACAAGGGCAGCTACTCAGAGCCTCGGCTTGGGTAACAACAGGGGAGCAATCCGCCTACCGGACGAAGACGAGCATGACCTGGTGACCACTCAGCCCAGTGGACGCCGAGAGATGCGTGCCGAGGCGCTGCGAAGAGCGGTGGAGGAGGGAAGTCTACCAGCCGACGCACTCTTGTCGGATGATGAGGATGACGGCTCGAGTGGTGACAACTCGGCGCACGATGACGAGCGTGGCAGCACTCAGTACAACTACGCTGTGTTCCACATCATATTCTTTCTTGCGACAGCATGGGTTGCCACGCTGATCACACAAGGCTATGATGACCAGAAGGAGGACGATTTCGCCACCGTCGGACGCACCTACTGGGCTAGCTGGGTCAAGATCATCAGTTCTTGGATCTGCTATGCTATGTATGTCTGGACGCTGATCGCGCCGATAGTCCTGCCCGACCGGTTTGAGGCTTAAGAGATAGCGACGTCACGCATTTTTCATTTTCGAGCGTCTTGATATTACAGGGAGGTTGGCACTGCATGCGCTCTTGGGCGCATTGTTTGAAAGAAATGTCCCGCAGATGGATCCTTCTGTATAAGCACGGCTCCTTGCACCACCAAACAAACCATCAAAATGAAAGACTTGATGCAAACGGATGCTGGTTGTCCGCTCAGCCAAGTGATTGGACTTCTCCTGAACAGTTAATTACCTTTGAAATTACCTCGATCCTGAAGCGGCTACCCGCCGGTGTCATTTCTCTATACCTTTGAAGCGCGGGGTTCTCCAACGTCTATCGAAACAAGCGAGTCCGCCGCGTGCCGTGTCCGGTGAGGCTGAGGAACCGACAACAAGATCCGGCAAGCTCACATGGGAGCGAGCATGATGCACTGGGTACACTATCCGCCCGCCACCCCCGCGCGAAGGAAGCATCGATGAGGGTCTAGGACAGTCCAAGGCGTCGGACTGAAGACGACCTGGCCAACGGCACGGTATCCTTGGCCTGAAGCCGGATTTTTGTTTGCTTCTGTCGCTCATGCAGAACTTCGGAGCGCATACCACATGGTACGACGTGACAATTCATAAATTCTGAGGGCAGAGTGGAAAGCCGCGGCATGCGCATGAGTTGTGAGAGAGGCAGGTGATAAGGGAGGGAGGGAGGAGCGGTGAGGGCCGTCCCCTCCCTTCCGCCCGTCTCTGGCCTCACCTAGTTCTCTGTTTCCGCTCGCTTGCCTCGCTACTGGATCCGCTGGTGGATGGCTCTTGATATCGGCCTATCGATATTGGGGATCTGAGCGCTGAGACTCGAGAGCGAACGGCGGGCGGACGGGCGGGAGGGAAGACGGAAACACCTCGCGAGGACTCGATGGGAACTCTAAAGCAGGAAAGGCGGGACCCGCTGCCACGGTTCGGGACATGCTTCTTGTCCAAGCCGCCTTCATGGTCTGCTCTTGCCCACACCTTCTGAGGGATTCTGGATCATCCTTCAGATCAAACAACCGCAGACTCGGTCAGAGCAGTATGCCGGAGAACCTATGCATGGGACTCCATGGGACTCGTCAGGAGAGCCACACGCTTGCGACGCAGCTTTGAATCAGCTGATGGAATCGCTGCCTCTGTAGCACCACACTTCGCTACCCCGTGGACGGCTCCACGCCCTACTTCCTTGGGCCGAGGGCTGTCGATCGATCCTGTGGTGGGGGATGGCCGACTAGAGAAGCCACATACGGCTCTTGATCCCAGCTTGCTCCCTCATATGCCGGCCCGATAGGCGATCCAGGACAGGGACGGGCAGCGGCTGGTGGTCCACGCTCTCGGTCAGTCTCTTTCCAGACCGCGCGACTGTTTCCCGCCCAGTGATAGAGTGGCCAAGGACGGATAGTCGCAGCCGGCGTGTTCTCCATGCTTTGATGGTTTCCTATTCGAAAGAAATTCGGAAGATTTCTATTCGCCCTTCTCCTCCCCTTGTCTTGATGTATGAGTAGGCAACTCGACACATAAAATAATCAAACCGCATGACATCCACTGAATGAGGCTGTCATATTTCGTGTGCGACCATGAGCAAGTCGATGCGTATACAGGTCTCTATCCTACACGATCGGCCTGCGTACCCTCCTGTGAAAACCCCTTCCTCCGCCTGCGGCCCCGTGAAGCTGTGCCGTCCCTGTGCTCCCTTTTGGGCTACCTACATGACCAAGTCTCAGCTCCAGCTCCACCGGTCAGTCTGGTTTCCCCACGGTGCCCTTCCTTTTTCTTACTTCATCTCCTCGTTTCCTTCAGCACTAGCGAGCGACTTGGAGGCGGCTCGACGGGGGAGGTCTCAGATGTATCAAGGGGCCCGCAGGAGGTGGTGGTGGGGGTTTGGAGGGAGGCATTGTGTAAGTGCAAACGGGCACGACTTAGTCGTCAAAGCCGACGGTAACCCTAGGCGACACCTGTGCATATGGAAACCCCCATCTGGAACGGCGTAGTCTATCGCGGCAAGGTTAAGCATGCAGTGACCTGTCGGCAATTCGGGCCCCTCCCCCCCATGCTCGCCTGCCGCCCATTTCGAACCAATTGCGTCGGCCGTGTCTGCCATGAGGAAAGAAGTATGAAAGGGCGGAAGGGGGGGTGGGATGGAGCACGCAATTGGACGTTTTGCGCTGTCGACGGGGGTTGACAGCCCCTTAGGCTTCCAGAACGGGATCTTGGACGCTGCGTCAGTCGTGTAGTGCGAAGACACAGACACACACGGGGCTAGTGCCTTCGAGAGGTGTGGTTGCACAGTGTGTCCCCGGCTCGAGATGGGAGATGCCATCATCACACCTTCATCATTTGGGAGGATAGAGATACCTCTGCTGTACGGCGGCCCGCGCGGGAAACGTTATGGCACTCGCTTGTCACCCTCTTGGGGCCACCCGGGCTTCCTCTGCTCTTGATATGCGCTCATGCACGGTCAGCAGCGTGGCTATCGCCTGCTGCTGCGTGGTGGTTACACGGGTGGCATCCATATCATATTCCCGCCTTTGGTCTGCCCCTTCGAGGGGTTGCCCCCGGTCGAGACGTCAGTCCCAGCCGGCCGCGTGGGCTCGGTGAGGATCGAAATATGCGATAAGCCTTTTGCAGCTCTGTTCTGGAGTAGAACGTCTTGACCGAGGGCCAAAAGAGTCAGCAGAGCATCCAGCTGTCCGTAATCCTCATGATGGCCTGGCATGCATAAAAGGCAGGGCCATTGACAACGGACGACGAGATGGAGTCGCTTGCTCGACCAGGTCCTCGAAGTGTGTTTTTTCCTTTTCTCTGAAACTCGCCTTCTCTACAAGTGAGAACCCCATAGCTGAGACAGCTTGAAGTTGCGGCCCCTCTGTCTCACAACTTCGACTCCTCGACCTCCAATACCCAAAACGAATCGATCTCCTTGCTCATTGCCTGGAGATGTCTCACGACACCAAACCACCACGCCAGGCCAAGCCCTGCGAACCAAAGTCCAGGTATAACCCCCTTCAGGTACCCGGGCCAGTTGCGAAGACACTGACGCCTTCAAAAGCAGCCAGTCCACCAAGAAATCGTCTAAACCAGACCAGTTCCCGTCACCAATGCTCCAGCTTTGGGAGAGTGAACACCGAAGGGGCGAGTTACCCTTTTCTGAGTGGCCCCAAGGCCAGCAGGTACGACAGACCACTCCACATTCGATTGATACATGTTCGCTGACGATCATGCAGGCCGCGGGAAAGCGCCGCCCGAAGATGTGAGGATGTGTGTGGCGCTAGTTTGGTAAATTGGGGATGTCCATTCGTGGCCGTTTCTGCTCATTTAGTCCATTTCACTGCGTCTTGAGAGTTTGATGTTTTTGCTTTTGATAAATGGAATGCTTTGTTTGTATGATAAGCAGTTGCCTGTGCACCAACGAGACCAACTTTTGGAGTATCGAGATGCTTTACACGATGCGCCTTGACGCCAAATCCCACATTTATCCTCTACATCGCCCAAGCTTATGCAGATGCAAGGTCAGATGTTTGCTCAGTAGCGTCCGCGTTGTTGGCAGCGTGGAAACCATCCAGTGTGATGTTAACGGCACCAGCTTGCACCAGCTATCATAGCATTAGCACATGCACTCGACTTGAAGAGGGGTACATTTTGGAAGCCTTACCGCGCGCGAAAGATCGTCGATCAGGTCGTTGACGTCCTCGATACCGACACAAAGTCGAATTATGTCCTCGGGCATCTGTCTCTCTGCCCGGGTCTTGGGGTCGATGCTGGCATGGCTCATCCGGCAGGGCATGCTGATCAGACTGTTTACACAACCGAAGCTGACGCTGATTCCCCATAACCTAGCGGCCTCGACAATCCTCTCCGAGATGGTCACATCGCCAGTCTCGAAGGACAGGACGGCGCCTGCGCCGCGGGACATGGTCCAGTGGAGGTCGTACTGCGGGTGCGACTTGAGGCCCGGGTACCTTACCTTGAAGCCATGTGACTCGAGGAATTCGGCTATGGCTTGCGCGTTGGACTGCTGCTTCTCCATACGGATGGCCAGGGTCTTGATACCTCTCATCAGGAGTGAGGAATCGTCGGGGGACAGGCCACAGCCGGTTGAGTTGATCATGAAGTACATCTTGTCGCCCAGAGATGCGTCATTGCAGGCGATCACGCCAGCCATGATGTCGTGGTGACCCGAGAGATATTTTGTTCCGGACTCGTAGACGACATCGACGCCCAGTTCCAAGGGGTTGCAAAGCATTGGGGACAACATGGTGTTGTCAGCCACGACCAGGGCCTTGCCGTTGAGATCGTGTGTCATCTTGGAGATGGTCGGTATGTCGACAATCTTGATGAGGGGGTTTGTCGGGGTCTCGAGCAGCACCATGGCTGTTTTGTTGGAGAGGACCTCCTTGACCCTGTCGACATTTGTGGTGTCGACGTGGTGAACGACAATGCCCATGTTGGTGGACAGGTAGGTAAGCAGGCGGTTGGTACCGCCGTACAGGTCGTCTCCAGTGATGACCTCGTCGCCGGGCCTCAAAAGACGCGTGATGACATCCAGGGCGCCCATGCCAGAGCCGACGGCCAGGGCTCGCGTGGCATTCATGATCTTGGCCAGGTGGCGCTCGAGGTGTGTGCGGGTGGGGTTTCCGGAGCGAGTGTAGTCATACTCGCCGTTGGGGTTCGCGCCGGACTGCTTGAAGGTGGCGGAGCGGTAGATAGGGAAGCTGGAGGCGCCATACTGGTCCTTGTTGTCGGTGTAGACGAGCTCCGTGGCGAGGGCGTAGCGGCGCCGGCCGTTGGCGGGGCTGGACGGAGCCGGCGAGGGAGGCAGGTTGTTGCCGTCAAGGTCGACCTTTTGGAAAACCTTCTTGGCGACGCTGCCACTTGCTGAAGTCGGGGTTGCCATCCTGAGCGAGGTGCTGATGTCTGGTGGTTGGTGACTCAATGGCTGAACGAGCACGGGCGAAGAGTCATGGGCACGCAGACTCGGTTGCGGGGTGAATTGATTGCAGGTTGATATGCTGACGAGCCGGCCCGGTTCAAGACTTGGGGGATCGTTTGTCGCCCTTTCCTCCTATGCAGTGCGATTGAGGCTGTGATCGGTAGTTCTGAGCCCGGTAAATAATCTGGGACGGGCTGGTGTCGGGTCGGTGTGAGGAGGGAGAGGTGAGATTTGGTCAGAAATGAAGGCGCAAGAGCTGGTTCCCCAAGGCATTGAAATCCGGGGTACTCGGTATGTGGTAGGGTATCGGGCGAGGTATCGGTACATAGGCCCACGGGCGCTGCGACGCGGCGATACTGCAGTCCCGGCGACGCTCTTCTGGGGGCCGATACCGGGCGAAGCTCGGCCTCGTGCATGGACGGGGGGGCTGTTTGGCAGTTTGGAGCCCGGATGACGTGATCGAGCTAGCCCCGGGACACCACAATTGCCATGTACTGTGACTTCTCACCATCACCCCACCCCTTCAACATGGACGAACTTTGGCAAATGCAGCAGTGCTAGATCCGCAACCCTTTCCTCCGTACAGGCCTTTACATTATTGCCGTGTTCCAACAACTATATTCAGCAGAAGTCGCCTATGATAATGGCATCACACCAAGCTGACGGTCCTAGACGCTGAGCGTCAGTCGAAAGATGTTAGATAGCATTGCATTATCAACCCAGTGGGCCGTCCTTGCAGAGATAATGCCGGGCACAATCTCATGAGTCTTCTGACTGATGCGATCCCTTTCTCTTTGTAATCAGGCGCGAGGTGAGCACGGCTGCTACCTAGGTAGTAGAGGTTGTATTACATAGACTCACTGGGACGGGGGATACAGCTACCATACCTCGCCGCCCTAATCAATACACACTATTCCCAAATCACCGTCACCAGCTCACATAGGCTTAACTTAAGTATGCCCTGACCAGCACACACGTTGCTGTAGGGCGAGAAGTCAAAGCTGGGAATGCCTCCTTGTAAGACAACCTCCCGTAGGATAAGCCCCTGAGATGACCTCCTGTGGTGTAACATATCGACGGCTTGTACCCCCGGATAAAGGCTTACTTGCACACGATGGATAACCTCCCAGTATATCGTCTGGCCACTCTCTGGGACTCTTGGTAAAAGTAAGAGTGCTTCATGCAACCTGTGGCGCGCCAGCACAGGTCTAGCGTCGCACGGCGTCTCGACTCGTGGGCTGCCTGCTGTCATTTGGTTGTCGGGCTGTACAGGTTGACCGTAATGAGATCTGGCTCAAAGTTGACTCCCCACGGCATATATAGGAGCAAAATGTTGTGTCAATTCACCACGATCGCTTCATATTCGGCAAAATGGACGACCACGGGATCGAACCGTGTACCTCGCGCATGTTGACAATTCAACTCAGAAGAGAAAATTGATGCTAAGCGCGCGCTCTACCATTTGAGCTAGACGCCCTTGATAATTCACATGATTTGAGGCATTATATTGAGATGAGATGGTGGAGAATGTATGCGAGAAATTTGTCGGATACGACGGTGGATTGGCGTCTTGACCAGAGTGGGATTTGATTGGGCCGTGCTGGGCCGGCAGTCATTACATAATATCGGCAGGGGATCCCTGGTACGTGCACCTGCGGGCCACTCAGTCGGTTGCAGGAGCTCAGGGGTAGGGGACGCAGCACGGACGCAAGCTCCCTGGCAATCCGTCCTGCGTCCGCACCGGCTTTGCATTGAATGTCTTCTGTCGTGCGGTTACTTGGCCGTGACGGTCTCCAACCACATCTTGATTGCTTATGTGCTGGCGTCATTGCATTATCGCAGGCTCCCACTTTTGCTCCCTTTTGAAACTCCGTTGCCTGACTACTGCGACTGCGACTGCGACTGCGACACATAACGGCCACCCAGTAACTGTCGTTGTCCGCCTGGAACTGCGTCTTTTCTGCCTCTTGCTACCTGCCTCGCATTGAGCCCAAGATACTAGATCTACTGTATAAAGGCAGGTCCCACACCCACACCCACAGCTCCAGTCTCCAGCTCAACCTCAGATCCCTCCTGGCCCCCCCTGAGTGCCGCAGATACACGCCCTGCTAACTGTAACGCAATGTCATGCAGCTTGTTTTGCATCTGAACATCTAACTCGCCTGATTAGAAGCTACCGACCCGGCCTCCCATGCTCGAGTATATCTAGGTCCCGCAAGTACTCGCGACCGCCTCTCCCCAGCCAAAAGATACCCACTAGCACCCAACACCTACCTAATAATAAGGCCACGGGTTGCCACTGCCCGGAGTCTCCAACACCATGGCTCAGGTTAACAACATGCACAACCTCACCACCTTGATCAAGCGGTACGCATCTCCAATTCCAATTTCCTAGTACCCAACAACCTCACCCTCTTCCTCACCCAACGAGCCGCACACGCACGCACACTCGCCGACACACCCATCACCTCACCATGGCCCCCGTCGTCGTCTCCTCCGACACCAACCAACGGGTCACTAACCTGCTGCACAGGCTCGAGGCCGCCACCTCGCGCCTCGAGGACATTGCCTCCTCCACCATCGAGATCCCCCAGGCCGTGCCCGCCCTCAAAGAAACCCTCGCATCCCCCGATGCCTCCTCCAAGGTCATCTCCGATGCGCCGTCCCGTGCGCCCTCCGCGCCTGCGCACAGCGCAGCTGCAGCTGCCGACGAGCCCCTGCCCGACTCCATCGAGGACTTCGATGCCTTCCTCAAGTCATCCGTCGAGAACTACTCCCGCCTCAGCAAGGCCATTGGTGGGCTCATCGCCGAACAAGCTGCCAAGGTCGTCCATGGCTTCCAGGAGGAGCGCAAGTTCCTCCTCATCACGACCAAGGCCAAGAAGCCCAACATGAGCAACAACGATGACATGGAAGCATACCAGAAGCTGCTGAAGCCCATCAATGAGTCTTTGATGGCTGTTATGAATATCAAGGAATCCAACAGAGGGTCCCCCGACTCTAACGAGCTCAGCGCGGTAGCTGAAGGCATCATGGTGCTGGCCTGGGTAACGGACGAAGGCAAGCCGCACAAGCACGTTGAGAACTCGCTGGGATCCGCACAATATTATGGTAACCGAGTGATCAAGGACAACAAGGACAAGAACCCGCAGCAGGTCGAGTGGATACAATCATTCCACCAGATCTTCAAGGACCTTAGCGAATACATCAAGCAGTATTTCCCCTCTGGCATCCCATGGAACGCCCAAGGCGAGCCAGTCCAGGCGGTCGTCCAGGCTGCGTCCACCTCCGCCGCACCAGCTTCTGTGCCAGCACCGTCTCCACCAGCCGCCGGTGGTCCCCCACCGCCTCCGCCACCGGGGCCCCCACCAGTACTCCAGATCAATGAAAAGAAGGAAGCTCCCAAGCCAGCAGCAGGCGGCCTCGACGCCGTGTTCTCGGAGCTTAACAAGGGCGAGGCCGTCACCGCGGGCCTGCGAAAGGTCGACAGGTCCGAGATGACGCACAAGAACCCCTCGTTGCGCGCAAGCAGTACGGTGTCCGACACCTCAAGGGGCAAGAGCCCCGCGCCCGGGAAGAAACCAAAGCCGGAAAGCATGCGAGCCAAGAAGCCGCCTGTCAAGACGTTCGAGGGCAACAAGTGGACGATCGAGAACTTTGAGAAGGAGGCGAACCCCATCGAGATCGAGGCCTCGCTGTCGCACTCGATCCTGATCAGCAGGTGCAACAACACGACGATCATAGTCAAGGGCAAGGCCAACGCTGTGACCATCGACAACACGAACAGGCTCAACCTGATCGTGGATACGCTTGTCTCCTCTGTCGACGTGGTCAAGTCCCAAAACTTCGCGCTGCAAGTAATGGGCACGATCCCTACCGTCATGATGGACTCCGTCGATGGTGCCCAGGTCTACTTCAGCAAGGAGAGCACGGCCACCAGAATCATCCACTCCAAGTCTGCGGGCATCAACCTCAATGTTATCTCTGGGCCGGACGATGACTACGTCGAGGTTCCCCTGCCGGGACAGATCAGCTCGTACTACGACGCTGAGAAGCAGGCGCTGGTGGACGAGATTGTGTCCCACGCTGGTTAAACATGTATGTCAATGGAGTGTTGGAAAGCTAGAATCTGTGGACTGGCTTGCGAAGTGGTAGCGAGCTGGGCTCGGAGGAGGGTCCTTTCTTGTCTAAGCCGGAACACCAGCCCACTCCGTCACTTGAAGGCTACTCATGCGCCAAAGGCTTCTTGTACTCTACCATTGCCTGTCTACTGTTCGGTTTGATCAAGGGAGCGTTCTGAGCTGAGGTTCAAGCATTGTGGGGAGGTCATGGGAATATTCCAATACACATCACAATTGTTGTGCACTACTTGCCGAGGAACGTGGTGCTATGCTTGTATTCTTTTGGGTGCTTCTGAATCAGTTGTTTCCCACCGCCTCGGGTGTCGAAGAACTGCTGTAGCCAGGAGCTTCTACTGTCAGCCCATGGGGAGGATAGACTTGATAGTAAGGTTGTAGTGGATTGCATATCATTTGTGCGATCACTCTCACTCCACCGCGCACTTTAGGAAAGCTCTGGCGTGGTGTAATCAAATTGGAGCATCGCGGATCTCATCAAAAGTCTAACATTGCCTGCGCGCCTACAAGCGCGCTTCAAAGTCTCTAGTATACAAGCCAAACTCCCCACTCACGCCGGGCCGTGGCAGAGACCGCGGGACCTGCGGGAGGGGATGCCTAGTTATGCGTCTATATAAATGATAGCTCGGAAACACATTGGAAATATGATGACTTTTGAGCCCGAGTCGGAAGATCACTTCTATGTGTGGTCTGACCCCTTTCACTCCAACAGCAAACCTGCCACCTCTATCCCTGGTCCTCGCCTTTTGCCGGTTTGGAACAGATGTGTCCTGCCAGGCCCTTTACAGCTTGGCCTTGGCAGCCTCGAGGGTTGGCGTCAACAGGTCGCGCATGTCGCCGGCCGCCTCGTTGAGGTAAAAGCTCATCCTCTGGCTTCCTAGGCCCTTGGAGACGATGTTGAAGTTGATGCTATTGAACGTATGGTCAGCCACCATTTTCATTATTCTCACCATGTTGCTTTTTCCTGCCCATAGTGGGGATACATACCTGTTCTCGTTGATCATGTAGGCGATGCCAAAGCCGGCGTCGATGACCTGGCTCCACCCGTACCCGTTGAAGAACTCGGAGCTTAGCTGCGACGTCGACAGGTACCACGAGCTGCTGTAGCCGTAGGCAGGGTCCTTGTAGATCTCGGGGAGCTCCTCGCCGGGGCCAAGCAGCTTCTTGAGCCCGAAGAGGTGGCGGTCCACGCCCTTGCCGTCGCTCGCGGCGCTGATGTACTCGAGGTGAGCGGCGATGGCCTCGCGGAACAGCCCGACCTTGCTCTTGTCGTCGACGCCGTGGTCCGCCATGGCGTTGCACCACGCGACGCTGGCGTCCGACACGGAACGGCACGTCTCGGTGCGGCCCTGCTGGAAGCGCCGCGTCGCCGCGCTCTCATACGTGGGGCGGTTCTTGCCGTACATCTTGTGATAGGCCAGCTGGATGATCAGCTGCACGTAGGCGTCGGGCGAGCACTTGAACTTCTTGATCAGGCCCTTGCCGTAGCCCTGGTAGGACTGGACGGCCAACTCATGCTGCCCAATGACCGAGTTGAAGTCGGTCACGGCGCGGTCGATCTCCTTCTGGACGTCCTTACTGACATTAAACCTGACCAGGGACGGCTCGGGAACGTTTGAGCGCACGTCGGTCGAGCTGAGGTCGATCTTGTTGTTGAAGATGACGTCGTTCACGTAGTCATTCAGGCGATGCGTTGGCGTGCCATCCATCATACTGTGCTCGCCCATGAAGCCCGATGTGCCGTTGTCGTTGATGATAAATTGCAGGGGCTTATCGAACCAGCGGTTCTGTCCGTCGCCGTGCCAGTAGCTGTGCGCGCGCTCCTCAAGCGTCACAGGGGCGGCATCGTCGAGGCACACTACGAATGAGGCAGACTCCACCGTCTCGAGGGCGGCCTTGTTGTTAGGATCGGCGCCCAACAGCACTTCTCTGGCGTCGGTAGCCACGTCGCGGTTCTCGGAGGTGAGGGCACCGATGGCCGGACCGCGCGACACGGCCAGCTCGTAGACCCGTCGGAACTGCGCCTCCAGCTCGGCCGCGTTGAGCTGCTTCCCGTCGACCTCGTGGACGATCTTGTAGATGTTGTTCTTGCGGATGGCCACCAGGTGCTTGTGGGCCTTGGGGTCGAACTTGACAGGATAGTCGGCCGGCTTGGCGGGCACCCTGCTGGCGTTGAACATCCACTGGTAACTGTCCATGCAGATGGGCAGCTTCTTCATGTACTCTGGCTCCAGGGTACCCTCATCGACCGCCTTCTTGAAGCTCAGGACCGCGGTGCTGATGGCGGCAGCGCGCTTGACAGGGTCACGACGCTTGCGGTCATCGCGGTGGGAGTAGAAATAGCTGACGTAGGGGACAACAGGGTCGCGGTACGACAGGTATGCTGCGTCGTTCCACCAGTCGTAGATCCAGTTCTTGTGCTTGGGATGCTCGCGACGGGCCAGCAGCTTCGCCTGCAGCTTTGAGCCGATGCCATCGGGCTTGACGAAGTCGGCCACCGCCTTCTTACTCTGCTCGAACTCGCCTGGGCTGAGCAGCGGATGGAGGGACTTCAGGTAGCGGGCGGCTGTCTCGTCGAGGGTGGGCACGGGCAGACGGGGCAGCGATTCCTGAAAGCGGAGCATGGGGCCCTTGGATTTGTCCTCGACGTAACCTGTGAGCGCACCTTGTATCAGTGGACTGCTGGCTGCTGGGCAATGTGTCTCTCTGCGGCAGAGGGAGGGATTGTGAGCGCATCCGCAACTGACCTTCGGGTAAGGAGCTGTTGGCTCGTCGACTTGCGGGCGCCATGGCTGCTGCGATCTGTCGGAAAGAGAAGGTAGGTGAGCGGACGGGTGTCGGTCAAGTTGGGGAGACACGAATTAAGAGGACGGGCGTGGGGCGACAAACCAGTGGAGCCGTCCGACTCGAGAGGAGGGTGTTTGTGCTGCTGCTGCTACCGCGTAGAGCTCGCAAAGGTTGGGACCGAAGTTCAGTCCTTGCAAAGGCAGCCAACATCACCAATGGCTTGTGAAAGAGACACAGGCGCGAGGGCTCTACGAGGGTGCAGACGGGGCGGGACAGGTGAGCAGGTGACACTGCTCAGCGACCAAGAAGTATTCCAGGGACTGAGTGGCCAGCGCGTGGTGTGTCGGCGACTGGCGTGGGTATGTTTCGGCAGTAGGGGTTGCCCTCTCTGGAGTAGCCGGCGATGGTGTGGTTGTGGGTATACGCAACGCCGAAGCCGAGGTATTATGGAAGTGCCGTACTGTTGATAGATCGATACTAGGCCACTCAATGCAGTGCAGCACGAGACAGCGAGTGCTACCAGGGATCTGCCGTCACGTCACCTCGCACAGCTTTTGGATGTTGGATCTTGCAGTGGAATGGTGAATAGTCAACTCAACGAGAACTGCACGTACGAGGCGGACGGTCTGGCATGTGGGAGAGGAAGCGACAGAGGCTATCTGGTTATAAAGGGTACATTCCCCCTCTCCCCCGCCCCTCTTGGCCTGTTTCCCAAGCAGCCAGTCTGCCCATCTGCCTGTCGCACCTTCCCACCCGCAGTCCGGCCCGAGCAGAGTACCCAGGTAGACCACTACCACATTGTACATTGCACGCAGCACTAGCACAACGGTAGGTCGCAAGGGGGTGGGCCAAGCCCAGAGCAGATTTCCCCAGACTGACGACTGGCTTGTCCCCCCCGCGCAAACCGTCCGTCCGCTCCGCCCAGCTCCGTCGAGCCGAGGTTGGCAGGGATAAAAACTGGAGACGCCGTATCATCCCCGCGACGGATACCCACGTTACGGTCCGATGGCTCGCTACTTGTGGTGCGCTGTAGGAATCTGTTATTAGTCCTGGTCCTCACTTTCAGCCGCCGAGGCCGGGCTCGGCCTGTAAATAATAAAAAGAAGTGACAAACTGAGGGCAATATCAACAGTCATTTGACACCTGGGATTTTTTTCCGCCAGCCCACACGACAGGTCTGTATGAGGGTTTTGCCGTCAGCTGGCCGGCCTTCCCTAGCACCACGTCATTCTTCACATGTCAGCACCTGTACTTTACCTGAATCAGCCACTTCTCATCTTCTTAACATGAATTTACACGGAGCCCGCAGGCAAGAACAACGAATCAGTCTGTTACCGCCATGGCTCAATAGAGTCAAAACACGGGTATCGGCAGGCCGGGTTGACTTATTGCCTGTCGCAAAGTAGAGAAAGGACTTACAAGACCTTTACCATACACCCACTAGCCTTCGTCAGCCAAGAGAAGAGATGCCCTAGATACTGGTACTTGTCCGTAACCCATCCTCCGTGTCTCCGGGACGGTCGAATGGGGCACAGCCGCGATGCAACTCATCTCAATCAAGATGCGTATGCAGGCCAAGTCTTCAAATCGTCCGCTGCATTAGAAGTTCTATCTCTTTGAGGCTACCACTTCGACCTCTCTGTTTCTCATCCTGGACAACGTTGGCAGCTTTTGTTACAAGTAACCGTTCCCATCTCAAAGCAAAAAAGAAACGTTGGAATGCGATTCCTCGCATCGCCGACCCACTTGACGCCTCTCCCATACGTCCATGAAACCCAATCAGACTCTTGGGGAAAATTGGAGTAAAAACAACAGTCGTGCAGTGCAGGTGGTTACCTTGGTCTCAACACCAAGGTGGAAGTCGATAACGTTGGCCGGGCCAAGGGTAGCTATCCGCGACATTCTATGCCTCGTAGCTCTTGATTTGCCCTCCACTGCTCAACGGCTGCACGTTGCCGCCCACCGCCGCCGCCTGCAGGTTCAGCCTGTCACCGTCCATCACCACGTCCTGCGCCAGCCGGGCACCTTGCTCGCCGCCCGCGAGAGCTGCCGATTTCAGCTCCTCCTGCACACTGCGAACTCGCTTTTTGAACGCTAGCCGGTCGAGGAACAGCTGCTGCCGGCCCCGCTCCAGTTCGCGCCGTTCTTCTTGGAGGATGGCCTCCATCTCGTTGAAGAACTTCATCTTGAGCTCCATCTTCTGCAGGGTGATATTGACGGCCGCCGACACAATTCGCGTCATCTCCCGCTCCTCGTGAGAGGCCAGCCCGTCAGCACGAGCCCCAATCGTAGCCAAGGGGATGTTTGCGAGTGCCGTGGTCTTCGTCGTGGTCGTGGTCGTGGTAGTAGTAGTCGTAGTCTCCTGCTGGATGTCGACCTCCATTGAGTCGCCCTCCTTCTCCTTGCCCTTGCCCTTTCCATTGGACTGTTCGTCAAGAACACCACTTGACTCAAGCTTGCCGCGCAGGTGTTGCCGCAGTTCCTCGGCCGACTTCCCAGCGGCCGCGGCCGCGCTGGCAGGGTCTGCAAGGCTGGCTAGGAATGCCACAACTGACATGACGGGATTGTCGGCCTGGCTGAATGGTAGCTGCCCACCTTGGCTTCCCAGCATCGACACTCCGACAGGCGCCGCGAGCGAGTTTTCTGACTCCAGGTACTTGTCCTCGATGTCGAGTTGCAGGAATTGGAGCACACACTCCTCACGAGTCCTGGTACCGACGTGGTCCGCAATCTCATTCCAGTCATCGTCGAACCTTTCCAGACCCTCCAGCAGCCGTAATAGTTCGGAGTCAGTCCATGGCGCGTCTCTGTCGAGCGTTGTCGAATAAGTGGGGTTCTCCATCCTCTGATAGTTAGTAGCCAGCTGGTTCCCCGGGAATCGACCGTCCACAAAACAGCTCGGGCAGATGTCAGTGCTTTTCTTGGTGTTTGAAGCTGAATCGACGAAGTTGTTGTGGTAGTAGATTCTGGTACAATCAGCGCTGCAGGTCTGACAGTTGACCTTTGCGATGGGTGCCTTGGTGAGCTCGTCGGATGGCGTGCCCGACACACCATTGGTCGCGGGGCCATCACCATTCGTCTTGCCCTCGCTCTTGTTGAGTTTGGCACCCTTAGCGTTGGCCTCGTAGATATTGCGGCCAACCTCCAGGTTAAGCTCGCTCTTGGGCAATGGGCCGGCCTTGGCCTTGGCCTCAGTATCAGCATTGGCTTTCCCTTGAGCGACGATGGGGTCTGCCGCTGGCTGCCACGGCTGAAGACCTCTGGGGGTGTCGCAGATAATTTTGAAGTGGCCAGTAAATGGTGGACCAGTCGGAGACGGCCTGTGATCTGGGTCGACCTTTGGAACAGTCAGTATCTTTGCTTAAGTCTGGCTCCACGTCAGGGGCATACCTGGTAGTTGATGAGACCCCATTGCTCGAGGAAGGAATGGACCCTCATTATGGCGCAGACGTCACCAGCAAGGTTCCGTCTGCAAGCCGTGACCGTCAGGTACTCGGCAGGGTTGAGCCGATAAGTGTTGATCATGAAATCGCGGTAGTCCTTGTAAACAGATGGAGTCTTGCTTCGATTGCGATTGTTGAAGAATTCTGGCAAAGCCTTGCGCTCGGTGGTGTGGATGACATTCATGTCGAACCAAGTGCTGTAGCTGGGCAGGATGATGGAGTGCTTCTGGGAGATGAGATGTTCGCGCGCAGCGTTCTCGATGGCCTCCTTGGTCTTTCCGACAGTGCTCTCGCCGTTGGCGTCGCCATCCTTGGGCTGGTCTCCCTTAGATTCGCCCTCGGCGTCGACCATGTCCTCGTCCTGGGCAGCGACATTGTCGGGGGCAGGGCCTTCGGGGGCATCGAGAGGGTTGTCCGAAGACACTCCTGGTGCCGGTGTGGTGCTGTCTTGTTTGATCGGTGGCTCAGCGGATGCGGTTTCGCCCATTTGAACATCTAGATGAGAAGTGTTTAGTCTGACGCAAATGTGGATGGCTGGCGCAACGATGCAGGAATTTGAAACCAACCTTCGCTAGGGTTTGTATCTGCCAGAGGTGGTTGCGCGAGGATTGGATTGCTGCCGGGCGATGCGCCATTGGCAGGGGTGCCGTAGCTGACGTTCTCCTCCTCCATGGTGATGATGGAGGTCGGGGCTGGGGTTGCGGCTGTCTTTTGCTGCAATGCAGAACGGGGTGGAAGTCGACTAGCGCCGATTGCAGCTCTAATTCACACGCAAGGCGGGGAGCGACCAGTTTGGAGGGAGCGTTTACAATCCACGAGGCTGCAAGCTAATGTTCCGAATGGACTGGGTGGCGGGGACGGGTCAGGCGCCGTGTTGATGATGATGGGTTGCCGTCGCGAAAGATGGGTCCCCGTGCTGGACTGCGCTCTTGGACGGATGAGCATTTGTCGCGTTGGAGGATCAAATTTGGGCGCGACGGCCAAGCAGCAAAGCACAGGCCACGCCAGAAAGTGGCAGCCTCAGGCAAGAACCCGCCAGCTCCGGGTCTGCCCATGTACCTATGTACCGTGGCCCCTGCTCTCCAGGGGGCGACTGCTGCACAAGCCGGTCACGGAGGGCCGAGGTCAGTGTCGGATGGCCCGTCGCCAGCCGATCGAGTGACGGTTTCGACTTCCCCGTGCCGTTCTTGTCACCCCAATTCGCCCCGTTTCCCGTCGCTCACCACTCTCTGCTGCACTCGAGGTGACGGAGGCAGTCCTACACCTTTCAAGATGCTTTGCACGGCACGGAGAATAGCAGCACACCAGCTGCGGGGGCGAATCGCGCAGCGCACCACATCGCCCGTTGCATTCTTCAGCCCCGCCGCACTCCGCCGGCTCGCCTCGACCCTCGCCGTCCTCGAGCAGAAGGAGGGCAAGCTGAACCATGGCTCCCTGAGCGCCATCACAGCAGCCCAGAAGGTCGGTGGTCCGGTCCATGGCTTCGTGGCTGGAAGCAACATCAAGCCGGTGGCAGACGAGGCCGCAACCGCAGATGGCGTGGAGAAGATAATTGCAGTAGACAACGGCGCTTATGACAAGGTATATACACCTATCCTCACCCTGAAAGTCAATCGAGAGAAGGTTTTCAGAATCTTGTCCCGTATTGATTTTCAACGTGAAGAAAATATACTGATCAATTCCCATTCTGAATAACAGGGCCTTCCCGAGAACTTCGCCGACCTCCTCGTCGAGAACATCAAGAAAGGAGGCTACACACATGTCATCGCCGGCCACACAGCATTCGGCAAGAACCTGCTGCCGCGCGTGGCCGCCCTCCTCGACTCTCAGCAGATCTCCGACATCACCTCCATCGAGAGCGAGAACACATTTGTGCGCCCCATCTACGCCGGCAACGCCATCGCGACGGTCGAGTCGACAGACCCCGTCAAGATCATCACCATCCGCGGCACCGCCTTCGCGCCCGCGGAGCTCGGCAAGGGCTCCGCGGCCGTCGAGGACGGCGCCGACCCCAAGACCGCGAGCCCCACCGAGTGGGTGTCCGAGGACCTCGCCAAGTCCGACAGGCCAGACCTGGCGACGGCGGGCAAGGTCGTGTCGGGCGGCCGCGGGCTCAAGTCCAGGGAGGAGTTCGACAAGGTGATGCAGCCGCTGGCCGACACCCTCGGCGCCGCCATCGGTGCGTCCCGCGCGGCCGTCGACAGCGGGTACGCGGACAACAGCCTGCAGGTTGGGCAGACCGGCAAGGTGGTTGCGCCACAGCTGTACATGGCTGTCGGCATCTCCGGGGCCATCCAGCACCTGGCTGGCATGAAGGACAGCAAGGTGATCGCTGCGATCAACAAGGACGCCGACGCGCCCATCTTCCAGGTTGCCGACGTCGGGCTCGTGGGTGACCTTTTCGAGAAGGTGCCCGAGCTGACGGAGAAATTGAAGGAATAGACCTCAGGTACTTTTAGTGTAATCCATATAAACCTGTACTCCGTGGACCGGTCGTGAAACGATTTTCTTAGTTCCTTTTCGAGAGCACAGCTGACAGCTCATGCCATGGATGAGAAGGGCACTTTGAGCATGTCGCCCGTCGCCGTGAACTTGTCCCTCTCCTTGCCCTTCTGCTGGCCTCGGTCCCTCTCCTCCTTATCAATAGCCAGCCAGCCCTCCCAGTCGACAGCAGAATTAGCAACGCTCCTGCCCGCCTCGCTCTGCACCCCTTCCCACCCAGCGCTGTCGACGCTCCTCGCGTCCGTCACCGCTCCGTCACCAAGGAACTTCTTGCCCCCCTTCCAGTCCTCCGCTATCGCCTCGGCCGTCGCAAACGCGTCCTCCATGGTGCTTGCGATGACCCCCGTTGGGCCACGCTTCACCCAGCCCGAGCAATACAGCCCCGGGAACAGCCCAGTGTCTTCAGACCCCGCGCGCTCAGGGGCAGCAGTGCTGCGCAGCACACGTCCGCCGCTCTGGTCGTTGCTGATCACGCCGCGGCCCGGGTCGAAAGCGACGCCAAGTGTGTCGAACTCGGGAAGGGCCACGGACTTGTAACCTATCGAGCGGAAGACCAGTGGGGAGGCCAGAGTTGTGGTCTCCCCGGTGCCGCTGGCACGGGCGCTTGGGTCGAAGGGGTCCGGGGACAGGGAGGTCCGCTCGAAGGTAGTGCTCCCCACGGCGTCCGGGTCCGTTGGATCCGGGTGGAACTCGGTGGGCGACATACAGAAGTCCAGCGACCAGGACTTGGATGCTGAGGACTGCGACGTCTGGGAGCCCTTGAGGAGGAGCTCGGTGAGGCGCTTGCGCGCCCGGGGAATGGTCTTCAGATCGGACGGGATGAGCGATTTGTCGATGGGGTCGGCCGACACAGCGGGCAGATTCATCAGCTCGCGGATCTCCTTGATGGTGAATGCGGCTTGCATGGGGCCCCTCCGCCCGACGAGGCGGACCCTCTTGACCTGGCTCGTGGAAAGCGCCTCCAGGGCGTAGTCGGCCATGTCCGTCTTCCGTAGCTTGTCCACGTCCTCGAGCAGGGCGCGGGCGACGTCGACGGCGACATTGCCCTGGCCGATGATGACGGCCTCATCCTGGGAGAGATCCGGGTTCAGGCCTGCGAACTCGGGCAGGCCGTTGTACCAGCCTACAAACTCGCGGGCCGAATAGATGCGCTTCAGGGCTGACTCGCCCGGTATGCCGAGTGTCCTGTCCTTGGCTGCGCCGTATGCGAATAGCACGGCATCGTAGTGGCGCAGCAAGGTGGTCAGGGGGACTGATTGGCCGTCTGGATGGAAGGGCTTGTGGCCAACAGAGACGTTGCCGACGAATGTGAAATTTGGAGAGGACGCAACCTCAGAGAACTTGTCTTGACAATTCTGTGCAGTAGTGAGTAAAGCGGTGCTCATGTAGGGCTGGTTTGTTCATGGCACAGCCCATGTGTGACACAAGAGCCAGGCATTGAATGTGGCAGGGTAAGGGTGGTTGGTATTGCCAGATAGACCGCGAGAATGAGAGGGAAATAGAAATAAAATACCTTGACTTCAGGATGGTCAGGAGCCACGCCGAACCTGACCAGACCGAACGGCACAGGCAGGGCTTCATACATATCGACCTTTGCGCGGTCGATCAGGGACATGACGCGGTACGCGGTGTAGAAGCCGGCGGGGCCGGAGCCGACGACTGCCATCCGGAAGGGCCGGTCATGCCGGGAGGCGGCAGAGGCAGAGTACGAGCGCGAGAGGAGACGGGACAGGGGCTGTGGTTTACGGGCGATGAATGTTCTGCAGCTGAGGGTGAGGCCGGAAGTCGACCTGACGATGGGGAGAGGCATGATGTCAGGGCGCTGGAGTGGTCGAATCCAGGAAATCCCCTAGGTCATGATTGTTTTATGTACAGGTATCGTGAGGAGTGCCCGAAAAAGGCGGACTCAGAAGCTACTGATCATCGGCGACAGATCCGGATTTCCGTCGAATTTCGTCTCGGCTCGGGTCCGATTGTCGCTGGATGATGCGGCAGACCGATTTGGACTGGACCCTGGATCAGCCAATCCTTTCCAGTCTCTCTCCCTCTTGGGGTATTTTGAGAGCAGTAACCGGCGATGGGAAAGCCAAATCAATGTTGCTTTTTGGGTACATTTTGACAGTATGTAAGCTGCACAGGCTACAGCAAGGCCAATGAGCAAATGAGTGACGCGGGGGTTGACGGGCCGTGCCGCGTTGGATTTGCTGCGTTGCTGTGCCAATCGGAGGGTTCCTTGCAGGTAAACAAGGAACCCGGGCCCCTCCCCAGCCCACCAGCCCACTTGATATCCAGCCTCTTGATTTATGTATGACATGATCATCAAAGGGGCACTCAGCACTGCATGCAGGAACAGTCTATTTGCTAGACTCCGTACTGCTCGTCGCATCCTCCTTCTCTTCGCCTGGTGTTATCCGACATTCCAGTCGCTATCGCATCCGATCCATAGTCCTTGGTCTTCAGTCCTTAGTCCCAAAGGCCTGAGTTTGGCTGGTGTCTCACTCACTCATTCTCATTCTCTCGTCGCCGCTGTTGCCGCCGGCGGCCTGTCAGTCAGTCAACATGAGTGGAGCACCGTACATGTACAATCGATTCGACAGTTTCGACGATGCACGCTTCCCGACGTCGTCCTTCGACCCCAAGGCCGTCACCAGGTCCAGCTGGGAGCCAAGGCCGGTCAAGCCCAAGCACGAGGGCCCGCTTGTGTCTTTCAACCGCCACCCAGAGTAAGCATCGCACGGGTGGATCATCTACGTGTCTCCCAACAACAATTCAGCTGACCCCAGATCTTCACACACATAGCGCACACGAGATCCGGGGCCCACGGCCGCAGTGGACGTCCTTTGGCCCTTCCACAAAATGGTGGATCAAGTGGATGAGGATCGTGCAGCTGGCATTTCGCGTGCTCGAGACGATCGTCGCCGCTGGCATTCTCTTCCTCATGATCGTCATTACTGAGGTTAGCCCTCTGACCGCATGGGTCATGAGGATCACCGTGAGTCGCAGTCCACCTTGTCTCTGCCTGACACTGACCACTTGTAACTCCTCAAATACTGACCCAACCCAACCCCGACACAGGCCGGCGCAGTTCTGATCCACTGTGTCTACGGAATATTCCACCTCGCCCGGCCGGCCGGGGCGAGACCCCCAGGGTCCTCGGCCGGCTATCAGATATTCTCCTCCATATCTGACCTCACCGCGCTCCCTCTCTACGCCTTTGGCGCTCTGTCTGTCCACAACTCGAGTACTGAGTGGGCAACCCTACTCAGCCCGCAGAGCCTCATGGCCTACTTCCTACCCTCCCTGTATTATGCCCTCATCAGCGGCGGGGCCTTGCACTTGCTGTCGCTATGCATTGGCCTCTGGCTGGCCCTGAAGTTCAGGCAGATTGCTCGGATGCCGCCTGACTGCAACCCTCTCGAGGCCAACCTGACTTCCAGGCAGCACAAGAGGAACAAGTCTTCCATGACAGCGGCCTCCACGTTCCCCACCGAGGACGAGAAGCGCCTGTCCACCCCTATCGATGGCCGCCGGTACTCTGGTCTTCCCAACGATGACCTCAGCCGCCCACCTTCTATCCCCTTCCAAGCCACTCGGTCCAGCCCGCGCAGCTCCTTCAGCTCAGCTGACTTGCCTGCAAGACAATACCAGGTTACTCCTGGGAATTCGCCCAAGAATTCGCCTCGGAACTCAGCCACTGGAGAGGATCTCGAGAGGATGTCGGGCGCACCGTCGTCGCCTCTTTCTAGCAAGCCTGCCCCGCCGCCTCACCGAAGTCCATGGCGCGGTTCTTATTCTTCCTATGCTGAGGTTCCCACCCGGGACATCGTTCCGGACTCGCCTAGGAGCTATGGTCATCAATCCAGACCTAGCACCGGCACCGTGGCCTCGCACCATCCTGCCATCACAAACGCGCCTGACAGTGCTGCACTGCCAAGACCCGCGAAGTTCACAGAGTCTTGGTATGCTTCAGAATCGCTGATAAATCGCACGCAGGAGCGCAACCGCGCCATCAACGCTGCCGAGAGGGCGGCCGAGAAGAGGAAGATGGTGTTGGGCTATGAGAACCTGACCCACCCGTATGACACGCGTGACTCAGACTCCGAGTCCGATTATGAGGACGGCGGCAACGGCGGGAGGAACGGGTACAGGGGCCTCATGAGCCCAGGGGCAGACGAGCTCGACGAGAACGACGGCGACCTGGCGTCCCAGCACCCCAACCCGCTGCGGTCCAATCCGTCGCTCGTCAACTTTGGCCAGGCCACGGGCAAGCAGGGCCGAAGGCCCATCAGCGACAACCCCATCATCCGGAAGTCGTCCGCCCTGTCCGAGATCGACCTCAACGACCAGCGCGTGAGCGGCAACAAGCAGGCCGGCAAGAAGCCCGGCGGCGACATCACGGACGAGAAGGCGGCGAGGAGCTACGGCGGGCTCAAGGCCAGCCTCAGCAAGCGCTACACGTGGGCCGGCGGCCCGCGCAACCGCAACAGCTCCATCCAGCCCGAGTCGGACTTCTACTCGAAGCCATACGGCGAGCTCAAGTCCGCGACGCCGCCCGTCATCATCGGCAGCGACAGGCAGGTCTCGTCTGGGAACGACCTGGATCTGAGCGGTGCGGGCGGCGGGGAGGCTGCGAAGAGGTACTTCTCGTTCGGGAAAAGGAACGTAAGTGGGAAGGTCGCTGAGGAGGGCCAGGGCATCGGTTGGGCTAGGTAGTAAGGAAATAGTTGGGTGGGCATATGGCAGGTTCAGCCATCGGGGTAAGCATGATGACGAATCATCATGCAGGGGTCTGGGTCTAAGGGATAATGCTGTTGACGACTGATTTATGAGCGTGAGCAATTGTGTAAATAGTGATTTTGGGACAGGAATACCTTGGGTCGGATTTTGGGTAGCAGGGGCATATGTCGACAAGATTATATAACTCACTGGAATGGATTCATCATACTTACATGCCATGGTAGTCACTTATAAGGAAACATTTTTTTCAAGAAGATTGCCGATTAGCAGATACTGTGTACAAAAAGGATATCGAGTGTCCAACGCCTTACCATGCAACAACGCTCAGAGACAATAGCTGACCCAATCACAAAACGCGCCACTTCTGCTTGGCCCCAGCAGGAATTAACAATACGCCCACCACACAGCATCAGTTCCTCAAAGGGTATGCACCTGAACATCCAAGACACAGAAGCGGACAAGCAGGGCGAAAACCAAAACAGGCTCAGTCGAGTCTTTCTGTCAGAGACTTTAGCACGCGAGAGTAGAACTTCGCAGCGTGGGCCCGCGGGAAAGAGATCTCCTCCAAAAGATACTCGGGGAGCATCTCGATGAGCTGGCTGTCGCGCCGCTCGTCCAGCTGCGGCTTGTACATGAACTCGGCCTCGTCCGTGTTCTCGTCCGAGTTCTCGTTGGCGATGGCCAGCTTGAAGTGTAGTGCTGCAACGAAAACGGTCAGCCGCTGTTGATGATACTCTGCTCTTGCAGGGGTTGCACTTACTGCCGTTCCTACCCGTCTGGATACAATCATACACGTCCTCGGGCCCGTCGCGTTTGATGCCCGTCACCACCAACCCCGTCAGGTCGCTGTACAGGTTCTCCTTCATCTTGGCCGTCTGAGTGGCCTGCAGCTGGGCTTGCACCTGCGCCTGGTCTACGCCTCGCCCGCCCATCGCGCCGGGTTTCATGGCGCTACCTGGGACCCTCACCGACGCGGCCTGGGCCGTGGCAGTGGCAGTTGCCTCGGCAGCTCGCGCGGCATTCAGCTTCGTAGTGAGAGACTTGATCTCCGTCTTGGCCTCGGACAGCGTTGTAGTTATCTCCGTGATCTGGACCTGCAACTTGTCGACTTTGGCTTGGCTGGCCTCGAACTGCTGCTGGGACTTCTGCCCCTCTTTGGCTAGCTGCCTCTGGGCTGCAAGTTCATTCTTGAGGCTTTTTACGAGCTCGTTGGAAGCTGTGTGTGCTGTTAGCATTGCGTTCGACGGCTATGGACAGAACATGTGATCTCACGGCACGTACTATGCGTTTTCTCATCACTCTGCTTTTTGAGCTGGTCAAAATTCTTCTCCGCTTCCACAACTGCCACGTTGCGCAACTCTCTGTACCTAAGCTCCAACGCCTCGCACTTCTTTGTCAATTCCCCGAGATGTCGCCTGGTTGAAGGGTCGCTCTCAATCAATGATGAGCTGGCTGACCGTTTAGACACGCTCAGTGGGATGTGATAGGAGCTGAGCCGCTGTGCAGACGGAGGAGCGCTGAATCGCGAAAAGGTCGGGAGGTCCTCCACTTGATCTTGCTCCTCGGAGGCATCGATATCCATCTTATCATCCGCCTGAGTCTCCGGGATCTCGGCAGGCGCCTGCTGTGCCGCCTTATCGGCGGCAGCCTTGCGTCCTCGTTTCACGGCCGAGGGCTCTGCTTTTTTTTGCACTGATTCGGGTACCACAGCATCCTTCTTTGGGCGACCGCGGCCGCCCTTGGTCTTCGCAGGCTCATCGATGTGCGGTGGCGTTGCCAGCACGTCGTCTGCGCCGTCGTCGTCCTCATCTTCGACAGCCTTCTTGGCCTTGCGACCTCGTGTTGCTTTCGCTGGTGGATTTGCGGCCTTCTCTGCAAGCGCCTGCCTCTCTGCTTCCTCCTCCAGCGCAGCCGCAGCCTTTGTCCCTACGCGACGCGTCTTGGTCTTGGTCTCGGGCTTTGTGACCTTGCTAGCAGGGGCGCGACCTCGACTCTTCTTTGCAGCAGGCATGTCGTCTTCTGTCTTCAGCGCCGTTGGCTGGATATTGGAGCTGGAGTCTGAGTCCGAGTCCGCCAAGTCGAGTAAAGTGGACTGTTTGATCCGTGGCATCTAACCGAGAAACGCGTCGCCTCGATATTTCGACTCGGCACTTCGTGGAATTGGGGTCGACAACTGCCTTCTCTTGGTAACTCGAGGGTGCGATTAGTCGGTAGATGGAAGCACAAGAATAGAGGTGCAATTGAAAATTCCCAAGTGGGTGGGTGTGATGCCAGCAGATGTCGCACTCAGTTGAGCGCTGGTCAAGGTGACGAGCCAAGCTTTAGGGAAAGTAAACAAGTGATGCAGCCCCTGTTTTCCGCTGAGCTGTCTTGGCCAGTGCAGCGGGCCAACGCAAGTGGGGGTGGGGGAGCCATCGACCACGGCAGCAAGTGGGCTTCGCGTGCAAACTAGCGCCACCCTAGACGACGTAACTTTCGCCTTTGACAGACCCCAGCCTACATTTCCCACAGTAGACCCTTACAGCACCTCGGTAAAACACGACACCTCCCGCCCAGCTAAAGATAATTGGGTTCTTCTTCCCTCCCTCTACGTATTTCTATCCCACTTACCTGCAGCCCGCCAGCGACGCATAACATTCCATGAGCGGAATCTTGTCCAGCTTAGTTATGGGCGACCGCCGAGCCCGGACGTCTGACGCCGTCCTGAATATCGTCACTGCTGGTGCACTTGTACGTCGCTTGCCTGCATTTCCTGTCGCAATTACTTGACTTGAAATAGCATGCCTCCCGCACATGCCTCACAGACCCAAGACTAATGTCAGCCACAGGCCTTCGTCTCCTACTTCTTCGTCAAGAATCTCTTGTCCACTTTTGCAAACACTCTCGCCGACCCAGAGAAGGAAAAACACGAGCAGGCTAGGATAAAGGCGCAAGCGAACCTATCGCGATTACGGCGGAACAGAAACGAGGATGGCGTGGACGGCACGGACTCGAACGGCTCGCGCAAGGGTCCAAGGATCGAGGACATCCAGCTGAACGAGTACGAGGCCATGGTCGCGCTCGAGGTGGTCGCACCGGAGGACATACCAGTCGGCTTCGACGACATCGGCGGCCTGGAGGAAATCATCGAGGAGCTCAAGGAGTCCGTCATCTACCCGCTGACGATGCCGCACCTGTACTCGCACGCCGCGCCGCTACTCTCCGCGCCCTCTGGGGTGCTGCTATACGGCCCCCCCGGCTGCGGCAAGACGATGCTCGCAAAGGCGGTGGCGCACGAGAGCGGCGCCTCCTTCATCAACCTCCACATCTCCACGCTCACGGAGAAGTGGTACGGAGACTCGAACAAGCTCGTCAGGGCCGTCTTCTCCCTGGCGCGGAAGCTGGAGCCGGCCATCATCTTCATCGACGAGATCGACGCGGTGCTGGGGACGCGGCGGAGCAACGAGCACGAGGCGAGCGGGATGGTCAAGGCCGAGTTTATGACGCTCTGGGATGGGTTGACGTCCTCGAATGCAGCTGGGGTTCCGTCTAGGATCTGCGTGCTCGGCGCCACGAATCGCATACACGACATCGACGAGGCCATCCTGCGGAGGATGCCCAAGAAGTTCCCAGTCCCACTGCCAGACAAGGACCAACGGCGCCGCATACTACAGCTGGTCCTACAAGGCACAAAGCGTGACCCTTCGTTCCAGCTGGAATACATAGCCAAGGTCACGGCCGGCATGTCGGGCAGCGACATCAAGGAGGCTTGCAGAGACGCGGCCATGGTGCCGATGCGGGAGTCGATCCGAGAGTACCGGGCGTCGGGCCAGTCGATGTCTGGCATCACCCCCGACCGGATACGAGGCTTGAGGACGGAGGACTTCTTCGGTAGGAAGGGCGGTGGCCAGATCCTCGAGCAGAATCACGAGCGACACTCATCGAAAAAGGCGACTGCTGCTGCTGCTGCTTCCAAGTCCTCAAGTGACGAGTACGAAGATATCGACGAGCAGGTTGGTGAAGCTCCGGACTGAGCGCAGGGTAGATGCCATTGATGTGTACACGAATAGTTCATAGACCGACGGATCCAATTTGGAAAAAAAACCCCGAAGGAACGGTGGTTGGGAAAGCAGCAGGGCGCTTGGGCGGGATTCTCGCAACTCTGATGAGACAACTGTAGACTTCTGGGCATTCTCTCTCGAGAGGATTAAATCCATGGGCAATTGAATACACGATATTACTCCTTCAACACACGCCTCAGGCGTCTGTGAGTATCGCCTGCATTTGCAAATTCGACTGGCCAGAGACAGGGTCCTCGTAAACATGGCCCACCGAAATCGTTTCGGTTGGAATTTAGGCAGGAGTTTTAGCAATGAACGTGCCGGTATGTTGGTGAGATGTGTTTACTTCATGGCGCTTCACACTGATAGTTCTGAATACAAATGTTGTGCAGCCACGTGCAACCATGGTAGAAGCGTTGTGTCTCCTTGCCTACACGGGCAAATGAGTAAATGAGGTGGGTGGGTGGAACGAGAGTTGATGAATAGAATAAGCTTCGGGGGACCATTCACAAAGACACACTCACTGTCTTGCAGCAAAAATGTCAGCAGGGATTTTGGGACTGGTTGTGTCGTGGTGAAGAATTCAGCCCTCATAATCCATTCCTAAAGATACCTAAAGAGTCATAAACGACATTGCTACAGGTATCGATCGTCAAGTCCTACTGCTATATAGCAAAGAATAAAGCAAAAAAAAAAAAAAATTGAAATGAAGGAAAAGTAGTCGTTCAACCCCAAACCACCCCCGTTCCTCCAGAACGGTGCAACTCTCTCTTTCCCCGAAAAGCATGATATTCATGCTCCAGTCTTCGTGAACAACGTCCAATCGCGTATATGGGTATAATGTTGGAAATATATATCTCCACCGAGAAGAAAAACATACGAAAGAGCGCCACAGGTGGCGGGGCTGACATCCAAAGTGTCAGGCCTCAAGAAAGGAAATGGGTGTCAGAAGGGGCAAAATTGGATCCACCACATAAGACAATAAACAATAACCACTGTTCCCGCGGTATAGGGCCAGTGTTGGGGGATGTGCAGTTCAGCCGTCTTCGAGAGGACAAGAAAAGAAGGGGCTGTAAGGTTATATGTTGTGAATAGGCACTTTTCGAAAGTAAAAAGGGTTGAAGAGGCCAGCAGCGTCGAATGAATAGGCAAGAAGATCGCGGAGCATTTCGTGCCCGCCCAGAGGTGGTCATGATGAGTACGACGTTTAAAGTCGCGGTGAAGTCGGCTGGGGACCTCGGCGTATCGGAGTCCGGAAAGGCGCTGCCTCGAGAATCTGCGTTCCGGTGATGTATTGACAGTAAAGACGGCTGCTGGCAGGATTTGAAAGAAAGATATTTGTTGCTTGGGGATAGAAGATCAAAGTTGATGCTCTTGCTCCTAGTACAGCATTGCGGCGGCGATAAAAGCAATGACGAAGCCGGCAAAGGCTGCTTGTCCCTGGTCGGGATTTACTGCGTCATTCTTGGATGATGTTTCTGCGGCGGGCGCAGCTTCGCTCGTGGTATCCGCCAATTCGGCTGCAGACGTAGCAGTCGTCAAGGACTGCGTGCTTCTTCCCCTTCCGCTCTCCTGGAATATACCACCGAACGTCGCCGATGCGAAGGTGGTACTGGGGGTCCGCGTGGACGACGGGACTGAGCTGCTGGTGGCACTGCTGCTAGTAGTGGATGACGAGCTACTTGACGAGCTACTTGACGAGCTTGAAGAGCTGCTACTCGAGCTCGTGCTCGAAGTTGCCTCTGTTGTTGGAGTTGGCGTTGAGCTGGAGGAGGTGGTGGCCACGGCGATTTTGGCCTTCTTCGGAGCTTGGGATGTGGTGGCAGCTTCCTCAGAAGACGACGAGCTTGACGAATCACCTGTCGAGCCGTCGGTGTTGAAGACCACAATGTTTGCCGTAGACCCCTTGGGAACTGTGACCACACAAAAGTCGGCGCCGCCAGCGCCGGAAGCTGCGGTAGCGCTCCTGACAACCCCAAAGCCGTCAGAGCTGGGATCAATAGCGCAAGGCAGGCCGTTGCAATTCCCGTCACACTCGATCTTCAGGCCGAAGGAGGGTTTGACACCGTGGAATGAGTCTGTGTACATGGGGTTGTAACCAAGCTTGACGAAGGTGTTGCCAGTCGTGTCCTGGTTGGCTCCAGCAACATAAGGCGACCAGTTTCCAATGTTTTGTGAGCCCGTACCCCAGAGACAGGCCTCCTCTGTCGTGTGACCAGGAGGATTGATGTAAAAGTGTGAGGCGGTCGAGTCCCAATAAGACGGTCCCGGCACAGCAATGGTCGCGCTGTCCATTACACGTGTCGGAATCAACATGGCCTCGTTCCCAGGAAGCACAGTCTGGCAGAATGCGACCACCTTACCACACTTGTTGACAGCCTTGACAGATCCAACTCCCTGCACACAGTACGGCTCGTCCGGGAATGGCTTGACGATATTGCCGGATTTGTCGCAGTATAATCCTCCATACATGGATTCAGGATATACATAAGTCGTCCCCTTCTTCCATTGGTTCATGACCATTCCCGGTTCGCAAGCAAAAGGGCAATACGAGTCTGCAGTGCACTCCTGGTCAGGACTCAAGGCCCAGCCCCTGTTCTTCGAGCCCGGAGTGATGGCTACGAGGCCAGCTTCGCCCTCTGGAAAGGCGCACTGGCCAGCCCTGTTCACGAGCCGGCCACGCGGCTCGAGTAGCCCAAGTTCTTGGGCATCTCGGTCGTTGTGAGTGTGGTTCTTGCTGTAGTGCTCGTGAGCGCGACGGTGAGCCACTGTCGCGGAGGCCGGCTGGGCGGCCAAGAAGAGCACGGCCGAGCCCAGTGCGGCCGTAAGTACTGCTTTGCTCATGGGTGACGACGTGACAATAAGAATGAATGTAGTGTAAAGATCGTGAGCAGCTGAACGCTACTAAGAGGGCGCAGAGCTAACTCCTGGGGCCAAGTGTGTCGTCGTGATAGGCAGGGTCGTTCGAAAGTGGTGTCTTCGAGTTCGGCAGGTCATGTGGTGTTGTTATTCCAGTCCGCGAGGCATACAGTCGCATTCCTCAAAAAGCGGCAGTCAACACACCACAGTCCAGCCACTTACTCTGTTCGCGATCCAACCGGCGTCAACCAAAGGAGTGGATTTCTGCTGAAGAGCAGAGGGGAACAGCAAAGCGAGTGAGACTTGAAAAGAGCGTGTGGGTTCTGAAAGAATTGCCCGAGTAGCGCGCACGAAGCTGGGGGAAACGAAATGAGCGAGGCAGTTGGTGAAGAGGCGGGCGAGCCGGAGGGGGGTTCCCGGGGGGCAGGAGGAGGACAATGACCCACAGCCGCGACTTATTGACCAGGTACACAAAGGAAGTAGCCGAAAAGGGATCTGTCAGCCCCCTGCAAGAGCTGCAAGAGACAGGGTGGTGCCACTGGGATGCTTCTTTCCTGGTGTCGTATCCTCCGCACTTGGCTTCTTTTAGGTTATTGCTGTGGGCCTGTCAAGCGGTGCCTCGACCAGTCGGCGCCCATTGTCGCGCACTCTGGGCCCTACGTGCGCGAACTGCCTAGAACCCAATCGAGACGACAATCCGGGCGCGAGGTGCCGCCAGCCTGGCTGGCCTGGTCAGCACACACGCAGACGCACGCGGGCAGACCCAAGGCACGCATGGGAGATTAGATGATCAATGCTGTGGCGAATCAGGCACCGTGCCATTTGCAGATAGCCTCACTCGCCGACTACCCCTTTGGGCCTAGCCGCACACAAGTCAGGAACGCAGAGCCGGCGGCTGCAAGGTACACCAATGGCAGGCCTCGCGCAAAATGAGATGACATGGAGTGGCCGACTTGATGGTGGTGAGGCCGTTGATCCCGATTTAATTGCTCCCTTCGCGTTGATGATGTTGGCGATGCTGGATTGTCGCTCGTCGGCGGTAGGAGCGCAATGACTTCATTGTGTCTGAGGGCATCGCGATCGCTTGACTAAGGCACCGAATTCCTCAGCTTTTTGAATCGGTCAGGTTCCGGCGCGGCCGTGATCCGCAACAGCCCCATCGCCAAGCCTCACGTTCCATGGGAATAGGAATGGAAGCGGAGATGAGCCATGTCGCGATGCTGAAACTACATCCTTGAGATCTTGTTCTTCAGATTGTAAAAGTAACTGCTGAAGGCGACGAGAAGAAAGATGTCAGTTAGATGGCCGGAGAGGATCAGAGTTCTTTTCATGATATAGCTGGCGGGAGGATTTTGGAATCCGACGTCAGCTGATCCCGCAAATCTGCCATTTTTAGTGCCTTGAAATGCCAGTCCTCTTGTTGACAGGAAACGCCAACCTGGTGCGTCATGATAGGTCAGTGTATACCGAAAGATGCAAAGCACGACACAGCCTACCACAGGACGGTGGCGAACTCAACCCAGACATCCGGAGGTCTTTCGACGTCTCGACAAGCCAGACCAGAGACCACTTGTTCCTGCAAATCATTGGAAGATCATTAAAATGAAGAGGGTATGTGCCGGGTTGCCTTTCACATCTTCCGGTCACCGCACCCGCTGCCATGGGCCACTTGAGTGAGAAACGGTTCCCCAACGCCAGCTTCACCTGTCATCAAGCGTAACCCGATGGCATCTTGACCCAGGCAGGGACCTCGTTGGAATTGACTCCATCCTCCGCCATCCTGTCGGCTACTACCCTCACGACTGCCGGCCATCCTGCCGCAAGCGGCCCACCACCCTTCTTTGCTCCCATAACGGCGAATCTGCCGCTTGAGTGGGCAAGAAACCCGTTCATCAACCCCTGGGCAATCAGCGTCGCGACTACGCCTTCCACCTCTTTGTCTGTCACCTGCAAGTTCCCCCAGAACAAGCCCTCGCTGGGTCTCAAGTTCCTTGGCTTCCCACCTGGCGGTGGCACCAGTACAGACGAGGCATCCGCAGCGCTGTTGGCCACAGCCATCATAAAGATGTTGTTCGTTTGCGACTGACGCTTTGGCTGCTGCTGCGTCCGCGCCGGTATGAAGCCTTCAAGGCGCTTCTGGACATATAATGCGGCGACGTACACGTCCGCTAGATTAAGAGTCGGCGCTGCACGTGACGTTGGCGGTGGCGCCTCGTAGGTGAGAAGGAAGCACCGTCTGATGAATGAGCGCCATACGATGGGGCGCAGGCGGAAGGTGAGTGTGAATAGAAGGCCTTTTTGGTACAGCCAGCGCTCATTGGCCGCTATTGCTTGCTGGAAAGCAAGAAAGTTCCCTTTGCGGATCGCTGCCATAATTGGGAGAAATACGGCAGCAAGCGATGCTGCTTCTGGTCTGGCGAGCAGAAGTTCACTTGGGAACCGCCCCAGCATAATATTGGACGGAATGAGGTAGGTGAGAATGAGCCTCCGGTGGCTCAGAAGACTTGGTGGAGTTTGTAGGTAGGCCTCCTCGAGGCATAAAGACGCGCGCACAAAGTTGTCGCAGTCGAAGTTGAACCTTCCCAGGTAGTATAGGAACGTAACCCGTTGTGCAGCTGGGTATA
Organism: Diaporthe vaccinii; assembly: GCA_039880775.1. Lineage (NCBI taxonomy): Eukaryota > Fungi > Ascomycota > Sordariomycetes > Diaporthales > Diaporthaceae > Diaporthe > Diaporthe vaccinii. The sequence goes on from JBCEDN010000003.1 coordinate 1,285,151, forward strand.
ATTGTAGCGGTGGTCCGCTCGCGGACACATTGAGCAGTAGCTGTGCTGCAAGACGAGATTTGCCGCACTTCAAGGGACAGATGTTAGTGATATGGACGGTTCAGGGGCATTTTGTGCGTGTGTTAACCCACAGTGAAGAGAAGTTTCAGGACAAGGTTGGCGAAAATGTAGACGCCGACTTTTTTGCCCTCCGGTCTTGCGAATCTTGTACTCGATCTATCCGTAAGACAAGACGTGAAGATCTTCTGGATGATGTCGGCAGACTGCTCGACCATAGACTTGCTGTCCTCGCCCCCAGCGACAGACCTTCGCCCTTGCATCAACTCAGGACGCCGGTGGAGCATCATTACGACTTTAGAGAGTGCCTCCGAAAGCGACATGCTGGTCTGGAACATGATGCTTCCATATTGTGGATGCGACAGCGCAGTGGCGCAAGATCTGTAAGTGGTCAGCTATGCCAGGAAAGCGGTGGGGAACAAGTGTGAGGTACGCACGTTAACAAACCTGACAACGACTCTTGGACGCTCATCAAGTCATCGAAATCCGCATCCCTCCAATATAGCAGGAAATCCTTGACGAAGGTGACGAAGCTTGGCCATGGCGATCCAGTGCCATCCGGCGGGTCGTCTATTTCGGGTAGGGACTTCTCAACCAGCTTCTCGAGTTGGCTGTTCACACCCAGGCCTTGCCTCAGCTCGTCTCGGAGCTGCAGATAGGCGTGGCTTGTTGCACCCGGCTCGACCTGCAGCCAGGCGTCGAGGCTGTCGCCATCCAGCGCAACCACATGTTCCCTAATCGTGGATAGGAATTGCGTCGCCAAAGAAGGCATTGTCGCATGGGCTTAGCTACTGACGATGCAGAGCGAGGATTAGTCGAGACATGGCTCAATTGTGCAGGATGAACAGAGGTCTTGTATGGACCCCTTGTGCCTGTGTGCAGCCACTGACAGTGAGACAGATCGGGATGGGCTTACTTAAGCATAGCGGGTCCTCCTCGACATCGTCTGCACTTGCTTGCATTCAACATTGATTTGATCAGAACAAATCCCACTGGTGTTAGCGATGTGTTGGTGGTCTTTCATATGTTTCTTTCTCTCGAATTCATCTCATAGTCCATTTTTGATACTGCCATTGTGCCATTTTGGATTTCAAAAGCATTGCATCAAAATCATGCCCCTGCTTGAGTTGAATTGGGGCACGTCTAAAGTGCTCGCCAGCCCCGAAGCTGAAGGAATGACCTCCATTAAGCCTAGATCGGATGGTAGACTGAATGAAGTCAATGTACTGATTGGCTGCTAATTTTCATTCAAGTAATAGACAATAGGAGCCCTCAACTGTCACTGCCCTCTTTGCGCTCTATTCAATACAGTCCAAATGAATCCAGGGTCTCCGGGTGGTCAATTTTGCTTACCATGGGCACAGGAAGGCGCCAATGGATGCTGGATGTCGAGACAAACGAGTTGCGGCAGTCTAACACTGTCACCAAGCAATATTTCCAGAATTATAAATGGTAATTCAGAGAGTTGGTTCCCAAGCCTTGTTGAAGTGTGGCGCCTTCGACTAGAGGTAAAGGTTTGACGAGATTCACAGCTGGGTGCTCACTGTTTGGAGGCCACTGTAACAAAAGCGTCTGTGACGGCCTACACAAGGCGTGACGGGTGGAAACTAACAGCAACTGTTTGGAATAATACATTCGTAGTATCCTAGCTTTGTTTTTCTTGCACCCACGGCCTTGCAATATCCTGTGGACCGCCCGGGCCGTTGGGTCGTTGTGCCTTTTATACGGACTCGATTCGTTGGACAACAACCGCTGTTGCTGCACCACCCCCATTACAAATCGCTGCAACGCCATACTCACCAGGCTTGAGCTGGTGAAGTAAGGTCGTAAGGATCCTTGACCCAGAGCTGCCCAGCGCATGGCCCAAGGAGATGGCACCGCCAAGGGGGTTGACCTTGGCTCCTTGAAGTCCAAGAATCTAATGTCAAGTTAGCCCGGAGTCTGTTTTAGGCATTGTTGCACAAGTGTTGTCCAAAAGAGGAAGTCCCTTTTTCAGTGCCCCCAGAATGGAGAAGAAAAGAAGGACAGAGGGGAAGGAGGGATCAAGGTTACCTTCTCATTGGCCTTTATGACAGCTGCAAAGGCTTCGTTGAACTCCCAGATGGCCACCTGATCCTTCGTTATGCCAGCCCTCTCAAGAGCGATGGGAACAGCCTTGGCCGGCGCAATTGGGAAGTCAATTGGATCCGTCGCAGCATCGGCAGACCCGCATATTCTCGCCAGTACTCTTGAGCCGGACCCGAACTCTTGTGCGATGGCCTTGCTGCCCAACACCAAGGCACTAGCACCGTCATTAAGCGTAGAGGAATTCGCAGCCGTGACTGTGCCTGTCCCGTCTCTGACGAAGGCAGGCTTCAGGGTTGGGATCTTTTCCAGCTTGACATCCAAGAAACCTTCGTCTGTATCGATGATGGTCTCGCCTTTCCTCCCCTTCACTGTCACCGGTGCAATCTCGTCGGCAAAAGCCTTGGCCTTCCAGGCTGCTTGCGCCCGTTCGTAGGACTGAATGGCGTATTGATCCTGTGCCTCCCTGGTGAGCTCGTATTTCTTTGCCGTGTTCTCAGCACAATTGCCCATGTGTATTTGGTCGTAGACGTCTGTCAGGCCATCCTTGATCAGGCCGTCCTCCATCTTCACATGGCCAAAGGCTGGCAGCGAGCTTGCCCGCGGCACGTAGTAGGGCACTTGTGACATGTTTTCCATACCACCGGCAACCTGTGCCTCCGTAAGGCCGAGCTGAATGTTTTGCGCAGCGAAGACGACCGCCTTCAAACCCGACGCGCAGACCTTGTTGATGGTGATGGCCTCGATGCTTGGCGGGAGCCCTGCGAATACGGCTGCCTGCCTTGCCGGGCTCTGGCCAACTGAGGCTTGTAGAACATTGCCCATGTAGACGTCTGTGATCTTGGAAATTGGCACGCCGGACTTGTCGATTGCGGACTTGATGGCCACTGCGCCGAGCTTTGGTGCCGGGACGGTGAGGAAGGAGCCATTGAACTACGAATGTTGGTCAACTCGAATGTTTCGCAGTGATTGAATACATGAAACTGGACGGACTTTAGCAGTTGGCGTCCTGGATGCGCTCAGGATGTATACGTCTCTTATTTCTTGTTGAAGAGCTGTCCTCGCGGAGAAAGCGCGTGCGGAAGCAGGTCGGCATGTGATAGCGCCGCTCCTTAGAGCCGGTGTTCGGACGCAACGTAGAGGCATGATGTCTAGTACAGATGTGTGGAAAGATGGGGCGAAGCTGCAAAAAGCCAACGATGCTCGAGGAATGAAATGGAGGAGAGGTTGTAAATAAAGAATGCACCGTTGGCAACACTCAGTTCCCGGAAGCTGGGGGAGCAGGGGCATGAGATCATCCTCGGCATGTGAGCCTCCTCCCACCTTGGGGAAAGGGTCTACCAACGGGTTTGCGCGGGGACTGAGTACACCACGCCCATTGAGCCTCCACTAGCCGCCGGCACCATTCCGAAGGGCCCTTGGATTGCCGGGAGAAATCTACATAGTAATGGCATCGTCCCAGTCACTTCCATCAGCTGCAGTCACCGGGTTGCTCTGAGATTACTGATCTATGTACCTTGGATCAGTCTCCGGTGCAAGTGACCTGGTTTGGAGCAATAAAGAAATCGAGAGGATGAGGACGAACGCTGCTTTGTCAGGGGCCAGAGGGAAGAGCGGAAGCAGCAACTAATTGATTGGCGCCCACCGACCGGACCAGCAGGTACCAAAGTACCTAAACCCTCTCCCACCATTGACCCTGTCTCCCAGGGGTGGTGTCTCTGAGACCTGGGGCCGGCCTATCGATATCGATATCGATATCGGCAAGCACGGTGGGATCAGTCCCCAGCTCATCACACCTCACGCTGCAGACCATCTACCCAACCACTGACGACCACCTGAGGATTACAAACGCGAATTGACAAGACCTCAACACCCGTTATCACTCTCCTGCAACCTGCCAACCATCACCAGTCCCAGAAGCCGCTGTTATCTGCTAGAATGTCGACGGCAGCCAGGCGTCGTTTGATGCGTGACTTCAAGGTCGGTAGCAAAATGTCCACCCGCCACTCGCCACCCTCCTGTCGGCGAAGCATCGCGTTCACTGACACTGCCGCCATCTACAGCGCATGCAAACCGATCCTCCAGCGGGCGTCTCAGCGTCTCCAGTGCCTGATAATGTCATGACATGGAACGCGGTCATCATCGGCCCGGCCGACACCCCTTTTGAGGACGGCACCTTTCGACTCGTCATGCACTTCGAGGAGCAGTATCCCAACAAGCCACCTTCGGTCAAATTCATCAGCCAGATGTTCCACCCCAACGTATACGCCACCGGGGAGCTATGTCTGGATATCCTCCAGAATCGGTGGAGCCCAACGTACGATGTCGCTGCGGTGCTGACGAGCATTCAGAGGTGGGTTGAGTCAGGAAGCCCGGGGGAATGATGGCAACGAGCCTCTAGACTCCAGTGCGGATCACAACTAACAGCCGGTTCCGCAGTCTTCTCAACGACCCGAATACTGGATCGCCAGCGAACGTCGAGGCGTCCAACCTGTACAAGGACAACCGTAAGGAATACACCAAGAGGGTTCGTGAAACGGTCGAGAAGAGCTGGGAGGAGTAAAGCGGCTGCGGAGAGGGGAAGACATACAATCAGACGGGGTCACCAACAGGTGTTAGGAACAGGTGGGCACCATCTTGGGCGTAGGCGTTTGAATTGCTGCCACGGGTATTTGGAGCCGTGTTTTTCTCATCATTAAGGCAGGTTCGGCGCATTCCGGTTCTACAACTTCATCCAGCTGCGAGGGCGTTTAAGCAAGTGGTATCTTTGTCCTAGTAATCCTCAGCTCCTTTGTGAGTCGGATGGATGATTCGACACAGGTTGGCCGCAGGGAAGGATGTATGCGCATCTCGCTTCCTTTGGTATGTAGGCATAAATTTGAATCATCACATTTCCCAAGTAAGAGTTCGCCCCTAAAGCCATTGGCAACAACCGGGTTGCGGTGGTTGGGCTACCCAGGTGTGCGCCTGGGTCTCACTCGCTCCTCTCTGTTTTGCACAGCAACGGTTGATGTTGTGAGGTGACACTGAAGCCACACATTCACAATGCATATATCACATCTCTACGAAATATACAACGAGCCTCCCCTACACCCTTACACGATGACAGACCGACGCGACGCACCAGTGCACCGAAAAGCTCTAACGAGTCACGACTCGCCAGGCCTGTTTGCTTGCGCTGCTGAGAACGAGTAGGCCTATATACACGCACTCAACACACCGTCAATTCCATATGACAACTGCTGCCAATATGGAGACCAACCAGCATCGAGTTACTTATTTATACTTTTCGAAAGCCCGCACAGGGGTGGCAGCTGCCTCCCACTGAGCTGCCATACCCTCGGTGAGCTCTTCTACCAGATCACCAACCGTGCAGACCGGTTCACATATTACCCTCTATCCGGGTGGGGGGATGGGGCTCAGACTGTCTTTTCCTCTTCCGATTCCGTGAATTGTAACGCCGTAAATTGGCTGGCTCTACCCGAAGCAGCTCCTGGACATCTCTGCGAATTGGCATGTTCATATATAGGTAAGTCTGAGCTCTATAGTAGGGGAAGAATGAATGTGATGAAGAAGTGCAGCATAATGGCGAAGTAGTTAATATGATAGCCTGCTTAGACGTTCTCTTTAGAGTGGGTGTTTGCTTGTGTCGGGCTCCTTTTTCATGTTTTTAACAAAATTCTTGTTAGCTATATCTATTGTAGATTTATCTTGTCTATGACAGCCGTACCGTCTCCTCGGTGCTTTTCTACAGTAGTGTTGTGTAAATTATGTGGAGAGGTTGGTTATTTATATATTGGCTGAACTTCCCCTCCATAGTACAAGTGGGTGGATATCTAGATAGCGTTCCCGGTAGAGAGATTTCTATTGTTCACGTCTACCCTTCCAGCATGCTGGTGATCTTGACACGAATCCCTGGGCTGGACATGTCTGTCACTCCGATGAAACAGTCATGGAGGACCTCTACATCTCTCTCCCACACGGTCTCGTACAGCTCCATCTCAAAACGGGTGATGAGGTGCGCGACAGTGAGATAAAGCTCGGCATGAGCAAGACTGCATAATCATTGTTAGCAAGGCGCATTTATGGAGTCAAGCTGAGGCAACCTGGGCACGCGTGACCGGACCAAGCTAGGGGAAACGTACTTCAGGCCGAGGCAGGACCGCGACCCTCTCCCCCAGGCCATGAGGTATCGTGGCTTCAATTTGGGGTCTTCGATCCACCGTTCGGGGTTGAACCTGAACGGTTCGGGGAAGACCTGCGGGTTCGTGTGGTGCAGGTATAAGGACTGCATCACAGGTGTCTATTCACACAGGAGCCCATCATGGTCAGCATACTCCTAGACATTCCCTCCATCTCAGGGCCCGGGAAAAATTGTCAGTTGCTTACGCCTGCTGGGATGATCCATTGTTTATATTGGAGATTTTCCTCGGTTGCGATCCGTGGCATGCGGCTTGACGCCCCATGGCTCAACCGCAAGCCTTCGTTGATGACGGCTGACTGTGTACGAGGCATCGTCAGCGCATTCCAGGATCCATAAAAAATGCACATTACTTTCAAGAAAATGTCCATGTAAGATTCGTTCCGAGGCAACCCACAAAGTATGGCAACGCTTCGAGCTCTACCAGCGTCACAGGGGCGCCAGGAGTCGGCATCACAGTCTTCAGTTCCGCTCGCAGCTTCTGCAAGACATGTGGGTTGTGAAGAAGGTAAAATATCAACACGGCCAAGTTTCTTGCAGTTGTCTCTGTGCCGGCGCCAAGAGCCAGACCGGCCTCGGCATTCAGCCTCTCTGGCGTCTTCTCGCTCGGTGGAAGGTCACTATCGACGATGTCCTGGAAGATGGTCCTCTCGTTTGCTGATAACTTCTCCTTAGCCCCGCCACCATTGGCTGCATTCCTCTCCCTCTCGTCCACTGCGGACTGGATGATATCCATGGGGAACTGCAGCTTCTTGGTCAGGTGCGCAGTAGTCGGGCTGATCCAGGCGACCACTTCCGGGGAGAGGTTGTTGAGCAGCGAGTTCATGAACCACGCGAACTGCCGTCCCATGGGCCGCATCAGGCCAACGGTTCGGAAGGCGTCGAGCCAGTCGGCGCCCCAGTCCTCACGCCGCAGGTTGCCGATGTCAGCACCCAGCGCGTACGACGAGATGACGTCCATCGTCAGCGCAGCAGTCGCGTTCGTCAGGTTGACGACCTCGCCGCGCCGGTACGACAGCTCCAGCCGGCCCACGAGCCGCTCGATCTTCTCGACCACCATGCCCTCGAGGGCCTGGATCGCGCGCTTGCTGAAGAACGGGTTCAGCGCGGCGCGGCGAACGCGGTGCTGGTCGTGGCTCATTGTCTGGAGCAGGGAGTCGCCCATGGTACCGCTCTCGGTGGCGTGCATGTACCACGTGTCGCGGTCGCGCTTGCGCCGCCCACCAGCGTAGATGTCATCGAAGTAGTCCGGGTCATGGATGTGTATGTGAATCGGGTTGATGCGGACAATTGGCCCTGGAAGAAATTAGTTTTTGGGACTTAAGTCTTTCTTATACACCTTGGTAATGTCCAAAGCCAGGCGGTAATGAGACCTACCATATTTCTCATGCAACTCCTTGATCTTCCACAAGTAACGATGCTGGTGAGGCCACAGATCATAGTATGCCTCGTACCAGAAAGTGGCAGCAGCGAGTTTGGGGCCGGGAAACTTGGCAAGTGGGTGCAAAGTAATTCGATACACCCATATACAGGCCCAGACGGTCAAGTAAATTGATGTCAAGGCCCCTAGAACAAGTGGCAGGGAAAGATGCTCCCTGGCGACCGGGAGATAGGATTTTAGCGTGTCCATATTGCAATGCAATGGAATGCCTTCGAGTTCTGTTAAGCCAAGAGGACTTGGGCAATATTGATCCTTATGCAGGCAAGTTGAGCTTTGATACAGAAGACTAAATATTTTCAAATGGAAATCGTCTACATAGGGACCCTAGTGATGACCTTACGACAACCGTACGATTCTCATCGCCTATCATACAACCATGGGGTTGAGCTTTTGATTTGCAACCTTTGAAATCCAGACTCGAAGTCATTCCTCGACATGCAGGGCCTCGTTCGGCGCGGCTTTGTAAACCCCACTTGTGTGCTTCGAGAAAAGAGCAAATCGGGGATCTAGATCAACCTTATACGGAGATGTCCGCGGAAGTGTGCCGGTTCCGTCCGGAGGCAGAGCTCGGCTCTTACTGCTTATGTGCTTGCTTATTCAAGGGGAGGGCCCCAGAACTAAGTTAGTCTTTATCAAAGAGGAAACCTCCGAGATCTCACGTCAGCTGAAGCTGCATGAAAGCTGCAAGAACAGTCAAGTGTTGAATTACGCATCTGTCGATCCCTGGATGCATGCACAGGAGAATGGAGGGTAAAAGAAGCTTTCGCCAGTCTACCGGCTAGGATACATTCAAGGGCGGCACCCCAGCCAGTATGTCGACAACGTGGGGGGCCATGGTTTCTGATGGGCAGTTGCCGATACGCCTTGGGGGTCATATCCGGATTGCAAACTACCCGCTCTTCTCTATAGGGAGTGAATTTAGTGCAGCATGAAATAGGGCACTCTTTAGGAAGACGACCTTGAAGAGAAAGAAGTGATGGCAAAATCTCATGGCCATAATCGTACAACGTGGATGCTGTCTGATTTGACAGATCTTCCAGCACCAGTACTCGACACTTCACGGCAAAGGCATACTGTTTTCATGATGTGCAATTTGTGTAATTATGACCATTACGAAAGTCTATGGATACCTCTAAAGGCAAAATTTTGACAGTGGCTGGTCGCTTGTCAATGTCGGGCATATACCTATGTGTGCTTCGTGTTCAGGCTTTTTATCCGGGCCTGGATACACAATAGATATGCTACTTCTCCTCCCTTCCCTGAAGCACGAGTGTCCCTCCGGGCGTGTCAAGGTGAAAGTGTTCATGGCATTATTGCCAACCGAATAAGTGGACTGAATGGGAGCAGGAGTCCGGGGAATTAAATCACACGCATGAAACTCAAGCTTCTTGCGACGGTGTCTCTGCCTCCTTCTCTGTGTCCGCCGGCTTCTCCTTTCCCCTGATCTTTCGACGCTCAATGGTCACAGCGCCAATGATACTGATGCAGCAGAGTGCCAAGGGCAGCTTCCACGAGTCCACAATTGCATCGTTGAGTGCCTCGAGCACGGCGGTCTTGTCGTCTCCATCCAAGCCTCTGGTGAGCGAGGTAACACCTTCAGTTAGAACTGAGCTCGCGTCGACACCAGGGACTCCGGTGTTGCCCAAGTTTGTGGCCAGCTTGTTGGCAAAGAGCGTTTGGGCTACGGCGGTGAAAATAGCGCTGCAGAAGGGCCGGAACAGGTTAGTTTGTTTACACAAAGGTTGTTCAGAGAGGTCAAGGGAATTCTCACCCTGCAAATGTCTGCGTGAACATCACCATGCCGGAGCCTATCGGGATGTCCTCGAGAGGGAGCACATTTTGCGCAACCATGACCGGGGTCTGAGCAGAGAGACCCATGCCGAGGCCGTAGATAACCTGGTACCCGATCCATTCTCCAGTCGACGTACTGAGCGAGAACATGGTGAATAGGCCGGCTCCAACGGCAGTGAAGACTGAAGAAAATACGAGGAATGGCCAGATGTATCCGATCACACCGATAAGGATGCCGCCGGCCAGTGAAGAGATAGTATTCGCAATGACCAGCGGAAGGGTGTCGACTCCAGACTCGAACGGAGTCCGCTCGAGTGAGCCTTGGAACCAGCTGCGCGCAAACTATCAGTTTATATGACTCGAATAACATAGATGTCTTTCAAACTCACATGGGGATGTAGTAGAGCAGCAAAAACGAGGAGCCACTCGTGCAGAAACAAAAGAGCACAGCCCCTGCAACGCTCCGTTGCGCGAAGACTCGAGCCGGCAGCATACTCTTTTCACCTTGCCAAAGCTCGAGGGCGATGAAAGCAATGCCAAGCAAGGCGAAGAGGACGAGTAGAGCAATGACACGCCCCGAGTTCCACGCATAGACGGTTCCTCCCCATTGTAGGGCGAGCAGGAGGCAGACAATGCTGGGAGCGAGTGCGAGCAGGCCGAGCAGATCAAAAGTCTCGAGAAAGTCTTTCCAGGAGGTGAATTTATCTGAGTGACGCTTTGGGGTGCGGACGAAGAGCAGAAATATGGCATAGCTGAAAGCACCAACCGGGAGGTTGAGGTAGAACTGGATACGGGAATCGAGTCAGCACAGAACGTGACATAGACGTACGCGTCGTGTTGGTGATATTACTTACATTCCACCGCCAAGTGACATGCTCAGTGAATGCGCCGCCAATGAGCGGACCTGTGGCGTACCCAATACCCATGGTCCCCCCTATGAGCCCCATGAAAAGAGGCTGCTTGGTAGGGTGGGCGATGTAAGGCACCAGCGAGAAAGTGCCGACCAGCAAGCCAGAGCAGCCAATGCCAGCCAAGGCACGACCAACGATGAGTGCGGGCGAGTTAGGAGCAGCACCACACAAGGCAGAACCGACGAGGAAGAATAGCATGGCAGCGCTGTAGTTGTACTTGATGGGGTAGCGGGTGTACAGCCTGCCATAAAGAAGCTGTGTGATGGCGGTCGTCATGAAGTAAACACTGCTGTACCAGCCCACATCCTTGAGAGAGTCGAACTCATCGGTGATCACGGGAACAGCTGTTGCAAGGACGGTGCTGTCCTTTCCGCGGAGAAGAAGACACAAGAGTCAGCATACTGCTGGAACATTGATCGCTACACACGAGCGACCATCGAGATAGGCAGGGTCTTACCAGGGTGATGACATAGATGATAAGACAGAGAGCCAAAGCGATCAAGGAAAAACTGGCCGTGCCGGGGTACACGATCTCTGGAGTTCCGGCTTGGGCGCCGTCTTGGGCTCCTGCGGCGGTGTCGTCCACGGAGCCTGGGGTGGGTGTGGCGCCATCCAAGGGCTTGTTCTCATTGCCCTCAAGACTGCAAGTCGCACCTCCGTCCAACGTCGCTTTCTCGTCAACGGCTGCCATGGTGAATGTGTCTGATGGCGTCTAGAGGGGCGGTCGAAACGACTTGGTGGAGGAGGGGGGAGGGGTGTCAAGTGACTGCCACCAAACAACGAAACTAAATGCCAGCTGTGTTGGTGTGAAGGTGCAAGAACCAAGGGCAAGCAAGCAAGAACGTAGCGAGGTGGAATTGAAAGCACCGGGGTCCTTGGCATTCGCAGGATCACTAGACAGAAAGCTATCGTTTGGCGCAAACGCAACTTGGGACTTTATTCTGATAGATTCCGATGGGAAGACGGATTTGTAATTTTACAGATTACAAATTCGGCAATATACAGAAAGATGAAGCAACGTTCTCTGTAATGTGAATGAGACACGCATTTGTGTGCTTTTGTTTGATTGGAACGAGAACATACCCTGTTCTCACCGGCATGAGGCTTCTCCTTTGTCATCATGTAGATAATGTCACCAGCAGCCGGACCCTTCCTTCCAACGGGTGGAGACCTGGTAAGCAATCAAGGGAGTTTCCAACCAATGGGACTCAAAACCCAGCAGTGTCAGCACAGATCTTTCTACGTGCGGGACGGGACGTGGATCTGCACCAACAGACATCCCAAATAGGAAACTTCCGAGATTGACGCTATGACTGGGCAGTCGAATACATGGGGCATGCGATTGCTTAGCATTCTGCTGCAAGGTGGTTATTCATGGTGCCACACACCGATATTCCGATCTGATGTTGCCGTTTTGGGATAGCCAATTTCGAAGAGTCGCTGAGACTTTGTGTCCCAAAGCGTACTGCCGTCCCAGAACTTCACGAACTGGGACACAGACAGTGAGGCATCTCGGTACGAAGCAAAGGCTGGACGTTATTAATTCGAAGCCAAGGGCACTTGAAAGTGACTCTATAGTCACTGGGCGATCTTTCAACGTTTGATGTTGTAGTCAATATAGTACGCAACGACTAGGCATCCCGTCGAGTCGTCAAGTCAAACCACCTTGGCATACCCTTGCAAACGAGCCATGGCCGTGCATTCTGAACCACCCACGGCTGCATTTACCGGACCTGACCCTCGTAACGGCAGCACTGCGATTCAGCAAAATGGGGACACCCACAGCAAGACTGGCCACAGCCCTTCTGCCCCAATAGCAATCATCGGAATTAGTTGCAGGTTTGGCGGAGATGCCACCAGTCCGTCCAAACTATGGGATCTCTGTGCATCTGCCAAAGATGCGTGGTCGCCAATTCCTGGCGAGAGGTTTGATGCCAAAGCCCTGTATAATGGAGACAAGGAGAGGATAGGCCGAGTACGTTCATCCATATCACCACAAGCTCGGGTATAATGGGCAAGTTCACTCGGGCTGCCTACTTACACGGCCTGTCTCTAGAATCATGCCAAAGGCGGATATTTCATGCAGCAAGATGTGGCTGTCTTTGATGCCGGCTTCTTCAACTTCTCAGCGGATGTTTCCAGTGTAAGTTGAGCTTTACCCACTTACAGGGGAAGCAAATCCTCCGAGAGGCATTGCCTGACAATCTTCCAGGCCATGGACCCCCAGTTGAGACTCTTGCTCGAGACTGTCTACGAAGCGACAGAAGATGGTTTGTTCCCAATTGATATTCTCCCCGAAATTCTGAACACTCGCTGAAAATACTGTTATAGCCGGTGTACCCCTAGACAAGCTCGCAGGGACAAGGACGTCCGTGTATACGGGTGTTTACGGGAAAGACTACCATGATCTGTTGACAAGAGACCCGGAACAGTTCCCACCCTCATTCCTCACGGGCAACGGCACGGCGGTGTTGTCAAACCGGGTATCCCACTTTTTTGACTTGCATGGAACCAGCCTGTCAATTGATACGGGCTGCTCTGCAGGACTTGTAGCTCTACATCAGGCCTGCCAAGATATCAGGTCCGGAGAGTCTGAAATGTCGGTGGTAGGGGCTACAAATACGATCCTGAATCCTGATTTGTTCATTATCATGTCCACTCTCGGGTAAGCACCAACTTCGATCTGAGTGTTTGAGATGACCTGGCAATGCTGACCGCACGCCAAAATTAGTCTCATCGGCACCGACGGTAAATGTTATGCATGGGATACCAGGGCCGAAGGCTACGGCCGCGGAGAAGGCGTTGCAGCCCTGCTCCTAAAGCCTCTTGATGCTGCGCTTCGAGACGGCGACAACGTCCACGCAGTCATCCGAGAGACCGGTAGTAACCAGGATGGCAAGACAACAACCATCACATCACCATCTTTAGAGTCACAGGTGGACCTCATCGAAGACTGCTACAGACGTGCGGGATTGGACATCTCGGAAACCGGTTACGTGGAGGCCCATATGACCGGCACCCTGACGGGAGACGCTGTGGAAGCGGAAGCGCTAGCGAGGACTTTCGGCAAGAGTCGAGAGGCCGGCAATCCCGTCCTCGTTGGGTCTGTGAAGACCAACATTGGCCACACTGAGCCAGTGAGTGGTCTGGCGGCGGTGATCAAGGCCATCTACACACTGAAGACGGGGCTGGTGGCGCCGAATCTGAATTATAAGGAGACCAATCCTAACATTCCGCTGAAAGATTGGAACTTGGAGGTAAGTCAAACGTCAATGAGGCAGAAGTCAGCCGGTAGCTAATAGTAGGCTTGTGCAGGTTCCGACGTCTCTCAGGCCCTGGCCGACAGACAAGCCCCTTCGCGCGTCCGTCAACAATTTTGGATATGGAGGTACCAATGCCCACGTCATTCTGGAAAGCATACAGCCCTTCGGAGGATTGAATGGTCATGCCAACGGAGTCCATCAACATGAAAATGGACAAGCACTCATTGCTGAACCCGAGTCCCGCGTGTACGTCCTAAGCGCAAAGGACTCCGCTGCAACGCGAGACATAGCAAGCGAGACAGCGGCCTACATTCGAAGAACTACGGCGAGTGATTCGGCTCCTTCTCCTGCTGATCTGGCGTATACCCTGACACAACGGAAGACTCTGTTTCCCTGGGTAGCCGCAGTCAGAGCCGACAGTCTGACCGAGTTGGCCGATCAGCTGGAAAGCAAGGCACTTGAAGTCAACCATGCAACGAAGCGCCCGAGACTTGGTTTCGTTTTCAACGGCCAAGGCGCCCAGTGGCACGCAATGGGCCGGGAGCTTATTAACGCATACCCGGTGTTCGGCTCCTCTATTCGGCAAGCTGATGAGATCCTGCGGGACTTCGGCGCGAACTGGTCACTACAAGGTGCGTAGTTATATCGACAAGAAATCCGGAAATTGAACATGTACTGATGCACTGTTTGCAGAGGAGTTGGGACGTGATCCAAAGTCCACCCGCGTTAGCGAAGTGAACATCAGCCAACCTATTAGCGTCGCACTCCAACTATGTCTGGTCGACCTCTTGGAATCATGGAACGTCAGACCTTCGGCTGTAACAAGCCACTCCAGTGGGGAGATTGCTGCTGCATACGCCGTGGGACTCTTGACATTCAAAGAGGCACTAGGAGTTGTCTACTACCGGGGAGAGCTCGCACTCAAACACCAGAAGCTCTCAACTGTCCAAGGCGGGATGCTGGCGGCTGGTATCGGCCCTGAAGATGCTGAGAAGTACATAGCTGACACGAAGGCCGGCCGCGTTGTAGTTGCATGTGTCAACAGCCCCAGCAGTGTCACCCTATCCGGCGATTTGGCCGGCATTGATGAGGTATTGGCATTGCTGGAGGAAGACGGGTTGTTTGCCAGGAAGCTCAAGGTGCCCCTGGCTTATCATTCTCACCACATGGCTGCTATGGCGCAAGATTACACCGAGTCACTGCGGAAAACTCTTCGCAGTCCTGGATCTGGTTGGAACGGAGTCACCTTCACTTCACCTGTGACAGGGGACATTCTCACGGATGCAGAGGACCTTAGCCCCGAGCATTGGGTTCGCAACCTGACGAGTCGGGTACTTTTCAGCCAGGCCTTTGAGAAGATGGTCTTTGGTGCAAACGGCTTGGACGGCACCAGCCCAGGCTCCAACATCGACATGGTCGTGGAAGTCGGTGCTCACAGCACTCTGTCGGGGCCTATCCGACAGATTCTTGGAGAGAGGAAACTGCCTTACGTCTCCTGTCTGAAAAGACCGTCCAATGCCGTCCATACCATGCAATATTTGGCCGGCAAGCTGATCAGTCATGGATACCCGGTGCTATCGAATGCCGTCAACTTCCCCTACTGCAACACGAAGCCCACTTTCGTCGATGACCTCCCGACTTACCGCTGGAACCACACCACTCGGTACTGGTGGGAGCCAAGACTCAACAAAGAAATCAGATACAAGCCATATCAACCCCACGAGCTTTTGGGTACGTCACTCGCCGGGGCGAACGGCCTGGCTCACACATGGCGCAACATCTTGCGCCTGTCTGATATTCCCTGGTTGGTTGATCACCAGCTCGAGTCAAACGTCGTCTTGCCCGGCGCTTCATACGTCGCAATGGCTATAGAGGCAGTCCGCCTCGTGACAGACGCAACGGAGGAGAGCATCACCGGCTACTGCCTCAAGGAGGTCGACATAAGGAACGCCCTCATCGTTCCCGAGTCGTCCACAGGTGTCGAGATGCAATTCAGCCTCAGGCCTTACCGAAATGGAGATGACGAGTACAGAGGTTATTTCGAGTTCGAAGTATCCTCGCTGGGTGTGCGCGACGAGTGGATCCTTAACTGCACAGGCTATGTGTTCGCTGAGGTGACTTCCATGGCTAATAGGAGCTCTACACGGAAGGAGACTCCTCCACAAGTCCCAAGAGACGATGCTTTCTTTCTTGAGGGCACAGATGTCAGGAACATCGAAGTGGAGGCTGTTTTCAGCGGGCTCCGTGAAATGGGCTTCTACCATGGGCCTATGTTCCAAAATTTGGTCGATAGCCGTACGGCATCGGGAAGAGCAATAACGAACTTGTCTATAGCTGAGGTCGCCACAGCTTCTGATGGTTACGTACTCCACCCTACGACTCTGGACTCCATTATCCAAGCTACATACAGTGGCCTTCCGGAAGGGACGCGGGAGAAGAGCATGGTAATTCCAAGATCCATACAGGAACTCTACGTCCCCAAGGGGGTCAACAGGCTCAGTGGCGCGAAGCTGCGGGCGTTTACTGAGCTCTTGGGGTCGAGCCGGCGAGGCTTCACGTCTTCAGCCACCGTGGTCAACCCCGATGGACCAAAATCGGATGCTATACTAAGAATCGATGGATTCTTCGGCCAGGCCGTCCCGAAAAGCAATCTACCAGATCTGGAGCAGCAACCAGCACAAATATGTTCCACCAGCACATGGAAGACGGATATCCTCCACGGAATCCCGGACTCCGTGCGAGAGCCGATGGAGATCACTCTGAAGGACAGCGAGCGGGACTTCGAGAAGAAGCTTATCCGCGCCTCTTACATCTTCATTCACGACGCAGTTGCTCAGCTTGCAGGGAAGAGTCCCGAGAGCTGGGAGTGGCACCACAAGATCTTCTACGACTGGATGAAGAAGATAGTCGACCTTGGAAACCGTGGGGAGTTAGGCCCCAACAGTAAGAGATGGGCCAAGACTACCAAAGGCATGAAGCAGAAGCTCGTAGATGAGCTCTGCGCTGGTGATGCATCGGGCCAGTTGGTCGCCCGGGTCGGCCAGAATCTTGCGAGCATCGTCAGCGGGGATATCACGCCTCTGGAACTGATGATGGAGGGCAATCTCCTGAACCAGTACTACATGGACCTTCCTCGCCTCAAGAACCGAACATACAAACATCTAGCTACTGTCTCAGAGCTTTACGCTGCCAACATCCCCGGTGCTAAAATCCTGGAGATCGGAGCTGGTACTGGAGGCGCAACGAAGATCGTGCTCGAGGCGTTCAGTGCTGGTGGTAGCGGGTCATCACTTGGCCACTACACCTTCACTGATGTGTCAAGTGGTTTCTTTGAGGCAGGCAAGAAGAAACTCCACCAGTGGAACAGCCTGATGGATTTCAAGAAGCTCGACATCGAAAACGACCCCCTGACGCAGTCTTTCGAAGCTGGCCAATACGACATCATTGTGGCATCAATGGTCCTCCATGCCACGAAGAGCTTGCACAGGACAATGTCACACGTCCGGAAACTCCTGAGGCCAGGAGGGAAACTTGTTCTCGTCGAGGCTACCCAGGACAGCCTCGACAGCCAGCTTATATTTGGAACCGTCCCGGGTTGGTGGCTAAGCGAGGAACCGGATCGAAACATGAGTCCCAACGCCCCTCTCGGAACATGGGTCAGTGTTCTCAAGGACACCGGCTATAGTGGTGTCGACTTCGAGATAGGAGATTGTGATGATCCCAGCCTGCAGTCAACTAGTATTATCATTTCCACGGCAATCCAGAACACGTCTTACCCGTCGCAGATCTCCATTGTGGACGCGGGGTCAGCTCCGGGGCCGTGGTTGGAAGAGCTGAAGCACAAAATTCACGCACAGACTGGTGTTTTGCCAATCATCGAAGACTTGCCTCAAGCAGTGGTCTCTGACGAGAATGTTTGCGTGCTGACACTCGACTTGGGCAAGCCCTTCTTGGCTGAGATTGACGAGTCCTCGTTCACCAAGCTCCGAGACATCCTGGCTGGCAGCCGTGGTGTCCTATGGCTAACTAGGAGTGATGCCTCGGACGTCTCCGAGCCACAATACGAATTATCGACAGGCCTTCTGCGGACTCTGAGGCAAGAAGACTCGACGAAGCGATACATTCGGCTAGGCTTTGATGAGGCTCCAGAAGCGTGGACTAGCAGCCAGATTGAGAACGCTATGCGGATTTTCCAGTCGGGCTTCGACTACAACACAGACATCTCCAACATTGATTTCGAGTATCTTGTGAGGGATGGGATTCTTCACGTACCGAGGGTCTACCCAAATCCAGAACAGGACGCTTCAATTCACGACAGCGAGGCCGGCCCCACAGCAGCATTGCAGGCCTTCCGACCGCAGGAAAAAGACCTTGTCTGGGACCCGGAGCTCCCGGGCGGAACTACCTTCACCGAAAGACTGGCCACCGAGGACCTTGCCGAAAGAAGTGTAGAGGTCGTTTCAAAAGCCCTGGGCATCAGTCACCGCGATGTGCTGGCAGCCTCAGACCAAGGCCACGACGGACACGACTTCGCCGGAGTCATCTCCAGGCTCGGCCCATCAACAGGTGACCAGAGCGGCCTCAAGGTCGGTGATCGAGTCTGCGGTATAGCAAGTGGCCGCTTTTCAACTAGGGGTCGCGCGCCAACGACCACCGTTGTCAAGATCCCTGACGCCATGACCTGGGAAGAAGCAGCGGCCTTCCCCACGGCATTTACCACGGCGTACCAGACACTGTTTAGGATCGCCAGGCTCCAGGTCGGCGAGAAGGTCCTCGTTACCGACGCAGCGGCCAGCAGCATTGGTCGGGCAGCGGTCACACTCGCAAAAGCTGCCGGGGCAGAGGTGTTTGCGACATACGGAGCCGAAGCCGAGCAAGACCTGTTGGTTAACAACCACGGGATGGATAAGAGCCGCCTGTTTGGGCATTTCGACGCGGATTTCCTGGCCGCCGTCAAGACAAAGACACAGGGAGCGGGCTTTGCCGTGGTCCTTCGTTCTCTGCCTGAGTCTCCGTTCAAGAGCGTGGCGGGTTCCGCTGCCAGGTTTGGAAGGTTTGTGGACGTCCGTCTGTACGACGCCGAGTCCAGCGACCGTGTCAACACAAGCTACCTGGCCGACGGGGCTTCTTATACTCGGTTCCACGTCTCGCAGTTTCTCGGACACAAAGACGAATTTGTGCACGAGGCCCTTGTGGAGAGCATGCGAATCTTCCAAACCTCGGACATACCTCACCCTTGGAGCATAGACAGCCTTCCTTTGCCAGACATTGGCAAGGCATTGAAACAGAGTGGGGAGGAGCCTCACAGGCAGATTGTCCTGAATGTCCAGGAAGGAGGCGAGGTCAATGTCAGTTGCAGTATTATGGCTTCCGTTGACCGTTTGCACACCTTTTCTAATGTCACTGCGCAGGTAATCCCCCGGCCATTCAGCCTGGATGACCCAGACTCGTCCTACCTGATCGTGGGCGGGCTGGGTGGTATTGGCCGAGCCGTGGCCTCGTGGTTATTTGAGAAAGGCGCGAAGAACATCATTGTCACATCGCGGAAGGCGGAGTCGCACCCATCCGCCCCTGAACTCTCGAGTCTTGCGGCGGCTGCTGGCTGCCGGCTGCTCCTCCGGAACTGCGACACGACGCAGGAGGCTGAACTTGTCGCCCTTATTAACGAGGCTTCAAGGGACCTGCCACCGATCCGTGGGGTGATCAACGCGGCCATGGTTCTCGACGTACGTTGTCATACTTTTCCACCACCCCAAGCTAATATTTCTTAAAACCCTCAAGCACAGAGCACTAACACGGTGCACAGGATACCGTTGCGGAACGCATGTCTTTCACACAATGGCGCCGTGCCGTCTCGGCCAAGGTTTCCACGACCTTGAATCTCCACAACCACCTCCCCGACCTGTCCTTCTTCATTATGCTCTCCTCGGTGACAGGAATAACCGGTTCCGTCTCTCAAGCCAACTATGCAGTGGGAAACACCTTCCAGGATGCCTTTGCCCGCTACCGGACCAAACACGGACAACCCGCTGTGGCACTCGACCTCAGCGCCGTCGCCTCCGCCGGCTTTGTGGCCGAGGCGGGCGAGTCCGCCCGCTCGCACATCGAGAAGCTCGGGTCTGTCTCCGTGGAGATAGACGCCGTGCTCAAGCTCGTCGAGGCCGCAATCCGGAACCCCCTGCGCAAATCGGCCGACGAGAGTCAGGTCATCGTGGGTCTGGCCCCGTGGGACAGCCTCGCCGAGGGTGCGGCTACCAGGAGGGACCGGCGGTTCGGTACCCTGCGGCTGGGCGTGGCGCGGGATACTTCTGGTGGAGAGGGCGATGGCGCGGCCAATTCAGGGGCTGGGAGCAAGTCGAGCGCAGCCGCCATCCAGAAGAGCCTGGGCGACATTGGATCCCTAACGAGGGGCAAAGCAGAGTCGGTCATAGCGGATGCCACAGCGGACAAGCTGGCAGGCATTTTCAACATTCCAGAGTCGAATATCGACCATTCGCTGCCATTGTCGCAGTACGGAGTCGACTCGCTGGTGGCGGTGGACTTGCGGAACTGGCTGAGTGCTGCGGTCAAGGCCAAGGTTTCCATCTTTGAGATCCTCCATAATGCGTCGCTGACGGAATTCGCCGGTCTGGTTGTGACCAAAAGCGAGATGTTAAAGGGGGTTGTGGGGGAAGTCGCAAGCAAATAAGGGCCATGATCAGCGGGTTTTGAGGCATTGAGATTATTGTTCCTGGTATTCGGGTGTGTTGTAGTTATTTAACAGACACTACAACGCTGAGGGTTAAGAAGGGCCTTGGGAAGATAGAGGACCAAATAACAAGGCAGATAGATACCTCTGGAACATGCATTGTGTTTGCAGGGACCAAGTTTTGAAAAGCTCTTATTTTACTCTATGGTGTTATTTGTCTATCAAAGCCCGTATGGAATCGCACACCGCCCCAGCTTTCTGCTCACCCTCAACAACCTGCTGTCCGACCCCTCGACATGGTCCCAATCGTTCCTTGAGCTTCCTCAATAGCCCTCTCAGGTCAGTTAGGTGCATCACGCTCACCTCACGGATAAGCTGCAGCCGCATCTCGGGAGCCTCCAGCCGGTACCTCCCCACCCATATTACGCCCAAATCGACCTGATCTACATCTGCGTCATCCGTCTCACCGTCGCGCGGCAGGCCACAGAGACCGCCGAGTTGGTCTGATATACTGACGAAAAGCTGCACGATGGTCGCCACGAGTACTGGGCTATCTGAACACGTGGAGCAGTTGGTGCAGGAGACAACCTCACTGCAGATGTTCATTGCTTGCCGGAGACTCATGAGATGCATGTCGATCCCTGTGGAGTCGCTCTGTGTCTGTGAATGGCCGACGTGCTCGAGCACCTTGACAAGTGCTCCAAGGCATTCGCAGCCTTGTTTTTGGGCGTCTGCATTTTTCAGTGTCTGCTGCATTTCCTGCGGAGGCACAGTTGAAGGAGCGTTGCCTGAGGGTGGAAGTAGTAGAGGTCCTGGCCATCTCAAGTTATTCGCAGTAACTCCTTCAATAAATTCTTTGTCGGCAGCGAACGCTTCGCCAAAGTTGAAGCAGTCATGGTCGTTTGTGCCCAATAGCGAGTGTTCTAGGTCGAACAAAGAATCCTCCCAACTCGAGGACGTATTTGAGTGTGGCATCGAAGCGTTGTCTGCAACCTGGCCCACGCCGCCGGTACTTGGCTGCTGTTGTTGTAAAGGTAGCCTCGACTCAGCATCTAATTCCCTGGATTGTGGTGGGCCAGAATAGGCGTCAAATGGGTTAGACTGGGCCCCCTGAGAGCGGCCCTGCTGAGGCGAGGCGTTGGGTCTGGGGCTTGATCGTGACTCCCTCCTGGATGAGACCCTTGAAGGAGTAATGGAAATCCGGCGCGGCCTTCGCCGGCTCGTTCCCAAGGCTGTCAAGGCATAGGTGCAAGTGGTTGAGCTCGCTCGGCAACGATCGCAACCGTCCTTGTTCCCGCTACACTTAAGCTGTTCAGGAGGATTTTCTGGTCAGCCAAAGCCATGACCGACCAAACGGCTGACCGGGGTCCTGGGCTTGTTAGGCCAACACTGACCTTTCTTGCACGGCATGGATCACAGGCCATCAGTGTGTATCCTCGAGCGTCTAGTCCCGATCCAGGAACAAGAT
The DNA here is from genome assembly GCA_039880775.1 of Diaporthe vaccinii. Taxonomy (NCBI): domain Eukaryota; kingdom Fungi; phylum Ascomycota; class Sordariomycetes; order Diaporthales; family Diaporthaceae; genus Diaporthe; species Diaporthe vaccinii. The sequence continues at coordinate 1,307,035 of JBCEDN010000003.1, forward strand.
TGACATGCTCCAAGTCCCGTGTGGTCTCGTTGAGCCGGAATGCCCCAAACATTGACATATCTGTCGTCGTGTTACACCCGCCAAGAAATTGTATCATATACTCCGACCCCGAATTACAATTTGAGCTGGTGCCCGAGCCTAAATAAAGACAATGGGATGCGATTGCATTTTTTGGGGGAGCGCAACCGCCACGCCGCGCATTGGGGCGACATGAACTCGTCAGACGCCCATGCGCCTGCCAGTCCTTCTATGCACGAGTGCATGCGGCACAGATCCCATGTAAGCGCCCCCTCCCTCAGGGTCGCCGGTTAGCTTTTGAGTCTAAATCCTTCTCGCGAAATACCTCGAGGTGTAGGGCCACCAGAACAAAGAACATGGAGTGTTTCAAGGCCCTCGCGCAGATCCGGGTTCCCCGTACAGCCAATTAGGACATGAGTGCAATCTAGGCCCCGGCAAGGCAATACCGAAACGGCACCACGCCGCAGCACGATACGAGGTGGTGACTCCTATATAACTCCGTTAGAAATACCTCTTTATGCAGAGTCCCGACCGGGGCGGGTCAGGAGCGGGTACGGGACCGACGTCCCCACGGACAAAAGGGTGACGTCGGCCGGGAGAAGGTGTGTCTTGGTATCAATAACCTACCACAGGCTGCAGTTGGCCCATTAGCGAGCACTCTTATCGGACTATCAAGACGGCATCAATCCTACAATCGCGCCATGCTGCATAGCGACATCTGACGAGGGCTGTCCCGCCGTGTACGCCCTGCATGTCAGCCCACCCGTGCTGACGACGCCTGGAGATCGACTGGCAGGATCCCCGAGTCAGGGATTGTTTATCAACTAAACCAGCCTCCCGCCGTGGCGTTCGATCTGCCGAGAGCAGTGCGGCAGCGGTATGGGCTCTTATATAATCCTCCCGAATTAGCGGTAAACGCTAGCTGTCCTTCCCGGGACTACCAACACGGACTATTGTAGACTATACATAATCTCATTGGCTTGGTGTTCCGCGTAAAGACTTTGTACTATGGTATGCCTCAGCCTCCAAGACTTGACAGAGGCACACACGTGTAGGTGACTAAGGAGATTGTCAGCTTACACGCCCACCACGGCCGTTGCGTAATAGTCCGGCTGGTAAAGGCGCAGGAATGTCCCGCATTACTCACGAACGCCACACACAAGCAGTCCTCACTTTTCTATAGAACCGTCTGATAGCAGTGTAGCATTGCATAAAGCCAAATCTGACGCAGGGACCCACCCACTTCAGCTTCAGTCCACGTCGGCACATACTTAAGACGGAAACGACCGAGGATGATTGATCATATGTTTGAGCACTTCTGAGGTCCAGATGCTTACTGGGACTGACTCCTTCGTTCTTCGCCCTGCATCGGCGGTGTTACCCTTTGGGTGTTCGGTGTTGCCCGCCTCACTTTCAAATCAGGACAGAAACAAATACAAGTACACGAATGGTAGGTGAAGATGTTACGTTGGTGAGTATAGTTGACACGCTGTATTTTCCCCCACGTCATTGGTCCCTTGCCGAGATGTCTGCCGATTCAACCCACATCCCTCTCAGTCCCTTGGATCACATACCGCCTCAGAACTATGTGAAAATTGCGTTGTATCTCCCGCTGAAGGATGGGGTGAGACCTGAGGAAGCGTTCTCGAGACTGCAGGAAGGTCTGCAAAAGACTTTCATCCAGCTGCCATGGCTCAGCGGAAAGGTACATTGGCAACCCCAGACCACGCCAGGGTGGCGACCGGGCCAGCTGGAAATCCGACACGGAGAAGTGGATACCCACGGTCCCAAGCCGTACCAGCTCAAACTCAACAACCTCGATGACAGCATCTCTTATGACGACCTGAAGGACAATGGCTTTTCCACCGACGAGTTCGAAGACCATGAGTTGCTTTGGGCCCCATTCCTCGCCGACATCAATGCTGGTGCTGAAGTTTTCGTGGCTCAGGCCAACTTCATGCCCGGTGGCTGCGTGTTGGCCATGTCCACCTGTCATCCTTCTGCAGACGGCACGGCCATGATCACCATACTGAAGCTTTGGGCGAGCCACTGTCGGGGTCTTGATCCGGCGAGCGCAGTGGGGCAAGACGATGGCTTAGTCCTACCTCAGGGGAGCTCCGACCGTGAAATCCTGGAGCGCCTCTGGGATGATGCAGGCAGGGGCCGCGCCGTCAGCGAGATGGATCCGGAAACCTGGCAACTGGTGGGGTTGGACCATCCTACACGCTCGCTAGCCGACGCAGGAGACAATGCCAACGGAGCTCCTGCGGCAATCCCCGGAGCCGAAGACACCGAGCCCCCAAAGGTCATGAAATCGAGCATCTTCTACATCTCAGCCGCCAAGTTTGCTGAGCTGAAGAAGCAATCCGCTGAAGACGCCGGCACCAAAGAGCTCTCAGGCAATGACGTTGCTACTGCTCTCATATGGCGGAGCCTCTTGAAAGCTCGGACTCGTGCCAAACAAGAGACAAGTACGCAAGACACGGGCCTGGCAGAGCTGGAAATGACCGTCGATGGGCGACCTGACTTCTCGGAACATCTCCCATCGACCTACCTCGGCAACGTGGTCTTTGTGAATCGACCGAGCCTCCCCCTGGCGACACTTGTATCACCCGAGACGACCATCGGAGAGGTTGCCAAGGTGATCCGGAAGAGCGCGGGCACGATCCACCACGCAGCAATGATGGACGCGTACAAGCTCCTTCGGGACGTGCCCGATTACGGCATGCGGAAGCTTCGGTTCACCAGCGTGCATGGCACCTCCATGCTGATCACGTCCCTGCTCATGTTCCCCATCGAGGAGATTTGCTTTGGCGAGGCCTTCTTCGGCAATGAAGGCAGGCCCGAGGCTTTCCGCCCGCTGATGAGCGCCTTCAACAGGCTCTTCCGCATCAGCTTCATACTGCCCAGGGAGAGGCACGGCGGTGTCGAGTTCGTGGTAAGTTTGTTTGAGAACGAGATGGACCTTTTGCTAGAGGATGAGGAGTTCTCGAAATACGCGCTCCAGGTCTCGTGAATGTATTGGATTACTCTAGAGAATATTTATAGAATCTGATTAAATTCACTTGTTGTCTTTCACACATAGCACGTAAATATGTATGTCAATCAAATCACTGATTTCATGCACTCAAGGTGGCAGAAGGTCAGTGCCTGAAGGAATTAGTCCTGTACACGTCAATATGCCACCTGCACTTGAGTTGCAATGAAGTACATTTATTCAAGAGTGTGCCTGAATACAATTGTGTCAATGCTGTTGTGCTGATCTGTCTGCATCAAGCTCTTGTAGAACGGAGACAATTATGGAATTAAGCGACCTAAACTATTTGCTGGGGGATGCTTCCGGCCATACTGTTCTCCTCACAGCCCTCACGTAACAGTTGATTGGCCGTATCACCAAGAACTCTGGGTCATACACCATGGGTTCTTTGCTGACATCGACAAACTGATACCGATACACCAGACTCGCCAAGACAAGTTTCGCCTCCAGTTGCGCAACATTATATCCAATACAGCCCCTTGGCCCTGCCGCAAATGGCGTAAACGCCATGCGATGCCTTTTCTCGCCGTCAACACCACTCGCCGCCAACCACCGGTCCGGGTCGAACCGCTCCGGATTGTCCCAGTGGTCCTTGTGCTTGTGGATCGAAGGGAACGTCGGGATGACAACACCGCCCTCCGGTATCTTCCAGCCGCCTGGGAGAACCACGTCCTTCTTGGCATTGCGGGCTGTCTGGAACGAAGGGCTGTGCACGCGATGCACCTCCTTGACGAAGCGGTCGAGGAACGGCAACTCCATGATCCCGTCGTATGTCCACTTAGTGTCCGAGGTGGTCCCGTGGTCGACCAGCTCCTGTAGCAACCTCTGCTGGTTCCCCGGGTAGCGCGTGAGCGCGTACAGCAGCAGCGACAGCATGGATGACGACGTGGCGAGGCCGGCGCCGACGAGCGCGACCACGTTGGACAAGAGGTACTCGTGCGGCAGCTTCTGCCCGCCCTCATCCACCGCGCGCTTAAGATAGTCCGCTAGGCAGCTTGAGTTCAGGGCTGCCTCATGCATTGGCGTGTCCGCACCGTCTTGCCCCTCGGGCGGTTTGCAGGCGATCACAACCTCATCGATCAGACCCCATAGTCGGTCGTGGACATGAGAAAGACGCTTGACCTTGCCGAACGGGAGGTACTTGTGCCAGCTGGGGCTGAGAGAAGTCTGTTTCATGAGGGAGAGGTACTCGGCCATAAGACGGATGATCTCATGTGGTGGTGTATCTGGCGTCTCAAAGTGGCCGACTTCCAGCCCCAACACCACTCTGTAGACGATCTGGCCCCCTATTTTGAACATGTATTGGTAGGTGTTGAAGGCTTCCTGCCTCCTGTCGAGTTCATCGAAGACTCTGAATGATTCCTCGACCGCCTTTTGCATAGCTGGGACATATTGTCGGACAGCCCTTGGGGCCATACTGGGGGGCACAAATTTGTGAGATGGTTTGAACGCCGGCGATGATGTATCACAGGTGAAAAGGGCTGTGTTGTCCCGCATCCAGTACAGAGGATGGCTGGGGTCCGACGTCGTCTTGGTGAAGAATTCATTCTCACCAAGCACAACTTCCGAGACATGTGGATCATTTGTGAGATACACGGTGGTTCCCATGTTCACAGTTTTGACCATGCTTCCGTAGCGATCGAACAGCCGATCATGATTGCCCAGGTGGTCAGGATGGATCTCGAGGTGGTTTCCTACGAAAGGTAACTGGGGTGGTCCCAGCGGCTCCCGAACTGGGCTTTCATCCACTTTGACCTGAATATCTCCATGGTGTGTTTGTACCTGACCTATGCTTCGTATGAGATCGGAATTTGCATGGAGAGTTATTGCTATCTTAAATCAGTACTGATGATAAGTGGCAGCTTGGATGATCTGGAGAATTGCCTCACTATTTGCTTTGGCCACTGCGAATAAACAGGCCAGGTCGAACTGCAATTCTTCCAAATTCTCAATGCCCGCTACATCGACAGCGGCAGTGTGCCTGGATCCTTCAGACGTGATGTAGAATGTTTTAGAAGTCATTGTGTATAGAGCTTTGTCTCAATGTATAAGTGAAGCCTTAGTGAGCCGCGCTCATGCCAGTTTCTTCCACTTCTCATTAAATCCTACAACTCAGGTATCAGAAAGGCTCGATCTAATTCCTCATTCAGCGCCTGGGATAGCCATAGTAGGACGTTAGTTCCATCAGACCAGATTGACCATATGAACGAAATCTACCGAGGTCACCGTCAGCCTACAACAAGACGAAGGATTCGGGAGCGGTCGCGGCCCGCGGCTGAGTGATAACCCAGTCGAGCCCATCAAGCCTGAACTCCCAGTTTGGGAATTAGAGTTCAATGCGGTAATTTTGAAGTACCCAATGTGGATCAAGTGGCGATTGTGTAGCTTGAGGGATCTAGCTGACCAGGATGTCGGCGTGGGGGCTCGGAGGGATGATTTTGATATAAGCACTAGAAACCTGTTGGCCACCACTACGTCCAACAATTCACTCGGTCAAGTTCCTGTCACAGTTGCATTAGTATTCTGTTACATGTCACAGAAATCGGAGATAAGACTTATGCAAGGCGGCGCAGGGCGCTTCTCGGAAGAAACCAAACGAGCTCTAGCGGGCATTACATCTTATATGCAGGTGGGACCCTTTAACACCATATTGGGAAACATCCGAAAGTCCCTTCAACAAGACGTGAGTTATCATTAGATAAAACAGTCTATGGACAGAAACAGCAAGTCAGCACACTGTGACTCAGGTGCCGCTAGTCCGTTAGAATGGCAGCAGCAGAGGGCTTGACGGACAACGTCTTCGATCTCGAACACGTCGCCCAACACAACAAGCCAGAAGATGCGTGGATCATAGTCCGTGGTAAAGGTAGGTTTCTAAAATCTCGCAGATTTGGGTTACCCCTAACGGCGTCAAATTTTAGTCTACAATGTCACGAATTATTTTGACGACCACCCTGGTGGGAGGAATGTTTTGATGGAGGTGGCTGGATCAGATGCTACGGAAGATTTCGAGTATACGGATCATTCCGATGACGCCCTACGAACTATGGAGGGTCTCATGGTGGGAACTCTAATAGGCGGGGACAAGGTGAGCTCTCTTCTGGAGCCGTTTTGACGGTTCTTTTGTTTTGCCAGTGATTCTGACTAGGCTCGCGTTGCAACAGACTCGAGACAGAGCACGTGTGAACAGTGGGGTGGAACAGGCGAAGAGTCGATCAAAAGGTCCCAGCCCCGCAAAGAGAACGGGCTGGAGACTCGCGGCTGCTGCGGTATTGGTGCCCAGTGTTGTCTTGTTGAGTGCACGACGGGGCACGTCTCTAAGTGTCGACGACTTCATCGCACATCACGCTTCGCTGGAGAAACTGCGTGGCTTTTGGGCAGGAGTTGCTATCACGCTGTTGACAACCGTGATCGCCCTGCTCTTAGTATTCCAGTCCGCCAGGAAGGCTGTTTTCAGTCACGGAAAAGGTGTATTCGAGTATCCGCCGTATTATTCACACCCGCTTCCTTAGCCACGATCAATTAGATCATATATTGTGTCTAGCTAGTCTCCAGATTCTGCAACCCCCCTGTAAAATGCAGGAAGAAAGTCTTAGGAGATCACTTTCTCATGCATAAAGTGAATTTATTCTCTCTTAATATTGGCATACTCATGGTGCACTTCAGTGATGACTTTGTAGAGATTGAGGCAATTCTGTCTGTAAACAGGTGCCGATTTCTATGGTTCCACGAACCAGAAAATGAGCATGAAAGCTTTGATGGTATTTCCGGACTTGTTCCAGGATAAGGACGGAATATATAAATATTGCGTCCACGCCCCCTTTCCTGGACAAATCGCTCTCTGCTGATCAGCATTGGAGAAACTGTCCACTCATTGGCTGTCTATATAAGCATAGGCAGCCCACACTCTTGATGTCAGCTTGACTCCCTCACACAAACAACAGCGAGCAGATTCTATTCCAGTCATGATTGGAATTTTCAACACATACTTCCTCGGGCTTTCGGCCTGTGGGTTCGACTCTCTCTGGGGTTCCATGATGCGCAACGGAGCAGCCCAAGCTTTGGGGACAATCAGATCCACCGGGCTCCTTCCCAGTGGGGATTTCCTGAGCAGGAACATGACCGGAGCCCCTTGGATTGACAAATGGGTCCTCCCACCGGTCATTTTCTACGATTCTCTCATGTACGCACGTCAGCCTGTGCACCGGGCACTGCTCGTGAGCGTCTTCACTACCATGCAGTCCACTGCATTCGCAATGCTCGTGAATGCTGCTGAAGGAGGCCGTCTCCCATGGTGGTCGCTCATGTGAGTTTCTCTCGCCCATCCTCGTGGGGACTCGTGCGAGGACTGTTATTTCTGTGCACAAAGTCTGACCCTTCCGCCGCAGAGAGCACGCCGCCTGGGGCATATTCAACCAGAGTTACGGCGCTGCATTTGTCTATCCGCTCTACTGCCTAGCGCAACTTTATCGATCTATTCACGTTCGGCAAAGCGCTGCAGTACTTGTGCACGACCCTATCGACGCAGAGGCAATGGTGTATACGAGCATTATTTTCGCCACCACTCCGCTGTGGCTACTGTATCCAGCTTTCTTCAGCTGCTCCAGCAAGACAAGACAGCTGCTGATAGCCAGCTACCGCGCGTCGCCCGTGATTCTGGCGGCTTGTCAACCATTGGTCGCAGCGGCACTTCGGAGGCTCCGTGACTGGAAGGGCGGTTCACTCCTGCCTGGCCGCCCTGATGCACTGACCCGAATCTCTCTCTACATCGCGGCAGCAGGTTCTGCAACCGGGCACTTATACGCTATTGCTACGGCGATCCTTTCGTCAAGTGCGTCTCTTGCAACCGTTTTCTCCCCTTGGGCGGAACTGGCCGAGACGTCCCTCGGTAGCCCGGGCAGTGTGCTGCAGAGAGGATGTCATCTTTTCCTCCAGAACGACTTGATTGTAATCATTGCAGCGCTCGTACCATTTTCTGCGACAATATTTGGCTTGAAGAGAAGGAGGTCTCAAAAGGAAGATCAAGAAACTGGATGGGTCTCAACGTGGTGGCGCAGATTTGCTTCGTTGACAATTGTGCAACGATTATCTGCATTGAGTGGATTGGCTATAGTCGCCTCGCCTGGAGCGGTGTTTTCTCTGTCGTTGGCTTCGAATGTATAATTATTTCGATATTACCTTAATGAGTGTCGAGTCCTTGGGCTTTGATCACTGATGAGGGGGACCTGTTTCAGTCCTCGAGGGCATGAATAGTTTAAGAGCACAGCCAATATATTGGGTGTCTCCGAGAAATGAATACAGGTTCATGAGCTAGCAAACTTAATGGAAATGCAGATTGAGTGATGTCCGTTAAGTTCAGATCAATTTGATATCAACAGTCTAATGCTGCTCTATATGTACCTGACGTATTGAGCGCGCACATCGGTATAGAGTAGTTTAGTCTACGCTAGGTATAATCCACAAAAGAAATAGAAGAAAACAAACCGTGAACCCCTTCCCACTAGCCGCCAAGGAAAAGAAAGACGAACAAAAAGACTCGGATAGTCCGTTCACCAATGAGTATGTTTTGAATATGCGGATGTACCACTGCAAATCTCTCTGTTGTTGCTACTCGCTCTCGTTCTCCCAGGCACAGCCTCTATTCCTCTGGATCCACCTCTTTCAAGTCTATAAGAAATGGAAGCAACAGGTTCTCAATCACGGCCATCAGTGAATCTTACAACATCACGCGCCCCGCCTGATTAACAGCACTCATATGGTTCCCCTTTTCTGCAGCCCATTCTATAGACGAGGCAACAGCTTTCACCTCAGACTTTTTTGAGGGCACAGCATGCCCACCTGTGTGCCTGTGTGATCGCGCGACATCTTCGTCACACAGACCCTGTACGACAAGGGACTGCTTGACCATGGACTCCAGATCTTTCTTGCCGGTCACATGCACTGTGGGGATGCTGATGCGGTCCTTGATCAGCGCTGGATGTAGCAGCCGGGGAACGGAATCCGAATCGTTGCCTTCAAAGAACCCGAGCGTGATAGCCGGTCGTTTGATCCCGATCGTCTTGATGGCGATATGACACATGGCTAGGTACTCGGCAAACGTCCTTTCCGTGGGGTCGAGTGTCTTGAAGTCACACTGGGGAAAACCTTTCTTGAACTGAGGATCCGCATTGGTGAGAAAGCTCTGGACAATTTCCTCGTTGCAACTCTTATCAGGGGAGCACGCTCCAACGGATGAAAAGAGAACTGCAAAGTTGAAAGGTGGTTGTTCTTCAGGCCTCCTGAGTTGGTAGTCTAGTATGTACGTAGCGGCGATTGAGGCACCTTGGCTGAAGCCCAAGACACCGTCAAATGGACCATTCTGCTCAATGAAGTGGTCAAGGTCATCAAGGGCGCTGGAAACCTCATCGGGAGCGTAGCCTGTGACGTATGAATAGAACGGACCAGGAGACCAAACTGGCATTCCTAGGGAGAAAATGATATTAGACCATTGGCATGACACCCGCCGTTTATGGGCTGAGGTAGTACCTGGGCCCCTCTCAACTGGCACTTGGCCATCGTAGAAGGTGAAGTGGTAATGCGGCCCTAACTCTGCAGCCAGCGCGGCCAGCTGCTCCTTGAGCATTGCGGCAGATGAGCCGACGCCGTGCAAGGCCAAGATATTCATTCTCGCGTGGAGATGTAGTATTTATTTGGAATCCAAATAAGTGAATGATAGGCGATCGCCAATAAATGCCCAGGTGGATTTGTGTCACGAAACAAAAGGCACGAGAGACCAAGACACGATGCAAGTTCTCCACAACGTTGCCAGTGCCAACAAGCTCACAAGAGTGCCGGGGAAAACTCAAAAGAAAAGTTCCATGAATTTTCCATCGGCATAAAAAAATCCGAAAAGAATAGCAGGCCTACTCTCCTGCCCGGACTCGGGAGGATGGAGTTATCGGCGCCAAAGACTCAGCGTGCCTCATCAGTATCAATGTACCAAAGTAGCCGCTCAAGGCCGCCGGATCCTGCCGACGAGCTGCGCCTTACCGGCGCGTACCCCCGTGCTTACCGTAGTTGGCAGGTTTGAACGAGATCGGAAAGTCCCAAAATGGAAGCATCCGATCTGACCTGCTGAACGAGTAAGCTCCATTACGGTCTAGGCTTTGTGCAAAGGTAACAAACCGGTCCGCTTCAAGGCTGTTTCCGATAGCCTTGCCAGAATCTTTTCGGCCACAGTATCCGCAGATTGTACCTTAGTGTTTCCTGCATGTTCAATCCTAATCAGGCATGCATAGTCAAAGTCAGGACGCATAGTCAAGTAGAGTCAGTGTTGAATCCAAGTAAAGATGTGAATCGAGTCTCTACACTTGTTTAACTTTGCGTGCTGTTCTCGCACGCGCGTAAATTGAAATCCTGCTCGAACCTGGAATTAAGTACCCTTTGCTTTCTGCTTGGGAACACTTCAGCCTGTCCATCAAAATCAGACCTTTCTTGGGGACCGTCGAGGTTCTCTTCCTTCGCTATGGGTGAGAATATCGCTGAAGGCTGCCCTCAGAATGTGGTGGATGATCCTATTGTCATTGTGGGGGCAGCCTGCCGCCTCCCCGGAGAGGCTACCTCCCTTCAGGCACTATGGGACATGATGAATAGTTCCAGGACTGGACATGGCCCAGTCCCATCTCGAAGATGGAATGCAGATGCCTGGTATCACCCTGACCCAGATCGAAAAGGCGCAGTGAGTTGATTGCCAGTCTCAACACCACAAATTCCAAATCACAATACTCATTGCAATCCTCAGATCACATCCAAATCTGGCTTCTTTCTTGAGGAAGACATTGGTTCTTTCGATGCGCCGTTCTTTTCTGTTACCACAAAAGAGGCGGCGGGTATGGATCCCGCAAAAAGACTCCTCTTGGAAGTGGCATACGAAGCTTTCGAAAATGGTAGGCAACTGTTACATTACGTGCAAAGTTCATGAGTAGTCACTGATCCCTTCTTCTTATAACTACACTTATTGCACGTGTTTTCTTTTGTGTCAGTTGATATTATGTCGCCTGCTCAAAACCTCCGTCGTCTTTCTGGAACACGCAGCCTTTTGGGGACAGGATGTGTTGGAATTTCTATTACGATTTGACTCTATCATGTTCGAACATTGCGATTTATTCGGTGAAGGAAACGCCGTCGCGGTTTCCTCAATTTCGAGGTTGCAAACAGCCAGCGCTGGAATTTGCGGAATGACCAAATATAATTCACCAATCAAAGGAGACACATGCTGACCTGAACAGGCGGGATGCCTATGAGCAGAGTTGCCGGTTCCAGGACTGGCGTTTATGTCGGATGCATGACAAGTGACTACGAGGACATGTCCACGCACGATATCTACGACCTCGCCCACAACACGGCCGCCGGTGTGAGCGAGGCCATGACCGCAAACCGTGTATCATGGTTCTTTGACCTCCGCGGGCCAAGTCTGACCATCGACACGGCCTGCTCATCCAGCTTATACGCGTTCCACCTGGCGTGCCAGTCATTGCTATTGGGAGAGACCGATTCGGTAAGAGCACACAAGACTTGTATTTCAAATATTTCAACTGGGTGTTCGGATGACTGACATGTGGTGTGAAATTGAAGGCCCTAGTCGCAGGCGTGAACCTCATACTCTACCCGAACGCCATGTCTCAGCTGACAGCTATGCACATGCTCAGTCCGGATGGCATGTCTCACAGTTTCGACTCACGTGCGAACGGCTATGGTCGAGGCGAGGGCATCGGTGCAGTCGTGGTCAAGCGGCTGTCTGACGCAGTCCGGGACGGCGATGTCATCCGCGCGGTCATCCGTGGCTCGGCCGTCAACACGGACGGCAAGACACCCAGCGTTACTATGCCCAGCTCAGAGGCACAAGCAGAGCTGATCAGGACGGCGTACAAGAGAGCCGGAATACCGCTCAAGGACACGCGCTATGTCGAGTTGCACGGTACCGGCACGCCAGTGGGAGTAAGTTGCGATTTCACTGTCGTCGGCTTTAGTCTGAGCATCACTGACGTGACGACCAGGACCCAATCGAGCTTTCGGCCATAGCGGCTACCTTTGGGGCCTCTGCCACTCCGGAGGACCCCATTTTTGTTGGTAGCATCAAGCCAGCTGTGGGTCACACGGAAGGCTGTGCAGGGCTGGCAGGAGTCCTACGAGCCGTAGCCTCTTTAGAGAGAGGCACAATACTTCCCACAGTGGGCATCGAGACTGTCAACCCGAAATTGAAGTTTCAAGACTGGAATCTTGCTCTGCCTCCCGGCAGCATACCGTGGCCGAGCGAGGGGCCCCGGCGTGCCAGTGTCAACAGCTTTGGGTTTGGCGGGGCGAACGCACACGTCATATTGGAGGATGCGTACCATTATCTGAAGGATCGCTCCATCGCTGGTGTTCACGATACCGATATACCCGCATCGGAGCAGTCCCCTGAAGACCAAAGGGAGCCCGCTGTGAGACCTGAAGAGGTCGACAGCTGCCTCGTCTCTGGTGTGGAGAAGACCAAGAAGCTATTTGTGTTTAGTTCACGCGACCAACCTGGACTACAGCGGATAGCAAAGTCGCTGCACAGCCACTTCACCTCCGTCACAGAAAAAGCAAGGGGGAAGAAGACGAAGCCGGCTTATCTGGACAACATCGCATACACTCTCGCAGCCAGACGCTCCCTGTTTGACTACAGGTCTTTTGTCGTGTCAGATTCACTAGAGAACCTTTCGTCACAGCTCTCAAAGTCTGTACCTTCCTTCCGACGCCCCAGCAAGCTGAACGGCATCGTCTTTGTCTTCACGGGCCAGGGTGCTCAGTGGGCGGGAATGGGAAGGGAACTGCTCTCCTACCCCGTGTTCTCGGACAGTATTGCAAGAAGCTCGGCATGTTTATCGTCATTGGGATGCAGCTTCGACCTCCTCACGGAGATTCAGAGGACCCACGGCAGCAGTATCGACTCTCCCGAATACAGCCAGCCGATCTGTACTGCGGTTCAAGTGGCTATAGTCGACTTGCTAAAGGACTGGTCGATATCGCCTAGAGCCGTTATTGGACACTCTAGTGGAGAAATTGGTATGATGGACTCTCTCTTTTCAAGCCCTTTGTGTAGTTATTCTGACAGCGTGAACATTTAGCTGCTGCCTTCGCTGCTGGCATCATTAAACACCAGGACGCCATCAAGGTAGCCTACTACCGCGGAATCTACTCACTCCGCGTCGCCAAAGGCCCTCGCCGAGGTGCCATGCTCGCTGCCGGCATATCGGCAGACGAAGCGAACCAGTTCCTAGAGGCCCTGCCCAAAGACAGCATCGCCGTCGCGGCGTGCATCAACAGCCCCAAGAGTGTCACCATCTCGGGCGACGCAGACGCCGTGTCGCTGCTGGAGGAGCGTATCTCCAGCGAGCAAAAGTTCGCAAGGAAACTCCGCGTGTCCACCGCCTACCACTCCCCGCACATGAGAGATGTCGCTGACGACTGTCTGGCGGCCATGGACGGATCCGGGTTCTCGCAGCCGCGAAAGACTGAGGTCCTCATGTTCTCGTCGGTCACGGGTGACCTTGTAGACCACGGCGAGGTCAACACATCTTACTGGATTCGGAACATGTGCCAGCCGGTTCTGTTCTCCGGCGCAATGCAGAACCTCCTTACGTACTCTCCGAACCGGCGGAACTCCCGTCGGGTGCCTTACAAGTGGAACTCGGTTGTCGAAGTTGGACCACATTCAGCTTTGAAGGCGCCTGTCGTTCAGATCATGGAGGGTCTCGATAAGAAGTTGTCCACCGAGCTCCCCTATCTCTCCGTTTTGGTACGGAAAGAAGACGCTGTCTCCACGGCACTCAAAGCGGCGGCCACGTTCTGGGCGCTGGGAGAGTCTGTACATCTGAGCCGGGTGAACCGCGAGGACGAGGCCAAAGCCAAGCCACAGGTGCTCAGTGACCTGCCCCCTTATCAGTGGAACCATGACAAGCAGTACTGGCATGAAACCAGCGGCACGAGATCCGAGAGGCTCAAGACGCAGCCTCGAACGGACCTGCTCGGTGTTCCTGTCGAGGACCAGAACCAATTCGAGCCGCAATGGAAGAACTACCTGCGCATCAGCGAGAATCCTTGGATCGAGGACCACGCCATCACTGGCACAACTTTGTACCCAGGAGCCGGAATGCTGATCATGGTCCTCGAGGCTGCGCAACAGCTAGCCGAGAAGGGCGTGCATTTCCGCGGCATCGAGTTTCGCGATGTCCACTTCGACCGTGGCTTGGTCATCCCTGGAGAAGGGGCCGTCGAGACGCGGCTCAGCATCCGACTACCCGACGAGCAGGACGAATCGCTTCACAGCTTCGCAGTCTTCTCCAACACGGGTAGTTCCAGTTGGATCAAACATTGCTTTGGCAACTTCGTCATTCAATATGACCACACGCCAGATGAGCTTGGCCCGCGAGGCTGGGCGCATCACATAGAAGAGTATGACAAGCTCAGGAGTCTCCCCAGCCGAGATATCGAAGTCGAGAAGCTATACAAGGACCTTCATGATATTGGTATGGAATATGGAGACATGTTCCAGAATGTGACCGCACTTTCTGCCACGGACGACGGGACAGGTTGCTATGGAACAGTGGTAAGTTGTTAGCCCGAGCACACATGTCTTGGCTGAGCGGCAGCGAAAAATATATTAACTGAGAATAGGAAATCCCGGACACCAAGAGTGTCATGCCATCAGAGTTTGAATTTCCACACATTATTCACCCTGCTACGCTGGACGCAATCTTCCATCTTATGGTGGTTGCCGTCTCAGACGGGGGATCTTGGAAAGAGGCTGCAGTACCTTACCGCTTGGAGCGCATGTTTATTGCCAGTGATCTGCCGCAAGAGGCGGGAGCCCTCTTCTCGGGGTACTCGTACCGTCGCAATCAAAACAAGAACGGTCAGCTCAGTGCAGACCTTGTGGTCTCTGATGAGTCGTGGGAGCATCCCAAGATCATTGTTGACGGCCTCCACATGAGACAAGTGACCGGTGCCGTGTCGAGTTCACAAGGCCCGAGCACCGATCTAGGAGGCGTGGAAAAGAGATGCACCGTGTTGAGCTGGAAGTTAGACCCAGAGAGCTTCCTCGGCGCAAGTTCGGTAGGCGCTTCTTCACCAAGCCGTCTCAAATCCGTGTCAGGGCTGCTCGATTGGTTAGATATCGAGTCCCACAAAACCCCCGAGCTGAGTATTCTCGTCGACGGCGACACAGTGGATCCCAGCATTACCGCCCAGCTTCAGCCTTTCATCTCTGGAGAGAGTGCGTACCGAGAAGCGTCCAAACTCACCGTGATCGGCGTCACAGAGGAGGTTCTGGACCTCTGGCGCGGGGCCATCGAGGCCGGTCCAGCTCTTGCTGAAGTCCACTACCAACTCCACGAGACACACCACAAGAGTCACGACGACGTCGGAAAGGCCAAATTTGACTTGGTGCTCACTGGCCCATCCGATGATGGCCAATCTTTGGAGTCAATTGCGTCATCTTGGGCACATCAATTACAACCCCGAGGGCGAGTCTTGGTCTTTTCGAAGAATGGCGCCATCCCGCCAGCGCAAGCCCAACTGCTGGCAAACGGAACTTCGAAGCACAGCTTCGCCACCCGCAGCGTAGCGCTTGACCAGGGTTCTCTGGTGGTAGCAGCGCCTTTCACTGAGCCCGTCCCAGAGAATCAGACAATCCGTCTCCTCGTACCTGAGTCCTATGCTGATGCTCAAGCCCAGGCTCTGGCCCAAGACCTTGAGAGGGGTCTCCTGGAGCAGTCACACAAGGTGCGCAAATTGTATGCGACAAACATGGCGGACGACTTTGGAGGCGAACACGTGATCTCCCTGCTGGATCTCGGTTCCAAAGGCGGCTTCGTGACCAACTGGACCTCCTCGGAATTCGACGAGTTCCGCCAGCTGATCGGCTCCGCAAGACACATCTTCTGGCTGTCACGCGGCGGCCAGATGCTCACCCCCGAGTTGTCTGGGCTTGAAACAGCCGCCTCGACCGGGTTCCTTCGTGTTCTCCGCAACGAAAACCCTCAGGTCACGATAACACACCTTGACCTGTCCTCGGAGGCTGACGCAACCAAGGCGGACACAGTACTGCGGCTCTGGGCTTCCTCGGTCGAGGGAGACGCCGAGGACAGGGATGTGGAGTTTGCAGAGCTTGACGGCGAGATTTACATTCCCCGCACTGTACAGGAAGCCTCGTTCGACGAGGAGATTGCTTTGGCGACAGGCACTGCGCCGCCGGTGAACACGGCTTTGGGCTCGGCAGGCACGCTGCAGCTTGACACAGATGGCTCCATCTGGAACCCCGCTGACTTCCCCCAATCTGGACTCGAACCAGAACAGGTGGAAATACGGGTGACCAGCATTTCGACAGTCCCAAGCAGTACTGGTGTCGGTTCCCTGGCAAAGGACCTCTGGGCAGAGACAACAGGCGTTGTTACTGCGTGTGGCAGTAGTGTCGTTGGAGTCCGCGAGAATGATCATGTCGTGCTCCTGGGAAACACCAACTCCAGCACATATCTGCGGAAGCATCAGAGCGATATAATAATGGTACCTGAGATGGTACCTGCATTAGGTGCGGCTACCACCATCTGGCTGTACCTGACGGCATCTTATATCTTGGACCGAGTTGTTGGCTTGCAGGATGGCGATAATGTCTTGATCTGTGATGCTTTGGCTCCTCTGAGCCAGGCCTTGATTTCGTTAGCTTACAACAAAGGCGCGAAAGTCCTGGCCACCGTGGCAAATGGTGAAGAAAAGAGGATTGTGTTGGAGAAACTCGCATTGCCAGAGGACTCAGTCTTGGACACAGGAAAATTCTCGATCGCCTCTTTGATCCGCCACAAGACTGATGGAAATGGCGTCGACGTCCTTGTGGCGCCATCGTCGCAACGCAGCGCATACCGGGACGTGTCCGAGTTTGTAAGCAACTTTGGACGCGTTGCAGTGACCCTAAGTGGTGATGAGGACCACGCCCCGCCTCGCAAGCTCGGCCACCGCAATATCAGCTACGCGACCGTCAACCCGAGACAGCTCCTCGAAAGCAGGCAGAAAATTGGGATACAATTACTCAGCAAGGTCCCAGAGATATTTGCTTCGGGTTCATCCGTCGTGTTCCCGTCCCTCAACGTCTTCCCCGTCTCTCAGCTAGATGAGGCGATAGAGTCTGGCAAGGCTTTGGGGGAGAAGGGCATTGTGGCAGTCGGCTTTGAAGACGACACACTTGTGCCTGTGAGACCTCGCAGCCGGTCAAACGTGCAGCTCCCCGCTGACGGTTCCTATGTGCTCGCTGGAGGACTGGGGTCGCTGGGCTTGAGGATTGCAAAGTTGATGGTTGAGCACGGCGCCAAACACATTGTCCTTTTATCTCGCTCTGGCCAAAATCCCAAATGGGACAGCGAGATCAGTGCCATCACATTGCTGGGAGGAGTTGTCGAAGTCCTCAAATGTGACGTGACCAAAAAGGAAGACGTAGAAGAAGCCGTGTCCTCGCTGGTGAGAGACGGACGCACGATTCGCGGCGTGGTGCAATGTGCCATGGTTTTGCAGGTGAGCATCATGGTCCCCAATCTACTCACAAAAGTCGATGCGACCAGTACTGTTTCTCAGGGGTGGAAGGTCCAGATTGAAGACAGATGGGCTGACGAATATAACACGAACAGGACAGCATCTTTAGCAACATGACGCACACCCAATGGCGCACAGCCTTCGCCCCCAAGGTCGCGGGCACGTGGCACTTGCACAACAGCCTTCAGGCTCAGGCGGCAGACCTGGACTTCTTCGTCATGCTTTCCTCCGTTGTCTCCATCATCGGAAACGTCTCGCAGGCCAACTACGCGGCCGCGAATTCGTTCATGGACGCCTTCGCGCACTACCGGCGGACTGCTCTCGGCCTCCCGGCGGTGTCACTTAATGTCGGCCTCGTCCGCGACTCGGACCACGAGATCGACGGTACCGGGATGGAGCATTACCTTGAGCGGTTCGGGCACATGGCTTCGGTCAGCACGACGCTGGAGGAGCTGGACATCGGATTGCTGGAGTGCATGCGGGCTGGGAAGGCGGCCCCGCCGCAGATTGTGTTCGGCATGAGCGACGCGCTGAGGAAAGAGGACCAGTGGACACGTGACAGAAAATTCGGCCACCGGATGGCGAGAGCCGTGACAAGCGAGGGTGAGTCCTCTGAGAATGATACCGAGGCTGAGGTCAAGGACGCCCTGGTGCACGCGACATCCGTGTCGGAAGCCGCTGCAGTCGTTGCGGGGGCGTTGAAGAGGCTTCTGGCCCCGGGTCTGGGCGTGCAGCCTGGCGATATTGGCGATGACAAGCCGTTGTATGAGGTTGGAGTGGACTCGTTCAAGGCGGTTGAGATTCGCAACCAGGTGTTCCGCGACCTGAAGAGCGACATTTCCGTGTTCGAGATATTGAGCTCGAGGCCACTGGCAGAGTTGGCAGGGATCATTGCAATGGGCAGCCAGTTGGTGCCAGCCGAGGCCAAGGCTGGTGGGCTGCAAGGTGAGACATAGAGACAGACATAGAATTACAAATCCAAGAGAGGTTTCTCTGCTTTAGGCTTTAGGTAAACATCAAGACTTCCTACGACTGGCTGCCAAAAGCCAGTTGCTTTGTCTCGTCCTTGAGTAGAGTTTCTTGTTGGAGAACAAGGAACTGGAGCTGCCGCACATGCACATACATGCCACGGTACCTAGTACTTGTGCTCAAAAGCGGGAAAAGCAACTGTGTCCCGTGGGTCAGCTGTTCGCTGTCAGGTACCTGGGTACCTAGTTATGTAGCTGCACACATGGCTGCCTGGCCATGGACATGCAAGGGCATCGTACTGTAAATCGAATAAGCATCTGCAGCATCCCGCCTATATACAGTAGGAAGGCCTGCATCCTGGCCTACGTCAAAATGGTCATCTTCAGCTGCCCGGGTGTGAGTGTCTCAATTTGCTGGCCGTGACTGTGTGTGCCTGGCTAGTAATAAGTCAGCAGTGCACTAGAACAAGGTGACGAGGTACCAGTACGATAAGGCCTAGCGCATGAACAATCAAATTTGGGCACCACTTTGGTACCACCACCTGCACCTCATGCACGCTTAGCGCGTCATGCTGGTGACTCGAACGGCCCTGGGCCAGTAGAGGGGGAATGGGGGGCTGCTCCTCCAACAAACAACACAACCCCGGCCCAAGGATTCCCCAAACCCCCTGTTTTTTTGTTGTCCTCCTGGACCGACTGACACGCAACGTCACTTGTCTCGAGAGGAGGCTGCTCCTGCCACTGCTGCTGGATTTGTTTGCCTGGTCTGACCATCACAGCCGCTACTGGTTGAAGGGGGCTCGACAAAGCAGCACCCACCGACCTCGCTTTTGCTCGCCCTCCAAACCTTGCAGTATCCCCCACTATTATTGCTCGATTGAGGGCGACCTCACCGACTGACTGCTGCTGCGACGGCAGGGCCGCCAACTTGGCCACTTCTACTCCCACTCCCACTCCCACACACCCTCTGCTGCAACCTGCGGCCTGCCGCACTCCTTGGTTGATGAGATAGACCATAGCCATTCCGAGCGCATCATCTCAAGCGCCACCATGTCGAGCGGGAACACCATCAAGGTCGTCGCCCGGTTCCGGCCCCAGAACCGGGTCGAGAACGAGCAGGGCGGCCAGCCCATTGTCAAGTTCGAGGGCGATGACAGTCTCACAGTCGATGTATGTTCCTCAAAAGCCTCGTCTGCACTTGATGTCCCCATACCTCCCCATCACTGGCCTCCCCACGGCGGTGTCTACAGGAGCCCCCGGCAGCTAACGGCCATGTTCTCCCACAGTCCAAGGAGGCCCAAGGCTCCTTCACCTTTGACCGCGTCTTCAACATGCAATGCAAGCAGTCCGATATCTTCGACTACTCGATTCGCCCAACTGTCGACGATCTCCTCAACGGTTACAATGGAACAGTCTTCGCATATGGTCAGACCGGTGCTGGAAAGTCCTATACAATGATGGGTTCGAGCATCGACGACGACGTCGGCCAAGGTGTCATTCCACGTATCGTCAAGCAGATCTTTGCGAGTATCATGTCCAGCCCAAGTACGATAGAGTACACTGTCCGGGTCAGCTACATGGAGATCTACATGGAGCGGATCCGAGATCTGATGGCACCTCAAAACGACAACCTTCCTGTGCACGAGGAGAAGAATCGGGGCGTCTACGTCAAGGGTCTCCTAGAGATTTATGTTTCAAGCGTACAGGAAGTTTTCGAGGTCATGCGGAGGGGTGGCAATGCCCGAGCAGTCGCCGCAACCAACATGAACCAGGAATCATCCCGGTCGCACTCCATCTTCGTCATAACCGTTACGCAGAAGAACGTCGAGACCGGGTCGGCAAAGAGTGGTCAACTATTCTTGGTCGATTTGGCCGGTAGTGAAAAAGTCGGCAAGACTGGAGCCAGCGGTCAGACGCTGGAAGAGGCAAAGAAGATCAACAAGAGTCTGAGTGCACTGGGAATGGTCATCAACTCTTTGACGGACGGCAAATCATCACATGTGCCATACCGTGACTCCAAGCTCACTCGAATCTTGCAGGAATCTCTGGGTGGAAACAGTCGGACAACTCTGATCATCAACTGTTCGCCGAGTAGTTACAACGATGCCGAAACCCTGAGCACCCTGCGCTTCGGTATGCGAGCCAAGTCGATCAAGAACAAGGCCAAGGTCAATGCCGAGTTGAGCCCCTTGGAACTGAAGCAACTCCTTGGAAAGGCCAAGACGCAGATCACGACGTTCGAGAATTACATTGTGAACCTGGAAGGCGAGGTCCAGCAGTGGCGAGCAGGCGAGCAGGTTCCCAAAGAGAAGTGGGTGCCCTCCTTGTCCGCGGACGGCACAACCAAGTCCTTGCCGGCCAGACCGTCCACGCCCTCCAGACTCCTTCCAGAGAGTCGTGCGGAGACGCCTGCCGCATCTGAACGAGCTGGAACACCGTCGATACCCATGGACAAGGACGAGCGTGAGGAGTTCCTGCGCCGGGAGAATGAGCTTCAGGATCAGCTCTCAGAGAAGGAATCGCAAGCTGTCACGGTTGAGAAGGCACTGCGCGAGGCTAAGGAGGAGCTGGGCCTTCTCAAGGATCATGACAGCAAGGTTAGCAAGGACAACGACAAGCTGAACAGCGAGGTGAACGAGGTCAAGATGCAGCTTGAGAGGCTCAGTTTCGAGGGCAAGGAGGCTCAGATCACCATGGACGCCCTTAAGGAAGCCAACACCGAGCTTACTGCCGAGCTTGACGAAGTGAAGCAGCAGCTGATGGACGCGAAGATGGGTGCAAAGGAGAGCGGCGCCGTTCTCGATGAGAAGGAGAAGAAGAAGGCCGAGAAGATGGCCCAGATGATGGCTGGCTTCGATCTTGGCAGCGACATCTTCAGCGACAATGAGCAGTCCATCGCCGAGGCCATCAAGCAACTCGATCAGTTCCAAGAGATCAGCTCTGGAGGTGATACAATCCCAACAGAGGATCTCAAGGCTCTCCGAGAAAGGCTTGTTGCCACGCAAGGCATCGTGCGACAGGCAGAGCTTTCCCTCTATAGCTCGTCACCGAGCAGTTCCGATGCTAAGCGTCGTGCTGAGCTCGAAGCCCGCCTCGACAGTCTTCAACAGGAATATGAGGACTTGCTGGCGCGTAACCTCGGCGATACTGATGCCGAAGAGGTCAAGGCCCGGCTTGAGCAGGCGTACGCTTCCAAGCAGGGTACTCAAATGGAGCTCATGGATGAGCTCAAGGGCGAGATGACCAAGACGGCCAGCGAAAATGAACGCTTGAGGGTTCTTATTGAGGATCTTCAGCGACAGGTCAAGGCCGGCACTGCGGCGCCCATGGACAACGGCAAGACCGTTGCGCAGCAAATGGCCGAGTTCGACGTTATGAAAAAGTCGCTGATGCGCGACCTTCAGAACAGGTGCGAGCGCGTCGTCGAGCTCGAGATCTCCCTGGACGAGACACGGGAGCAGTACAACAACGTGCTGCGGTCGTCCAATAACCGCGCACAGCAGAAGAAGATGGCGTTCCTGGAGCGCAACTTGGAGCAGCTGACGCAGGTGCAGCGACAGCTGGTGGAGCAGAATTCGAGCCTGAAGAAGGAGGTTGCCATCGCGGAGAGGAAACTCATCGCGAGGAATGAGCGCATCCAGAGCCTGGAGAGCCTACTTCAGGATAGCCAGGAGAAGATGGCACAGGCGAACCACAAGTATGTAGGAGGTGCCCGTATCTCCCAAAGTGCCTTACTAATTACTGTCTCGACAGGTTTGAGGTCCAGCTGGCCTCTGTCAAGGAGCGCCTGGAGGCCGCCAAGGCGGGCAGCACCCGCGGCCTGAACTCGCCCACCGGCGCGGGAGGCTTCAGCTTCGCCGGCGCGGGCAGCAGAATCGCCAAGCCACTGCGTGGCGGCGGCGGAGACGCCCCTGCCGCCAACCCCACGATCCAGAACCTCCAGGACAACGCCAACAAGCGGTCGAGCTGGTTCTTCCAGAAGGGTTAAGGATTTTGTTTTTACTTGTTTATGGCGGGGGCAATTTTGTCGTTACTGGTACAAGAACGAAGATTTAGAAGAAACGACATCAACGAAGAGAGAGCCTGGGCGGGATACAGGTATCTCCCCAGCCCACGAGTCAGCCAGAAGGATACAAACAAAGAACTATACCCCTCTCCAGATGCCTGTTGCCTTTTCCCTTTGTCAAGTATAACACCTTACACACACAAGTCAGCCGTTCATAGAGGAAGAAGATCAAACCTGGAGTTTCGCCACGCCAGTGCTGTTGGGAACCGAAGTGGCTCGCTTGGATTAACCCGGTCACTACAGGGCGAGGGCTTCGCGCTGGGAGGCCCATCTTGGTGTTTTTGGGTTGGCCTTTCCGCTCTGGACGAGGCGACTGGTGAGAAGGGGGGATCTCTGGACAATGTAGGAGATGCGTTGACGGCCAGTGTTGTTGCCCTTGGGTCTGCATAGGAGCGAAATCCATCCTTTAGCGTCTACTATGTATGTATTTCACGTGCTCCAGTGTGGTAGTCACGACATGTTGGAACGCGAAGATTATGATACACATCATTGGTCGAATGGTATATGTGGTTTTATTCAATGATATCAGTGTGATCTTTGACATGCAATTATTTGAGATGTCTGCTCATTCAAGCATTCCTTGGTGGGTAAGGCCTCGAGGTGGTGTTCGGGAGGTTGGTGGCTCCCCCATTACGCCGCTATCAAAACACGCATCGCTTCCGGCGCAAAACAAAATCCCAGTGTAATAATGACCGAATTCGCTGTCAGTACCGAATGCCAAAGCATAACACGGCTATGATTGTGATCTCCCATGTAACCCTCAATTCTCCACCTCGGACCCTCCGATCAACTCCTCTTTTTTTATTTCTCGCGCAGCCAGTCTCTAGTTGGAATCAATGGGCTTGCTCGCCTTGACCATCAGGATGAACTCGGGCACGACGATGGCGACGACCACTATGTAAACGCAGAAGGTGACGACGAGGACCTTGCCAATCAGCTTGTACAGGCGGATCCAGCTCTGGCGCGAGAAGGTCATCCAGGCGTCCTTGAAGTTGACGTAGCCCTTGCCGCCGACGACGGGGGGCTCGACCTTGCCGGCGAAGCTTCTGTCGAATGCGAGTATGGGGCTCTCGTCCGGGGGCAGAAGGCTGGCCTGCACGCGGACCAGGACGACCTGGGTGGGGATGACCAGGAACACCATGGCCCCCACCACGACGATGACGATGAGGAGCGACTTCCAGACGGCGTCGCCCTGGTACTCGGGGACGTGGGTCGGGTTGCGGACGTCCCAGCGGGCGAGGCCCAGGACGTAGGCCAGGAAAATAGGCAGGTAGCCGACCAGCTGGGTGGCGGCCCAGTGGGCGACGATGGGGACCACGGTAGCCTCGAATGTCTTTTTGAAGGGTGGCAGGCGCTGGTAGAAGCGCAGGGTAGACGGTGCGGAGATGATGATATGCGTCCAGGCTGTCGACAGCTGGACGGTCACGAGGGTGGCGAGCAGGACGCCGACGGATCGGGGCACAAACGGGATGCCGCTGAAGATGAGGCCGGAGAAGCCCGCGGCGACAGACAGGACGAAGGCGCAGGGCAGGCCGCGGAAGTTGGCGGTCCAGCCGGCGGTGGTCATCAAGAGACGGTTGACGCGGCGGAGCGACGAGGTCACGAGGACGGGCTCCTGGTCGACCTTGAAGGGCCGGTCGTTGAGCGGGGCGTTGTCTTCGGCGACGGAGTCAGCGTCCTCGTTGAGGTCAACTGGTTCGTATGGTGGCGGTTCAGGGTCCTCGATCATGGCGAGAGTCGGGTAGATGTGGGCTAGTGTGTAGCCGATATACAGAAATACGGGGAAGAAGACCAGGAAGTCAGCAAAGAAGACCAGCCATGCCCAGCCGGGCAGCTCGTTCATGTTGCCTTCGCCATCGCCAATGTAGGTCTCGCGCATCTCGAGCGCCCTCTTCGCGATCGAGCCACTGAGCGTGGCGACCTGATTCAGCATCTTGGGTGGTGTTTCGGTCTTGCAGGACAGGGTAGAACCGTGTGGAATTGAGCTTGGAGAAGGAAACCAAGCGGCGAGGATGAGAAAGAGGAAGCGTGAGATGCACAAGAGTGCAGTGGTGGGCATGGGGCGATTCCTTTATTACAATGTTGGCGGAGAGGGATTCCGAGCCGACCGGGCAATCAACAGGGGTCAGCGTCAGGCAGGGGTCAGCCTTTAGGCAGCGGTGGTGATTTACTGTACATGATGTACAGCCCCGCTACGCCGCAAGGTTGCAGGATGCCCGGGACCCCCTGGCCACCTCCTTTGTGTGGTCCAGTGGGCAATCCGCACCCCCGGCAAGGCTGTCCGTGATGACAGGCAACCAACCCACACGTATACGTATACGTGGATTTTTTTGGACAGACATAGCTGCATCACCTGTGTATTGATTCATATTTACAAGTGCTGGGATGAACCTACGCTTTGCTAGACACTGGGTGACTTCCACGTCCGACCCCAAGTGCTATTCCCGGCCACAATGTCGACAAAACTCCGAGCAATTATTCTATCCGTCTGCTCCGACGGGTGCAGGGAATCGTACCAGAGATAGCTGTCTCGAACTGAAGACTGACTGCAGGCAGAGCCGCACCCTGTGATGGTTGAAGTCACGTTCACCGGCACAGTTCCATTGAGATACGACGCAGGATTGTTCCACATATCACTCAACTGTGAGGCTCGCGGTCAGTATGATGGATCTGACCAGGACGCAGAAAAACCAAGGGCCAAGATTGAGATGTTTACCAATGAGTGCACGTCGAAGATTGTGAATGAGCTTTCTGGGTAGCGATCCGAGATCTGAACCTCTTCCGACGTCCGGTAGTTGTATATACTGTTGACGAGGGCCACGTACTGACGCATCTTCTCGCTGAGCTGGGTTGCATTGGCGTTGTAGGCCCCCTCGTCTGTCCAGAATGTCGTATTGATGGTGCCGCCGTTCTCAGGGAGTGCGTACATGGGAGCGTAGTTGAGAGGCGCGAGGTTGAGGAGCACGAAGTTTCGAGCCCCGACCTCGTGGAGCGCATCAAGCTGCTCGTAGACGCAGTCGATGTAGTCAAGAAGGGTGAGATCCACGCGGTTGTCGGTGAAGAACGATGAAGGACCAATGTCATTCGTCCCGATCCAGATCGCGCTGGGAATATAAATCGTCAGCAACTGCAACTTCTGGATTTTGCTGCCATAGTAGCCTCCTGTGGGCCGACCGTGGACCACTCACTAGATCGTCTCGTTGCTGGGAACAACAAGTGACCCATCACCGACGTAGTCCTTGTCTTTCAGGAAGTACGGCAATTGGTTTTGCTTCACTCCGTTTCGCTTCGAGGGCGAGAAATATGAGTCGCACACTGCTCCCGATACCGCGTAGTCATACAGATTTATGCCAGTGTACTGTTGGACATATTGCGGCCAGATCCGTCCTCCGGTAGACGTAGCCGTGGACTGGCATTCCATTAGCATGAACTGAAAGACATCTTGCCTGCACCAGTGGACTGCTCACCTGGTTCTGGCTGGGCTCCGGTGTGTAATATTCTGGTCCGTCGTCCGTATAACTGTCACCAAAGACGCTATTGCGAGTAAGACCACTGCATGCCCTCATGAGAAGCTTTCGGATTTTGAGCTCTTACACCAGACTTGAGAAATCTTGCAGCGTGGATGATTCAATCAGTGCAGCACTTGCTATGCTGCTGAACCACAGCATCAACTGGTAGGCACCTTCAAGTCGCGCCATCATGAGTAGTTGTGCCGAGTTTCAAGCACCTGGACAGAGGTCAAGGCCAAACAACAGGCCTTGGGATTGAATGTTGGCAGGGTCCCCGCTATTTAAAGGCGTATGGCAAATTACCAGTGTAACGCATCCAGTGGACTCCGCATCATGAGATCTTTCAGCCGGCCCAAGGGAACGCGAAAGTGCTGTTGTGGTAGAACCGGGCTCGTAATTTTCCACCGCAATATGCGACCCTCGGGGCATTTTGGGACGAGCAGCGCTGTAATAGACGTGGAAGAGGGGCTACTGTCCTAGAGCTGGAATCCTTGCCAGCCTCAGCAGTAATCCACTCTGCTATGTAAGTCCTAAGAGATAAGTTACAACATGAATTAGTTCGCAGTCTTCAATTATTGTGTTGTAGTACCTGAGGATCCAACACAATGGCTTGTGTGGCACAGTAAGGGCTCCTTCAACAATGCCATGTGCTAGGGTTTAGTGTGTTCTCCGATCTCGGGGAGGCGCGCCCTAGCCCGAGAGTAGCATCTAGACTTTTCAGGATTTGAGTTGATGCTAGCAACCAGCTCAAGCGGCAGTGTACATCTTCTATTCCACGTAGATCGCTTCCCTAGCACAGTTCGTCACCGCCGGCCGACACAGCTATCATTTGAAATCAATCTCCCAGGCATAATTTGACCAACCATGTCGAAACCACTGGCTGTTGTGAAGTCTCTTGACCATCTGGTTCTCACTTGTGCCAACATACCAAAGACAATCCAATGGTATGGCAGATTCCTCGCGATTAAGCATGAGACTTTCGCACCTCCATCCGATCCTTCGAACCAGCGCCATGCCCTCAAGTTTGGCACTCAGAAGATCAACCTGCACCAGCAAGGGAAGGAATTCGAACCCAAGGCCAAGACAGCTCTGCCAGGTACGGCAGATCTCTGCTTCCTGATAGAGGAGGACTCCAGTCTCGAGGAACTGGTCAAGGGGTTTCAAAAAGAGGGAGTGGAGGTACTCGAGGGCGAACAGGTAGTCAACCGAACTGGTGCCAACGGGGCTATTCGAAGTGTGTATGTCAGGGATCCAGACGGGAATTTGATCGAGTGAGTATCCACACGTTCCAGTCCTCTTGAGCTTAAAGCGGCTGACTGTTTTACTCCAGGCTCTCAAAGTATGTCTCCTAGAATGTCAATGAACACAATTGAGCCTGCTCATGTGCAGGTGCATAGAAGCTGGACTAGATTGATTCTATGTCTGTTATTGCCCTTCCAACCAAACTCACCAGGTCGGGTTGGTCTTGTATTACAAAGTGGTCACTCGTTTTGAACGACCCATACGCACGACCCAAGGGTAAATCTGTGCAAAAAATAAAAGTACTAGTTGATGAGAATGAAGAAGGTTTCCAAACTTTACATGAACAAGTATGGCTTCTAGTAGCGACATTGCTTGACGTACAAATTCGTCTACCCCCCTTGGAAGTGCGGACTCTAGCGCCTTCGAAATATTGCTATAGCTAAAAACAGGCTGGGAAGAGTGAGAAGAGGGACACTTGCCGCAGTATTCACGCAAGACCACGCTATGGATGCAAGCTCAATAATCTTGTAATGCGGATTTCATAGACTAAGCGGCTGGAAACTCTAGTACAGTCTCACGGTGTAGATGCTACTGGATCAAGCTCGCAGCGATTTCGATGGCGGTGTTCAACAATTACATTACCTTAGGACCCTTCGTCTTACATGGTCAGGCACAATCGTGTATAAGATCTTGTCCATACAGGAACACATCGCATCAAAGGACGAGATACTGAAGCCAGTTGCTCGTCCTAGACGCCAAGCCGGTTAAAAGAGATGGCCCTGCCAAGTGCGCGCCACGCTTCCTCCCCATTTCACCTACCAAATCGCTTTCAATAGGCAGAAACCAATGTGTCGGTAGCGCAGACATAGTCGGTGACCATTTCAATTACCCGCTGCATGTGTGGAGTCAGACAGGAACGCGTCTGGAAACGTGGGGACTGTATATGTGCCTTTTGACATATCGGTACGTGCGATGGCTTGTACCTCTCTCCGGCCCATTTCGCCGAGGCCTTAGACCTTGGAACGCAAACCCGAGCCCTTGGGAAGCGGTTGAAATGACAGTCAAGCAGGCCACGGTATTGGAGGGATCGCATTCCCCTCATCTTGGATGGACATTTTGGACGCCCTTGGCTGGCCAGGGGCAGGACATCCTGACTAGTAGACTTTGTGGTGTAGAATCGCCGAGGGCTCATATAAAGATCGAGGCCCGCCACCCTCGAGGCAAAAGATCAGGCTTGTGATTCATACGAGCAATTCGAGATCGCTCCTTCATCTTTGAAAAAAAACCAAATTTGCAGCCAGGCACACAATGCACTTCACTGCTGTCAGCCTGCAGTTGCTGGTTGCTTCTTTGCCTTTGGCATCGGGGCAGCTCGACTTCTGGGCCAAAAAAGCTGGACTGAAATACTTCGGCTCCGCGACCGACTCGCCTGGACAGCGCGAGCGTGCTGGATACGAAGCAGCCTACCCTCAATACGATGCAATATTCGCAGACAACGGCGAATTTGGCCAGAAGACCCCGACGAACGGCCAAAAGGTGAGTTCAAACCCCATTTGAATCCGGCTCAGAGGACTAACACAGGCACTGAAGTGGCTATTCACGGAGCCTGAGCGAGGCGTCTTCAACTTTACCGAGGGTGAAATCGTTTCGTCCCTTGCCAAGTCACAAGGCAAAATCTTGCGATGCCATGCTCTCGTGTGGCACTCACAGCTCGCCCCCTGGGTGGAGGCACAGAACTGGACAGCCGCCGAGGCAACTGAGATCATCAAAACACACATTACCAAACGTGGCGGGTCACTGGAAAGGGCAATGCTATGCGTGGGACGTGGTCAACGAAGCTCTGCTCGACGACGGAACATGGCGACCGTCCCCGTTCTACAACGCCCTCGGGCCGGACTATATCAAGCTGGCCTTCCAGGTAGCCTCGGAAACGGACCCCGATGCTAAGCTATACTATAACGACTACAACCTCGAGCGACCCGGTCCGAAGGCCACAGCAGCGGCTGGAATCGCGCGGACATTGAAGGATGCGGGGATCAGGATTGACGGAATCGGAATGCAGGCCCATCTCACCGCGGGGCGCTCGCCGTCTCTTGAAGAGCAAGTGGCAGTGATGGAGCAATATGCTGAGACAGGGGTTGAGGTGGCCCTGACTGAGCTGGATGTGCGCATTAACCTGCCGGCCAACGAGACGAACTTGCAGCAGCAGAAGCAAGGCTGTCACGATGTAAGTTGACGCATTCTCTCCATATTGCTCACTCAGTGCTGAATAGCCATGATTAAGGCCGTGGCTGCCTGTGTCCAGGTCGACGCTTGTGTGGGCGTCACAATCTGGGATTTCTATGACCCATTCAGCTGGGTTCCAGTGACCTTCCCCGGACAGGGCGAGCCTTTGCTCTGGTTCGAGGACTTCACGAAGCATCCCGCGTACTATGGGGTGCTGGAAGCTTTTGCGCAGGAGACAAATTCGACCTGTGGGCGCCAAAGGCGGAGGGCAGTCCGATATTTTTGATCCACGATTGTAGTCCATCAATATTGAGAAGTTAGTGGCCCTAGGACACAGGAGCCTCGTCCACACAATGTGGGCAATATGTGTGTAAACCTAAAGCCGGCATTCAGAAATACTGACCCCGGGTGGCTCCGGCGCCGCGGTGCCTCCACGTCGGACATAATGGTGTGACTCTACCTAGGAAGAAAGTCTTGAGACTCTGACATAATCCCTTCTTCAAGGTTCGTCTGCAGCAAGATCATGTTTCGATGGTGAGACAAAAAGGCCCCCCATGCTCTCACATTAGTAATCGAATCCTACGGCCGGCGCTGCTTACGTACCCCGCAGCGCCTTTTCTATGCAGGCAGGAACTTTTGGGAACTAGTATCCCCTATTGCCGAATCCTTGTCTCCTACCTTGGTATGTGCTGTTTGGATCATGTTTGGGACGTTCCGGTACAACAACTCTCTGAAAGAAGCGGAGTATGTGGAGCTATCCCGAGAAAGCGGTGTCGATGCCCGGGGATACACTCTCCTAGTAAGTCTCCACGATCCACATCACGCGTGGTCGGCCTTGCTGACCGCGATCACAGGCATGCGCACTCTGTCGTGCCCGCAAGGTAAGCCCCGCCGGCCTCGATGACTCCATGGTCGTGCCCGGGCAGGACCATCAAGGCTCACTTTAAGATACAGCTCAAGTGCAGCGGCGAACGTGGCGGGTGTAGCCGCTGCCTGGCCTCGTCTGCTGAATGCGTCTATGGCCCAGAAGGTGATGGCTACGGAAACGGTAGGAGGACCGGCCGAAGCAAGGGGCTCACCAGGCGGCGGCGGCGGCAGACGGTGCCGCCAAAATCCACCACCACCGACGACGACAGGCCCTCGACCACGGCCCCGAATGGCAGAACGACTGTGGATGTGAATGGCCCTTCACGACGGAGTTGGGATGCTGAGAACGGGGATGGGAGACGGGCAGATGTCAACAATTCGTCGCCAGCTCCCCCAGACTCGACCAAGACCGCTTCCGCACACATTGGTCACCCTTCAGACGCACCTCCCAGTACCGACTGGTCTAGTGAATTATTCGGTTTCGACGACTTCACGGATCTCAACGGGGAATCAACCAGCTTTGGCCTTAGAAGTATGAACTCACCCGTCGACGGGACTCTGAGCAACTCTGGCTTCAGTACGACCCCAGGACCCGCACCCGGTCTCTCCCAGCCCCAGCCCCAGCCCCAGCCGCCCAATACGTCCACCCGCGCCCCTTCTACATCATCAGCCGCTCTATCAGTGCCCGAGGACCCCTCCCCCTTGACTGCCCAAGACTCGGAGATTTGTTTTCCGCGGCTCGGGCTCACCCGCCCAGGCGGCGGCTGCCAGTGCCTCACCACCCTCGCTGGCATCCTCGAGCGCCTCGGCCGCTACCGCCTGGGAGACAAGCCGAAAAACGACAAGAACCTCGACTGCCTGCTCTTCTGCCTCGGCACCGGTGTCGACGCCTGCAAAAAGGTCCTGTCGTGTAAGGTCTGCAACGCTTGCCAGGAGCACTCGATACTGCTGGCAACCATCGCCGAACGGCTCCCCCACATCTGCAACGACCTATGCGGCTGCTTGCTGGTACATCAGCACCAGGTCAGGGCGGCCGCGAATACCGGGGCGTTGTCGGAGTTGTCGGCCTCGTCCTCGCTTTCCGGAGATCCGAGCGGTGGGAATCCGCACCGCGAGAGCGAGGGCGAACTCACGCTGGTGGATGGCGAGATCTCGTTCGGGCGCTACAAGATCCAAGGGGCCGAAATGCGCCTGCGGCTCATACAAAACCTCATGGCACTTTACATGACAGATCTTTTAGCTGTCCTGGACCAGATGTATCAGCGCATTGGCCAAGTGGATGGCACAGTCGGTATGTTGGACGAAGCGCGGGAGATGGCGACGACGGCTCAATGGATGCTGCAGCAGCTACGTTCTGGGTCTTGAGAAGGGGTTTACCCCCTCCCCCCAGATCTTTCTTCTTTCTTTCTTCTCTTTCCTCCCATTTTTTCTCTCGGTTCTCCTTGTTTTCCCGGTTTGAGCTGTTGACACGAGGGCCATATTTATCTCTATCGTACAGTAGGAGCTTGGGCGCATAATCTTTTTTTTGGGCAGTGAAAAATATGGAAAATAGCCTCCCCTTTGCTTTAAGAGCCTGTTTTATAACTGCGCCGGGTAATGATTTGCACAAGCCGTTGAGAGATGCCTGGTTAGTTGTTCGCCAACTTGGACCGATTGATGGCGACCTGTTGTCTGAGTTATAGATGTCAACTGTCAGGGATGAATGTTACCTTCTGTCAGTCTGCCTGGAATCTGAAAGACCGTCTCTATGAGAACTTGGTCTGATCCAATAGAGGTTTACTTGGTACCATGATGCAGATACATATCCCTCTAAATTGTTCAAACTAGAACACGAGTAGGGATGAGCTATGACAGAGGATAGCTATGCCAACAAGCAATTGGCCTGGCGATCCTCCTCACCAAATCAGGTTAGCAATCCACACTGGCAGCCGTGAATCAGCCACTGATACGGATAATTAATGCAGAGAGCTTTCTAGTTAGTACCTCGCAATGACCACTTCCGGTCAGGCCCAGCAGCTGCCATGACGATCTAATGGAAGCTGCGTCCTCGGAAAAACATACTGGGATATGGAATCACCACCAAATCTCATATTGGCAGGACATCTGGTCCAAATCTGTTGTGGCAGAGACAAAAGATGGTTCAACAGCGGCCAAAAGCAAGAGAAGTTTCTGCGTTTGCTCAGCGCAGTGCGTCTTGACCAACTTTGATATTCTAACACAAGTGTTGGAAATTAAGAAGCAACATGTCTCCTTGTCGAAACTGCTCAGTTGGCAGCGGACGAAGTGGTGGTGAGCACTGGGCAAGTTCTCCAGGAGATTCATTTTTGAGTCATCACATCCGGAGACGGCATTTTTGGATGTCACCATTCCTGCTCCGTGAGTGAGATCGTGCTGTCAGTAATACGCTACTGCAAAACAATTCCCGTCTCCTCCCTTGCTGGAGTTGCCTCGTTCATGTACAGTAGAGTGCCGCGCCCCATTGTGATATCCCCGGACCGTGCTGAGATATCATCGCCTTGTTTATGTACATATGTATAGTACTGTAGCGGGCCGCGCCCCATTGTGGTCTACCCGGGCCGTGTTCAAATATCGTTGCCTCGCCCCGCATACTACTGTACCCGTTGGACACGACAGGTCAGTCAGGTATGACTACTCTTTTCCTTCTTGGCTTTATGCACATGTGGCCACGAATGGTCACCGCCTTCCTCTTGCTCTTCTCTTTGTATTTCTATGTAATTGCTTTTCCTGGCTACATACCCCATGTTCAATGTCTGACTCTGTACCCCTTGCCATGCCAAGGGAGTGGCGCCGGAAGGGTGGAGAACCTTTGTTCTGTTGCAGTAAGCCGGCTCAATCA
The DNA here is from genome assembly GCA_039880775.1 of Diaporthe vaccinii. Classification (NCBI taxonomy): domain Eukaryota; kingdom Fungi; phylum Ascomycota; class Sordariomycetes; order Diaporthales; family Diaporthaceae; genus Diaporthe; species Diaporthe vaccinii. Next base: position 1,340,408 of record JBCEDN010000003.1, read on the forward strand.
GGCCGCATGGTTGGCGTGTCACAGTCGGCAGGCATGGTTACGGGCGTGTCGACGACGACGATGTACAGTCACTTGATTCCTTTGGTCTTGTCCGAGTCTCTACAGATTTGACAATATTCCCTTCTGCCTAGAACCATTCTTGCATTGCTGTGTATCAGACTGAGTGCTGTACTTGTGACAACTTGTTTGTACCGCAACAAACGAAGAAGCCACCAAGATGGCCTTTCACTGCAGACCACTGGTCCTATGCAGTAGTGTTGCTACTATTTTGGCCAACAAACTTCTGGGCTGGGTATTTAACCTATCAAAATCCTAGCTAAGTCACGACGTTGCATACCTCACTTGCTTGGTCCTCGCGGTATATATGACAAGCAGAAAAAGGCCAGCAGTTAGGAGCCCACCCAGTCAGTGGAGTTGTTTGATACGAATAATACCCTGTCATTCCTCATTGCAAGCTTTGCCAGCATTATGGACTGACTGTATTGAAGTTGATTGTATCGAAGGGGATTGTATCGAAGTCACAAACCCTGGCCGAAGTAGCAGCAGCAGCAATGGCATCAGTGGCTCTGAGCCTTACAGTGACATGGGTGTTTGAAACACAAGCCCCAGCTTTGACAAGCAGCAGCAGTCAGAGGTTCGTCCTAAAATGTTTCTTCATACTAGAGGCCCAGGCCTTTGCACATCCGGCATCCCCCGCCTTCCACCTAGGCAGTTGGAATATCAGATCTCAAGAAACACGGGTTTGCCTGTCACTAAATTTCCAATTCTTATGTTCTCGTATTCTCGTTTCTCATGAAGCTATCGATACATGCAAAAAGCTAATACGTTGGGTTCGACGGCAGGAAGACAAGTCCGCGGTCGCCCTTACTGCTCCACTCGAAATAGCCTCCAACAAACCCCATACTGAACCGGCACCACTCACAGGGCTGTCATCTCCCATGATGTCTAGCTCCCGTGTCCTGAGAAAGAGAAAGCATGAGCAAGGAACAGACAACACAGACAAGAACGAGGATTGTGTGGCGTCGCAGCCTACGCGAGAAAGTCATACTGTTGACAAATGCAATCCAAGCGACCCACAACCAGACGGACCTCCAGCTCTGTGCCAGTCACCTATACCAGTCCGAAGCGACATCGGTGTTACTACGCGCTTGCGTACAGCCACATCAGTCAAGAGAAAAAAACACTCTGCTTCTGATCAATCACTTCGTCCTGACGCCTCTAAGGCTGACGCTGTGGTTGAAGAACACCAATCTTGGCCTGAGCTTGATGAGCTGAGAAATCGAATACAGGAGCTGGAGGAGGAGAGAAATGATTATCGTGATAGTCTCCACAACGAAACGGAGAAAGCCATGAAAAGGGGCCGACAGCTTCTCCTGCTACAGGCTAGGACAGCCACAACCAAAGAGCAGAAAGATGGTACAACAATAAGGCAGCAACCATCTCCCAATCACAAAGATGAAAGCACAGATAGGATCATTGGACCTGCAGACGCTGCTCAACAGCAAGGGACTCCTACTGAACAATCCATTCTTTCAGGCAAAACAGGGGTTTGCAGAGAGAGATCGGCGTCCTTTTGTTCGGTGCTCGAGCACGAGCTGCAGAAACAGGTTGAGGACCTGAGGACAAGATTGTCTGAAGCTGAACGCGAAATCGCGGATAGAGTTGCTCAAGTTTTGAAACTCTTGAAGTACAAATGGCAAGACGAGCAGTTTGCTGCTCAGAGTCGTGTGGTGCGCAAAGACGACTGCAAATTGGCCCAGGCCACCAAGGTGCCGCCAGATAGCCCGGGAAAGGCGACGGCCTTGCTGAAGAGAGGCCCCTCAGACGGACTGGATTCGCAAAGAATGTCTCTGGACAGCACCAGGGTAAAACTGCTTCATGGGACGAATAATCGCCTGACAGAGAAGTTACGGAAATGCTGTGCCGCTGGGTCCAAGTTGCAGACTGCCAGTGAGGTTCGAGAATTGCGTGCGAGGCTGGAAGCAACTGTTCGCTCCAGGGATGATATTGCAACTACGTTGCAAGATGCGAGCCAGAGTCACGAGCGTGAGAAGGTGACTCTCGAGGATCGACTCCGAAGCCTTGAGTCTGCCTTATCCCAGGCAAATCTGAACATTGAGCAGCTCAATAAAGGGAAACCATCATTGTCATCCCTTCAGATCCTTGATGAAAGTAGGGATATCCTGGCTCGTCTACAAGCTTCACACGATCCTCGTCAACGGATTCTGGTTGAAGAACTAAAGAGCTCGCGGTCCAAGAACGAACATTTAGAAGCAGAGAAGAGCAGCCTCGCGGAGAACCTGCCCGAGCTCAAGGAACGATTGCAGACGCTGGGTCTAAACATCTCTGAGAGCCAACTCCAGCTACGCACTGCAGAATCCAAGATCAGCTTGCTTCAAACAACGGCCCAAAGTCTGGAGTCTGGTGTCCGGGACACAGCGACGAAACATGCGGAGGACGTAAACACACTGGAAGTCAGGATCAAGGAGCTTTCCGAATCACTCAACCAAGCTACCACCGAGGTGGCGAAACGAGATGAAGAATTGTGCGCCTTGCGAGCAGCATCTCTGGAGAAGGAACGGGCACTGCAGGAGGCACAAGAGAATCACAAAAACGCTGCTGAGACACTCGCTGCCAAGATATGCGAGGCATCAAAAGCTGAATCTGAAATTGCCCGCCTTCGTCACTTCGAATACGCTGTCACGGAGCATGACAGGGCTGTAAAGAGACTCGAACAAGGCCGCGAAGAAACGTTCCGCCAGCAACAAGAACGGCTCGCTTCCCTGACGGAGGCGCGCACACAAATAATCCGGCAAAGAGACCAGAACAGAGAGCTGCAGAGGAGGATTGAAGCCTTGGAGCGGAGAGTACAAGAGCCAGAGACGGCGAGGAAGGAGGACGAAGCGCGATTTACGCAATTTTTGCTATCCGTTGAGACTCAAATTGGACGCCAGATCGAGGAACCCGAGGGAGACTTGGGAGCTGCCCCGGAGATCCGTCGACCTGACGACGCAACCCTGAAGCAGCTGGAGGACCGCTTACAGAAGAAGCTGGACATGATCGAACACGAGCTGAAGTGGTACAGGGACGATCGTGCCACAATCTACAACGAGTGCCGACTACTGGGGCAATGGCGAAATGAGATGGTGAATAATGTGGCTGCCAGGCTGAGCACGACAACAGGATCAAGATAATTCGGCGGCTGACACCTTTCTGGATGCCGTTTACACGAATTATTCTGTTCTGAGAGGCAGGTTGTCCAACACCCCCCCCCCCTTGCCCTCGCCCCAAAAGAGAGAGAACGAAAAAATGACCCTACGCAAGCCACTTGGCAATAGCGAAAGGCAATGATACTGACGGTAAAGAGCTGCAGATCTTTGGTATAAGCAGTCAAATTCAGCGTGATCACGCGAGAGGCAAAAGAAACGCACGTCCTAAAGTTCTCTTGATGTTTCGTTTCAGTTGTAATCATGGGTAAGAGAGACCCGTCACGATGGCATGAGCGGATATGGTCAGCTGGTGGCAGACCCGAACTTCACATCATTGGTACTCAGGAGTGAGAAACAGAGGCTTTACTTTCGGCTTTGGGGGAATACCATTGAGGACGAGTGGGTGGTTATGTGATAGGACCATTGGGTAGAGCGAGTCTGTTAGGCGCCGTGGATTTACAGAGATACCAACCTTTGGGATTGGAAATGATCTCACGATTGATGTTACCATAGCCCATGATGTACATTGCGCACGTGATCCCCCCCTTTTGCTGAATCTCAACCTTGGAAAGGTGAACTCTCTTAGTGCACGCCTTGAGTAGCGATCAACGTTGGTTTGTGATGGGGAGACGATCATTTTCTGTAGATGATTGTCATCGACTGAATCTCCTGAGTGGTGATGAGCATTCACGAATGAAACCCAGGCGCTGGTGACTCGCACCTGACCGCAGACTGACGATGTAAAAAGCCAAATCAGCGAGTGCATGGCCACCACGGTTGACGGAGGTTCTGGATGGACTCGTCCCCCATCTGCCGTCTTCTGAAGTCGCAAGGGCTCGGGGGTTAGGGGTGCTTCAGCCTGTTCTAGCGCGCCGAGAGGTCGGGATTCTGGGGTTACAGGCCATTCCCCTGAGATAATAAGTGGGCTCTGGGCGATCCGTTTCAGGGGAATTAGGCCAGCACACCTAAAAAAGATGCATTAAGCTCGGGCGGTGATGTGACGTCGTATTGCTCGCCTGTCCTCTGGCCTCTCGGTACTGTTTTGTTGTATACATACGATGTGAAAGATATCCTCCCACAGCCGAGCCGTCTGTCACCCGCGCCCACCAGGAACCCCCTCGGACGACAATGTTAAGCAACCTCTGGGGCGGATCTGCCCCGCAACGAGGGGAGCAGCTGCTGCCCCAGACACGCGCCGGGGCCGAGACCTCCGGCGAGCACAAGGACGGCGACGAGAAACCCTTGGACCCTGGAAAGCAGAGGGACAAGATCAAGTGCCTCGATGGGCTCCGGGGCGTCGCGTGCTTCCTCGTCTTCAATTACCACTTCCTGTGGCCATGGACACCACTGATCATGCTGGGATATGGGGCAAGGCCGCCCTTCTCACCCGAGCCGTTCAACGAATGGGCGTCGTTGCCCATCGTCTGCCTCCTGCATAGGGGTAGACCGATGGTGGCTATTTTCTTTGCCATATCTGGCTACGTGCTCTGCAGGCACATGTTGAGGTCGATGTACCAGGGACGGCTTGACGACACGCGCAAGAGGCTCGGGTCCGCGGTGTTTCGGCGCATATTTCGCCTGTACATCCCGCCGTCTATCAGCATGCTCCTCGTGGCGTTGCTGGTGCAGATGGGCGCTTTCAAATCTGAGGACGCTATCTACAAGGGCAGAGACTCGATCTGGATCAACGGGACCGTGACGCAGGCGTTCTTCAATGAGACATGTATGACGAATGACACCATTGCGGTAATGGGCACCGAGGGAGTAGCTGGTGCGTTGGGCTTACAGAGCCCATCTTACCTCAACAGCTCGATCCATTGGAACGACACGCTGTGCCTCAACTCTACGTCGACATTGTACGGCGCTGCCGCCATTTACGCCCCGGAGAATCAGATTCCGGTGAAGAAGCCAAAGAGGATGCTGAACGGCACACTGGGGTTCAACGAGACGCTGCATTTCAATGAGACTGAAAATTTCAACGAGACCCAAGAGAGCACCTGGAAGGACAAGGGCACGCTGCGTGGACTGTACAGCTACTTGGGATACCACGCGGACGGCTCCCAGTTCGAGGTGCCTTACCTCAACTCGAGCTTCGATTTCGGCCTGAACGCCACCAACACCACGCAGAATTTCACGTGGATGCAGCTGGGTGGTATGTGGGAGGAGCATCCGATCATCCACCCTCACATCTTCAAGGCACTCGCCAACTTCACGGTTGTGTACTCGGAATGGGCGAATCCCTTCAACTTCAACCATTATCATCCGCGGTACGACCCCCACACTTACACAATACCAATGGAACTCCGCGGCTCGATGGTGCTCTACACCTTCCTGCTGGGTACAGCGGCGCTCAAAGCGAAGTGGAGACTCGGCACGGCAGCAGTCCTCTCACTCTACGCCCTGACCCTGGGGCGGTGGGATATCGGCACCTTCGTGGGCGGTATGGTGCTCTCCGAGGTCGACGTGCTCCGCTCCTCCGACCCCAGCGAGGTAGGGCCTGAGGACCGCGCCCTCCTGTACGCACTGGGAGGCGGCAAGGGGGGCGCCAGGGGTGCCAGGCAGATGTCGCCGCTCAAGGCCAGGGCCCTCCGCTGGTCCCTCATCTTCGTCGCGCTCTGGTTCCTCTCGTACCCGGACGCTGCCGCCGAGTACACACCGGGCTTCAAGGTGCTGGCCTGGCTGGCGCCGCGCTACTACCACCCGATGTCGAAGTGGATGTATTACCAGGCCACCGGCGCGCTGCTGCTCATCCCCTGCGTGCTCCGCAGCCCTACCCTGCGCAACCTGCTCGAGGGATCGGTGGCGCAGTACCTGGGTAAGGTCAGCTTCTCCTTCTACCTGGTCCACGGGCCGGTCCTCCACAGCCTCGGGTTCTGGATCATGCCGCGGTTGTTCGAGCTGTTTGGCAGGCCGGTGGGGTATGTGATGGGGTGGTTCATGCTCCTGAGCGCGACGCTGAAGCTGGTTTCATACTGGCAGGTGATCGATAATTGGAGCGTCACCGTGGGGAGGAGGGTGGAGGCGGTGTTGGTCCGGTCGTGATGGATTCAGTTGTCCCGTGTTTACATTTGTGCATTTGCATGGTAGAAGTGGCTCAGTCTACCTAGATACGAGCAGGGCCGCATATCCCCAAGGACTAAGATTACAGTGCTTGACGGGTGAAATAGCTTAGACTAGAGCCGCATGAAAGGGCAGTGGCATTTGCAGAGGATGTGTTTCAGGAGTTGGTGGTGGATTTGAGCATAGATCCTTTGGTTTAAATCGGCGTTGGCGGGCATCATTACACATTAACGTATTGGCATATACGGTTACTCACGGTCAGATTAGATACATGGCGTCTAGACAAAGATTCTGATATCAGAAATTCGTGACGCCACAGAGCATGCCCAAATGCAAGCTCTGTAGAATTCGCTGGCACCATTGAAGCTTGCCTTGCAAATTTAAAGCATGGCGGCATCGTCAAATTGTCGTGACCGACACCCCTGCATCCGAGCCGCTCCCGCAGGCGCACAGGCAGGCCCAACCCCGCTGCTGTGGTTGATTGATTAGACTACTGTAGGTACCGGCCGTGCTGCTTGGACCGAACAGGCACAGCCATGGATGGGTTCGGAGCGCCGTACTACGCACATTATGCAACCCAAGATCCTCCGATGTCAAGCCGCGAGCCAACATCACAATGCATACAACATCCCATTGGCCCTCAGGAACAATGCCGACCAACAGGATCATGATGAGCAGTGGTTGGTCTTAAGCTGAGGCGTCCTGCGGGTGCGTCGTCCACTGGCACACCTGCTTGGCCCCCCCTTTGTGCCGCCTTTACGACCTCTCCCAATTTTCCCCAATTCCAATTTTAGGATTCCTCTATCGACGCAATTTGCTGCGAGGGAATCGCGAGTCCCAGCGGCGGGGGCTGATTGGGCTGTCGTGTTCTCGCTGAGTCGCTGTGCCCCGTACCCGCAGACACGGCCGATTTTGACTTCTGATTTCGACCGGCGAAGGATTTCAGGGCCCAGCGCCAGGAACGGCGAGGCACTTGTCCGCAAAGGGAGCACCGCGCAGCCAGGTGGAGCTATGCCTTGTGGGCCCACGCTCGCCACGATGCGACCCCAATCAAAAGAACCTGGCCGCGCCCGTACATGCGATCTGCAGTTCAAGGGGCTTCGTTTTCTCCAGGGCTTTTAGTGCTCGGCTCCTGCTCGAACCTGCATGCTATCTATCCAGACGACAGAGTCCCGGCCCCCAATGCCTGGAGAGGGCGCAAGCCAGCGGGAATGGTCCAGCTCTGAGCAATAAAACGGATCACAGTGGGGTCTCCTGCGCTTTTTGATCCTTCTATGAGATCTATTACCCCGGGGGCCAGACATTCGGGGCATTTTCCCCTTGACCACCTCGTCGCTAGCACCATTACTGCGTTGTTTGCCGACCATGATGGTCTCGCGCTCTCTCCTTCTCATGGCCGCGGCGCTGATGGCCCGGGTCGCCGAGTCTGCATCAGCTCGCGTGACATCGGTCTTCATTGACACCGTCTCGGGGTATGACGAGCTGTCGACATGTGCCGAGGAAGTCCTCTCGACTATCGTACGAGGCCAGTATAGTGGTTGCGGGGACAAGGGCGCGGTGACGAGCTACACGTGCTTCTGCACGGATTCGAGCTCAGAAATGAGCTCGATAATCACGTCGGCCGTTACACGTTCTTGCGACTCATCTATCGCCTCCGCCCAGGCGTCAAGTGCGATTGGAGTGTTCGATGCATACTGCCAGATCGGGGTCCCAAGCGACCTAGTGGCAACGACGACGGCCGGTACGTGACGTTGGACGGTTGCCAAGGCGAATGATCGAGAGAGCTATTTGTACTGACCCCAGAAACAATAGCTTCCACAGCAAGCGCAACAGAATCTCCGTCTCCAGCATCGACGGCGTCGACAACTGCGGCATCGGCGACTTCGGTTCCCACTTCAACCTCGGCATCGGCGTCGGCGTCCGGAAGCGATTCAATGAGCCGTTCGAAGGTTGTGGCCATCGCAGTGGGCGTGTCAGTGCCTTGTGGCGTTATTATTCTGTCGCTAATAGCCTGTCTCTTTTGGTGTCATCGCCGCCGCCGCCATGAGCAGCTGAGATCAGAGAAGCGCCACCAGCTGGAATCAACGTCCCACGCGGAGGGTGTAGGAAATTCGAGACCCGAGTTCAGGTGGCCAGCCCGGATCGCAGGTACAACACAAGAACTGCCGACGCAGTATCACAGCCACGAGATGCCGGCCAAGGAGCCCATCGCCTCGCCCAGCAGTTCGGAGTACCACATATCGCCGTTGCCAACCACGCCGGCCCCCCCGAAATCCCCTGTGTATCAGGTGCAGTCAGAGAAGGTTCCCTATCAGCACCAGGAGTTCTACCAGCCGCCTAAAGAGGCGCACCACCAGCAAGAACCACAAGAGCTGCCGGCGTCGGGACAGCTGTCCATCGAGAACCGGCACGAGTTGGAGGGGAGTCTCAGCCCGCTGTCGCCATCGGGTCGTTTCTCGTATCAGGCGACTGACAAGTGACTGGGCGAGACCTTGTTGAGAGCGGAGAAGATACCCTGCGTCCGTGTATTTTATGACTTAATGTAGATAATGAGATGGCTTCTTCCAATCCAAGCCGATACGATCTAGACACTGCCGTGCCACTGGTTTGTTCGCTGTGTTCATCTCTTTGGCTCCCCAGTGAGAAAATGCGAGAAGATTTATATGACAAATTCTCTCAAAAAATATTGACGATGACAGGAATGTCGCTTCAAAGTTGGTATGCGGTCAAGCCAAGAGTCGTGGATTGTAACGATGATTATCCAGGTCACCTGCCTGCATGTGCGTGCACCTTTAGCTTTCCCAGGGACCTGGACGTCAGAACTCAAAACCAAGGCTACTTGCACGGGTCGCTAGCTGCCTACTGCAGGTGCTGAGGCCCAGGTAGGCATAAGCTCTAGAGACAGGATGCCGTCCGTCAGTCTCATGGTTGGCCGTGCTGGGTTTGTGGGTTTGGGCCTGCCTCGATCGTATTAGGGGGTCCTTCTCCGCACCAACCCCGGGTCTCAGAGGCTTCCGTGGGGAAGGGGGGAGAGCCCCAGCTTGCACTGTCTTGTATGAGATGTGACATTAGTCTACGCCAGAGGGGCAGAAGGAGATAGTCTGCCTCCTTGATATACGCGATGATGGCTACTTCTGAATTCTTGATCAGCCGCTTATATGTTCTCAGATGTCGGGATTTAATCGGAAAGACGCTATGGTAGGCGAGCAGAACGTTGTGAATTGGATGCGTACATAACTGATGTATGATTTTAAGGGCTTTCTTGTACTGTACTGCCGGTCAACTTGGCCAACTTGGACCACAGCTAGGCAATTTACTTCCTTTGTTAATATTGGAAGGGTGCTAGGGAAGAAGAGGGCGGTTTCCTAATTGAAAAATCATGTCAGCCTCTATAGCCGTGGCGGGTACAAGAAGTCATGCGTATATATGCTTCTCGGTCGGGGAGTTTTCTGGTCCGGTTTGCGACTGTCATTCAAGCGGCCTCTCTGGCCCACAATACGATTCTGACACATTCAGAGGGCTCTGGAGGCTATCAGGGTCAAGAAATGATGTTTCCAATTGACTGTAAAACCGCTGTCGTGGACCAATTTGGCCTAGAGTATGACATTTGTGGTAGATATCTACCCTGCTCGGCCACCCATCGGTGCCGAACGCGGCAGGGAAAATTTGGAGCTCTCAAGCTTCTCGTCCCTGACCTAACTGCTGCTTCCTGCCGTCAGCGACCCATTGACTCACCTCGCCGACGTCTTTCCTGCCTCGCCGCAAGTCCCGAATATCTTGGCTGTCTTCACTGGTAATTGAAGAGACTGCATTGTTCCCCGGCCCCTAAGCCGTACCAGACAAAATGGACGTCGACTCTAACATGATCGACCCCGCCCTGTCCGACTCCACGATGGACCACATCCCTTTCACCCACGCCAAAGCCCCGGCAAACGACGACGACGACCCAATCGTGGCGTCATACAACGTCTTCCTCAAGCCCTCGCTGCCCGCCCACCGCAAAGTCATGATCCTCGAGCACCCAAACAAGTCCGACGGCAAGAAGATGGCCCGCGCCCCGCTCGAGATCCGCATGAAGACCAACACCGGCATGGTCGAGGTCGACTACCCCATCGACTACAACGCCTTCTACGACAGGTCCAAGGGCCTCAACTGGGGCATTCACCTGCAGAAGAGCACCGAGGCCAAGAAGGGGGGCACCCACGGCCTCGCGGGCGGCTTCGGCGTCGGCGCGCCCCCGCCACGCGCGAGGCCGGGGAGGGCGCAGGACGAGGTGTTCGACCCGAGCACCGACTGGGCCGAGGCGCTGAGGAAGGACTATGTCCTGCGCACGCAGACCCTGGGCGGGCAGATGCCGGACACAAGCCAGGAGTCCAAGTACATGGTTGGAGTATTCTCCGGACGTATGTGAGATGCTGATCTGAGTCTCTGGCACTCCCATTTGTACAATCGCTTACGGTGTCTATCCTCACACAGCAAACCTGCACCTCACACCCGCAACGTCGCTCATCCACCTCCGCCCGCAGCTCCACCACATCGACGCCACGACCGAGCAGGAGCGCCTCGCAGCCACCCGCGGCGGCGGCGGCGCGGGCGCGGCAGCGACCAAGGACGTCGCGCGCGCGATCCACATGACGGTAAAGCAGAACACGGACGGCAGCGAGGAGATCGTCCAGGAGACGATGGCGGACCGGCTGAAGAAGGTGCAGCTCGAGGCCTGGAAGAAGATGCGGTACGTGCACGAGGAGGCCAGCGACTCGTGGGCCGTCGCCGAGGAGGCCCTGTATCTGCACCAGCCCGAGCCCGCCGCGGCGGAGCAGGAGCCCGGCGCCGGCGCCAAGGGCAAGGGTCCCGAGGTCGAGGCCGACCCCCTGAGCCAGCCCGGCCTGCCGGACTTGGTCGACAAGGTGGCGCAGCTTCGGACCGGATGGGACGAGGACAGCATGCTGGAGACGACGAGCGGGATCGCGCGGCCCCAGAAGAACGTCAAGATCGAGATCTCCGACGACGAACCTGCTGTGCCTACGTCGAGGGCGAAAGGCAAGGGGAAAGCGGTTGCCACGACCACGACCACCACGAAGGGCACACCCAGGGGTAAGAGAGCAACCAACACCAACGCCGCGAAAGCAGGATATTCGAAAGCCAAGAAGAATGATTCATGATTATACGAGTGCTGATTACGGACGGCGTTACTTTGTCTTTTTTTAGGGTCAGGATCGTAATGAGTCGAGCAAGGCGGCAGCAGGAACGCTTTCTGGAATGCATACAACGGCGTGGGTTAGGCGCAAAAGGTCATGATACCCATCACGGATCACGGATGAGAAGGGCATTGGCGTGCTGCAAGGTACTAAATGCATATATGCATGCTGTATTTCCATTTGATGGATACTATGGTTCGCTGATCAACAGTGATCGGCTCAACTTATCGAACAGGCTCAAGGACCCCCGTCTTCCCCCTTGACAATAAACTTCCCTCAATGCTGTGAATGAGACAAGTCCCCCAATTCTTGCTCTTCAGAGTGAGTCTCCACGGATATGTACAAGGCCCCGTGCCTGTCGCTCAAAAATCCGTTTCCTGTGATTCGATGCCACCCTGAAACCACAATCCTCGTGGCAATCGTCCACTTTCCGTCATTGATTTGAGCTCGTAGCCCATCGCTGCCGTTCGTAAATGTCGCTACTTTCCGCTCTCCAAAAATTTTCATCCCGCTTGTTCTTCGGACCTGATAATACCCTACGGGCACGTTGCTGGGTGGCGTAGACGTCCGACCCAGTCGTAAGCTGTATAGATCAACCCAGCAATGACACATCGAGACCGATAGCCTGCATGAACAAGTTCACGTTGTTGAGGCGCTGCACTGCCAAATCCTGAGGCAGGGTCTTGGCAACCTCGACAGTCCCGAGCACGCGGTCCTTGACTCCTACAACCAGCCGCTGCTGCTGATCAGCATTGGCACCTATGCCGAGGGCTGCGAGAAGCTGCCAAACGTAGGCATCCTCGCCGGACACTGGTGTGCCAGGGAACATGTATGGAAGAGTGGGCTCCAAGATGTTGAAAAGGTTCGCGTAATTCCGCTCCCTGTGTAGAAGAAGTGATCAGTATATTGCGTGTGGTCGGGTGTGAGTGATTACATACCATGCACCCCCATCTTGCGTCCGGATGGCGTCTTTGCCTCCCTGCTGCTGGATCATAATCTCGGCGCGGCTCAGAATCATGGTCAAGAATCCGGCGCCAACGCGGGTTCTAGCAACAAGGTCCACATTGACCTCGGAACAGAGCAGACCGAGAATGCCGGTGATGATGTTCAACTCGAGCTCACCCATGAACATGAAGAGCGTGTTATGAACTGCCATGCTGAAGAGCTCGATGTCTTCACGCAACTTGGCATCGAGGTTAATGTGACCGTCGGTAACCGATCCCCTCCGGACGACGTCAAGCTTGTCGAGATTTACGACGATCAACGTGAGAATCGTTGTGCGTTGCTCAAAGTTTACATGGCGAAAGACACGTGGGATGGCCTTCTTTCCCTTCGCAGTCTCGAGCATTGCGATGAAAGGATGGACGAAGGCCCCTGCGGGTACGGGTTCATGGATCTTGAGCTCTCGCCAAAGTTGCTGGTTAAGCTGCTGCGTTGCTTGCTCCCACTCAGCAAACTTCTGAACGAGCTCCGAGTCGTTCTCGCTCGTCGCCGGAGGCGGCATCTTGCGACCGTGATCCTCGAGCTTCATTAGAGTGTTGTAGACCTTCTCAATGTCTGCAAGCAAGTTCTTTCTGTTAAGAATTGAACTAGCGGGGTGAGTTTTGTGTGGTGTACCCTGACGATGAACATCGCCGCCACTCTCGGTACGCTTGATGTTGAGCAAAGGCTTTGGTGTCTTGGCGTTGCTGAAAGAGATCTTGCCCAGACTGCCCTCGATAACCAGTTGCGAGTTCTTCGGCTTGTTCTTGGCCGCCTCCACAGCCCGCTGAACTTGCTGCTCCATGCGCTGCATGTGATTTTCCGGCCCGCCACGGTGACGTCGGTGGCCGCCCTGACGATTGCCCGTCTGGTACAAATATGTCTGCGCGAAGTTGCTCAGAGGCTGGCTGGGGTTCTGGCGTTGGCCACCGCGGATCTGGTTGTGGACTTGGTAGTAGAAGTCTTCCGCGAGAGCCTCATCGGTACCATTGTCGGACGGGTTGCCTGTAGCAGCAACAAGTTGTTGTAGCTGTATGCGGGTGATGAAGTTCTTGTCGTGCGGGGTCATGATACCGTTATCGCGAGACAATAAGTAGATCTTGTGGTTGCGCTTGGCTCGGCGTGCCTCCTGCTCGAGATAGGCGGCCTTTTCGTCCTCCGAGAGTTGGGCCAGTTGCGAAGGATGGGTAATTATTGGCGGCTGGCGGCCGATAGAACCTTGTGACTGGTGTGTAGGATGAGACGGATAGGATGGTGCTCCCGCCCGAGAAACGTCGCCAGACAAGCGGTTTGGATTTTGCAGAATCTGGGTAGGCTGAGGCGCTGGCTGACGCTGCTGAACCATGGGGCTCGAAGAAGTTGGCGCGGTAGCTTGTGGTTGCTGGGGCTTCGAACGAGGTCGCTGGAGTATCTGCACTGGTTGGCCATGCGAATGGAATTGTGCCGCCTCGTTGGGACGCTGAGCGTCAGTTGAAATAGGGGGTTGTCCAGCACGGTTAGATCCACCGTAGAAGTCAGCTTGGTCAAACCCACCCGGAACTTGGGGCACATGTTGCTGCGGCTGCGAAGCTGGTTGCTGGAAGGTAGCCTGAGCTGCTGCTGCGGCATCAACCTGGGCTTGCTTCCTCGCTTGGGCTTCGGCTCTCATTGCAGCCTCGACCTCCTCAAGGCTCATGACCTTACGGCCAGATGCTGGCGCGGGTGCTGGGGAGGGCTGAGCTGGAGCGGCAGGGGCCGGCTGCTCAGCGGGAGCTACACCCCACAGGGTAGGGTCGACTTGGAGATCCATGCTCGAGTCCGGCGCGTCATATTTCTCATATCCCGTACGCGCAGGCCTGTAAGAAGGCTGCGCATAGCTGTTGTAAGATGGTGCATACTGAATGTTTGTATGAGCGGGCGGGGCTGCAGCAGTCGCGTTGTTGCGGGTGTAGAGCATGTGCTCTTCCTCGATGGCGTTGGCTACCTGAGCGGTCCGACCAAAGAAATCGAAATCCTTGCCAACCGCCCCACCGCCTGCACCGGCGTCGCCTCCGAAGGTGTCATCGTTGAAGTCATCGCCGGTTTCATCGAGCTGGTCGCCCAGGCCATCATAAGTGTCTTCGAAATCGACAGCGTCTCCGCCACCTTCGCGGTGACCAGAAAGTCCAGCGAAGGGATCGTGCGCCTGAGAGAAGCCAGGTGCGGCTTTGTTGTGTCCCGTGGGATCAAAGCCAAAGAATGACATTTTGCAGGTGTTTAGTCTCGAGTCACAGAGGGGTCGAGAAGCGGATGCGGGGCTGAAAACTTGTCAGTCAAAAAGACAATGCTGAGGATACACAAGCCGCCCGTTGCATGTCGCAAGCTGGGCAAATGGGTAAAGATGATACAAAAAGAGCAACCTTGTGGGATGGTTGGTGAAGTGAAGAGCGTGGAGTCTGGTTGTGGGTAGTGGGGTAAGACCAGCTTTCTGAAAGCGCGGGAAGACAAGATGGAGCTCCGGCGTCAGGAATCGAGGCCGAAGCCGTTGTGAGGTGGGCGGAAACCAGCAGTCCCAAGCTTGCCATAGGCAGGCAGCTTTCAACCGTCTACCGTCTGGTAAGGCCCAAGTGGGTCTGTGGTGGAAGGTGGGCAAGGGAGGGGTGAACAAATGAAGGCCGAAATGATGCGGCTGACGGCGTGGGACGTGAGGGCTTGCGCAAGCGCTTCAGTCACGGAACGGAGCTGGGTAAGTACTCACACCTAGAGAAAGTAAGGGTACGGTGTGTCTCCAATGGTCGGCTCTATCATGATCATCTCGAGACACAGGTGGGCAGGATTGCAGCGACACTGGATCTTGGCCTGGCCGGTCCAAATGGGGTCAAGAAGCAGGACTGAGTGGTCCGGCTTCCCAAGAATAAGTATGTGTGGACAGTCAGGAAGCAGCAGGTATGCGAGAGGAGCCAGGCAGCCCCGAGATCAAAACAAGCGACGAGGTCGACGTGGTAAGGATGGTTGGGCGGTAGTGGGAGGATGACGCCTGTGACGATGCACAACACACGGTGGTGATGCGACAATTGACGAGGAGAGCTCCAGGACTAGTGCAGCTGCACGGGCCTCGAGGTCGGCGCTGTGGCTTCCGGCACCCGAGGTCCATACGTACCTACAAGTATATTCTGTAGAATTAGCCTTGAGGGCGAACTGTCCAGCTGCCAGCCATCGACGCATTTCTAGATCAGTTCCTCAGTTCCTTCCTTGCTCTGATAATAGCAGGCATATTGTCTTGGCGGCTTTCCACGACATAATACGTACTGCACAGGACGTAGACGAGCACAGCTCGATTATCTACATTTTTTTTTTTGGAAACCTGGCCATGTGTTGCACGTACCTTACTGTTGTAAAACAGCCCAGCGAACAAGTTTCCTAGGGTAATGCGAACACAAGCGGGCAATTATGCTAGCTTCTGACAATATGCCATCCAGGGAACTTTGTGGCAGGTGCCCAGTCGAAGAACGTACTTGAGGAGCCAGGACAGCGACCGTAACGGGATTAGGCCCGCCGTAATACGAAAGGCAAGCTTTGTGTCATTGACGGGCTGTTTGAAATGGCTGGATCCGGCAGTAGGCAGTAATACGAGATTCTGGAGACTGGCCAGGTACCTAGGTACACTGGGGTAGTTTTGACTGGACATAGGCACAACCACTCAAATCTAGGTGGCTCGGTAGCTGCTGGCTACTGCTATCCAGTGCAGGCTCTGGCACAGGCAAACCGCAACGGTTGACGACATAATGAGGCTGGGCGGGCATGCGAACAGGTGTCAGAGCAGATCCAATAGATCGAGCAAAAGCGAAACACATGTGGACTCGTGGGCGGGAAGCAAATTAACAGTTTGTCGCACATCACCTGCGAGTTGACAGATTGACAAATGAGTGCCGACGATGCGATGCTAGCATACTGTGACAATGGGGCCCGACTTGGCAACCTTGAAATACTCTACCTATCTCAGGGTCCTCCCAGCTGTGGTCTGGCCGGCCCCTCCGGGGGATCTCTACTGGAGACGCTTGCTCAAGAGTCAGTTGGCTACCACAACGACGTACGCCGCGGCGAATGCTGGAGGTCCCAAGGAGGTGAAGACTGCTGCGATGCAGATCTCGAGGGGCATTTGCGGCAGCTAGAATAGATGTCTACTACGTTTGTGACAACGAGAACAGGAGGGCAAAGGAATAGGGGGCATGAATCCGTTCAGGCCTGGGTGGCTTGGGTCTTGGGTGCTCGACACGCAGAGTCACTTATCGATGCCACTCTAACTGATAAACGGCAGATCGGCCCAGGCTATGTGTTAGGGAGTCCATTGGTCCCTCGCCACTAAATTAGCGGCAGGTGCAGGGGTAGAACAAACTGACGCGGCATCTAGACTCAGACAGGAGGGTGGTGCGCTTGAGAGGACGACGACTTAACTGGCCTCCGTCCATTCGCACTTTCGCACTTCTCGACAAACGCTTGTTTTCGCTTCTTCCATCCTATCGATTGTTCTACGGTCGCCAACATCCTGCCGCCGGCGTCCACTTTGCAGAAGCCGATCTCTTTCCTTCCCGTCTCAACTAAGAGTGCCGAGTTGGCGCGGACCTCAGGCGGAGGATGCTACGCTGAGCCCGAATTGCGATCTAGCTGCCAATCGAGCCACGACACTCGACCAGCAAAAAGCGGCCGACCCTTTGAAAGGCTGACGGGTGCATCCACTCCCAAACCTCATTGACTCCGGCGACTACCGACTCTCCTTTCCCATCGTACAACCTCTTCTAGTCTCCAACATGGCTGGCGGCGTACGGATCTTGCGATACGCGCTACCCACCGTCTTCGTATGTTCCCGCAAAGCCCACTCCCCATCCATCGCATGCTCGACTGCCCACGTGTGACAGTGTACATTGTGCGCAGCAACGCCAGGCTGTATTAACACTGCGCCAGATAATCATACTCCTCTACATCGCTCAGACCTCCTACCGAGGCTCCATCACAAGTCCTGGTTTTTCCTATGGCCAAACGGATGCCAGCAAATCGAATGGCGGAAATACCCAGACCACCACCCCCCAGACCGGCGCAAAGAAAGAAGATCTAGGAACAAGCCCACTGGTCACCCAGCCTGGGTCGCCACAATGGGAGGATCTGGCCAGCACTGCGCCCGGCCCGCGCATGAATGCGACATTTGTGACCCTGGCTCGTAATTCGGACGTTTGGGACATTGCACGCTCGATCCGACAGATCGAGGACCGCTTCAACCGCCGCTACAATTACGACTGGGTCTTCCTCAACGATAAACCATTCGACTCGACTTTCAAGAAGGTGACCGCGTCTCTGGTCTCAGGAACAACGCACTATGGCGAGATTGCCGAGGAGCACTGGTCTTTCCCTCCTCACATTGATCAAGAAAGGGCCAAGCAGGTCCGCGAGGACATGAGGGAGCGCAAGATCATCTACGGAGACTCCATCAGCTATCGTCACATGTGCAGATTCGAGTCCGGCTTCTTTTTCCGCCAGCCGCTCATGATGAACTACGATTACTACTGGCGTGTTGAGCCCAGTGTCGAGATCTTCTGCGACATTCACTACGACCCTTTCCGGCTGATGAAGGAGCAGGGCAAGAAGTACAGCTTCGTGCTCAGTCTCTACGAATATGTCGAGACCATCCCAACTCTTTGGGACAGCGTCAAGAAGTTCATCAAGAACCACCCAGAGCACATTGCAAAGGACAACTCTATGGGCTTTCTCAGCGACGACAACGGCGAGAACTACAACCATTGCCACTTCGTATGTTCCCTCGCAACCCGGATCTCCAGTATTTCACTAACATTGACCAGTGGTCCAACTTCGAGGTCGGCGACTTGAACTGGCTGCGTTCAAAGGCGTACATCGACTTCTTCGAGTCTTTGGATCAGGACGGCGGATTCTTTTACGAGCGATGGGGCGATGCACCTGTCCACTCCATCGCTGCCGGACTCATGCTGCCGAAAGATCAGATCCATTTCTTTAACGACATCGCATACTACCACGTCCCATTTACGCACTGCCCGACAGGCGAGAAGCACCGCCAAGATCTGAAGTGCCATTGCAACCCAAAGGACAACTTTGACTGGAAAGGATACTCATGTACGTTGTCTTCGCTCGAGATATTCAGGGCCACGCTAATGCAAGTTTGCAGGCACATCGAGGTACTTCGATATCAACGGTATAGACAAACCAGAAGGATGGGAAAGCCAGCAAGACTAACCAAACCATTTGGCAATTCTCCAATTCATGTATTTCTACATTTTCTCGTAGTTGAAAACCTTTTGTTCCAAAAGATATGGCTCAATCATACTATTGGAGGGGTCGAAGAATCTCGGAGGCGTCTGGGTCGGGGCTTGGTAGGCCGGATTTGGGCAATACGGTTGTTTTATCGTGAACGGGATTGCATCCATAGTTACGAGGTCCACAATCACGAGCATTGAAGCCTTCGTGTAAGACCCGTGGGTTCTGAGCGCAGGCACAAGTGCCACAGGAAATCTCAAGACGTTAAAAAGTGACTGACGACCTGTGGCGTGCCATGCGTCGAAGAGAAGCGCTGCGAGTCTCCTACACCACTTACTGCACTGTGTAGTGTCAAACTGAAGAATTTCAATTCAAACATATATACATATAAGTGTACCAGTGTGGTGACATTTCCCCGCGACTTCATGATCCTGAAAAACAAGTGGTTTGTCACCAGCTTTCAGTTGCCTGCCATTTTATGCCATTTTGATTCTGCGTTCATCAACATGCGTACATCCGGGCTCCTTATCCTGATGGTATCTCAGCCATCTTCTCGGCAAAAGCGTCCAGATGCTGGAAACTAATTCCATACTGGTCTAAGACTCGAAGATACACCTCCGCTCGCCAGTGGTGCCCAGCTCTTCGTTCCACGCGCGCCCCTCTACCCGGCCTTAACTAACACTCGCCTTCTTGGGCTTCTTGGTGCCGTACTTGCTCCGGGCATTCGTCCTGTTCGTCACGCCGCCCAGGTCCAACGCGCCCCTGACCAGCTTGTACCGCACACCGGGACAATCCTGAGCCCTGCCGCCGCGGACCAGGACCACGCTGTGCTGCTGGATGTTGTGGCCCTCGCCGGGAATGTAGGCGGTGATGGTCTTGCCGGTAGTCAGGCGCACACGCGCTGTCTTTCGCTCGCCCGAGTTGGGCTTCTTGGGCCGCGTGATGCCGACCTTGATGCACACGCCCTTGCGCTGCGGGTCGTGGCCGCCAGCCAGGGCGGGCGAGACGGCGTGGCGGGCTCGGCGGGGTTTGCGACAGCCCTGGGATGTACAGTCAGTACAACGAGTGATTGGAGGTAGAGAGCCAGCCACGGGGCAGATCGCACCTTGAGAACTTGGTTCAGCGTCGCGTTCTGTGCCGGTGTTGAGGAGAAGGAGCGGAGGGGCGTCGACGGTTTGAGGAATGCAGATCTTGCCACGGGACGAGCTGTAGGAGCAGATGCCCTCCGTAGCGATGGCATCAACAGATGCCTCAGCATTGGCATCGCCATGATTGTTTGGGGGGTGAAGCTGCGTAGGTTGGGTGCACCTGGTATCACAGCTCAAGGCCCACTGGCGCGCAACTGTATTGGAGTTTCCCATGAGCCCAAAATCTTGGACAGTCAAATATGGTCCGAGCGTCCTGCCAGGCTTAGTCACTTTCTTCACATGCTGCGTTCAAGATGACCCTTGGCCTCTTCCCCGGACTCCAATTTTCTCCATGACGCACCAGGCCGACAGCACCCCTGCGGCCAGGTGCCTCGGGGGAGCAGGGGTGTGCTCTAGGTGGGCATTGGAATGCGGGATGCGACCTGATGGTTATCCTCGGCTTGAGCCCGTTCACTCCATCGCTTCTAGCAAGTCGCCTACTTGGCTCTTTTTTTCCTCAAACCCGCCCCTGACCGTCGAGACATTCTATGCAATTTCTACTCTTGTGATCTTCGTGACGATCCAATCCCTAGCCTTGCTTCTGCTGTCTGTTCTCCATCCATAATCATCCTTCCTACACGCCATGTCTTCTCTCGCGAGAGCATTGCGCCCGGCTGTCCGGGTAAGCCAGAGGGGATTGGGCGGTCTGCGCACAACCTCCAGAGTAGCACGTCCTGTTCAAAGGCTAGCCAGTATACAGAAGTGAGTCTAATCCGTGCAGCCCGGTCTCGACGGCATGTTTACTCACCAGTATGATTTCGTAGTGCTCGTCCTTTGTCTACCAGTCCGCGTCTGATGTCCGACATCACGGAGATTCCCCCCACGCCGATTACACACTTGTCCGAGGTCGAGACCGCGATGCAAGAGACCGTCTCCAAGTTCGCCAACGATGTGATCCTGCCCAAGGTCCGAGAAATGGACGAGGCCGAGAAGATGGACCCCGCCATCGTAGAGCAGCTCTTTGAGCAGGGCGTGATGGGTATCGAGATCCCAGAGGAGTACGGCGGGGCCGGCATGAACTTCACGGCCGGTATCCTCGCCATTGAGGAGCTCGCACGTGTCGATCCTTCCGTCAGTGTGCTCGTCGACGTGCACAACACGCTGGTCAACACCGCCATCCTCAAGTGGGGAAGCAAGGACCTCCAGAAGCGTTTCTTGCCCAAGCTGGCCACCAACACAGTCGGTTCCTTCTGCCTGTCGGAGCCTGTGTCCGGATCTGACGCCTTCGCACTCGCAACGAAGGCCACTGAAACACCAAACGGTTACAAGATCTCAGGCTCAAAGATGTGGATTACCAACTCTATGGAGGCGAACTTCTTTATTGTCTTTGCGAACCTGGATCCCAGCAAAGGATACAAGGGCATTACAGCCTTCATTGTCGAGAGAGAGATGAAGGGTTTCTCTATCGCCAAGAAGGAAAAGAAGCTCGGCATCAAGGCCAGCAGCACATGCGTCGTCAACTTCGATGAGGTCGAAGTTCCCAAGGAGAACCTGCTGGGAGAGGTGGGCCAAGGCTACAAGTATGCCATCGGTCTCCTGAACGAAGGCCGGATAGGTATTGCGGCGCAGATGACCGGCCTGGCGCTGGGTGCCTGGGAGAACGCCGCCAAGTATGTCTGGAACGACCGGAAACAATTCGGTCAGCTGGTCGGCGAGTTCCAAGGTATGCAGCACCAGATCGCGCAGTCGTACACTGAGATTGCGGCCGCGCGGGCGTTGGTGTATAATGCCGCCCGGAAGAAGGAGGCTGGCGAGGACTTCGTCAGGGATGCCGCTATGGCGAAGCTGTACGCATCGCAGGTGGCCGGTAGGGTCAGCGGACTCGCCATTGAGTGGATGGGAGGCATGGGCTTCGTAAGAGAGGGCCTGGCAGAGAAGTACTGGAGAGACAGCAAGATCGGTGCTATCTACGAGGGAACAAGCAACATCCAGTAAGTCTCCAGTCGGTGATACCAACAAATGGATGATCACTAACATTAGTCCAGGTTGAACACCATTGCGAAGCTGTTGCAGAAGGATTACACGTCTTGAGGACATTCAGCCAATTGACTTGGAGAACAGCGGCGCATTTGGGTAGATTCATACAAAATTTAGATGACAAGCCATTGGCAGCCAGCAATGTACCATTTCTGAAACTTCCTCTAGGCGCATTCTATCTGCCAGCACCCAGCGGCTGCCATATCCCGGCCTTGTAATCTTCCTCGAGCTGCTTCACGACTTCTGGTGAGACTTCGGCAAAGTGCTCCGTTTTCTCGGCCCAGTCCAGCTCCTCCTTCGTACTCTCGCGGCCCCTGACCGCATTCGTGTACGGATACCTGCCAAACCGGTCAATGATGGGTTTGTGGATGTCCACCAGCATCATCCACCACCAAGACCACGTCTCCAACGTCACATCCTCGCCCTGCGGCGGACCGGCGCGCACGACATTCGGGAAACCGTAGAGATCCGAGAGGACCTCGTCCCGTCTCGCCCTCCACGGGTCCGTCGCCCCTGTCTTGGCTTCCACGGCCTTGCGGGTCGTATCCGTGAAGCCCAGGGCGATCTCTTGATTCTCCCCGGACTCGGAATGGACGAACGGGGCGCCCAGCCAGAACCGAACGCACGTCCAGTAGTCGAACGACGCGCCCAGCTCGTCGCGCCAGCGGCGCAGCGAGTCCGGCCTCTGGTCGTCCGGAAGCGCCAGCCACGACCTCGCGAACCGCTGGCTGACCACGTCGAAGTAGCACGACCTCCACCTCCCGTCAACCCCCGCGCAGAGGGCGCGCGGGGCTTGGTCCAGGAGGAGCTGCAGGCCGAGGCACTGGCGGGGAAAGTCCGCGCTTGTCGGGGGCGGCAGGAAGTTCGCCATGAGAACTTCAGGGCTGAGTGCGTCCAGGCCGGCTTTGCTGAGGGCGATAAGGGCGGGCCATGCCTTGGACTCCACTTTTGGGGCGAACTTCCCCTCGAGAAATGTCTCCCGGGCAACTTGCCCAAAGTCGAGGGAACCCGTCTGCGGGAAGGGGATGCGCGCCTCGACGAGCAGGGTGAGCAGGGAGGGAGTGATGAGTTGCTTGAGGGCGTCCATGTTTTGCAGCCGTCTATGTTGTAGAAATGAGGGTCCCCTCACCAGTGGTGCGGCACAATTTCACTGCTGAGATACTATGGGCGTCAGCTCCAATGAGCTGGTGTGCTTGTGTTTGGCCGTCCAGGAGTAAGACGGATAAATTTGATCCATCGTAGCTGCAGCCTGCACCCCACACTGTGCTGAACTACGCTTGCTTGGTTTACCTTTTACACCTTGACGACACAATCACATAAAATCGACATAATCCGATGAGACATGGCACTGCGCTACAAAAATAGCCGGCTAGTCTAATTTACACGCCGCTAAATCACTAGCTAGCATTG
The DNA here is from genome assembly GCA_039880775.1 of Diaporthe vaccinii. NCBI lineage: Eukaryota > Fungi > Ascomycota > Sordariomycetes > Diaporthales > Diaporthaceae > Diaporthe > Diaporthe vaccinii. The sequence goes on from JBCEDN010000003.1 coordinate 1,363,670, forward strand.
TAATTCATATACGCACCAGATATAGTATCATTTCATCCGAGGTCAAGCGAAGCTTCCCGCAGTAGACTCAGTCGTATTGCAGTGGCTTGCCAGCGTACTATCCTTTTTCTCTGTGCGAATATTCGTTTTCTTGTCTAAAGTCCCCGATCAATCATGGCTCAGTACCAGAATCAATACATCGCAGTGCTTCCATGAATTTATTCATCACAGCATCAAGTTTCACTAAACGACTTTATTCAAATGGACTCAGAAGCCTCTTCTGAACATACCAGTATGATGAAAACCAAACACACATGACGTGGCTGTCGAATAATTCGGGGCCCAACGTAGAAGGTTCTGGTAGAGTAGGAGGAAATTAGGATTCACAGCCGTTCTTCTTGTGCCAATTGACAGCCTTGTTGTAACCAAGGCTATTAGCAAAATGATATTTCTAGGTTTGATCGACAATAAACCCATAGCTTTCGGCTACGACTTCCCCACAGTAGCTGAAGATTGCGCTCCTGTCGATCAAACATTAATTGCAAACAACTTACACGGCAGTGGTCTTTTTCGTGCTTCGAAATGCCGGTTCGTCTTGCTTGTGTAGTAGTCATGTGTCCACCTTGACAAAAGCATGTGGATCACAGCTATGACCGTGAGAAATAGACAGCTAAGATTGACAGCTACTTAGGTAAGGTATCGTATTAGCGATTTAGCTCGTTAGGCAACATCTTGCTACTAGAGCAAGGCATCGCTGGTCAGCTGAGAATATTGACCTTCACGTCGGCCAGTCTAAATAGCGGCGAAAGTGGCATGTTCTCAGATAGTGTACAATTGAATCGTCCGAGAAGCATGTGGGCAAAGAGATTAAAATGTATACTTCCATCGGCAAATATGACACAGTCTGACAGCGTAGGGACAGTCATCACTTGGCAGGGGCTTTCTCGAGTCCATGTGCGTCAGCAACCTCGCAGCGCATTTCTTAACGCCCGTGAAGGGAAGAGAAGTTGTTCCACGGTGGCTTGCATGACATGTCTTGCCCCCCTCCCCTCTCCCTCCCTGAAACTATGGGCCTCCAATTTTCTCGGAATGTCTGCAGACTTCCTTGAACAGCTTGCAAGAGTGGCTGTTTATGACCACACTCAAACAGAGCAATGACGGTCCGAAAACGTGGGGCGAAGGTGCCTGCTGACAGGATTTCGGGGGGCAACTCCCATCAAGTAAGCTGATTCTGGGGGAATTGCAACTCGCATTGATTTTCGGCACTTTCGTTAGGTACGACCATTACACTTACCATGCTGTTCCCTTTTCTTCGCAGCATGGGCGCCAACAGCAAGGTGAGACTATGCAGAATTTCTCTCAGCAGGAGTGTTCACTATATTTATGAAGGATATTCAAGCTGTCTTGTGACTTATCGAGGTTTCTCTTAGTTAATCCTCGGCTGAAATTATTTGTAATGGAAGAAGTCTGAGATGTAAATAAGTAAGTTATGTTGTTTTTGAATCACCAATCGTCACAGGTCCCCGGTTCTCTGAGGACTACCGTAGCGGGCCGTCACAGGAGGGATTCATAGACATAGCAGCTGGCCTCAAAAACGTTAATTCAAGTTAAGCAGGCGCGATCTCTCTAAGCCAAAAGGAGGGTATTCAGAAGGCCCTGGGGTGCTGCAGAAGTAGGCAGCCAGAGGGCATGTAGTGTGGCTTAGTCATCCGCTTACGTAGGCAGACTGTAATACACCCACGCACCCTCTCAGTGTGCCCAGTGAACCCCTCGGCACATGCATGGAGTCATTTTGCCACTGACACATACACCACCAATATATATTAATACAAGTCTCTCGTGTACTGTCAAACCTGAATTCAATTCCAAGCAAGGTGAAGGCCCAAATGCAGAAAAATAAAAATTCTGGGTATGCATATGTCTCCCAAACTAAGTCAGAAGGACCCATCATGAATTACCAGCTGTGACGGAGGAATAGGCTCGGCCTCTGAAAAGTCCGCCGTACAAGACACCGCGAATTCCTCCGGCAATGACTTCATTGAGACGCACCAAGACGTAGCGCGCTAGAGTCACGGCCTGAGAGCCGCCTCAGATGTTGCAGGTTGACTGTATTTAAATAGCGGGCCGCTCTCATTGCTGGGGGTTTACCATACTTTGTGCCAAAATTTGAAGATCTTAGAATTTACTCGGACCGTTGCTCCGTGAGATCCACTTCAGCGTGCTTTATCATTGACACCCCTCGAAATTCTCAGCCATTGAAGACGACTACAAACTGGCCAAGATGTCCGCCATCAACAGCGCCTTACAGGCCACAAGCATATCCATCTCTCTGCTCGCAGCTGGTGGTATCGCGACCCTCTCCCTCTTCGATGTCCCCATCCTGAGGGCTCAGCCAGCGTCACGCTCACTGCCCTCGGTCCGCTGGCTGTTCAGCCGCGGATCACACATTTTCCCAACGGCGGCTATCATCTCCGCGGCTGGCTTTAGTGTCCTCGCATACCGATCACTACCAGGCTCACTGGCATCGCGCACGGTACTGCAGCTGTTGCGTGATAAGAGAGTGAGGGGATACCTTGCCGCCGCGGCTCTGAACATTGCCATCGCACCCTGGACCAGCTTGGTAATGATACCAAACAACTTTGAGCTCATCAAGATGAACAACGAATTGGGCGGCCATCGGAGCATTGCAAGCTCTCAGGCGGCTGAGAAAGAGAAAGGCGGCATCAGACAACGGAGCGCTCGAGACTCTGTCGACGGGAAGGGTGAGGGGGTCGATGAGTTCAAGGATGTCAGCGATCCACAGGGGCAGACACTACGGAATTCTTCTGATGCAGAGGATGAGCAGGTCAAGGTTATGCTGACCAAGTTCGGCACTCAGAATTATGTCAGGGCTGCGCTGACGCTCGCTGGAGGTGTCGTTGGGCTTTTGACGGCGCAGGGGTGAGACTGTTGACCTAAATACGTGAGGAGATGACGTGCACGGCTCGAATATATCAGTATTTTGCATGAAGTTCGAAGGTGTTCTACGCCCGGAACAAACAATTAAAAGCAGTCTGAGCAGATTCCAGTCTGAGAAAAGCCAGCTACGTGACAGTAAATGTATTATGTGACGAGAACTCGACCTGTTAATCCGCAGTAAATCAATATGAGTGGGTCACATTCGTATTAGCTGACGGCTTTGAACCTTGCGTTTCCACAATATTCTGAGACCAGCGCACGAGAAATGAGACCCAAGACATAAGGTGCACGTGCTTAGCTCTTGATTCACTTGAATATACAAGGTTATAGCTACTTCACCTGAATGCGCCGACTCCATGGACTATACTGAGCACAGAATACGACGCGTGCTGTCTGTTTTCGCCGGTTGTATTGCTGAGTCCATCCCCAAGAACGAAGCTCAGCACAGAAACATCATTGGCAAGTCTAATGTCCAAAGAGAATGAAATCAGAACACCCGACATAGGTCTGATTGTCAATCGTAGACCAGAACCATTGTAGAGCACAGTCTCCAGCCACGCGGCAGTCTGTATCAGCCAAGTTGGTGGGCATCGTGACTGCGAAGTCTGTGTTGTTGGGTGGTAGCGCAGGCAAGTCCCTGTTTCCGTAATCGTCAAAAATAATGAGAGGAGGCCCTATCAAAGTGTTGGTGGCCGTTTTCACTATTGACACGTTTGCCGGACCACCATGCAGGATGCTCAGTTCGATCTTCATTGGGACGATCTGGCCAGGTCGGAATACGGAGAGTTTGTCCAGGTTGTCATCGAATTGGTGACCGCGGCAAAGAGTGAGAGGGCCTGGAAGGATGTATTAGCATTTGGAAAACATCTCTCCGTGTTACGGTATCACTGACAACCAGCCGTGATGTTTGGGGCAACGGTCTCGAGCGAGGCGGTCACATCTCCTTTGGCAATGTCGAAAGCAGTCTGCCCACAAAGGCGAGTCATCGACGGTCCTAGCTTTCGGGAGGGCGGGTTGATGATTAAACCATGCGCGGCGACGGTCGCGGCGAAGAGTGCAACGCTGATGACAGAGACCTTCATCTTTTTTTCCAGTAATACTCGATAGTAAAGATAGACCACACACAAAGAGTGAATACAATCAAATAAACGAAAGAAGAGAGCGCGCAGCGCCGGACGGTATTGAACAAGCCTGCCTGCTGACCGGGCACCTAATTAGTGAGCCTCGATGTAAGAAACGGACCTGAGAACAACCAGGAACGAGTCATCGGAGAAGAGAGGTTCCAGGCGGATTTATGGCAACACATCCTGCGCAATCATCTGGCGGTACGGCATAGTTTCCCATCACGAGATCCATGTAGGCTTTTTGATGAGACGAACACCCTCGCATCAGAGTCATTGTCAATCATGGGTAGATCCACCTGGGATGGGAATGCAATTGTGTTGCTGAGTAGCTGTGCCGGTAGATAGGAATCCGGGCCCCTTTTCGTAGAGGTAATTTGCATATGCCAAGTCATCAGGAGTACTGTCTGAAACCTAGGAGGGCCTCACACGGCATTGTGGACTTCACTGTTAAGCTTTCTCCTGACAACGCGAGGTGCTTCAGATGAAAGTCTAATTTGATTCCCGTCCGACCCGGTGTTCAGGACCAGCGACGGGCCAAATGATATGTGCTCCCCACCTTAAAGCCATACCTAATTTTGGGATTTGTTGTCAATCACCTCACAGAACAAAGTTCTCATTTGGAAGAAGTCTATGACATGTTTTCAAAGGAACCTATGAGTGATCGAATGTCTGCCTAGTCACCTCCAACCATACCTTTTTCCCTCCAAGTTCTGAGACCTCGGAAAATGTTAAGACTTGCTACTATTAATATAATCTTGACTGACGAATCATCAAGTTTGGTCGGTTAGTCCCAGCTGACGCAAACATGGAATATGCAGATTCATGCCCGGACCTGATGTGATTCCATATGACAGTTTTCGTATAACGATTCGTAGCATCACACATATTCACTCGATAGTGCGGACATTCATGCCGCCGCGACCGTAGGAGCAGCACGTCCAGATCTAGATATTTAGTGACCAAGCCGTTTGAAGATGTTGTATAATAACCTCGTGCCATTTTTTCATGACACGCGAGGCATCCTCAAATTATTGTCCTTTTTATATGTTGGTAAGCCCTGTGCATTGCGATCAACGACGGACATGCCTACAATACGGTACATACAAGAAAGGATTTCAGTCACGCCGAAAGAGAAGTGCTTCTGTACTTCATGATCAATTGCGGTTTGCTCAGAATTCTGAACGGCGCGAAGCTGTCACAACAACTGCATTCGAAGATCTATGAGCGATCCCTCCGACTGAACCCTGGCTTTGGAACATACTCTTGTGTCTCAAACAGTAAATCTTGACTATTGCAACAATGCCCAGCTACGGTTCCTCAACTATCCACTCAGCCAGCTACCACCGGAGCGTAGCCGTAAAAGAAATCGTCCACAAGAGTCACGCCGAGGAGATCCACTGTATCGTAGGTCGTGGTGAAGATAAGGTCGTCAACCCAAGTGAAGTTTTCATAAAAGACTGCTTTGGTCATTTTCATGCTGGTAGCAAGTGGAGTCGCTTGAAACCTGAACACTTGAGATTCGGCAGGATCGAGGGCTTGGCGGCTGGTTACCGTGACCGTGCAAGAACTCGGGATTGCAGATAGAGTCAGGCAGCCGAACCAGAATGAGCGAGGTTTGAAATATGACTGATCAGCGTAATAGTAGATATTTGGGATCAAGATCCTCGCTTGCTTGTTTGCCGACAATAAACCGTTGACACCGCCATAGTAAACGGTATTCGGGTTGCTGTTGGGAACTATTCCGAGAGTTTGGGACAGTTCCGACGCTTTTGCGACAGCTTTTGTGGAAGTCAGCCCCAAAAGTGACGTAGAAGAATGATTCCGGAAGCAGATAATTGTACGGGTGTTTGAACTCACCAAATGTATTATAAGTTAACTTATAGGGAGTGTCTCCGTAAGATCCCAATTCCGTGGCGTTGAGCACACCACTGCTCGCCACATTATCGAAGTTGTGAGTGTGGTTGGATATCCTCTCTTGTCCATATAGACCATTCAAAGCGTACCATTGTTCGAATACCTTTTCTTTCATGTAAGTTGAGTAGGCTATGCCTACAGCATACATCATGATGATTAAGGCGAATTTGAGCATTGCGACTGTGAAAGATGTTATATCGGACTTTCTTAGGTGATCGTGGGGTGTTGAGTCTGTAGAGATGAGGAGGCATTTAACTAGAAAGTTAGATCTGAAAGAGCTGGGGCATTTATAACCCTCGCCATGATGAGGACACCCTACTCGAGTGCACACGCCAGTGATCAATCATTATGTGTACCTTGCGTGAGACATGCTGTATCCCTTAATTACCCAACGATTTCGCAACATGTCATCCACAAGATGTAACAGATCACAAACAACTAGGCATCCACAGAAGCAGGGAGTGAATTATACAATAACTTGACAAATGTGAGAATGCTCTTGAACCATAGGTGTGACGAGGTGACTGTGAAGAGAGTGTGTGAGACCTATGAGCATGATCAATGGTTCCAATATCAAGTGGCGTTGAGACCTTCAGCCATCCAACCAAACACGGCTTTGGAACTTCAGCTTTTCATGCCTGATAAAGACAGCTCTTCATTCCAAAATGGCCCCGAGGGTGCACATGAGCTTCCCCTTCCGTGGAACCTCGGCTCCAAGATCAAATTGAACTCTACGTGGAAGTGGGAGGACTCAATTCATGATAATTTTTGCCGACTCTAGGGGGATCAAAATGGCTTTCCCTTGCTTTAATGCATCTGGGATCCACCAATGACCTGACATCTGCGAAGCGCTCTTTGAAGCATTGTCGCACAGTGACGCAAAGATCCCCAGCCATGTTTAGTCCCTTTCTGAGTTTTCCATGTTCGCTACGAAGATGTAAGGTCAGTTTTGCTTCTTCCATCTCATTACCGTAGTGCTGGGTGATTCATATCATCACGTTTAGTTGAACAAGAACCCATAGGCACAGCTTAAAGACTGATTCTCAGCAAAATCAGAAAGCCTCAATTTCCTGAGTGGTATGGAAACCTGGCAGTCAATAGATGTTTTGGATCCGAGACCTAAAAGTGCAGGTCTTGCCCTTTCCTTGGTATCAAGAGATGTCTTTAAATACGGAGTGATACTTGAGGGAATAAGAGGGGACCTCACTCCCTTCTGGAAAGACTGGTATGCAAGCTGAATACAAGCTCTTTTTGGAGAAAATCAGGTAATGGACCCAGATCGGGGCTGTGACTGATGCTGATCTCATCCACAACATCGTGGTGATCACCCAAGTGGCACAACGGAGAACTCCGCCGGGTCACACAAGCCATTTCATCCCGTATTGTCCTGTATATGGTGGCTAGTCGAAGTTCACTACTTCATCGCTACAAGAATATAACTTATACGAGGAAGGTTCATACAAAATGAAAGGCACACCCTAACACACGCCTGGGTCTGCAACAAGCTGTTTCCATATCCATCTACATGGCCATCTGCATACCCGGTATCCTGCACCTATGATCCCACACATCTGCGATGGGGACACTGACTTCATTATATTAAGAGCACTGCATTATGATGCAAAAAAGACTGTTGGTACAGAGTTTCTGGATTTCGGGAAGTGGTCTTCTGTGGCCGTAGTCGTCTTATTCAGTGTCCTAAATCTGGCTGAGGCACCGCCAATATAATGACCCGAAAGAGTGTATTGATATAACGCGATTCATGCGTGGCTGCGGATTGAGTTATCGGAGACAAGCTTATCTCCGTGAAATCACCAACAATCAAGAATAGGAGAAAAGGCGGTGCATAGAAACGGTGCTGGCTCCAATGTCACCTTCAATTAGTGGGCCACCTGGGCCAGGTGGCGGGCTTATCCCAAACGCATTTATGGTGGTGAAATTCAAGTGGCAGTCAGAGGATGCTTACATGATTTTACAACCCTTGAAATCCCTATAAAAAATTACTCCTCTTTGATGTCAACCGTCCTGATCTTGCCACCTCCTCTAATGCAGCGTCCACATAAACCCGAAAAGCATGCCATTGGTGCTGACCTTGAGAGAGCGGGTTAAGAAAACGCTCTTAGCAAGAGAGAGGCGGAAAAATCGTGACATTTGCGTTCAGGCTAATTGTTCTTCCGCCTTTCCTAACTAGCCAAATGTCTTTTAGTCGATGTCACTGTTCTTCAGTGGATCTTGCAAACCCACATTGCTTTGAAATACGGAGTTTTGAAGTTGACACTTCGGACTTAAATATCTTATTCTCAAGTTCTTCTGGAGCTCGATGAACGGCTATGTTATGAGTTCATCTCATTCTGCTGCTCAAGGTCACAACCATCATATCTGGTATCATACACTCGTTTTTTCCCGCTCAAATCTGCAATATGCCTATGTCCATGCAGAACTACCGCTCATTAGGACTCGCTATCCTTTCGTTGCTGCCCTTGGCTCTGTCGTTTCCCACCAGCTGTGGCTGGCAGAATGCAACCAATATCACATCCTTGCAACTGGTGCCAGATACCCAGACTCTAGAGAATATCGCTCTTCGGAGCAATGGCGACATCCTTGCCACGTCGGTTGCTTCGCCAACGCTGTTCGGGCTGTCCTCTGTGGGCGAGCATCCTCCAATTCCGATTGCTGAGATCCCCGGAGTCACTGGTCTCCTCGGAATCGCCGAGCTCGAGGAGGACGTCTTTTACGTAGTGGGTTCCAACCTCACGTCGACTGAGAACTCGAACGGGGTTTGGCGTGTCGACATCCGCAACTTTCAAGCTGCCCAGAACGGCACCGTCATCCAGCCGGCTTCAACATCGTTGGTCACACGAATGCCATCAGCGCTGCAACTCAATGGCATGGCTCGTCTCGCGCCCAATGATACCAAAAATCTCCTCATCTCCGATTCTTCTCAAGGAAACGTCATCCGGTTGAACATCGACACAAAGGCTGTGGAGACGGTCATCGAAGAGCCTGAGATGGCCCCATTGACCACGGGCTTGAGCATCGGCGTTAACGGCATTCGGATTCGCGACAACAAACTTTACTTCGTGAGCTTGGACCAGGGTCTTTTCGCCGGAGTCCCCATCTCCCTTGCTAGTGGAGCAGCAGTTGGACCGGTGGAAACACTTGCCTCTAACATTACTTTCGGGGACGACTTCGCTTTGTCAGAGGATGGGAGATGGGCATATATCGCCACAAACGGGCCTCAAGAGATCATTGGGGTTGATCTGTTCCGTGGAGGAAAGACAGTTGTTGCCTCCTCGCCTCTGCTTGGATCGGCATCCTCGGTAGCTACACAGCAAGTTGATGGGCGCAGGGTCCTGTACGTGACCGGTGCTATACCATCCGGGAACAGCACGGTTGGGCATGTCTCCAAGATAACATTGGAATGCAAGGCTTAGGCACAAAGAACCTTTTTGATAATATCCAATAATGTTAATAGAATAGCTAGTAAATCACCTGAATCATCAAGTTCTTGTCTTCTTATATCTCCAGGTCAAGACGCAAAACTTGGGTCAACATCTTGCTTCGAGACTTCAGGCTGTGTGAGTGGGACCGGGATGACTGAGATGAAAAACGAAGATACCAAGTCGATGTTCTCGAACTGAAGCAAAATCTTGCGCAGTATTGGCTCGACGCTTGCACTGCATGATGGCGATCTTAAGTGACTGCCACCCGCCCACCCGAAGTTCACGCAGATTCACAGCGACCCTTGCCTAAATCTCTGGCCCAAGGAGTGCTTCTCCAAGAGCGCGATTCCGTTCGCTCTCAGCTTCTCCGGCCTCAAGACTCCAGCCCTGGGACGACCGGAGGCCAGGAACTCGTGGTAACCCTGTAACACAGCCTTGATCATCCGCGACGGCGCATACAGAAAATCACTGCCAAACAGAATGTGCGACATGTCACCACCTACAGAACCGATGAATTCCACAAGTCCGCTCAACTACGCCGCGCTCGTACTCAGCGCCGTGTCATAGTAGAACCGTGCGAAGTCCGCAACAGCTTCCTTCTCCGTGACCCCAGCCAGTCGTCAGGGACACTCAGCGAGCCAGGAGACATCCGGGATGACAGTTCTAGACCGCAGATGGGGAACTAAAGCGCGAACTTGGCGAGATTGGATTTACACACGAGTGTTGATCGGTACGGCCCGCGTGGCTAGAATCACATGCCATTGAAGCAAGTGGAGGTGCAAAGGTTCGCCCGCGGCGAGATGTAGTAGACATATCGGGCTGACGGCGGGGAGGGAAGGCAAAATGGCCGGCACATCCGGCGTCGATTTGACCTCTCCCAGTCACGCCACCATTTGTAGACAACTCATCAGTAGATTTTGCGTCTGCACATGCACCACAATCTGGCATTGTTACGGCCCTCGTGGTTGGAGAATGGTGATGTTAGACAATGGCCAGGGTAGGGTAGCAAAAGCTACATTCGACTGACCTAGGTATCAAGGCATCTTATCAGTCCATAGCCTGCATTGTTTGTTTTCCTCACCTAGGCAGGTCTTGCCGATCCACACCCACCGTTTTGTTGTGCAGTCGGATATATCGGCGTCTCGCCTAGATGGATCGGCCCAAATCCCGGGTAGTCCAGATTGGCAGCTCGGAGGTCGAACATATCGGAACGCGCTGACGAGCAAGTCGAACATGAACATGGAGGGGCCGGCGTGGAGGGCCGCCCACGCAAGGGTTAGGGGCATGAAAGTCCTGGATGGGGTCTGCCTTGTTACAACGGTAGGGCGGCCAGGGCGGGCCAAAGTCCTAGACTAGACTAAAAGACTGGCCAGACAATGCTCGCCGCATGACTGTGTCCAAGGTTGACCAGGTGATGGCGCCCCTTGCCCCGGGAAAGCAAGTGACGGGAAGGAAGCTCCCGTACTGCACATTCATGCAGCCTGGCATGGCGAAACCCAAATGGTAGTAAGAGTGGGCGGTTGTGTGCATACAAGGCGAAGCCATGCTTGCGCTCTCTTTGGTCTTGGCCGCCCGGGGGAGGGACACAGGTGCGTTGGCAGCGTTTGGATGACGACGACGAGGGCGACGTAAAGGTGAGTGTAAGGCAAGGCATTGATGGCCTTGTTGTTGAGTGACACAAGCCCTTCTGGCCGCCCAGTGGGTATCAGGATATCAGCTGTGTGGGCTGGGCTGGGCCGTCTTGTCTGTCTTGGGTCAACTTTCTTTGACCGTTGAGCCTTGTGAGTTTTTGCCACAGTCTCGATGTGCCATGCCATGCAGGTGAGCCCATCTCAGCTTCACCAGCTCCTTTTTCCGAACAATATGGCCAGAGTGACGGCCAGCGAGGAAATTCGCCGCCGTGGCTGCCTCCAGGAACGCGTCGATTGGGTGTGGTTGGGCAAATTGTGGTCATCATGTTCATTATATTGTTGCTGTGCAAGGGAGCAGCAATCAACCGAGCCTAGGGATTCCGCCCCCCTTACCCCTCCCCCACCCAGCCCCCCAGCCGCACAGCAAGCAGATGCTGTGCTCTACGGTGGTAGTGGTGGCAGTAACACCCGTGCTCACTCGCATACCCTTGTCACTTGTCGCCTGTCTCTTGTGTCTTGTCTCTTTTGCCCCCCTCTCTCCCTCCCCTCCCACCACCCCCTGCTTGCCGTAGCCCCTCCCCGAGAGAGGAGCTTTCGCAGTAGCTTGCAGAATTGACCGTCCATCACTCACCTGGTCTCTGCATGGTGCTTCTCGCCTCTGCGGCGTCTCCAACCCTTCCCCATCCAGAACTACCTGCTTGCATGCTTGTTTCATTGACTGAAATGGGCGAACGAACCGTTGATTGAACTGCTGAGGCATGCTGATGCGAAACAAAAACCCCGCCATTGAACCCTCATCAGCCGCGATCCATCCTTCCATCATCCACTATCTATCTATCTCTCCGTGCCAGCAGCACTGACGACATTTTCCCTTTCAACAACTCCAACGCACTCTGTTGTCTCTATCTCTCTCTCCGGACCATATCCCCACCCAGATCCCAGATTGTCGGCTCCACATCCCTCGCCCAGTCCGCACAAGATCGTCTTTTCACGTGAGCTGATGCTACACTACTGCTAGCGGTCGGGCGAGCCTTGGAACCCAACCGAACCCGAGCGGCAGAAGTGGCAGAGCCGGTGGCTGTGGGACAGACACAGACGGCCAGATAGACGGCCAAAGAGGCAGGACAGCCCAGGCCAGGGTAGGGGTTGGAGTCCTTGGGCGGTTCCGTGGGGACTGCACTGCACCTGCACCCGCTCCCGCACCTAGTCGGGCACGACCGTCTGTCTCTACTAGTCAAATCTTCACCAAACCGCGAGACTTCCCGTGGACCACGACAACCTCCCTCTTCCGTCGTGTCGCGTGGGGCGACACGAACTATCTGCCCGTCTCTCTCTCTCCATCCATCCACCCACTCACCCACCATCCCACCAACCCACCCAGCTCATCCAGCCAGCGAGCCAGCGACGAGCCAGCTCGCTCTCCTAGGCCACATCCCTTTCCACTCCGGATCTCGCTCTTCTCTGCCCTGCGCGCCTGCTCGCGCAGCACAACACCGCCGCCATGGCCGACGAAGACAAGATAATGGAGGTATACAAGAAGATCGAGCGTGAGAAGTCGCTGATCCAGGCCGCAAACCTCATGCGACAGCAAACAAACAACGACACCGTCCGCTCCAAGCTCGACACCCAGATGCGCGAGGGCAAGAGGAATCTCGAATTCTTCGAGGAGAAGCTTAAGGAGCTTCAGCTGCGTCGGGGCATGCAGGGCATGGACATAGGCTCCGGCAGCTCGAGCTCCCGACCTCACGGCGCGCGCTCCGACTCAGAAGCTCCTCCCACGCCTCCGCCCAAGGATGCATCCGGTCATGCAACTTCTGGCGGCGAGACCCAGTTCAGTCAGATCGGCGGCCACAGCGACCTGATGCCCCCCCGTCATCCATTTGCACCACCCGGCCCAGGATCAGGAGGCCCCAAACCACGCCCCAACTTCACCAAGCTTGGTACGTCCCAATTTGCCCCGAATCGAGGCTTGTCTTTGTCCTGCTATAGCTGTGCTCCCAATGCTGACGTTGTGTGTTCTTGCAAGACCTGATCAAATATGATACACCCTATCTTGGGCCTCGCATTCAGCTCATGCTCTCTCAGATCCAGTTCAAACTGAATGTCGAGGAGCAGTACTTGAAGGGCGTCGAGAAGATGGTACAGCTGTACCAGATGGAAGGCGACAAGAAGAGCCGTGCCGATGCCGCAGCCAGGAAAGTTGAGAGCAAGCAAAAGATAACTCTCCTGAAGCAAGCACTCAAGCGGTACGAAGAGTTGCACATCGACACTGACAGCGCTGAAAGCTCGGATGGTGCGTGGCCCCGGAAATGCCACTCAAGACCTCTTTACCAGCCGTCACTGACATGTCTTCCCTCTAGATGATAGTATCAACATGCCAAACCTGCGGAAGCCATTGTCTGGTCAGCTTACCATCAGAGTCGTTGCCGTCAAGGATGTCGACCACGCCCCGACTGGGCGTTTCGCCCGAACCCCAGATACCTTTGTCGCTGTCAAGGTCGAGGACGCAGTCGTCGCACGAACCAGGGCCACGCGGAACGACCGATGGGAGGCTGAGTATCACAACATCGAAGTGGACAAGGCAAACGAGATCGAACTGACGGTGTACGACAAGCCGGGCGAGCACGCTCTCCCGATCGGCTTGCTCTGGGTCCGTATCTCTGACATCGCGGAAGAGCTGCGTCGGAAGAGGATTGAGGCGGAGATCAACAACTCAGGATGGGTGTCGGCCGATAGGATGGCCAGCTCCAAGGCTCCTCCGTCGCAATTCCCAATGAACCCGCAGCAACCGCAGCCTCAATTTGGGCCTCCTCCGACGTCACCCGGGTATCAAAGCGCCCAGGCCACCTACCCGCCGCCTCAAGCTCCGACACAAGCAGTATCACAGCCTATCGACGGGTGGTTCAATTTGGAGCCCACCGGCCAGATCCTGTTGAACTTCAACTTCATCAAGCAGACCAGCAACACACACAAATTCGACGTCGGTCTCGGTCGAAAGGGTGCCGTTCGTCAGCGCAAGGAGGAGGTCCACGAGATGTACGGGCACAAGTTTGTGTCACGGCAATTCTACAACATCATGCGTTGCGCGTTCTGTGCCGACTTCCTCAAGTACTCGGCCGGTATGCAGTGCGAGGACTGCAAGTACACTTGCCACACGAAATGTTACACTAATGTTGTCACCAAGTGCATCAGCAAGTCGAACGCCGAGACCGACCCCGAGGAAGAAAAGATCAACCACAGGATCCCTCACAGATTCCAAGGCTTCTCGAATCTCACTGCCAATTGGTGCTGCCACTGTGGCTACCTACTGCCTTTCGGTAGGAAGAACTGCAGGAAATGTTCAGAATGTGCTCTCACTGCCCACGCGCAATGTGTGCATTTGGTTCCTGACTTCTGTGGCATGTCCATGACAACTGCCAACCAGATCCTTGAGGGCATGAGGTCCCAGAAACAACGACAATCTCAGAGGCCATCCATGAGCGAGAGGACACTGCGCTCTGGCACGACCAGTCCTGGGGCTTCCCAAGCCTCGACCCTCTACGACCGCACGAGCGGAGGCTCATTCAATACGGTATCCCCCGAGGCTGCAGAAGCCGCCAGGAGAACCTATGGCCAGCAGTCGCCGGACCGGCCTGGAAACAGCCGTATGTCCAGCTCTACCGACGCCGCTGCAGCAGCAACATTGGCTATGAGCGGAGCCGTTGGAACTCAGTCGCCACGGCCACAACAAGGCGGGCAGCAGGACTACATGGCTCGCCAGGATAGCTACGGACAGCCTCAGCCAGGACAGGAAGATCCATACGCCCCTCAGCAACACGGCAGTCCCACACAGGGTCGGAGATACAATCCGGCCGATTATGCCAATGTTAACCAATACGCTCAACAACCTCCAGTGCAGCAGGCCCGACCACCCGTTCAAACCCAGCCGCAGCAGCCTTATCAGCAGCCAATTGCCGCGCCGAAACCGCAGCCGGAGCCCATTGCCCCCTCGCCAACATCCTCGACTGTCTCGGCTCCGCTGAAGAAGCCTCTCCCCTCGGCTACTGATCCAGGCACCGGTATGCGGATCGGCTTGGACCATTTCAACTTCCTTGCCGTGCTTGGCAAGGGTAACTTCGGAAAGGTCATGCTGGCAGAGACAAAGAGGTCGAGGAAGCTCTACGCTATCAAGGTGCTCAAGAAGGAATTCATCATTGAAAACGACGAAGTGGAAAGCATCCGGTCTGAAAAGAGGGTCTTCCTGATTGCTAATCGTGAACGACATCCTTTCCTGACCAACCTTCACGCCTGCTTCCAGACAGAGACAAGAGTCTACTTTGTGATGGAGTACATTAGTGGTGGTGACTTGATGCTTCACATCCAGCGTGGACAGTTCGGAACGAAGCGTGCCCAGTAAGAAAGCTCACCCAAGGGAACCATTAATTTCGCTGACAATTCTCCAGATTCTACGCGGCTGAGGTCTGCTTGGCTCTCAAATATTTCCACGAAAACGGTGTCGTATATCGAGACTTGAAGCTCGACAACATTCTCCTCACTCTTGACGGTCACATCAAGATTGCCGACTACGGTCTCTGCAAGGAAGACATGTGGTTTGGTTCCACGACGAGCACGTTCTGCGGTACACCCGAGTTCATGGCACCCGAGGTATGTATTGCTGCTATGTTATGGATTGGAGGGCCATGCTGATCTTGAATAGATTCTTTTGGATAAGAAATACGGCCGCGCTGTGGACTGGTGGGCATTTGGTGTTCTTATCTACCAGATGCTCCTGCAACAGTCCCCATTCCGAGGTGAAGACGAAGACGAGATTTATGACGCTATCTTGGCGGACGAGCCGCTCTACCCTATTCACATGCCTAGGGACTCGGTGTCGATCCTGCAAAAGCTGCTCATCCGTGAACCTGACCAGCGATTGGGAAGCGGCCCCACCGATGCGCAAGAGGTCATGAGCCAGCCGTTCTTCCGGAACATCAACTGGGACGATATCTATCACAAGCGCGTCGCGCCTCCTTTCTTGCCTCAAATCAAGAGCGCGACCGACACCAGCAACTTCGACTCCGAGTTCACAAGTGTTACTCCAGTTCTTACTCCAGTCCAATCAGGTATGATTCTGTTCTTCTCTTGCAGGTTCTTCTTTTGTCAATGCGTGTATGTACTAATCAAGTGTATAGTGTTGTCACAAGCCATGCAAGAAGAATTCCGTGGTTTCTCTTACACCGCCGACTTCGAGTAGGCGAGGAAGCCACAATGGCCAATGTGACGCTATGCGAGGGACGAACGAATGGCCGCGGCTGGCGTCTGTGGAGCTTTGTGTTGGCATGCAGCCGCGCTGCCAGAATGTGCGGGCCACGAAAGGCTGGTTTTATATATAAAGGGCTAATAATACCTGAGCGAGGCCAAGCGCAGGATGTTTTCATGCGCACGCAAGCGCTCAAAGGCCACACCCGACGACGCTGAAGAAGCATTTGACGCATCGGCAGCGCGCGGGACTGAATGTTAGATACTGTAGAAATGATGGTCACGTACTTGACGATGAGTTGCCTGATGCGGACGACGGCTAAACAGCCTACTTTAATAGAGCATGGAAACAAAGATGAGATTCCGGCACGAGACTGCCTGTCATTGAACCCAGTACTTGTTGGACAGTAGTAACCAAAGTACACAATATCATTCCGTACACCATTCCCAGGGTTTGACTATGCCAGACCGTGGACACATCTACACGAGACAATCGGGAACGGGGAGTCGCTAGTATATCTCTATACAATGATTTTACAGACCTTTCTTTCTTGCTTCTAAGCGCTCGGCACAGGCATCAGCGCTGGCGAGCCAGCAGCGCGGCGACGCCGGCCACGGCCACGGCGCCGGTCACGGCACCCTCTAGGGCAATGAGCGACACGTCCCTCATGCGCAAGTCTATCGTCCTCTCGCTGTACAGGTCCTCCAGCGCGGCCCGCCACAAGCTGGGGTCCGACAGGAACTCCCTCCACGAGAGGGCCGGCGGGCTCGGCACCTCTGGGGCCTTCGCGTCCGGCAGGGACGCCACGGGCGCCGCCTCGACACCAACATCCTCAACGACCGCGGCATTCGCGGCAGCGGCGGCAGCAGCGGTGGTTGCTGCGGCTGCAGCTGCCTCGTTATCCTCCCTCCTGGTCATGGCGCCCCTGACCTCCTCGAGCTCCCTGCGGACGGCGTCGAGGGCGGCCTTCTCCTCGGCGGCGATGCCCTTCATGAGCCTGTTGCGCTTCCAGGGCTCGGCGACGAACTGCAGGACGAGGAAGAGCAGGATGTTGACGCCCATGAGGCCCCAGGTGCCCCAGGTGGACTGGCGGCGGATGCGGTCGCTCCAGATCTGCTCCTCGTGGTAGCGGCGCAGGATGCCGCTGTTGAGGGCCTGGCTGAGGCGGGCCTCGTCGGCCTCGGCCTCGGTCAGGGCGGCCGACGCCTCGCTCACGGCCGCCTC
This sequence comes from Diaporthe vaccinii, assembly GCA_039880775.1. NCBI lineage: Eukaryota > Fungi > Ascomycota > Sordariomycetes > Diaporthales > Diaporthaceae > Diaporthe > Diaporthe vaccinii. Next base: position 1,381,182 of record JBCEDN010000003.1, read on the forward strand.
GAGCTCGTGGTCCTGCCGGTACATGGTCGTGAAGCGCTCCAGGTCCGGCGGCGCCCAGGTGTCCTTGCGCGCCAGCAGGGTCGTCACCTCGCGCTGCGTCGAGGCCCGCCGCGCGTTCACCGCCTTGTAGTGCTGCCGCGCCCGCTTCAGGTCCGCCTGCGCCCGCGCCAGGTCCGCCTCGAGCGCCGCGTTGGTCGCCTTGATCGCCTCGATGGCCGAGTAGCCCGTCAGGTCGCTGAGTGTCTGCGAGGCCACCAGCACGCGAGACTGCAGGTTGTCCATGAAGTGGGAGAAGTTCTGGGAGGCGGCGGAGCGGCGGGAGTCGGTCTGCGAGGGGAGCTCGGGGCTGGGTCTCGAGGGAGACGTGTGTGGCGCGGAGGAGGGGCTTTCTGGCGACGAGGGCGAGGAGGAGGTCTGGGCGGGTTCGGACGGCTCCTTGGCCTCCTTAGAGCTCGTAATTTTGTCTGAGGGGGGCGGTTGTTGGTTGGTAGAGTAGAAACGGAGTCGGCTCTGTAGTCTGCATCCTGCCCGCAGGGACAGCAGCTGCCCTCGGGAGCTGCTGCGGGTGGTCAGGCCGAGGACGGAGGAGGTGGCGGATATTGATCGTGATAGCGGTGCCGATGGGCCACTGAGCTGCTTGAGGAGTAAGGTAGACCCAGGTCGCAACAGAGGCCGAGCAGCAGCTACAGGGCCCGTCATTGCCAATGGAGTCGTCGAGGCCGGGGCCGAGGCAAAGGGAGGGGAGGGGAAGGCAGGGCGCCGGAGAGTTGCAACGAGACCAGAGGCAGCAGAGCAGTCACCGTACCGTACCGAGTCTAGTTGTCCCTGTAGTGGGTGGTCGGCCGTTCGGACGCGGCACTTTTTCAATGCCACCTCGGGTCACTCGCCCGACAGGGGGGTCTCTGGGAGCTTGCCTTGGAGCTTCCCGCCCTGCCGGTCCCGGTGGTGGGGCCGATCCACGTCAGTCAAAGTCCCATCGACAGGGGTCGGCCCAAGCCCAATGCCACCATAGATCACCTCGCTATCTACGCCATCTGCCAAGTATCGCACGCTGGCACAACTACCACCTGGGGAACAGCCTCACAGGATCAGGTTCATGGTGACTATGTTTGATGGTCCCATGATCCTCCCCTCTTCAGACCCACGCCGCTCGCACCCTCAAATGCAACATCGGCACGGCAATCAGGTGCAGCGGTGAGCTTTAAAACAATGGCACTGCATGAGAGATGGTTGCATTCTGGCAAAGGGCCAGCAAGGATAACAGGGAACGCGCAAGCAGTTTCCGCGTTGCAACCATCGTGCGAATATAGGAACTCGCCATGAGTGATGCAGCATGTCACGGGCTTGAGCGGCGACGGTCACTTGACTCCTGGAAAAATCCATTGGCTGTGCCAACTACTGCAAAAGGTTTGGGCATATTGTCTCATTAATGTCATTCTCGTCAAGGCGTAATCTCATGGTCTAAAGCCAAACTATGTCCAAAAGACTCTTCAGCTTATATCGTTGGCCAGCCATCAACCCAGTCAATGACATTCCATCCCCATTGATAATCAGCGACAGCATAGCCGATTGTTGTGTTGACTAGGCAGTTCATATTAGCAACTTCACGTTCAGAACCCGGGGAAATGCAGCAGACTCACCATATCTGTAGTATAGAATCGGCCCGTACGTCGGGTCATCGAGGACCCCTTGCCCACCTGGACCATAGACATCATCATGGCTGGCAAGAACATCGTTGCCGCCGCCCTCCAAGCAGCTGGTCCCGTTGCCGTCGGTGTATGGCCCGCCAACATCAGTGCTCCGGCACGCGCGGACCCGGTACTCCCCACCCTCCGCAGGCCGTGAGACATCATAGTCATTGGCCTGCCCCTCACTCCAGAACATGTAGAAGTAATCGCCGTACTGGAAGGGGAAACTAGCCTCGACGTCGTGGTCACCTGATGGCTTGTAAATGGTCTGGGAAGGATCTCCGTCGGCAGCCGTCGCATCCGAGTTGAATGTCACCAGCTGGATGTCACCCCAGTAAGATCCGAACGAGAGATGGTAAGTCCCATCGACCAGGATCATGGTAGGATCGATAGCGTTGTATGAGGCGTCCGAAGTCGACTCCACGCCCGTCGACCCATGATCCTCCCAAGTGCCGTTTTCCATGGTCGTGCTGGTCGCGTATGCGATGACCGAGTCCTGGCTTCCAATGGTTGATACACTGTAGTCTATATTATGATATATGTCAGACATAGCCGGACCAGTGGAACTTGTCTTTCCCTCAGGACAGTGCAAATGGGTCCAAAGGACTTTAAGGTACTTTACCAAGGAAGTAAGACAGTTTGAATAATCACTTACACAGTATATATGTTCCGTCTCGCTCAATTACCATCGGTGCCTTGAACTTATTGTCAGCAATTCGTCCCAGCCACGGCGAATAGGAGAATGTTGAGACAATGGAGCAAGATCAGATTGCTAACTCCATCAGGAATTCACATACCCATAAAGCCGTGACATCTGGCAAATCCACAACAGTGCCCCCTGGTAGCACATTTCCAACGGTTTCCCACGGACCAGAAAGAGAGTCGGACCTCATGATATCAATGTACGTATCCGTGTTGAAGCGGAAGTACACGCCATCTGAGGACCGGCGGACGAGGCCTGGGTCATGGGCGAAGCATGAACCGAGGCAACGCTCTGGATCGGCATAACCTCTTACACCAAGCTGCTGTGTGTCAGTAACTTTCTAGGGAGCGTGAGATAATAACGTGTTCTAGGGAGTTACTAAACACAACAGAGAGCATTCTGCAAGAAAGGAAGGCTTATACTAACGACCAATGCCCAAAGGCATGAGAGGGTTTTGGGAGCAGACACCATGATTTCAGTAAGGAGTGAAGAGCTCAAGATAGATCAAGAGCCGTGACTATGGCTGCGCACAGCTCGTCTCTTGCAGGATACGGGTCCAGCCATGATTTATATACTTCGGTGGGGCTTATAGAGCGAAAACAGTTGCCTGGTCAAGAGTACATGGCAATTCTCAGATCGTGAAAGGAACCGTTCGCGACATTCCCAGCTATGGGCACCCAGTGCTTGGATAGAGCTGGAATCCCAGTTCCATCAGAGGTGACGCGTAGGGATACCCTCAAGAAAAGCGGTCAATTATGGAACCCCTCAGTGATGGAACCAGTTCTCGACTGTCATGTGGGCTCTACGCGTTCACGCACAGCTTGCCAATCGGAAGGGAGAAGGGGCTCATCGCCAGGCACCGCCATGCCGTTAGCCTGTAGGAATGCAGACGGATTCCTCGCGAGCCGTATGTTCTGTGGAGCGTGGAGACTGTTCCTCCTAGGTAGCAAAGGTGGTTACCGTCAGACACCCAGCGCCTAATGTCTCTGGCTGGATTGGCCACCACGATCCCTTCCTGCACAGCCGCGCACGTTCACGCTTACGTTTGGTAAACAAGGGAGGGTGGCAGGGGAAAGAGGGGTGGGTTTCTCTGAGCCTGGTGACATGAGATTGCGGTACCGGTATTCGAAGAATGATGTTCGAACATGGTAATATGCAGCTGGGGTTGAATTAAGCATTTATTTCCCGAGGTCTAGCCTCGGAAAGATTCCTTGATCTGCATCGGAGTCTGTTCCCTAAGTCCAGATCTTCTGCATTATCAAAGGGCCTGAACTAGAGCATTCGCCAATTTCCTCTCTCTGAAAAGTTGTAGAAGCACGAATATCCAGGTCATATGCCAAGAGGCGTGTTTTCTACAGCCCCAAAGGAGATCACATTAATTGTCCTACAGTACTTAGAGGTAGGGCACACTCAAGAGAGGATTCGTAAGCTACAAGGGACAACGTTGACTTGCATGGATGACGTGCAGGCCCGATCCGCTGTGCCAACTTCTTGCCAACATTCTGCCCGGCAGATGACTCAAGACCTGCATGTTACCTAACCCAAGGCCGGTCCGTGTGCAGCAACAACACCTGTAGTCGACACAGGTCTCACGTGCCATCTCGTTAGGTCACATTTCAGTTTCCATACACTTGTTCATCAAGACTTCTAGTGATGGGTGACCTGGTTTTGGACAGCGCGGTGACAACGTTCTGTAAACGCTTGCAGCCCGTCCACGGGCCGGCCAGCAATTCATGACTAGCATGTGGATCGGCCTCCGGTTTTTCCCAAATCCATCAGGAATGCCCAGCAATCCCCCAAGTTCTGCTGAATTGTGGCGAAGACCGGTGCCACAAGAGAAATATCAAGCCGGCAAAGTTCCGCGGTGAGAGTCGGAGTCGTCATGTTGTCAACCACGGCTGGACCACTTGGCATTACAACAAAAGCCCAGACGTCTGGACCAGGCTTTTCGGCTGGATTTCCAGCACTGCAGCAACAATGAGGCAGCTCCATTCTGGCAAATTTAGGCACCCACCTACTTAGATCTGGAGGACCATGGTTGAGTCTCAGCCTTAGTCCCACATCAGACATTGAGGTGAAGAGCACATTCGGACCATGCCGTTGTGAAGATCTGTAATACTCAACATGACCTCATCTGATAAGAAGAAGATCCATATTTGTCGGTATGTGAGGGCGCAGAATGCAGCTCTAACAAAAGGCCGGGGGTAGTCAAGATTTGTGTTCTGTTTGTTGTCCTCTATGTTGAAGGAGTAACGTTCCTGCTCACCAAGTTTCCCTTTCACCGAGATTAATCAATTTCCAGCGTGTAATATACTGCCGTCTCAATATTTAGCAGTCTTGAGCTCGTTCTGGATCATGGGTGCCTTCTCATCCATACACTTTTCCTCTCTCGTGACTGCTGGCCACTGGCATTGCCCCCAGCAGGTATCACCCATTCGCTCCCGCTGACTCCTGCTCGCTCAAGGGCTCTCGACGGTCCCAGAAGTCCTGCTCTGAACCGTCAAGAGCTCATCTATCACAATCTGGGTGCTGAATTCCAGACACACGTATGCCGCCCCACGTATCCCGGCCGCTTCGAAGTCAAGGCAAGCATCCCACAGGTGGCGGACTGCCGTTCTCAATGTGTCTTTCCCAGAGGTTTCCCGATTCATGACCTGATCTGGGTCAAGATGGTTGTACCATGAGGGGTAGAGCCTCCTGGCGCTGATGTCGCAAATGGACCTCTTGAGCTTGTTGATGAGCCTCTGTGCCAGTAGCCCCTTGTTGGCTTGGAAAAGGCGGGACATTGCGAGCCTGATGCTCTGGAGGGCTTTGTCTTTTGAGGTGCATAGAAGCATGTCGAATGTTATTCTGCCACTATTCGAATTCGGATTCACCAATGTCACGAAGGATTTGGAAGAAATGTGTCAAGAATTCAAGAATATTCACATCCAGTGATAATCTGTTGAAGCAAATGATCTCCTCGGTTCACGAAACTATCTTTATAAAATGACTCCAGCCCATATATTTTTGTAGAACTTCAGAGATGTCGCTTCTGCCTTACTTTATGTACATTTGATAGACATTTCTGGAGGCGACGCGGCCAACTTAATAGTTACTGACTGTATACACCATGCACCGCGCAAAAAAATCCCTGCAAGAAGCCTGTATTACAAGTTAGACATTGCTTAGTCAAATACAAAAGGTCCAGGCTGTTGAAAACCCCCATGTTGGTCGGAAGCCACGGTGCAACGCACGGTGGTTAGCCGGGTAGGAGATTTCTTTATCTTGCAAAAGCCACGACATGATCTATCAATAATAGCTGAACCACAAACTCATATGATGTGTTGCTTTAGGAAAGGGCTGCCGCAAGTGTTGAAGTTTTGTGGTCATCGGAATGAGCCTCCATTTCCCTGTGGGTTTGACTTTTTGGAATTGAATTTATCTTTGTTGTTTTTACGACGATCAGCGGAAAGACCTAGGGGTAAGGGCGGCGCTAGTTCAGACGAAAATTTGTTCCTACGAATTTACACTTCTGGTGTAACACATTTCGCTACGCACCATGTAGAATACAAGTCAAAACTCAGCCTGAAGTGGACTTCAGTTTATTTCATTTCATTCTGATTCTGTTTACACTTATCTCAAAAATCAGCGCCCAGTGTTTCCCGCCCAGAATGCCCTCATTTCCGAAGGGCCCTTTGTAATACAGTCTTCAAGTCCAAAACCCTCCCCACAATATCGTTGTAATAGGGAAACCAAATTTCAAGACACCTTGCTGGTTGTAATAAGAAAATTTCCCATAATTTGCCCCCAATCCATCGCTGTCGGCCATGAAGCCCCTCATGTCTGAAAACACCCACATTTTCCCGATCCGCTTCCGTCTACCTCCTTAGGATCAACATAGAGGAACTCAACACGCCCGGTATATTCGCTGTCAATATATCGGGCCCAGTAAGCTTCCTCTCCTTTCTTCTCAAAGAACTTGCGCCGGCGTTCATCCTCCTCCTCGTCGATGTACCACTGCCGGTCGCAAAGCGGGACGCAAAGCGGGACGTACACCCGCACGTGCTCACGAAAGGTCTCGATCTTGATCTTGACGAGGCACTCAAGCTGGTCGACACGGGAGAGGGACCTGTACCATTTTTTGGTCTTCTCAGATGTGACGTTCTCAGGTGTGCTCTTTGGGGTGCTTGCTGCAGATTGAATCTCGTTGGTCAGGGAGGGTGGTGTGCCATGGGAGCTGCTCTGGGGTGAGGGCTGCTTCAGTGGGAAGATGAGGCCGGATGTGGGCAAATCCTTTGAGGACTTGACATTTGCCGGATACTCAATATTAGAAGCCATATTATGTGCTTTTCTGGATAGTATGGTTGGCGAGTGGGGATGTCAAGTTGTGTAAGAGAAACCGATTATACTCTGGCCAAGATATTGCGGTCTTAGTGTTTGTTTGTCTTGTGACAGTCAGATGTGGTGGAGGTGGCAAGAAGAAAAATTGGGAATAAGCTTAATGGGAAAGCTTCTTTATACCTTTCTGTTTTACATGTATCCATAAAGGTGCCATTTCTTCCAACATTGTTTGACTATACTAGGTCGACTATTAGGGTACTAATAACATAATTATGTATGACTGTGTGGTTGCCAAAGAGGTGCTCAGCTTAGCAAAAAGTGCAGATAGCATCACGTAGCTGATATTTTTCGCTACGCTAGTAAGTAAACAAACAAGCCTAGAGAACATGTATGGCCGTAAGTGGACAACTAGTGTGACTAGCATCATCATTGGGGGAAAATGTGGCAGGAGCAACTGGGTGGACAGACTCCGGTGCGGGTCATCGCCAACAAGGTGGAGTGAAGGAAGTAGATGAGTCTTCTGGAGAGCTCCAACAACACTGAATTCAGATGGAATAGCATGGTGAGCTCTCCACATGGCGTAAATGGAAAAGGGATCAGGGGGCAGCGAAACAAATCTATCCTTGAGGTGCTGAAGTGCCCAAAAAATTCAAACGCACTTGTATGCACGTACCTGGGTATCAATCTATGTAGCCCAATCCCAAAACCAAAGCGGGCACCCAACCAGTTGGGTAAAAAAGGCAATTCTATGCTCTATCATGTATAAATGTCTGCGTGTATAATTGTCATTCCTGCTGCTTCTCTCTCTGCACCGCCGCAGCCGCCTTCTCCATCTCCTTGCGCTCTTTCCTGTCCCTCTTCTCGATAAGCTTCTTCTCCCTCCTCAGCCTCTTCTCCTTCCTCCACTGGATGCCGTACTTCCCCTCCGCCCACAGGATGGGCATGAAAACAACGCCCAGCAGCGCGAAGAAGGTGAAGCACCAGCCAGCGCCCATCCCCGAGATCATGAGATCAATGACGGCCGTGGCGGCGGCGCCCATCTCGCACCGCACGAAATTGTTAGCCGCAACCGCGGTGGCCGGCGCCTCCGGGCTCAGGTCTACGATGAGCGTGTTGAGGATGCCGAACGACCCCGTGATGCACAGTCCGATGACGAAGTGCAGGCACAGCGGCGCGGCGACCGAGGGTCGGAGCTCCAAGACCCAGCCGTAGATAATCACGGCCACAATGCCAACGGCCACGAAGAAGTAGAGCGGCACTATCCTTGCCTTCTCGATGGGAAAGTTGGATAGGTCGTCGCCGCGCTTTTTATCGATGCTGAAGCCGATTTTCTTGGCAGTGCGACGGTAGTACCAATCCAGCATGTAACCCTGGCCTATAGCCGCCGCGAAACAGCCTGCTCCGTAAGGAAGGTAACACAAGCCTATCTCCAGGTCATCGTAGCCATACTTTTCTTTGAATTGTGTGGATAATGTTGCCACGGTGGTGATGAACATGAGGTATAGCAACGAGTTGTAAAAGATCACGAGGCCAACACCCTTGTCGAAGACAACTGCCAGGGCCCGGAGGGGATTAGGGAAGCGGAGTTTTGGCTTCTGTCGCACGGTGCCGTCCTCATTAAGTTGGACGACAACACTCTGTGTGCGGCCGCCTTCCTTCTTCTGCTTCCTCTGGCGCCGTTTCTGGGAGACCCAAGCGATGGCCGTCATGTTGAAACCGGTAGGCGTCACTGAGCCATTACCGACAATGGTACGGCATGTCTCGGGAACCATTAGTCCGTAAAGCACAAAGACGAAGCAGGCGAAGATGAAGCAGAACCAGAAAATCGCACGCCAGCCGAGATACTGAGACAGCAAGCCGCCTATCACAGGTCTGTTTGGTGATACTTGTTAGCGAGTGAGCTTTAGAAAGGCGGATTCATTAGTCTCCAGAGAGTGACCTGCTTCTTGAGCACAACCCCGAGCAGATACATTAGAACAGTCGGCTGGGTTTAGGTTTCCTTACGATAGTGATGGCCCAACGTTGATGCCCGCACCAACAACACCCATATACTTGCCCCTCTCAGAGCTGGTAGCTATATCAGCAACAACAGCATAGCCTAGGGCCAAGGTGCCGCTGCTACCGCCACTCTGAACCATACGGAGTATCAAGAGGGCGGCGTAATTGTTTTGAAGGGCGAGGCCGAGATTTGCTACATTAAAAAAAGTCAGAGAGCGTTTGACAAACGGAAGGCGAGGTTGTGTTGAAACTTACCGACAATGTAGATGAGTACAGCAACAATAAAAGCCGGTCGCCTGCCGGCCATGTCGCCGAAGTCGCCAAACATAGTTGGCGCGATACCCTGTGCTGCAAGTCAGTATTGCGGAGCACTCTTGATACAATCGAGCCAAGAACTGTCGGGGTCCACGCTCGTAGTTCACCCGCTCCGTCCGAGAAGACTGACCTGAAAGATCATGTACGTCGTCAATGTGAGGTTGATTAGGCTCACTGAGACGCCCAGGTCGTGGGCAATCGGATTGAGAGCCGGAAAGTAGATGTTCTGAAATATTTGTTAGACACAATCGTCAAGGGCGCGACAGGACCGTGGGATGCTTTCGTACAGCAGTCATGGGTGAGATGAAAGATGTCAGGGTCACAACGCCTATGATCCATTTTTTCATGCGACTCGAAAAGACAGCTAATCAATGGTCTAAGTTAGTGGTTGCAATTTGGAAGGCATGCAGGATATGAAAAGAGCCACATGTCTTGGGTAATATGCTCCTAGATAGTATCACGCTATATATAAGTGTGATTTACTTGAGTATCATCAACAGTGCGCAGCCCCAGGGCTTCACCTACAGTAGACCGGGCCGCTAGTCGATCGGGTAAGAGCTTCCGGGTCCGGGCCGGGGTCCTCACTGTCCGAATTGCTCGGCGTCGCGCGTGTAAACCCTTTTTGGGAGTCTGCGGGTCTTTCCCCGGACAGATCAACGGCGGGCGGATTGATTATGTGCCTGGGCGATGGATCCTGGCCGGCAATCGCCTGGGCGTCAACGACAGCTGCTGGTGGATTGGGAGGAACGAGGGTTGGAGTCCTCTCCGGACTAGAAAGCCCAGCATTTGCCATGGCTCGAGGACAGAGCAGGGCCTTTCTGGTTCCGACAGTGAGTGAAATGAAGCAGGAGCTGTTTCTGGCTACTCATGGGGCAGCAAGGGAGTCTATGTAAGAGATCGAATCACTTATTCGACAGATCGGGGTCTAGGCCGCAAAGTCCCAGTAGAGGTCCCAGTAGAGTCCAGACTCTCGTGGGGATTATATCGGCGATGAGCAGGGCCAAAGTCATGAGGAAAAGAGGACTGAGAGGCAGGAAAGCCGAGAGACTAGAGACGAAGGTGCCGTCGATGCGTAGTAATGCAAGAAGGACAGGAGCAGAGGTCAGGGCCCACCATGAGAGGGCCTTATTCCCGTTAGCTTCTCCATCACGGTCGAAGTCCGTCCGACCTCACCCTGACAGGCCTGATCGGCGCCTGTTTCCTGGAGGGAATCCGAAGGCAAAACTGGCTCTCGAGTGCCCACACTTGTAAGGCGCAAAAATTCGGCCAACAACCAGGTGTGGTGGCAGGGGGCGGCCGTGTTCCCGCAGGCTTGTGATGGCCAGACTGTCCCAGGCACAGAAGCAGATGGGCCAGCTCAGCTGCTGCTGCTCCTGGGCGTGCTTCTTCAGAAGCCACGGGCAGTCACGGCCACGATTTGTGCCATGTGGAACCAAGTCTGCGACTCGGCTCTGGACGGACCCGCACAACGGCGAGCGGTCTGATGCCCGTGAAGGCTGTCCGGTATCGGCACCGTAGCCGAATGGCGAATCGTGAACGGCGTTGCCGGACAACCGCTTCGGCACTTCCCCTTGGGCCGTTTCCTCACTGCTTATCCAGGTTGTCGATCGCCTGCTGGAGCACCGAAGAGGAAGGAGGTGCAGAAAGCGCCAATGAAGCTTGGTGTGCTGGCTTGCTTGGACTGGGCTGGATGGACTGCCTTAGCTCTCTGACTACACAGTAATAGTCTGCAACGGCGCCCGTCTTTCGACTCCTGCATCTTCGAGGTAGTAACCGAGGACTAGTTTGCCAGGAGAGACCAGAGGACGATTTTCAAACCATACACATGAATTCAACCTGATCGAGCATGAAACTATGTAGACACTTTATGTCGTAGGCTTGAGCCTCGTGGAAGATCATAATGGGTAGACTGCGGCAGGAGAATTGTCTTCTTGGACAAACGCGCCGTGTGGACATCTAGGTAGGCGAAGATCCTGTTGAATATTGCATAGGCTGTTGCGTTGAGCCTGGTTGTTGTAACGTGTGGACAGTGGCCGAGTCCAACCGGGAGGGTGGACAGGGGTGTACGTCTTATCCGCTCCAGAACACGAGGCGATGATCAGATGGACTCGTAATGATGCTGTGATTAATGCGAGGCTATGTCGGTCGAAATCAGGCAGGCCAGCTCGCCAGGCAGGTTGTCGTCAAGACGTGTGCTCAAGGGGCGCATGCAGGTTGAGTGGTTTTCGGAGCCGAAGCGGGCAGACCTTAATCGCGGATCCCTGCAGGGGAGGAAGGCACAATCTGGAGGAAGGAGGTTGTGGCTGGGCCATCCCAAGCCACGCACGACCTGCACTAACAGCGACAAGGTCTAGTGCTGTTCGCAAGTTGGCATCCGTCATTGGCAGGGGCTTGTGGGAAGCTTGCTGTCCCCATCGTAGCTTGCATAACCGTCTGCTTGATGACTTCAGCCTCGTCACTAATTTTCGACCCCCTCCAAACTCTTCCCCTCACAGCATTTACAGGAGACGCTCAGCATGGAGGTCACCGTCACCTTCAATGAGCTGCTCAAGGCGCGGTCGGCGTCTACCACCCGCGGCGCCCTGCCGGACCTCGACCGAATCGACAGTTACCTCAAGGAAGCATCGTCGATCAATCGCGACATTGTCAACCTGCACAGCGAACTGTCGCATATTCGACAAGCCTACCTGTCCACCGCTGCGCCTCGAAAAACACAGCTTCGAAAAGGCGCCCAGGACAACAAATCTATGTATCTCACCGATGCAGACCGCAATGCAGTCGACAAGATGGCCAAGGAGTCACTACAACGGCTCAACCTACGTATCCGCATCTTGGAGGACGAAGAGGCCACACGACATGATGCGGCCATGAAGGCCATCAACCGCAAATACGGGCGCGGCTTGCGGGCGCTGACGGGATGGGCTGCGGGCGGCGCGCTGGGGCAGGACGAGGACGGCGCAAAGAGCCCGGAGCACGCAGCGGCCATCAGATTAGAGATGCAGTTGTTCGTGCACAAGGGGACCGTCATTGGCTACCTCAAGGAGAAGTTGAACGCCACGACCAAGCTGCAGGGCGCCATGATGGAAACGAGGCTCGCGAGGGAGATGGAGAAGAACAGGAGCATACTAGCCAAGGCCAGAAGCTCACAACTCCCGCCCGCGCTGGCCAAGGAGTTTGGGTTTGATGAGCCCAGCTCAGGCTCACCTTCTGCGCCCAGGCCATCCGCGCCCGGCCTGGCTGTAGACGAGGAGGAATCGAGGAAGCGGCAGGAAGAGGCTCTCGACCTCACGGACGAGCAGAGGCAGATATTTGAGAAGGACAACCAGGACATGCTCAAGCACTACAACACGGCGCTGGACAAGGTCAAGACGGTGGAGAAGTCAATCATGGAGATCGCGGAGCTGCAGCAGATGCTGGCGGACAACCTGACGGTGCAGTCGGCGCACATCGACCAGCTGGTGACGGATGCGGAGAGGACCGAGGAGAACGTCGGGGGCGGAAACAAGCAGCTGAAGAAGGCATCGCAAAGGAAATTCAGCCAGGCGCGGGTAACTTTCTATGCGGCCAGCGCTCTGTGTACGGTTCTGGTGCTGTGGGACCTGGTAATATAGCACAGCAGGGTGACTTAGGCACACATTTCTGGTCCAACGTGGAGATACAGCACTTTGTGCGGTGTTGACATTGAGGCCAACAGCATAATTACTCGTGGTTACCAGGCAGAGACCTCACAAGTAGGGAACGAATGAGGTGAATTTCCACTTGCGGGACAAATGTCTGGTTGAAACTTACCAAAATCCAACCTGAGAATACTTCTCTCGGAATACAAGGACATTCATGAATCATCCTGGAGCGTATTTCCACTTGCCGTATGTCGCTGCTCCACGCTCCTGGCGCTGGAGAAATAGAATTCAGAATGTGAGAACATGGGAACAAATGCACTTGGCCTGTGAACGAATGTTAACCACAGCCGGGTGCAGTCAACGACTAATCATGCTGTGCAACCCGCATACCACGTCTCAGCAACAACATCATTGATGAAAAAGATTGAATGAGACACACCGTTTCCGCTTCAGCTGGACAGGCCAGCCAGAACTCAATTGATGCTACTTGTCTCATCCACAATAATAACTGACCGATTATATCTTGCATACGAAAGCCGAAGGAATTCTTTTGATTATAACGGCTAGCAGCTATTTAAAAGTGGACTTCGCCGTCTTTAGATTGGTTGACTCGAGCAACAGTGCAAGCGTGATATATCTTAGGGGCAAAAATGTGCACTTCTTGGGCATCCGACGGCCCAAGGCTATCCTATGGGAGATTGAATATATGAGGTTGTCCCACAGGATTAAGGCCAAACAGTATCTATAATCTCATCATACAAGGCAGGTGATGGAAACCTTGGAAGCCAATATTTTAACTGACCGAGGAGCACATTGTATGGTCGGCCCAGGCCTTGAGTGAGTTCCTGCCTGAAAATCGAGAAGTGATCCAATGACGTGCTGATGTCTGGTGAGCAGGCGAGGAGGACCACGGGGCTATTTTACCTCGGGAACTCGGCCGGGAGCCGATGGGCCTCGCCCGCTAGGCCGAGTTCCAAGCCAGGCCAGACCACCCGGAGCCAGTTGCGGCAGAATCACATGCATTTCATCTGCTTGCTTGGTTGATACTGGCAAGCTTTACAAATAAAAGTCCATGGTTTATACTGAGCCGTGATCGATACCTGACATGAATGCTGTCGTCCTTCTCACCTGTGCACCCTTGACTTGACTCTTTTGATCTGAACCAGGTGCGGCATTTATCTCGTCACCGTGGACTCCTGACTCCTGTAGTGTTCCGCCCACTCGTATGATTGTGCCAGGGACCCCTTTGGCTGCCGTGGATCCTTCTCGTGCCAAGTGACGCGGGTCTCTTACATATTCTTACACACTACACAGTGGCCGCCTCTCTACCTCTTACATCACCGGCGACTGGAGTTTGCTCGGCAAGATCGGGGAAGACGGTCGAAACGTAGCGGACGGGAGACTGCACTGTTCGAAACGGCATTGGCGCGCATACGGGGTCTCGGCGATTTTATCCACAATTGCTGTTTGTGGTCATATGGGCTCTAGGGGTTGAATCATTGCGAATTCAGTCTGGGTGGACTGCAAAGCTAATACAGGTTTCCTGACTGGATCATCGACCGCCAGGCCATCCGCCCGCCCGCCAACCGTTTGTTATTACCACAGTGGTGGATAATACGAACCCTGAACAGGCCAACAGGGCCCGCCAGCCCGTTACCCCAGCCCCTCTTACCCCGGACGGACCTCTATCACCCCTCCCAGCTCGGGAGTCCTTACCACAGCTGCTAGCTGCCACCCCTCCGCGAATACCTGCAGCACGTACCCGTGCTACCCTGTCGATCAAGTGAGTACCTGACCTGTCTGACTGCCTCCTGATCTGCCTGCATTGGTAGTTTATTGCCCTGAGGTCCCACGGTCGTGTTCCAAGTCCAGCTCAATAACACTTCATTCCTTTCTCAAGGATGCCTTCCTCGCCCAACAACTCCAACGACAAATCCCAGGCCCAGACTTACAACTCACACAACTCGCCGACCAACCCCACCGACAGGATACGCAGCATCGCCAACCAGATGGCTTCCCCGGTACTCACAACCAGCTTTCCAGCTGATGCCGTCCCTCAAGCTCCTGAGGACCCTCTGTTTGGTCTGATGGCAGCTTACAGGGCAGACACGAGCCCGGACAAGGTCGATCTGGTGGGTCAACAGCCTCTCCCTCTGGAGCTCATGATATGACGTCTTCCACGTCGAATGTTGGAGCTGCCCAGCTAACCAAACGCCTCATCGCCAGGGAATCGGAGCGTACCGTGACGATAACGCAAAGCCATGGATCCTGCCAGTCGTCAAGAAGGTGAGCGAGCACGAATCGATTTTCTGTACTCGAGACTCACAGCACTGCACGCTTCATGCACGCCCGTGTGGCATCTGCAACCTCGCAGTCGATTGCATTCTGGGGTCCCCTCCCTCTCCCCCGCTACCCCGGATCCAGATCACCCCAGATTCCCACCACAACGTGATCATCAGACCACTCTGCTAATATCCCTTTTCTTTGCTGCATCTAGGCCGATGAGATCATTCGCAATGATCCAGACCTGAATCACGAATACCTCCCCATCGCCGGTCTTGCCTCCTTCACCAACAAAGCGCGCGACCTCGTCCTCGGGCCTTCGTCAGCCGCCATCGCTGAGAAGCGTGTTACATCCGTCCAGACCATCTCCGGCACGGGAGCCTGCCATCTGGGCGCCCTCTTCCTCGCCAGGTTCTACAAGGGCAACCGGACAGTCTACCTCTCCAACCCGACATGGGCCAACCACAACCAAATCTTCAGCAATGTCGGCCTGCCCATCGCCACCTACCCGTACTTTGACAAGAAGACCAAGGGCCTCGACTTCGAGGGCATGAAGAAGAGCATCTCCGAGGCCCCCGACCGCAGCATTATCCTGCTGCACGCCTGCGCCCACAACCCCACGGGCGTCGACCCGACCGAGCAGCAGTGGCGCGAGATCGCCGACGTGATCCGCGCCAAGAACCACTTCCCCTTCTTCGACACCGCCTACCAGGGCTTCGCCTCGGGGGACCTGGACCGCGACGCCGGCGCCATCCGGTACTTTGTCGAGCAGGGCTTCGAGCTGCTGGTCGCCCAGTCCTTCGCCAAGAACTTCGGCCTGTACGGCGAGCGCGCCGGCTGCTTCCACTTCGTCACGGCGCCCACGGGGCCCTCCGCCGCCGAGACCGTCACCCGCGTCGCCTCGCAGCTGGCCATCCTGCAGCGCTCCGAGATCAGCAACCCGCCCATCTACGGCGCCCGCGTCGCCTCCACCGTGCTCAACGACGACGCCCTCTTCGCCGAGTGGAAGGAGAACCTGCGCACCATGAGCGGCAGGATCATCAGCATGCGCAAGGCCCTGCGCGGCAAGCTCGAGGAGCTCGGAACCCCCGGCACCTGGAACCACATCACCGACCAGATCGGCATGTTCAGCTTCACCGGCCTGACCGAGGCCCAGGTCCTGAAGCTGCGCCAGGAGTTCCACGTCTACATGACCAAGAACGGCCGGATCAGCATGGCGGGCTTGAACACACGGAACGTCGAATACTTTGCAAAGGCCGTGGACAAGGTTGTGAGGGACTCTTCATAGTTGTTAGTATCAGGGGAAGTAGCACTTTGTAAAGGGGAAAGGAGAGTCGTTGGTAGGAATGTTCAGTCATCAAATCAGACCGGGACCATCACTTCTCATTGTAGAGTCCCCCGGGACGGGGACGGCTGGAAAAAGATAAGAAATTGGGAAGAGGACGATACTCCACAGTGCAGATGTTGAGAATGTCGAATGCTCCAGCCTCTGTTATTTGCAAGGAATGCGTACGTTTGTACATGCTTGTGCCCCATTGTACCCACCCGTGCACCAGTGACCCTGAATGCTGCTGAGAAGATGCCACAGCCGCTAACGCCGCCGCTAATATATGATACCTTCAAAATTGACATTTGATGCATGTAATGCAAGTTTGCAACGCCTGGTGGTTGATGATGAGCCAAAAGTCCCAAAAATCGAGAAAAGACGTGCCCTTCCTCATGTGTGCCTTGTCGTGTCACCAACGGCGGCTGTGACAGTGTGGTTAGCAGATCATTCCTCATTGTTGCGTCGTCGGGACGGGAGTAGAATAAAACTTACCCAAAGGCGTCATTCATTTTGACCTGCCGCCTCTTCACCGCCGATTTGCTCGGTGCGGTCTTCTTCTTCCTCTTCTTCTCGGGTCGCTCCATACCCAGAAGCTCGTACTCCAGGTCCGACAGGTCTGCAGACTCGGCATCGCTGGCGGCAGCGATGGGCGTAGGCGACCGCGTCCGCGCTCGTGCCTTGGCGTATGACGGGGACCATTTGCGTGGGGTTTGGCCGTCGCGGCTTCGGTCACGGCTGGGGCCACGGTCGTCGCGGCCTCGGCGTGAGGGCGGCGGGGAGAGGCGCCTGCTACGGCTCCTCTCACGATAGGGGTTGCCCTTGTCGCCCGAGTACCCGCTTTGGTATCCCGAGTCGTAGCGCTGTGTTGAGTCACGGGGAGTGAAATGGCCTTTGTTGTTCGAGTCCTCCTTCTGGAGGCGATATCCGCCAGGCGAACGAGAGTAACGGCCTCTGGAATCAGGCCGTCCGGCCTCATCCGGCTGCGGAGACCAAGGATCAACGCTGACATTAATGTTTGTGCTCCGCGCCGGTGAACGTGACCGTGGGCGCGGCGACACCGGTCGTGGTGGTAGGCTGTGCACAATTCTCTCCGGCTGAACCTTCAGGCGCTTGACATCCCTTGCGTTTCCGTCAAGATTCTCATGGCCTCGCTTGCCAATGTTTGACTCAGAGACAGTTTCCCCATCTTTGGCGGGACTTCCAACGGGATGATGGACCCGAGGCCTGACGGCATCATTCAAACTTGAATCGCTGGGTCCACGCGTAACAACCTCTCTGTCAGTTATGGACCCAGTCTCGACCTTGCGAGAGAAATGATAGGTGAAATATTCGTGGCTTGCTCCTGGAAAGCGGATGACGACCATACCACGTCGATACCGAAAAACGGGATCTCGCTTGACCTTGGGCCACAGCTTAGATTCCCGGACCGACAATTTCAGCGAGTCTGGGCTTTCCGGGTCGCAGAACGCGGACTTGACGCACTTGGCATTATACGCTGGAGGTATCGTTGGCTCGTCGCTCCAGTCTGCTGCAAGTGGCTTCCCCACAGGGTCGGCTGGCTTTGTTTCCAATTCAAGAAAGGCTTTCTCCAGATCCCAAGAAAACTCCTCATCAGGCTCAGAATCCTTGTCGTCAACCTTCACATCTTCAATCCGGGGTGTCGTCCTCACACTGTCCTCCCTCTTCTCGCTCTCAAGCCTGGGGGTCCGCTGGCGAGAGTTGGATGAGGAACGCGTACCCGGCCCTTGATGTCGACGATCACGACCACGCTGGTGTCTGTCGTTACCCCGGCCGGACTGCTTATTCCTGCCACCTTTTTCTCGGTCGTTGCGCCGGTCTCGGTGGTCTCTGGGCCGTGAGCGGTTGGGGCTAGCAGAGCTCTGGTGCCAACTTTGACTTGTTGGTGGTGGTGGGTATGGGGCTGGGTACGCCCCTTGGGACTCGTAGCCCGATGTGTACGGGGCTGGTGGGTATGAAATTGAAGGAGGAGGGGGAAGACCTGGGGGAATTCCTGGCGGTAGACCTGGTGGCTGACCTGGAGGAGCGGAACTTCCGTAGGCTGGGGGATAGCTAGTAGGAGGCGGCGCTGGAGGAGGTGGTGGTCCCGGGAAGCTGGGTGGAGGCGCACCGCTATACCCCGGATTTGGCGGCTGATACGGAGGAGCATAGGAGGGTGGTCCGTACGGGCCCGGGGGAGGGTAAGATTGAGGAGGGGCTGGTGGAGGGTACGATGGTTGGCCGTATTGTCCATAGCTTGGGCCAGGAGCCGGGGGAGGGGGGACCGGGGGCCCGTAGACGCCTGGCGGCGGATTCACATTTTGGAAGGGAGGTGGGTATGGCGGTGCGCTCTGGAGCGGCGGAGGGTAGGGTGCAGGCGGCTGTTGTGCGTATGGGTTGGGAGGCTGGGCTGGGGGAGGATAAGGGCCGCCAGGAGGCCCCCATGCGTTTTGCGGAGCCGGAGGAGGGTATTGAGAGGGAGGTGGGCCATATCGAGTTATCACCAGTCCCTTAGACCGGTTATTCGGGGAGCCCTGTCCACCGTGACTGTGCATGCTCTTGGCTGCCTGTCGCTGGCGAAAGACCTCTGCGCCGCTGCATCGACCGTTAGCCGTGCGGGATACAGGGGGCAAGCGGCCGTTGATGGCAACGGCCGCGGCTCACGTGGTGACTGAGCCCGGACAAGAGAGAAAGCAACCTACTGTGGCTCCTTGCGTGTCGGCTCAGGACATGCGTAGGCGAAATGAAGCTGGCTACCACAATTAAAGCAGCCCCCTTCGGCCTTTGGGGTGTCAAAGCCTGGCGGATGGTCGCCCATGTTGCGCCGACATGAGTGAGGATACGCGGGCGAAATGCGCTGACCGAGTCAAAATCTGAGAAGAGGAGCGCCGTGTGGCGGGACAGGAGGAAGGATTGAATCAAGAGTGCGCGCGGGGGACCCGTTCTCAAACCCAGTATGCGCGAGCAGTGGATCGTACTCAGTATGTGAGGAATGGGATCAATGAGAGTAGGGTAGGGAGGGTATCAAGCATCCAAGTGGATCCTGCCAGTCAGGAATGGGGAGCAGCGGAAGCAGCAACAGAGGTTTTGCGGATGCTGGGAGCGGCGACCGCTAGGTAAGACGCTGGGGCATTGACGACACCACACTGGAAACGACGGCTGCGTGCGGTACGCAGCAGCAGAAGCAGACAGACCGGCCGGGCGAGGGTCCGGAGAGCAGGGTGAAGTGCGGAACGGTGCGGTGCGGTGTGATGCGGTGCAGTACGGTGCGGTACGGTGCGATTTTGGTGATGTTGAGGGTTTGCGGCAAAGAAAGGCATGCGCCGCCAGCCGAGGATCAAACAGTGGCCTGGCGCCGGCCGTGCGCAACCCTGCGCTCTGCTCTGTTCTGACCTGCTCGCGCGCTCGCTCTCTTCCGTTCAGCCCGCGCCAGGACCTGGCGCTTCACGGCAGAGACGTCGCAAAGTGGGAAATGACTACAGAGAGACAGATAGACAGAGAGTTGGAGAAACTAGTCGCGGCGAGGAAGAGATATCGCATGTAAGATTGGCTGGCACTCGAGTGTCCTGTGGATGCGTGGGTGGTGCTCCTGGTGGTGGTTGGGTTGGGGAAATGGACGGGTCGAGCTGACTGACCGGCTCGGAAAGGAAAGGTTCCATCCAACGTTGGCATGGCACTCAAGTCAGTCAGGTCAGTCAGGTCAGTCAGGTCAGTCAGGTCAGTCAGTCAGTCAGTCAGTCAGTCGGCTTCAGCCCAGCCCCGCGTACCTGGCCTGCTGCTTCTGCCGTGCCTACCTCTCTTTGCCTCGTATGTCTGATCCTGCTCTATTGGCTTGGTTCTGCTCTGCATTGTTTCCGCCAATGCATCGGCCCGACACATATCCCGCTGCCAGTCAGTTCTCTTGCGACATATTCCAAATCTCTGTCTCGCTCTGCCTAGAAGTAATTCTCGTATAATATGTGCCTGCCAATGCTTCCTGTGCAGACGATGTTCTAGTGTCTATAACGGCGTCTGAATATGCAGGGGAGATCATGCCTAGAAAGAAAAAAGACATAGCTGGCTTTGGAATGATGCCAACATATAGAAAACAACTGACGAACGAATTGACAGACCAGACCAAGCGACACAGGAACAGGGCATGCTGGGCACAACGCATGCATGCACTACAGTAGTGCTCTGCTTTCTGACGAAAGAAGGCTGGCTGCAACAGACTCGGAAGGTGCAGAGGTGTGCTATAGAACCAGACAAAGCCAACGTGAAGGGCTTCTCATCGTATGATACTGAACTGAGACCCCATTTGGACAAGGCTCTCAGCTCTTATTATCTTGCTCGGGCCAACTGCACGCAGCATGACGAACAGAACACTGGGAATAGGAAAGGGCCGCCCACGTCAAACCTCAGACCGGATCCGACGTCGAGCACAGGTGATGGCTCTGAGGACTTGGGGACGCGAATGGTCCACCATGGACAGCCAGACTGGCGAAAGGGACGCAGTGACAACGGACGAGCCTGGAAATGGGGCGGCCGAGCTGCCTCAAACTCGACCCCAAGTCGTTGACCACAACGGGTCCGAACCCGACGGCTCCCTGACAGCAAGACAAATGAAATTCGCTCCACCGTAGGATGAAAAGCCTCGATACCTTTGCCTTCCGGCTGTCAAGAGCCGAATAGATCCAAGTGAGATCAGACCAGCAATTCTGGGGTCGGAGCCTCGTCCGGCATGGCCATCAGAGGAGACCCTCTAAGCCTTGCAAAACCGGGAGCGAACAACAGGCAAGGGGAGGAGCGACGGCATGTGCTGCTAGGCGAGGATGAGATGGATAGACGGCGAAAGGGCGAGGCACAAGGGCAGGAAAGAGGAGGGCGAGGACTGGTTTTAAAGCACTTGGGCCCAGCTTGTGGCCTGAGGCACTAACAGTACGGGCGAGACGTGGGACGCTCCCTCGCAGCAGAAGTTCCCTGCCCCCGACTGGGACGGCCGGCCGGCCAATTGGGGGCGCCTGGGTCGGCCGGCCACCTTCTGATTACGGAGCAGCTTCCAAGGTTTCTGACGGCTGCGGTGGCACCGGCTCTCGAGCTTCGTCTGCCAAAGCTGTTGGTGGGATAGCTGGACTGGGTATCCAATCCGTGGGCCAACTTTCTCGATCGAATCACTCATCAACCTCGCCTCCCATGTATTCGTCCACCGTCCAGGCCTCCTGATCGAAACGGCGCTCCATCTGCTTATTGTGAGAGCTTCGAATACCACCAGCCCGCCGTTTCTCTCCCACGATCATGTTGGTTCTTCGGTCAACCGCCTCAACTATCGCGTCGACCTTCTTTGCCGGGAGAAGTCCACCACATCCACCTCCACGCCCCAGCAACGGTAGCAGAACAACTCCGAGGTAGCTTGACTGACGTCTCGCTCACCCCCGGGTCTCTTCAGGAAAGCGAACCCCACGCCAATATCTGTCTACATCGCCTTGCCTCGCCTAGCCTCGTCGTGCACCGCACCGCCCCTCCCCCGCGCTGCTTTCATCCTGGCCGGCTGCCGTAGCCGACCACCACCATGCCCGGCCTGCCAGCATCAGTCGACCTGGACGAATGTATATCGCGTCTCTACAAGAAGGAGCTCCTCGCCGAGTCCGTCATCGAGGCCATATGCGCCAAGACGAAGGAGCTGCTCATGCGCGAGAGCAACGTCGTCCACGTGCGCGCACCCGTCACGGTCGTCGGCGACATACACGGGCAGTTCTTTGACCTGATCGAGATATTCAAGATAGGAGGCTGGTGTCCCGATACCAACTACCTGTTCCTAGGTACGCGTTGCCCCTCGGCCAGACTCGAAGAGTGATGAGGAACAGCTGCTTCACTCCCCAACTTCTCTGGTTCTCTCCCCCTACCGGTCCGTGCACACCGCTGACAGGGTGCGACCACCTGGAACAGGCGACTATGTTGACCGCGGCATGTTCAGCGTCGAAACCATTTCACTTCTTGTCTGTTTGAAATTGAGATACCCCAACCGAGTGCATTTGATCCGGGGCAACCACGAGTCGCGCGGCGTAACGCAGTCCTACGGCTTCTACACCGAGTGTTCCAGGAAATATGGCAATGCCAACGTCTGGCATTACTTTACAGACATGTTTGACTTTTTGACGCTCAGCGTTGTGATAAACGACCAAATCTTTTGTGTACATGGAGGTCAGTCAACACCCACGGAAAACCCAGTGTTTCTCTCGCCAGGAAGATGACAGTGCTGACATATGATCGGATCTTCAGGGCTATCCCCCTCCATCCACTCCATAGATCAGATCAAGATCATCGACCGCTTCCGCGAGATCCCTCACGAGGGCCCCATGGCCGACCTGGTCTGGTCCGACCCAGATCCGGAGCGCGACGAGTTCTCCCTGTCGCCCCGGGGCGCTGGGTACACGTTCGGCGCCCAGGTGGTCAAGAAGTTCCTCTCGGTCAATAACATGAGCCACATCCTGCGTGCGCACCAACTGTGCCAGGAGGGCTTCCAGGTGCTATACGACGACCGGCTGAGCACGGTGTGGAGCGCCCCCAACTACTGCTACCGGTGCGGCAACATGGCGAGCGTCCTCGAGGTGAGCGACACCGGCGAGCGGTTCTTTAACGTATTTGCCGCGGCGCCCGAGAACGACCTGCATAAGGACATGCAGCAGCAGGGCGCCGACAAGGGCCCTGACGGGAACGCCCTACCGGACTACTTCTTATAAGGACACGAGGAATCCGGGGGGGGGGGGAGATACAATACTGGATAGCTGCCTATACTCAGCTGTGTGAATACTCGCGCGCTTTAGACATGGGGGTGTTTATGATTAAGGACTCATGCGCAACACAAATGTCACGAAACATAGACTATCGAGAGCCGGAGGTCATCAAATAACGATCAATTCTGGAGCACGATTTCTCTGCTCTTTTCTTTTTTCCTCCCCTTGCACGTAGTGCGTGAATCTGGTCGAGTGCTGGTAAGTAAGCCAAAGAAAAACAGGGCAACCGGCGTAATAGAGCATGGATCAGATGGATGGATCGGCCTTCAATCACCTCAAGCCGTCCCGTCCCTCCTGGATCCAAGTCTTTTTTTTTTAAACGCTCCTCCATTGTCAGAACTCCACCCCACCCTGGGTTGATCCAACGTTGGCCCATCCCGGCCCCAACGGCTTCTTGCCTCAGCGGCACAAGGAGGCCAAGTTTCCGGGTCGCGGTCGCGCGAGAGAGAGCAAACAGGAAAAATTTTCTCTTGCTGCCGCTTACTCCCAGTCCTTGGAGATATCGAAAGACCACTCGAATTTCAGGTGCTCTTTCTTGTCGTCATCGACGAAGGAGGAGACTGCGTTGTAGTGGCCACGGGCCAGCATGCCGGAGGGGGCCTCTTCTTCGTTGACTGTCAGGGGCGGAGACTTGTCAGCCTTGGCTCCTAAAGGGGGGTATGGTAAGCCAGCGGCGCGGGGGAGACCTACATTTCTTAGTGTAGACAGGCTGCTTGTCCGTGTTGGGAGCGTAAGAGCCCTGCAATCCTGTCAGTACATCCGACTCCTTCGCTTACTCCCAGCCGGCTTGCACGGCCCGGGGCGGAGGTGCGAGACTCACGATCATCTCACTGTCCTTGGAGACCCTGACGCCCTTTCGCTTCACGATCTGGACGTAGTGCAGGCCGCTCAGGATCTCGTGCTGGACGCGGAAGGTGGCGGACATGGTGAACTTTGCGCCCTCCTTGATCTTGAAGGGCTTGTCCTTGAGGGTGCTCTCGCTCCCGGCCGTGGAGAGGTCGATGGTGACTGGGGAGCGTCCGGGCGAGTCCATGGTCAGGGCCTCGATGATGCAGACGCGGGGGTCGCTGGGGTCGGAGAGGTCCTTGCCGCCGGTGAGGCCGAGGGATTCCTTGTAGCGTTGGAGGGACTCATCATTCGAGTCTGTGTGGGCGCGCGGAAAAGGAGTCGTTAGCGATCATTGCGGGGTCAATTCGAAGTGTATGTGTGCTCTTCCGCCTGGGCGGTGACCTAGTAACGCTTGCCATGCCACATGCTGGTGCTGTGTAGATATGAGGGGACGCGAGGTCTCGTCTCTGCATTGTCTCCTACTCTGGCAAAGAAAGAAGGGGGTTGGGCAGTCTGCAGGCAAGGGAGACCCATTCTCGCCAGGGCCCACGAGACAGTGCCAGTGTGGATCGTGAGAGGGAGTATGTTCAGGGCGGTGGGCGATGAAAGTTCCCAAGAGAAGGCGGTCGTCGGTGGAGCAGAATGAGGCGCCAAGATGAAGATTGTCTTGTCTTGGGTTGGGGTCTTTGAAGCTGGCGGTTGACCTGGCGGGGCTCATTGCCGTCGGGTGGGTTTCCCAAAGAGAACACCCCGTTGCAGGGCACAAAGCACTTGCTCGTTGTGATGGAGTTCGGAATGCCGCCATTGAAGGCACACTTGTTTGCAGAGAGGCCGATGTGCTGCCCATTGATCGTGTCCCTTTTGCGGGTAGGAGGGTTTGGAAGGTGTTGATCAACATACCCATCTGTTGATATTCAGCTAAGCTCTGCTTGGGCTGGGACAGCTTGTAGCCCTGGGTCTCCTCAGGCATCGTGTCTTCGTCATGGTGGGAGGCCATCTTGGGCGGCTGCTTAGGTCCAATCGGTGATCTGCTGGTATCTCGAATTGGGATCGTGAGGTCACAGAGTGCTGTGGGAAGGGGGAATAATAGTCAGGTTCGGTGTGTTGATACGGTGAGCTGAGGGACCATCAATCGACCGCGACAATGAGGCGGACAGGTCTACCACATGTATTTATTGCCAGCTGCCAGCCTGATGAGGGGCACAGGGCCACAAAGAGCGGGCCGCCCATACCTTGGGTAGTGGGGTCCATTATGCATGACCCAACCTGGCCTCGCTGTTCTGGAACAAGGCGCGGCCTCTCCATACGGGAGCCAACCAGCCAATCTGACCAAACAGGCACAAGCTTTCTCATACAAGAACGGTCTGGAGACTGGACAATGGAGAACTGGAGACCGTCTCCCTGCTCCCTGCCGACGGTGACAAGCTCCAATCCACGACCCAAGAATAGGGCGGCCATCAGAATAGACCACTCCTGCCGGCCGTGTGCTTGGCCAGCGTACCTGAGGTAGTCTAAACTTGTAGACTACGCCGTAGACTCTTGTGTGTACAGTATCATTCTCCGGCCTTAGGCTTGCCCTCCTCCTCCTCTGCTACCCTCCCAGTGATACGCAGCAAAGTAGACTGCATGCATGGATGCACGATGTGCGCTTAGACTTGCAGGACATGGACCGACTTGCGCCTACAGTAAAAGCCGCCGCCCCTCGCTCACACCGATGCCCCCGACTGCGGCCGCTTTCCCGAGGCTATGCTTATCACCACGCAAGAGCAGATTACGAGTCCTTCATGATTCTGATGTCAATTGTCATGCAAACCACCGCACCAAGGACCGTCATGGATAGCATCACTAGGGCTGAGGACACCTGTTCCTGGAACGGCATGGGCATGGCCGATATAGTCTGTATAGTCTAGAGCGGGGGCAAGGATGTGAGCTTGAACGGCCACGGCTAGCCACCGGGCCGGATGGCTTGATCGAGGGAGGTTGATCGCATGGTTCGAAGCTTGAGCTTGAGTGTAAGCTCGAGCTTGTTCCCCTGTCCACAACTCTACCACTACCTCGAAGGTACCTGGCTGCTGCAAGCGACCTTTGGACAAGTTGTTTGCGGTGGTGCTCAGCATCTAGACTACACACTTTCAAACGTGAGTGCTTGCTGTGTAGAGATGCTACCTTGGCAGTCTGGCACGCTCTATTGGGTAGGCAAGAACCACAAACGCGGAAAGAGCACACCGATTGGCCGGATGCTCTGTGCATACGAAGCGGTCGATCGTATCGTGGTGGGACGTTTGGGTAGCAAAACGGCCAAATCCCAAAGCCAGAGCTGTCAGTCTCCGGCCGACAGCTCCCATTCTGGGGTCCGGTCCCACTCGGCAAAATTGGGCTTCCAGAAATGAAGCGTTGCATTGAGATCCCGTCCACGGGGGCATGTTAGGCAGCTGTGACACGCCTGCGCGAAATTCACACCAAGCTGGCATCGCGACCTTAACAGCCTGAGCCCACCCAAGCCCCTTTCCTCTCCTCACTCAGTGGCCCGGCACCCGTCTAGACAAGCACTAGACCCCACTCATATTGGACACCCCCAGCTCGTGCACCTCATCTTACCAGGTGGTTAGATACTCCAGCATCTTCATCACATCCCCCCCATACGGTCGCCTTCGATCCGAACCGTCCAGACTGCCTGTTAGCAAGAACGACTGTTTCCCCGTACATCGCATTTCAACCCGGCTCACGATAGCCCTTTTAGAGCAGCACCTTCCCTGCCTGCCGCACAGCCATTAGATTACATCAGTTTTACAGTGCTGACCGACTGCGCGCGGCCCGCCCGTCGTGAAGACCCCCTTTCGCCGGCCCCGTCCCTTCTTTTCGCTCCCGCTCCACCCAAAAAGTAGCGCGTAACGGGTTCGGCGCACAATCTTGAGACCTTCGTCTTTGCCCACCGAATTCGCCTCAGGCCTCGTGAATCAATCGCACACAAGCAGGCAAGCAGGTGAGGGCCCGAGCTTTTTGGCATTGTCGCATGGGCTGCGTCAAGTGCACGCGCTGACTCGACTTATGCAGCCAGGTGTCGGCAATAATCTGCTGCAGAGCTCGTTAGTGTCGCATCGCCTTCCGTCCAAACCTAATACCCACGCTGGCGGAGACGTCGATTCCCTCCCACCACCGTCTTGCCCTGGCCCACCGACCTGGTCGCCACTCTCCCTGACGGCCTGCGTAAACCCCATCCTGTCTATCAAGCTTGCACAATCAGCGCATTCACCATGGCGCCGGCAGTCACGAGGCAGTTGCCCGAGAAGCGCAATCCCTTTATGACCGCGGAAGTGCCAAACTGTACGAGACCTTGCGCGCGTGACGCCAACGACTGGACCAGAAGAGAAGCTGACAAGTCCGCTGCAGACCTTGACCTTGTTTCACGACGCCGCCTGGGCCAGACTCAGCTGACCGCGAAGATGGTCGCGGCCCTGCCCGGCGCCGAGGTCGACCCGTCCAACCTCGGTGTCTTCGACTACGCTCACCTACGCGCTCCTCTGCCCAAGGGCATCGTTTCCGGCATCTTCAAGTCCAGCCCGAACAGCTACTTCCTCATGCGCCGAAGCAACGACGGTTTTGTCTCTGCTACTGGAATGTTCAAAGCAAGTTTTCCGTATGCCATGGCTGAGGAGGAGGAGGCAGAACGTCGGTTCATCAAGTCTCTGTCGACTACCAGTCCCGAGGAGACCGCCGGCAACGTGTGGATTCCTCCAGAGTCTGCTATTAACCTTGCTGAGGAGTACGGTATCGTGCCTTGGATCCGCGCCCTACTGGACCCTGCGGACATTCTGGTATCGAACGCGACCGAAAACAGCCCCCCGAAGCGAATCAGCGCTCCCCCGAAGTACTTTCCCACCGCATCCGCCACCACTCTCGTGCCGCCTACGCCGACCTCTATGCGAAGCACGCGCAGTCGCCGATCAGCCAGTCCCACCAAGGCCTCAAGTCGCCGCAACGTCACCGCGAGCCCGCGCAAGCGATCCGCTAGAACCGCAGCATCGCAGCCCGAGGCCAGCGAGACACCGAGCAGTAGCCGCAAGACCTCTCTCACCAACGGTGACATCCCAGTCCTCGCCCCTGGCGAGGCTCTCCAAGTCGAGGAGCTCAAGGTCGAACACGTTGAAAAGGGGCTGGCTGGGACACTCGAGACTGTCCAGGAGGAGCCAAAGGTGAAGGTGAACATCGATCAGGACGTCAAGGTCGAAGAAGATGGCACTGAAACCGAGCGCACCAAGGTGGACCTTCAGATGCCCTTCACCGCAGGCGGACCTCCGAGTGCCGACGACGCAGCTCGGATGATTGAAGAGGCGAAGGCTATGGTCGCGACCGCCAAGGCAGATGTCGCCGAAGCTTCCGCCGAAGCTTCCTCCAAATCTGCTAAGGGCAAGAGGAAAGCAGAGGATTACGAGGCTGACATTGAGGAGGAGGGTGCCGAGGGTGAGACCGTTCTCGCTCTTCGACCGAGGGCAAAGAAGGTCAAGACCGAGGTCGAGCTTCGCAAGGACAAGGTGAAGAAGCGCGCGTTGGTGGGCATCACCTTTACGCTGGCAGCCGGGTAAGTGCACACGACTCAGGGGTCGATCGTGCTACAAGAGCCACACGCTAACAATTGGGCAGAGCTTTGATCCCCTACGCGATGAACTTCCTGTGAGATTGGGCACACGTCAGGAAACGATAGGGCTGTGTGTAGAGAATGTAGGGAACGGCACGGTGTTTGGACAAAGAACGGGCCCCTGAACGAACGAGATTTCTTTGCTTTTCGGCTTGGACTGCGGAGTTTGGGTGGTCGGGCATTTCTTGACGTGCAGAAATATGCTCTCAGGCCCGGGGAGATGTCATACTTGACGGGACATGCTTGATACGGCATCATGGTGCGTCTCGCCCTCCACGCTTGCGGATCTCGTTCGTTTCAACGAATATCTAGGCAGAGGAGTTGAGAGGGACGGATTCTTTGTAACTAGTGTACGCTTCGGTCTGGAATTGAACCTTTATCACTCAGTCGTGCCCATGTTTTGGAAATCCCATCAGTGCTTGCTGCCACCACAGATCACCCTGGAAGCTCAAGTCTCCCTGGTCCGATTGTCAGCAGCCCTGTCCGTTCCGGGACCAGGCCAATCTGCCGCCGGTTACCGCTCCGAATGAGGCTAAACTGTATTTTGGCTGCATTTCCCACCAAATAATATTTCACCTCTGCTTTCCCCCCTTCCAAAACTTCCAAGCTGCTCTCGCTCTTGGTCAAGTTGTTGATCTTCCCTGAAGCTTTCAGCGCCCGTGCATGTGAGCTCTGAGGCGCTGCAGTGCCATTAACATGATCACCATCATCGCCATTCATGGCCAGTATCTTACAAGGTGAGCAGTCGCAAAGGTAAGTCGGCTCTCAATGGCCGGTGAAGCGGGCTCACCCTCGCGCCCCAATCCGCCGAGGTTGGAGAAGCTCGGCAATGGGCGGCTTTCGTGGGCAGGGACGATCTAGTCGACTACCCCTCCGCCCAGGTTGCTCAGAAACGCCGAGCTTCAGAGAAGACCAAGCTGTACCTCTGACATTTTGTTGTCGAGCATCGCGTCTCTGTCTTTACAAGCTAAAACACAGTAACAATGCGGCCTGTGTCCACAACATGGCGGCAGCTCGGCCTGCCGAGGCGACACTTCTCGTCTTCACCTCGCAGGCTGGATAACTACGCCTTCATCGGCTTGGGCCAGATGGTGAGTACGTCCTGCTCGACACTAAACACACCCCGCGAAATGGGACTGACTGAACTTTGCTAGGGATTTCAAATGGCTCGCAATCTCCAAGCCAAACTCCCCCCGAGCGACAGCCTGAGAATTTTTGACATCAACCGTGAGGCCATGCAGAGGCTGGCTGGGGAAATGGCAGCTTCGCAGGCCGGAGGGGCATCTGTCGAGCTGGCGGACAGCGCAGCAGATGCCTCCAAGGAAGCAGTGAGTTTTTTCTTCCTCCAACTCACCCCCCTTCTGTCCGCCGCCTTTTATGATGAGACAAATTGTTCTATCTATGATCTAAGTTGGGGTCAGCTTGCTGGCCCTCCCGTGATTATCCATACATATAAAGCCAATCCTCTGATACCGGCACCTACAATTCCTTATTGGAACCACCCAACAACACCAATGCGGAGTTCCCGACAGGGTAGCTAACGCGAGTGACCTTACAGGATGTCACCATCACTGCGCTCCCCGAGCCCAGCCACGTCAAGGCCGTGTACGCCTCCATCCTGGAAGCCAAGCCCAGCCCACGGCCCAGCCCTCGCCTGTTCATCGACTGCTCGACCATCGACCCCTCGTCCTCACAGGAGGTGGCCGCCCTCGTCGCAGGAGCATTCCCGGGCGGAAAAGCACACTTCGTCGACGCGCCGATGTCAGGCGGGATCGTGGGCGCGGCGGGGGGCACGCTGACGTTCATGCTCGGGGCGCCGGCGGAGGTGGTCCCGAGGATAGAGCCGGTCTTGCGGCGCATGGGCAAGAACGTGCTCCACTGCGGCAGGCAGGGGACGGGCCTGTCGGCCAAGCTGGCCAACAACTACCTGCTGGCCATCAACAACATCGCCACGGCCGAGGCCATGAACCTGGGCATGCGCTGGGGGCTGGACCCCAAGGTGCTGGCGGGTGTCATCAACGTCAGCACGGGGCGGTGCTGGCCCAGCGAGGTGAACAACCCCGTCCCCGGGGTCGTCGAGAAGGCGCCCGCCGGCCGGGACTATGGCGGCGGTTTCGGCATCTCGCTGATGCGCAAGGACCTCGGGCTCGCCATGGTCGCGGCGCAGGAGGCCGGCGCGAGGCTCGAGCTGGCTGATTCGGCGCGGGAGCTGTACGAGACTGCTGAGAAGGATGAGGCTTGCAAGGGCCGGGACTTTAGTGTAGTTTATAGATGGCTCGGGGGCAAGGAATGAGATGAGAGTGCTCTGAACTGAATTGTCCCGTAATTGTGTAAGTAAAGAAATGCGGTTGAATACCGCTCCCTGACTCATCAACTGGCGCGTAGAATATGCTTCCCGCCCAGCGAGTCAGAAGGCGCTTGAGAGTCGTGAGTACCGACCTGCTGTCACCGGCGGTAGGTCAGTATTAGGAGCCTGACCGTACCATCTCACATAGCAAGTATAATGAAGGGCAAGCACTATGTTTTAGCCCAACTGGGTGAGGCTGTACCGCTCGGTGATTTTCTAAGTCTACCAGTCAATTCCCGCGCCGTTGTTTTGGGGCACGCTGGTGCAAATGGCTGCCAACTTGCACAATTCCCGGCACGACTCCGGGGGCTGCACAAAAGCCAGGCCCGGAGCACAGCTGCTCCGGGTCTACCAACCCACTGCACCTCGCTAGCGCCCGTGTCTGGGCACCCAACCGCGCTGGTTACCCAATTGGGTCGTGTCTGCAATTCTGCCTCGTGGTGACCAATCCTCCTTCTCGACCGTCTGTTGGCTGGCCCGCCGCGCTGGTGTTTTCCAGCGCGCCATTGACCATTTACTGTGGCATTTACTATGGGAGAATACGAGCAGAAGGATTTGACACGGCAACTTGTCCGCCCGAGATTCCGGCCCACGCCATGACGGTCGGGATATCAACCCCCAGAACCCGCCATCCGTCAACTCAGCCCAGTCCGGAATGCGGCTGAACAATGGGGAGCACAACATGGCACCAAGTCGCTGACTTTTGGCACGATGATACGCTTCCCCTTGGCTGTCAGCACCCTCGGACAGTAGTAGTCCATGAGTAATGATCCTATCGGGCTCAGGTCAGTATCCCACCTGCTACAAGGCTCTTGGTCCCCCGGATCTATTCGCCCGTGTGGTCGCCCGGTTGGCAGGTGTTCTCTAGCGTGGGTGTGTAGGGGCTTACGGAAACACACATGAGTTTGCCGCACCTAGGCCCCGTTTTTCTCGTTCAACGGCCTAGACCTTACTTATACCTGGGTCGGGTGTAACACTCTTTCCTATGCTGTTTTCTCTACTTTTTTCTCTCGTCCTTGTCCGAAGCGTGGTTTCGATTCTCCCGGCTGTCTTTTCCGTCATTGTGCGCGAAAGCTGTGTTCACTCGGTCCGCTGTGCACTGTCCTTTGTAGTGCGCCTCCCGAGTCCCTACCGGTACTTCACAGCTTTATCCTATCCCGTCGACGAATTCGGCCGAAGGACGACACCTGTCAGCACCGCCGCAGTGAGGGCCTCTCTTGGTCAACATGGAGTGTACAGAAGTCAGCGAGTTGTGTCCGGTGAAATACACGACACTAGGCTATTACCCGAACAAGCCTCTCAACATCTTTTGCGCCGTTGCTTTTGGCCTGGCCTTGATAATCCAACTGGTCATCGGGGTCTGGAAGAAAACATACGCATTTACGGGCTTTATAGTAGCCGGATGTGCACTCGAACTGGCTGGTACGTATCTCCTTTTTACACTCACGAGGACGTGGTCACGACCACCAGGATATTTTGCTTCCGAGATCGATACTTCAGCCTTGTTACCCCGGGGGTCACAGACGGAGGTTTATGTGACGGCTGCGAATGGTGCTTACTCGCGAAGCACATGCTGTTTCTTCGACAGCACGATCAAATAAACATGGCCCCGGCTGACACAACAGCGCATAGGCTACGCCGCTCGTGTCCCCCTCAACGCCAACCCCTGGAACTCGCAGGCCTTCCAAACACAGATCTGCGCAATCGTCCTGGCCCCTACACTGACATGTATATCAATCTATCTGACGCTCAAGCACCTGACCATCGCGCTGAACCCCTCCCTCTCGCGGCTCAGGCCAAAGCTGCTGCCCTTCATCTTCGTGCCCGCCGACGTGAGCTGCCTCCTGGTCCAGGCCATCGGCGGCGCGCTGGCGGCGAGCGGGGGCAGGGAGAACCGGAAGCTGGTCGACGCCGGCAACCAGGCCATCATCGCGGGCATCGCGCTCCAGGTCGTGGTGCTGCTGGCCTTCGGGGTCATGAGCCTGGACTACTGGCTCAGGGCGAGGAAGTGGGTGCGCAGCGCGGACGTCACCCCTTCGGCGCTTGCGCTCTGGAACGACAAGAAGTTCCGGATGTTCGGGTACGCTGTCTTGGGGGCATACATCTGTGTACAGATACGGTGTATCTACCGGTAAGTTGCCACGATGGATCCATCTTTGAAGCCGTGTGTAGCCTTGTATACTGACCTTGTGTGCAGAGTTGCTGAGATGGCCGGCGGATGGGGGAATGAAATAATGCAGGACGAACCATCCTTCGCGGTTCTAGACTCCTTTATGATGCTCATCTGCGTCTATCTCCTAAGCTGCTTCCCCCCAGGAATCTTCTTCCCGCAGATGGCCGGGGGTTCAAAGTCACCACGCACTAAGGCCGGAGGTCCAGCGAGCGTTGGCGAGGAAAGCCAAGCAGAGCAAGGCGGGCTGGCCGTTGAACAAGAATCCAAGGAAGGGCATCTGTCAAAACCAGAATCGTAAAGTACATGTGCGACGCTATGCTTTAGCTCTAACAACGATCCCAATGTCTTTAGAAAAGAAAGAATATCAAAATAGACCACAAACTTCACACCTGGCCATGGGCTTACAGCTCCTGCACCTGATCCTGCAGTCTCTGCAGCAGAGGCTCGTTCTCGCCCTCGGTACCCCCGTACGCGAGCTTTTTGTACACCCCGCCCGATACCTTTGCCACCCTCCAGCTGCCCGCCTCCTTCGCGTCGATGAAAAATTGCTGGTTATCTTCAAAGCTGCGCCCGCCGCTCTCCGGGAGGTAGACGTAGGTCCAGATGCCACCAAAGGCGTTCGTTGCAGCAAAGATCAAGAATATCCAGTACTTGAGGTTGTTGAACAGCAGCGGGCTCAGCAGCGTCACGGCGAAATTGGCAAGCCCCCACACAATGACGGATATCGCAGATGCCTGTGCCCTCGCCGTCGTCGCGTAGATCTCGGTCGGGATGAGCCAGACGGTCGCGAGCCAGCCGATGCCGAAGGCGCCCGTCGCGATGAACAGCGTGACCGTGCCGAGGATGGCGGGCGCGCCGAGGCTCCCGGACGGCGAGGTCATGGCGAGCGCGCCGAAGAGCGTGAGGAGGGCGAAGGAGGCGGTCAGCGCGACGCTCCCGCCGAGGAGGAGCTTGCGGCGGCCGACGGCGTCGATGAGGATCCAGGCCACGGTCATGAGGAAGAAGTAGGACACGTAGTTGGCCTGTGTGATGTACTCTGCCATCTTGACGTCGAATCCGAGGAGCTGCGTGGGAAGTGGTCAGTCATGTCGCCAGAAGCCTCCTCCGAAAGAATGGACCTACCTCGAAGATTTGAGGGCCATAGACTGAGACTGCGCCGTAGCCTGTCAAGGCCTGGTTTATCTGGCCCATTACCACGATCACGGTAGGGTGGAACGTAGGCTTCCCAGGAGTCAGCATGTTGGCGTATGTCACTGCTTCATCATCCTTCTCCTTCTCATGCGCCTCGAACAACTCCTTGGTCTTCTCCTCCCCCTCCTCATCACCGTAGATATCGATCAGTGCCTCCTTTGCATCGTCCTCCTTGCCGTGGAATATGAACCACCGGGGGCTCTCAGGAAGTCTCTCGATGACCAGGAAGAGCAGCACGGGATACACCTGCATGGCGACAATGGGAGTCCGCCAGGCCCACTGGCTCGACTTGCCTAGTGTGTGAGTCACGGCGATGTTTATGGCGAAAGCCATGTTGAGCCCAAAGATGTTCATTTGAAACTCCTGTGCCAGGGCCTTGCCCCTCGCCCCGTCGCTACTCAGCTCGGAGCTGAACACCGGAATAACGGCGTCAATGCCGCCCACGCCTAGGCCCATCACCACCCGCCCGACCCAGAACATGTGAATGGCGTTTTGAGTCCACCCTCCCAGCCCGGTGACAAACATGATCAGGTTCCCCAGGCTCGCGGTCGCCAGGCAGGCGAAGATGGCCTTCTTGCGGCCGTGGTTGTCCGACAGCCAGGAGAAGAGAACTGCGCCGAGGGAGCAGCCCAGATAGTAGACGGCCACAAGAATACCGACCATGGGGTCCTCGGCACCAATTCCCATAGTCCGCAGATAGTCCTCGTTTGTGTTGATAAGCGACATCATGCCCTGGTCGTAGCCATACAGGGCGATGGCTGTCGAGCTGAAGAGGACGACCTCTTGGGTCTTGGACAGGCTAAGCGACGGCATCCTGGCGGTGGTGCTGCTCGCAACTGGGATGTAGATCCGGGTTGGTGGTTTTTCCTCTTCGAGTGGCAGACAGGAATTGAGCCCTGAGGTTTCAAGAAATCCAGCCAAAGAAACTGAAGCAAGGAAATGGAGACCTTCTAGGTCCAATGCTCACCACAGAGCAAGATATCCGGCCGAGAAGAGATGCTGCAGGCTGGGGGAGATCAGGGCATGGCGGTGAACATAAGTGTGGCGGGACTATTTATTTGTGCAGGCTGGTGACCTGCCTGCCGTGAGCTAAGCAACGAGCAGCACGGGATCCGGCGTGTGGCCGCATACATGACGATGGCGGTAGTAGTGTTGAGAGATTTAGATCGTAGTGCCATGCGCCTGCGCCGTCGGGATACGTCATTGCCAGCCCACGCGACTCCCACGACGCCCACTTAAGCGGCGCGCATAAGCCGGGCAGGCGGCTGGCTAGACCGAGATGCAGCGATCCACACTGCCGATCGACGGCAGCCGGGCAGGAAACAGATAATGTGGATTATAGTGACATTTTCTTTCTTCCCTTGTGGCTATACTGTGCGTATGTTGAGATCAAATATGCCCTTGTCAGAAGGGTTGCTAACTCAGGTAAGCCGGCCCCCAGGCTAGACACGCCATGCCCATATGCACCTTGGGATGCAATGCATTGTCACTACTAGGTTATCATAACTAGCTAGAGAGCGTTGTTTCGCGTCAAGATTGCCCAACTCCAAAACCAAACAATGCAGCGAAAGAATGGGGAGAGGAAGAAGACAAGAAGGTGGAGCATTACGTTCAAGGCGAGCATTATTCCACCCCGAGAATCTTCTTCAACTCCTCCGTCTCAGTGTGGTCCGTTGGATTACGCATCCGATGGCAGAACTTCAACTCTCCGCCCTGGAACAGCCACTCGCCGCCGTTCTGCGACGTCGGCCCACCGGACAGCACGTGGCCGGAGCTGAGCCCGGTCCACATCGAAAACAGGGTGTTCTCCAGCGTGCTCTTCTTGAGGTAGCTGGGAGTCGTGGCCCCGGGCCGGAGTGTCGACACCATACCCAGGATATTGTAGGTTCGCACGCTCGGGTCGGCGTAGATGGGGAACGTGGAACCGGTGACCTTAGCATAGCCCTCGATGCAGATGGGGTCCCCGCAGCCGATGACCGTGAGGATTATGTTGGCCTTGGACAGCTTCTCTGGCGGCAGGTCCTGCACGAGCGCCCTCACGTACTGTATGCAGCTCTGTTTGAGGCGGTCGTCAGTGTTGGTATCCCCCGCGCGTGCGCTTGAGCAGCTTAGGCCGGGTGAGCAGTACTTACACCGCAGTGGAAGTGGCGGACAAAGACGATAAGCTGCCGCTCATCCCCAGGCTTGTCCGTGTAGAAAGATTTGAAGGGGATTTCGTTCCCATCTTTGTCCTTGATCAGGACTTCGCCGGTCTCGCTCAATGTCTTTGCATTGGGCAGCTCACGGTGAGCCGCTTGCTTTTCGTCGATGGCATCCATGATGAGTTTCGTTCTCAATCTTGTCGATAGCCTGGGACCTGATGCGTTCTATTCAGCAGGAATGAAGACGGTAGAGCTGTACATGATGGCAACCTAGCGTTCAACGCCACGTGCGGAAGGATCTTGGAGGATCGTGGCCACGGAAGGATTGTGGTCACTGAGTTAGTCCCTCGAGCTAGAACACTCACTGGCGTAGTTGACAAGGTTTGACAGGGACGGGGGAGGGGCGGTTCTGTAGCGTGTTTGAGACGTCGGGGAACACGATGTTGAGGAAAGCGCAGCTCTAGTGAATTTGCAGCGGCGATCTAATTCAGGCAGTAGCTGAACAAAATATTTCAAATACAGGATGCTATTTTACGCCGTGTTGAAAATAGGTGTGATAGAAATCTGTTGCCTATTGTTTTCAGACACCCTTGTGGTGTATATTCCCCTGTAATCTGAATGAATGAACTTGAAATGAAACCTTAAGACACTAAGTTGGAGCGATCATGAAGTTTCTGTTATTTTTATGGACATTCTTTGGGGACGCTGAACTTGCAGTGGATATCAAGTACTTGGTGTAAAAGCAAATGGCAACTGGATTATCATGCAGACCAGCATGCCAAACGTGACCAGATGCAATATCTACATGTTGTCATACAGAAGAATAAATGGTGAGTAGCAAGCTTTATAGTTAGCAGGGCAAATCCCCAGGACAATGGCATTGCAATACTATGTTCCTACTTACATTAGTGACCTACCTAGCAAGCCTTGGGGAAATTTCTGAGATATCGGCATTGGCTTTTCAGAGTCTATTCTGCCTAATCTAGTAATTGCTTTTAGATGTGCTATATCTATGCCCTGATATATCATCTCATTCTTCGTCCCCAAACATCCAGTTCTGGCGACAGCTTCTCCCTTCACACATTCTGTTCGCTCAGGAAGTCAAAGACCAAGCCAAATGCTTTCGATGCAGCCTCATGCAAGAAGAGGTTATGTCTAAGTTGCCAGACAGTTAGTTCTGATACCCTTATCATCCAGAATCAATGTCCAGTGTTTCAGGAACCACACCGTACAAAGGGAAGGGAGTTATTGCTCACCCGGAAGGCAAATCATCCACCGTTCGTAAGGCAGCCGCAGCCGTAAAATTGGCACTCAGCCCATCCAGAAGTCCGAGACAGTATCCACCACAGGCAGAAGTATCGTATTTTCCCTGCAACACCAATGTCGGCGCCGTCACGTTGCCATACCCTATCTTCGTCGCCAGCAGCGTGGGCAGCTCCCCTACGGCGAATGGCTCGCTCGCGACATTGTATGACCATTCCGCGACGCGATGCTCAAAATACGGGCTTGCAAAATACGCAAAGGTCTCGGCGTACAGGTCTGAGGACGTCAGGTACCCCGGGCCGAGATGACCCCAGCGCTCGGGGTCCTGGGTACTTGCCACCCGGAACCCTATGCCGGCGCCAAAGGGCCCGAAAAACTCGAGCGTTCCGCTGAAGCCCGTCAGAACGAGCGCGTCGACGGAGGAGCCGAGGAGTGCAGCCGACTGCGTTGAGATGTACGCCCCGTAACTGTGGCCGACGAGAACGACCTTGTTTGCCCCGGCGGTCTGTCGTGCGTATGCGACGAGGGAGTTGAGGACGGATACTTCAACTTGGAATTGAGCGTCAGTGTAAGGATCGACCCTGGTAAGTATGTTAATCACCCTGACAAGTATTTCTATCAAGGAATTGGAACAGAACTGCAGCACGGACTTGGAAGATGAGCCGACTCCAATACGGTCGTAGTTCAGCACACTATACCCGGCTGCCAGAGCAGCTTCCACGAAGTTGTATTGAGACGAGTTCGAGAAGTCTGGCTGAAAATACCTGATTCATCATCAATATACCCGAAACATCCACTTCGATGAATTTAAAGACGCACGACTTAGATTCTATGATGCCGTGGGTGGTCACCAGAACGGTCCCTCCAGTGCCGCACAACGTAGCTCCTACGGTGTAGTTGCTCCGGACTGGAAACTCGGTCTCGCCCGTGATAGGGAGAGGGTCATCTGGCTTGCCAAAGTCTCTGGCTGTCAGATTGAAGGTTAGAGAAGCCGCATCCCAATCGTCTTTGATGGTTGTGTTTAAGATTGATCGCTTCTCGGTGACGGACACTGGAATTCGGATCTGGGAGCATTGAGTGTCTCTTCCGCTGAGCCCTGGGGTTGGGAATGCAATGATGGGGGCCGCGAGGGCCAGAGCAAGCGTGAGTATTTGCATCCTGATAGCCGTGACCGAAAACCTACTGACGCCGTGGAACAACAGGCCATAATCAAAATGCCCGCATGATTAATATTATATACTTGAACCTCTCCAGCAGTAATCGCGCTCGCGTCGTTCTTGGGACGCGTGGTGGAGCGCTAAGGATCGTGGACTTACTCAGCGACCTTCCATCCGTCAGACTGCTTAACAACCACTGGGAAAACCATATTCCACCTCACAAATCACTGCTTCCGTTTTGGGGATACTCCGAGGCACTGCTTTTGCAAATTACAAGATTCTGGCATTCTCAAGGCTTAAGCCTGCGAGGCTTCGAAACCCCAGGTGATGTGCCAGTATCCTCGACCGGCTCATATGGAATCAGCACCTCCTGCGAATTTGAGGAGATTTTGAAATTGATAGCCTTGGTTCACCTGTTTTCTTATTCAAGAAGCTGGATAAATGATATACCTAAACCAAGCAGACCGCCACTTCAAAGAGTTCAGGACTTGAGCTGAGAAAACGGACATCCACCCGCCGCGGCTCTTGCCTTGAAAAGCTTAACAGTGCTTTCCATATCTTCCCTCCCCTTTCCATAGTTTGGGTCCGGCCCAATGTGCCATAAATCATAGCCTTGAGGGAAAAACCGACCACCTTTGCTTCCCGCAGGTTTTGCCCCCAGCAGCCGGAACAGCAGGCAATGGGTCCAAATTTATTCCAAAAGCTAGGCTTCACATACCAAGGCTGGAACGTAGAAATTGGGTAGTGGAACAGGCCGTTACGGTTCGGCTTCTCCTCCACAGCTTTGACGGCCATGAAATCTGGACGGGGAAGACATAGATACCGTAGGATAGAGTTGCGGATCAGCTGGGTGAGGGTAACAAAAGCAGAGACATAAGGTCCCGCCTTCTCAATACTTAGTCAATGTTAGCAAATGACCAGTTTGATGGGCTCTCAACTGCTGAAACAGCCCATATGTCTGCCGAGATGCTTGAACTATCAAAATGCAAGTGGCAACTTACCCAAGACTCTCCCTCATCACATCGTCCAGGTTCGATCTTAAGACCTTCCTGGCGAATATTGTGACCCCCCTTCCCAACTTGTTGGTCAAGCTGTCAACATATGCTCTGACATATTTATCACTCGGCTCATTTGGCCTGCAGACCTCCCTCTCGTATTGCACCGTCCAGTCACTCAGCTCTTTCACAAAATGGACGCCATCTCTCCAGCCATCCTTGGAACTCGGCAAGACATCGAATGGGATCTCCAGGTCCTCGCCGTAAGCCCGGTGGAACACGCCCACGGCACACAGCTCCACGTCCGTCAGTGGCCGCCACTCCTCCTCGCGGATGGTTCGGAGGATCTCGTGGGCGCCGTCGCCGAGGGTGTGTAGCAGGTCGTTGTCGGTGATCTTGCCGGCCTTCCGGTACCGCGCGTGCAGGAAGTTGATTCGCGCAACCGAGAGCTGGTACCGTTCCGAGTCGCGGGGCTTGGTCTGACCCTCGCGGAGGAAAATCGCGGTATCGGTGGCGCGCTTGGCGGCGTTGCGAGGTTTATTTTGACCCGTGACAGCGAAAAGTCTAGACATGCTTGGTATACCGCCGGCCTGGTTGAGCTTGTGTTAGCCATCGCTGTTGAAGGAGATCTGGTACTTTACAAAGCGGAAAGATACAGTCGAGGCGCTGCTTGAATTGGACAAATGTCATTAAGAACAGGGAAAGCCCGTGCCTTTAGAAGTGCAACAGCACGAGCCTTGTGGAAAGCAGCCGGAAATTCGAGTTCCTGAAGCTCCAACAAAATCTTGAAGGCATCTTCGCCGGTCATGCTGGATAGGGGTCGCTTTCCCAGCCCATCGCCCCAGCCAGCCCTGATTTTCTCGGCACGTCTGTACCTCAAGAACCTGACCAGCAGGAGATAAGACAAAATGGCGCGTGTAACTAATGCGTATGGACTACCCAGTGTCTGAGCCACTGGCAAGGGCTGCTGTAATAGGGATGTCGAGGTCATGATGGTGAGGCAGGATTCGAGTGCGCTGTTACGGCAATGGATGGTGCATCCGAACGTGTGGTTTGAAAAGTGTGGAAAGGACGAGACAAATGGTAGCGGTGGTCGAGAAAAGCTTATAGAAGGATGGTTAATTTTCTCGCACGCAGTCTCAAGTTGTATGTACGAGAGCTGGTTGAAAGCGCAAACTTGAATGAGGCTGAATGCACGAGGTTGCCATTATCATGCAATCTGTTCAACGAAACTTGTACTCAGTTGCCTTTTTAAATGATATCGATTGATAGATAGAATGGACGAATACTTCGCACTCATTGACATGTCTACAGGTCTGTCTCAATGTTGAAGCGTTTCCTTCTTTCTGACCTGACTTGTTCCGCCCAGCAATTTTGTTTCTGTAACAACCTCCCCAACGTCCCTGACGGCCGGAGAGGTTTACAGCGGGCTCCTCTCCGCCAACTTCGGCATGTAAGTGAGGGGCCCACCTTTTGGCCGACTGAGGCCAATGGACAGTGTCCTATTGCGGCTGAATCGCTGACGTCGCAATTATATCTAACCTTCACGCGCAAGGACCTCGGCGGGATGCTGAGGGTGACGGAGGGCAACCAGATCAAGGCTCGCACCATACTCGCTCGAGCAGCCGGTTGTCGATTGCAAGCACTGTTTATACTGAGCGACAAGAAGAATTGTCTGTTCAGGGGGAAGCCGATATTCACTCTGATATGGACAATCAATATGGAGAGTATAACCCAGCCGAAGGTAAAGAGAACGATAACGGAGAAATTAAGGGATCGATATAAACCGAAGACACCTCCCTCATCCTGCAAATCGACTTGGTCATCCTGATAAAGCGAATATTATTAATAATTATATAATGAACAAGATATTTACTTTTGCGCGTAACGCATTACCACCTAATTGCTACGAGCTGAATGCAAACCGATATCCAGGGCTATGAAAAAGGCATCCTAAACCTATATTTAAGTAGTTTTTTTTTTTGGAAGGAGAATGATCTAAATAACCTCGTGATCTCGATCCTAATGAGATGGGGCATTGTATAGGGTGGCCTATGTGCCGTCCTGGTAAATAAACTTCTCCTCCCGAAGGAGAGGATAGTCAAACTTAGAAAATACAAGCCACGACCTTAGTGCAGACCCCTACTCCGGGACGACGTTTACGTGTCCCTTTTTCCCTGCACACAATGCCTTGCGCACTGCCAAGGTGTTTGACATCCGTGCAAGTTTTTTTGTACGTACATCGGTCAACAAACTTTTTACCGTCCGCGGTTGAAGTGTGCTAGGTATGTTGGGATTAATCAGCTGTTGTAGACCCGTATCTACCTAAATACTGATCCGCCGCGTTCAACGATGTGCATATTGGCATTGTGCGTGAGTAGAGTTTGAATAGATCGTACATCACCGCTGGTCGCGGCCCAGTGGAGAGGAGGGAGGCCGTATGCATCCTGCTGGTCAACGAGATGGGACAACCTTGGACGTCTGTGGGCATCTGGTCGAGATCCGCCCTACTTTGTCCAAAGAGGCTTCAGCCATGCTGTGTTCTTTAAAATCAACTATTCATTTATCTGTCTGTTATCTGCTCAGCTTTCCAACTATTATTTAGCAGCCCTAAGCTCATATTTAAAATTTCAAGTGCTTAAGTACAGTGAGTGTGCGTGCATCTTCACTTTTTAGCCGTTGCGAAGATATGTGCGGTCAATTGCGGGGTCAACCACTGCACGTGTCAACCACCCAAACAGACCTTCGACATATGCCAGTTTCAAAAGTTTGAAACCTTCTGACTTATCTTATTACACATTGCCCAACGCACCATGCCTTCGTTCTCAGCCGTCACCATTTACCTCTTTGGAGCAACGGCCTTTGGAGCCGGAGTACATACTCTCTTGTTCTCGAGCCCAACAACACCCGAGATGAAGGCTAATCAGCTCGCTGCGATTGCTATGGGTGTTTACTACCCGCTGGCCGCCTACCAGGAGAACCGTGCCTTCTTCATCGCCACCGTCCCGATGCGCTCGCTGTCGGCCACGGTGTTCTGGCAGCAGGGTTGGGTGGAAGCGGCGGTCTGGGAGGGTGCGGGCGCGGCGTTGACAGGACTTGCACTCATGTGGCAAGCATGGCGCAAAAGCCCTGCCGAGGAAAAGAGCCATGCTTCTTGACCCGCGTCGCCTACCTGAGCATCAGAGCTTGCTATGGGGACGCAGCACTCTATCATACGGAAAGCACATGGGCACGGTGGCGTTATGGGTTTTGCATGTCCTTTCGATCACTACCAGGCGAGGCTGTGGCAACACTTGATGTGTGAAGCTCTACGAGGATAACTGCTCACCAAGCCTATCCTGATGGAGAGATGGGGCAGCTTGCAGCCCCACGAAGACATACTGGGACAGGAGAGAAGGGATGTTGTGTATTTCATGAGAATTCATGAGATGAAGTTAGATGTGGGTGTCGATGATCCCAAGAAAGAAAGCTGATTCGCTTGATTTCCGCAGCATTATTTCAAGCTCTGCCTGCAGCAGGGCGGCGCAGATGCATGTCCCGTGTTGCGCAAATAGGTACATATCATATCAACCCCGATTTGCAGCTGCTACAGTGTCTGTAGAATGGTATGAACGTTGCTATCCATTGGAAAGGGACACTGGTTAAGGCGGGTCAAGATTTCCCTGACATTTTGATCCTGTGAATCACGCATGCGTTTGAGATTGATACTGAGTTGGGCAGGGTGAAGGCTAAGTCACCGAGTGGTCGAGCTATTGATGAGATGGAAGATAGTTGAGCAGGTGTTGCTTTCCTATGTGTAAGCCCTCCCATTCTGCATTGATCTTTCTCCGCAGTATGGCCCAAGTGGCGGGCTTGGGTTTGAGTTTTGATCCTCGAAAGTCCTTGTTGAGCAAACTTTGGAGCCTCTGAAGTCGTGTTTTGAATGTTTTCCTCCAGTATTCGTTCCAGTCAGCCCGAGACAGGCGGTACCTTCCTGTCGTTTTACCCCGCTGCTGGACCTACCTGCTTATCAAACTTGCCCATATATGTGGCGCACACGACAAGTCTTCCATATCTAGTTCAACAGTGGCCTTATTCTCCAGGTCCACTATCAGAGATCGCCATATCACAACGTCACCTACCCAGTATTATGACTTTAATTACCACCTAATTATAATGAGCGCTGCTCTCGCGCTTCTAAGAAGCCCTAAAGGCGCAAGGGATTCATCTATAAAAAGGGGAAAACTCTTAGGTTAAAGAAAAGAGAGGAGGGAAGTTAAGTTTAATTATATTCTTAATCTTAAAATAGATTATTTTTATATTATAAATATATTATATTATTATTATATATCCTTATTTACTTTGCTTATATTTTAAATCCTTATAATTTAAACTTTTTAAACCTTTTTAAGGAAATAAATTATCTAGGGATATTAATATAATATATATTTATTAATAGATATATTTATATTATAATATTATTATATTTAAATAGAGTAAATTTAATAATTAAATTCTTTAGCTTAAAACTTAATTTAATATAAATTAATTATTTAAATAACTACCTTTAATATATAAAGCTATATTATTATATTTAAATATTAAATTTATTATATAAGATATTAATATTTAAAGTATTAAATTTAAATATAAGGAAAAAGAATTAAATTATTAATTAAAAAAAAAGCTATT
Source organism: Diaporthe vaccinii (assembly GCA_039880775.1). Classification (NCBI taxonomy): domain Eukaryota; kingdom Fungi; phylum Ascomycota; class Sordariomycetes; order Diaporthales; family Diaporthaceae; genus Diaporthe; species Diaporthe vaccinii. The sequence goes on from JBCEDN010000003.1 coordinate 1,425,611, forward strand.
TATTATCACCTTTATATTAAATATATAAGGTTAATATTATTTATAAGCAATTATAATAACTTATTTAAAACTTATTTATTTAAATCCTTATCTTAAGATAACTTTATATTTTTATTATTTATTAAGAGTAATATTAATATTAAGCTTATATAATATATATACTTTAAGAATCTTTTATTATTTATTTATAAAAAAACTTCCTTTATAGAATTATATACCTTTTTATATAATCTTAAATATTATTTTTACCTTTATAGTTTTAGGTTTAATTAAAAGAAAATTAATTATATAATACGCTATTTATAAGCTAAGCTTAAATAGGATTAGATTACCTATATTACCTATTTATAATCTATAAAGTAAGATCCTTATTCCCTTTCTTTTAAGAAATTTAAGAAGTTTCTTGAAAATTAATTAACTAACCTTATTATATATATAATATTAGCAGCTATAATATATATAAACTTTATATAATAAAGTAATAAGATAGTTATAAGCTTTATTTATTAATATTAAGAAAATGAATTAAAATTTATTTAAATAGCTATTAATAATAAATGAATTATAGATATTATTAAGTATTTTCATTATAATATTTATATTATTATTAATTTATAAATATAGCTTTTAAATAATTAAAATAATTTTATTAAGTTAATATAATAAATAAAAGTTATTATAAATAAGCTTAATAATATAGATTTATTAATAGCCTTTTTTATAATATTCTTATATAGCATTTATATAATACCTATATTTAAATATAACTTTTATAATTACTTTAAATATATTAAGCTTATTTATAAGAAAAAGGTAGCCATAGTTATAATATATATATAAATACTACTTATAAGTAATAATAACGCTAATAATATAATAAATAATATAACGAAACTTATTTAAAGTACTTATTAAAATTATTAATAAAAAGGGTATTTTATTAATATATATTTTAAGCTATATAAAAACGTTTATTATATATATAATATAAAAGATTATTTTAATAAAAATTATTTAAATTAAATATATTAAAATTATTAATAAAAGGGCTATATTATATTTAATTACTTATAGCTATTAAATGTAAACTAGGAACCTATTTAAGCGTATATTATTAGCTTAAGAGTAATAAATAAGTAGCAATAATTTTATATTAATATAATAATTTAAATTAATAATTGTTTTAAGCACTTTTAAGCTTTAATTAACTTAGGAATAAAGGAGAACTTAATCTTATATAATATAATAAATATATATAAACAACCTTATTATATTAATAAGGACCCTAATTATCCTAGATAAAAACCTATAGCTATATATAATAACTACTTATTATTTTTAAAGATTTATAATTTTATAAATATTATATATATATAGTGCTATTATTTCATTATTATAAACCTATTAATAAAAGATATTATATTAAAATCTTAGCTTAAATTTATTAACTTAATAATTTAATAAAGGTAATAATAATGATAATATTTAATTTAATATAACTAACTTAATATTAAATCTATATTTAAAACTCTCTTATATAAAGGGGTAATTGTTATTATTTATATTTATTTAATATCTTTATTAAAGGAGTTAAGGTTAGCTTAAAGATAAATAATAATAATAAAGGTAAAGTATTAATGCTATATTTACTTAATAAATTTATTAAATATAATAATTTAAGCTTTAAAGAAGAGGCTAAAATATTATTAAATTACTTACTTATTAATTATAAAATTAAGTTAAAAGAAAAATATTATTATCTTAAAAACTACTTTATTCCTTTTTAAGTATTAAGTTAAAGGCATTAAGGAGTTATTTAAATAAAATACTTATATAAGGTTAAATTTAATTATTAATAAGCTTAATAAAGGCATTTATAATCTTTATATTAAAGAAAGAGGGTAAGCTATACCTTTATATTAATTATTAAGTATTAAATTAGCTTATATATAAGGATTATATATTATTATTACTTATTATTGAAATCTTAGATTAGCTTATAAGAGCAGGTATTTATATTAAATTCGATATAAAAGAAGTTTATTATTAACTTTATATTTATATAGGTAATAAATAAAAGATAGCCTTTTAAATTAAATATAATTATTTTAAATATTTAATAATGCCCTTTAGCTTAATAAATATATTAATTATATTTCAAGCTTATATTAATTATACTTTAATAAAGCTAATAGATATTTATTATATTATATATTTAAATGATATTCTTATCTTTAATAAAGATAATAAAATATATATATAATATATATATAATGTTTTTAAATATTTATATTAATAAGACTTATATTTTAATATTATAAAATATGAATTTTAAATTATATAGGTTAAATTCTTAGGATTTATAATTATATTTAAAAGAATCTTAATAAGTAGCTATATCATTATAATTATAAAGTAGCTGCTCTTATATAATATATATGAAATCTATATATTTTTAAGATATATAGGATTTTATTAATGGTTTATCTAGAATTTCTTTAAAATTATTATATTATTAATTAATTACTTATAAGGTAATATATTAAGGCTTTTAAATTTATTACTTAACATTAAAGTTATATTTAAGTATATTAAGATATTATTTATAATAGCTTTAATCTTAAAATATTTTAAGCTAGTATTATATATATGCCTTAAAACTAATACTTTTATAAATATTATTAATATAATTATATCTTAATTATTTAATAATTAATAATACCTTATAATATTTTGCTTAAGAAAGTTAATTATGCTAAAGATATATTATAATATAAGTGATTTAAAGCTGCTTATAATTATTAATACTATTATAATTTAATAATATTACCTATATCATACCTAAAAACTTATTATAATAATTATAAATTATTTAAACCTTAAATATTAATATATAAAAAAAAACCTTTTAATATAATAATTATGCTAGCTTAATATCTTAATAGTTATAGATATAATGATTGATTATTATTTTAGGTTAAAGAACTTAATTAATGGGCTATTAAGGAAACCTAATTATATATAAATTAAAAGCATTATAAAGGAATTATACCAGCTTTATAAGTTTATATAGATTGTAAATATAGAAGCTTATAATTATGATTATAAGTATATAAGTTAGCTTATAAAAGGCTAAAATAATAGCAATATAATAATATTAGCGCAAGAGAGCTATATAATAAGCGTAATTACTTAGGATTAAAATATATATTTAAATACCCTTTTGCATAAGCTAGGGGGGTAAGGTATAATAATAATATTTAAGTAGTTTAAATAGTTAATAATTATATATATTATTTAATTATAATAAAAGGATGCTTTTATATAAATAAGAGAGTGGTATAAAAGGTAAATATATAGCTTTAATATTAAAAAGGCTTAATACCTTTAAAACAACTTACTTTTCTTTAATAACTAAATATATATACCTAATAACCTACTTATATAAATAGAATTATTATAAATATATTATAATTATAGTTTAATAGGCTACTTTAATATTATTAAGTTTATAAAGCTGCTTATATATAGCTACTTTTAAGACTCCCTTTTAAAAGATATTAAAATATTTATTAATATATATATAGTTTATTAATAAATAAAAATACTTAAATATAAACCGCTTAGCTTCTTTATTATATTATTAATGCTTATAAGATTATAATAAGAAATCGTAATGGACTTTATTATAGGATTATTGCCCTTTATTAACTTAAGAAACAATAAGCTATATAATGCAATTTTAATAATAATTAATAAATTTATAAAATATATTATTTATATCTTAATAATAATGTAGCTTTAAAGTAATAGCCTTATTAATTTATTAATATATTATATTTTTATAACTTAAAGCATACTTAATAATATTATCTTTAATTAAAGAAGTTTATTTATTAATTACTTTTAAATATAGCTTTATTATATATTAGCTATAAAGCATTACCTTAATACTTCTTTCTACCTTTAAATAAATAGCTAAATAAAAAGGTAAAATTAAAATCTAGAATATTACCTTTATATATATAGGAATATTATATAAACTAATTAAGCATAGCTCCTCCTTAATATATAATTTATATATAATAATGCAATATATATTATAATTAAAACTACACCTTCTTTTATACTCTTTTAATATTACCTAAAATTATTAATAGATGCGTTAATATTATAATAAAGTAGTATTTTTAAAGTAGATAAAAGGAATTAAGGTTTAAAGGATAAATATATAAAGATTATATAATACCTATAATATATAAATATTAAGTATATAAGATGATATAATTACTGCTATATTAATAAATAATTTAAAGAGGATGATTTAATTATAATATTAACTAAATATTTATAATAGAAATATAAAAGTAGTAAACTAACTATTAAGTACCTAGGCCCTTTTTAAATAACTAAAGTAATTAGCTATTATAGCTTAGCTTATTAATTAAAACTACCTAAATAATATAAAGTATATAATATAATATTAATTATAATATTTAAGCTATTTAAAAGCTGTAAAGATAAAGTATTTAAGTTATAATAAGATATTAATTTATTTAATAATAATATTTTTAAGGTAGAAGCTATTTTATAATATTAAGGACTTTAAAATTAATAATAATATTTAATTTAATAAAAGGGATATAATAATGAAAATGATTTATAAAAGCTATATAGAAATATTTATAATAATTTAATAATCTAGAAATATAAAGATATAATTATAATAAATAAAAGGTATAAGAAATTAATATAAGGAAAATAAGAATTATAAAGATATAAGGGAGTAATATAGATATAGCAGAGGTATATAAGGTATATAAAGATCTTAAATTAAAAAGGGAGTTATATAAATCCCCTACTTATAAGTATATAAACATAGGTTAAATATAATGCAAGCAATATATAAACATTATTTATTTATTATCATTATTATCCTTCTTATCCTCTTTATCCTCCTTAACAGCCTTTTTCTTCTTAATAATAAGCTTATAACATTTATATATTATAAGGGTATAATATAGCACTATTAAAGATTTATTAATATTTTTAAGAATATTAATATTATAATAGGTTAGCGATAATATTTTATTATTATTAATAATAATAATAATAATAATATATAATATAAATATAATAGTAATAATGGTAGCCTTAAGGCTTAAAAGCAGGGCATATAAGCATATAATATAATCCTCCTTATTATTACTCTTAAAGAAAATTATTAAAAACTAAGTAATAATAAAGGGGATTTAGCATAGCATTAATAATATATAAATATAATATATTTTAATATAAGGGAATTAAGATTATTATTTATATAAATATACTTATCTTTATTTTAATTATAATATTATTAATAATAATAGCTAATATTTATAATTTTATTAATAATAATTATATAATATAGGTATATTATAAGTATAATATATATAAAGTAGGTATAAATTAGATTAATTAAAGCATTTCAGCTTTAGCTCCTTTTCTAGGGTATATATATAATATATATATTACTCTTATATAAGGTAGGTACTACCTTTAATAACTAGGCTAGGCCCTTTCTTTAACTTCTTACCCTTTTATAATACTTTATTAATAATATATAAATATAATATAATTAATATATAAATATAAAAGAAGAGATATTTATATTTATAATAGCTAAAGGATTTTTAAAGGGTAAATTTAAGGCGTTATATTTATTATTAATAAATTAAAAGCATTTAAGGTTAATAAACATCATTTATATATTATATAGGTATAATATAATTACTCTTAAAAATATTTATAAATAAACTAACTTAAATATTAATAATAATAATATTAGTTATTTATAATCTTTTAATTAACTAATATTAATAAGGCACTTTATAATTATAATATAATTATAATATTATTATATAAGAAAGGTATTTACTTTATTATTATTATTATTATTATTATTTCTATTATTATTATTATTATTACTACTTTATAATCCATTAATATATATTTTATATAAATATTATATATATATAATATTAATAATAAGGGAATAATTTATAATATAAGTTTAAATATAAGTATAGGTATAAATATAGGTATTATATAGCATTAATATAATATCTTAAATAACTTACCTTAATAGGTATATTTATAAGAAAAGGTTAATATATATTAAGAAAAAAGAAATAAAGGAAAGAAAAAAAGGGCTTTAATATTAAATAAGTTATAAAAAAATATTATTAATATTATTAATATATATTATTTATATAATAAGGCCTTATAATGCTATTTAAATAATATTAATTATAATAAGTATAATAAAAGGAATTTTTTATTTATATAATATATAATATATATGCTTATTAATTATAATAATAGCTTTTATATTCCTCTTATAATTTTAATAATAATCTTTATTTATAAGGCTATAATAAATAATATAACCCTATTATCCTTCCTATTTATTATTAAATAATATTTTAATAATAGCTTTATAGCTTTTACTTTATATCTATATAAAATATATATTATTATTCCTAAGATAGGAACTTAAAAAAGAAGGCAGTTTATTAAAGATCATTATATTATAATATTACCTACTTAATATTATAATTTTAATTACCATTTAATTATAATAAATATTATTTTTATATTTTTAAGAAGCCTTAAAGGCATAAGGGATTTATTTATAAAAAGGGGAAGATTCTTAGGTTAAAGAGAAGGGAGGAGGGAAGTTAAGTTTAGTTATATTCTTAATCTTGGAATAGATTACTTCTGTATTATAAATACGCTATGCTGCCGCTACATATCCTTATTCACTCTGCTTGTATTCTAAACCCTTACATCCACTTACTTGCTGGCCAGTCCACAGTTTCTCCATCAGAGTGATTATCTATAAGCAGGCAATAAAAGCGATACTTGGCACCGTACATTTAAATGTAGGGCACACAAGAGACCAGCAAATTGCGTTACTGCCCTTCACTGCGTATTTTCAAAACGGTGAGGCTGTCATGTATCATACTTGAAACGAGAGAAGCTCGTCATTTTTGAAACTCCTCCAGCTAAATGATTCATTCATTTTCGATGGTACATACCTCTTGATAGACGGACGCGCTACAGACAACTGTGGGCGCAATATTTTGCCAGAATGCCCAATGTTGACATTCATCCGAGTATGAAAAGGTAGAAAATTCTTATTGGCCTCTTCGACTTTGCGCCCAGTGTTTGCTCTTGTGAAATAGTGACGCTCCGAGTTCAGGAAGTAAGGACAACGTGAGCGAGCCAGTCATTCAACATCCCTGAATGAGACCCTCGCACTGGCTTCTATATATCATCGCATCACGCTCTCCGCTGCGTGTTTGCGCTTCCTTACAACAGATTGGTATGTAGATACAGCTTTTGGAAGAAATATGTGTCCATGTACATTTGCCCAGGTAATCAAAGAGCGGTTGCGATGAAGGCGCTGCTAATATAGGCTCAGAAACTTGCAACTGTGGATATGTCCCCGACTTCAATTTACTTATAATCCAGTTCGTTCCATATGTTTTCAGAATGAATCGTTTGATATTCATAAAGTCATAACAGTAGCAATACATTCATGCATGCTTTGCACGTCCTCCAGACCAACGCCGGGCTTACAACCAATATCGTCCAATGATAATAAGCAACAAAGCACAGAGTACAACGTGAAAAGGATTACCTATACCCCGCCGACCTCCCTCTGCCGTGAGGATACCCCGGCCCCGCTGGGTAGTACTCCGTCGGGCCTGCCCATGGCCCTGGCACGGGGCCCGGCCGGTATGTTTGATCCGGCATAGCGTGGGGATAAGGATTCGCATACGGCGGGAAGGCATACGGGCCCGGATCGGGGTGATGCGGCCTCGGCGAGAACGGATTTGGTGGCGGCGGCTGTGGAGGCGGGTCGCGGTCGACTGGCGGCGGTTGCGGCGCTCGCTTGGGAACAGGCCGGGCACGGGCGAACTCAGCCTCTTCCTCTGACCCGACCTCGCCCATGGTTGAGGAATCACGGACCCTGTTAACTTCGGATATAAATACCCGGATGTTGAATACTGGTGTTCCTTTGCTATTCGGTTCCTTGATCATGCTTAGGAAGTAGGTGATTTCCGTGCCATCGTCGTCGAATGCGGTTTTCCGCGTCTCGGCCATCCTGCGCAGCGGTAGGCGGTCGTGGTCGTCAACGTACCAGGAGAGAACCTTGCTTCTCAGCTTCCTCAGCTCGTCGTTGCCGTTCTTCAGCTTGTCAATGATCTCCAGTTGGAGCTTAGCAGCTGGGTCCTGGTCTGTGAATATGGCCATCCAGGGTGTGAGGCCACCATAAATGTCGTCTTCGTCCCAGAGGTCCTGCAGCATTCGGAGTCAGCTATCAAAGCACAGAAGTAGTTTCATACAAATGCATGGAGAAAGAGGCCACAGTGTAGTCATAGCCTGTCTCACTACCTGCAGCCTGATAAAACCTCACAGGTACAGGCTACAGATGGCAGGTGTTTCTTTTTGATGGGATTAGGATTGTATCCGCAATCCGCTTACCGATACGCGTGGATTCTCGGCCCTTGCGTCGATGAGGCCACACACAATCACAAACCTCCACCATACTGGCTTCAGGTTGAACTCGATACATGCGGTAAAGTCCTGCCGGTTCCCGGTGAGGAACAACCTGCCGTTCTTGTCCCACAGACTGGCCGGGCGAGCCTTTATGCTTTGGACAGTGTAACTCGCCCTAGGTTGCAGGTTGAAGTGGAAGTTGAGCGACCGAAGCAGCTGCGCCCTCAGACGGAGCGCGAGGCTGCTGCTCAGGGTTCTGGCGATGTATATCGTGCTGCGCTGTCCGTTCCAAAACGCCTTGTCCGTCGTCGAGAACAAGTCATACGCCCGATCACGGACAAATCCAAACTCCGTCTTCATCAGATAGACGCCAAGTTTGCGGTTCTTCTCGTTGACACAGTCGAGAGCGAAGACGTACTCCTTGTCAGGGGATGAACCAAGAACCGTCTCGATACGAAGACCGTTGTTCGTCATAGCGAATTCCTTGATGGGCGCAACCCGGTCTCGAATTATCTTCAACCTGCCGCAATCCACAAACTCTGAAGGCGACTGGGCCAGGATCCCGCGTAGATCCTTTCCTTGTTGACTTGAATGGGTTGGCCGTCTGTCCACTCCTGACTCATTCTGGGATGTCCAAGCAAAAAGAGTGAGGTCATTCGTGCTCTTTGCTATCTCCTCCTGAAGCCGCAGGAATGAGTTTTTGCCTTCTCCGTATATCATTGGCATATTAACGCCAAAGATTCCGAATAGGCAATCTTTTCAGCATTAGGAGTCAGCTATCAAAGCACTAAGGAATAAAATTCATTCGAAATTGGGGGGGGGTGGAGGCCACAGTGTGCCCATGGCCTGTCTCAAAACCTGCAACCCGATATTTCCGTTGAGGCACCGTTGAGGCGCAAGCTACAGATAGGAGGTGTTTGTTCTCAAAGGGGTTAAGAGATGAATACAGAAGCTGCTTACAAGCAATGTCTTCCACGCGGGTTGTCTTCCTGTGCGCTGCCCAGGACATCCTTCGTCCCACTGGAATCGTCGGCAATAGCTCCGAGTCCTCGAGGATATTGGCATCAATTCCCGTGATCTTGGACAGCTCATGCCTGAGAGTCTTCTTACTGCCACGGAAGTTCCATTCCTGGTCGTAGAAATCGAGCTCCTCAGGTCCGATTAGCTCCTGAAGCGTCCAGCCACGAGTAAACCATACGCAATCTTTCATGAACTCTGTTGTCTTGCTCTCGGCGTGCTCGAAGTTGTTGACTTTGAGATCAGACAGGTAGGCAAGGCACAAGGATGACTCCCTGTACCAGTGGAACATCGAGTTGATGGCTTCAGAAAGTGCTGCACTGCTGGCCTTGTCGATACAACAAGTATCGACCCAAGCGTACGCATACCCCTTTTCTTTGGCAATTTCGCACGTCTTTTTGATTTTCAGAAAGCCAGCCTTCTTCAAGAGTCTTGCCGGTCGCGACTCGGCCAGCATCTCCTGGAAATCGACCTCTTCCTTTTCCCAAGTGTGAGACAGGATAGCATATTTGCAGTCCTGCAGATCGACGACTTCTTCCAGTCTGAGGGTGGTGGTGTCGATCAGCCACATTTTGTCGGCTGAAGAGCAACGCAGCCGTGCGATAGGTCAGCCGTAGACAGGCATAGGAGTCGGGTTGGAACCCAGAATGTTCCGAATGGGAAGAGATTGACGTGGAAAGGCTCGGAGGAAACTGCTCACGGCGAAGCAATGTTGCACTAGTGGGGGACAAGTGAAGTGGAACAGGGGCACAAGAAGAACAAGCAAAAGATATGGCACAGAGAGCCAGCAAGGATGGGTGTCCCAGTGCTCCCCAATTCAGGCCAGATTGAGGCTCTGCGTGGGGATGGGGTAAGTAATCGTGCAGAGGCACGACGTGGGTCATGCACATTATTGGATATGGAATAGTTCCACTGCATCGATGCACGAACTATTGGCCCGTACGGGTGCTTGATTCGATGGTGTGAGATGGCTGCAGCTAGGACGTTCACTCCAATGAAATAGAGGGACAGTACCTGGAGGATTCTCGGCTGATATGGGAAACGAGACGTGAATCAATCACGGTGGCCATACATACAAGCTTACTTGACTGAGGGATTAGAGCATCACAAATGTGCTCGCAGTGTGGCCTAGAATTGGCCACCACAATATATAAACCTCCGTATTGCTGTTTTCAACGTTAGTATTCCGTCTCACAGAATTCTGTGCCAATTTCGATAGACTTTGGCTTCTGTCCTCAAGGATCCCCAAAGGCAACAGAGTTGAAATGATTGGCTTCTCAGTTCAGCAATTGATGTCCCTGCTGGCCTCGGTACCCTGCATGAAAACGTTTCTGGAAGCTGAGGACCTTGCCTATTGTTGAAAACGGGTAATTATCCTAACATGGACCACTATATGGGGCAATAGATACGGTTGTGGCCTATCACACTAATTGCTGTAATAATAGCAGTGGCAAGAGGAAAGGGAAAGCTGTAACGGATAATGAAACTGGTAGATCAACAACACTTGAATAAATAATCAAAGATGCCCAGAGGAGCATCGCCGTACAAGACAGACAAAGCAAAGAGCACTGGAAGCTTCACAGAAAGCCCAATAATGACTTCAAACATGAATACGGGAATTCTATGGAAGGTAGCATCCCATTCCAGGCATGTGTCCAAAAGAGACAGGGCCCTTCCATGACCAGGCCATGACCCAAGAAGATATAAGTGAGCCTAGGAACCCCACCATCTATTTTAATGCCTTATCCTACTGTTCTATAGGCCTGCCTAGCCATTGGACACATCTCCTATACAAATAACTACCCAGCAATACTTTGAATCCCTCTATATTCTTTGACATTTACTTACCATCTAGATAAGACCGCTGTATATTTCTGCTCCCCTGACTTGCACACTGTGCTTGCCACTGCACTGCTGCAAACATATAATGGCATCGATGAAAACGCTTGGCTCGAAAAAGGCATGCTTGAACGGACAGCTTAACGTGTGTGACAAGATGGAAGATATCTTGAAGTTGTGGGGGGGACACAAGCAGATTCATGAGAACCTTGGTCATTGGGGCCAGAGACAACAGACGGCGAAGGCTCGAGTCCATGAACCAAACTTTTAACTGCTTCCGTCCTCGAAGTGTGGCTTTAGCCTCAATCCGGGGCTGAGGTCGTACGCTGTCCGCAATTGTTGAACAGAGGGCCTGGCAGAGCTTCCGCCTCAGAAATACCATGGTACGAACCAGTCTGCCTTTCTTGACACTGGAGATTTACCTATACATGGAAGTGTGACATACGAGAAACACCAAATACTTGAAAACAAGTGATTTGAGGACCGGGACTCCAATCAGGCTCGATGAGTTGATGACCTTGAGTACAGACAGGACAATCCAACGGCAACTGTCTCCAATGTTCTGATTTTGCATCCAGACTCGTAAGGCTGTGAGCCAAATGCCATTTGACCATGAATCAACGTCACTGAGTCGAGTCTGGCTGGGACCATGGTGAGGGGATGGCGGCGGAAGTGATTGGCCATGTCTCTTTATCGTAGGGTATATTTATTGGACTCACAACTATCAGGGTCCCTGAACCAGTCGTGCATCCTCATTAGAGCTCTCCGCCTCGCTCTCACCGGATTCTTCCTCGGCCTCTTCGTCGTCGTCGTCTTCCTCCTCTTCTTCTTCAGACTCTTCTTCTTCCTCGCTCTCCCCTGACTCCCCTTGGCCATCATCTTCAGCAAGCCAGTCCGCAAGCGACTTGGTGCCCAAACCGGACCCTTCGTCCCCGTTGGTAGACTTGCCAACGCCAGACCTAGCGGCCACACTGTCAAGACTCTCTGCTGCAGGTACAACGCGCTTCTCGCCATACGCAAAGCTACTGCTGGCCGACTCTCCTTCAGATCTCAGCTTCGGGTCCGGCTCCCTACCGTCCTCCACCCAGTCCGGCAAAGCCTCGTATCCTTTGAGACCGTGGACACCTCCTCCACCAGCCAGAACCAAGGCCGCCGAGCCGAGCGTGAAATCCTTCCTGGTTTCGGACGGACTGGGGGCTTGCGGTGCGGGCTTGGGTGCGAGGAGCATGAGCGTCGCTAGTTGCGGAACACCTAGCAGTGCCTTGAACAACCTTGCCCTGTCCCGGAGGTCGTACGAGGTGTCGTAGCGCACCAGCAACAGAACGTAGTTCCACAACCGGGCCACGGGGTGGTCTTCCACCTCATCCACGGACGTTGGCTCCGCTGCCCCCTCTTCGGCTTCCTGGGTCTTCCTAGACTCTATCACGCGATTTAGGTGGTGGAGATAGACTTTGGCGGCCAGGAGAAGTATTTGCCGCTTGGAGATTTCTGCTTCCTCTGCAAAGCCCTTGAGCAGGATCCTGCAGACATCTGCGGCGATGTTGTCCTCGCCATTCAGACCAGCAAACTCACTGACGAGCCATATGATGGTGGCTCGGGCTTGTGGATCAGTGGCGGAGTCAAGATTCTTTGCTAGCCTCACAACTGTGGAAGTATGAGCTGTGGAGTCCTGTTGGATCAAGTGTCTGATGACCGTCAAGCTCTCTGCCGCCAGGTTCCCATCGAGGCTAGTGATTTGACTCAACAGCAGCCTGAGACACCTTGAACTCGTCGCCAAATCGCTCTGCGCGCATCGCCCGATGGCTCGGACAGCCTCGCGCACCAGTAACTTGTCTGAACCTCTTGAAAAGTGTTCCAACTCGTTGAGAATGAGTGATTTGACGTGTGGCGGGGCGTGAGGGAAAACGAGAGTCAAAACCTCCAGCTTAAGCTCCCACACCGAACTGCTATCAGTTGCTCTGACGAGGAAATGCGAAGCGTACTTGACGAAGTCGGTGGGCCTCAGCAGGCAGACGGATACGATATTGTAAAGAGCGATCTGCTGAATGTCGGAAGGGCCCCTGAGCAGTGCAACCAGAGGCCCAACGGCCGACTTGATGTACTCCGGTGTCCCTATTGAAACATAACAGCGGGCTGTGGCCACCACAACGCCCGAGTTTCTGCTCTGGAGCAGCGGCTTTATCGCATTGAGCAGCAGCTCGAGGTCTGGATCCACAATAACCACTTGTTCGGTCGCGTCTCCGTTGTCGCCCGCCTCGTTGTAGAAACCTTGCAAGTCGGCTGCTTTTTCCCCAGCTCTGGCAGTCCTGGTCCTCCTAGGGAAGCACTTTCGAGCATATATAGTCAGCATCCTCAACGTTGAGAGCTGGCTCCACTCGTCCATGTCGACGATCTTCCGAACCAGGCTGCGGTAGTGCTTATGAATTATATCCGTCCTCTCGGGGCATATCTCCATGAACGCGGTGACGGCCGCACCAGCCACGTAATATTGCTTGTCCCCCAGGAGCGTCGAGAGGTACTCGATCAGCTGCGGTGATTGGTTCGGGTCCAGACGGAAGCACTTTGGTATCGCCATGGCCGCCGCCCTCCTCACGTACGGGCTCATGTCCCCAGCGCCCTTCTTGATCGCCAGCGAGACGATCTGGCTGATGACCGGCACTCGGATTCCCGACATGGTCTTCAGGGCCAGCGCGCGCACCTGGGGGTTGCTGTCCGACAGAGACTTCTGTATGGTGTTGATCGACAGCAGCGCCAGGTCGGGCTCCTGCTCGGCATGGTGGATGAGGTAGATGTAGACGAGCTTCTTGATCTCGAGGTTCGGCGAGGCGACGTTCTTGACCACGGACGAGAAGAAGGGCAGGGTCTTCTGGGCGCGGTACATCATGGAGATGACCTTGCGCAGGCCCTCGAGCACCTCGCGCTCATTGCGGCTGTCGAGGAGCTTCTTGACCTGGTTCTTGTCAAGGGACCGGGGCGCACTTCGCGAGCTCCGGGCGGCGGAGGCGGCGTCGAGGGTGAGCTCCTGGGCTGGGTGCACGAGGATGTCAGTCTTGCCGGTTGAAGGAGGCGTGCAGCGTGGACAGCTCACCTCTCTCAAGGAGTGACGAGATGCGGGATATTGGCTCCATTCTGAACAACCACAAGACGAACGTCTCGGTCGTGGTTGGGCGGGTACTGTGAGTGCCTTACCTAGGTAAACAGCTAGGTGCCTGCTAGACATGGTGTAGGTGGCGTTGACTGGCTTAGGTGACGTGCTGGAGGGCCCCTGCAAGCTTGGTGGGGCAGTCCCGGGCAGGCATGGGAACCAAACGTGGGGCTATCACTTTACGCTCAAACTCCCAGGTACCTAGTTATCTTCCAAGCACCTTGACCACTTTCCGCTTTGGGGAGATGTGAGAGCCTCATTTATTGGCATGGAGGTATCTAGGTCACTGAATCACCCAGCTATCGCCATGAGGACACTGTCAGTCTTAAAATGCCGCTGACGCCGCTCATCCTATCGCCAGCCCTCCCGTCAGAGCTGCTCACATACGTCGTTCGATATCACGAGTACCCAACCACTCTGATCGTGTGCTCGTCTCAGGCAGAATTCATCGACTCTCTCCTGACCGATGCACAAAAGTCATTATCAGTCGCGACTGAGGGCAGCCAAGTCCCGGGCCTCTCTCCCCTGCTCTCGTCCCCTGTCTACCAAGTCGCCATCGCTCGTCACATCCGCATGATATTCGTACCGACCGTCTCCCACCTGCGGGCCTGTCTCTCTGTCTTTACCACCAAGGACTCCAAGGTCCCACCTCCTCCACCAGTCACCAGCTCGCGCCAAGCAAGAACACGGCCTCTTCTGCTGGTGTATGGCTTCCTCGCCCTGCACCGCGACACGAGCGAATGGAGCGCCCAGGGGATAAGTAGCACGGCGACAGCCCTGGTAGAAGCTGCCAGGAGGGTCGGCTTTCGGGCTGTTGTGGTCGATTCGCCCCGGCTTGTGGTGCAGACTGGGGACGACGCGACCGCGCAGGGCGCCGGTGATGATGATGGACCTGTGGGGGGTGAGACAGAGCAAACAATCCTGTCTGAGGAGGTCCCAGTGCTGAGTGCCAGTGCTAGGAGGGCTGGCGCCGATCTGGATGACGCTGACTGGACCGGGCGTACCGTGACTCTGGCGAGGGTCCTGGGGAGGTGGTTCCGATATCGTAAAGGCAACTGGGCGCAGGGGGTACAGGACCACCCATAATCACCATGCGGTTCGACTGGACAGATTGTAACATGATCATGATCCTGTCGAGTTTTGAATTCTTCTTCATTCTCGATCGGTTTAAATCAGTATGTACCCGGCAACCAAATCTCCGAACGCCCAACCTGGTATCAGCCGTCCCAAAGTCATTATGAACACATAAAGAGATAGTCGTTTCACTCGTTGAACGGAATGGCCTGCTCCATCTCCGTGATGTACAGCTTGATATGTGCCTCCATCTTGAGGTACTCGTCGTGAGCATTGTGGACCTCGTTCTCAATGGCCTCCTTAAGGTCTTGCATCTGTAAAGAGTATGTTAGCGGTCTGGCCAGACTGGCACAAGGTTCAGAGCCTGCAACTTGCCTTCTTCTCCGTCTGCTCGATCCGTACACGCCGCTTCTCCATTTCGTTGCCCTTCTCTGTCCGCTCCTGCTTGAGTTGCCTGTGGACCTTCTCCAGCTCCTCCATCTTCCTCTTGGCCTCCTGGGCTTTCTGGTTGGCGTGCTCCCTAAGCTTCTCCGTCCTCTCGAGCCACTTGGCCAGCTGCCTCTGCAGCAGCGTCTCAGCTCGCTCGATGTCCTGCACGTCTGTACGCCGCTCGAGGAGAGCGTCTTTTTGCTTGTTTTTGCGCGCGGTCTCGTCCTCCTCTTTCTGTAACTCCACAGCAATTTCATCCAACAGCTTGATGCATGACGCCACGTCGGTCGATACCACGGCGAAGGAATCCGTCGAGGTTTGTAACGCCCGTGCACGCCTGTCAAGAGAGTCGATATGGGCCTTGTCGCTGCCCAGGGTATTTGACAGCTCTGTCAAGCTCGCTTGCAGGGAGGATGCGCTTTGCAGAACGTAGGGCCTCAGCTTGGCGCTCTCGTGCTTCACGGCCAGCTTCTCGGCTGTCTTCTGCTCGAGTTGCGTGGACAACTCGCCCTTTCTCTCTTTAGCCTCATCCAACCGAGCCGCGACCCTCTCCTGACCCCGTCGGAGCTCCAGCAGCCGCTTTTTCAGGTCCTCGTTGCGTCGCAGCTTCTCCGCGTATAGCCCTTGCATCTGTGATCGGGTCTGCTGCATTTCGTCCAGACGGGCCTCCATGTCTTGATTCTCCCCATAAAGACTCTCGATCCGCCCCTTTGTCTGCTCCGCCTTGTTGAAGTGCGCGTCGATGACCGAGGTCTGGCTCTCGCGGAAACGCACGAAGTTGATGAGGTAGCTGAAAATCTTGACCAGCCTGGGCTGCGTGGGTTTGTACAGATCGGTGAAGCTGAAGTCCCGGATGCCGCACTCCAGCAGTAGCCGGTGCAGTGACACGTAGAAGCCCATGAGGTTCCGCGTGTCGGGCGGGAACAGCATATCGCCATTATCGCCAGCAATGTCCTCGGCGGCGGCGCGCATGGCAGGGTCGACGGTCTCGCGGGTTGCGTTGAGGATGAGCTCGGCGAACCACTCGAATATCATCTGGACCTGAAGGGGATTCGGCTTTGCCAGGTCGGCGACGGTGAAGGGGATGCCGATGTCAGTAATGCAGCCGACAATCTCGCTGTCTTTGAGCAACATGAACGCGTCGGGTTCTGGCTCCTTGCGCTGGTTGCGCGAATGTTGTTGCCCCGGAGGGATGATGCTCATCCTGGGATTGTAGGCCATTCTGGCCCGCTGTTGACGACACGATGTCGGCGATCCGATGTAGTGTCAGGAGGTGGACAAATGCTGCACACGGGGTCTTGGGTTGGTGATGAGGTTCAATGATCGATGGATCAATTTGCGACCAAGAAAACACAACGGCGCATGGCCCAGATGACGGGAGCTAGTCCCCGGGTGTTGGTACGGCAACGTGGTGGGGCTGTTCGCTATCCCGCAGTGGGGCTCCGCCTTACGCAGCTACAGTACCAGGGCTGCAGTATTGCGTATTGCCTGGTCTGCTTGGTTTTGGTTTATAGACAATTTACGCGCAAATGTATCATCAATTATTGTCGTAAATGAATCTTAAAGCATCTCTCTTTAATCTTGTATCGTATAAGCACGTCTAGTCAATCGCTCTCCTGTTCAGCGCCGCCGAATGCTCGTTCAAATCCGCCCAGTCGTGCGCATCTAAACATGCCTGACGACTGAGAAGCACAGCAGCGCTCGTCCTGGTCCTGAGCTCCTTTTCGTACTCGGAGACGGCATCCTTTGTGCTTTGGCTACCCTTGAACACGCTGTCGAGGACTTGACAAAGCTTGAGGGCATCAAGAATCCCATGGTTGGCCGCTTCGCCTCTATACATTGTCATGGCATGCGCAGCGTCCCCAGCCAGCGTTACCCTGCCGCCGTGGTTGTCCCAGTCCAGACAAGGCCAGTCCTGTAGCACAATCTCGAGGCATTCGGTGTCCTCCGGGATGGACTGCACCACGCCGCCGAGCGTCTCGTGAAACTCCTCTGCCCGACACTTCATCTCCTCAAGTCGTTCCCCTTGTGTGGGCTTCACTTCATCATCCGGTGACCGAAACGGCCAGGACATGATGATCTGAACACGGTATCACTCGTCGTCCGTCCCTTGGGTCCCGTTGGCCTCAGGCGTCTCGAGCATGCTGACCCATAGGAAATTCCCGCTTCTGGGATGGCGTCCCTGGAAAAGGACGGGGTCCAGGTCTCGCAGCGGCCTGACCTGCTCCGGGGTGAAGTCGACGGCCACACCCGTCAACCGCACGGGAAGCTGGGTGTTTCTGTACGTCTCCGGCGCGACTAGCTGTCGTGTCCTCGAGTTGGAACCCTCAGCACCAACAATGATGGAGCCTTCTATTTTTGAGCCGTCTTCGAAGACGGCAATGATTCCGTCTTTGGCTTCTTCGATGCCGACGAAGCGTCTGCTCCAGTGTACGTGATCACTTACTTCCTGCAGGAGCACCTTCCGAAGCTTCTCGCGGTTGATTCGACGCCGCTCATCCGGTGGGATACGGAACTTGGTTTCCAGTGTTTCGAGGTTGATGAAAATGAAGTTTCCTGTGTCATTGCGGCCGACTTCGGGGTCGACCTGGGTCTGGTCTATACCGGCGAAGGCCTCGTCGGACAGGAGACTTTTCAGGAACCCAAGCGCCCAGTGGAGAGTAATGGCCCAGCCTTGGCCCCTTGTCGAGATGTTGTCATCGCGCTCGAAAACCAGAAAGGGAATGTTCGCCTGAGTGTGGCGTTAGTCGCGGATTACCGGCGGTTGCATGTTTCCCCAGGTATCTTTACTCACCTTCTTTAGGCCGTTGGCAAGGCTCAATCCCACGACTCCTGCGCCGATAATGAGGACGGGCTTTGCCGGCATCCTTCGCGTAGTGATCAGGTGAGCACGATAATGCTCAAGACTTTGCTTTTCTGTGATCTCGCTCCTGCATTTACGGATTGTTCTGGAACGTCTAGCTCGTCCAGCTCAGTTCAGTGTCTGTCAACACCCATGTAGTGCCGGCGGGTGTACTGCTCGCTTAGAACTGTCCTATTTATCGTCATTCTCGGTCATCAAAGGGGGTTGAGTTGTCTATGGGAGCTCCCACGCACGTCGACGACGATTTCCTCCTGCACTGCGGGGTGCTATTCCTTCGATCGGCAAATCCTGGCCCCTGGCGTGCGACATATCACCAATGCAGTGTCCAGACACTTAGCCGTCAGCAAACCTAGCAGGGTGTCGCTACGCCTCCGGAACTTCTGAGTCCTCATGGGGATTTGCGATGAGGGTAGAAGTTGCAATACATAAACCACACAAATTTCCAACATGAGGGAACTCGCTGCAAGCTTTGCAGAAGTTCCAGATAACGATTCAGAAGGAGGAGTCTCTGTTCTATCTCGTCAACGCTTGGGCGTTTCCTACTGAGATCTATGGGCATTGTCAGTGCATTACCTAGTAATCTTGCGTGGACGAAAACAAGGCCACGACCTTTACGAGAGACTGAGGCTTCGATGCTGATATACATGTGGACAGTGTACTTTACAACATGCTTGATATTCATCTCGTTCCTCCGCTGTACTCCTTAGCCAGAACTTGGTGCAAAAACCTCAGGCCATTGTCCACGAGACAGAATCACTCCACGGTACCGGCCAGATCGGTTACAGGTGGACCGACTCCTTTCTAGACCTAGTCTCGTCGCCGCCTAGGCTGCTCCAGGGCCCAAGACTTGTCGATTACTGGTGGGTCAGGGTCAGAAAGATTCGATACGAGATCTTGCAAATTCCTTGCTCAATCTCTCCCGTACTCTTCTTCCCAGCGGTACTGGCCTTGCTGAGCTCCTGGAAGGGCCAGCTCTAGTTTCGAGCATACGGCGTCCGTATCAAGTATCAATCCTCTGGAAGAGGCGGTGGAAATGTACTGCGCCTATGCCCTGTGAGTATCAGCACTCTGGACTTGCACGGCTCTGGGGATTGTGACAGTTGTCTCTGTATCTCACAATACTCAATCCGGGCAACCGATATAAGGCAACAGTCTCATGTTGTCATATATCAAGAGGAACTGGCGTAGCAGTACCATAAATCCAAGGGATGGCCTGTGACGGTCTTCACTGACGGAATGAGTACGGTCCACCTTGCCAAGCCCTCAGGCTGTGGTGGGCATCCAAACAGACGGATGAACGACTCGGCCCTGCTTTGAAATCGCGCGCTTCCAGTACCGCGGCGGGAAAGCATTTTTTTTGTTTCGAATGAAGGCGTGGACGGAGTTTACGGGCGGGGCATAGCTGAAACTTTTATCACATATGGAGATGCCGAGTTGCAAGCGGTAAAAGGCCCGAGATCTACAGATATACGAAGTCTAACATCTCCTTCCGCGGATCCACTGCGAGTCTCTTGAAGGCGTTTAATCTTACTGCCGCGCACATGTGCCCTGCGAGACAAATGCGCATAAGTGTAGACCCCGATCAAGGTCGAAATGACTTGCGCATGGCCCGAGAGTGCACGGGACGAGTTCCTTGATCAGCAAGCTCCGCACCGATTTGTTTCAATGTGGAGATCTACTGGTCCTTTGTTGAAAGGCTATTACTCAAGAACAATTTCGTAGTCATCACATCCGGCCGTGCTGTGCCTGCTGAGGACTTCCGACAAGACTTCCGAGTCGCCGTTTACAGAGCCCTGCTACGATTTGTAGGCAACGGGCCCCGTGGTCTAGCCCGGCCCCCCGTCCCACTTCCAAGGTTCGGAGCTTTTTGGCTTCTGCCGATCGCGGGAACAGTGGGCCTCAGCGAGGTATCGCGGGCACGTTCGGCATCGAGTCCCGCGGGCAATCACAATTGCACCACTGAGCATCTACTGCGTAACCTGACTGGCGGGCATCATGTGGTACGCAAACTGGCAGAGAAAGAGCAATGCTGATCAAGTGCTCCCACGTGCAACTTTCTCGCCTTCAGTGATGATCTTATCTCAGCAAGACGGGTCTAGAGGCAGACTGATCTGAGCACAGAGGCGCACCTTTCACGAGCCAGGTGGGCTGATAGGCCAACGGTGGAAAACCCCCCATGTCGCGGGACTTTTCGTGATGGGCAACGCCGCCTGCCTGTATAGTCCCTGCTCTGCGGCCGGTCTGGCCAGTTCAGCCAGTGTGCTCTCACAGTCGTGTAAATCGTGCCGGCCTTGCGAGGCGATTTGCATTCATTGGCGACTTGAGGTTAGCCACAAGTGGCGTTCTGCAAGATCCGTCGACCAGGATCTAAAATGGAAAGACGATCTGTCCATCGCGTTGATCTTAACTCCAAGGACACCAAATGACCCTGGCCAGCTGCCACGCGAACCAGAAGTTCCCGTCAGCCACGGCGGTCGAAGCGACCCAATGTTGTACTCTCAGATTATAACCCAGCAGCCCAGGCATGTCGGCTGGTTTCGAGAACAGGCAGAAAATAGCCTCTGCCGACGCTACAGGGGCTCCTTCGGGGAAGTGAAACTCGGAGGCAGGGAGGGAAGAAGTGCTAGCTTGGGACCCTTGTGATGAACGCAAGAATAGAATTCGAGAATGCTGCTTGTTTAGAACGTCCCCCTCACCCCAATATGCCAGTATTGACTATTGGGGAGGGGTGGGATTGAAATGGGTTTGATTGGACTGATATTGGCTTGAAACAGCCATCCCGTCACTGACCTCGAATGAAGATGTTCAATCGATCCGGCCTAACCCTTGCGATGTGCGTTAGCATTTGGAAGCGAGGTCAGACTCGATGGGTAGGATAAGAGACTCTATTGGTTGGTCAGATCGCCACGCGAATCATGGCCACCACCTCTGCAGGAACTTTGGTCAAATTGCGGCCCTTCTGCTTCTGGGTAATAGTTCGTCTGGCGTGTGCCCTCGATGCTTTCAAGAACATCTTTTGGTCACGAGCCATCTTCAGATGCTGCAGCCCAGTGGACGATGAAAGTTTAGCAGCGGCTTGAGCAAGTGCATGAATCGGCCTGGTGCTAAAACACGTCGAGTGTGGTATCACGAGGTTCTCTCCCCACACAGCGCTCGGCCTGGGGCTAAAGTGGCTGCCATAGTCCAACGGCCGCCGCTTGGCGGGAAAGCTAGACCACGGCTGGCCTGATAGACCTGCCCTTGCGACTAGCGAAAGGCCATGGCATGCCAGACGAGTTTGTGGTCTGCGCTACCGCCTGACATTGGTTCGGAGAAGTATCCGAGGCCGTGTTGTGCTATTGAGGGCGGACTCAGCAGCGGGAGGACCACAGCGAAAGTCCAAAGATACAAAGGGGTCCTGCACCCAGCAATGCTTGATTTAGTGCCCGGGTAAAACCTGTGCTGCAGCTAGGGCGTGGCATGGCATGCAATGCAATGCACTTGGTACGTGGTTGCTCCACCGAAGCGTGCTGCAGGTCAGGCGCAACGAACGGCTGTTGGTGTTGGTCGTGGTCAGTCCCCACGAAGGCGTCACTCTCCCAGAGATGCGTCCCCAGGCTGGAGCACTGGAAAACGCATAGCCTATCAAAGACGGCCTCGTCAGCACCGTGGCCTCGCACCCGAGATGCGCCGTTGATGCTTTGGAGGGCCCGGCAGCTCTGGCTGGCTGTTGGAGGATTTTTTGATCGCCCCGGATTAGGACTGTTTGGGCCTAGCTCGGCGTCGACCACCGTTACGGCGATCTTGCTCTTAGCTCTCGCCTGGCAGGTATGACATAGTTGGCTAATGAGCAGTCGCGCATCCATTCGGGAAAAGATTGGCGGCCGGGGCGATGCGACGTGTCTCTGGGCGGAGATGTATCTCGAACTGGCCGTTCCTCGAGGAGCAGTTACGTATTGTGCAGAGTGCGAGGGCAATTGGCAACCAAGGATGTATCATGGCAGGCCTAGTAGGTTTGATGAGTCCGAGGGGTCTGACGTCTGATCTCTCTGCTGCCCGGAAAAAGCCTGCCTGGGGTGGCTCTGGAAGGCTGGCCAAGGACGGAATCCCCTGGATCCTGAGGGCGACTTCCAGGGTTTCCGCCGCCGCGGTGGGATTGAGCCAGGTCAGGCGTCAGTGTAGGAACCTTGATGGTGTTTGCCGTGGGAGCGGGAGCGGCTGAGCTGCGCGGCGGAACAATATATTCATGTTACGAACGGCAGGGCAGGGCCCAGCTGGCAGGTCGGAAGACGAGGTGCAGACAGAGTTGGCCGTCGGTGTTGTTTCCAGAATGCGGGTTGGCTGTGAGGTTTGAGATAGGGAGGCCAAGCTGTGTGAGGGCTCTCGTGCCTTCCCTTCCGTGCGGTGGCCTGGTCAGGCTGTTCTGGCCGGGCCTGCGTCCTGTGCTGGAGCTGGGAGGGCAAGTACCCCCTGGCGGCCCCAGGCCCATGCCGGGTACCTAGGCATCTATATCGCAGACCCGCGACTGTCCGTGGCTGCCGTGATGTGATGCCAATTCTGGAGAGAAGCCAGCCAGCCGCACGTTCCTCGTGTCGGGGTTGCTTCTTGCCTTGCCCAGCTTGCTTGCCTCCTTGCGTCTCTCGTCCGCTTGGCCCCACATCCCATCGTCGCCTTCGATGCCCAGATCGGGAGCCATTGCCTTTCCAAGGTTCGAGTTTGCCATCGATCAGGCCGCCCGGGCACTGGACCCTGGGCCCTGGGCTCTGGGCACCTGGGTACCTGTGCCGTCTGTGCCTGTGCCTGTGCCTGTGCCTGTGCCCCTGCCCTGTGCCCTGTAGTCGTGCCCGTCCCCACGGACCGGAAACCTTGAACACGGGCCAAGGAAACATACAATCACTCATGTCGCAGACCGGGTACTATTCAGTAGATGGTGGTGTTTGGATGTTTCAGGGGACACCTATGTACCTTCCTGAGCACATGGACCGCTTGACTTTGAGTCTAGTCTATCAATGCACATACAAAACCTGTCCCGTACCGAGCAATAAAAATCGTCAATTGAGGTGGATACTTCCTCCCCGTATTGAACAGAAGTAAGCTACCCGGTACGTAGGTACTTCCAGTAGTACGTACATTTGGCCGGGTTGAAGCGGGACCTAGAATTTCGCACCCCCTTGCAAGACTGAGGTCTCGCTCTGCCCCTCTTAATTTAGCGGCTCCGCTTTTCTCACGATATCTCCAAAGTATATTTTTTATCCAAACCACAAAACTTCCCCCTTTCCTAGCTAGCAATTAAATTAAGAAAGGGCTAAATAGGGTGAGGATGGATAATGCTAATAGGCACCGCTAAGCACCACTTAAGGCTCAACCCAATATTCTTTATATTCCTGAAAATCAAGAAGATATATTATATCTTTTAATAAGCACATTATTCCAAAAGGGTCAGAGCGAGACCTCAATCTTATAAGGGGGTGCGAAATTCTAGGTCCTGGGGTTGAAGCTTCAACTGGACCCACCAGCCCACCCACCAGCGCTTATGTCCAAAGACTGGGAGCCAGGGAGCTAGAGCCAGTCAAACGGCCCCAAATCCTCAGGACCTAGAATTTCACACCCCCTTACAAGACTAAGGTCTCACTCTGCCCCTCTTAATTTAGCGGCTCCGCTTTTCTTACGATATCTCCAAAATATATTTTCTATCCAAACTACAAAACTTCCCCCTTTCCTAGCTAATAATTAAATTAAGAAAGGGCTAGATAAGGCGAGGATAGACGATGCTAATAGGCACCACTAAGCACCACTTAAGGCCCAACTCGGTATTCTTTATATTCCTGAAAATCAAAAAGATATGTTATATCTTTTAGTAAGCGCACTATTCCGAAAGGGTCAGAGCGAGACCTCAGTCTTACAAGGGGGTGCGAAATTCTAGGTCCCGCCAAATCCTCAACAAGGGGCCGCAACATTGAGGGCAAGCACGATGGCTCCCCACTTTGGGCTGCGGGTCGATGCCCTGCTGCTGTTGCTGCAGTGCTGCCGCTTGCTTGGACTGATGACTCTGATTCTGTCTCCTAGCTTCTCCATCTCAGTTCTCTGTTCCCTTGCCAGGCTTTGGCTCTTGCTTCGGCACGCTAGGCCCGTTGGAGTGACTTACATGCAGACTATGAACGGCCAGACAGGCCCGGTCACCAGGCCCCTTCGTGTGGTGTGGCATGGTGTGGTGTGGTGTGGTGTGGTGTGGCCACGCCTGCTTTGACGGTGACGGGCCAACATTAAGCACATGGCTCTTTCTGTGCCTCCTTCCCTTGTACCTGTGCCTGTGCCGGTTCCTGTCCCTGTTCCTGTCCTTGTTTCTGTTTCTGGCCCAGACTGACTGCAAAGTGATGATGAGCTGAGGCACTGAAGGCCGTGCCGGTACTTGATTTTAATCGCATTCCCTCCCCTGCTGGGTCCTTGCCTGTCGCTCGCCGCCCGCTCAAGGCTTTCAAGGACCAGACCCCTTTCACCAACACAACCCATTCCAGCTTTTTCCCAGCGTTCCGTCAGGGGTTTTCTACGGGGCCCTGTCTGCCCTCTCTTCTTTTCTGTGATCTGCCACCTGCGACGCTCGATTCATCAGCAACAAGCAGCAGCACATGCAACCTGAAGCAAGCTTCCCCAGGTACCTACATATTTATCTATCTGTCGACCTACCCAGTCATACGCAGCACAATATCTCTCTAGCCGTCACATCTCTGCCGACAGGGGGTGGAAAAGGGGTCCTCAGTCGATGGTCAATGGCAACTTGAATATTCCACCGTAGACACGCAGCATTGACCAGTAGCACGGCGCCAGGCCTCCCCTTCTGCACCATCAATCGCGAGAGGGCAAAGGAGACGTGCCGCCGTGGTACCTGCATATTCAAGGTTCACAGGCCGTATCCTGCGTATCACACCCAGGTCGAGCCTCCCTGGGCCGTCGCCACTCGCCGCGCCATCGGTCGGGGTCACACAACCTCCCAGTCCCCAAGTCCCAGTCCCCCGTCGCCTACGAGGTTCAGCGTGGGCGCAGCCCGCCTCGCCGCACCTCGCAACGCATAATTCATCCTCTTCAACTTTCTTTTCCCTCTTTTCTTCTCCCTCACCTGCACCCTCACCCTCGCTCGCACCCTCGCTCACCAGACACGCCCAGACTCACTTTTGCGCCCGAGTACTTGAGCACCCTTGAATCATACCTACCCACGACAATCTTAGCACCCCCAATTCTTGCGAACCGGCACCAATCCAACACTGCTCTGCCGGGCCCACCCTGCCGATGACCCAGATCTGCCGTTACAAGCATATTCTCCGACCAGAATGACTTCGCTTCTGCCCTCCAGCATATCGCAACATCCAGCCCACCACCCAGCACAGCGCTTTGTTTCGTTCTAGCCCGCACCCACCCATCAATCACATCTCGCCAGAGCGGGCGGAGGCCCGACCAGGGGAGCAATGGCCCTCTGGCCCTTCCGTCGGCGGAGCCGCAGAAAGAGGCCCCGTAGTGGGAACCAGTCTGAGGGTGAAGGTGCTTCAAGGGGCGCGCCAGACGACCAGGCCCGTGCCCGCAGCAGGAGGAAAACCGAGCCTGTCAACCCCGGCGCCTCGGACCCCCTGCCGACTGCCCCGATCCCAATCAAGAGACAACCAAACAAGCTACACCGTCGAGAACGCACCTACAGCTTTGAGGAAGGGAGGGACGATGACCTGGTGGTCCACCGGCAGAGACCCAGTCGGAAAACAGGGGCAAGGGTGGCCTCCCAGGGTCCAGCGGGCCCCCGCGCCCACTCTCGTTCAAAAGACTCGGGCATCCCCAATCCAGCCGACTCGTCTGTCTTCAACTCCGACAACTTCCCAAGGATGCCCACCCTACACAACAAACGCAATGGCGAGCACCTGCCGCCAAAGAAGTCGAGCAAGCGGAGGAAGGCCGACCATGCTCGCGAGCAGGAGATCAAGGCCATGGCTAGTTTCGAGCCAATGCGACCGGCAGCCGAGCCATGGCAGACTGGTCGACCCATGAAGCGGGACAGCAGGCGGGTCAAGACCGGGCTCGGACTTGGTTTCCGGCGGTCTTGGGAGAAGGAACACCCGACCTCCGACATATCATTACCCATGCCCGGGAGCATTCACTCCAGCCTGTCCTCTGATTCAGAGCAGGTCTCATTCAAGTTGTCGGCCCTGGAGGCTCTGGCCCCTCGCCCGACCTTGAGGTATGCCGTCTACCCCCGTTACGGCACACCACCCAACGCGTCAGGTCGCCATCTGTCAGTAAAGAACAAGTTGTCCGAGAAGGAGCCAATTCCCGAGGCGACACTCAAGGCACACAAGCGGATCGATGACCTCGCCGACGATCTCACCGCGAGTGACCTGAGAGAGCTGATGGAGCGCGATGAGCGCAGGAGAGCAAAGAAACGGGAACGAGACCAAGAAAGGATGGAACGTAGACTGGCCAGGAGGGCCGAAAAGGAACGGGCAGCCGAGAAGGAAGGGAGGCATTCACCACCCAACATGGAAAGAGGCGTGCTCGGCCGCGAGTCGGTCGGCCTGGGCATCGGCCCAGAGTCTGCTGTTGTGACATCCTCGAGGAAGAGAAAATCGCCCAGTCCCACAGCAAAACAGCTGGGCAAGCGTCCTGCCGCAGACATGGAGGACGACCACGACAGCGATGACGGCGCCGGCAATGGACCTCTCGACCACTTCCACAGGACCGACAGCATACCGCTGGATCGAGTGTCCGTAGTCAACGGCTCGGAGCCGCAACCCGAGGGGCCACGACCGGAACGAACCGGGAGCCCGAGGAAGAAGATTGCTTTGATGTCGAGGATATCGAGGTCAAAGTCTCCCCACCCATCTGAGCCCGCCAAGACCGATGTATCAGACTCGCTCAGGAAGGTGTCTGAAGGAAGCTCTGGTCCAGCAAGACCAAGGCGGTCATGGACTAATCTTTTCAGATGGGGTAGCAGGTCGAAGCGCAACTCCGGTCCATCCTCATTTTCGAACACTTCTCGGGATTCGATGTCGGCGAACCATGTGCCAGCCCCTCCTATCTCGGCAGCCTTGACACGCAAACTTAGCAGCAATGTGCCCAAGAGGACCATGTCTCGCTTCCGCGAAGACCTACCGGAGCTGCCTTTGTCGCCACCGCACTCGCCTGACGCCGAGCCTCTACCACCCGCAATTATCGAGCAGGACTCACCGGAGCTCGAAGCCAACCCTCGTCTCGAGGAGACGATGCCGAAGCGGCGAGACACACCAATGTCACCAGAAGAAGGTGTCGTAGGAAGCGTCCCGCCCAGTGTGCCAACATCGCTTGATCCATCTCCCGAACCACAAGCGATGTCGTTGAACTCGGTGGATTCTGAGGGTGCGTGGTTTGGAAAAAGAATGACGCCCCGTCGATCGATTCCCACGCCAGTCTCGCCGCCTCGCTTTGAGCACCACCGGTCACCGTCTATGAGCTCCGATGGCTCGTCACACCACGATCCCGACCTCCCTACTCAGGAGATACAGGATGAGGGGGCGGCTTACATGGACGATGATGAGTACCTTGATCGCTTTGCAAATCACCGGAGCTCGGACTCTCACGTCACCAACGCCCGTCCGTCTTCTGACGAGCTTGACGATCCTCGCTGGGGCACTGTCGGGGGCCAGCAACCCAAGGTAGTTGCTGGAGCTTTTGTCAAAAGCCGCGAGGGATTGCTCAATACCTTTTCTGACGCCGGTGACGCCAGCGACCTGAGTGACGATGACATAGAGGTCCACAACGAGGACAGTGAAAACGGCCTGAAGCGAGCAACGAGCATTACCCGACAAAAGGGAAATGCCAAGCTGCTCCAGATCTCGCCGCGTAACTCTGAGGACGCAAGGAGGAGAATTTCAGCCAGCTAATTTACAGCAGAGCTTAGATATGCGAGAGACAAGCAACGGGGAAACGGAGTGACGAAGCTCGACCTGCCTACGCGAAGATGCATGCCACACTCATTTGAATTTCCTTAAATTCTCAACGACCACAGTCTCGACGACATTTCCTTACAACTGTCAGCACCGACCTCTATTCACTCCTTCAACTTTCCTATAGTTCTCACCAATATCGATTAAACCCACAAAAACAGTTGAAAAGCGACAAAAACATTATGCATCTCGCGGGCCGGTCACATCGTCATCTGATACTACCTCGTCTCTCGTCTCTCGAATCTCGTCCACCGTCTCTCTGCTCTGGCTGCTCTGATCTTATGGCCACCTCTGCCATTGTGGCAAAATCTCAAACCCATCGTATTCTGACACAGGGCGGTGCCCGAGAAGGCTCTACGGTTTCCATTCAACATTTTACTACTTCAACATGACACATTTTCTCACAGGATACCCTTGACGTGTTTTGGTTTTGTTCCACTGGGGAAGGAAAAGAAAGGGCGGGCAAGACGGGGCGTTCCGGAACAAAGCCTCTGCGAGCGCGTTGAGCTTTTTGTATTGGCATGTACATAGATTATTATCATAACGTCGATCGACGAGGGCGTTGATATCCCATGACAAATACCCTTTTATCGTTTCAAATTAACTGCGCTCCCGTTCTGAGCGTAGAATCGCTGGATCCTTGGCATGTATGCGTGATGTGGCGGTGATTGGGCCTTTTCAATAGAGGAGCTTTGGAATGGATCATAAAATGATAAAGGGGGGAACCCCGGGACGAAGAAAATGGAGCAGTGTGCTACCATCGCTGCCAAGGGCAAGAATGAGAATATTGAGTACCTCTCTTTCTCCCAGATATCAATAGCGAG
The DNA here is from genome assembly GCA_039880775.1 of Diaporthe vaccinii. Taxonomy (NCBI): domain Eukaryota; kingdom Fungi; phylum Ascomycota; class Sordariomycetes; order Diaporthales; family Diaporthaceae; genus Diaporthe; species Diaporthe vaccinii. Next base: position 1,455,287 of record JBCEDN010000003.1, read on the forward strand.
ACCCTCTTGCGTGGACGTGTCGCCGCCCAGCGAGGAGAGACAAGGTCACAGCGTGTGCAGCTCGTGAATGGTCGCGAGGTGCGACGCTGACGGCTTCTGAACTAGACGGATGTCACCAGGCCATGTGCGACTTGGTCCTTTTCCTGCCGGGGCTTACGATGGTGGAACCAGCATTGTTCTTTATATCTCTCACGTTGATGGGCGGGAGCCACTTTAGTGGCCGTTGTTCGTTATATGAGAGGTGTAATGCGAGCTATTTCTGGCATGGGCCAGTCTGGGCAAACGTGGGCAGTCAGGAATCTGGAAAAGTAATGCAGGCGTTGAGTGATGCTAGGTTATTCACTGAAAGGGCAAAATCCACGGGGAAGTATGTGGCGAATATCAGATTCTAAGTTCGTCTGCAATATCAGACAGCCAATTGACAAGGTTTTAAGTGATGCTTGACAAATTGCATAGGTCTAGGTACTAATCTAGAATTAATAGTAGTTGATGCCGCCACGGGGAGGATCGATAACCTTTCCTGCCTTGTTGATTGATAAGTGCTGGCCCAGCCCTGCTGGGGCGCGGCTGTCGGCAGTCGGTGGGCAGGCGGGAATCGCGTCATCCCGGGCTCTGCTTGGGAGCTCTGGCACAGCTGCGGGCCTTGACAAATCAAGCGGCTTACATCATTGAGACTTTTCCAGAACGCAGATTTCGGGTAGTGCAGAGCAGCAAAGGCGTAGCAATTTTTGGGGGCCCCCAACTACCAGATTACCATAGCAAACCTCTAAGACGTTTCGCCGCGGGCTGCTTGTCACTAGGTCACTGTCCAATACAAAAAGGGTGCAACCGGCAACTTCTCTCGACAACTCCACCCCCCGTCCGTCCTGCCCGCGATACAAATGCCTGCAAAGCAATTCCTGCGACCGCTCCTAAACATTGCGACACGCACTTCCACCTCCAGCACACCTCTGTCAACATCTGCACGAATAACCTTCGCCAGGTCATTCCACTCCACACTGCCCAAGATGACTGTCCACAACATTGAGACGTGAGTTGTCCTCGCGCTGCCCCGCCGCGGTGCCCCATGCGAGCAAAAGCAAGCTGCCGCCTCGCGCGCCGCACGCACTGCGGCATCCCGCAGCTGCAGCTCCAACTTCCGATGCGGGTTCCACGATACTGACCGTGTGTTTTCTCGTGCCCTCCAGCGCCGCCGGCTTCAAGGAGACCATCGCCGCGAACCCCGTCGTTGTCGTCGACTGGTTCGCGACGTGGTGCGGCCCCTGCAAGCTGATCGCTCCCCAGATCGCCAAGTAAGCAAAGGCTCCTTTTTCCTCCTTGCTGCACCACCACAGTCGGCCCGATGAGGCCCTCTATGTTACGCATGCAGACAAACGGACACCTCGCTGACCCTCCAAAAACAACAGGTGGTCCCAGTCCATCCCGTCGATCCACTTCGCCAAGGTCGACGTCGACGCGCTGCCCGACCTCGCGCAGGAGTACAGCGTGCGCGCCATGCCCACCTTCCACATCTTCAAGGACGGCGAGAAGGTCGACGAGTACGTCAGCGCCAACCCGCCCGCCCTGCTCAAGGTCATCGAGAAGTGGAAGCCCGCCGAGGAGGGCGAGGCCGCCAAGGAGGAGGAGGCCAAGGCCGAGTAAGGACCTCTCCGTCTCTGTCTCCATCTCCCGCGGCAAACCCTAGCTACGATCGCGCGGTCCCTGAGCAAGAAATTGGATCTACAGCAGCGGCAATGCCAGCGGAAGCCACCTGTGACCGTGTGGGTGCGATTGGGATTTGGGGGAAACGTGATATAGCGCATTTCTTGGGATACATGTGGGCATGACTTGGGACTGGAACGAGGCTGCCACTCAGTATCCCGAGAAACTCAATTACAACATTTTGGATCCTTATTCCACCATTGCAGTCTTGATGCAGTGTCGCCGTTGACGCTGTCGCGTAAATCAATCAGTCTGCGTCATTACGTGCTTGTGACGCGAGCTGTTTCTGTTTCTCCAATTTCGAAGCTGTCATCGCGGGGTCGGCCAAGTGCCCGGTCTCGCAAGCAGCGGGGTAGATCCGTAAGGGTATAACCCTCACTGCCCGCCTTGCCCTCTTACTCACGTCAAAAGTTTCTCGCGAATATTCCAGTGCTTCACGGGACAAGAAATTCGAGGGGCCAGAACAAAACTTGGACATCTTTGATGTATGAGAACCATCCTCAAGCAGAGAATTTAGCGCTTTTCGGAGACCACACTGCATCCAGCCATCGAGGCACGCCGACGGGCTCATCTTAGTCTCCCTCCCTCTCGTACCCAGACAGTCTGTCTACCTCAGAATTGGTCTTGCTCACTGCCTTCGCGTTCAGCCGGCTCACTGAAGACTCATCATTCCCATTTTGAAAAGCCCCTACGATGCCGCCGTCGCCAGCGTCTTGGCCTCACTCCACTCGTTCAGCTGCTCCTCAGCATGCTTCCAGGCATCGTGGTGGATACAATACGCCATGGCCGAGTTGAATTCGTCGACTGAGTACGACCGGATCCTTGTCTCAGCACACGTCCAGACACACATGTAAAAAAAATAAAAAAAAATAAAATAAAAAAAACCCCGGTGTGCACAACTTACTTGTCTGGGGCGGCCCCTGGCTCCCGTCCGCCTTGCGCGACCTGTGCCTGGTGTGCAGCACGATCTTTGCTGCCCTGTCCTTCCTGCACTGCTGCCAGAGCACCAGGCGCGATGCGACTTTCTCGGGAGTGGTGCCTAGGGGCATTATCGCGCCGAGTGCACACGCATCTTCGACGGCCTGAGCTGCGCCCTGGCCCATGTCTGTTTAGGCCCGGGTTGTTCAGTCTGGATACATCGCCAGTAGCGGGACATGGTGCTGGGACAGAAGTGGGATGTGCATGAGGATCACTCACGCGGGAGGAAGGGGTGGGCTGCGTCTCCGATGAGGAGAGCCTTCCCCTTGATTAGGTTTGGCAGAAGCTCCATGTCCAACAGGTCCCAAAGCATGACACCATCGTCCGGAGCCGTGTCGAGGAGGCGCAGAACTGGTTGAGACCACGACTTGAAATGGCCAATCAGCTGCTTCTTGTTCGCACGCTGGTCATACCCGGTCACGTCTGTGGAAAGGTGCTGTTCAGTGATACTGGACCAGAGGAACGGAGTCGAGGCAATATCTCACCCTTCTTGATTTCGCCTACCTCCTCCCTCGGCGCGAAGGCAACGCAGTTGACCAGCTGCCCTCCCGAGCAAGGGTAAAGCACTATTCTCCGATCCGAGCCAGTGATCTGTACGAAGTGGCCCGGCCAGTCCAGGAACGTCTTTGTCACGGGGTCATCTGCAAGCCGGGAAGCCGGCGTGAGCCACCGGTAACAAGCATGCCCAGCTGTTATCATGGGAACCTGGTGACCCGCGACGGAGGCCCGGGTTCTGCTGTGGACTCCGTCTGCGCAGACGACCAGGTCACCACCCACGCGCGTGCCGTCGGAGAGCAGGATCGTGGCCGCCTCGCAGTCAACGCTCTCCACCCCTATGCCTGTGTGGATCCTCACTGGAATTCCTGGCCCGTCGGGAGAGGCTGCCTTTTCCTTCAGAGCAGTATGAAGGTCCGGCCGGTTGACCAGCCACCAGCCCTGTGTGAATGGTTCATCGTCAGCGGCCCTTGGTCTGAGGGGATCACATCCCGCTATAGGTACGTACGGCAGGCCACTGTGCCCTCTGTTCGTCTGTGTACGTCCACCTTTGCTCAACCTCACAGTCGGTATTCACGAATTTGAACTGCTCAGATACACCATCAGAACCAGTCTCTTCCGAATCCTCGGACAGGAAGTTGAACACCGCTCACCCCACGGTAGTCGGTCCCTTTGAAATCCTTTTCATCGATGTCCAAATGAGACAAGGCAGCCGTGCAATTGGGAGCCACATAGACGGCGGCGCCAACATGTCCCCGATGTAATCTGGACTTTTCAAATACCTGTAGTCTCACGATCAGATCCCTGAAGATACCTTCCAGCCAAATATCAACAGATGAAAGCATCAATGGTCTCTCACCTCGACATCGTGCCCCTGCAGGCGAAGGGCGATGGCCGCGGCGAGCCCCCCAATGCCACCTCCCGCGACCAGCACCCGCAGCGCATTTGCCGTAGAGCCCATCACCGCAAGATGGAGTGAACAAAACCGGCAACTCGCGATGTTGACTAGATGCGGGACGTGAGGGGGGCGACCTCGTCCTTTCTTCCTCTCAGCACAGTCGCTGCCTTTTCTAGGCCACAAAGGGGGAAGTCCGTGGGTGCTCTGTGCGGCGATGACAGGCTATAAGACTCCCTAGGCATGCAGTGCAACGGACTGCCGAATCCACCGACGGCCAAAGAAAGCTGAGCAAGCTCCACGCCCGGCCTGGCCCTCGACCCCTCTTTACGCGACGTCTACCTCGCATTATCGGCCATTGTGGGTGCATTGTTGCTACACGAGACCGCCCGCCGCTCCATGCACGAGAGACGCAAGAAGGCAGGTAGGTAAAGTTGGGCTGGGGCGACCAATGACGGCCAGACGGACAGCGGCGCCGCTCGGCCTCGGTGGTTCGATGTACAGTTCAGCTCATTCTAACTCCCCGAGCGCTGCTGGGACTTGCATGTACTAAAATCTGGCCTACATTCCTGTGTAGGGACATTGGGCTGCGTTAGGTAGAAAGCAAGTCAGTGTGGGGAAGGAATACCACAGGGGATAAGCATATTTATTATTTTTAGTTCGATTTCAGGACTTTGCCCGCGTCACCCACTTACCCGCTCCCATGCGGGTAATCATGCACGGTCAGAAGCCACAGTGATACTGCGTCGCGGCCAGGCTGCTGGAACAGCCACGGATGATACCAGCCCAGGTCTGAAGCCATTCGCAGCATATTTCTCTGCTTTTTAGATCGAACCATGTGAAGGTTGGAAGTGATGTGTCATCTCGCGGATCGGAATTTTTATGTCCTGTCGCTCGAGAACTTGTCCAGTCGTGTCTTCGCTTATTCCCAAAGTTTCCCAATGTGTCTCGAATTCTGGGTTTAGTCCCATTTTCGGGGCAAAGGAAAGAGAAGAAAAATGTTTAGAGTATGCCTGTTTTGAATTCCTTGGACGCCCTCATTCCGTATCTACTTGCTGAGTGAGGCATCTAAGATAAGTTCAATCCGTCAAGTACGTTCCAGGCGATCAAAGCCAGAGCAGTTGACTTGCACCTGGTGGTTTAGCTACTTTAAATTCTCATGAGTGGAATTCAAACTTGTTCTATTTTGGAGACGTGATAATTACAATACTCAATAATATTTACGGCTACAGAAAGTGCATGTTGACTGTATGTATAAAAGGACAGCCTGCGTTAGAAGATGAGCATGAAAGAGAAGTGGACGCTGGCAATTCAACGTTACAAGTGAACGTAGGAAGCAGACAGTATTTATCGCGAGAAAGCTCTGGAATTATGAGATTCAGTCGACCCTCCAGATATGATCTTGTCTTGGGGGGAGGGGGAAAAGAAAAGGCCGCGGAAAACATGAAGCCTGGGTCGTTGGCCGCGGAGCTACAGACCGAGGGGTGTCGTGCCCTGATCTCACGTGGTCTCGACTTGGGCAGACGGGAGCCAAGAGATATGTCACTTAGGAGATCAGATCATCGTATGCGAAAAGGTGGGCCGGCGTTGACGTGCCCAGAGATCATGTTGCCGTTTGGAAGGCGAGCCGCCGATTTTGGCGCCGTCCGGCGATCGCAGGCCTCGGCTTCCGCGAACGGGCCGCGGTGCCGGAGCTTTTCCTGGTGCATCCCCGTTATCTTGAATCCACCTGCTGCCAGATTGAACTGCCCATTGTCATCAATTTTGAACATGTGAGAGAATGTATAACAATTTCACACGATCTGGTTCCATCGCTGTGCCAGATATCCCTCCAAACTGGTTTTAATCATACGTACAGATATGCCTGAGATCGTTGTGGTCGGGTAAGCAGATTCCAGGCTCGACATCCGGAACGAGACGGGCTGACACGGTCATGGCCCAGTGCTGGAGTGGTGGGCCTCACTTCGGCTCTGCTGCTGGCCAAGGTGCAGGGAAATAATGTGACCGTGGTCGCCAAACACATGCCCGGGGACTATGACATCCAGTACACTTCTCCGTGGGCGGGAGCAAACTACTTGCCGTGAGTCCGGCCCTCATGCAGCCGGCTGGACATACAGGGCTTGTTCTCACAATTCATAGTATGGCGACAAAGGAAAATAGCCGGTGGGAGAGAAGGACATGGCCCGAAATCAAGAGACTCGCGGCAGAGGTCCCCGAGGCTGGGATACATTTCCAGAGTGAGTGTACGCAGGAATAGTGCTTGTGAGCCTGTGCTGACACGCCTTTAAAGCGGCCAAGATCTTTCGGAATGCACGAGACCTAGATGTAAGTGAAGCCAACGACACAACATGGACAAAGTGATATCTTGCTCACTGCTACCAGCCTAAAACCCCGGCCCAAGACACCCTCGGGGACGCCCTCTTTGACGAGCACCCGTGGTACACCGACTACCTCGACTACCGCAAGATGAAGCCGGAGGAGCTGCCATCAGGCGTGGCCTACGGGCACGAGTTCGGCTCCGTCTGCATCAACACGGCCGTCTACCTGCCCTGGCTGGTCGGCCAGTGCCGCAAGCTCGGCGTGGTCTTCAAGCGGGCGTCGCTGGCCCACATCTCGGAGGCGTCGTCGCTGGGCGCCTCCGGGGGGGAGGCCGACATCATCGTCAACTGCACGGGCCTGATGGCGAGCAAGCTCGGCGGCGTGATGGATGCCAAGGTGTCGCCGGCGCGGGGCCAGATCGTGGTGGTGCGGAACGTGAGCCCGTTCATGGTCGCCACGTCCAGCACCGAGGACGCGCCGGACGAGCTCGTCTACGCAATGACAAGGGCTGCTGGCGGCGGCACGATACTGGGCGGGACGTACCAGAAGGGGAACTGGGACCCGAATCCGGACCCGAATGTCGCGGCGAGGATCATGCAGCGGGTGGTGGACCTGTTCCCGGACATTGCTGGCGGGAAGGGGGTGAAGGGGCTGGACATCATCCGGCACGGAGTTGGGCTGAGGCCGTACCGGGAGGGGGGAGTGAGGCTTGAGAAGGAGAAGATTGATGGGACGTGGGTTGTCCATAACTATGGCCACGCAGGTTGGGGCTACCAGGGGTCTTACGGGACTGCCGAGCGGGTGGTCGAGCTGGTTGGTGAGATCCAGGGGAGGAGCAAGCTGTAAGCTGTAAGCTTGCCCGGGGAGGAGGCAACATCGTTTCTGGCGAATCAGATATTTGTCCTCATAATCTAGACTTAATGGCTGCAGGTCGCAACTAACAGTCCAAGCACATTTGTTCACGACTCTCGGTAAACCACTGGGTAAGGTGGACGAATAGCTGACTGAACCAGGACATCGGATACACCTGACTATCTGATCAACAGACGGGTAGATAAGTCAATCCAGCAGTTATATTCACTAGGCAGCTATTTCTCTGAATGCAACCCATCAATCTAATAAACATTGACAGGAGCACGGGTTGCAGGAATGAGTTCGCACGATAAATGAATATCGCTAAATTGAGGATGCAATTGCTTTCGGTCGCCGTGCCAGGATCAGCCCCGGCCCCCGGGCTGACAGGGGTAGCTCCAAACACGTCGCCAGCAATTTAGACAGACTACCATCTATCTGCTGTTGACCACCTTGACTCTCTCACAATCAATGATCGCCCATGAGAATCCTGCATCATGGCCACCAAGCAGGACCCACTGTACCTGCAAGCATTTCGTTTCGCACAGGATGTTGCCACAGGAAGGCATTGGCTGTCCAGGCTGATCCCACCCGTGCTGATTCTCCTGGATGCAGCCCTGTGTGTGCTCGTGATCGCCAAGGTGGCCTGTAAGTGAACCCCGAGATGAGAAGCCGCGCTCACACTGCTGACCTCTGCCCCGTGTCAAGACACCGAAATTGACTGGACTGCCTACATGGAGCAGGTCCAGCTGTTTCTCGACGGAGAGAGGGACTACACGAAGATCGAGGGCGGCACAGGTCCTCTGGTCTACCCAGCTGCCCACGTCTACATCTATACTGGCCTCTACTATCTCACCAACCACGGCAAGGACATCCTCCTGGCCCAGCAACTGTTTGCTGGGCTGTACTTGGTGAATCTGGCTGTGGTCATGTCCTGCTACTGGAAGGCAAAGGTAAGCTCTCACGCTGGGTCTTGGGCATCCCCGCCGGCTGACCTGATGGCAACAGGCTCCACCCTACGTCTTCCCCTTGTTGATTCTCTCAAAACGCCTGCACAGCATTTTCATGCTCCGCTGCTTCAATGACTGTTTCGCAGTCTTCTTCATGTGGTTTTCAATCCTGCTCTTCCAGCACCGCCAGTGGGTTGCTGGCGGTCTCATCTACAGTTTCGGACTCGGAGTCAAGATGACACTGCTACTGGTGCTCCCGGTGGTCGGCATCCTCATCTTCTTCGCCAAGGGCGTATTCGGAACAATTTCGCTGGGCGCGTTGATGGCAGGCCTGCAGGCACAGCTTGCGGTGCCGTTCCTCAAGCACCCCGGCGCTTACTTCGGGCGGGCCTTCGAGTTCTCTCGCCAATTCCTTTTCAAGTGGACCGTAAACTGGCGTTTCGTGGGCGAGGAGACCTTTCTCAGCCGGGCTTTCTCGACTTCCCTGCTCGCCTTGCACATCTCCGTCCTCTCAACCTTCATTTTCACCAGATGGCTCCCACCGACGGGAAAGTCGTTAGGAGACGTTCTCAAGGCAACATTGAGCCCCGACAGCCGTGGGCGAAACTGGAAGCCATTGTTCCGAGCATTCACGCCAAAGTACATTCTGACTACTATCCTAACCGCCAACGTCGTCGGCCTCCTCTTCGCCCGGTCTCTCCATTACCAGTTCTACTCCTACCTGGCCTGGTCCACCCCCTACCTCCTCTGGCGCGGTGGCCTGCATCCTGTGTTGCAGTACGTCTTGTGGGCCCTCCAGGAGTGGGCATGGAACGTGTTCCCCAGCACACCACTCAGCTCGGCTGTTGTGGTCGGTGTCATGGCGACAACTGTGACGGCGGTATGGTTTGGCACGTCGGACGATGCGGCGATCTCAGCCGTGCCAGACCCGTCCGTTGGTAAAGCTGGAGCGCAGACTCGGTCTATTCGGAAGCCCTAGGCTGGCTACCAAAGCGGGCAGACAGAGTTTAAGCGTCCAATGTGGTAAGACGGCGTCTTGGGTAATAGCGTGGTCTGCATGAGACCAGCAGAAGAATCAGTCCTCGTCTTCGGAGTCTGTTGGTGGGAGACCTCTCGAGTCGTCCTCGTCGTCAGGGTAAGTGTTCTTTGGGAATTCTTTGGGCCTGGAAAATAACACGCTTGTCAGAACCAATCGGTGCTCATCATTGGAAAGCCACCGCATGCTGGGCCAGCTCGTGGAAAGGCAGTGTGAGCGGGAGATGCGCCCCAGGAGTTCATACCAGTACGGCATCTTGCGCCACTCCTTCTCATCTCGGACCACGTTGATAATCTCTCCCGCGACTTTATTGTTGGTCTTGCTGCGCTCCTCGCTCGGCGTCAGGTCCACCACGACGTAGCCTCCTCTCTTGATCCATATCGTGTTACGGAACCGCTGCGCCAGCTCGACGAGGGTGGTCTTGGTGTTGGGCAGGATGCACGTGTACGTGTTGTTTCCCTCGGGTTTCCCAACACGCGCGACAAATTGGTGCTCGGTCAGCTCGTCGGGAGGCGTGGTAGACTCGGTGGCCGCGGCCAGGATGTTGCGCTTGGGACGACCCATTGTTGTGTTAATTTGTTGTTGGTGTAGGGAGAGTGGACAATTTGCCTGTGATCGAACCTCGATTTTGGTGGCCCACCAGCTTTTTCTCGGCTGCTACGCTAAATGCATAATCTGGATAATGCGATACTGTTGCAGCCAACATGCATATTCTGGGCTTACACCCAGCCATGTCCCGAGTTCCAATTTCCATCCCACCACGAGAAGGATTTACTTGTGACTTCTTAAAACTTGATGTTCTATTTGGATATATTTTTCCCTATCGGGGCAAGCTAAGTTGGATCATTTTTAGATATTGGTCTAAACATCAAGGGCCCGAAGGGATGGAGGCACAGCCATGGTGCAGAAGGCTTGTGAGGGTGATGGGGCAATACAATAGCCTTGATCTTGGCTTACAGCCTATAATATGCCCCAAACTGCTGCCAACGTTGAGAGTTGAAAGCAGGCCGGAGCCGACCGCCAACACTACAGCGCCAGCCATTAGATAGGGGACGAAGTACTTTGTCGTGGTCATTGCTAGACCACAAGCTACTGTCGCCAAGGAGTTCGGTATGCCCAATGCAAAGGATGTACAGTCCTGAAGTAGCTGGCGATACACCCTTTGTTGCTTGGAAGTAGAATGGTAGGTAAACAGTCAAGACATTGATCGCCATAATGACGGATCCGCCAGAGATGCAGCCTAGTCCCACGGTACGCTGGGTCAAGATTCGAATTGGAACGAGCGCCCTTTACCGTCACAGTTAGCCATGAACAAAATGATAGGCAAGGTCGGTACGGAGTTCAACTGAGGGTCAGTGTTACTTTTCTTTCTGCCTCACTTGTAAAAGCAAGAAGAGAATCAGCAGGAGCCCGAATCCTAGCAAGGTTCCCCAGACTCTCGAGTCGCTCCAAGGCAGGACAGCGCCGCCCCATTGCAAAGCGAGGACAAGACATGTCATGGAGGCTAGGATGAGACATGTGCCTATGGGGTCCAGTGAAGCTAGTTTTCCCTTCAGCGGGATGTTCGTGGTCTCTCTGTTGGGTTCTTTGAAGGCAGCGTATGTGAAGAGATGACAGACGGCACTGATGGCTAGAGACGCCGCACTGTCAGCACATAGGGTCCTTGGTGTGCTGCCACCTCCTATCGGCTTCTACCACGTGGGTTGTTTTGGGCGGTCGGAGGGGTCCAGAATGAACTCACGAAGATTACTCCAGAAACAAAACCTCCAGGTCAAGCTGCTTTCGGTGAACACCCCTCCTAGAACTGGGCCTGCTATAGAAGCCACCATGAACATGGTAGAGATGAAGGAGATGAAGAGTGGTACTTTCTGTTTAGAGACAACATAGCCAGCTAGGACCAGACCGCCGGTGAACACCCCTGCCGTTGAACAACCTTGGATGGCTCTTCCGAATATAAGGACGGCAGAGTTTGGTGCAACCGCACAGATGATGGAACCTTAAGTCATTAATGAGATTCTTTTTCAAGACATGAATCCAATTTTCTCGTGACTCACCAACAATGAATACCACAACGCTCCAACAGAATGTCCATTTGAGTGAGAAAGATGTGTACAGCCGACCAAACGCTGGCTGCGTGGCCAATTTGGCCAAATTGTACGATGTTGTATAATAGGCCGCATCTTCGAGGCTATGAAACTCAGTCGTAATTTTTGGGGTCGCCGTAGCTGTATCACATTGTTGTCAACCTCGCGCCTCGTGGTGAAATACTTTGTGGGTCCTCAGTAAAGAAAGCTCGAACCAAGAATATTAACATCCAGTGCAACAAGAAAGACTCCAGTCAATAAAGCCACTGTAACCAGAACGAGTCGCCATAGCGGCTTCTTGTCTGAGCTATTGTCTGCGTGGAGAGAGTTGTTGGGGCTGGTTGTCCGGTGAGGCGAGTTTTGCCTGGATTCGGTCAAGTCGTCAGTCCCAGAAATCGTCTGGTGCCGCTCCGCTGGGCCGATGGTGATTGTGGCGCTGCTCGTCATTTTCAAGACACCTTCGATGCTTGTTTGGTCTACCAGAAGTGAGAGAAAACATGCTGGAATTTCAATTTACTTATATAAGTGTAGTGCTAAGAGTTTTCTATCACAGGCAGGCACAAGGAAATATCTGAAATGAATCTGGCTTGCGTTCAGAACTGAAAGTGACAAAATCTCGCGGAATCCGAGTCTGTGATTCGACGAAGTGTACGACGGAATTCTGCAGTAGTTCGCGAACTTGTAATTTGTGTCAGCAGGCCCAATGGATCCACCCGAGCGCTTCTTTTAGGCAGCCCGTCTTAGCTCACAACAGTCATGGCATGTAGGGCAGTATGCCGCAAGCGTGTGAGCACTTGAGATTGACGAGACTGCAAAGAAAACCAAGTCCTAATCTCATCGGCATTCCGCTTATGAAGTCCAAGACCGGCTCAAGCAGCTCATCTGCCAACCTGCAAGCGCAATCTCCGAGGGCAAATCGGAATTCAATTCCAAAGTCAACAATAAGCCTCAAGATTTAATGTAGAACTATAAAAACAAAACGCACTGGGGTGACTCTTGTGCCCACATTGTCCAGGGAACTACGTTTCCGCACGAATCACATACGCTTCATGTCACTGTATAACTTGATAAACTCCAATAATAATAGCTCGTTCCTAAAAAACTGAACCAAAAATATCCGAGTTGGTGAATAGATGGTAGTAACCCGTGATTTGTGTGTGTAGAGCGTGGGAACATTCCCTGCGCCCCACCCCCCCGTGGGTGAAAATGTGGGGTTAGGGTGGGCTCGGCGGGCTCAAAGGGGCAGGCCGAAATGCCACTGAGGCTCAGTGTGCGTTAAGGACGTCATCCCCAGTATTTGGTGAGCCTCAGCGTTCGACTTCAACTTTATATGCCCACAACCTGCAAAAGTGCAAGATGTCGGTCAACCAGCTATCTATGCTCCTGGGCCTTCCGGACTCCGACTGCAAGCAGATACTCGACTACGGATCCACACTTTCCAAGGCAGAGGCGGCAGACCACTTTAAGAACTTGCTTGGCGACTCACCTCAGGCCATCGAGTTCATATCGTCCTTTAACTCGCGGCGACAGGAACCGAAACCCGCTCCCGCGCCCGCTCCAGTCACACAGCAAAACGTCTCTTCGGACTTAGAGGCGGTACCAAAAGCCCAAAGGGGGGGGCCCAAGAAGAGAAAGGCACCACTACGAACGCCAGCTCCGCGGCAAATCACAGACGCAAACCCGGCCTCGGGAACCGCCTACAGCAAGAAGTCCATCGAGGATGACTACATAGCAGGCAGGCCCGGCGCATCGACGCCCTCGAGCAGCAACTCACCCTTCACGGCCCCTCCGCCAAAGTCTTCCACGCCACCACCAAAGAAGTTCAGCAAACAGCCCCCGTCCGCGGCCGGTTCCCTCGTCTCGGACCGCCTGGCCCCCAAGCAGAAGCCAAAGTCGAACCCGACCTCCCGCAGCTCAACGCCCGGCCCGCCCTCCAGGGGGAATGGCGGTCCAGTCACCAAGGTGTCCATCGCGGGCGGAACGCCCATGCACGGTGCCTCGACAGCCGTCGCGGACCTGGACGCCGCCATCCGCTCGCTGGAGGTGACGACGAACCCATCGCTGTCCGGTGGCAGCGACGACTCAGCGCGGCGCTGCAACTGCGTGGCGACGCGGCATCCTCTGCAGAGCGCAGCGCCCAACTGCCTCAGCTGCGGCAAGGTGATATGCCTAAAGGAGGGCCTGGGCCCGTGTACCTTCTGCGGCGCGCCGCTCCTGTCACCCAGCGAGGTACAGTCGATGATCCAGGAGCTCCGCGCCGAGCGCGGTCGCGAGAAGCAGGCGGCAGACCGCCAGGCACACAAGCGGGCCGACGTGGCGGCCAAGCCCAGGCCGTTCACGAAGCCGCGGACAGGGGAGGAGAGCGACGGGCTGGGGGAGGCGGAGGCGAAGGCCCTCGAGCACCGCGACAGGCTCCTCGGGTTCCAGGCGCAGAACGCGCGGCGTACTACGGTGAGGGACGAGGCCGCTGATTTTGACGTCTCGGGCGCCATGGCGGGCTTCGGCGGCAGCTTGTGGGCGTCACCCGAGGACCGGGCGCGCGAGCTGAAGAGGCAGCAGAAGGTGCTGCGCGAGATGGAGTGGAACGCGCGGCCCGACTACGAGAAGAGGCAGCAGGTCGTCAGTATCGACCTGGTCGGCGGCAAGGTTGTGAAGAAGTTTGTTGCAAAGGAGAGGCCGGCCACGCCCGAGGACGAGGGTGAGGACGAGTCGTCAGGCTCCGGCGCAGGAGGTAGCGGCGGCGGCGGCGTCCTGGAGGAGACGAGCGCGAACAGGCGGCCCGGGGCCGGGGGTGCTTTCAGCAGGAACCCTTTACTCGGCGGGATGATCAGGCCGGTCTACGACGCTAAGGGCAAGGGGCTTGAGCTTGAGGGCCGGAAGGATAGGGCGGCGGCGCGGTGGAGGAGGGTGCAGGACGACCTTGACGACAACGAGGCCATCATCCTGGACGGTGGCGTCTACGGTGGGCAGCAGGGCGCGAGCACAGGGGGCGCAGGTGATGAGCCCGCCTGCGGATAGACAGGAGACACAGGAATTAGACATGCCTCACCGCATGTTGCTGTTGAGGGGCACCAGGAAGATTTGCGTGTCCTATCGTGAACCACGTTGGCGTGCCATCTTGCCATTGATGGGTGTTCGATTTTTCCGTGGCGCCACTTTCCCCAAGCGGGACCTAATCGACTACAGTCTGGACTGGACTCAGCCCTACGAGCGCACGACCCCCACGCAAACAGACAGGTCACTTTCTTCATGACCCTGGCGAGTCCGTATGGTGGGCTAGGTAAGGTGACTGCGACTCGAGGCTCAAGGGTAGCGCGGGGGACGACAAGGTTTAGGTGGATACTGCATGGCTGACTCTCTTGGACAGTGAGGGCAAAGCCAACTTCAAATGTTTTTTCATTGCTCGGCATAGGGAGGATGTCATGTTCACTTCGGCGCTATTGTGGGGAACGTTCAAGTATTGAAGATGAGAAACTTTTTGAAATCGTCTATGAGGTATCTATGCCTTTTTCTATGATTTATGATGGGACACCGTAACCGCGAGCCGAAACTTGGAAGGATACCGAGTCTAATCAAATGCAACCCCTCCCCCTTACTAATTACCAGAAAAAGGAAGAAAACCACCCCCAAAATGACTCCGATGATGATGATGATGAAAAATTGAAAAACAGGACCAATGACCAATATGTACAATGCTTAGTGAGCCTCCGGCTCTCGTCTCATCCCGGTGATGTGGCTGCAGAAGGCATAGCCACCAAGCCTTCCCTTGCCATTGTAGACCTTCTCTACAATGTCTTGTTTCGTGAGGCCGTTCAGGCCGTTCCCCGCCGCGAGCCGCGAGCCGCCGCCGGTGTTGGACTTTGACTCTCCTAGTAGTCGTCCAGGGTCGAGGCCTTCGGCGGTCTCGCGTTAGCGGCTGCGACGTAGTGGCCCCATGTGATCAGTTCCTTACTGCAGTCGTCCTGGTGGATAGTGCACTCGATCAGAGCTGGGCCAGCCTTGTGGTTGTTGGCGGCGGCGATGGCCTCCTTGAGCTCGCCGGCGGTGTTGGCGACGAAGGAGATGCCGTTGCCGTCGGTGGAGTTGAAGGCCTGCATCAGCAGGGCGTAGTTCCAGTTCTTGATCTTGTTGTAGCTGCCGTCGTGGATCTCGACCTCGATGGTGTAGCCGCGGTTGTTGATGAGCAGGATCGTGATGGGCAGGTTGAAGCGGACCATCTGGGAGACCTCCTGGGCGGTCACCTGGAAGGAACCGTCACCGCAGACGCAGATGGTGCGGCGCTCAGGGTAGCGCACGGCGTAGCCAAAGGAGGCGGGCACAGACCAGCCGATGTGGCCCCACTGCATCTCGATCTCGTAGCCTGCGCCCTTGGGGAGGTGCAGCTGTGTGCCGTTGAACCAGGAGTCGCCGGTCTCGATGAAGAGGGTGGCGTTGGGGGTGACGAGGGGCTGCAGCTGGCGCTGGATCTCCTTGCGGGTGAGCTCCTCCTCGTCGGCGGCCTCGTGGACGACATAGGGGTCGGGGCGGAGGCGCTTGTACTCGACCATGGTGGAGTCGTTGAACTGGACCTCGGTGGAGAGGTGGTCGAGGAACTCGCCGAGGCGGACACGGCTGAAGTGGCTGCCGGGGAAGGTGACATGGTCCATGTCGCACTTCATCAGGGGAATGCTGGGCATGGCGGTCCAGCCAACGGTGGAGTAGTCGTTGAAGACGCAGCCGGCGCAGATGATGGCGTCGGCCCAGTTGAGGATGGCATCGGCAGCGAGGGTGGAGACCTGGCCCCAGAAGACACCGACAAACTGGGGGTGATCCTCAGGGAACATGCCCTTGGCGGCGGGCTGGAGGGCGACGGCGCAGCCCATGGCCTCGGCCAGCTTGATGAGGGCCTTGTCAGCTCCGCATCGGGACAGCTTAGGACCGACGAGGATCAGAGGCTTGAGCTTGCCCCTCAGGTACTCGGCGGCGCAGTCGGCGGCGGCGGCGAGGGCACCCTGGTCGGAGATGACGGGCTCGGTGACGGCGGAGATGGGGCCGGGGCGGACACAGGTAGCACCGGACAGGTTGGTGGGGATCTCGATGTAGCAAGGCTTGCGGGACAGGATGGCGGCGCGGATGGCTCTGTCGATGAGTCTGGGGGCCTCCTCAGCCCGGTTGACGGCGACGGCACAACATGTGACCTTCTCAGCCATCTCAAGCTGGTAGTTGTAGTCGAGCTTTCCGAGGGTGTGGTGCAGCAGGTGGAACTGGCCGGCGTCGTTTGTGTTCGGGGAGCCGGAGATGAGGATCAGGGGCAGGTTCTCGGCGTAGGCGCTGCCGGTGCCGTTGAGGGCGGAGATGGCGCCGACCGAGTAGGTGACGACGCAGGCAGAGACGCCGTTGGCACGGGCGTAGCCCTCGGCGGCCATGCTGCAGTTGAGCTCATTGGCACATCCGATCTCCTTGAGGTCCGGGTGGGCCTGGAGCTTGTCGAGGAGGATGAGGTTGTAGTCGCCAGGCACGACAAAGTGGTGCCGGATGCCGACCTGGGCCAACCGCTCGGCGAGGTAGTCACCGACGGTGAACTTTCCCGGTGTGCTCGACATTGAGAAGGTTTTGATGTGAGATGTTGAGGTGAGGTGGGGTGAGTTGAGGGTATATGTTTACCGTGATAGGTAAAGGGGGGGAGAGGTGGTGGTGTCCAGAGGACTGGAGGTTGTGATCTTTCTAGAAGAAGAGTGTGGATGACTGGTAGTCAAGGCTGGCTGATGAATGAAAAGGTCTGACTGCTGGAGGTCGTATGAGGCTCAAGATGGTTTTATATCTTTTGCTCGCAGCAGCACGGAGTGGCTGTCGAGTGCTGGGCGTGGATGTGTCGTGTCGTACGCAATGGCCATCGCCAGCGTCCGAGAGACGGATCGGGGATCCATTGGCGGTTCCCTGGAAAAACTTTGCGATGATGGACTGATGAAAAGTGGAAGCGACATGTCACAAAGTCACTGGCTGCGGGTGGTTGAGTGTCAGGGCAGGCACAGGGCAGGAGAGCAGGGCAGGAGTGAGTCGAAGCGTTCGAGATGCGAGTGTACGTATCTGCACGGGCAGCGGCAGCGGCAGCACGGCCCTGGCCAGACAGGCAGGCATTCGGTCTGTACGGCAGTCTGTTCTTCGGGAGTGGCCACCCAGTCCACCCAGTCCACCCAGGGAAGGAAAACCGGGGCAGGAGGTGGTCGGGATCGCCCACTGTTGCTTCCGCCGTTTACGAGGGTACAATGGTACATTGGACGAGGTCTCACACGCTGGACAGGCAGGCACAACTGGCACACACACGTAGCGACACTGCTGCCAGGTCTCGACCGTGCTCAGGGTGGAGTGCAAGATGAAAAGCCGGGACGGCCTCAACATTGACTGTACGTACCGCTGCCATACATTACACGCGCACACACACACAGAGATCAGCTACACTACATCCATACGCACATGCAATACCTTACACGTGCATGTAATCATCATCTAAATATTAGCCTACTTGCATCGCGCCCAGACAACGGCATGCAGCCAGCCAAGTCGGTCGGCCCAGCTCGGTTCTCCCGCGGATGCTACTCGCTTACTGAATGTACGGTTGCCACGATACGAGCTGCAGAGAGGCGCCTCGAGACAGGACGATAAGAAAAGAAAGAAAAAAAATAGACACTCGTTTCGTCATGATCACTCCATACCGGAAGTGTGTCCTCTGATGACGGCGCAACACGCAGTGTATGCAGTGCATGTTTTGAAAACTTTCTCTCTGTCTCTGCTTGCTGGACGCTGAGCTCAGCTGAGGTTCGACATTGGTACCGTAGCAGGACTGGCTGCACTTGCTGATAAGCTCGGATCCCTGCCGACGACCTCCAGTGCTCATGCGCGGGAGATCACGGATGGCATGGTCCCATGTGCTGGGACAACGGGAGCCCAGGAATCACGCCACCCGACTCTCGTCCTGGCGGGTCTCTCCTGCAGCCTCCGACTCTTGACACCTCACTCCCGCTGCAGCCAATTTTCACATCCCTGCGAGCAACCTGGCGACATCATGAGATGCCACGAGATGCATATCGACTCCTCCAGCACTGGCAAATACCAGATTGCGCCCCCTTCCCCTGCGCCCCTGCTGGTCGCCGTCCGCTCTGGGCCGCCATCACGCCCTGGCCCAGCGCGTATGGTTCGACGTTCGATGCCTCTTGGCCTGCATCCCGAGCCCCCACCCGTGCTTCTGAGGCTCTCGGCCCTGCCCACCACGCTATTCCTGGCCGAACCTCGCACCATGGCTCCATTGCTCTCGCCAGCCTTGATTGTAACCACCACCCCTGCACGCCCTCCTGCTTGGGGGCCCTCTTTGTCTGCTACGCTATCTCTGGATCTGAATTCCTAGACTGTCAGACAGTCAGGCTGTCCGACTGATGTCGGGCCCTGCATAGCATGAGTGAGCCGCATCATGTCACGCCGCCCGGCCGGCCCTTGCCACACCCACAGAGTGTCCACACATCCACCCAATGCGAACCAGCCCCTTGACCTCCTGCTATCTGGGCCCTTGGACCTGGACCTGGACCTGAACTCGAACCTGCGCCGGGTGGGCCTTGATCGCTGTCATCGACGCAGACCCAGAAAAGGTTTCACGATGCGGCGAAAGTTTTCCCTTGCATGGAGCCTCTTTTCTATCGCCCCAGCAGCGGTCCCGGCCTCGCGCTTAACAACCAAACCCGCGCGCCATTCCTTGCCCTGCCCTGAACTACAGTCTATGTATCTGATGCGGCTCCTTCCTCATCCGACGTAAATTCGACCGGACTTCAACTCGGAGGCGGCGATATGCCTCGACGCGCGTTAGCATCGCTGCCTGCTCTGCCCTAGATGAAGTTTCTGCAGGCTCGCCATGTCTGAGACCTCCGGGATCGCATCGCAGGCCTCTTAAAAGCGTCCGGATCGACAGCGTGCTTTGTGAAAATGTCCGGTTTCTTCCAGCCCCCTGTCGGTACGGACTCAACAAGATGTCAAATCCCTACGATACCGCGGGAAGTGGGTCCCTCATGACCTCCTTACACGGCCCGTCTTGATGAGAGCGCTGGAACGTGGTACTCGAGAACACGGAAACGAACGTCTTACCTTGGCAACGAAACAAACTCAAACTGCACATCCCAGAGGAACTCACGCATGGGCAGCCGCTGACTTGTTTGCAAACAGTTACCCGGGATTGTGACACAAGATGGTGCTTGTATCTTGCCGTCCGACAATCGAATGAGACCGTTCGAGACATGTGCTGCGCGGATGTCGAGTCGTGTCCGACGACCACCAATGCACAACACTGACTGATATGGTAAGTATCCGGGAACTCTGGGCTCTCCAGCGTCGTATCCCAGGCCAGCATGTCCGCTGTGCTCCCGTCTGAGGGCTCGCACACCGTCTGGCCGACCGCACCGTGAGAATGCTTAAGTGCAGATCTCTTCATTCAAGGTGCTACATCGAGTTTCATCGATCTGCAGAAGTCCCAGCAAACCCTCCCCAAACAAGCGGTGCGACCCGTCGAAAACCTTATGGTGCATGGGCCATTCAGGATGTTTTGTCCCGGATTCAGGCCATGACGTCTGGCGGTTCTGTGGTAGAGGACAAGCAGCCCGGGTTCAACTCGACAAGCACTACTGGATACTGGGACAGGTTGCTCTGCCCACGCTCAAAGGGACTTGTGTGCAGACCGTCTTCTTGTTCCTCAATTCCGGGGCGCCTTCCGGGAAGTGCTAACAACAAGATCGAGTTATTAGCTGTCATGCCATAGATCTAGATTGTCCAAGATCTCAATCAGATCGGACACTGCCTCTGCTCCACAAAGAGTGGCCAACAGCCTAAACCCTGGATATCCACGCGAGTACATTAGCCAACCATCTTTCAGCCCCAGACATCTGTATCTGCTTGTGGCATCCCCACAGGAGAAGTCAGGCCATTGTTGAGCAGGCTTTCGTGATCCTCGAGATCGTGGCAGCGCTTTGGACGAACCCTGTGGCGCAGCACGGCAGCCGTCCACGGTCGCTGGTCAGTCGTGACCCGCAGTTTCAAAGCTATCGAGAATATGGCCTTGTGAGCCTCCGAACTAAATCTGCAAGATAGAGAATAGCATGCGTAGGCACTGAGTGAAAGACTGCTGGGCGAACAGAAGACCAGTCAGGAGGTGAGGCCTCGACTTCGAGTGCACTATTTATTTCAAGCAAGTAGCGGATCTGAAGAGTCCGAGTGGCGGGTAGTCTCGTTCGACCCATGGTCTGGTCGCTTAGGAGTGCTGTGACGCTGTGAGCATAACTCAGAGATCAGCTGTTCGGAAATGACAGTGCGACTTGAGAGGCTGGCCCCGGCCCCTCGGGACTCTGTTCCGTGCTGTTTAACAAGGGTTCTAGCCACCAACTACCTAGGGACTTCAGTCATCACTTGCCTGTCATATTGTAGCTATCGGAACTGTGGTAGTCACTTGGGGGTCAAGTGAATAGGGGGTACGTACCCTACGTACGTCTTCAAAAAGGGTGCCCTACGGCCGCTTCTGCACTCAGAACTGAGCCATACGCCCACTTCGAAGACAAACAATCGCATATTCGGCAGACCCAGTCTTCCCTGCCAGAAGAACATCTCAATAGCCCACTTCCCGCGAATCGGAACATGTGGATGGTGTTAATGAAGTGGAATGATTCATATCTGGAAGCGAAGAAAGGAAAATGACGCATCACACGCAAGTCCAGAATGATGGTTTGGAATTGATGGAGACTATGTAACTTTTATGCTTCGTTTCGTTCCCAAAATCCGCTTTGCAATTCATTTGCTTACATAGCAGATTGAATGCTCCCCAATTGTGAGGCAGTAGCTGGAATTTTCTACGAGCCACTTTCAACTTTCAACTTTCTACCTCGCAATATCTCATTGATATAGTCTGTTTCCCATAGCACCGTATTAATCCAATACGTGACTACGAGAAGATCAATATGTCGACGAATGAGCCATCCATACGGATTCGGCATCGTATACTAGACCGGGTGCATGTGCTTGGCCGAATCACTCGGAACAGGTCAAATACACACACTTCACCAACCGTTCTAAGTTAAGGGCAAGATTCACATGCGTTTTTTTTTATACATTTTAAACCGGACTCTCTGAGTACATGATCCGTCCAATTTTGACAAATATGGAAGTGTAAATCTGGCCGCTTTGTGGCAGGGTCGATTGGGTCTGGCAAATATGCGATTGTTCGTATTGGACATGGGCGTATGGCTAATTTCAGAAGGGGCCCTGGGCGTCCTTTTAGAGACATACATACGTAGTACATAACCTCCACTTACTACAACCCCGTACTTACTGCCATACGTGTCGTCTCTCATATGTGTAGTGACACGGCCAGCCTGGGTACCCTGTTATGACTGCGCATGGAGTAGTAACTACCCTCCTCAGCCACAGAATTCGGTGACTATTTTAGCTGCATAGACTGGGAAGTAGTTCCAGTATTTGTTGCGCAGATTGTTGGATGCAGCAGTAGAGGTCTGAATTATGGCCAAGGCAGGATGGGTGCGTTGCGGCCGGTACACATAGATACTCGGTGATAGAACCAGACGTCGAACCAGGACGGTGGCCTCAGATAATCTTGAGATGGTTCGAACTTCCATCCGAGTGACACGGGAAATCATGGCCCAAGAGCATGTGACGTTAACGTGGCAGAGTGAAGCTTTCTGGAAGACGCATGTATTCGGCTTACAGGCTAGGCTTTCCAAAAAGACATGAGAGGTGATCTCAGTCTCTAAAATAATCATACACTAACAAACATCACATCTCATGAGTGAGAGGATGAGACTGGTGTCTTTGAGTCTCCACAAACAACACAGAGCAGGCAAATCTGGTTGCAAGTGCCGTGATTGAGACGGCCTTACGCCGCTGCACTCTGGCAATAGGGAAAACACCAAAAGGTCAGAATTTTCCAGACAACCTCGGGACAATATTGTGCAGCCTCACAATGAGACCTGGATCTGGAGTTCTGTAGTTTAATCATACTCGTTCATGAGTATAGTTGTGATTAGTCCAAATGGAAACAAATAGGGAATAAGGGAATCGTTTAGGATTAAGTCTGCGGCCATGCTGTCAGATCAAACTAATATACCCTATGCAAGCCCTAATGTATTTATGCAATGTTAGACAATGTGCATACTGTAAAACGTACCTACCATATTTTAACTCTTTCAGTTTCAATTCTTTAATTTTACTCGACATAATTCGAAATGATGCTTCCTATTGGTTTAATTAATTTCTTTTGGTGTCATGCATTGCGTACTGTTATTCGCGAGAGGACAGCCCAACGGCTGAGCCTAGCGTCGACTCAAAGAAGATGCTGCGCCCTTTGAAAGGGAGGTC
This sequence comes from Diaporthe vaccinii, assembly GCA_039880775.1. Lineage (NCBI taxonomy): Eukaryota > Fungi > Ascomycota > Sordariomycetes > Diaporthales > Diaporthaceae > Diaporthe > Diaporthe vaccinii. Next base: position 1,477,976 of record JBCEDN010000003.1, read on the forward strand.
TAATATGCAAAAGGCAAGGTGATGCACGGTCCTCTGTGTCCGAACGGAGCAACAAGTTTCGCGGCCATGATTCGTAACGCTTGGTAGAAGGATTCGGTGTTACTTTCAATGTGCATCGTCAGATATGTCCTTGCTTCAAATAGCAGCGCATCGCGGTCGAGATACTCACCCGACACCCAGCTGGTGCGCAGGTGCCATCAATTTCGTGCTTCAGGCACAGAGAGATTTGCAGATGAGGACAAGGTTTAAGCATATAACAGGCTGAGGCACCCTAATTTAGAACAAGCGACTGGGTCTCCCCCGTGCGGCTCCGTCATCCGTCCGGGATGGTCCCCCAAAAGCCGAGTCAAGCACACGCAAGCTTTCAGGGGTGGACCGGAGCACATCGACTAACACGGACACGGGAAACAGACACTTCAGGGGCCCCAAGGGTGATTGAAGTCCCGGCTCGCCAAACGTGAGACCTTCAACTCAATGCTGTCGTTCATTTTCCCAAACACAAACTCCAGCCTTTGAGCAGCGAGTTAGGGGCCTTGAAGGCATGCCACTCTTTTAATCACTATCGCCCACATCCACACATCTAACCACATCCGCTCTTTTTCGAACCATTCCGCCCCCACAAAGACGCACGACGTCAGAAGCGAGGTGAACCGGGGCCCATTTCGACGCGCGTCCCAAAGACGTGGCCGCCAGTCCTCACTCTCGCGATGGCAGATTCCGGCGGAGCAGGCGGTGGATCAAATCCAGGGCCAGACTCGGCCTCGAGTTCCAGCTCGCTGGTATCGTCTTTAACCAGCACCGCCGCCAGCACCTCGGCCAGCTCGTCCCCCGGCGCCGTGCGCCTCGAGCTCGTCGGGCCCGAGGAGCTCAGCTTCGTGCCGCGGTTCGGGCGGTCCGCCTTCCAGGTCGTCCTCAACACGACGTCCTTCGGCTCCATCATGTCGCAGCTGAACGACACAGCCGCGGCTGCGGCAGCACAGGCGGCAGGGTCGTCACAGCCGCCGCCGGTGTCGCTCCTCGAGACCGGATGCTTCACCAACTCGAGCGCCGGGAACGGGAGGCGCGCCGGCGAGGGCTGGAGGGACTGCGTCGAGGCGTGCTCGGCGCCGAGCGCCATGTTCAACTCCAGCTTCACGTTCTGGAACTGCCTGACCCTCGGCGCCGTCGCGCTGTACGCGCAGTCGGACGGGTTGGTGCTGGACTCTGGGCAGGTGGCCTCGGTCGGCCAGGGCCTGGGCTTCAGCAGCCTCGACGAGTTTAATAGCACGCAGATACTGTCCGACACAGTGAACTGCATCAAAGGGTCGTGCCAGGACTACAGCCTCGGGTCGTGTACGGACAACATCACTTCTCTTGATATCAGCGGGTCGCAGGACAAGGTGGTCGATCTGTTTAATGCTCTGCAGGGGTACTGTGACGGCGAGGAAAGCATCGTCAACTCGGATATCGCTGGCCCTGGTGTGAGACTCTGAAGCTCGGCCCCGTTGGTTGTCTGACCAGTTGCTAATCATCTGCGATGTGACAGGTCGTTCTCTCTTATATTCTGCAGGCCACCCTAGCCATCGCCGTCTATGTCTTCGTTAACCTCTTCACCAGCTGGTTGCTCCCGATCCTTTCACTCATGTACACCATTCAAGACCGCCTCTCGCCCAGACAACGCACACGGCCGACGGACGACTCGATAGACGGCTTCGAGCCCCGACAGACGCCGTGGCAACGGGCACGCGAGCACCAGTGGAACCTCTCCAGGTCGCGGCCGGCGGCGGCGCTGACATCGGCGCTGGTCGAGTTCCAGGAGGTGCAGGGCTTCTTCGTCGCGTCGATCCAGTTCGCCACGCTGCTCGTCTTCGCGGCAGATGACCAGTCCGCCATGTTGAGTAGCACCAGCTCGTTCGGCGAGGCGGTGCTCAACGTCGAGGTCGTGCAAATGCTATCCATTAATGGGGTGCTTCCCGTTCTGTTCATACAGATCGGGCTGATGCGCCTCGGCGTGCGTTGGTGGTATATGACCAGTATCGTCGTGGGGGTATTTATTTTGTCTATGGTGATCGCGACGAGGAACCTGATGCCGGACTATGAAACCCTATGGGCTTACTTCAAGGAGTCGGGGGCGATCGAGATGTGCGGCGGGAATCCGTCACCCATGACCTACTGTTTGAACTCGGTGGACGGGTTAAATCCAGCACTTCAGAGCATGAACTCAGGCCTGATACTGGGTTGCGTGACGGTCTCGGTGCTGGTGCTGGATCAGCTCTGGCACTCTGTGAACCACAACCGCAGACTGGACGATGTGCTGGATGAATGGGAGCTTTTCAGTCCCAGGGGCATGTTCTTCAGGCGTCGGGTGTGGCCGGCATTCATGGCGTTGCTGTGGTTCTGTCTGGAGTTCGGACTGCTGATATACGTCGGCATCTACCTCAAGGCAACCATCACGATCCTCCAACTGGTGGGCACGAGCGCCTCCAACTGGACGTACGGGCAGCTGATCGCGGTCATGGTCTGGGCGCCCGTGATCGGCAAGTACGTCTACTTCAACGTATTTGGCATCACGGAGGGTGTCGGAAAGCGCCTGGCGAACAGGTACAAGGTCGTCGAGGTCGATCCAGACGACGACCACTCTCACAAACCGGGGTCGAGCGGTTTTGTCAAACAAGAAGACGGAATCGAGCTGTTCGACCGCCAGAAGGACCCGTTCAGGGCTTTTAGCCGTGAGCCGACCCTGGTCGCGAACATGTCCCCGGCCACGACGACGTTGGATCTCACGGGGAAAGAGGAGTATGGGAGGAAGAACAACCCCTTCGACGGCTATGTCAAACGGAGGAATCGCAGTGCTGGCACACAAGACCTGTCTGGAGATGGCAAATATGGTAATGTCTAGATGATCAGTTTAATGACAGCAATTCACTCAGTCTTGCAAGTTCGGTCATGCAACTGTGATTATCTTGTCCTGTGCCGGATTTCCCGTGATGAGAAATATGTACTCTATGAGTTGCTGTTTCCACGACAAGGAGCAAGGCCCACTGCTTGTCTCTGCTGCGAGCATACATGAACCAGAATCCGGGGTTGGGATCCAGACAGCGCGGTGAGCTCAATGTGAGTCGATTAGTTGTCCTTTGAAAGGTGAGAGTTGTACTTGTAGAAACTTTGACGGAACACGACATTCACATGAGGTTGGTTAGAACTGCGCAGTGACCTAAGTCAGCCCTACGACGGCCTGTTGCGTCATGGCAAACTGGGGAGCGTCGGGTGCCGTTCCCGGGCATCCCGGAGTGAACCACACCACCTGGAAGTCCGTCTCTTACCAAGCCCACAACATGTAGACCACGTGCGCCGTCTTTCCACACGAGGCAGATCAGAGTGGATAAATAAGTCCATAACAAGACGGACTGTTTGCATTGAGTGGCCAGCCAGCCAGTTCTCGACATTGAGCCAGAGGGCCCGATTCAGGCACCGAACAACCAACCCACTTCACAGCCACTCCTGCGCCGAGACGTTTACGAAGCTTGGAAAAGGTCTCGGCGGGCGGGCAGGTGAACGCACTCCGCGTGACAGCCGTTTGTCTGATTCATCACCGACAGCGACCAACCAGGAAGGGACCATATTACTCACTCGCTTCCACCTCGCTCACTTCACTCGAGCGCGACTTTACGGCTTCTTCAGACGAAATCACCAAGAACAAACCAAAAGTTTAGCATCAGAAGAGGACGCTTGACTCTGGCCCGTCTTACCCGGGAAACGTCTACTTTTGCTAAACAACCACCACACCATGAGCAACCATGACATCTTCGACGATGAGCCGCCACCCTCGTATGAGGAGGCAACTGGCCGGCCATCACACACTCACAGACCACCACCGCCGTTGCCACCAAGACCCACCAACAACAAGATCAACACAAACCCCTTCACCCCAGGCACCCCAGGCGGCCCAGCATCGCCAGCAGCAGCCACCCCACACACCCCAGCACAGACCTTCCAGCAGATCCTCCCGGCAGCCTCACAGGCGGTGCGGCAGCAGTTCCCGCCGGCCTTCAACCTGTACCGCGACGCCTTCCCGGGCGCCACCCGGTCCTACTTCCTGGGCGAGCACCAGGCCACGCCCCTGTACTCGGTGACGGTCGGCTGGGCGGCAACGGCGAGCGGCGCGAGCCTGATCCTGCACAACGGGCCCAGCGACGACCACGCGCCCCTCGGCACGGCCGCGTACGCCCCCGCCGGCCGCAGGATGGCCGTCAGCCTCCCGCCGCTGCCCGGCCGCCCGGCGCAGCCGCCCTACTCGGTGCACACGCCGACCGTCATGGACCCGACCTTTAATTTTGTCGTGGAGATCCCTTCGAACCCCGCCCCCGCCGCCCCGGCGGCGACGTACCACAACGAGAAGTTCGAGTGGCGCCGGAGCTCCAGCGGCGCGGTCGGCGGGCTGGGAGGGCGCGCGCACGGGTGGAAGCTGGTGCGGCTCAGCAACGAGCTGCCGCCCGGGGGCATGGCTGTGGCCGGCAGCGGGCCGCCCTCCGGGGACGGCCACGAGGTGGTCGCCGTGTGTACCGAATCTGTGATGAGCGTGAGCAAGCTGTGGAAGTTCTCGTTCCTGGGCACGGGCCTCTCGCGCGCCCTCGGGGAGCAGTGGGCGGTCATGGCTGTTCTGACCGGGCTCGTCATCTGGGATAATGATCGCAGGCGGGACTAGGACTCCTTCTGGTGATGGTTCCTGGGTGGGAAGGGAAGTTCTACAATCGTTGGCTTCGGGAGGAAGGGGAAGCGGGGAGGAAATATTCAGCATACAGGCTTCCGTGCAGCCTGTCGCCTTTGGCTTAATGTGGGCGACTGGGGATTGATTATTTGAGACCTTCATTGGGCTATCTAGGAAGTGAGGGGGTTCAGGCGCTATATCGTGGATATCCTGCAGACATGTTGGCCGTGGTTGGTGTTTCCCATATTCGACGAGAGATTCATGATGAGCAACGGGCTTGGACAGGATGATACCACTTTACTTTATTTCACCACACTTAATATTGGGCATGTGAGGAAGCCCCAGCTGCCTAAATAATCTCAAGACAACATCAGGCGTGCTTCCCTCATCTTACATTATTTGGGCACTACTACTGCCTAAATATCGTCAAGATCCTTGGATCCACCCCTACTTCGATTATCATTCTTCGTCACATCGTGCTGCATACAAGTGGCTATCCCCGTGGAGGCCGGATATAATCCGCGATGAGCTGCTTGATGCTCTTCTGTTTCCGGATCGGTCTGGATGGTGACTTGACGCGGGTGGCACAGCTCGGTGCTGAGGCTCTTCGCTCCACGCGCTCCCTGGGCGCACATGTGTTACTGAACTTGATATGTCTCCCCCCGCCAGTGACGTCCGTGTTGGCCCGCGATATGGTGCTCTTCGGTGGAGCGGCATTGGCGTCGCCTTTCTCACTTGATGACTCCGAGGACAGCGCCTGCCGGCCTGAGTCCTGATATCCTGATTCCGCGTAGGCCTCAAGACCCTCTCTTGCATCGTCATCGGCCGCCTCTTGAATCTCTGCGAGTTTTGGTGATGGCTGTGATTGATGATCCCAATTGTTTGAGTAGAAAGGGTTTAGTGGTGGCTCACGGGTGGGTCGTGAAGGGTTGTCCTTATTCTCCATCCGTTGACGCTCGGCTTCCTCGGCTTCTCGCATGAAGATCTCATAGTCTGACGGTTTTGACTCTCCTGGTGCTTGTTGCGGAGAAATGAGGCAAGACTCAACACCCCCGACCCCCTGAGATGGAGGTTGCAAGCTGGCAACCGGCTCTAAGCACGAGCTCGGATCACGCTCCGGCTCATCCGAGTCGTCTGCCGTCGATGTTCGGTCAATTATTTGTTGCACGCCAGAAGTCTCTCGCTTAGGCGGCCCATCCGATTCGGTGTCCGTCTCAGTCTCCGCCGACTCTAGAGACCTTTTGACATATTGCTCGAGTTTGGAATCCAGCTCCTCCAAGTCCAGCCCTTTTTCGGGATAATAAGACCGAGACCGAGGGTTCGAAACTGGCTTCTTGGGCCCTTCGTCGCGGAAGTGCGTAGCCGGGTTTTCATCCACAGGCTGAATGGGAACATAAGATGGCCGCTTCTCTGTCATAAAGGTGGCCTTGGAGGGAGACAGGGTGGCCGAGCGGAGTTGGCGGAGGCGGTCAACCAGACTCGGCTTCCTGTTGAGCAATTTTGTCCCCATCTTGCTGATCGGAGAGGACAGGTGCCTGTGTGGCTGGCTAAGCCCTCAGCTACGACCCGCCTCGTGTGCCGCTGAAAAATTGATGGCAACACTGTCCGGATTCCCGAAGAACGGGTTGATATCAGGCGCGGGTCAGACAAATACGTTGGTTGTCTCAGTTCCAAACTGGTCCTGGGCTATGCAATAGACAGCGCGTCTCTGGCCTGCGCTACGGTACAAGCACAAGCACCCGTAGCAACAGCACCAGCCTCGGCCTGGATATATCTGTGCCCACGTCGGCGCGGGGGAGAAAAGGACGGCTCCTGCGACGCGAGATGTGTCGTTCAAGGTGCTCGGTGATGAGTGGCAGCTTGCAGAGGTGGGATCCCGAATCTCCCGCGCTTAGCAGGGTTTATGGTCGTCCCTTGCATGGGCTGCACTTGAAGCAGGGAGGGCTGGTGTAAAGCATCGAGGGATGCCAAGCGTGATGAGGAGAAGAGGGTTGAACGGGATTGGGAATCACCCAGCCAGAGTTTCCCGTGGACGTGGACGGAGCTCGTGGGGGTGACGTATCTGCATCACAGTAGTTTGCTTGGGGAAACCTTTTGGCCCCCGACACTGGCCTGAGTGGCTGGCTGGCGGGTGGTATGGTTCAAGGTTTTTTGCACGAAATGAAGCAGGAGATTTCCCCGGAGTGCGTTGTTCGGGGCGTGGGTTGGAGTGGGGAAGGCACATTGCAGTGGAGGACCGACGACCCACTTGCATCTTCGGTCTCCCACTCACCCCCCAGTCTCCCCTCCCTGCCAGTCAGCCAGCCTGGGCAGACCACCCTTGACACCTCTCTGGACCGGCAGACCGGCTCTGGTTGGCAGACCGGGCAGGTTTCCGGGTGCGGGCCGATTGGCGGGCAAAACTGGGCTCTGACGTTCTCGCCTGGACCCCTCCTGGACCCCTCCAGCCAGCCGTTCGAACCACCAACAACACTTCGCTCGTCCTGACAACAAGGTACAGCTCCTGTCACGCTGCCAGAGCTCCAGCTTCCTTCACGCTCGGAGCCACGCCATGCGACGCCTGGCACCCAGACCTGCCAGATCTGCCCGAGTGGCGCCATCCCGTCAAGCCAGAAGCACGTGTTCCTGGCCTCCACTGCAGGACGTGCTACTGCAAGTGGTTTGCTTCCCGAGGACGGGCCGCCCTGTCAATCCTCCAGCCCAAGTCTGCATGTCAACTGAGTAATGAACTCGCCATTATGAGTATAGCCAGGACATGCTATCACAACACATAACTCGAGCCCCTTGTACCCATCATCCCAGTCGGGAATGGAGAGAATGCTCCGGATGACGCTTGTGAAAACCCGCCTGGATGTTTACGCTCGAGCAGGAATGTCGCCCGGGAGCATCATCGAACTCCAAGCGGCATCGTCAACAGTCAACAGCACTGCGCCTGTGAGGCCATCCGCGAGCCTCAAGTCCCCTTGGGCGTCCTCAAAGTAATATCTTCCGTAAGACGTCCCTACGGGCGTTGAAGCTCCCACGGCCCAGGCGACTGTGTGCTCATGATCATTCCTCTATCAACTTCTCTCCAGCTTAACTGATGAAGAGCCGCAAGAGATGATCGAATTCCAAGGATGTACGCATCATTCGACGTCATCTATGGGCTTTGGTCGCTACGTATGTTGCCTGGCACGGTCGGTCGTCAGGCCCTCTGGATGGCAGGACGGCAGTGAGACGGTGCACTCTTTAGCCGAGAGCTACCGAAAGCTCGTGTTATTATGTGTACACGAACTCATAAAACAAATAAGTAATATGCCACGCCATGGAGGGCCGATCTTGCCTATTGTTTTGGTTCCTGAATCGTTGTCGAACTCCTTCCGCTGCCTGAGTCTGACACATACATCCATACAAGTCCGTTGAAGAGTATATCAACCATGAAGTCCATTTGGATCACAGCTTTGGCGCTCATTGCTGGCGTCCTTGGGAGCCCACTCGCTGCGGCAGGCCCAGATCTGCAGATCGAGAAGAGACAGCTTCGGAACGAGTCCTTCGTCCTCCCAGATCTCCTCCATGCAATCAAGTCCCAGACCGGTGCCATAGGTCAGTCGCGCCCCCCTCTCCCGGACCTGTTCATTCAGCATTCAGCAAGAGAGACCACGGGCGCTGACAGCCTTATGAATATATCCAGAAAACATCCTCAATAAGCATCCGGGCCCCATCTTGGGAGATGAGGCCAAGAAAGTCGCCAGCGAGGTCGGGGTACACCTCCACAACATCACTGAGTCCCTGCGCTCCGCAGACTCCACCTTGTCCTCACTAGGCAAGGACACCAAGCTGGTCGACGAGGACGGAAACCTTTGCAACGTGACGTGCATCGTGGACAAGGCCAAGGGGCTCGTCAAGCTAACCGGCAAGACGGGGCGCAAGTCACTCCTGAAGCTCGGGTTGCGTGAGTTCCACTGTACCACCATAATGTCCCCCCTTACCGTTTCTCCTCCCCTTGAGCCGGCGGTTGGCTGAGCGTTTTTCAAAATCCGGACAGACGCGCTGGGCAAAACCATCAGCCCCTTCTTCCTGGCCCTCACCGGCATCGTGCTCGCCATAAACGCCATCGTCGGCGGGGCCCTCGCCTCCCTCGCCGCCTTGGTGAACGGCATCGGGCTTGCCATCGCCGCCGGGCTGGCCTACCTCGGCCACCTCGTATCCGAGAAGGAGAAGGAGATGGTCGGCGGCCCGGGCGGGAACATCACCAGCTTCATCGGCAACTTGATCGGCCACGCAGTGGGCGAAAAGCTCGCGAAGCTCGACCTGTGACTGAAGCACGGTCTTGGAAGGATACTGCGGCACCCCGCCCACGGCTTCGAGGGCCACTTTCTTTCCTTGCCCCCAGTATCACAGGCACCGTAATGCACGCAGCGCTCGGCGCGTTTACCACTCGCTTAGACAAGAAGGGTTTCCCAGGCCCGGGAGGCATACTAGATGCGGAATTCTCTCCTTTGATGAATGGTGACTGTCGCCTATGCTAGAGTGGTACTATATATGCTTACAAAAGTAAAAAATGTAATCTAAGTGGTATAACCCCTACGAAGCCTTCACGGAATTTTCATGATGTATTTGACTTCGAGAGAGAAAAGAAAACCCATATCCAACAAGAGAAACGCCCCTCACGCATTCCTCCGGGGCTTCTTCTTGTCCACAAAGTCCATCCTCGTCCGGCATAGCGGGCACGTATTCTGGTTGGCCGACTCGAGCCACTTGTATAGGCAGTCCCGGTGGAAAAGGTTCTTGCAGGTGGCGCACCGCTTGTCGGGCATGCGCTTGTCGACAGAGATGTAGCTGTAGCAGATGGCACACTCGACGTTGCCCTTGAGCGCGCCCACCACGTTGCGCCGGAACGCGCCGAGGCCCTCGACGATGCTTCCGTTCGAGATGGTGATGATCCCTTGCGTGGTGCGCACCCACGACTGCCACGTGCGCTCGTTGCAAGCCACGCGGTTCAGCCCTACCACGTTGACGTTGCCGATCGGGAAGTTGGCGTTGATCTGCAGGAGCAGCGACGCTGACTGCTCCTCGTCGCCGTCGTCGATCGGGTACGCCGCCGTGATCTCCCGCGCTTTTTGGTTCACCTTGATGACGAATTCGTGTTCGTCCGGGTCGGCCACCTGCGACTTGGACCACGTCTCCACCTCTTCCATGACATCGCGGATGAGTATGGGCGAGAACCATCTAGCCGTCCAGGGCTCCACGGCGTTCTTGGTCTGCCTAGAACGGCAGTCGATAAACCACGACTTGAATAGACCCGGGACATACTTCAGCGACAGGTAGAACAGGTGGACAAGAAGCCACTGCATGTTCTTCTCATCCGGCAACGAGTCGCCCACCTTCATGTCGTAATCCTGGATCTCCTCAGCTGTGAAGCCTATTTTGTCCAGATTGATGGCGTGAGCAGCTGAGTGGCCCAGTACATCAACAGTGAATTCCATAAGTGGGTTGATCGCTCCCAAAGTTTTGAGCTGCTCCGTGTAATCTTCCCGCAATTTGTGCGCTGAGCCGTGATAAGCGTCGAAGATGAGCTTCCAGGAGAGCAGATAAGACCTGATTGCCGTTGGGAATTGGATCAGAATCTCTTCCGGGTAGGCCTCGAGTGTCGGTGCATCGAGCAGGAGGGATATGAGCTCGTCAGGGAGCTTGGCCTGCTTCTTCTCGATGAGGACGTCCAGTGAGAGCTCTTCGTGGACAACTGGAAGTGCCCGGTGGAGCAGGTTGAAGCCAGCTGATTGTATGTCTCGCGATTCAGATGCCACCAAGCCGTAGACTTCAGACAGATCTTTGAGATGATCTAATGGAATCTTCTCAGCTTCACGACAGAGAAGTGCATCGACCATTCCTTGTGGTTGCGAGATATTCTCAGCCCTGGGGAGTTTCAACAGTTCCAAAAGAGCGTGGTTCCGTGACTCCGCGTGGGTGTCGAGAGCTTCGACAAGGTCGTCATTAGGATCTTCGATTGCTGCAAGGCCGGACATGAGCTTGACGGACGCATGGATATATGGCAAGTGCTGCTCGAGGTTGCCCCTGCCAGCGTGTTTCCACAATGCAAGACAGAACTCAATCGTCTGCTCCCAATAGGGTCCATAGACTTCACGGATACATGGCAGTAGTCGCTGCAATGCTCGGCAGCTTTCTGTAGCTACGCCGACACCAAGATCCCCAATTGGCTGTCCAGCCCAGGAGGTAATCTGCTTCACCGCGAACACGAGTCGGTTGTTCGCGACGGGAAGCTGGCCAAGTTCATAGATTGGCAGACAGGCGTTCAGCAGAACCAGACTGAGGATGGTCTTGTCCGATTGTGGTGAAGCACCAGCAATGTCGCTCACAAGCCGGTTGAGAAGATTCGACACGAGCTTGGAGTTCGCAAGCGCCTCACTGTATCCCGTCAGGAGTGCAATAGCTGGCAAGACTGTTGAAGGGGTCGCCTTCATCACGTCGATTGCGGCCAGCCATTCCTCAACAAAAGCTTTCTGGCCGTGAGCGTCCGAGAAAGCTGCGAATATTTCGCTCAGCGCCCGAATACTATATAGAGCGATCGGTGTAAGTTCCTTGGACTGTTGTATCATTATATCAATAAGCTCATCACGCAAGTCCTTTTCGGTTCCTCCGGGCCGCCAATGCGTGGATTCGGTGAAGATTTTGTTGATCATTTTTCTTGTGGTGGTAACAAAATCTTCAACGTCTTTGAGGAGAGTTGGGTCTCTGAAAGAACCGAACAAGACGTTCTCATCCATGAGGGTGATCTGATCAGATGTCACCTCCGCGACAAGGTAGAGCAGATACAACAGCTCTGCTTGGAATTTCTGGGCAAGCGCGCCGAGTTCTGCGCCACTTTCGACCAGCGCCACTGTATACATGGCCATCCGAGCTGGGATGGATAGCCCCCTTTGGTCGCGCTGGACTCGTGGCTTGGACTTGTCGTCGGTGGCTTGGGGTAGAAAGTAGGCCCCAAGAACATTGCTCGTCATTGCCAGCGACGGACTGAGGGCGAATTGAAGCAGTTTGAGAAGCTCCTGCATCCAGATGTTTGTGTTCGGAAACAGGTTCTCCAAGTCTACCTCGTCGCTCTTTGATATAGACCTTGCCTGCTGCACAAGAGTATCAATACCCAGGGAGTCAGATCCCGGTTGTTCCAAATTGTCCTGGATAATACTCAGGATAGACGGCTGGGCATCAACGTGTCCCTCCAGGATTGATCGGAGCTGTGTGGCCCGTGAAGAGACAGCTGAGTCCGTGATCTCCATCATGGAGAGGAGTTTCGTGACAAGGGTAAGATGCAGAGCCTCGTTTTCCGATAACGACGTCGGTCTGTTCTTCGCAATGATCTCCATGGCCGTGATACTGGATTCGTTCTCCGAGCTGAGTGCCTCGACAAGTTGCAAGCACACATCCTGTAAGCTTGACTTTGAGAGGGCGTCGTACTGTAAAGCTGACTTGAACAGTGGCCACGAGTGGCCTTCATTGCGCACGCTTGCCAAAACTCGGCTCTTGATGTAGTCTTGTAACCCAACATTTTCCTGCGCCAGGGGCCTTGCCAAAACATCTGAAATTAGAAGTGTGACGTGATCATCAGCTTTTGCTTCATTGTTCATCTTCAGAACACATCCGGTAGCCGCGGTCCACAATGACCTGTATCGGTCCGGGTTCTGCTGACCGAGAGGAACGAGACAAGAGAGAATGGATGAGGCCGATGGCGAAGACAGCATTGTCTGCATATCTTCATCAGACTGTGTTGGAATCAGAGACTCCAGGTAGGGCGCATCGTTGGTATTGAAGAGGTAAGGTGTCAGCTTGATGGCCGAATGCAGTATTGCAGCGGCGCCAAAGGGTTTGTAGTTTCTTCGCCTCAGAAGATCTGCCGCATTTCGGATGACTGTTTGCGAGGCGGTCTGGGTGCGGTCGGGAATTTCATCGCTCGCATTTTGTTTTGATACTGCTTTGATATCTCTTTGAATGGTACTGGTGACCGAGAACCATCGAGCTCCGTCTTCTGCAATCTTCTTCTGGGATGCCTCGAATTCCTTCGAAACTTCAGGAAGGGAGTTCGAGATCCGGGCTACCAGTGCCTCAGCCAATCTATCCCATTCAGAGCTGAGAGCCTGTGAGATCGAAGGATCCCGAGACAGTCCTGCGACTCTGTAGGCTTGAGATATAATGGCAATCTCGCCGCCCACTGACCATCCCTCTTGTCGCTCTGGTGAGAACAGATAATGGTCAGTCAATGGGAAAACATGCTCTCTAATAATGTCGCTCCGGGCGCCTGAGTCAATTTGAGGGAGAGAGCGGGATACGGCATTGAGATAAGCCATCCAGGCATACGGAGCGCTGGTTCTCGCCTCTTCTCTTCTACTGATACCGACTCGGAAGGACTTCAAGAAACTTGCAAGATCCTCCGGTTGCAGAGACTGCGTTGGGAGTGTCGCCAAGAGCTCATCCAAAGCTTGCCAGAACCGGGGCGGGCTACCCTGAGATCCTTTCTCAACGAAGCTTCGTAGCCTGGCAAGCGGTGACTTTTTCACACCCCAAAACTCCTTGTCTTTGCGGGTCATTATCGTCAAAGCCGTGACAAAGTCGGCCGCAGAGCCCGTCTGGGACTTTTTGAGGGCCTCTGACGTCAATATCTTGCCAATGCGCGACACATGTGGTTGGATCAGCTCCCAATAGCTCTCTACGCAGAGCTGTAGCAACTGGTAGACTGTCCTTCTGACGTGAGCATCGTCGGCTGCTGCAAAGGTCCAGGCGCTATCTCCCGGGCCGGATGTGAAGAATACCTCATACTCTGGGCCATGCTTCTCTATGTCTGAGCCCGACAGCCTCCCAAGGAGGCCGAGAACCAGAGAAAAGCTTGCAGCAATCACACGGTAGTATTTGGCCTCTGCATCTTCTGGTTTTGTGGAGCGCTCGTCGCTTAGAGTGTCGGGGGTCTCTGTGATGGCATCGGTCGCATACTGGAGAATCTGTGCCTGACACTTCTTCCAGAACAGTGTCATTTTGTCTTCCGTGTTCAAGAATGTTGAGATGCCCTCGGTCGCAGACCGTGCGACAGCCTTGTCTTTGTCGTAAGTACCAGCCAGCCAGGACCCAGCGACCTTGGGCAGATTCCTCTCCATTCGTTTCCGGGCGGACTTCAGAAGCTCGAATTGGAGTGTGTGCGACAGCTCGCGGACCCGGCGGTCGTTGTCGGTAGACATTCGAGGGTAGAGCCGGACCCAGGCTTCCAGAACCGCCTCTTCCACGCCGCCATCCGTCTCATTGGGATGCGCCTGAGTGTACTGAATGAGGTCTGTAAGTGCTTTCGACTTTGTGGTGTTGTCCTTCTTGAGCAGGTTCTTGAACGAGACGACGATATTTGGGTCGGACAAGGAGGACAGGTCGGGGTCTTCGGAGAGGTAGGAGAGGCTGCCGCTACTGGTGGATTGCGTTGAGAATCCACCGAAGCCCGAGGGTGCTGGGCTCCCGAAGCCCCTGCCGCTGGCGACCCGACCCTTTGCGCCCTTAGAAGACATGGCCAAGGTCAAGTCAGGACTAGGAGTGGCGTGGAGGGGACAGAAGGGGTCGCCTCAGCTTGCCGTAGCCGTCTCAAAATGGCGAGGGCGGGGGCAGGACGGAAGCCACAGGTTCGCAGGGAGGGATGCTGGGCTAAGTTGAGCCTGTTGAGAACTTTGTGGTTGTAGGAAACTCGAGTGCACCGGTGGTTTGGTGGTTGGAGGGTTATAAATCATCAGCAAAAGAATTGTCCCCGTCACTACCTGTCAAGCTACCCCACGGTGGAATGGATTCCGATATGCGTCATGCCGGCCAGCATCGCTAGCGTCGGCCCGCTTTAATTTGTACCTACAGTAGATGCGTACCTGGAGCATATGTACATGGAAGCCCCCTGCTCGCCGTGCCTAATCAGGAAGCCTGGGAAAGATGTAAGCAGAACATCACACTTACCTGCTGGGAACTTTCATTGTCACAAACATTAAATTCCAAGTCCATAGTCCAGTACGGATGGTGTGCTCCTAGAATTACAAATATATGCCTAGACCCCATAGTGGAAGAGCTCATAGTTTCGGTAGAGAGATGTGCCAATTTCGGCGATAAAATCCTCACATAGAGAATGCAACGATGGCCACTGTCTCGAGTAGAGCCTTAATGCTGCCTACCTACCTCCTGAGATACCAAATCCTGGCTCCTAGATTTTCCTTTTTCTTTTTGCGCCCTCTTTCCGAGTCTTCGGATTCGTGTGAGACTTTGGAGGTGACGTATTCCTTGGGAAAATTCTCCCGGAGGCCCCTTGATTGTGCTACTAGTCGATTGCAGAATGGACACAGCCCACTAAAGTCACTTGGAATGCTGCTGGAGAACGCATGAGAGTTGAAAGAGTTTGTCGGGCATTTGATATCTGGAGGTGCCCCGTGTAGGGCTAATCGTAAGCACAAAGACTGTAGAACTTCACACGACTTGTACCGCAAATGCAGAGACTTCTTTTTGAATGAACAACCTTAAACGATCAGTGTGTTCCTGTAGTTTCCTTCAATATGGTAAACCAGATCTATCTAATCAATTTACACTAGAACCCATTCTATCTACCGTTCTGGTGACGCTGTGTTGAGACGAATAAATTTCGAAATTTCAGACAATGAAAGCAGTTTGCAGATCGGGGCCTGTATCATCGACGCTTGGTATCAACGCGTCCGTGGAGATATCCTGCCCGGGGACAGCTTTAACCCTGGCCTGCATCTCGGCCATCGCCGCAATGGAGGGATATGCCCAGTGCTCGGCATCAACGGCAGCTTGGGCTCCCGCGTCTAGGTACTCGCGGAATCTTCGGGATGTGGTACTGTCGCCGGCGCGCTCCCCCAGCTCCCGGAGGCGGTAGCGCGGCTCGCTCAGGTGCCAAGTGATGTAGCCCTGGCAAATGGCGGCAACAGTGGCGGCGACGTGGGGTTCAATGTCCTTGTTGTCGCAGAAGACTCTGCGCAAGATCTCGGTCCGGGCGATAGAGTCATTTACAATGCGGTTTAGCCCTTTTTCAATGGACGCCTCAGGCCCACAGCGCACAAAATTGCGCACCAGGATGGCTTGGTCGTTTAAGCAGTCAAATTCCTTATAGAAGGACATAACGTCGTTTACAAACATCTCCCAGTGATCCTGGTGCGGCATGACCGACGTGATCTGCACCATGAGCTCCCGCTCCCGCGCCTGCGTTCACCGGAACAACGACGCGACAACGAAATGGCCTAGCCCGTTCAGCCGCGGTAGGAACTGCGGGTAATCATGAGCACCATCAAGGCCCTGCAAGTTGTGCCTATTGATCCAGCATCCCTGAAAAACTGTACCTCGAGGCACTCGCGGTCAGCTTACCAAGGAAAGACAGCGTGGATGATAATGGACGAGGGTGGTAACTTACAGTCTAGGGTGCTCCGGAAAAGAGACAGGGAGCAGAAGGGACCGTAGTGCTGGAGCAAGACGGGAAACTGCTTGTTGAACAGGCGCCACCATGCATTCCTCTGCGGACGGTTGTCCACCAGGTCCACGAAGAATGACTCCATGCCAGCGCCGCGGTCGTCGGCACTATCGTCGAGCAGGAGCATAAACGCGAACTGTATACTCAGATCAACCATCTGCTCCCTCGTCACCTTGGCCCAACAGCAAACGACCATGGGAAGGACGGAGTTGATAGCGGCCTGTAGCACACTGGGTTTTTCCTGGATCATGCTCTGAAGCAAGGGCGAAGAGAAATATTCCGCTGTTTTGGTGTACACGTAGTGCATTATGTCTCGCCGATCTGCCTGCGTGTGGTTCATATCTCGGTACCGCACTGCGTCGAGGAGCCGCACCATAACCTCGAGGTAATGCTCCACGGGGAACGGCTCACTAAAGGCGGCGGATCCACCCATGGCGACTTTTTGCGTACTTATTGTGAGCTGAGAAATCAGATAAAGAAATCGTGTTGATGCTACTGGAGAGAAAAAGAAAGAAAAGGCCAAATGGCCTGCGATCTAGCTTATAAATACTTGTCGGAGTCGTCTGTAATTGACCGTGCCATGATCCTGTTTGTCCTGAGAATCAAGGTTGGTACTTACAGTGTCAGAATCGTATGCTTGTCGAGAGCCTGAGGTGCGAAGAGGTCTTCCGTCCGTCTGCGGATCCGGACCGTCACTCCGTGGGAATGACCCGGATAGGTGGAACAAAACTCGTCCGGTCTGGATTCAAGTATCTCCCGACGACAACCAAGTGACGCAGAGGCGGGGGATTTCCAATTAGCAAGCTCACAGACCACAGGCGGTCACAAGGCCGATCGGGTAGGACTTTGTCTGCTTAATCTGTTGAGCTATGTACCTCCCGGAACTCCTGATAGAGAACATGATGTTGGAAATCCACGTGAAAGTCCGAAATGAGACTTGCTGTGTACTTTCATGCGACACTGGAACAATAAGGTAGAGGGTGGCACCGAAGGCTGTACATTCATCCGACCCAAATCTAGCCGAAGGTTCGAAGCAGAGTGAACTCCGATGCCGAAGTAGCAATACATTTGTGGCAACCTGTACCGGGTACTGATACTAAGGTCTCGCAATCGTAATCCAAATACGTGCGCGTTGAGCTGAGATGAGGAGAAGGCGTACTGCCCGAAATCTATACTTATTCACTATTGAACTCCTCCTGGGTGAGAGAATTTGGAGTTTTTAAGCTTTAAATTAATGACCGCTTTGGTCATAGTCTGCATTTCGGTTCTTTGCACCTAATTCCCCCTTCTTACCTATACACTCTCGACATAACAGCTATGGGAGTACCTTTCGACGCGTCGAGCATGGCGCTGCCGAGGCCGACGGCGTGGCCGTTCCAACAGCTGGCACAGCTGGAACTAACCAAATCATCGTTAGCTTTGGCTCTGTTGATGGTTTACACGATCGGAGTCTTCTCTCGCTGTTTTTACAACCTTTACCTGCACCCGTTGCGCAAGATTACCGGCCCAAAGCTGGCTGCCATGACTTGCTGGCCAGACTTCTACCACGATGTCATCAAGGACGGAAGCTATCTCTTCGAGATATGGAAAATGCATGACAAGTATGGTGAGTTTGAGCTACTCTCAATTTCCGACGCCTGGCTAGTTTCCTACTTAGGCAAGGTTTCTGAATGGTTGAATACAGGCCCTATCGTCCGTATCACCTCTAACGAGGTACACATCGATGACCCAGACTTCTTTTCCACCGTCTATTCCAGCGGCAAGTCCAAAGTCAACAAGAACCCATCCACGGTTGCTGCGTTCGGTCAGCCAGACGCAATCGTCGCGACTGCAGACCATGACCAGCACCGTATACGGCGCGGGTATTTGAGTCACCACTACTCCAAGCGCGCCATCGATGCATTAATTCCGCTTATCAACGAGCGGATCGACGCCCTTTGCGCGCGCCTTGAGGGAGCGCTCGAGACTGGCGGCCGACGTGATCTACGCCCAGTTCTTCGGTGCGCACCTCGACTACCTGTCAGACCCGGACCTCAGTGCTCCGTGGCGTGATGCCTTTATTGGCCTCGCGGCCGGGTTCCACACCTCGCGCTTCATCCCCAACCTGCTCCGTATGCTCAAGAAGCTGCCGCCAAGTTGCTTAAAACTCGTTCTGAGACTCCTCAACGGTCCTCTGGTGATCCCGCTCTTCGAACTGAAGGAAAATACCAGGCATACCGTCGAGCGCCTCACCGAAAACAACCTCGATAGTCCCGCATCCCAGTGCGTCATCGTCGAGGCGCTCCGGGATCCCGATATTCCACCACACGAAAGGACTTTAGAGCGCCTTGTGGACGACGGGATCATCTTCGGCTTCGCGGGAACCGAGACGTTGGGTCGGACCCTGGCGGTCGGTTCATTCTACCTGCTCAACGATAAGTCCATCCTAGCCAAGCTACGGGCCGAGCTGGCTATGGCTACCAAGAAGTCGCCCAACAAAGAATTGACTCTCGGTGAGCTAGAGAAGCTCCCATACCTGGTATGTAACTCCTTCATTGCCTGTGAGAAAAGTATTCACTAAAACCTGGTCTTTTCGCGATCATAGACTGCGGTCGTTAAGGAGTCCCTTCGGCCAGCCTTTGGCCCGGTCGGCCGGTTGCCGCGTATCCATACTGAAGAGACGCTCGTTTACAAAGAAAAGATTCTGCCCGCAGGAGTAAGCTGATCAAGAGTCCTTTCTGAGATCTTCGACATGCAACTAACCTGCCTGCAGTGTGCTATCAGTATGTCTACGTGGTTTCTGAATTTGCACCCAAAGACATTCCCGGACCCTTGGAAATACAGACCCGAACGCTGGATCGAGGCCGCGCAGAAAGGACCCTTACGAACTACCTGGGGAGCTTCAGCCGAGGTACCAGGGGCTGCATGGGGCAGAAGTAAGTCAGATCGCCTCTCGCTGCACCCGAGCGGATAAGGGTAGTGAATTGAAGGCGCCACAATAGCTAATGGATGCTTCAACTGTGTGCAGCCTCGCTTATGCTGAACTCTACGTGGCGGTCGAGAAAGTTCACATCATAGGTTACCCCAGACTCACAGATGGTAGGACAAACGGCGAGGCCGAGGTCAAAGTTAAGGTCACGCATAAGGTGGAACTCTGAGAAGGGTGCTTGTGTGCCGTATAAGTCCAGAAGTCCACAGAATGCGAAGAGGAACGGACCCATGGAATGGCAGCAAGCACGGCCAGATTCCCCACCAGCTGAGACAACAGAGCAGACTGAAAGCAAATAACTCACTCACGCCCATTTGTATCTTACCCCTAGGTCCGGAACAAGGTCGTGGCTAGAGTGTGCCAGCTTCGAACCGAGGAGGGGGGCGAGCCAAGATGACTTCTACTGAGCGGGCACGGCGTAAACCACGTATATAGCCATGACAAAATCCCAAGGCGCAGGTGCCCAGCTATAGCGTTTTACCATGTAGCTCACACCAACCACACCAGCCCTCAGCCATCAGCCAGGACTCATCATAGCCAGCGTTTTTGACCCATCGCCAGCCGCGACTGTGAGGCGAAGGCAACAATACATAGATTGCTTGATCGTAGCGGCAAAGCTAGAGCGTGTGGCTCTCGTCACAGGAACGCAATGAATGAAAGGAAGAAGACCTGTATAATCATGGAAAACTCTGTCATATTCATGCCCCAACTCAAAATTATGACTGAAGCCGCTGTGACTCGGATGTCGGCACCGCACCAGCGCCATACTGACTTGGCAGCGTGTGACTAGAATATTCATCATTGTTCACGCTGAAAACGCGATCGACGTGAATGTTGTTGGAACCACCATTCTCAAAATTGTTGCCCGCATGGTCACCCGTCTCGATGCGGATCTCGTTGAGAGGGAACTCGTCGTCGAGCCGCTCAAAGTCGCGTGTGATGTTGCCCTTGACCTTTCTTTGAGACCGACCTGACGCCTGGGGAGTGCTCCCGCTCCTCCCTGAGTTTTTGCTGCGGTCGTGGCGGGTCCAGTTGAGCGCTCCCGACCCGAATAGTTTTACGATGGCAGGCTTGATGGTCGGTAGACATGCGTTGACGACGCCCAAGGTTGGTTCCAGCACGGTGTAGATGGCGCCCGGGGTGACAGTATAAGTCAAATCGCTCAAGTCCCATGTATATAACCAGACAATCCTGAGTAAGGAAATAATACATATACTGAATATGGTAAAGGAATATTAATACTCCGTCTATATCATATTGGGGAGGATTTGGTATGCTTACATTGCGCCGAGGCCAAACATGCCAGCTATGCTAACCCGTTTGACCAAGGTCATCTGCAACCGGAAGACTTGAGGCATTGGAAGTATTACAATAAATGTATCGATAAGAAGGTTGACGATACCAGCTATGAGGTACGCTGTATTCTCCCCGACACATTTACCATTAATCGACTTATCCCAGTTGTATTGTACTGGTTGACAAAGACAGAAGGTTTCAATAAGCACCATGATGAAATATGCCGCGGTGATAATCATAGTTCCGTAACAAAATCGAACGAATATCTTGTTTGGGAAAAGAACAATGTAAAGCGATAAAATTGAGCATTTAATGCACGAGTTAGCAGCCGCCCAGAGAAGTTGGCATGGTACGAAAAGCTATTCGGACTCAATTAACCAACTGCACCGAGAACAAGGCCCCGTGTATTGTCATACATGAATAGAAACTGTGTTAACTTACCTTCATGTGTAGGGCAAACTTCTCCGGGGCAGTAGCTATAAGCTCTTGGAGGTGCACACCTAGACCAGCTGCGAAACCGGCTGAAATATTGTATTAGAGCCTGTTAAATATATATATTGGCCACAGGTATTATGTCAATTATGAAATTTACCTGAGAGATAAACCGATACAGCGCCTGCTGTCAAGAACATTCCTGCCAGTGCGAAATAGTCATGGATAACTAGTTTCTGATTCTGGAGGTATCTGGACCAGAGTCGAAGTACCATGGCAATAATAGCCAGAGTAGTTGTGATAAAAGAGATCACAGCCAGTTGGATTGCTCCTAATGGGAGTGCCATGATCGTTCGATTCTTGGAGTCTCTCGGAGTGTCTGCGGTGTTGAGGGGGGCAAAGAGTTCTGTCAGCACTGAGAGTTTCGAGAGCTCTGGTCAGCCAGGGGGACAGCGAGACTGTCCAGGACCACTTAAAAGAACTGCCTGATTTGAGTTGCGCCGTGGGAAGGTCGGACTATTGGTCCATCTGATGTCATCTGTTGTTATGCAGATAAGCAGGCAATGCCGTTGGGTGGCCCAAGGAAGGCGTCCACGTTTTGAGTTCCACCATCTCAGAGCCCAATCAAGATGGCCCGTTGGATTGATGGGTGGGTGCACAGGAAAAATCGCACGGACAGGATTGTAACACAGCATCAATTGTGAGAATGGATTAAATGTCTCTTGGCGGTCAGCCGACCAAACAATTTCGAATTGGCATCACGCACCGTCACAGTTGGGGGCCGTCTATGCATCCATTACGCTGCCGGAAATGACCGGATACAAAGTCCAAGTCTCTACCTAGGTACACTGTGCTTCTGCTGCCCAGTTCATGCATGCAAGGGAAACTCCTAGCGCTGACGGCCTGCTTGAACGCGTGTTCCTTTACTCATACATGCCTATGCCCATTGGTAGAGGCAAAAGGAAAAGGCCAACCATCCACGGCGGAAATAGCTTCCATGACAGCGTATCCCCCTCTCGAGTCCAGTCACGAAAGAAATTTCCCGCCATCGCTGTTCCTGCAGCCCATGCCACAGCATAGCGCCTCCAGTCCACAAGACCTACTTCCCAAAACCAACATGACAGAAGGGTCCAACCCAGTATACCCACCGCCACTAGAATTCTACCATTCATGTTTCCAACCGCGAGCGGCAGCGTTTTTCGGCCCGAGGCTCTATCTCCTTCCATATCTCGGAAGTCCTGAGCATGGGATATAGTTGTGATCGTAGCCGCGAATATGAGGAGCCATAACGCTGCTTTTCCCTCGCCAGAAAATATAGAGTGTCCCGTCGCAACTTCAAGAGGCCCAGCAAAGAAGCAAGCAAAGCCAAGGCCATTTAGGAGGTTCTTCAAAAAAGGGTTTGACGCACCACCCCACTCATTGTACCACAGACAAGAAAAGGCCTCGAAAAGGCAGGGGCCTAGACCCCCAATGGTAAATGACACCCCAAGTATAATAGGATACATGCAATACATAATCCATGTAGCCTGATTCGAGCTCATTCGTCCAGCTGGAATAGGCCTCCAGGGTTTGTTTATCTTGTCTTCAGCAACAGCAGACGAGCTACGCTGATTGTGTAGGTTGAAGATGAAGAGGTTGCTCCAGGACCATAGGAGCATCGCCGGTGAAGATGCCAAGATTTGTTGCAGGGATAGATCAGGGCCCATGTTGAGCTGAGATGCAATGGATGCATTCAAGCCTCCGAACAAGACGCCCAAGCAGATGATGTCCTTTATGTTGTTGCAGTTGAACAGGTAAATTGTGTAAACATGGTGGCACAGTGCCGACACCAATTTGTTATGCATGCGAGGCCGAGTCTGAGAGTACGACATGCTGAATGTGAAGATAGACTTCCAAAGGCGAAGGAGAAGACCGAATGAAGAGATTTTGGTGTGAGACAGACTTGCTTGAGAATGTCGAGATGGCACATTCCGTGGAAGGCTCCTTCTCTTTTGTATCTGACAGACACAGCAATGCAGACCCATAATCCACTGTCTCCCGTCATCTTCAACCTCACCAAGTATGACGGTCCACGATAGAAATATCCAGGGCAGCGAGCCAACTCGAAGGATCATGCCCCATGTCTCACAAGCATTTTACCAATGTATCCGTCTGAGGGTTTTCATTCGCAGACCTGATTTACAAGTCTAGGGTTCGTGGCAGATTCTGAACAGTTCAGATTAGAAAATTGCACATCGGATCATGTGTGGGCCATAGGTGACATGCATGTAGCCAATGCTGACTTGCAGTTTCACATGCCCGCTGTCCGAGGACAACCCAGGAGCCGACATTCATACTGATTTGCTGCCTCGTATCTTCAGTCCACTATTCTAACCTGGTAAGAGAAGATCCATGCTATCTTTATGTCTGTTGGGGGGGGGGGTGATATATTGAGTGAATGGTAATATTGTGCTTTCAGATACAGAGTAACATTGGTGCCAGCGGACCAACCCACAACAGTGCACATCTGCGGCAGGACACTGCGATCCAGTCTGGGTGTCTTTTAGAAGAGCCTCGTTTCTAGGCAAGAAGCATTGCTCAAGAGCTGGGCTGAATGTGGTGCAGCTACGTTACACTGGTCATCCTTTGTATTCCCGACCGGTGAATATGTGCATGCCGGTATATCACTATTAGCTTGGCAGACGTGCAGACAAGTGATAAAAGATGATCTATCTTCTATTGGTCCACCTGCGGCCGTTGGTAGTACAGAGTGACAGGTCATGTGTACGCTCCCATCAGAATGAGCTGATCAACATTGCTTTCAAAGACAGGTTGTACAGTGACAGGGCATATCTCCGCCCCCATGGGAATGAACCAACCGACATTGCTTTGACACAACGTCAAGCTGCACACGACGACAGATTATATTCCACTCCCACCAAATTGAACCAACCGATGTTGGTTTGACACAATGCCAGGCTGTATGCAGTGATCAGCCATGTCTTCACCCCCACGAGAATGAACCAACTGGCTGATATCGCTTTTCACTCCATGTCAGGCTGACAGACTTCCCCTCTGCAACAAGGACCAAGGGGAAAATGCCTCATGGGGCCGGCCGTGATATCTTACCCCCTTTGGGAAACAAATGTGATCCACTGCTTACCGGCAGACTGGGCGTGATTGAGGAGCAGCACAGTGTCAGGAGTCTCGCAGCCTTATATACCTAGGTACTTGAACCGTCCAGATGCTCCTGCTTACTCAACCCTGCCCTGCTTGCTCAGCCCCAAGTACATGTACATAAGTAGGTTGGGTTACCATCGGACCACAACCACATCAGAGAGAGCACAGCCCCCCATCTTACTCTCCTTTCAGACCAGTTCCAACAGCATTCATGGCATCTCTGTACGATTTCGTGGTCATTGGAGGTGGTACGGCTGGCCTGGTCGTTGCTTCTCGTCTCTCTGAAGACCCAGCTAAGTCTGTTCTCGTTCTTGAAGCCGGCACCGACTTGTCAGCCGATCCACGATCGAACATTCCTATCTTTTACGCTTCATTGCTTGGGTCAGAAGCCGATTGGGGCTTTCAGACTACTCCTCAAGTAAGCAAGAAAACACAATAACCTCAGGGCTCCCGCCTTCCGTTACCTGGATCAAGTTTGCTTTGTCAGCTGACTCCGGCAATAGTCAGGCCTTGACGGCCGGGTAATTGGCCTCAACCAAGGAAAGGCTATCGGGGGCTCCAGTGCTATTAATGCCCATGTCTTCGTTCCCTCTTCCAGCGGTGTTATTGACGCGTGGGAGACGTTGGGAAATGCTGGCTGGGATTGGGATTCTCTGCAGAACTACCTCTCCAAGGCTTATAGCAGCCCTGAAGTCGAGCAGGATGCCAAGCAAAGCCTCGCAATTGAAGGTTGGTCCGCCCTGAACGATGCCAAAGGTCCAATCCAAACCTCCTTTGGTAACAACCACCATCCCATCCGCCGGGCATGGGCCGAGACATTCCGCGAGCACGGCCAACTTATGACCAACGACCCTTTCATCAACAACTCCATTGGAGCCTTCAGTTGCCTTGCAAGTATTGATTCCAAGGGTGTACGAAGCTATGCTGGTTCGGCTTACTATAAGCCGAACCAGGAAAGGAAGAACCTTGACGTCCTCACCAACGCACGAGTCGAGAAGGTTCTCTTCGACTCTTCTGGAGGCTCCCCAAAGGCTGTGGGTGTCGCCTACAGCCAAGACAATACTACTAAGACTGTCACTGCTGTGAAGGAGGTTATCCTTGCAGCTGGTGCCTTGCAGTCCCCGAAGATACTCGAATTGTCTGGTATTGGCGGAGCGGACCTTCTTCAGCAGGTCGGAATCGATATCGTGGCTGACCTCCCCGGCGTCGGAGAGAACCTCCAGGACCACTTGATATCCTACACGGCCTTCCAGGCCCTCAGTGACATTGAGACCAAAGATGCCCTCGTCAGGCAGGAGCCAGAAGCCATAGCACAGGGCATGCAAGAATACGCTGCCACAGGGGGTGGACCACTGGCCTCCCTTGGGGTCCATACTTATGCATACCTGCCACTTGCTACCGAAGATCAGGAGGCGCTCAAGGTGCTACTGGACCAGCAAGAAGCCCCAGAAGACCCAAGGGCACGGGCTTATTACGAGATCATCAAAGACACTCTTCTTGATCCTAAACGACCATCGGCTGCATACCTCACCGCCCTTGGGCAGACGAACTACCCCAAGGATCTCAACAATGCGTCAGCAACTTCACCACCATCTCCCGGAAAATTCATCACTTTTGGTGTAATGCTTTCTTCACCTTTCTCTCGCGGAAAGGTCCATATGTGAGTGCTGCAGCCTCTCATATTCCATCTCAAGTATTATAAAATGCTCTCCTCTAGGAGTCATCACGCTACCGATTTCTTACTGGACTCCCCAAAGAGGTGATTCTTGGCCCCATAGGTTACTAACTGACAACCGCCACAGTGCCTCCTCGAACGCACAGGACCCCCCTGTCATTGACCCAGGCTATCTGTCAAACCCTCTCGATGTAGAAGTCATGGCACGACATCTGCTCCGCATCAAATCACTCGCCTCATCAGCCCCCTTCGAGAAGCTTCTCGAGCAGCCACTCACATTGCGCTTCCCGTCAGAAGACTACAAGGATGACCTCGAGGCCGCCAAGCAGTATGCGCGCGCGAATTTGGGCTCGATGTGGCACCTTGCCGGGACCAATTCGATGTTGCCCCGAGAGAAGGGCGGGGTGGTGGACTCGAAACTGAGGGTTTATGGGGTAGAAGGCCTGAGGGTTGTCGATTCGAGTGCGATCCCGTTGATCAGCACCGCCAACCTCCAGGCCACCGTGTATGCGTTCGCGGAGAAGGCGGCGGATTTGATTGCGGAAGATTGGAAGACGGACTAATTCGCGCAGATCGTTCTGCTTGCTGACTTGGTGCTGAATTTATACGCCCAAGGCTCGTGCTCAGACACATAGTTCAACTGTGCAAATATAACAGTCCAACCCTGTGTGGCCAAGCATGAGAAGGAGAAGGTTTGCTGGTTGGAAAGACAAGACACTGTATGCAGCCAACACGTCTCGGCCAAAAAGGGCAGCAGAGAGAGAAGATGCAGGGCCCGAATACAAATTTGACTAATCGCCCTCCATGTCCCCTTGGGCCCTTCGGATCCGTGTCGGAATGTTGAGTGGTTGACTGAGCGCAAAGTGCTCCTCCAGAAAACTGGACGGCATGCTTCTGAACGATGCCCTCTGAATCGAGCTTAGCCTACTTGCAAAGGCTGCCAGGAACTGGGCTCTGGGCTCCTGGTGCGGCAGTGACTCAAGCTTGGCTAACGGTGGAAATTCGTAGTGCGATCCGATGATTCCTGGGAAGGACGAGCCGACAGAAGCAGTGGTGTGCGCTGAGTCAAGGGGTGGTGTTTATAATGGTATACCCTTAGCACCGAGCAGTGCGGGTGAGGTGCTCGTGAAAAAGGGCAGGATTACTGGCCATCAAGTCGGGATGCTGTATAATAAGAAGCCGTGAACAACAACCTAAGCCGTTGACCAACAAGCCGCTCAAACTCTCCTGCCACTCAGCTGGGCAGCCAGATTGAGAGTGTGACAATCTGTCGTGGTAACCAGATATACATCAGGATCAAAGTAAGCCATTGGTGGATGTACGTGGAGACCGAATTGCCCGCTCTCCCTGAACGCATCCCGCGGCTTGACTCCAGTCTTGAGGGAGCTGGGCTGGGGCGCTCCGTCGGCAACGCTCTCCTGTACCCCGCATGACAAGGAAGATGGAAGATGCGGCAAGTCCAGGACGTGCCGGTCCACTGGGCCCCGATGTCTATAGCTGTACTGCGAGCCAAAACAGCTTCTGCTGGGTTTACATAAAATGAGCAGAGTTTTGTCCAGTCTATCTGTACCACAGTCGCCGTGCATCGATGTTGCAGGTGGGCTTGGCTCTGGGGAGTAGGCCGGCTGAGGAGGGGCACATCGGACGACAGGTGGGGGTACTGCGCTGTACCTCGATACTGAAGTGGACCGCACATGTGTACGGCGACACTACCTAGGCGAGCTAGGCCTTGTGGAAGGGCCAGCTCCTAATTCCGTCCGACCGTGCAGTGTGAGATAAGAAGGCTTAGGGTATGGCTGAGATGCTCTTGCGTGCGTAGATTATGGTACGCGATAGGGCTGACTTTCCAAAAACCCCTTGCACCCCTAAATTCTCTCCATAGGTATATACCCTTAAATATATCTAAATACCTAAAATCTAAGCTAATCATATAATATATAATTATATATCTCCTTATATTTATCTATTACTTTTTAAATTTAAAAGTTTTTTATTAATTAATTTTATATAATTTTATTTTCCCTTTCTATACCTCTTTTTATAATTATATAACTTTATATAATGCTATATATAACTTATTATTATAAAATAATACCATTTATATTACCCTTTAAGCTTATAACTAAATATTTAATTATATATATACTTTATATTAAAATTAAATTTATAAATCTATATTAATATTATTATTTAAATTATAACCTTCCCTTTTTAAATATTATTAACTTAATTATACCTCCCTAACCTTTATAAATAACCTTTATATAAAATTATTTAATATTTTTTAATAATATATAAAGTTAAATCATATTTATATTTATAATTCTTAACTTAAATCTAATTAAATTATTTATCTTTAATATAAAAACTATAATTTAAGATTAATATTAAAATAAAAAAGAAATATATAAACCTAAATAATAACTATTAACCTAAATTAATATTACTCTTTATTTTAAAAAATATATAATTAAATTAATTAAAGGATTAAATATTTATAATTATATTTAAATTATTAAGTATAATAAATATTAAATACTATTATTTAAATTTATTTATTAATATCCATTATATAAGAATTTAATTTATAAATTCCTTTAATATCTTTATATTAAGCTTAATCTTTTATTTAAGGATTAATATATTATTTAATTAATTATACTTAATAATAATATTAATATAATTAAATTAATTATAAATATAAAATCTATTATTAGTTTTTATATACTTATAATTATACTTTAAATTAAAAAGATTAAAGAGGATAATAAGGATAAATATAATCTTATATTTCTTTAAGATTAATAAGTTATATTTAAGGATAGGTTAATATTAAATAAAAAAAGAAAAAAGAATATAGTTAAGACTTAACTTATATAATAATAAGATAATAAAAAGCTAGAAGAATAAGCTATTTTTATTATAATTAAATAAAAAAACTAAAAAGATTCCTTAATTAAATAAGAGAATTATAATAATTAATAATTTAATAATTTAAATATCGTTAAATAAGAAGAAGGCTTAAATATATTAAGCTTACTTTAAGTTAAAACCTTAATATATCTAGATAATTATAAATAATTAAATATAAAAAAAGAAATTATTATAAATTATATTTCCTTATAATATTAATAATTAATTAATAATAATATATAAAGAGGAGCTAAAAAACGTAAATATATATAATCTTTATTACTTAAATAAATACCCTTTATAATAAATATATATTATATTACTTATTTAAGTAATTTAAAAGATAAAAATAAAATTAAAGAGCTAAATTAAAAAAGATTATATAATTTAATTAATATAAAATAAGATATATCTTTAATTATATAATATTAATATCTATTTTTCAATTTAATTCTATATTAAGTTAATTAATATTAATTCCTTTTTTAAAAAGTTATATATAAAGATAAATAAGGTTATTAATATATAATTTAAATAAACTAACTTTAAATTCTATCCTTTTATTAATATATATTTAAAGTTTAATCTTTAGCATTTTATATTAATATATAAATAGGATATTATAAGTTTTATCTATTAATTATTTAAGGAATCTTTTAAATAAATATATTATATTATTATAAACTATTATTATTTTTAAAGGAAGGTATATATTTAGATTTATATTATCTTATTTAATAATATTTAATAATTTTTAAAGAATAGAATTAAATATAAGGCATTAATAATCCTTAGTTATTTTTAATATTAATAGATAATAAAGAACCTATAATTTTCCAAGGATAATATATAAGCAGCTTTTTTATTTTTAAATAAAATAAGTATTCCAGAGTTATATAAATTAAGTAAACTTATATTAGATTTATAATAAATAAATATATAATAATATAATATAATATATAAGGTTATGCTTATCTTAAAGGCTTAAAAGCTTTAATTATTTAAAAAAAGTTTATAATTATTAATTAGTTTTAAATAATTAAACTTATAAAACATTAAACTTATTAATTAAAACTTTATATAGCTTTTATATAAACTTCCTTATTAATATTTAATCTTAATATTATATATACTCTTATTATATAATTAATATTTATAAAAGGTTAAATCTAATCATTAATTATTAAATAATATAACCTTATAAGAGTTAATATTACTGCTTAATAATAATTAAATAAGCTTAATAGGGAGTTAATGATTATTAAATAGGGTAGCTTAGTGATATTATAATTATAATATTATATAAGGTTATTTAAATCTTTATATAAGGTTGGAATTCTATAATAAATAATAATAAGCTTTAATAATAAGCTTAATTTCCCTTTTATAATCTATATATATAAATAAAGGGATATATTTATATTATTTAACTATTTTAATATATTATATAAATATAACTTAAGTTATAATAGCTAAAATATTATAATAAAATTATATAATAAATTATAAATATATATTAATCTTAATATAATACTTAATTCCATATATAAATAACTTTATATATTTATTAATAAATTATATAAAGTTAAGATTAAAGTATATTTAATTTCTTTAATATTTATATATTTTTAAATGGTGATATTTAAGGCTATTTAAATAAAATGCTAAATATATATTGCTAAGGATATTATATAAGATATTAATTATATATTATTAAAGATATATATATAATATATTCCTTTTAATCTTAATTATAAGGTTCTCTTTATATTATTTATCTTTAAAAAACCGCTATAAGTAATTATATATATATTTAAATTCTTCTAGATTATATCATTTAATAATATTTAGCTATTTTTAAATTTATTTAATGCTATTTAAAGTAAAAAACTAGTTTTCTTTTTTAATAAGATATTATAATATTTATAGATTTAATAATCTTTATTTAAAATATAAAGTTGCTATTTAAGTATATAAAATAAGGGTTTTAATAATATAACCTTATAAAGGTTTAATAAAATATTTTTAAGGTATATATATAATATAAATTTTTAAATAATGATATTATAAACTTATTTAAGCTTAGCTAATATTATAAAAATAAATATTTAAGTTTATATCTTATCTTTAATTTATATAAAATATAAATTAAGATTGATAAATAGTTATAATATATTAATTAAAGGTATATAAGGTAAATTAATAAGATATTTAATAATAAATTAAAAGAAGATAAAGAAAAAATTTAAAAAGGGAAAGTAAAGTAAAGGGATAATTATAATTATATATATATAAGCTTATTAAGCATTATTATTAAATAATTATATAATTATTAAATATATATAAGGGGTTATATATTATAATATAAATAAATAAAAATAATTATTAATATTTATTATTAAATAGATTTAATAATTTAAAATTAATATATAAAAAAGGATCTTAGGTTTTAAAAAATATTATTTATATTTATTTAATTATATTTAACCTTATTAAATTAAATATATATATAGCTTAAATATAATAATTATATTAAACCTTTATAAGGTTTAATAAATAACTTATAAGGTTTATATTTATTATAAGCTAAGCCTTAGGTCGCTGCTAAAGAGGTGCTTAAATAGAATTATAAATTATAATACTATTTTAAGGGAAAAGGCCTTAATAAGGCCTTTTTTAATTCCATATATATATATATACAGTTTAGAAGAACCCTTATACCAGGCCCACTTAAAGCTTAATATAAGCTCATACCTTTATTTATTAAACCATAACTTAAGCAGAAACCTAAGCCCTTTATATAGCCCTTCCCCTTAAATATAAGTACGCATTAAAAATAAGTTTAAGTTTCTATATAATATATCTTCCTTATAAAGCATTATTAATCTATTAATCGTTAATAATATATAAAGTTATATATATTATCTAGAGGAATATTATATAATATTATATTAAATCTTATATTAATTTATAGCTATTTACATATAAGCTATTTTAGCTATTAATTAATTATTAAGTTAAAATAACCATTATTTTATAATATAGCTATAAATAAGCTATATTAATAATCAATATAATACTAGCCTAAAATAATTATAACCTTATAATATAATTATATATAAGCCACTTTAATTATTAATTAGCATTAACTTAAAATAACTATTACTTTATAATATAATTATATATAATCTATTTAAATTACTAGCTAATATCTTATTAATTATAACTTCCTTTATTTATTATTCTTATTTAATATTATACCTTTATAACTTTCTTTATTCTTTCTTAATATATAATACTTTATATTATTTTATATTAACCTTCTTTATTAATTATTATAATCCTTAATTACCTTACCCAAGGCCCTTTTTTAATTATAATATAATTATTAACTACACCTTAATCACAACTCCCTTATAATTATTATAAGCTTATTAAAAAGCCTTTCCCTTAATATATTAATACCTTTATAATCCCTTAATAACCTTATTAATTACCTTAATTATAACCTATTTTATAATTATTATAATCCTTATTAAAAAGAGCTTCCCTTAATATATTAACACCCTTATAATCCCTTAATAACCCTTATATATACCCAACTTACATTTATAACTACCTTTATAAATACCTAACCTATACCCTTAACTAATTTATACCTATAATAAATTAACTTAAGATATTTATTACTATTAATAAATATAAAAGATAATATAATACCTTTAATATTATAATTATAAATAATAACAAACCATCTTATCGCTTTAATAATAATAATAAACTAAAGGTAAAGTATTTATATAACCTTAATAAAGCATTAATAAAAGAATTAATTAAAAATAAAATCATTATATTATTAATAATTTCTAAGTTATTAATAATTTTAATAATAAAAATAATTAACTACTTAAAGAGATAAATTACCCTTATAATACTTACCTTTATAAGCTTTTTAAAATCAATACATTCTTATATTATAAAGCTAATAACCATAATATATCCTATTATACTTATTATAAAATAAAGATAAAGTATATTTAATATATATACTCCTTTATCAATTTAACCTTATTATATATTATCTTTCATCACTTTATAAAAACCATCAACCTTAATAATAATTATATCTTAAAATTAAAATATCACTAAGTTAATAATATCATTAATAATATAACTAAGTTTTTATATAATTTCAACCATACCATCCAACACTTTAAAAACCAACTTATTATTATTTAATAAAAGCCGCCTTATACCGCTCTTATTATTCATTCATTTAAATATATTTATAACTTAATACTTATTATTAATCTAACTAACAATAAATAAACCTTATATCATTATTCCCTTACTTTATCTATATCTTAAATTCCTTAAAAGTTAACTTAAATCTTCTCCCTTAATATTATTAATATAATATTATATTAATTTAACAATACCTTATAATTATAAGCATTTATAAAGCAATTAAACTTATTTACTTAAAATATAATAAATAATATAACCCAGCTATATATAAATATCCCCCTTAATTTATAGCTTATAAAGGCCTTAATTAACCCCTTTTAATATTAACCTTAATCCTAAAATAATATAATTAAGCTTTATTAATATTAAAATATAATAAAAAAGCAATAATATATTAAATTAACTATATTAATTAATACCCTTAATATATTAATAGCATGCCTTAAGTTTAATTTTAGCTTAAATTATTATTACCTTTATTTTAAAGAAGAAAAAGATAATAAAGATAATAAAGGGGAAGAGTTACTTATATACCATACCTTTAAGCATTATAAATACCGCTATTATAATAGTTTCTAATTTACCCCTTATAAATCTTATAACAAATTTAATTAATTAAGAATATTACCTCTTAATAATAAGAAAATAAATTCAACTCTTATTATTATAAATCTATTAAAATCTTAATATATATTATCTTTATCTTATTATATACTTAATTTAAATATTAATAATACAGCTTATTTACTTAAATAGATAATAAAGGAGGAATCTTAAAAGGATTATAACTTTATATATTCTGCTTTATTAAGCTTTTTAATTAATTTAAGAGTATAAATAAAATGAATTTAAATTAATTAAAAGCATTTATATATAAATAAGTTTATAAATTTAATTCTCGCCATTATTAATATCCTTCTCTTCTTAATCTACTCCTATAATAAATTATATTAAATAAAAAAAAATAAAAAGGTTAGCCCCTTTATATATCATAACGGCTTAATATCTTATAATATATCTTTCCCTTAATTAAGCCTATCTTATCCCCCCCCCTTGCTATCCTTATTCCCTTAATAAAGAAAGAATTAAGTCCTTTATAAGCCTTAATAAGCAGCCTAAATAAACCGTAACTTAATATATATATATATATTACCTTAGCGCGCCTTAAACTCCTTAAATATTAAAATCCCTATAAAACTCTTAAATAGTTCTTAAGTTAAGTTATCCTAGCCCTTTTATTTAATTAAAACCTATCGCTATAAATAGCCATCTTAAGGCTAGCTTAAGATATTCTTTATATTAAGGATCTCTTTAATAAAATATTTATTAATAGCATTATTAACTTTATTAATAATTAAAATAAGGCTAAGGTATATATCGGTTTTTTTTTAAAAGGGGAGAAGGTTTTCCGTTATTCTTTTTATTTAATTTATATTAAAAATAAAATAAAACCTTTTTAAAATATTAAATACTATTATTTAAGGTATAAAGATTAATAAAATAATATATTTCTTATAAAGCTAATTTAACTTCTTTATAAAATAATTAGTTTATATATAATAAAGGGAGAGTTATATATAGTTTCCAACTTAAAATAACTTAATTAACTATCATTATTAATTTATTACCTTTTTTTATTATTATTAAATGAAAATAATAATAGCCTAAATTAAGTTCATCCCTATATAAAGATAATCTAAGAATGCTATAGCCCTATCTTTTAGGCTAACTATTAATATTATTATATTAAGCGGCTTTAAAACTATTTATAACTTAAAACTATTAACCAGCTAATTTAAGCTCTATTTAATTATTAAGGAGTCTTAATTATTAATAACTATTTAATAAACTGGTAAGTAGTTAGGTTAATTATCTTATAAAAAGGTAATTATATAATATAAATATTTCTAAACCTCTTAATTTATCTATTTCATACCATTATTTATTTTAAAATAATATATAGTTAAAAGAAGCTAGATAATGCCCACTTAAGTATAAAATGTAGCTTAAAACGCCCCTATTTAATCAAACCCTTAATTATTAATAATTAATATTAAAAAGTTATAATAATGCTATTAAGATATTATAAAGCGCTTAATATAAGCTTTTATTATTATAAAATATATAGCTTTTAAAAAAATCCATTTAAATAATTAATTAATAATAATTATAAGGTAATATAAGCCCCCTTTATAAGCTAGGAAGTTTATTATAAAATTAATAAAGATTTAAAATTAATAATAATTTAAAGGAGGAATGGATTAAAATAAACCTTATTATAATTAATAATCTAGATAAGTTCTCTTATAAATATTATAATTATAATAAAACTTTTATATTATTAATAATATATCATCTTAATAAAAATCCTTAAATAAAACCTTAAATATAACTTCCTACCTTAAATAGCTTATTAAGGGTAAATTATAAACCTATTATAAGATTAAAATAATTAAGAATTCTTAATTAAAAAGTTAAAGGTAGCCTTAAAATTAAAGCGCCTTATAAGCGCTTAATATATAATCTATAATTTAAATTATAATTTTAACCTCCTTTAAAAACTATTAAAGGCCTTATTAAATTATAGCTTAATATACCTTATATAAATAATCCTTTATTATACCTTTATCTTAAAGGTTATAAAGCGCCTTATTATTAAAGATCTAAGATTTAAATAAGGATAATATAAACATTAAGGTAGTTATAACTGAAATTAAGGTAACTACTTAAATATTTTCATCATCCTCCTTTATAACCCTATCTTATTCCTATTATAAAAAAGCATTTAAGCGCTATATCTAAAACCTTAAATAATAATAAAGGTGAAATTAAAATAAAATAAAGGCCTCTACCTATTAAGCCTATTACTTTAATAACTAATAAGGTTTTATAAAATATTCCAACCCCTTATAATCTATAAAAATTATAAATAAATAGGCTATACTTTAAAATATAAATAATTATATTTAAAAAGCTTTAATAACCATTAAAAATTCCTTATTATAAATTAAATAGTTTTACTTTATTATTATAAATTATATAAAGAAATAAATAATAAAGTATAATATATTCCCCTTTTAAATTAAAAGGTAAATATTTATAATATATTTAAAGTAATCTACCTTTAAAACCGCCTTTAAATCCAGATCTTAATAAATTAATATCAATATTTAAATAAAGGCTTATTTAAGGGAGTTAAAGGTAATATCTTTTACTAAGCCTTATTAAAATAATATTTCTTTTAAAGTAAGCTAAATTAAGGGTTTTATTATATTAAAGAAATCTTAAATAAAGTTATAATAAAAGTTAATAAAACTTAAAAAGCTATAAACCCCTTTTTATATATATAACAATATTTAATCTTAAATAACCTTTACCTTTTCAAAGTTAATATAAATTTTAACCTTTACTTTAATAATAAAGCTAAGATACTTAACCTATTTTATTATAAATTCATATTTATTTTAATTAAGGTTTAAGTTAGCTTTTTAAAATTATAAGAAAACCTCTTAAACCTTCTTTATATAATATTATTATAACTTTAAGGTAAAGATAAGGATATTATCTAAATAAGCTATAATATAATCCTTAAAGATATTAAAAAATATTAAATTAATATATTATTAAAAGGTAATTAAAACACTAAATAAACTAAACGGTATAACCAATTATTTAAAAAGGTTAAATTAAGTTTAAAATATAATAAGATATTCCTAACCCTTTATAATATAAATATAATAAAAGGCAGCTTATATATCTAATTTTATAAATTAACGGACCTTTATTAAGGATTAAAATGTTTTTTAAATAAATAAAAAAGGATATTAATCCTATTTTATAAGCTTATTTAAAGCATGGTAATCTATATAAAAACATTATCCCTTATTAACCTTATATATAAAAAGGACCAATATTATTATAAAGGAAGAGCTAATTTAAACTTATCCCTTATTATATAAATCTATAACCTATTTATATAATTTTAAAAGCTATTTATATAACATATTATAAAGGGAGCCCTAGGATAATACTAACTGAAACCTATCCCTTTAAAGGATAAGTTAGATATAATAATTAAAATAATTATAATATAAGGGAAGCCTTAATATCTTAACCTTATTAAAAAGGCTTATAAAATCCTAAATCTCCTTTAATAAAAAGGCAGCTATATCCTTAATTAAGGGCGTTTTAAAAGCTATATATAAAATTAAAGCTTAAAAGATTTATATTATTTTATATAAATTAATCCTAACTAACTTAATATTTAATATCTTAAAATAAACCTATTATTATATTTAAGCGCTTATTATTATCTTAAAAATCAATTATAATAATTCCATAATATCTTATATACCTTACTTTAAAATAATTTAATTTCATATTACCCTTATAATCAATTAATATTAAATAATATCTATAATTACTTAATAATAATAAAGCTAAAGAAGCCTTAATATTACAAGCCTTATCATCTTTAAGATAATATATATCATAATTAAAATATATTAAAAATTTAAATTTAAAAAGAATTAAATTATATAAATAATATAATAGCTTTAAAAGGTATTTATTATAATTCCTAAATCTTATAAGAAAGAAAGGGGAATATATTATAATCTAATATATTATATTTAGCCCTTATTTATTATAATATAAAAATTATATCTATTATTAATCTATATATCAACTATATATTCTTAATTTATAATAATTAATATTAAAAAAGGAAGTTTATTTATTTTATTTTATATTTATAAAAGCTATAATTTTATAAATCAAACCCTTATTATAAGTTATTATTCTTATATAAGATTCTATTTAAGAGCTATTCTTTTTCCCTTAAATTAATAAGCTTTATATCTAAGCTTAAATTAATATTTAAAATTTATATTTATATAAATACTTAAATAGATTAAAACTTATAATTAAAAATAAAATAACCTTATTAGCTATAATAAAAATATACCCTAGATTTATATTAAATATTTAAAATATCTTATATAACCCATTTAATATATAATATAAGGCTATTACCCTTTAATAAAGCGCCTTTATTAATCTTAATAGGGCGGTTATAATGCCCTTTTTAAGGCTAAGTTACCTTAATAATAGCTATATCTATTATTATAATATCCTAGCTTAAAATAAACTACTTAAAGGCAAAAATATTACCTTAAGGATAAATTAAGGTTAAATAGCGCTATTTAAAGTTCTAAGCTTCTAATTAATAAGCAATCCAGCGATAATTATCTATAGCTTAAAGGTAATTTATAATATTAATTAAAGACCTAATAACCTTATTATAAAATTAAAGGGAAAGATAGCTTTAAAAATAATTAAGCTTAACTTTATTAAATTACCTAAGGCCTTTAGCTTAAGATAAATATTATTTAAATTAAATATAAAACTAGGAAAAGTTATTATAATCCTTTATTTAAAAGCCTTCTAGCTTTACTAAGGTAAAGGCTTATTAATATAAATTATTATAATAATACTTTAAATAAAAAAAGAAATTATTTATATTATAGCTATATAAGGGACCGCCTTATTTATAAAAGGTAGCTATATAAACCTATACCTTAATAAATAAGTTATTTTAAAAAAAAACTTAATATTCCTAAGCCTTATTAATAAATTTATAATTAATAATAAACTTATACCTTATTATTACCTATTAAATAAAGAAGCTATTCTAATTATTATTAAAGGGCGCCTTAATTAAAAGTAGTTTATAATAAATTAATATTAAGGTAAGTATTATTATATAACCTTTTAGGTTTATAAGATAGTTAAGGAAGGTTATTAAAAAATATATTATAGAATCAGGTTAACCTTAATTTAATAGCTTTAAGGCATAATATAATAATTAAGATAAGCCTTAATTAATTATTATACCTTAACTTAAGGTTTATTAAAGAATCCTAAACTAGCTATTTTAAGGGAAAGGCATTATATCACTTATAAAGCTAAATAACTTTAATATTATAATATTAAATTATCTATTTTTATAAAGATTAAAGATTATAATTTAATATTATAGGCTAAGCCTTAAGTCGCTATTAAAGAGGTATTTAAATAAAGTTATAAATTATAATATTATTTTAAGGGAAGAAGTCTTAATAAAGCCTCTTTTAATTTTATATATATATATATATGCAGTTTAGAAAAACCCCTATGCTAAACCCACTTAAGGCCTAATATAAACCTATACCTTTATTTATTAAATTATAACTTAAGCAAAAGCCTAAGCCCTTTACAATATTAATAATTTAATATAAAGGTAATACTTAATTATTCCAGTATATAAAGATATTATTTTAATACTTAATATTTTATAATATAATCATTAATTATAAAGCTATTTAATTATTAAATTAAATATTTAAATTAATAATTAAAGAATTTATTTTATAAAAGCTATTTATTATAATAATAACTATATCTTTATATATTCCAACCCTTTAATAAGATATATTAAATATCTTATATTTAATATATTTATTATAAGTTAAATATATTAAATATCTTATATTTAATATATTTATCTTTAAAAGGGTAGGTCTTTAATTTTAACCTTAGATTTTATATTATTTTATAATTCCATTATTTAATGTTATTATTTCTTTATTAAGATATCCTTTCTTAAACCCTTAAGCTATTAAAACTAAGTATTTAAGTATTGGTTATATTAATTTATAATATTATCTTCCTTTTTACATCCTTTATCTTTAAAGGTTAATTTATATATTTTTATTTATTATTTATATTTTTATTTATACCTTCTTAATCTATTATATTTTATAAAGTTAAGAAATCTTATATATTAAAACTATTTAACTATATTAAGAAAATTAAGATAAGGAATTCTTTATTATTTATTATTCTTTAAAATATTATTATTATACCTTCTTATTCTTATTATAAAGGGTATAGGTTTCCTTTTTATTAAATATTTAAAAAGGATTTAAGTTATTATATTAAATATATTTATTAAGGATAATTATATTATAATATATAAGGTATTGGTTTTATAAAGCTGCGTAATATTATAGTTTAATATTAAAAGTTAAAGGATAAACTTTAAGTTATAAAGGAGAAGATGCTTTAATTATAAAAATAAAAGAAGATATAGTTTAAGAAGATGATGTATATTATATATTAAGGAATTAATAATTTAAAGGAATTGGAATATATAGAAAATAAGGAGGCTAAGGCTAAATATAAATATATTATTAAGTAATCTATTAATAACGGCTTACTTAATTTTAATAAAATAAAGCTTTAGGAATTATAGTTTTATATTAATGGTAAGGTTAGTATATTTAATTAAAGTTTTATAATAAATAAGGGTATTAATTAGTTTGAATTTAAAATTATAAATTTATTTATTAATATTGAAAATGAAAATATTAATAATAGGTTATTTAATAAATAATTTAATTAATAAATTAAATATATTAATAATTAATTTAACTAATTAAGTTATATTAATTAATAAAGCTAATTAATTAATAAGATAATTAATTAATAAGATGGGTTGCTTAATAGGATTAGGTTAATTGGTTATATTATTATATTAATAGATTAGTTAATTAATAAAGGGTTTTTTAAGCTAATTAAGGCCTTTCCTTAATTAATCTATCCTTTAATTAATAAATTCTATTATTTAATTAAGGATTTAATTATTTATTAAGTTATTATAAGGTTTTATTTTAATTAATTTTATTAGTTAATCGGTTTTATCCTTGTTTTATCTTTAGCTATATTCTAGGCTTAATATTGCTTAAGGAGTTTAATATAATAAGTTAGATTCTTTATTAATTCCTATATATTTTTACTTAAGTTATATCCTTTCTATTTAATAAGATATTTTATTATATCTTAATATTATTATAAATTTAAAACTTACTTTACTTTATATTCCTTATTATATTTATTAATAATTTTAATTTATATTTTAACTTTTATATTTTATAATGTTAATTTTAAAAGTAAAATATAAAAGTTATTATATTATTTTATTTTATAAGGTAGTAAAAGTTTATAGTTAATATTTAAAAGTTTTTATGAAATTTTAAATAATTTAATTCTCTTATAATTAAGTTTATTGCTAGGTTGTTTATTTTTAATATTTTATTAAAGAAGGTAAACTTTATTTCCCTCTTTAAGAATTAATCCCTTAATTCTTTTTTAA
Source organism: Diaporthe vaccinii (assembly GCA_039880775.1). Lineage (NCBI taxonomy): Eukaryota > Fungi > Ascomycota > Sordariomycetes > Diaporthales > Diaporthaceae > Diaporthe > Diaporthe vaccinii. The sequence continues at coordinate 1,519,030 of JBCEDN010000003.1, forward strand.
TTTATATATTTTATTATTTATTTTTATAGAAAAGAAAGTTTATCTTAAATATCCTTTTAAATTTATTTAATTTTAATTGCTTTTTATTTTATTAATTCTATAATTACTGTATTTAATAATAACTTATAATATACCTAAGGTTTATATTTATAAATTATAAAGAAAGGTGATTATCTAGTTATATTGGTTGTTATATTATTATAAGTGAATTATATTAATAATAGCAATTTAACTTAATTATCTTATAATTAATTAATATAATGTTAAAGGTATTGTTTTATAATTTAATTAATTCTTTCTATTTATTTATTAGTTTATAAGTATGTTATTATTAAGAGTTTATATTTTATTTTAAGTTGCTTTATTAATAACTTTTAAAAGTTTAATATAAAAAGCTTATTTTTATTTAAGATGATTTCTTATAATATTTTATAATTATTTATAATGATTTATAAAAATATATATATAAGTTTTTTTATTATATTAACTTTTTTATATAATATAAAGTATATATATTTATTTAGTTTATAAATTATTATTAAGATATTATTATAAAATATCTTAGTTAAGGGTTTTTATAAAAGAGATAGCTTAATGATAAAGTTTAAGTTAATGGATAATTAAATAGCTATAGGTATTAATAAGGGCTTTAATAGTTCATAAGGTTTATATTAATAGGTTTTATTTTTATTATAAGAGTTATATTATTTAATAATTTCTTTTATTCTTTATTTAAATTTTAGGATTTAATATGTTTTTTAAATTCATTTAACCATTATTATAATGCCTTAATATTTATATATTAAGGCTTTATATATTTCTTTAATTAATTTATTTTATCTTTTTAAATCCTTAGATATTTCCCTTAATATTTTATTAATTTTAATTATAATATTAAGTTCTTTATTAAGTATAAGATTTTTATCTTTTTTTACCTTAAATATTATTTATTTTAAAAGAGATTCCTTAGTATAATAATCTAGTTATTTGCTAAGAGCATTAGCTTAAGCGTTTTTAATTTCTTTTATATAAATAATCTTAATATTAAATTAAAAGAGAAATTCTATATATTTAATTTATCTTTTATTAAGTTATTTAGTTATTATAAAGGTTATTAAATTTTTATGATTTATATAAAGTTTAATTTATTTCTAAGCTTTAATAAAATAATATTATTATTTTTAAAATATATATATTATTATTATAAATTCTTTATTTAAAATAGCATAATATATTTCTAATTTATTAAATTTCTTATTAAAGTTTATAATGATTTATATTTATTTCTTATTATTTTATTAAGTAAATTCTTTACTTATTATATTATTTAAGGCGTTTATATGGATTTTAAATTCCTTTTTTAAGTTTACTTCTTTTAATATTAAGTCTTAAGTAACTTTCTTTTTAAGTATTTAAAATATTTATTCTTTTCTTTAAGTTTATTAAAAAGAGATATCTTTTTATATTAAGTTCATAAGGGGTTTTATAATATCATTATAACCGTTAATAAATTATTTATAGAAATTAATATATTTTTAAAAGGCTTTAATATCCTTAATATTAATTAATATTAGCTATTTTTTAATTACTTAAATTTTATCTTTTTATATCTTAATAAATCTTAATTTAATAATATATTTAAGGTAGTTAATTTTTTAAATATAAAAGAAACTTTTCTTTAATTCTATTAAAAGGTTAATATTTTAAAGTTTTTAAAGTATTTTCTTAATATATTCTTTATATTTTTTAGGGTTTTTAAAAAAGATAAAAATATTATTAAGGTAGGTAATAATGAAAATATTTAAGTATTCTTATAAAATATTATTAATTATCTTTTAAAAAATAGCTAGGATATTAATTAATTTAAAGGGTATAACTTAATATTTATAATATTTATAATGGATATAAAAAGCTATTTTTTATTCTTCTCCTTCCTTTATTCTTATTAAGTTATAATTATACTTAAGGTTTAAAGTTATAAATTATTATATTTTTTTAAGTTAATCTTATAATTTCTTAATAAGTGATAATAAGTATTTATTTTTAATAATAATATTATTAAGTTATTAATAATTTATATAAAGTTATAGCTTACTATTTTTTTTAAATATAAATAGGATTAAGTATTTTATTAAAGATTTTAATAATTATATATATTATTTCTTAAGGTTTTCATTAAAATATTCCTTAAGGGCCTTAAATTACTCCTTATTAAATTTATAAATCTAATAATATTTTAAAACTTTCCCTTCTTATAACAAGATCTTATAATTATAATAGCTATATTATAATAAAACTATATTAAATCTTTCTTAAAAAACTTTCTTAAATTTATAATATATATAAGGTATTTATATAAGTTTATTTATTGCTTTTTTATTTATAAGCTTTTCCCTTTAATATAAATAAAATAAATATTATTATATTTCTTATTTATATATATTATTCCAGGGTTTAATAGAATTTAATATATGATAATAAGTATAAATATCTACTTACCTTTCATTGCTTTTAGATTTTAAGAAAAGAATCAACTTCCCTCTTTTTATTAATTTTAACTATATATATATATAATCATCTCTAATTAAACCTCCACCAGTTTATTTATATTATTCTTTTATCCTTATTCTTACCTTTAATTTTCATACCCTCTTTCTTATTATAAAAGTTACTTTTACTTCTTATAATAAAATAAACCCACCCTATTATTATAATAATTTCATTTTTATTAATAATCTAGCTTAAACCTAAATTTTAAAGTCTTCTTTATCTAATTAAGAATAGGAGATATATAATATACCTAAAATTATATAACTTATCTATCTTCCCCTTAAATTCAGCCTTTAAAATCCATCTATTTAATATATAAATAAAGCTAAAACCTAATAAAATAGAAATACTTTATAAATTAAGGCTATCATAGCTACATTATAAATATAAAGGGGAGATTAGATATTATGAAATTAAAAAGCTTTGCTTAAAACTAGTTTCTTCTCCTCCTTATATAAAATAACTTCTTAATTAAGATATTAATATTATTCTTATTATATATTAATATAAAATATAAGGTTTTTATATTAAATAATAAAAATAAAAGCTAATAATATATTTACTTATATTAAAACCTAGATCAAAAGATTAGCTTTTAGAAGTTAAGATTAATATAAATCTATATAGCTATTAACTTTAAATTAACCATTAATATTATTTTAATATTAAAAGAATTAAGGGATTAAAAGTTTAATATTAATAATAGCTATTATTTATACCTCCTAATATTACTTTAAGCAGTTTTAACGTTAAATAATCTATTAAGTACCTTAAACCCTATAATACCTCTATTTAATATTATCTTAACTTTAATTAAATATAGGTAATAAGGCTAATATAGTTAGATAAAGGTATTATAATTCTTATAAAAAAGTATTTTAAATATCTTATAATCTAATAATAAATATATATACTAAAGTATTAATAACTTAATATCATTATTTAACCTTAAATTAATTTATTAAACTATTTAATCTTCTCTATTTAATTAATTAATTTTATTAATAATATTTAATTTAAAAGACTCCTCTTATATTAATCTTATTATAAGCTTTATAATATAAGGAGCCTTTCCTTATTTAATAATATTATTAAGCTCACTTATAGTTAATATCCCTTCTAAATAACTTATAGGATCCTATTAACCTCTACTAGAATTTAAATTAAAAGGTTCCTTTAATTAATGTTAATTATTAAAAGATAGAGGATAAGGGTACTTACCTAAGCACTCTAAGCCTAAAGGTAAAGGAGTTGCTAAAATACCTCCTATTCCCTCTTTCTTAAGATAGCAATCTAATTAATCTTAATTAACTCCTTTTAAAGATTCTAATATTTCTAATAGATATTATTCTCTTTCAATCTTTATTAATTAGATAATTCCTCTTTAAATTATCCTATTTATATTAAATAATATAAATATATTTAAATTTAATAAAACTAATATTATTAAATTAATCTTTAATATTAAGAATATTTTATTTTAATTCTTATATCCTTTTAATTAGATCTTAATATTATTTTAATAATATTATATTACCTTAAAGCTTATTAAAGCTATTAATAAGATTATTATTAAGGAATGAACTTAGCTGGAATAAAAAGATAAATTACTTATTTATTTTAAATCTAATGATAAGTTAATATAAGTTGATTTAAATAAAGTTATTAAAGCTATTTTTTATTAAAACCCTTTAAGGGATTATAATGAATGGAAGAGGAAGATTATTAATTATAATACCTTGCTTAATAAAGCAGGTGATATATTAATCTATCTTGCTTAGCCTTTTTATAATACCTTATTATCTCATTTAAAGAAGCTTCTTATTATAAAAGGAATAAGGGCTAAGAAGGTAAAGATAAAGTTATAGTTAAATTTTAAATATATTTTATTTAAGGTTCTTAATAAAGAATTTAAATATTTAAGATAAGACTATTATTTATCTATTAAGGGGCTTTCTAATTAAATTAGATCTTATTTATAAGAGATATTCTTATATTGCTAATTTAAAAACTATATTAAGGATTAATATTTTATTAATAAAACCCAGCATTAAATATTTAAGTTAACCTCTTTTAATTAAATTTAAAAGACTTAATAATATTTTAATTAAGATAATACTATTAATACCCTTATAAGGTAGTTAGCTAATTTATAGCTTAATAAAGTTAATCTTTAAAAGTAAAATGCCATCTTATTTAGCAATCTTAAAAAGATTAAGGTAAGATTTAAATATAGGGCTAATTATAATCTCTGCTAAGAAGCCCTAGGTTTTATTAATCTTAGTACTATTAGCTTTATTAAAAAACTTAATAGCATTAACTGGGATTAATTTATTAATTAGCTAAAAATCTCTATTATTTAATATAAAAAGGATAGCTTTTTAAGGGTTTGCTATAAATATACTTTACTTAATCATAATACCTATAAGTATAAAAAGGTGAAATGCTTTATTTTAAATAGATTTCTTTATATAAAGAAATATAAGGGATTAACTATTTATCTAAATATATAAGATGAAATATAAATAACCTTTGCTAATTTACTTAATTTATCAGCTATTTATTATTATTAAAATTTATTTAATTATAGGTTTAAAAGGTTAATTAAAAGATACCTTAAGTTCCTCTTTTAAAAGAATAAGATAAACTTTCTTATTATTATTTAATATTAAAAAGCTATTAAAGTTAATCCTTTATTAAAAGGTAAAGAGGCCTTAGGAATCTTAAAGATAATCTAAGATTTATTATAATCTATATAGCTTAATTTAATTATAATTACCTTTAACCCTTCCTTATTTACCATTAAAATAAGTAAAGAAATCATCTATACACCTTAAGCTTAAATTACTATTAATATAGTTAAGAAGAGATAAATAATTAAAGAACTTATTGATTAAGATAATATGATATTTAAAATAATTCTAGAGATATAAGTATAGGAATTAAGGGTTTAATTTAAAGATAAAGCATTAATAATTATAAACCTTTTAATAATAAAAAATGCTAAGATTTATAATAACTAGCTATATTTAAAAAAGATTATAATAGAAGCTATAAGAGCTGAGAATGTAAGGGCTAAGCTAAAGTTAAAAAGTTAGCCTTAAAACCAACTTAAACCTTAAAGAGATAATAGCTTATATAATCCTTATAAAAACCATTAAGCTCTATACTTTAAACCTCTTAATATTTAATAATATAAATATAACTTTAATTAGATATCTATAAGCTATATAATATAATACTTATTTAATTTTAAAGGTATCTTTTAAACTAATATATAATTATAATGCAGAAGATATTATATCTAATTAAATCGCAGTTATCTCTATTAAAGCTTACCCTTAAAAACCGAATAACCATCATAGCAATCAACTACCCCTAGGCTTTGATTAGAATTTACCTCTTATAAGTAATTAAAAATTTTTCTTTAAATATAAGGTTAATTTAATCTCTTTAATAATAGTTAATATTATTAATTATAATATCTTAAGCTCTGCTTATTTAATTATATGCATTAAAATAGATGTTAATAAACCTCTTTTAATACTTTTTAATATAAAAGCTGAAATAAATCTTTTATTTTTATCTTATTATAACCAAAATACCCTTTTATATATTCCTCTCCTTAATATAACTTTAATAATTTATAATAAAGATTCCTTAACTTTAATTAAAGTAATTAAATAATAAATATATATTAAGGCTAATAAAATTAAAGTTATCTTCTTTATTATAAATAATATAAATTATAAAATAATATATTATATTCTTCTTAAAATACCTTTCTTTCTTAATATTAATCTTATTTTTAAGAGATCCCATAGATTTCTTTTTATATATATTACTCTCAGAAACTCTTAAATAATATATAAGTTAAGGCAGCAGAATTAAAAGCCTTTCTATATAGCAGCTTTTAATAAGGTTAATATCCTTAAAAAATATATTCCATCTGCTATTAAAGCAATCTCAACTTAATAATTCCCTTTTAATTAAACATTAGCAGAAGGAGATATAAATATTCAGCTACATTTAATAATGAAAAAGCTTTAAAGAGAATTAAACCTATAAAAGGATAATAAAGTACTTAAGATGCTTTTTAATAACAACACTTAAAGAATAACTATATTATTTATAAAAGATCTTTAATTAGAAATTAAATACACCTATACCTTAGAAAGAATTAACAAGCCAGAGCCATATTATATATACAGATCCTACCTTTAAAAGAAAACATTATATATTAAGAAATAAACTAATAATATCCCTTAACTATTAATAATCACTAAATCAATAAGATATATATTAAAACCTATAATTAAAACGCTATATAAAAAAGTAAATATTAAGATATATTTTATTAATAATTATTTATTTAATAGGTTTATCCTAAAGGGAATAATTAATTAAAAGCCTAATTATAAAGCTAGGATTAAAGCTGCTATAAATACTAATAAGGGGAGCAAATATAATACTTAGATAAGACTAAAATTCTCTTTTATAGAAAAAGGATCTAAACTCACTCCTAATCACCTTATAATACTAATAAAGAAGAATTATAATAGCTTTTCATATAAAGAATATAATCTCTTTATTTATCTCTTATTTAACTAAGAGGCTACTTTAGCATAAGACTAGTTATATATATCCTAAATAAATATAAATATTGCTTCGCCTTAATTTATCAAGATTATTCTATATAAGGTATATTAAATAAAGTTTATTAAGCTTCTTTACACTTTATAAAAAATAGTAATTAAGATATTATAAGAATAATAAAGTAGAGGCATTATTAAGAAATCATATGCCCTATATTAAAATAAATGGTTCCTTATTAAGAAAAAGAATAATAAATATTATCTAATTAATAATATCTTAAAGGCTAATAAAGTTATTATAAGGAATATATTTATTCCTCTTATAATTAATAAGTTTACAAAAGAGTATATAATATATAAGGTTTTATCTTTATTAGATTTCTTCTTTAAATATAACTAAATTAAGCTAGATAAGAAAAGTAAGGATATTACAACCTTTATAACTTTAATTAAATTATTCTAGTAATATAGATTATTAATAGAAGTAATCAACTCTATAATATAATTTATAAGGTATATAATTTATATATTTTACAACTTTATCCCTTATATTTATAGGTCTTTTCTCAATAATATAGCAGTTAAAGGCCCTAATAATAATTATAGCAGTAAATAAGCTCCTAATCTCTCTAAGGTACAGCTATTTATTATGGAATATATTAAAAACCTTAATAATATGCTATATAATGCTAAGCTTATTAAGGGTGCTATTAATGCTATTAAATCAAAATAATGTAAATAATAAGCCAATATCATAAGATATACTTATAAGATGATAAGATAAGCACTAGCTGATAAGAAGATCTTAAAGATTTTAAAATAAGAAGATTATAAGTTAATTAGCAAAATCTAATCCTTCCTAGGAATAATTAACTATTATTAAGCCTAGATGCCCTTATATAAGATTATCATAAAACTTATATTTAATCTCCTTAAGAAGGGAGCTTATTTTAACTAAACCCTAGAATATTAGGAGGTTATAAATACATTCAAAGCTATAATTACCTCTAAACTATACCTAATTAATATCGATTATATATAAGGGAATATTATTTTTATAATTAATATTAATCTAGAAGGATAAGGTATATATTTAATATAAAAGCATAATAATATATAATATCCTATTTAATATAAAAATAGAGCATAATCTTATATTAAGAGGCTATATAATATAATAAAAAGAAAATATAAAGCTATTCTATATATAATTAAAAAGCTATAATTTTATATTTATAAAGTTTACTTTATTTTAAAAACTAACTTTAATATCCTTATTTAATAACTTAATAATTTAATTATAAATATCCTTAACACCTTAATTATAAGATAGCTTATAATAATTAAGACTTATAACTTTATAATATATTATATAAAGGGTTTTAAAAATATTATTATAAATATATTATTATAAAAGCACTTAGGTCCCTTAGATATTAAGGATTAAAAGATTAAGGATAATATTAAAGAGTAATATAACCTTACCCTTAACTAACTTTTAATACTAAAACTTATTAATTAGGATTATATCTTAATAAATATTTATTTTTAATTAAAGAACTTTAAATATATTATTAAGTTTCTTATTTATAAGAAAATCCCAGATAGCCTTTTAAATAAGTAGGTTATTACATTTAAGAAAAATATACTTTAATTCCTTTTTTATAATAATATATTTTAAAGGAGGCTTAAAAAAGATTTACTTAAATAATAAATTATAAATAACCTTAATTAAAAATAATATATTATTAAGAATACTTATACCCTATTAAATTACTAAGGATAAAATATAATATATTATTAAATTTACGCTATATATTATTAGAAAAGTATATATACTAATATTAAGGCTATAATAGCTAACTATTTAAAGTATGAAAAATAAGATATTTAGGTATATAATAATAGAATTATCCTTATAATTCCTAATCAACTATTTATTAAAATTTATATTAATATTTAATACCTTTTAGCAGATTATAAATATAATAAATTCATAGAAATATAATATAATCTAATAAAATAAGTTAAAGCAAGCCCTTTTCATAAAGCTAATTCCAAGAATATTAAGTAATTCTTTATTTAGAATATCCTCCTTAAGTAAGGGCTTCCTTTTAAAGTTATAATTAATAAAGAGAGAAAGAATATAAAAGAATTTACTTAATACCTTAAACTAATTAAAGTATATTAAATTATTCTTTTAATATATAATCCTTATATTAATAATATTATTAAATATAAATATTTCTTATTAATCTCTATATTAGCTAAAATAAGGAAGGAGGAAGTAATAAGTTAGAAAAATATCCTCTTATATATACTCTTTACTAATTAAATAATTCTTTAATAATCTTATAAAAAAAGCCCTTTTTATCTCCTTTATAAATTTAATCCCATCATCCTTATTAAGATAGATATTCCTATTTAATAAATTTAAGCCTAATATCTAAATATGATTCCTTAGGAGAATCTTAACTATAGGCTTTAAGCCCTTTTAAACCTTAAAAAAGATATTAATAAAGCCATTTAATCTATTATAAAGCAAAGAATTAAAATTACTTCAAAGGATATATATTATAAGTTTTCAAGACTTATACCTTTATAAAAAGATAACTTAATTCTTCTTATTAATAAGCAGCATAAAGCTAATTATTCTTCCTTTTATAAGTTAATATATTAATAAACTAGCCTATTTATTATTTTAAAGATCTATAATAATAATATATATAAACTTAAGATATTTAATAAAGTTAATCTTTAAAGGATATTCCTATTAAGGTGATTGAAAAAGTTTATTAATAATAATAATATATAGGAGCTAGATATTTTACTCTTATAAATATAAGGACCTTTAAATTCTAAACCTAGGGATTAAAAATTAGAATTTCTTAACTTACTTATTATTTTAAAACCTAATATTATTATAAATTATAAAGCTACTTTTGATTAATATTAGGATTAGTTAAATATTAATCTACTTATTAAATCTATCCTATCATAACTCTTATTCTCTTTAAATAGCTTATCTAATTTATATATATTAGATAATAGCCCTATTATTTATTCTTAAACGCTAATTAAAATTAAGCCCAGAATATTTAATTAATTTATTAATATTCTAATTCTCTAGCTAGATAACCCTCATTAAGCTGAATTTATAAAAGATTAAAACTAATATTATTACTTTTTTAATAGGAGAATAAAGGGGGGGGTTATTACTTTATATTAAAATAAACCTATATAATCATTTAATTATTTCTTTTTTCATTATAATATTATAATTATTCTTTTTTAATTAAAACTATATATATATTCTTTTCCTTATATTTATAAGGGCTAATGAGATTTATTTATTATAAGCCCCTTATAAGTTAATATAATCTTATATTTATTATTATTACCATTATATTCCCATTATTTATTAAATATCCATTATATAGGTTAATATTAAGGCATTATAGGTTTATATTAAGGATATATTTATCTATATTAAGCTAATATTTTATATATTAAATTATTACTTATTACTTAAACTTAACATTTACCTTTACTTATTACTTTACTATTAATATATTAATTATAAAACTTAAGTACTAACCTAATCAAATAAGCCCTATTATTATAAAACCCTTTTTAAATAAAGTAAAGTTAAATTAAGAAAAATCATTATATCTAGCTATAAAGCCTTAAAAGAATTACCTTTATCTATATCTTTTCTTAATATTATCTTAATAATCCTATATTTATCCTATTATCTTAATTACTATTAGCTTTTTTTATTTTTAATTATAATATTCTTTTACCTTTACTTTTCTTAATTAAAGCTTAAACCTAACTACTTTATTAATTATTACCTCCCTTACTTCATTAAAGCTATATTTAATTAAGATATATATATATAAATTAATTTCCAGCTTTAATTAAGATATTACCTTAAAATCTACCTAGCATTTAAATATATATTTCCCTATTAATTTCTCACCATTATATATATTAAAGTTATAAAAGTAAGCCTTAATTATATAAATATAATTAATATAAGTATTTTTCTTATAACTAGTGATAAAACGGCATTTAAAGAATAGCAATATAATAGAAATACTATTTAACCAGATAGAGCTTATCTAAGAAAGATAGTAGTTATAAGGAGCAGTATTATAATAATTAAAGAGAGTAATAAAAAGGCTAGGGCCTTAATATTAGCTATCGCAGATTAAAGATATATATTTATTATATAATAAGCTGCTAATCTTTTCAATAAAAATAATATTAACTAGGTAAATAATTAGCTTTTTAATATTCTCATATAAGAATTAATAATCTTTATTATAAAGAAGATCTTAAAAGAGATCCTTAATTATTACCTTATTTTCTAAGTAATAAAGAACCTAAATATAATATTATACCTACTTTAAGCCCTTAATAATATAAATATTAATATATTTTATAAAAGTATTATAAATAAGGCCTTTAAAAATATAAAAGGCTAAAAATATACCTTTATTTATAAAGGCAATATATATATCTTAATTATTAAAGTATTAAACTTTCTTAAAGGTAAATATTAATATAAAAGGTTCTTCCTTTTCCTTCCCTTTTCCCTTACCCTTATTATTATTAATAACTACTTAATTATTAAAAAGTATAATTAATTAAAAGGGGATATAAGGTTCTTAAGAATTAAAAGAATAGCTAATATTTAAAGATAAAGAAGGCTAAATAAGCTATTAAGGTTTATTAAAAGGCCTTATTAATTAAAAAAGGAAACTATTCTTTTAAAAGATAGAAAGATAAATACTAACTTAAGATAAGAAGGGTTAATTAAGGTATAAAAGTTTATTAAAAGATTTTATTAATTAAAAGGGGGTATTATTTTCTTAAGAAGCAGAGGGATAATTATTACTTATAAATAAAGGAGGTTAATTAAGATATTAAGGCTTATTAAAAGGTAAAGTTAATTGAATTAAAGCGGATTAATAATGCTTTAAAGGATTAAGTTATTAAGTATTTATTAAAGATAATAAGGAAAGAGGTTTAAAGTTAAGGTTATTTATAAGCTTAAAATTATTACTTAATAAAGGGAAAGATATATAATAATTAAATATATAATAATTAAATATAATAAAGATTAATTTAATATTTAATAATATATTTAATTAATATATTTAAATTAAGATTAAGGAAAAGAAAAGTTATTATAAATAGAAAAAAGGAAAAGAAGGTTAATAGAAAAGTAATTATATAGGAAAGGGTTAAAATAAAAAGAAGTTTAGGAAGAATTAGCTTATTTTATAATAAAAAAGGGAAGTAATAAAGTAAGAAGCTATTATTATTAAAAGAAGAAAGAAATAACTTACTTAATTAAATAATTCATTTATTAGCTAAACCTCTTCCCTATATCTTTAAAAAACTAATACTTTATCTCTCTCTTTTCTTCCTTTATACTTTTCTTCTTAATAAACCTCTTCTTTATACCTTTTTAACTTTAATTAAAAGTCTTAATTATAGCTTTTAAAAAGGTAGCTAGATTTTTAAAAGATAAATTACCTTATTATTATAATACCCTTTATAATAACTTATTAATAAGAGCAATTATTACTAATTTAATTATAATACCTCTTTAATTAATCCAACCCTATATATTTCTCTCCTTTTCCTTTTCTTTTATCTACCTTATCCTCCTTAATTTAACTATTTATATAGTATTCCTTAAAGATATAAGCCTCTTTATTACTATATTATCCTTTTAATTACCTACTTTTATTTATACTCTTTACTATTTATATATTAATACTTCTATTCCTTATATTTATTCTTAATTAATATATTTAAAATAAATAACTTTAAATATAGTAATAAGAAAGGGTTAATATCCTTAAAAGGCTTTAATTAATATAATAATTCTCTTATAAATATAAATAAATAGTTTAATGATTTAAGAATAAGATAAATATAGCTAATAAGCTTTAACTTTAATAAACCTATTTTATTAATTAAGAAAGAAGGGATTCCTAATTAATAAAAATACTAAGCTTAATTATTATAACTCTTATTTTATAATAACTTTCTAAAAACCTATTAAGGTATTAAATTCCTAAACCTTATAAATATTTATAATTATAAGAATTTTAATAGGGAAGAAAGTAAGGACCTTTTATATAATCTTTTTAAGATTTATATCTTTATAAATAAGCTATAAATCTTAAATATTTAAGGCTTATAAGCTTATAAGGAAAGACCCTTTTACTTTAATATAAGGTAATTAGGTATTAAAGAGCTTAAAAAGCTATTTATAAAATATTTCCCTAGGGTTAACTTATACCTTAAACTATATTTACCCCTTAATTTAAATAATTTATTTAAGCATTATTAAAGATATCTCCTCCTTAACCTTTATAATTATAAAGCATTACTTATTATTAATAAAAAGTTTTGCTTTAATTAAGTTATAATAGTGATTTAATAATAGCTCCTTAACTTCTAAGATATCATTTTTATTCATAACTAGCTAGCTAATTATAATGAAACGCTATATATAACATTTAAATGGAAAAAGCTTATTAATAAATATAGATTTATTATTATAATCTTTTATTATCCTAATCATTAAGTTCTTATTATTTACTATTAAGATACCTACTACCTTAAGATAATTAATACCTATTTAAAAAAGGAGAAATATAATAAAAACTTTAAAAGCATTAATTATATTATTAAGCTATACCTATTTATAGGGTTGCCTTTAGCTAAGATAAATAAAGGTATTTATAAGGTAATTAAAATCTTTATAATATTATAATTAAGCTTAATGAATTATAATTAATAAATTATTAATTATATAATATTCTTCTTTTAAAAAAACTAAGGAAGAAATAATTAGGAATTTAAAGATTAGATAGGATCTAACTTATAAATAAATAGGGCTGCAGGATTCATAAAGGAGGAAGCTATAATTAAGATTTAAATATTTATAATATAATTAGAAATCAATAAAACTAATAAACTTATATAAAAGCCATCTTATCTTATCATCACCCTTAATTAATTTAATATATTAAAGAAGAAATATAAGCTTATACTTAATTATAAATTTAAAAAGATAGATATTATTAATATATCCTATAATAATAAGAAGTAAGGAAAATTCTTAATACCCTTATTTATAAAAAGGATAATTAATTAATTTAGTAAAATTAATCTCTCTTACCTTATTAATTATTATACATCTTAAGTAAAGATTAAAGAATTAATATCTTTAATTATAAAGTTAAATATCATTATTATAAATAAGCCTAAAATAATATATAAATATAGTAATAATATTTATTATATAAAAGAAATAATAATAGGAATTAATAAGAATTAATTAATACCTCTTAAGGAAAAGAATTTAATTACTTCCTAAGTTAAATTAATCTATAATTATAACTAATAAGCTAATCATTAAATTCCTATAAGTAATACTAATATTTAAATACTAATGCCCTTAATATTAACTAATTATAATAACTAAAGGGAATATATTACCTTAAAGAAAGAATAAGAAAGAGGTAAAATTACTAAAGAATAGGTAAGTAATTATATTAAGTGATATATTTATCAAGAGAAAATAAAGTAAAAGTAGATTAGTGATAGATATAGCTAAAGATAATAGGGATATTTTAATTAAAAATAACTTAATCTTTTATATACCTTATCTTAAGCCTTTATCTTAATAAAGTTAAAAAGGGGTATATTCTAGGGTTTAATAGAATTTAATATATAATAATAAATATAAGTACCTATTTACCCTTTATTGCTTTTAGATTTTAAGAAAAGAATTAACCTCTCTTTTTTTATTAATTTTAATTATATATATATATAGTTATCTTTAATTAAACCTCTATTAGCTTATTTATATCATTCTTTTATCCTTATTCCTACTCTTAATTTTTATACCTTCCTTCTTATTATGAGAGTTGCTTTTACTTCTTATAATAAAACAAGCCCATCCTATTATTACGGTGGTTTCGTTTTCAATATTATTATAATAAGTTATCTTTTTATTATTATATAATAATTTATTATTTTCTTATTAATTTAATTAACTTTTATCTTTTTTTAAGGTTTAAGATTAATTTAATCTTTCTTTATTTTTCTAAAGCTAAGTCTTTAATTTACTTTTAAAGGTATTTATAAGTTTATTTAAATATAGCTTTTCATTATCCTTAATAATTAAATTCCTTCTTATATTATTAATTATAACCTTCTTTTAAGGAATAATATTATCTTAAAAGATTTAACTAATAATTTAATTAATTTAAAGATTTATAACTTATAATTATAAAAGTCTTAAGATTAATTTATAATATACTATATTTATAATATTTAAAATTATAAAAGTTTTATATCCTTAAATTAAGATTAAAAGATAATTAATCTTTATATTAATTATATCATTTTTATATCTTATTCTATACCTTTATAATATTAAATTTATAAAGGTCTTCCTTTAATATTATAAGATTTTATCTTTATTAATATTTAATAATATAAAGTTATCCTAAGCGTTATTATTTAATAATATATTATATATTTTTCTATTAATCTTTGCTTTAAATATAATATATATATAATTATTTATTTATATTATATATAAAGACCTATAATTTATAATTATTTATTATCTTTTATAAATAATTATTGTTTTTCTTAATTCTTATGCTTTTAATTTATATATAATATACCTTTATATTATTTATTATTATATTAACTTATAATCTTATATTCCTTATAAATAGGGTAATTAGGTAATTTATAATTCTTAACTTATTATTATCCTTATAAATATTTTAATAAAAGTTAAGGGTTAAGTTTAAATATTATATAAGCCTTATCTTATTAATATTTATTAATTTCTTAATAATTAAATTTATCCTTCTTATAAATTTAAATAATAGATTCTTTTTTAAAGTATTTAAAAATAAGTTAAATTTAACTTTCTCTTAAAAATAAAACTAATATAAGTTTTAAATATATAAACTTAGGATATATTTAAATATTTAAGGTATTTTTATAAATATAATTTTACTTAATTTATATTTCTTAAAAGGTTAATTAAATTCTTATATTATTTAAATTATCTTAATTCTTATAATAACGATTTTAATAATATTAATATCTAGGGTAATTAAAATATTATATTTTAAGTATTATTTTAAGTTTATATTAAGATTTTTTATAGGGTTTTCTTTTAATTTTATTATTTAATTAGTTTATTATAAATTATTATTTTTTAGATATTATTTTAAAAGTTACTTAATCTTATATATTTAATACTTAAGTAATTTAAATCATTATTATTTATTATTATATTATATAATAATCTTTTTCTTCTTATAATTAATTATCTTTCTTAATAGGGTTTCTTAAAAACTAATTAAAGCTTTTTTTAAAAGTATAATATATATTAATTATTAAAATAAAAGGTTTAATTAAAGGCTTTATATTTATTATTAATATTCATTATTTACTTAAATTTAAATAAGAGGTTTTTTAATTCTTTATTATTATTAAGGTAAATTAAATATTTTATATAAAGGTTAAGTTAATAAATATAAGGTATTTTACCTTTTAAATATATTAAGTATTATTTATTAAATAAATAATTATAAGGTATAATTAGCTTTTATTATTAAATTATATTAATTTATTATTATCTCTTAAAGATAGATTTCTATTACTTTTTAAGTTATTAATAATCTTTAATAAAATATTTTAATTTTCTATAATTATAATAATCTTTATTATTTAGCTTTTATTAGGTTATATTAAGTTTTATAAGATTTATATAAGTATTTATTATAATGTTATTATATCCTTTTTAATATTAAGATTTATTATTATTATTAAAGTTATTATTATATTAATACTTCTTGCCTATATTTAGCTAATTACGATTTTTCTAATAATTTCTAAAGTTTTTATAATTATATTCTTATTATTATTTAAATAATTAATTATTAATATATATTATTATAATGATATATTTAATAAAGTTATTAAGTTAATCTATCTTAAAAATCTTATCTTTAATATCCTTTTTAAATCCCTTATAAAACTAACTTATAAGTATTTCTTCTCCTTAGTTAATATAAATAATAAGCTACTTAAAATATATAATATATTTAAAGGCTAATCCTCCTTATTTAAATTTTATAAGCTTATATTTTATAAACCTCTCCTTATCTAGGTCTTTAAAGGTATCCTTAAAAACTTATTTAAAATAATTAAAGCCTTTGAAGATTTTCTTAATATTTTTATCTTAATATTTCTTATTATTTTTTAAATAATCTTTAAGGGTAGATTTAAATTATATAAAAATATTACCTTTAAGCTAATATCTTATAAAGATAATTATATTATATTAAGAGTTAAATTAATATTTATAATATTTAAAATAGATATGGTATTAAGTAATAAATCCTTAAAGGGTTCCTTTATTTCTTTTATAAAGGGTTAATTTATCTATCTTATAAGCCTTAATTTATTATATAATATAAAGGAGGTTAATCTCTTATTAAAGTATAGTAATTTATATAGTTATATCTTAAGAGTTATTATTATTAATGGTAAAGGGGGTAGGAGTTAAAGGTATTATTATATCTTTATATTATTTAATTAATTAATTATATAGTTATTTTAAATAAAAGTTATTAAAATATAATAATTATATTAAATCTTTATAAGGTTTAATAAATAATTTATAAGGTTTATATTAATAGTTTAATATAAAGATAATATTTAATTATTTTAATATATAAAGATATTATTTTAATATTTAATATTTTATAATATAATTATTAATTATAAAGTTATTTAATTTAATAATTAAATATTTAAATTAATAATTAAAGAATTTATTTTATAAAAGCTATTTATTATAATAATGATTATATCTTTATATATTCTAACCCTTTAATAAGATATATTAAATATCTTATATTTAATATATCTATTATAAGTTAAATATATTAAATATTTTATATTTAATATATTTATCTTTAAGGGGGTAGGTCCTTAACCCTAACCCTAGATTTTATATTATCTTATAATTCTGTTATTTAATGCTATTATTTTTTTATTAAGGTATCCTTTCCTAAACCCTTAGGCTATTAAAACTAAGCACCTAAATATTAGCTATATTAGTTTATAATATTAAACTATAATCTTTTATAAAACCTTTAATAATTAAAAGGGTATTATATAAAAATATTATAATAATATTAAATATACTTATTAATAACTATTTATATTCTTTAATATATATTTATATATAAAAATACTTATAAGGCCTTATATATTATTATAAGTTTATAATTATTAAAGTTTAATGAAAACAGTTAAATTATATTAAAAATAAAAACCTAGATAAAATTAAATATAAAGTTAATTAAAAGAAAAATCAATCCTTAAAAATAATATTATTAATTTAATTATTTATATAAAAAGGCTAACTAAGCTAATTAAGTTAATTAAACTTTAATATAATATATTAATTAATTTCTTAAATAATCTTATTAAAAAGTATTATAAGATATTTATTAAAGGTTAAATTAATTTAAGTTAAGGTGATTAAGCTTAGTTAATATTAAATAGCATTATAAATTTAAGGCTAAATATTATATAATTAAGGTTAAGTATTATATAGCTAAGGTTAAATATTATATTATTAAGATTAAATATTATATATTAATATATAAATAAGTTATAAAGCCTTAAGGTTATATATTTAATAATATAAGGTATTTTTAAAGGAATAGATTTAATTAAGCTTATTCTTTTTTTAATTAAGCTTATAATACTTTAAAGTCCATATATTAGATTTAAGCTTAATTATATTAAAATCTTTATCTTTATTATCCTCTTTATTAAATATCTTTAATTTAATAAATTTAAATTTAATAATTTAAATATTTATATAAATATTAATACTTAATTATATATAGATATATAAATATATATTTTTATAATTATAACTCTTTATAATTAATTTAGCTTAATAATTAATATATATACCTTTAAAGTAATTATTTAAGTTAAAAATATAATAAGAAAATGGATTAATATAAATTAAAGCTTTATAAATCTTATATTTTATACCTTAAAAAGATTTATCTATTTTTATAAAGAGATAATTAATGATAATAAAGAATTGCTATTATTAAATAAGCTTAAATATCTATTAATTTTTAATATTTAATATTATTTAATAAGGATAATAAATAAATTAAATTTTTTTTATTAATATAAAATTATATAATTATATAAGTAATTATATAAAAAGAATATATATTATAATAAAGATGCTATTAATAATAATATATTTAATATTATTAAACTTAAATTATAAAACCTTATTAAGATAATATAAAGTAATAATTATAACTTTTAATATTTAATTAATTTTCTTTAAAGGTAAAGGAAGATATATACCTTTAAATATTTATATAATAATATCTTTTTAATTTTATTAATAATCTTATAAATTTAATAAAGGTTAATTATTATTTTTAAAGTTAATCTATTAATAAATAGTTTTAATTATAGCTATATTAATATTATATTTATATATATAACGCTTTTTAGATTACTTAATATTAATTTATATTTATTTAAGCTCCTTAATAAATTACTTAACCTCTTTATTATTATTAATATTATAAATCTTTAATTAATACTTTTAATTATTATTATTTAAAGGTTAATTATTATTAAATTAAATATTTAAAGCTTATATAGCCTCTTTATTATTATAAATAAGGTTAATTTATTATTAAGTATTAAAAATAACTTTAATTATATTATTAAAATTATCTTAAGATTAATAAATAAAGCTATTTATATAATCTTTATTATAAGATAAGCTAATAAAAATATAATTAATATTTATATTAAAGTTTTAAATTAAATAAGATAAAGATTTTAATTATTTAAGCTTATAATTACTTTTATTAGCCTTAGATAAAAAAGCTATTTTAATTATATAATTATATATATAATTATAAAGGCTTATTAAGGAAAATATAAAAAGTAAAGATTTATAAAATAATTAATTATTATATATCTTTTATTACCTTAATAAAGCTAAGTAAAATAATAAAATATATTTAATAATATATATATCCTTATTTTTTATTAAAATTAAATTATTTTTAATAAAAAAACTTAATAAATATATATTTTAAGATATAAATTATTAATTATAATAGATTATAGGTATTATAAAGGGGTATATATAGATATTATATAATATATTATTAAGGGTATTATAAGTTAAAAGAAAAGGAAATAATATTAAGATATTAAATATCCCTTTTTTATTAAAAAAAGTAGGTTATTATATTATTCTTATATTTTAAATAGTTAGCCCTTTTAAGCTGATTTATATATATTTATAGGGCTAATAATTAATTAAATATATATTATTGCATTATTAACTAACTAGGGGTGTGATCTGGTAGGTATGCCTATAAGGGTGCAGGGGGTTTTTGGAAAGTCGGCGCTGTCGCGCACCATATAGATAGTTGGCCGGCCCTGACGTGACCCCTCATCCAGCTTGCACAACCGCGATCCGTCTCCTCTCCTTCCTTTCCATCACTCGAGTATCAAAGCCGTGTTTACGACTTAAACTGCCATCACCGGCTCACTTAATTATGAATATGTTGTGCTCCTGCACCTGAATCAACCAACAGACAGGTGCCTTGAGCCCTATGCCTGCTTGACTGACCTGTCCTCCCATGCCCCGAGGCTGGCTGGCTGCTCCTCCGGCACTTCGGTACAAGCACAGGCACGTCAATCAACCTGCCAACCGGCCAGAGCCTGGCCTCACTTGCTACCTTCTTGCTTGTGCCTCGCTGTGTTATTCGAATCTCGCCTTTCGATCTTGGACCTCTGATGCCCGCACTCCGCTCTCTTTCCCAGCAGCTTGGAAACCTTGCGTTTCCGGTTTAGCTCAAGCACATCGACGTCACAAAGGCTGCGTTGGAAGGCCAACAACCCACGCCTGCCGTCTCTCTCCTGCCTTCACACCGGTCCACCCCACGTCTGCTACGCTATTCAAGGTATGCTGTTCGTGTGCCCCGACCCGCCTCCCCGCGCCTGGATTTTGGATCTTGCACAGCTGTTATCTGGGACTTCACGACGCCGTTGAACTGACTCCTTCCAGTGTCGTCAGCCTGGTCGCATCCCATAGACTATGGTCCTGAGCATATACCCCCCACGATGTTGACCACCGCATCCCAATTTGGCCCTCGGGCTAGGCCCCTGCGGACCTACCATGCCACCGCAACTGCCTCCGTCCATCGAATGCTTGCTGCCTCTGGCGCCGCCACCGTCCAACAGTGTCAGCAAACCCGCGACTTCCGCTTTGGCTGGTTCTCCCTCACCGGCTCGGAAGTCCAGGAGGAACTGAAACGGCGCGAGAAGGCGTTCAAGCAGAAATATGCCGACCAGCTCAGCCGGCGCCTGGGTTGGGACAAGCATCCACTCACGGATGATGCCAGGCACGCTGTGAAGCGCATGATGGCCAGTTATTGGATTTCCCATGATGCACACCCATGCGGCCGACATGGCGATGCCAAGGCCAGCAAGCAACGTACAACCGACAACAAGGACGGCGTGCGTCCTGGCCAGAACATCGAAGATGTCGAACGAGGGGCCATGGAGCATCTCATATTCGGCAAAGACGAAGAGGGGCCCACCCGGGGGCAAAAGTCAAAGCGGAAACGAGGTGGCAAGAAGAACAAACATAACTCCGTGCCTCACACTTCCTATGGCATTTTCGAGCATGACGACTATTTCATTGACCCGGTTACGAATCGGAAGGTCACGAAGCATGCAGCCCCGAGAAGGCCCGAGAGTGGAGTGGATATCCCCGTCAAGACGTTCAAAGACTACAGAGCGCGCTGCACTTCAGGTCACGGTGTCTTGAGCGACGAGCCTTCCTCTTACGTGACACTTCATGACTATATGACGCACAATAAGCACGCTGAAGCTCAAGATCCGGAACCAAAATACGACGACCTGAACAAGTACAAGCCCGTGATAAATGACGGACAGGTCCCGTCTGAGCGAGCAGAGCAACTGGACAATGACCAAACCAATCCTAAGCCAGTAAAGGGCAATGGATCTGTCCAATTCGAGGACTTGAAGCCGCCGTATGAAGACCTTCACAAGTATAATTCGGCGGTGGTGGTTGACGAAGTCGTCGCTCGTTTTGAGAGCGACAAGGCTCCATACTCGGATCTGCACCGATACGGCCCAGTCCTTGACCCAGATAGCGCGTCAATAGAAGACGCTGAGCCGAAGCATAATGAGCCACAGGGGAAAAGTCTGGGCTACCAGATCTATTCCGTCGATCCTGGAATTGGATCGCAGTCCCGGCCATTGGTTGAGAATTTGGAACCCGGCGATTTTCCTCCATCCACCGTTGAGCAGCTGCGTGAGAAATATGGGACAGCAGAGCTGCGTAAGTACACAGCTGTGAGACATCTTTCACCCGCAGAAGAGCGCCTTGCGGAGGAGGCGGACAAGATCCTCGACTCTGAGGAAATGGCCAAGTACAAACCTGTGTACTACAACGAGCCGGACGGAATCCCTCTGCCAACTGCTGATGAACGAGTCGTCGAAGACCTCACAAAGAGATACGATCCCGAGGAGCTTGCCAAGTACAGCCCAGTCTACTGGAACGAACCTGATGGGCAGCCGGATGCGGCCGAAGACTCACGGGTTGCAGAGGGTCTGACCAAGGAGTACGATCCTGCCGAGCTTGCGGAGTACAAACCCGTGTATTGGAATGAGCCCGATGGACAGCCTCTGTCTTCCATGGACGAGCGAGCCGCTGAGGGACTTACAAAGAATTACGACCCTGTAGAGCTTCATGATTACGATCGACCTGTGCAATGGAACGAGCCTGATGGGCAAACTCCAACGCCAGCCGAGGAGCTGAGCAAGAAATATCCTGACCTGGACCAATACGCACCCATCGGGTACCAAGAGCCAGACGGCCATCCATCGGGCCAGGCAGATGCTGTAGAGAAGGGTTTGGAGGAGATGGACGCGAGGAGAGACTATGAGAGTGCCGATCGGCTAGGTTCTGAGGAGCTGGACAGAGCCGACGAGCCGAGCGCTGAGGTGCTGAGAAGGATGGGCAAGAAGCAACAGATTGACGAAACTTACAAAGAAACCAAACGCCGACAGATGCTGGAACAGCAGATGAAGAAATACCAGACGGCATCAGATGCGACAGATTACGAGGCAAGCCTGGCAATCAAGTCTAGGAGGGCAAGGGCTGCCAATGTCGAGCCGGAACGCCAACTTACTGGCAATTATGTCCGAGATTTTCCTGAGGAGTTTGACAAGTCCTGGACAGAAACACTCTCCCAGGCCCCACCCGAGACAGCTCACCCAAGCGATGAATTTGTGTTCGAGAGTCAGAACATGGACGGCGGACTCGAGGGAGCCTTCGGACGGCCGTCGCCAGCTAAGATTCAACCCGCCCTCGACAGACATCTCGTTGACCAGCCACACATGACAAAGACAAGCGGGACGGTCGACAACAAGGACAAGGACGGTGGCTCGAGTGTCACTCAGGACTTGAACACTGTGCATGTTGATGAATCCGGTGGCACACCAGTGCCACCAGCTTATGTCAAGCACTATGGGGACGTCTCTGCATTTGCCGATCAGGCAAGTGAAGCTACGACTCCAGAGACTCCAGAGACCATTTACCATGATTCCACGAATGAGCCTACCTTGTACAAGATCTTGGCCTACGATCCGGTCATGCAGAAGATCGAAATTGCCGAGACGTCTTCATTCGTTTCCGACACTGCATCCGCCTTGACACCAGCCGATGCTCTGCTTCGCCTGTCACACCCTACAAGATTCTTTCCCCACTTCGCGCCTCTGCAGGCCGAGGGCTACGAAATCATCTCCGGGACAGGTGACGTCCTCGTGTTCCGCAAAGTCCGGCCCGAGACCAGCAAAGACAAGCCGGCTGAGAAACCTCCAGTACATGATCAACAGGCCCCCACAGCAGATGGGTCCGGAGCGGTTGAGACACGTATCAATCCTATTGACATGACTGGCAGGCCCAGATTCTCTCCTGCCAGTGCCAATTTTGCTTCACCAACGGGCTATGTGAATTACGACAACATCCCGGAGACTGCAGCTAGCAAATTACCGCCGCCTCCTCCGAAGATCAAGTACAACATTGATGTGCACCGTGAGGAGCCTGTTTTCAGTGGGCCGAAGGCAAGGAGCTCCGACGGCCAAAGAGGCAAGAAGAAGAGCTTGGGCAAGAGACTAGTCGTGGGTGGTGTGTGGGTTGCCGGCATCAGTTATGCCCTAGGCGTCATTACTGAATTCTTCACTACGGGAGGTGTCGATGGCATGGGGCCCACAGGACTATAGGAGGTCAACTGGATAGCATTGCTCATTTGCACGCTATGGATCATCTTTTTGGGCTTGATCGATCTGGTCGGGGAGGATGGTGTGTTGTAATGATATTGAAGGACAGGCAGCGGGCGTGGCTGCCAAGTGGCAGGGCAAAGACACCTAGCTCATTTTGACGAAGAGACGACATTGTACGAGATATATTAGGAGTGCGGACTCTTCGCTCATGGCTATTCGGCGTCGAGGGGGTTTTCGGAGGCGTTCAGGATGACAGGCAGGATTTGGCAGATACTCCCAATACACCCACACTGTCCTTTCAATGCTTGTGCTACCTTCGTCGCGATGATGCTTTTGTTTACTTGTGCCAATCTCCTCCTACCACCTGTGCCACTTGAATGCTAACAATCTGGCCGCCCAAGCCATGATGCACCTCGTGTCATGAATAGGACCAACCGTCACAGAACCAACTTTTCCGCTTCCGCAACACCACATGTTTTGATGCTTCGCAATTTAATAGATCAAGAATGCACACGAATGAATCCACCCAGTCCAACGAGGACCATCACCATCCAGGTCTTCCTCCCATCACCCAGTCCCGGTCCTAGCCCTAGCCTTAGTCCTTCTGCAGGGTCCCGCTGGCGGACATCATCTGCCGCTTGTGCTCCTCGTGGTCGAAGCTCACGTTGCGCTGGAGCTGGGGCTTCCACTCCGAGGTGCGGCGGCGGGCCTCCTCGGCGGCGCGCTCTGTGGTGGGCGAGGCCGGGGCTGCCAGGCGGGCGGCGAGGTCGGCGTCGACCCCGCCGAAGGTGGAGGTGTCTGTGTTGATCCTGGCTTGTTGTTGTTGAGTGGTGGCCATTTTGAAGGCTGGGAGGGGTTGTGGGACTCGGCTGGTGGCTTTTTCTTGAGATGCAGAGAATCTCGCGAGAAGTGTTGGGTATGAGGATAGTTGTTGGTGGGAGCTCTGGCTGGTGCTTGTCTCGGTATGTATTATGATCGGTCGAAGCAGGTTGTTAATAGAACAAGAATCTTGCGTTATGGTTGAGAAGCGAGGAAAGGCATCAAATAGGGAGAGGGGGAGCAGCACTTTCCGTCGCCGATGGGACGATCACGACCTCATACCACTGAATTGGCACCCTTTCCCTCGCCACTCCAGACGGCCATCCCTTCCCAATGGTCCCTTCGTGCAGCACAAGTGGAAGTTCTAGCCCCCGTTACAGCTGGGCCATTGGTCCATCAAGGTAGCATGCTGCGGGGTAGCTCCTGCATTGCAGCTCTTCGTCGACGGCAGCTTGACATTGACGTGACGCCAGTGAGCTGATCGGCGCCGCAGCCGCATCAGCCCAGGAGCCCGTCGCCGGGGTCGACCGTCTTCTTCCTTCACATGCATGGCTCACATTATTTGCTTGAGTCAGAAGACTGTGCATCTTGGATGATTGGACTGCCATATTAATCAGATGGGCCCTTATTTACTTGTTGTCTTTCAGTATCAGTCCTGAATCTGGACCCCGGAACATGAGGGCCATGGCAAGACTAGGTCAAGATACAGCTGGTTGACCGATCAGGGGTGATGTTCACCATTTATATCTCAACTCCAGATTCTGAAATCTGAGAGTCGAAGACCGTCTTTTCTCCCATCCCTCTAATCCTCTGGTGGTCATCTCCCCAAGTCTTCCCCGGATCATGTGCTCCGAACCGGCTCCTCCGAAATCCTGACATCGGCCCCCGCCCAAACACGCCCTCCTCTCTCGGCCTCTATCCTCAACCTTCGCACACGCTGCACCTCCTTCTCCGAGGCACGCGTCAGGAACCACAGCCACGCATTCGATGCAGCTGCGGCGGCCACACATGCCGAACACACGATGAAGGATTTCTTGTACCCGTCTCCCGCCCACTTGGACGGAAAGACCTGCGGCGCGATGACGCCACCGACCTGCGCGACCGAGGTCTGCAGCGCGAGCGTGAAGGCCGTTCCCGTGGATCCCGTTAGCGTCGCGCTGCGCCAGGCCCAGAAAGGCACGAAGAAGGTGAAGTAGAAGGCAGTGCCGAGCACGCAGGCCGCGTATGTTGCGCTGCGGCTTACGGGCAGGCAGAGCACGATGAAGAAGGCCAGGGTCCCCGCGGTCAGCAGTTGGATGAACAGCGGCCGAATGATGACGGCGCGGCGGAGGAAGTATGCCGCTCCGATGATGCCCAGGACCGTCACAGCCGCGGGTGGGATGTTGAGCAGCTGGTTGCGGGGGAGGCCGGCGAAGCCCAGGGGCGTCGTTATCGTAGGGAGCTGCCAGGAAAGGCCGTACCCTGCGATGTTGAGGAGAAACTGGGATAGTGTGAACCCGACTATCTTGGGGTCCTTGATGGATGCGAAGATCTCGTCCTTGGAGAAGACGGGGTCGCGGGTCCTGGGCGCGTTTCTCGGCAGCCGCAGCTCGAGGTACTCCTGCTCTTCTGGCGTGAGCCAGGAGGACGAGCGAGGTGACTTCGGGTAATCCGGAAGGACGAGGTATGTCACGCCTGAAAACGAGATGGTCGCCAGACCTTCGAGGAGGAAGACGCTGTGATTCATCAGATTCACGAACCCCGGCGACGAGTGATGGAAGACTGGTTGGGTCCTTACCATCTCCACGCGCTCAACCCCTGCAGACCGTCCATACACGATATACCATACGTAAGCAGCGACCCGATGATACCTGAGCAGTTCTGGAATGCGAACATCCACATAATTGGCCGGCCATACTCGTCGCTCCGGTACCAGCTACACATCTGGGCCGCGAGGCTGGGGAAGAAGCCTGCCTCCGTCATCCCAAGGAGGAAGCGGAGGGCGTAGAACCCTTCCTTGTTCCGGATGGCGGCGTGGCAAGCCACCACGATTCCCCACGAAAGGAAGATGCGCGTCTGCCATTTCCGAGGGGTGACCTTTTTGAGGACGAGGTTGCTCGGGACCTCGAAGATCACATAGCTGGTCTGAAAGCCAGTGTCAGTTTCTGTCACTCAAAGAAGCATGACAAGAAGGTGTGTGGGACGGCTGTGACTCAGAACGAGGCTTACACAATAAACAGTCTGAATCCAGTTGTACTGGTCCGCTGTCATACCCAGTTCTGTCAAGACATTACTCGGCTGTCCAACCTGCAGGACCTTGATGGACGCAGAGTTGGTATAGTCAACCTGCTTCACCAGGTACATGAATCCCATTAACGGCAGGAAGCGCAAGTCGACCTTGCGCATGATACGGCGGTCATCACCGGCGGTAAACCCGGAGAGGAAGTCCTGTCGATATGTCTCATCGTCCGGGTCGCGATGAGGCTCAATATTCTCTGTATCAGCGACTAATCCGCTCTTGAGGATGTGCAAGGGCGGTGCTGCCTCCACGTCGGTTGGGTTCTTAGTGGCCATCTCGGCGTCCTCTGTCTCACCAGGCGCCGCTGAGGACGCGATTGCTGTTGCAGACTGGTTGCACTATTCTATCAGCGATGCAATATGTGTCGTACTTGAACGGGTTCTCTTTACCCAAAATGGAACCGGAAAGAATCATACGCAGCGAGAACCTGGGAATCTAACTTGGAGGTGAGATCCCAACTAGCAACTCATTTGACACTAAGGTGTTTGGTAAGTTACGCCTATGTGGCCCGGCAGAGTATCCACTCTATTATATCGTAATTTCGTCGTAGAATTACAAACATCGGCATGAGCCGGAGACGAGCTGATAAAACGGCCATGATGGTGGTGGACCGGACCTCCGCAAAGCGGCCGTGGGTTCAATACCGTGAAGGGGACTGGGGGTGTGAAGATCATGCTCGTACTTTACTTACAGGACTCGCAGAATAGAAGTGGAGTCCAACAATATCAGTGTGCGGCACTCAATGGGCCTCAAATGGTTTAAGAGGCTTCCTCTGACGAGCTCACACGCTATCAACCCTGCAGGTGAGCTCATCTCACTGCAAGCCGGCATCCACAGCCGAGTTCGCAAGGCCGTTTACAACACCAAGAACTACAAGATGTTGCTTGGGTTGAATTGCATTGAACTGAATCACTCGATATTGTCAGTGGTCAACAGGCGAGGATCTCCGCAACACAAAATACCAAAATGGCCGCCCCCAATACACCAAACCAGCCCAACAAGCGGCGCATCTTCCTCAACGCCTTTGACATGTTCACAGTGGGCCACATGTCCTATGGGCAATGGCGAAACCCAAAGGCAGGTCGGCCACGAAGCGCCGCGACCTGTCGTACTGGACGGACCTCGCCCGGCTGCTGGAGCGGGGCGACTTCAACGCGCTCTTCCTGGCCGACACGTACGGCTGGTTGGACGTCTACCGGGGCGACGCCGAGGCGTGCGTGCGCTCGAGGACGCAGTTCCCCATGGGCGACCCTGCGGTCCCCGTGACGGCCATGGCCGCTGTGACGTGCAACCTGGGCTTCGCCATCACGATCTCCGCGTCCTTCGACTCGCCGTATGTGCTGGCCAAGCGGTTCTCCACGCTCGACCACCTCACCGGTGGGAGATTCGGGTGGAATTTCGTCACCTCGTGGAAGGCGTCTGGGTTCAAGGCTGTATGTTTCTCTGCATGGCTCGACCTGAGTGGAATGAGCTGAAATTAGATACAAATTGGATTTAGCCGGTTCCTCATGATAAGCGGTACGAGATTGCTGATGAATATCTCCGTGTGTTGTATAAGTATGTAGGTCGATATTATTGCTGTGGGACCACAACTCTCCCATGGTCTTTTCCTTTCTCTCTGTGATTGGTGATAGACTCTTCTCAACAGAAGTGGAAGAAGTGCTTGTCTGCTTATTAATACTGGGAAAGGCTGTGGGAAGGGTCTTGGGCAGATGACGCCCTGGTTGAAGACAAGAGACAAAGACATATACGCTGACTACCAGAGGATACGTACGATACACCACAAGGGTGAGCACTTCACTATCGAGGCTCCGCATATCCTCGACCCAAGCCCGCAGCGGACACCGTTCATATTCCAAGCCGGAACATCACCGTAAGCTGGACCGTAACTCTGATGCACTTTGTTTTGGACTTTTATGGCCGTCATCGCTGAAACAAGACATTTACGTGAGCTCCTCTGACAAATCGCAGCGCCGGGATCCAGTTGGGCGCCACGCACGCCGAGGGGATCTTTGTCGTCGGCCTGACGCCAGACATCGTGGCGCCACGCGTCAAAGCCATCCGAGCCAAGGCAGCCGAGGTCGGCCGTGACCCGCGCTCCATCAAGGTCCTCGCCTCGATCACGCCCGTGCTGGGCCGTACGCGCGAGGAGGCCGAGGCCAAGTACCAGGAGGCGCTCCAGTATGCAAGCGAGGAAGGTGAGCTGGCGTACTGGTGCGGGAACAGCGGTATCGACCTGAGCAAGTTTGGCCGGGGCGAGGTTATCACGGAGCAGACGCCCGGCGAGGGGGGCGGCGTAGCGGACGTGCGGATCCAATCGCTAGTTGCGAACCTTTCGTACAAGGGCGAGGGAGTGCCCGAGTGGACGCCGCGGAATATCTCCAGGGCAGTCGCGCTCGGCGCATCGGGCCCGGTCCCTGTGGGCACGGCGGAGGATATTGCTGACGAAATGGAGCGGTGGATCCGCATCGCGGACGTCGATGGCTTCAATGTCGGCCACGTCACGACACCTGGGACGTGAGGGGATGTTGTGGAACTTTTGGTGCCTGAGCTGAGGAGGAGGGGCGTTTATGCACCCGAGGGTGAGTCGGGGACTATGCGGGAGCGGATTTATGGGCAGGGTCAGTCGGGGTTGAGGGATGACCACCCTGGGTCTAGATATAAATATGACGTGTATAGGGAGTAGCAGATAAAGAGTGAGCTTTGATCATGAAAGCAAACGAGGCCGGCTCTTCCTGATCATTTACGATATTGAATATGAATTCAACGATGTGGTTCCATTCTGTCTATCTGTTTGCAATGTTAACTCTGCGCGTGAATGCCAAGCCTCGATTCTCAACTACCCAAGTCTTCCATCATCACACTGCCAAGTATCAGGTCACTGATTCTCTCTAGAGGGCTTTCCCTCCCCATGGGATGAGCGCCCTGGCTGCAACCTATCAAGTAGTCCTACATCCGTACCCGCTCTTCAAAACCCAAGTCTTGAAAGCCTGTCCTGATCCATGAGCAGCCTACTCCATGGCATAAGCTTTCTGAGCGTCGTGATCCGAAAGACCAGTCTCAGACTCGAACACCAAACAGTGAACATCCTCGGCGCCGAAATCCTCAAAGACGCGGCGGTAAGCCCGGGCCAAGGAGCAGCCATCCTCCCAGTCCAACACGCCCCGCTGGCTGAGGGTGACGATCCAGTAGATTGGGAGGTTGTCGCCGGGGATGTTTGCGGGGCCAAGTCGGCGGACCTGGTCGTCGGTGGTGACTTCCGGGTGGACTCGGCGGCGGGCCTCGGTCATGCTGGCAGCGAAGAGGGATGCGCCTTCCGCTATCTGCTCGCGGAGGTAGGCGATGTTGTGCCCGCCCCGGGGAATCTCGACCATCTTTTTGGGGCAGAGAATACTGGATGTTTCCTTCTGCAGATCATTTTCGAACAAGTGATGGGTCAAGGATCGATCCGAGGTGCCACAGAGCATGTTGTACGAAGAGTAGGCGATGGTCGTGGCGTAGCGCTTGAGGGTCTCGTTGCTCGGCGCCGCGGGAGGCGAGTCCCGGCCGTCGTGAATGGAAGGAGCGGCGCCGTACAGCGAATCCTGGTCGCTGCCAGAGGAAGAATCATGGCTCTCCCGACTCACGAATAATATCTCATCGTCTTCTTCAGCAAAGTTTTCCGGAAAAGCTTGGGGGACCCTGCGAAGATTCTTGATCTCTGCCCGGGCGGCTGTGAGCTCATCGCGAAGATCATCAATTTGCTGCTGGTACTTCTGCTCAATGGGTGTCTTAATATTGGCTTTGGATCGTTTGGATCCCTGGAGTGGCCCTTGTTGGGACTGATCGTGGGTCGACATCTTGATGATGCATTGCTCAACGGCGAGTGGTCAAGATGTGGACTTGCAAGAGATAGTGAGCTGCTGTGAATGTGATGATGATACCGTGAAGGATTCAACTTTTTTGAGAGCTCCCACCTCACTCTGTTCTGAAGCCCCCGTTGTGGGTTGGTAGTGTGAGAGTGTGAGTGTATGGCTGGAAGGAGGCAAAAACAGAGATACCCCAGCAGGTACGGTAGGTAGGGAATGTTATACACACTTATTTGTTCGAAATGGGAGCAACGTTGCCGTCAAACTTGCGTTCGAGGACGATCTTTTGCAGTCAAAAAAGAGTTGCAAGAAGGCTGGAGGGATTAATAGAAAGATGGAAGCATCGTCGGAAAATGTCCTTTTGTAACACCCCTGAGACAGGTTCCCTCTAACGGTCTGACTTTCCCAGGAGCATGACTGGCTGCAATGGCTACGTGAGTGGCAAGTGACCAGATTGAGAGGACAGAGTCCTCTCAACCTCACAGAAATTGCAGCATTTTGGGCAATATGGGTCAACGCACTGCAAAATTAACTCTCGTAGAATAATTTGGAAGATGGCAAGCTGGTAAGGTATTTGTATGCACCTCCAGCGTGCTCTTGAGTATTTGACAAACCTTTGGGTCTGATGCAAGTTGTACAGGACATGAGTCTTGGTCACGGCGGTAATTTAGACAACACGGATTCTCAGACGCACGGTTGCCCTCATCCGGACCCGTTGGCCTCATCCTGGGCACCATCAAGTAGTAAGGTCTGCAAACGCGATGGGAGCCTCTTTCAGAGACGATTAGGACCACCTGCTGAGATAATGTGAGACAGCTCTTGTATACGAAGTTGGCAGAGTGAAGCCGGCAGCCGAAATTGGCAGGTTCCGAGTTCGGGCGAGTTCGGCGGCTACGCGGTCCGGAGCCGAGACGCGTCTGACAGGGATCATGCTCCGGAGGATCCCCGGAGTCGGCCGATGCAACGTCACGAGCACGGGCTTGCCAGGCTCCCGGGGCGGTGTTCGTCGTTGCAATGTGATGTGAGTATATAGTTCCGTAGCCCCCTCATCATGGCGTTTTACAATATTTTCCAGAGCGAGAGTGACGTAAAGGGCGAGAAACGGAGCGAGGAGAGAGCAAGCGCGACGGGCAGGGGTGGGCGCGGGAAGGGAGGGGAAGGCGGCAGCCACCGCCCTGACTGGAGTCAGTGGGCAGGACCCAGGTAGGTATCTTGGTAGGTAGCGAGTAGTGGTACCGAGCCTGGGAATCCAAGCAAGCAAGCAAGCAAGCAAGCAAGCACCCTCCCGGAAGCATCAATGGCTCGACTTTGAGATAGCATTTTGGCTAGTGTTGCTGGCTACTGCTCTTGACAGTATGGTCGGGCCCGGTGCATCATCTTTGGCTATAATGATTCGCGCTGCTGCGTCTCTGGCTGTCGCGTGGGATGAAACATTGACGAGGTTCCAGGAAGGTGGAGGAAGCCGTAGGAGTCCGTCCATACAGTGCAGTAGAAGGGGCAGGCTCGCAACCCTGGAATGGTGACATTTTAGGGACCTGCGGTTTGCCTGCCTGTGTGCTGTGCTGTGCTGTACTGTATGCAGTCCAGGACCACAGCCCAGAGGCTGCAGGTGTGGTGACTCGGGGCCACTAAGACGTGGGACCCCGTCAATCACGGCCAGCTCATTGCTCACCCAGGCCTTAGCTCGTCTGCTGCCCGCCCCAAAACGCGGTTGTAAGCCGGCCATGCGCAGCGCGTCGAGGCAGGAAAATTGAACGCTCCAAGGTTGCAGCGAGACACGACTGATCCGATTGCCAGGCCCAGGTACCTGGGTACTAGATAACCTGCCTCTTCGCTTGCCCGGCCGCCTTCACTGAGGCCATGAAACATTTGTCTCTGCATTCAATCCATCATTCAATCAATCTGCACCTCCACACTCCTGCCTGCCTGTCTGCCGTTTGATACTTAGAGAAAGCATCTCTGGACTACACCTCACATCACCTCACCCGATACCGCCTTCTGTCGCTCTCTCACTCATACACTCATTGACAGGCAGAGGGCCAAATAACTGACAGGTGCCGCTGCTAGGCCCCAGGCACTCAGTTCTGACACGGGTGCTTGTGGAGACGGACGGACGGTCTGACGGACCCTGGAACGCGGTGCCGTCCTCCACTCCGTACTGTACGCGACTTGACCTGGGACCGCGACTTGGGCTCTGCAAAAAAAGGACCCCCAGCCCGGCCCTTTCTCTCTCTCTTGGATCCCTTTCTCCCTTTTCCATTTCCTCGGGTCTGGGTCGAGTTTGCCTGCAGGGAAACGTCCATTCATTGATTCATATACACGCACATACACACACACTTTGTGCGTACAATTGCTATGCGCGCCTAATTCGAACATCATGGACTCGTCGCCCCGCACAAAGGCGCACGACCGCCCTGCCTCTGCCTCTGGGGATCGCGACACGTCCTCCTCGTCCTCCACCAAGCGACCCTCCTCCCAGTCCCAGCTGCTGCCGCCCCTCGAGCTGCTGTCGTCGTCGCCAGGACTGCCAGGACTTCCCAATGCTCCTCCAAGACGCCAGAGCCGACCCCTCTCGGCTCCCAAGGCCGCGTCTGGTGTCAGCAACAATGACTACCTGAAGTATCCCACCCCTGTGCCCACCTCCAGCACCGGCATCCTGTCCTCATCTCCCCCACGCGTCCATGCCCACCCAGCGCCCCAACGCGCCCCTAGCATTGTGTCTGAACGTGCCCCTCTGTCCGCCGTGCCCTCGGTCGAGCTCAATGAGAACGGTGACACCCTCCGCATGGGCAGGTCCAGCAACTCCTCCGACTATCAGCTCTCCGCCAATCGTCACATCAGTCGCGTCCACGTCAAGGCCAGATATGTCCCCGCCACCGTCCCGCTGCAACCCAACAAGATCGAGATCGAGTGCAATGGTTGGAATGGCCTCAAGCTGCACTGCCAGGGCAGGACCTACGACATGCACAAGGGCGAGGTGCTGTCCTTCGAGACCGAGGGCGTCGAGATCATGCTCAACGTCCAGGATGCACGCGTCCTAGTGCATTGGCCGAAGAGGGATGCAAGGGACGGCCTAGCAGATCTGGGCTGGGAGGACTCGCCGCCGCGTTCGGTACGGAACGGAGGGCCCGGAGGTGGCAGCCCCCGCCTCGGAAGTGGTGCTGGCCTCGGCTTGCTGCAGTCTAGTCCCCTACACAGAACGACGCGCATCACGTCTCCGGAGTCGCCCACTCCTGCTCACGCGTCCTTGCAGCAAGTCATGTCTGATGACGTCCCCAGCAACTCGCAGCATAGCAGCATACTGTCGGACTTGCCAAGCATCAGCGAAAGAGAAAAGAGTGTGGAGATATATGAGGATGAGGATGCCGGCGAGCAGGTTGTAGCTGCCAAGGCTGGATTGACCGGTGACCAGAGCTTCATGACCGACATCAATAACAGCTTCTCGAGCGACCTGAGCGACGCCAACTCTGACGACGAAGAGGATGAGAACTATCCCAACGAGGAAAATGATCCTATTGTCCATTCTTTTGGCCCCTTTGGCGCCAACCTGAACAGCCGTATGGCCATGACTTCCTTTCACGTCGACTCGCCCAAGCGCCGTCGACTTGGTTCTGGCGAATTTGCATCGCCCCGAGTCAATGGCGCCTCTAGAGTGCCGTCGTCCGCAGACGCCTCCAATGCGCTTCTGTCTGGCAAGTCCGCGTCAACATCCCGGGAAGCGAGTCTCGGCCACAAGGCTTCGCACACGCCCACGCCAGATGGTGACAAGCACGAGCCGTCTGTGCAGGCCGAGAAGGAGAAGGAAGTCCAGCCCGATGTCAGCCACCTCGATGTCGCTACTATTACCAACCATGTTGTCAACCAGCTAGCCTTCTCCCGACTTTCGTCCACGCCACTGTCGACCATCATGGCGAACCTTCCTGCCGAGGAGAAGAAAGACCTGCTCCGCCACCACTTGAAGTTCATTGTCGAGACCGCCACTTGCATTGGTACTATTGAGCGTGAGGGCAAGGATGCTGACGGCAAGCCGCTGGAGAGCCAGTACTACTACATTCCTGAGAAGGATGATGACGAACACAGGCGAGCGGCGGTCGTGGATGGGCTGAGGAAGCCGACGCTGAGGAATTGTCGGAAGCATCATGTGGTATGGACCTCCCCCTTTTGAACCTTGGCTTCTTCGGTTCCCATGTCCCGTCTTGCTTTGGTCTCAGACGGACCCCGTCAGAACACGTGTGATTCACTGACACTCCTTTGGCAGCAATACTATTGGAAGAGACCGCGGACGCCATAGACTGTCCAATGCCGCGTCACCCGACCAGTCACTGTCCACACGCACAGGATCACAAGCGTCGTCGTCACTGCTGTCAATATCGTCACGACATCTTTCGGATGCCCTACTGCCCAGTCCAGGCGAATGATCTTGATATCATACATCCGAACCCCACTGTCTACAGTCGAAGGGTGCGAGGCTCGCAACGCCGAGTAATTTCACACTGAAGAGATGGATAGGGTCTAGTGGGAACAAGACCCTTCGAACCACATCATACCATCTAATGCCCCTTTCATGCCCCCATCGTCACGCCGCCATCATGAATGACCTGATATGTATATCACTGCTTACTTTCATCCTGACTAACTGCCGCCTCTGCACATACACCGTTTTTCCCTTCTTGCATAGCGGGAAGGAGTTTTCGAAAAGAGAGTGGGATAGTACCGGCTATTTCCTCCTGTATTTTCTCTCGTCACCCGTCAGTCACCCACATCCCCCCCACCCCCCACGCACATTCCTCGTCCCCTTGTTTGCCTGTTCGCACCATCAGTCGCAAAGAAAATCTAGACATCCCCGGAAGGTATAAAATGGAGGGGAAATCGGCTTTTCCTACCCTGTTCACGGCTGGCCATTAACGAATTTGATATTATACCAGTATGTATGATCGAGGGATTTGGGACAAGGGCACTTGATGTTGGAAGGGAAAACAAACGCGGAGAATCGTTTCGTGGAGAATGAACTCGGTGTATTGCAGGGGTCTCTTGTTTCTGATAGCTGGCGAATGGATGACGTTGTTGCTGCAGTCTGGACATCCAACGACACTCTCAAGTTGTCCGATATCAGAATGAATATTTCCTGCCCCCTTGGCCCACCCCAACCGTTCCCCATTTCGCCCAGCTTGTCTTCCCTTTCTCATGCACACAATCAACAGATTGACGAGTCACGAGTCGAATACCGCTGCAAGAGGCAGTCTCGACAAGAGACAAATCACAAGAATGTTCGTCCATGTCATGAGGCACTTTTGATACCTCACACACACGCAATGCTTTTCGCTAGAAGTCGTGTCAATTGGACGAGTATTATTTCTACAGTCTTCCTCCCGCACTCTACATCGCCTACAATCCCCATGTCTTGATCCATCCTGCCATATTCTTCTGCGTAATAGGACCCAGGCCCGCGGCATTGGGACTGTCGCGAACGAGTTCGTCCGTGGCGAAGTTCATGGCAGCCTCAGTCGACAGGAAACCCTTGTAGAAGTCCGCCAGCTTCGCACCGGGGTTCTTGTCCAGGATATGCGCACTCGTGTCCTTCGTCTTATCGAGACGGTCCAGCCACTCCTCGAGGGGCACAACCTCAGACGTAAGGCTCCTCACAGCAGGGAGCAGTTCCTTCTCCCACGTGGTGACCTTGGGGTTCACCACGTTGTACACGGGCGTGACCCCGGCCTCTTCCCTGTGCCTCTCGACCGCGTCGACGAGGTCGCTCGTGATCTTGGCCAGCTCGTCGACGGGGATCCAGTCGACCTTCTGGCCGATGGTAGCGGGCGCAGCGCCGAGGAACTTGGAGCTGGCGACAATGGAGGGGAGCCACTCCCAAATGTTCCACGCACCACCGCCGGCCAGGGGGCCCGATACCTGGCCCACGCGCAGCACGGCAGCGGCAGAGGACAGGCCCGCCGCCGCGCACGACACGGTGAACTGGTGCGTCATGCGCTCGCAGACGAACTTGGCCGAGCCGTAGCCCTCGAGGGCGAGGTCCTTCGCCTCGTCGCGGTCGAAGATGATCTCCGGCACGGGGTTCCTGGGGCTGGTCCTGCGCACCGAGGCGCCGATGCTGGAGATGAAGAGGAAGGACGGGTGCCTCTTCCCCGTGACGGCGACCTCGAGGAGGTTGAGCGTGCCGACGAACTGGGGCTCGAACTGGGCGACTGTCATGAGGAAGTTCACAGGGAACGCGTTGTGGATTATCGATGTCGTCTCGCGGACAAGCAGGCTATACTCGTCGTCGGTG
The DNA here is from genome assembly GCA_039880775.1 of Diaporthe vaccinii. Taxonomy (NCBI): domain Eukaryota; kingdom Fungi; phylum Ascomycota; class Sordariomycetes; order Diaporthales; family Diaporthaceae; genus Diaporthe; species Diaporthe vaccinii. Next base: position 1,556,854 of record JBCEDN010000003.1, read on the forward strand.
AGGCCGAGCTTGGGCGCCGCGACGTCCATCTTCATGAACACCACCCGGCCCGCGTCGATGGCCGGCTGCAGGGCGGGAAGGCCCCTTGAGCTGAGCGCCTTGATCTGTCGCTCCTTGGCGTCGGTGGCGCGGTTAAGACAGATCACCTTGTTCACATCTGGCCTGGCGAGCAGAGTTGCGAGAAGGTAGCTTCCCAGAGAGCCCGTCGTGCCGGTGACGGCGACGACCTGCCCTGGGGCGTACCCGTTCGAGTGCCCATTCAATCCGTTCTGCTGCACACGTCTCTCGACTAGCTTCTTCACCTCGGCCTCGTACTTGTCCACCATTTCCACCGCCTCGTTGGAACCGTTGTCGCCGCTGGTGCCGTTCGTCTCGGAGAGCATCTTGGACAGGGTCTGTGCCATCCTCCGGGGCGTAGGTGCGGTGTACATCAGTCGGATACCAATCTGGCCGAGCTTGTGCTCGGGTGTGCCGAAGGCTCTCAGGGCCGCCTTTAGCCGGGAGGACAGGGACGCAACGGCGAAGGAGTCCATGCCGAAGGCGAAGGCGTCGTCGTCTGGGCCGAGGTTCTCGTGCTCCAGGGTCTGCGCGTACAGCTCCCTGAGGAACGGAACCAGGTCCTCGGCAGATGTGGACTTCAGAGGCGGCAGGCCGCTAGTCAGGAGACCCTGCTCGGACTGAGTGTACAGATCATCAATCTCCTTCTGGTAAAACGAAACCGTAAGCCGTCTCTGGATACTGCCCTTGGGCGACCGGGAGAACGGCTTGTCTTTCTTGGTGAAAAGCACGAGTTCCTTGGGCACGCGGCCGAACTTGGGCGCCTCGTGGTTCGCCTCGTCGATAGTCGGCCACACCTTGGCCAGGACTTCTTGCCTCCACCTCGACTCGGCCTCGGCGGACTGGAAGGGCCGGTCCGGGTAGCAGCTCTCATCGAGCTCGATGAGCAGGCAAAGTCTGAAGCGCCGCTCTCCCGCGAGCATCACGGCGGTGATGTCCGGGTGGCCGCCGATCTTATCCTCCATGTTCTTGGGGTCGAATTTCAGGCCGTTGCTCATGGCAATCCAGTTGTCGGCCCGTCCGCGGTATACCCACCAGCCCGAGTTGTCTTCGACGGGCGAGAATAGGTCCTTGGTGCGGTACTCCTTCAGATCTGGGTAGCTGTGGAAGATCAAGTGCGTCTTCTCGATCAGCTCTGTCCGTGGGTACACCAGCTCGTACAAGCCGGGCTCGGTCTCCTCCATCCGCTGGCCCATCTCGATGAACTTGAAGGCGTTCCAGTACTTGTTGTCAGTCGAGGCATCCGTGTGATACAAAGAGGCTTCCGTCGAGCCAATGAAGTTTATCAAGTGCGGCACAGCCTCGGCCACCTTGTTGCCCGAGATGGGGTTCATCGGTCCCCCGCCGTATGCGACGTGTCTCATCTTCTTCAGTTCGTCCATGCCCGGCTGGTACTTCAGCATGTTCTCGAGGATCGAAGGTGCGAACATGCCGCAGTCGGGCTGGGTGACCTGCAGCATCGCGGCCACGTTCTCGGAGGTGAGCCGGGTGCCTGGTTCGGGGACGATCATTGTCTTCGCTCCGACAATCATACTTGACAGGAACGCGATCATGCCGCCAGCCTGAATCGTCGTCAGTGTTCAAAATAATACGGAGTGTGTTCCTGGGGAATACACACGTGATAGAATGGGAATGACATGAAGAGCCTTGTCCTGGACCAAAGCTGCTCGTACACGAGCTCTTCGGATGAGCCAGGCGGCCGGATGCTGCGGTCAGCTTGGGAGGCGAAGACGGGAACGGCCGAGTGTGTCCAGTAGATCGGCTTGGGGTGGCCAGTAGTTCCAGACGTGTGTAGGCCCATGAATGGCTTGTTCTTGACTTCCTCGAAGGTGTATGTGAAAGGGAAATCCTCGACTCTGTCTTTGCTCAGGAAGTCCTCATATTTTGGTGCTTCAACCCACCGCATGTCGTTCTTGGTTGCATCGTGGAGGTCTTCCAACATTTCATAACTTTCGCTACTGTAGAACATGGTCTTTGCGCCAACATCGTTAAAGAGCATCTGGTTCGCGTTGACCGTGTTACTGGGGGAGGGCAATACAGCCTAAGTTGATTTTGTTAGCAGTCTGTAACTCTTGTCAGCGCCGTGTGAGAGCATACGCATTTTCCAGCCTTCATAGCTCCCAGCGCCCAGATGTAGTATCTCAAATCCATCCGGCCCATGTAAAAGAACTTCTCTTCATCTTGGGCTAAATTCTTGGACAAAAACCAGGCTGCCCTGTTGGCAGCGTTGTCGACGTCGGCATAGCTCAATTCCAGGACAACACCTTCCGGGTTGGCCACAACGAAGAAGGGCTCGGTCTGGTTTATTCTTTCCCTCTTGATAAAGTTGGGCAAGAGGCCCTTCTCTGTTGTCCACCAAATGTCCGACATTGTAAATGAGGAAGAATGCAAATGTGTTAATTATGATCACGGCACCCTGGTCAGCGAAGGATCAATAAGCTTAAAATCAAATTCTAGAACAATTCACAAATGTCTTGGAAGCAAACCAAAATCAACTGCGTCTTGGCATACTTTATATAATGGCAGCGAGCCTCTCCTTGAGCTACTGAGAGGTTTCGTCACTCATACTCATGCACGCCGATACGCGTGTCTCGCATCCACACACACACACTAGGAACCTCCGTGTGCGCTGCCAGGCCGCTCGCCATCTAACGCTTAAACCGAGCCTCCGAGAAGCACAGTGGGTGACCCACATATAAGGAGCGACTCCATGGCGGAAAGGGTGCGGAAAGATCTTGAATGCGCAGAGAGTGGGCCGGTGGCCCGTGTCGATGTCACGATGTCATGCTCGAAAAATGTTATTCCCGGGCCCACGAGTGGCCAAACAGGGATGGGCGCCCGACACTTTGGTCGATGTCAACGTCAGGATCGCGAGGCGTTCCCACACTTGCATCAAGCAAGCTTTTTCCCGCAGCTTCTATCGTCCTTCCCTGCCTCCGGCCCTAGTGGATCGCGGACAGATCCGCAGTACCCGCACGCCTCTAGCTGCGGTTTCGCCGTGGGCGCGAAGGCGCGAGGGAGAAGCCCCTGAAACGTTCGGCGCCGTGTGCAGACCGCGACATATCGGAGAATGTACGCCAGCAAGCTGAAGCCAGACTGTCAGGGCAAGTCCGGACCCGGCAGCCTGCACAGTTGTAATACTTTACTGAAAGCGGAAGTCCCGCTTCATTGAGATACTGGAATGGGTCATGTTCATTCAAGAGGCACTCTCTCGTTTGACAGCAGCTCGGATGAGGAAAACATGCGAGCCGAGTGGACCAGTGAAGTGTGGCAGACAACCATGAGTGCTATTGCTTAGCAAGTGTCTCGCGTCTGCTCATTGTGAGCGACAGGCGCACGGAGACTACCAAAGTACGTGTTGTATGAATCGGGGTTTTCGGATGGACCTTCTTCACCGACTGAGGCATCACATGCACCCTTCCATTCCCAGCCAACTCTCCGCATGCTGAGAACCTCGAGCATCTCAATCATCGTCTTCATAATGACCTCGCTGGCAGCACCCTTCGACTGTTGCTGCAATTTCTCATACATTAGTAGCACACTCAACAGAATTCCAACCAGTCTGTGCAAATTTAGATATGTCTTCCTCCTATACCTGATTAGAATCGACTGGGACAATATGAGTACAAAGCGGGGATCTAGTTTTGACCTACGAAACGTCGTTCTCAACAGGGCCGACATGTGGGCTGGAAGTGCTCTAGATCTCAGCAGTTGAGGTCCCGTCGGACTGATGGGCCACAAGCTGGGAGAAGCTGAGAGCCTTCAGCTCGGAATTCTTCTTGGCAAGATTCGCTCGCCTCTTCAGGGTTCTCTGCCTCTCTTCAAGACGTGTTTTAATTTCAGCCTGAGCTGACATCAGTGTGGCCTTGTTTTTGGATGCGTGCTTCCGAGTAATGTCGAGGTTGGCATCCAACTTCCGGGCCTGGAGTTCGTGCTTTGTCTCGTCATACTGGGTGCGAAGCTCGATGTGCCGGGTGATAATCTCGGTGAACTCCATGTCAAGTTCAATGCAATGGGTGATAAGCTCGTTGTACTGGATGTCAACCTCGTTTTCTTGAGTGTCAAGCTCGTTGTATTGGCTGCAAAGTTCATTGTATCGGTTTTGAAACTCATTATACTCGGCTTGGCAGAGTGTGACCATAACTTGCTTCATGTTGGTGGCATTTTCAGCCTGCGTGGTCAACGCATTAGGACAGGCTCACACATCAACGTTGACCTTGGAACATCACATTCCTAATGTTGTCAGGGCTGAAACGATAAATGGAATAACTTACGGTGGAGATCGAAGAAGACTCCATCTTGGTGATGCAATGTCAGCTGGATGGTGAGGTTTTGGGTGATTGCAAAGATTCACTTTGTGATCTCCATCAACTTTCCCTCTTCATCTTCCAGCCTGGTTTATTCTCTCTCCTCTCACCCTTTTATACTATATCAATTTCTCAATATCCCAATTGACCAGCCTCAGACTCCACACCCTTGCTGTCCTCCATCAACAATTCAGTCTTACGTATGCCTCACCACGTCTCATTCTTTGTTTCGCCTCTCACTCTTCAGCATAAGCACCCCTAGATACCCTTTTATTGATCAATCCTTGTCGGTTTCCAGAGTAAACCTTGTCTCTCCTGCCTCCCCGCCACTACGGTCCAATAACAATCGCTTGCGATGGTGTCACTTCAGCTGGCTGACAAAAGAACCTGTGGGTCACACGCCATGACATGGCCATATTTAACTAATAGTGTCTTGTTCGTTCACAATTCGTCAGTCCCAGGCTCCCGCCATGTCCATGGTCACATTCCCCTCAGCCTAGCCGTCGCACAAGGCGCCTGGATTTTGTTGAGCTATCCCCGACCGTTCAAATGGAATCTGGCTTTCTGATGGCTCAAAACTCACGTGTGGTGGCCCTGTTTCCCCAGTGATTGGGCCTTGAATTCGAGGTGAAGCCATTGTGTCTTTTTGTGAACTTCTCCCCTTTTTTCTACGTCCACACCAGATCGGGAGGGGGTGAGCGTGGAGCAAGCTTGTACCGGTGTCTACCTTGCCAGAAAGTCTGAGGCCCGTGAGCCTAATGGGGTAACTAAGATGAAGCGATACGGCCATGAAGCTCATGGAAACACCCGAGCGGCTTACCCTCAAGGTCGATTCCTGGCTGACTGGTCAGTTTTGTATCATTCTTCATATCTTTGCCTGGCCGCCATTCATGATGTGATGCTCGGATGTTTCCAGTAAGTCAATTCTTCTCCCTTTAACCCTTCGGCTGCCGTTTCCAGGAGGCTCATCACAATCACGTCACATCTTGTCACAACATACAGAGTTGCCTATCATTAATGCCGACGACTCTGCCAACTTACTAAAATCGCAGCAGCTCTGACGTCTTGATGTATATGTCACAGAAGTCCGAATCATTGAAGATTGCCCTCCCACAACCTCCTGTGATCTCGAGTACCACTTGCTGCTATCAACGGGGCTTCATTTGTCACTTCCTCATAACTTCAATTTGACTGATAGTATGCCGCAAATGTGTGCCGGGAATGCTTTGGACTGAGAATGTGAAGTTGCACATGGTTGGATTTGTTCAGATGCCATGTGGATGAGCATAGTCACTTCACTTCACACTGATCCATGCAACCACCATTTTGTGGCGTAAGCCGCCGACAAAGCGGGACATACGATTCCACCGTCACGGATACCATCGCAGGCGATTTGCATAGTGATAGAGAACGCGGTTCATCATGGTGGGCAATGGTACGTGGAGCCACAGAAGAGTAGCCGTAAATGGAATGGACCTCCCGTTCTGAGATCGTTCTGTATCTTCATACTTGACAAGGCACGTCTCGTCATGCTAAGACATGATGATGTCGCAGGTAATTGAAGACAGCCCGCATCTCAAGATCCCCGCCGCCACCACCACTATTTCACAGTGTCGTGAGCAAGAGGCAAATCCGCAACGTCCACGGCACTCTTGCTGCGATGTACCGAACCCCCAAGCTCCCAAAAATATCCGCCAACCTTTGCTTCTTCTAGATATCGCGTCTGTTCTCGATCTTAGCCAGGGCCTGGTCGACCAGCTTGGCGGCCTCCTCCATTATCTCCTGGGACTCCTTCAGATTGCTCGCCGAGGTGCGAATGTTGTCCGCCGCGTCGGGGCGCTGGAGGTCGGCCTCGACGAGGCGCGCGTACTCGACCACCTCCTCCTCGAAGAGCTTCAGCTCGGTGCGCCCGGCGCGGAGCTTGTTTGTCAGGGCGTAGAGCTCCTCCCTGCACTTCTTCATGTCTCGCTCGAGCTGCATCGCGAAGCTCATGACGACGCGCCTCTGGTCGCCGACTTGGGAGGTCTTGTCCGTGGGTTGGCTGCTGGGGCCGGGCTGGGCGGCGGTCAGCAACTGAGGTGTTTGTGATTGTTTGCGGCGCAGCATCGGAGGAGTATTAAGGGTACGATCATCATAAATCGGGCAGCTCACAGTAGAGGTAGTTGAGTTATCCATGATCATGGCACGTTTGTGAGTATGGCCGTGTGAGTATGGCCAAGGTTGGAAAGCATTCGTTGCCGACTTTCATGTGGAATAGGTCAAGATTTGAGACTTGGAAGAGTTTTTAGACAGATTTCATTTCAAAACTTGCACGTCGGCATGCCAAAATCCCGTGACAGGCCGGTGGTGAATTGAGTGTGTGTGTGTGAAAAGCCAGGTGTTTGCCACCCATATCGACACCTACTGGGTAGATTTTGAGCGAGGTGACCCAACTGATTCAATTTCTAGAGTTTTCAGATGACAATTGAGGTTACATGTGGACTGCATCATGTGAAGAGCCTGGCTTCTGACCAAAGACTGAGGTGCGAAGGAGACGTGGCTTGTTCATTCCTCACCTTGGGCGAAGCTTTGTGTGGACATTCCAAACGTTACGTGGCCAGATAAACATGCGGCCTGCCAATACAAGAAACCCAGAACCTGTCTCGAGCGACCCCGAACAATAATATTTATCTCCTTTCGGACACAGACTCGACCAGACCACGTAGGTTTGACGATTTCATTACAAGCGAATAGGCGGCTTTGTCCCCCCACCAGCACCATGGCCTCCGATTTTTCCCAGTCCCATAAGTCCATGTCGAAATCGCAACATCTTGAGCCCTTCCTCCCCATCCGCGCCCTCAGCCGGCACGATCTCAACACATAGTTGTAACTCATCGGCGATCCGCTTCCGAGCCTGATTATCCCCGGTATACATCCGCAGCGCAGTCAAATAGCTGGTAATGGCCTTGCCGCTCTTATTTCTGAGGTTGATGTCCACCTTCTTATTCCACAGATACCACACAGTGGCACAGACCTGGTTTGCCGCGCCCCTTGTGTGCGCCGTCCAGTGTGGCTGGTCGGCGACAGACTTGAGGAAGACTGAAAGCGGGGTGTCGCCGTTGCTGTCTAGCTCTGTCACACTGGCACCGGAGCGGAGGAGGGTGCTGAACATCCGCTTCGACGGAACGGTACGGGCCGCTGCGTGGAGATAGACCCCCTTTGGCGCCTTGGGGTTGTTGCGAAGCGGCTGGTGCTGGAGCATAATATCAACAAGAGCGTGCTGCTGGAGCATGACAGCCTTCTCCAGAGGTGTCATGATATCGGTGCTCGATGGTGGCCTAAAATGCGGGTCGGCACCGGCCTTGAGGAGTGCCTTGACGAGTTCCTCTTTCCCCGGAAGACCGCCTTGCAGTACAACGTAGAGCGGTGTATGGCCATTCTTGTCTGGGAAATTAACGGAGACTTTGACTGCCAGCATCTGCTTCACAATTGCTTCATTGCTACGAGCGAGTCCATCTTGGAGGATGGTGAGCTTGTCTTTCGGGTTCAAGGGGAGCCGTGCTGCACCCCTCTCCAGGTACCTGCTCGCCATCTTGACGTGGCCGCCATCTATCATCCTCATCAAATAAGTCGACGTGCTGAACAGAGTTCCATTAGTATCAAGGTCAAGAAGGAGGTCAACGGCGTCCAGATCATGTGGTCGGTCACGGATGGTTGCAAGCATCATCCTGTCAAAGTCTTCGTGCTTCCAAGGCTGAGGCGATTGTCGCCGCCGCACAAGTATGTCGCAGACCCCCAGAAGTCCACCGCAGAATGCAGACTCAAAAGGAGTGATCCCAAGACCGTTTGAAGCAGTGTCTTTAGCGCCTCGTTGGAGAAGTATGCGGACTATCCTCTCTTGCTTTTGATCGCTATCGTATCGACGATCGTGACGTTGATGGCTGAGAGAACATGCCAGGTGAAGGGCCGTGTTACCGGCCTTGTCTTTCGCATTGATCTTTGCACCATGATCCAAAAGCATCTTAGTCGCAAGTAATTCTGATTCGTGGCGAAGAAAATGATTAGAGGCGTAAACGTCCGCGATGACTCCTGGACCACAAGCTCTGAACAGGGGTGTTCGTCCTTCAGAACTGTAACTCGACAGATTAGCCGCCCGCCTGGAAAGTGAACCCAGAAACACGACAGAACAAGAGGTAGGAATGAAATGCGTGAGACTCAAGGACAACACAAAAACGAGGCCGCGCCGTCACAAATGGCTACAAAAGATGTTGTGCCAGGGACAAAGCGCTACTGGTTGAGCATCTGTCATGGAAGAAGAGAAGAGAGTGCAAATGAGACATGACGACACCCTTGCCGAGGGAACAACTCACTTTTGTGATTCCACATCAGCACCCTCGGCAAGGAGAACCTGGAGGACAGCGACATCGCAATGCATTGCCGCGTACTGAAGTGGCGAGTCAAATTCGTAGCACGTCTTGGCCTCGATGTCAGCTCCCGATCTTAGCATAAGCTTGATCAGCTCCACGCGTTGCTCCTCGTCGTTCTTAGCAGAGGCCGAGGCGCTCCGCATCGCGGGGTTTCGAAGGAGCTCATGGAACGGTCTAGGCAGTCCACAGACTGCGTGAAGGGGCCAACTGTACTGCACATTAAGCGCATAACGGCCTCCGTTGACATCGGCGCCAAGATTGATAAGCTTTATGGCTTCAGCGTAGCAGCCGAAAACACAAGCCTCGTAGAGTGTGGTAAAGAACTCGCCACCTTCCACTCCGTTGTGACGAGTCGGCTGGCGGACTAGGAAGTTGATGTGTGCGCCTTTCTCAAGGAGGAATGATACTGTTGAGCTCCACTGCCCGCATCTGTAAGCATAGTAGAATGGGGTGAGACCAGAGTTATCGACTGCGTCTAGTTCAACGAACCCCCCGTCCAGTATGTGCTTGCACAGATTTGTCTGTCCTGTAGCGGCAGCCGCGTGAAGAGCCGTGGGGGCATTATCGCGTTGCGGCTCGCTCAGCCTGGGGGAAGCACCTCGGGATAACAGTAATCTGGCTGTGGACTCCTGGAAATGGCAGATGGCTAGATGAAGTGGAGAGAACCCTGAGAGGTCGTTTCGAACCGTAGGAATCCCGTGCGGCCCAGAAGCAGCCCGACAGAGTATGGGCATACACTTGCAGAGTTGGCGTGAACACACGTCGATGCTGGCGCCGTGATCGATCAATATGCCCACAACACTGTCATGGCCGCCTCTTGCCGCGAGGTGCAGGGCTCGGAACCTTCTGAGATCACCTTCCGTATCTGGGTGGCGTCCGAAACCATCCTCATGCCCACTTTCATCCTCATCCACATCCTCATCGAAATCATCTTCATCATCGTCGTCAGTCGGATCATCTGACCCAAAACCACCAACGAAATGGTCGTGGAAATGTTCCATGAAATCAGCTTCGGCCTCCTCGTCGAACCCATCCATGGCAGGATCGAAATCATCAACACCATTCCAACTGTCCTCGCCGTCATTTGTATCGAGATCGAGTATATCCACAAAGCGTCTAGGAGGAGGAGAATACCCGGGCCGCATACGATCGACTGTGGAAATCGATGTCGGCAGATCGTCATCGTCCGTGTCATCTTCGTGCGGCTCCCACTCGTGGTTGGGTTCGAGCGGAGGCGGATCACAGACCTCCTTCCCATCTACCGCTTCTACTCTGGTCTGGAAGCCCTCCCAGTCGCGAGCTGCCATGACGGTGGTAGAGACGAACGCCATGTTGACATCGAATCCAGCCGCAAGGGCCTTCTTGAGTGTCCCCGTGTGTCCGTTTTCCGCCGACCACCACAGAGGATGCCATGCCACGTACTTCGGTGCATGCTCCCTGGCGAACTTGTACAGAATCGGATCCACAACATCATGAAACCTGTGATTTGCTCGAGCGAGGGCAGCAAGATCGCTCATTCGGCGGAGGTGGTCTGTGATAAAGTCGACCAGCTCGACCGGTAGGTCTCCGATCTTGGCCATGTGCGCGGTTCCTCACATCGAGAGGCTCGGCTTGCTTTGACGCGAGTAAGAATGAACGGAGGCCTGATGCACGGGATTGAAGCCCAGCTTGGATCGTGCTTCTTTTAAACAAGCGACAGAAAAGTGACATCCCAGTTGGTCTGAAGTGAAGTCGGGGTGCGTGTTTACGCGCCATTCTGCCGCGGTTCACCGCCTTACTTACCGTGCATCACTGACCTGCCTTGGGAAGACCTGCTCTGCAGCCTGTTTCAACTTTACGTTCTCATTAAACATCTGATTCCGCAAAAGATCGTTTCGTGCGTAGCGAAAATCAGCGTCTGAAGTGGGCTGATGGGCCAAGGCACTTTGGGATATTCCACTTCTACAATGAATCAATTCCCTATCGATGGAGGATGCTTCATGCCGATGCGACCTGGAGTTTGGTGGGACACGGCATGAGTCGAGCGGGTTTCTACGGTCACATGGGTGGATACAGGCATCGGGCCACTGAATGTTTCTGCATTTTTGGTTCTCAGTATTACGACCAGGTCTGCGATGGCCGCCATCTTTGGCAGCATCTATCTAATCAACGCATAATGATAAGTTCTACAGGCGCCCAAGTCTTATCTAGCCCACGCAGCTCCGGAAAACTGTGCCACCAATCCCGGTCTCAAAAGGCACAGATGCACATCTTGGCAGGCGTCTCGTGCGCCTCCCACATTCGCGATCCAGCCGAAACCCGCATTTGTGTCAAGGGCGTGAACGGCAGCAAAGACAGCTCACTTCTCAGTCTTGGACTGGCTGCGCTCCATTGTCGACATCGCGATATCCCGTCGGAATCCAGCAATGATCTCCTTAGAAGGCAGCTCCAAGCCACGGCTCGTCTTCATCTTTGCCCAAGTCAGAAGCTTGTCCTGCGACTCCTTGAAGCGCACGCTGAACGCCTCCGTATCGATGTCCGGATGTCCAGGGCACTCGGTGATGTTCCCCGCCCAATGGTACAAGGCCTGGACGAACTTCGTGTCGCCGCCAAAGGTAAACTTACCACTCAGGCAGACGAGGATGATGTATCCCCTAGCAGCGTCTCGTAGGGTGAACCGGCCGCCGAGGAGCTGGGGTGGTCCAGAGCCAGTCCAGTTGAGTGATTCCTCCTGGTCTTGCGACAAGAATATCATGAATTTGACGAGGCCCATGAGGTCCAGCACCCAGCGGGGACCGTCGTGGGTGCGTGTATAGAAGGTTCCCTTCAGAACAAACTCCAGGCCCACAACGTATTTGAGCTCCAAGAACATGCAACCCAAGGCGCGGAGCGCAGAAGGCATCGGCTCGGTGTGATCAGGCCAATTGCCACCCTGATAGACCTTCTCCTCGATGTCAAGAAGCTTGTTTTGGTAATCCATAATGGTCTGGATGGTTTTCCCTGAACTGTAGAACTTTGACGTGGATCTGTGCTCGAGCTTATTCAGATCATCTTGTGCCTCCCTGAGAACCTCAAGATGGTTTTGGCGCTTGACCGCAGCGGCGACATGGTCGGCCATTTCGGACTTGCATTTGCTGCCTTGACAGAAGTCAGTTCGAGAAATTTATGGGCAATTCGACAGGGTCTCAAACTTACAGCCACAGGTGAAAAAGAACCGCTCTTTCAAAATCCTGCGCCGATGTAGGACGTCTTGTCGCCCATCTTGATAGCACACGGTGATCTCTGTTCCAGCTGCTATGTCTTTGACGGCACGGCACCTCAGCTGTCGTCCCTCAAAGAAGACATGGGCGTTTTCATCACAGCAATGGTTAATGAGGGACACGACGAGGTCGAGAGAAGTCCCGTACCCAGTCTCCAGCTCCGAAGGGCGAATTGTGAGAGCATTTGTGGCAATCTGTGATAGTGCGAGACATCAGCTGTCGCATTCTACGTGTTTTGGTCCTTGTGTGGTCGAGCTTACCGAGCAGTAGAGTTGACGACACATGCTCAAGCTGATGCCCGGCTCGATAGCAGAGTGCAGGTTTTGTGCGACTTCCAGGGACCGGTCGATTTCAGGTACATCATCGCTCTCCTGGCGCATGCGCTCCATATGGGCCTCGAACTCTGTCTCCAATGCCACGATCACGCGCATTTCATCTTCCGAGATGACCTTTTTCTTGATCCAGAAGAGCAGGCGACACAGCGCCTGGTCTAAGGACCCCAGAGTCGGATTCTCCCGCAGTACGGCGCACTCATACTTGTGGTAGCTCTTCCACGCTTTGGTCTGGCAATTCTGATCACAAGTAAGAAAAACCGTTAGCAAGTGGCTGGCTGAAGGTATCGAGCGCCCTCACCTTTGAACAGTAACTTGCGACCCTGCAGGCGCCGCAGCGCGTGATTTCAGGTCTGACATCGTCTTCAGCGCTGCCGTAGAAGTGGCCATTTGGATTGACTGATGAAGCCCTGTTCAGGAAACAGAAGTCACAAATGCCTTTGTAGACGGACTCGGCGACCGTGATAAGCGGGCTGGATCGGAAAATCTCGGTACCAGCAGGAATGTCGTTGACAGCAAACAGCCCACTGCCGGCTTTGGGAATCGGGGAAGGGCCGATGCGTAGGGAGATCTCGGACTTGGAAACGCGACCGAGGATGTGATCGCAGAGCTTCGGCTGCTCGTGGATGGGCTTCCTTCGGGGGGCGGCCATGGTGACAGTTGGGTGAGAAGGTGCTTTGCTGGAATTGTGGTCAATGGGTATGTGACTGTTGAATGCTTGCCTGAAAAAGAAAAGAAGCCCTCGTCCTTGACTTTAGACCGCCCGATGTGCAGCGACGTGGGGGAAGGCAGGGGCAACAAGGTGGAAGAGAGATTGGCTGACTTTTGATAGCTGGCACGCGTCGTCAAGACAGTTGCGAGGCTGAAGCAGGCAAGTAGCCGAGAACCACCTTCCTTGTCCAGCTTCTCTGGTACGTCGGTGGTCTGGTATTTAAGTGGAGGAACTCAGAAAGGTAGGAGCTTAAGTACCAAATTTTAGAACGTTGGCCAGAACAACAAAACCGATCTGACCTAAAAAGCCGTTCAAATCAACGTTGACAATAGCAGGACAATAACGCAAACATGCGATTGTCTGATTTCCACAATTGCAAACGCGATTGTTTTTTAAATAGACGACTTTGTTTTGATTTCCCAACCAATCTCATCCCGTTTACACTTGGGAGTCCAGTTTCCGCATTAGTCCCCACAAATGCCCGTACATTTGCTTGCATTGCATTTCGCTGCCGTACTCAAACGTCCGCAGAATATTTCTGGAGTCTGTTCGCAAAGGTCTGAAACCCCCACCTTCTGCCGGCTTCTTCCCAGGGAAAGACTCAAAATCTATCAAAATGTTTTAAATGAGCATCCAATACCTATGTCACTTTGAGTAGTTGCAACAGCGGGTCCAAGGTGTCAAGGGACAAGATTGCTGCAAGTGTAGCTCAGAAAGCAAGCGTATTTAACTCTCACCGCAATCAACCTTTCTTAACAGGCTTACTAGCACTATACTAGGGTATGGTTTATTCCCACACGCATTTTCAACCTCTCCTCCTGATGAACTTGACAGGGAACGCCTTCGGAGACATGACAACACCAGCATTGTACCCATTCTCAATGCTAGAGTCCGGGGCTGGGCCATCGAAGGCGAAGTCGAAATTCGATGCCAGTTTTACGATCATGATGATCAAGGTGTGCAGCGCAAATTGATCACCCGGGCATGATCGACGACCGATTCCGAAGGGATACACGCCCGGGTAGCCCTGGACGCCCACGAAGTGATCGGGATTGAAGATCTCGGGCTTCTCGAAATGTGCCGGGTCGTGATTAGCTGCCCATGCGTTTGCGATTATCATCGTGCCCCGAGGCAGGTAGAAGCCTCGAATGTGGTCGTCCTGCTCAAGTCGATGCGGGAGCAGAACAGGCGCTGGAGGCCTCCATCGTAATGCCTACCCAATAAACTTAGTACGTGAACGCAAGCAACGAGGTAATTAACGGAAAATTGTATCGATTGGGGAAGGAACCGCATACCTCAAGCACACATGCTTTGACATAAGGCAGCTTGTCAAGGTTCTGTGACGGCACGTTACCTGGGCCGCAGACTGTATCGACCTCTTCCTGAACCTTCTGTAGCAGGTGTGGATTTGCCGTTAGAGCCATAATGCAAGTCATTGCAGTCGAGAGCGTCGTGTCTGTTGCCGCATCTTGCACAAATTGCGCCAGCGTCTTGAGCTGTGAATCGGTGAAGAGGGATTCGTTGTTTTCCACACTCTCTTTCTCTCTTTCTTGATCCCGTATAATGCTGCCGACCAGTCCCCAGTATTTGATGTCAACGACAGAGTTTTGGGCCTGAGACAGATAGAACCTCAAACGTCCAAATAGGTCATCGTACATAGCACGCAGGGAGACCCCGATTTGCCTTGCGTTCTCTTTCCCAGGGATAAATGGCAAGTATTTCAGGAAAGGCAGCAATTCGAACGCGGAGGACATGGTTGCCTCAACGCTCTCGACGAGCCTGTGCTGTATGAGCGTCCACTCATCAAGCACTTCAGATGCTTTATCGTCTGCAACTGGGCCCAGTATGGCCGTCATGGCAGTCCTGAAACTCCACAACCGGATGCTCCTCTCCGGTGACTGCACGTCGTCGGATAGGTCCGAGACGAACTTGGACGCGATGGCTTCTTGGAACGATAGTGCCTCTTTGAGTCCGGCCGTCCCGGTGAGTCGCTTGAAGGCAGTTCTGGTGCGCCGCAACATCTCGTCATTTTGCATCATAAACATGTGATCCTGATCCGGGAAGATCAGGTCACGGGTGACGTAGAGGACCGGCCTGCCCGAGTAGATGACCCCGCGGTTGACGAGCATCTCGCGGATAATTTCAGGACTGCTAATAATGACCATACTCTGCGGACCAACCCTGAGCCCCACTATGTCGCCATACTGCTTCGACCATTCCTGGAAGAATGTCAGTCAACGATCCCTTGAGCAAGTCTCCACACTCTGCAATAGCGTGAAGGGGAGGCTCCTTTGCTTGCTTACAGCGAACTTCAGAAATGCATGCTTCGTGGGCATTTGGTGAATGTTTCCAAGAATGGGAATGGTTGGCGGCCCAGGTGGGAAGGTTTTCGGCCGTTGATTGCATTGCAGCAACCATGACACAATCGGAACCACGGCGATGATGACGATGCTGGCCACGAGATAGGGTGACCTGCCCAGCAGGTTATCAGATTCAACAGCCATGCCAGCACGATGAATGGTCTTGGAGGTGGGCAGCTTGGATAGCATAAAAAGAATAAAACTATTGAGACAGCCCGGATAGCGGACCACCCTTTTATCTGTGTTTGGAACATCGACAATATGGTTTGTGGCCCTGTATAAACATGTCAGATCAGGGTAACATGCGCTAGACTAGCCGCCGTTTCTGCATCGTTGATGGGCGTCAGACTAGAACATCAGCGGCCTGGTTGGCCACAGGGTTTGGAAATATGGGTCGTCAGCAGTTGGATCAACGGTTTAAAATCTCTTACTAGCTAATAAGCAGTGCGACCTCCGAGAGTGTCGACATTGATGAACAAAGCGGCAATCCTGATTCTGGGCAGTCCCACTCAGACCGCAGTGCTTGCATGCCTAGCCCGGCGCTCTCCATCCGGGAGCGCCGTTCGTCCGCTCAGACTTGGGGCAGAGATTCATCCGATGCCGTTATTCTGAAGATCCAAATTTTGGCGTCAACGCATCTGTCGCGATTCCCTGAACATCAACGGCCAGCATGTCTGACCAATTCCCAAGCTGATTGAAGTTTTTGGGTTATATACGCCTAGTTGTAGACTGATAAAAGAATATTGACTCCGTGCCAGTGGGTGGCACCAGATGCCGCCGGGTTGCAAGAGTGTGGAGAAAGATGAACAGCCCTGCTGGCTTCATGTAAGTTGATTGGCTCTTTTCATCCGTTATTTTGTCCGTGACGGCCCTGAGCACGACAAAGAAGCAAGAGTGTTTACGCCTGCATTGACGACGATTGATATCAGTCTTTTTATGTTCTACAATTAGACATACTGTGTGATATGGTGGCTTGTTGCATAAATCAAAATGTCACGCGGGGACGCTCAATGTTTTCGTTGACAGGCATGGCGTTCGACAATTCGTCCGGCCGGACACCGCGGTCGAATTCGTTTGGACCAAACCAGCTGCTCAAGGGCTTGGCGGCCGCCAGCTGAGCACAATGTGCATGTTCCGCCAGTGTTCAGGACGAAATTCGTCCGTTGGTTCGCAATGAAAGATCCCGTTGCTTCTCATGAAACTATTTATGTGTCGTTGTCCCTCTTCATTTACTGTAGCTTGTTCTCTGGTGGACATTGTATCATCGATCAGCCTGCGCTTCCACAGATTTCTTTCGCCTCACAATAAGACATCACGTCTTCGGCCGAAAAAAATGGCGCCATCCCGAAAGAACATTGTCATCCTAGGTGGATCTTACGGCGGCTTGTCCGTTGCACATTACACGCTCAAGCATGTGATCCCTCAGACTCCCAACAAAGAAGCATTTCGAGTCATCCTGATCAGCACTTCCTCTCAAGTCTTCTGCCGGCCTGCTTGCCCACGAGCTATGCTATCAGACGGCATGTTCCCTCAGGATAAGCTCTTTGTCGATATAGAGGCCCAATTTCAATATGCAGGGGACGGAAACTTCCAATTCATCAAAGGCACGGCAATGCATCTCAATCATGCACAGCACACTGTCACCATCAAATTGGAGAGTACCGACGCTCTACAGGAATTGTATTTCCACGGCTTGGTCATCGCCACTGGTGCTTCTACGCCCTCTCCTTTGTTTGGGTTGATTAAAGATGAGATATTCCTCCGCGCATGTTGGAGCTCTCTCAGAAAAGCACTTCCTGGAGCTAAGAACATCGTTATATCAGGGGGCGGCCCAACCAGCATTGAGACAGCTGGAGAACTGGGCGAGTACCTGAACGGACGACCCGGTACCTTCCGCTCAGGACAATCCCAGCCCCGTGTCAACATCACCGTCATCACGAGCAACTCAAAAGTCCTACCAACTTTACGCCAAGGTATCGCCGACAAGGCCGAGAAGGTTCTGGCGGGTGTTGGCGTGACAGTCATCAAGCATGCCCGGGTCAAGACTGTCGTACCTGCCCAGGCTGGGAGGGATCTCGAGATGCTGACCTCCAAGGCTACTGTCGTCCTCGAGGATGGTAAAACCATCGATGCCGATTTGTACATACCGGCGACGGGAACAACACCGAATACCGGCTTCATCTCCGACGCATCTCTGGTAACCGCTGACGGCCGCGTTGACACCAATCCCTCAACTTTGCGCGTTGACTGCGCCGGCCCCGATGCCAGGATCTATGCAATTGGGGATGCCAGCTCGTACGCGCGCCCTGCAATACACAACATCCTGTCGGCAGTCCCTACCCTGTGCGCGAGCATGAAAAATGACCTGCTCCTTGGGGCAGGTCACCCGAAGGACCTATCGTCCGGAGGTGGCCATGGCTTCAAGGAAGATGTGAGAGAAACACAACTGGTGCCCATAGGAAGAGGCAAGGGAGTCGGTGCAGCCATGGGCTTCCAACTACCCAGTTTTCTGGTATGGTTGCTGAAAGGAAGGGACTACTGGCTGTGGACAACCGAGAACCTATGGAATGGCAAGAAGTGGGACAAGAAATCTTGATCTCGGCTTGCCAATGATTTTGAGCAATTCAAAGAGACTTTCGTTCGAGTCGGTCAGTCTGGATGTCTAGACAGCTACTTTCCGGAATTCGCTCTTCCCACGAGGAAGGAGAAAAGTTCTCCCTGGCAAGCAGAAAAGAGGAAGCGATTTTGTCATGGATCATCCACCAGTTTGCAACCTTAACATAATAGCATACCAAGATGTCGTGGTTTTCCCCGGCGCACCCTGACTCGCAGCCGGTCCCGAGGGCACGCTTAGTAAGTGAGTCTTTGTCTATCTTGGTTCCCAGCAACATCATAGATCGTTTTGAATGCTTTTGTCTACCTAAAACGGCTTTAGATTGAGGTTAGTCATGTGTGGGCCGCCAGAAGCATTCACGTGGTGGTAGATGCGCTGCAAAATGCATATTCAAATGCCTGAAGAGCCCGAGTCATGGACTTGGGCGTAGGCAAGAAAGTGGCTATTGATCTAAAAATTGCCAACACCATGCAACCGAGAGGCATTAAGGTTGGTAGCGCTGTTTGAAATGGGTGGGCCTTGTGTTTCGCCAAGTTCAGTCATGAAGAAAACATCAAAAATATCGAGAGCCCCCAGAAGAGTCGGCAGATAGAAAATGAATGAATGCATGTGAGAAAACTAGTGGCCGAATCACTTCTTTGCTGATTGTTAGGCGCGCGCTCTTCATGTTGGAAATAACTAATTTCCCAACTAGACCAAAGCATATGAGACAAGATATTGTGGAGTTCAGGTACCCTTCGAATAAACTATCATCGCCCTTGGCTAGTACCTTGGTGGTATCTTGGCATCATCTGACAGCCAACGGT
This sequence comes from Diaporthe vaccinii, assembly GCA_039880775.1. Taxonomy (NCBI): domain Eukaryota; kingdom Fungi; phylum Ascomycota; class Sordariomycetes; order Diaporthales; family Diaporthaceae; genus Diaporthe; species Diaporthe vaccinii. The sequence goes on from JBCEDN010000003.1 coordinate 1,575,687, forward strand.
CGCTATTATGAGATACTCCGTGGCAGGTGGATCTGGAGGGCGCTCTAGGGGTAACCTGGACGATCTACGGCGCTCCTCCAAAATGGAACACCACAGCCAATGACCCCTAGCAGAAGAAGCTCGCCAATCTTGCAGCCAAGGATCAGGCACATCAAACGGGCCAAGCTTTGTATATAGGGTAGCCAAACATTTCGGGGCCGAACGTCTCTGGTTGACAACCAATGCCAGATCCAACTTGGCTGGCACTTCCTTAGACACAAGCGCCCGGCGCCCGGCGGGGCTCCGGACTGCTTGCCCGATTTGCTCTAGGAGCTGGCCTTTTCAGGGTCTTGGTTTCATCCAATATACTTGATCATCCCAAGATATCTACAGAAAGCTTGGCTAAGATGACCGAATACGCGAATCTCTGCCATTACAGTCACGTCGCTTCACGAACATGCCTAGTCATTGAGCGCTAAATATCTAACGGCCTGGACAGGAATAACAGCTTGCTCGGCTAGACCCCCGAGCGGTCGGAACCTGTATTTAGGCACCGCCTCGGCGGAACACCTATAAACATCAAACAAAACATACTTGGCTCGTTTATACGATGCAGTGACATTCCTAGTGCACGCCATGATATGCTGGATTCCAAGAATGGGTAATCAAAGATGGAGACTGGGGAAAACAGAAACATGCGATTTCTGCTGTCGCCTAATGATAGACAATGTATGGGACTAGGGCAGGTCTTTGGCATAGAAATACTCTTCTGGCACAACGCGTTGAGAGTATAAGTATAGTCTCGTATCTTCAGAGAAGACCGCGAAGATCATCAACACCACCAGCATTCTTCTGTCTCTACATACAAGCCATTCTTTCCTTTTCCAACGTTCAATCTCAAAGGCCTCATATCTCTCTCACGTCAGCATCATGTCTTACTCAAAGTTACTCGTCATGGCCTCTGCATTCCAGGCTGCGAATGCTGTGGTACCCAGCATCGAGGGCTTCAAGCTTACATGGAGTGACGACTTTGTCGGGCAAGCCAACTCTCTTCCGAACCCGGTCAACTGGGTCGTCTCCACAGGAACTTCGTACCCGGGAGGGGCGTCCAACTGGGGCACCGGCGAGATCCAAACCTACACATCTGACCCGGCAAACTTGAAAGTCAGTGGAAATGGTACTCTTCAGATCACAGCTATCAAGAGCGGCTCAAGCTGGACCTCAGCCCGCATTGAGACACAACGGACGGACTTCCTGGCCCAGGCTGGTGGCAAGATGAGGATACAAGCCAGCCTGAGCTTGCCTGACATGGGAGAAGCTTGTGTTGGTTATTGGCCAGCATTCTGGACATTGGGAGCGGACTTTCGTGGCAATTATCAGTGAGTACAATCTGACTCTGAATTGCTTAGCATATGAGGGAGATCCCTAACATTGTTCCCTACAGGAATTGGCCATCTATTGGAGAGTTCGATATCCTAGAAAACGTCAACTGCAAACCAACCACTTTTGGAACCCTCCACTGCGGGACCAACCCAGGCGGTGTCTGTAATGAGACCACTGGACTCTCGGGCTCTATTACGCCTAAGTCCTTGCCGCAGGGCAACTTCCATGCATACACCTTCGAGATCGACCGCACAACCACTGGCCAAGAGGCCATGCGCTGGTATGTCGATGGCGAGCAGTACAAGGAGATCAAGCAATCAGAGCTCCCTGAGGATGTGTGGTAAGTTCGTCCCATTCAAGTTCACTCTTCCCCATCGCTCATGAGATTTCTTTCGTGCACTTGAGAGTTTCCCTGGCCTACTACCTCCGCATGAGCCCATCAGCAGATTTCCTAACATGATCTCACATAGGGCGCAAATCGCACACAAGGGGCATTTCGTACTCATGAACTTGGCCATTGGCGGTAGTTTTCCGAATAAGGATTACGGTGCCGACGCAACACCGCTGGAGAGCACCGCATCTGGTGGAGTGTACCAGGCCGAGTATGTGGCTGTGTATAATTCGGCTTAGGTGCCAGCCGGATTTTATTTGTATCATATTAGCCCTTCTTGTATGAGAAACGTATATCATGAAGTTTATAGCGTTGTTGAGCTGATCGTCGATTTGACTATCATCCATCAATCACCGGAAGAAAATCAAAACACTTGTTGATTGACCACAAGACCGTGTAACCACATGCTTCTTCCACGCCTGGACACGAAGCAGGCTGAGTCCTACAATACTCATCAGTTCAACCTCTTATTGAATACGATTTAAGCTCCTATACTAAGTGGTGAGTATGCATATGTCCCGTACAAGTTCTGATTGACATTCCGGCGCTCCCGCCACCCCTGCTCCCACCGAACTGTGGTATAAAACATGGAAGATCAAGCTTCTGATCGAGCACATGTGATTGAACGTAATATGTGTGCCCTGCGTCCTATATTCATACCGTACTTAACGAAACTCGTCATCATCTATACCTACTGTTATAGGTCCATGAAATTTTTGTCACAACTGTATGAGACACGTGGAAGGCCGTTTCACTCTATCGGTCTAAAACAAACAGGATTCAGTCAGAAGAACAGACAGCGAAATTTCTATAGCCATGTTCTGTCCAGGCTTAAGACAGAGATGCCTTCCACCGCTGCCTCACCTGGACAGAGCACATCTCCCGACACGGTCATGACGGTGGGAGACAATGGAGCTAGCCGTTTCCCGCGACTGGACTTGAGAGACGGACGAAAAGAGGGCTGCCGGACACCAATCGAGACCCACAATGTTCACCCACCGATCACCTCGCCTACACTGCCAGACTCAGCCTTTTTGAGAGGCACATCACACGATCTAGTAGATTGATACAGCGTAGGATCACAATAATGAAATCCTGCTAGGGATTGAGGCAGGGATTGACCTACATATGAATGAACCCAGCGAGATCTCTGAATTGTATTGTTTGAGAACAGATAACGGAAATTCCGCCATGACAGAAGTAGAACATTGACTGGCTAGTTTGATGTGAAAGAACCAATAGCTCAACAACGTCGATGTTGGAGAGCAAACGGACGCCCACACGGCAGAGTCTTACATGACAAACAAGAAGCACCATGTACCTACCGGCTCACATGCGTAGGGTAGCTAGATTTGAAGCTCGACGATACTTGGGGGGGGGGGGTTGTATACGCTGTCTATCTACGCCCGGCAATATCAGATGATGATCTTGCAGTATCAGGAATATATGCAACCCTATCTCACTTATCATCTGCCCCTGCTCGACCGTTATCGTGGTGCCGGGCAGTTGGCGAGCCTTGAGGTAAGTGGGTCCTTGGCGCTAGATCCCCGAGGGCCCTTTTTTGCAGACCGGCACCGATTTGCGCTATGACAAGTGCCGACTCAGAGCAACCAGGCCCGACTCCACCGGAGCATATATTATAGATACACACACTACATGCCTGTTCCGAATGCATCGATGCAGGCTTCTGATCTAGTGCATCTCCAAGCCACCGCAACTTCGTGATGGCGCTTTCCAAGCTCCGCGAATACTTCAAGGCGGAGTACCGGCCGGGCGAGCGGCTGCTGGTGCAAAAGGTCGACTTTTTCATCCTCACCTTCTGCTGTCTCAGCTACTTTATGAACTATGTGAGCCCTCACCACCCGCACCCCAACAAGCCCCCTGTCCCTGACCTGACCTGACTGATGGTTTGACCATGACAGCTCGACCGCTCAAACTTGGCGAATGCTTACGTTTCGGGCATGAAAGAAGAAATAGGCTTCGTCGGCGACCAGCTCAATCAGATCAACACGTGCTTCACCGTTGGCTATGTCCTGGGCCAGATCCCCTCCAACTTGTCGCTGCACTATGTCCGCCCTCGGGTCTTCTTCCCCAGCATGATGTTGGCCTGGGCAGGGCTGACCATGGTGACTGCCTCTGTGAACGATCCTCGCTCGATCATGGCGATCCGCTTCTTCCAGGGAATCTTCGAGGCCAGCACTTTTGTTGGCACCCATTATATCCTCGGTGCCTGGTATACCGAGCGGGAACTTGGCAAAAGGAGTGGCATCTTTACTGCGTCGGGCCTTGCCGGAACTCTGTGAGTCGGTCAGATTACGTCCTTCTGATGATCCTAGCACTGACACACTTGTCTCAAGCATCGGAGGCTTGATCCAGACAGGCATTCACAAAAGTATGGATGGGATCCGCGGAATGAGTGGTTGGAGATGGCTCTTCATCAGTATTACCCCCTGCCTATGCCCGCAATGCAAGGTGAACCAAGACTAACCGCCAATCATCCACAGTCGACGGCATCATGACTCTTCCAGTCGCCCTGTATGGCTTCTTGCTGTTTCCAGACACGCCTGCCACTACCCAAGCCTTCTACCTCACCGACAACGAAAAGGCTCTGGCCCAAGCCCGTGTGCCCGAACTTCACGATCGAAGTCCCATGACTTGGAAGTTCGCGAGGAAAGTCCTGACATCGTGGTACTGGTGGGGCTTCGTCGTCCTATGGATCATCGCAGGCGAGACGGAGTCGTTCAGCAGCAACTCACTGCTGGCTCTCTACATGAAGAGCCACCCGAAGAACAAATACACAGTGGCCCAGCTGAACAATTATCCAACAGGTGTGCCGGCTGTCGGGATCGTCTCCACGCTGTTCTGGGCAACACTCACCGACTTTCTGAGCGGGAAGAGGTATCTCGTGGGCTACTTCATCGGCGTCACGGGCATTGTGACCTCGGCAATGATCCTCCAGGCGGCGAAAGATCCGATGAGCTCCAAGTCAACGGCTGTTGTTTTCGGCGCATATTACTGGGCCGGCGCAGTCTACGCATGCCAAGCAACCTTTTTCGCATGGTGCAATGACGCCATGAGATTCGAGGAGCCTGTGTTTCGGGGTGTTGTCTTAGCCGGCATGAATTTAGGAAGTAACAGTATAAACGCGTGGTGGTCTATCATTTTCTACGGCGCATCAATGGCCCCGTGGTTCAATGTAAGTACCCCAACTGCTTTGTTCGTGTGGAACATGAGGCTAATCCTGCCTCGCTACTCAGCATGGTATGTGGGCAATGATTGCTGTGTCTATTGCCCTTGCAGTCTGGTGCGCCGGATTATCGTGGTTCCACCATAAAGACGACATGGAGAGGAGTGTGGAAGGCGTTGGGCAAGATGCAGATAGCAGACAGACTGAGGAAGATACCGGAGCAAAGTTCGTAGAGTGACGAGGTCGGACAAAGCAAGTCAGGAATTAGAGTAAACTCGCAGTGGGCCAGGCTCAACGTCGATTGCCACAATTGACCGCTTCACTGGTACATGAAAATGTGTGTATATATAGGCAGACCACAGATCCAATTTGTGAAGTAGTAAAATCTCAAAATACAATGTGCATCTATATTCTCGAAAACGACTTGTACAGGAGGTGGGTTTTCCTACAATGCCTGATTACGACAAGGTCTGCAATATCCGCTGGACCATTGCTATGACCTTCTCTTCATGCAGTCTTCGCGCAACTAATTGCAGACTAACCGGTAACTCATGGATGAGGTCCGCATCATCTGTGATCGTGTGAATATTTGATTGAGGCTCGTGTCAGGTGTTGCCAACTTACAGTCAGTATGTGTGTCCTTACAGATAGCGCTCAAGGGTTCGTGATCGGTCAAGGGCACGTCGACTTCTTTTTCTCCCAGTATTCCAGTTGGGAAAGAGACACAGGAATAGTCTAGAACGTTGAAGACGCCGGTGTAGCCAACTGAAATTCGGTCAGGACGTGAAGCCGCTGGCGACTTGGTGGGCGGAGCTGCTTTCACTTACCATATTTGAAGTCCCCGTTCCGCACAGAGCTGTAGGGCGTCGTGGGGCAAAGGATGGCGTCAATGCCTGCATCGTTCCACCTGTCCAGGTAACGCTTCTGGAACTCTGTCCTCTCGAGGTGGAGTTGCCACATGTCGTACGTGCCGAGCTCCTTGGCGTCTGCGTACATCCGCATTTCGGGACGGATGGGCTCTCCGGTACGGTCGAGCTCTTTGCGAATGGAAATGCCTCCATCTGCGACGAACATGCGCCCCAGGAGGCGCACGCCCTGGGCCTGATCCTTAGGGTCCCAAGCCACGATCTCGTGCCCGGCGGCTTGCAGCTTTTCCACTGTGGTTCGAAGAGCTCGCGAGACGGGAGGCGTGGGGGTGACGATGCCATCGTTCCACATCACGGCAATCTTCAGCTTCTCGGGCAAGGTCACGTCCCTCCACGGGAGGGGAACCATGCGCGGATCATGAAGCCACGGCTGTGCGTCCACGACCGTCTTGGCTTCGAGGATGATATCGTCGATGGTCCTTGCCAAGGGTCCATTGACGCTCTGCACTGCTTCCTGGCCGCTCATGCCGCTTCGGCATTTGAGTGTCGGGAAACGCCCGAAGCTGGGCCTCAGCGTGAAAATTCCCGTACAAGCCGCGGGAATCCGAAGACTCCCACCGATGTCAGTGCCAACGCCAAGACAACTGCCCTTGAACGCGATCAAGGCCGACTCGCCGCCGCTGCTCCCGCCCGAGGTCACCTGCCTATTACGGGGGTTGACCGTACGGCCGAAGACGTTGTTCACAGACTCAGCAATCATCATGGCAGTGGGAACGTTGGTCTTGACGTAAAACACGGCCCCTGCGTCTTCCAGTATTGTGGCCAGCGTGGAGTCATACGCGGCCGGGTCATCGACGTGGCTTGCGAAGCCCACAGTGGCATCGAGACCCTTGAGGTTGAAGTTATCCTTCAACGAGACGGGCAGCCCGTGCAGAGGTCCCACCGGTTTCCCCGTGCGCGCCAAATGCTCATCGCGAGCCTCGGCTGTTTCGAGGGCGCGAGCGAAGCACGTTTCTGAGAGACAGTTCGTCTATGGCGGAGTCAGTGGAGAACTTCCTCGAGGGCTGTAGAAAGTAGACATACAAGCTGGTGAGCAGCCGCTGCCCTCTTGCAAAATGCCCGGGTGACGACCACGGACTTGAGCGCGCCAGAGGCGAGTTTTGGGACGAGTTCCGAGGCGGGGAGCTCGGTGATGGCAAGCTCTTCAGCAGTGAACCATCCGGAAGTCGCTGGCCACCCGGTCACGTCGTCTTGTGAGTCTGGAGGCAGCAGCCCCTCTGGGACGCGCCACTCCTCTGGTATGGAAGCTAGCAGAGCTGCCCTTTTCCGCGCTCCTATCTCGTCCCAGGTTTCCTTCTTTCCAGCCTTGGCCGAAGGGCTCGACGAGCTGGCGCTGTTTAAAGCCGACGGAGTTTCTTGCTTGAGAGTCATCTTTTGCGGGCAGATTTGCAGATCAAAGGTGTCTTGCGGTAACGAATAAAAACTGTTAAGCCAATGACGCACAGTGGACTGAATCAAAAGTTAGTCTACTTCGAAAGGGGAGATGAGCGCTCTAGCAGCAGCCGGTGTAACTGCACCGGCTAGCTGGTGTGTGCCGGGAACCGGCCCAGACCATCGGAGAAGAGCCAACAAGCCGATCACCGGGCCCGGGTAGAAAGCGGGGATACCACAATCCCACGGCGATCTGCCAAGTGTGACAAGATAACGACATCGATACGTAGATTTTTGAGTCCTCAATACAGTCTAGAGAGTTCCCACTGCGGCGGGCTCCGAGGTGTCCAAATGATAACATCAAACAGATTCCGGCATGGAATCTGGGGACCAATCTTCTGGTTTCGGCAAGGAGTGGGGAAGGCGGGCGAGGAAGAGGGGGACTTGGGCAAATGGGGGTATTGAGGCTATCAAGGTATCTCTAAAACGTAGTATTGATACCTACTAAGTGAGAAGAGTATAACTGTAGTGGAGTGGTGGTGAGGAACTCTTTGTCCAGGTAGAGTCAGCTGCTTTTGGTACTTGACTCCCATTGCATTTTTCTACTCAATTCAATTTATGTTACCCAGGCCTTGCCTGCTATTACTGCTGTACTTCTATGTGGTATGCACACTTGGATTGTTTACAATTTAACATCCTCCATCAACATCAAGGGCATCACACTCAGGCTCTGGTCTGGGTGAAAAGTGCATGACATCATCCATGATTACACAGGGCATAGTCTGTTTCTGAAGGTAGTAACGAGTGTTAGACCTTGTGGCATAGAATGCATGATTCCAGGAAGTAGTCATTACCGGTATCTATTTTGTGAAGGCAAATGAACACTTTGAATTGTCAGGCAGCCAGCACCTGAAGTTTACTCCCTTTCCTTCTACGACTGGAAATGAAGGGCCATCATAAGAATGCAACTAGAATCCGATCTCTTTTCTGATGAGCATATGCCCACAGCAAGGGCAGTCTAATATCAGTGTGAAAGACTCTTACAAGACACCACACAACTCACTTGGATAATTAATGGACAGAAAGAGAAACATAAGGTACTTTAGGCATGCATTAGCCAGAGATTTCCGTAGAGTGTTTTCTCAAGGACATTGTCATGGGACTAGAGTACAATTTGTCTTTCGACGAGTCTGTGTCTATTCTTTGTGTGATCAATATTGAATCACGAGGATCTGGGAATGAATGAGTGCATATAAAATGATCTTAAAGGGCGGAGGACTCTCAATTTTGGGTATCAACTCTGTACGATCTTGGCTCTATGGACCTCTAAAAGAGTATCTGTTGCCACCTCTGAGAACTTCGCCACAGGCAACAAAACTGCCAATTAGGCCACACCCGAACTCGAGACATTCTCGGGCTCCAGAAACCGCGTCTTCTTTGACGGGGCAGGGTGACCGCGATGACGTTCCGCTATTGTCGACCACCACCGCACTTCGTTGCCCTCCACACCCAGACCACCCAGTAGGCCCTCCAAGGTGTTCGCGGTAGACAAAACACCCAGCGCAGCGCGAAACTGTTGCTGCGGCCACTCAGCCCCTCGGACAAGTCTCAGGCATAGCTGCAGCCAGTGGTAGTCCTCCAGGGCGCTGCCCGTGGACTCCTTGTACCGGAACTCGATGGTCGGGTCGGTACCGACGAGAACCCCCTCGATGTCGAGCTCCAATATGGGCTTCCTGATTGCGAAGCCCCCGCGAGCGTTGAACCCGGAGTGGGCGTTGTGGCCGTCGTTGCAGGTGCGTATCTGCTTCTCGACCTCGTCCACACCGCCGCAGTGCCAGATGCGGGCGAGGGCCGGGAGCAAGTCGCGCGAGATGCCGTGCTGCTTTGGAAGGTGGGCTGCGAGGCTGTGGTTTACGAGGCCACCGGACGGGTTGTCCCGCTGCATCGCGGCTCTGCTGAGCTTCGAGACGGGCTGACAATAGCGGTTGGCTGGAAAAGAGCGGTGTTGCGCGCAGATCCTCTGGAAGAGGCCGTTGTCCTCGACCACCATCAGCAGCGTCACCAGCTTCTTTACAGACTCTAGAGATAAGTGCCTGATGCCGATGTGGTAGTGGAGGCCGCAAGAAGAGTTGACCTGAGTCTTGATGGTGTTTTGGATAAGGGAGTAAACATTTTCCACTTCCTTGAACTCTGACTCTTGGAGGATTCGGGATGCCACTTCCATGTCCTCAAACTTATACCCGTGAATGTCTTCTCCCTCGATCATTTTGACACTTGGGTCGTCTGAAACCATCCAGAAAGCTACAAAGCGAACATGATCAGTTCTGAAAGTGAAGACGGCATATTGGGGTTCTCTGGGGGACGATTACGAACCGTGAACTGCAACTCGGTTGGGTATGGGAGGTGGCTGAACCTTTTGCAAATCTCCCTCACTCTGGACGTACGCAATATCGGAAAGTCCATACCGATTTTTACTGAGGGCTGGAATTCCGTTGCTCGCCAGCAGGGACTTGATGAAGTCCTGCGCCTGTGAATTTGCTAAAATGTTGTTTGCGTTCCCCAACGGGCTGGATGGGATAGTCCATCTTGTGTCTTTGGAGTGCGGATCTGGGTCAGCCCGTTTTGCCACAAGGAACCTGCGCATCTGTCAGTAATCCTGGATCAATTATGAAGATACAAACAGGTCCAATTGTGTCTTGTGTGTGTTGGCCTGACAAATGCTTACTCGAACTCGACACCAAACGTGAGCGGACGCGCATGACCGGGCAATGATTGGGAAGCCATATTGACTACGAATGACGTCTGAGTAAGTGGAAGATAGAATCCTGTACGGAGCGGCCAACCATTACCGTATCCTGACCCAGCAATACGTTTCGCACATGTGTGAGGAGGGAGGAAGCAAGGCAGCTGCACTTAAGTACATAATACGTTGATCATTACTGTCGTAGAGTTGACGGGCTGGCTATTGTTTGCACCGAGTTCTATGGTTCTATGTAGTTATTGTATCCAGGCAGAGCGGCCACCGCGATCCCAATGATGATTTGTATTGTCCAACTATTAGTTGTCTATTCGGAATCATGAAGGGTATGGCAGGCCCATTCACTGTGGTCACAGAATGGGTGAGATTCTGCGTGGGAACAAGCTGTACGCGATCTGATGTAGCCAAGTGAACAATCATTTCTTTGGTTCAGAAAAACAATGAACAAGAGAGTTTTCATATCACGGTCTTCACCACGCACACGCCGTGACTACTAGCCCCAAGAGATTTGCATTATAAACATGCACCAATTGGTCGACGATACTCTGCCTAACTATGAAATTGACAGGGGAGAGACCCTATTGGCCAATTGGTCACAAATGCCATATACATTGCCCAGACAGGCAATTTATTGGTGTTGTCAAGTTTTTCGGGGTTATGAGTAACATGACCCATTACGCCAGCATGAATGTTAGGACTGGTTTACAAACACTGGCATAACCCTCACCAATTCTATGTATCCTCACATGCATAACTTACATTGCAACTGTCCACTGGTATGTAGAACGCGACATGTCATACATTGAATAAAACTTCCCGGGAAAATTATCAATTTAGGAATTATTCCAACTCAGCAATGGGAGTGCCCCTGGCTGATGTCCTCCGAGCATATGCGGGAGGCTGGCCCCCGTTAACCAGCAAGCCGTCTCTCGACGTCCTTGATGAACCCGATGATGAATAAGACACCCTCCCAAACGAGGAAACGGTACCAACAGGCGACACTATCGACGTCGCACCCCCTCGGAGCTCTACCTCGCTAGCCACATGCCTTAGAAACTGCGACGATGGGCGGCCATCTAGTTCTCGAGGAGAAGCTGCCGAGTAGTTCTCACGCCAGGCCACTGGGTCATACATAGATACCACCTGGCTCTGGGACTCTGGGTATCTGGGGCTATCTATCATAGCCCTGACACTGTCCGTGGCTGGGTTGAATCCTTGGTCATTTTCGGATGGTGGCTGTTTCCTTCGGTGGTACCACATGAGGGCAGAGATGATGAAAAGAATAACCATGATCCCTCCGATCGATGACCCGATGGCTACCCCGGCGACTTGTCCTGAACCCATACTTGCTTGAGAACTTTGGGTTGCGGTGGCGGCCTGTACTGTTGATGATGAGGTGCTGGTCGGATGTGATGTGCTGGAGGAAGTGATCGTTGATAAGGCTGTGGGCGAAAACAGCGGTTAGAACTAGGTCCTATTCGCACGACACACTGTGGCATTGCGCATCTTGGTGTTGCTCACTTGGCGAAGGAGTAGTGGCTCCAGGCACAGCAGGGACATCGACTGGCCCCCCAGATAGAGCACACCGGGTGCTTCCCCTTGACTCGACACAAGTATCCGTCGCACCACAGCAGTACCCATCTCCACAGTCGAGTGGGAACAAGACGGGACAGTCGCTTTGTCGTTTACGGAGAGGCGTCGAAGCACCAACTTCTGTGGCCGGCGCCATTTTCCCGAGAGGAGAGTCTTGGGTAGGCAGTTAGGGATGGATGATGGCCATTTGCAATGACCCGGGCCAGCCGGCCACTACATGCGGGTTGCTCTCATATTTATCTACTGAGACCGGGGTCAATGTGTCTGGGCAGATCCTCTGCGCAGCAACCACTACCGGACAAAGCTAAGCCGATACTAGGACTAGGCACGATATCATCACCGTATATCTTGACACCCAAGGCTATATGGACAGCAGCAGAACAGTGATTGGGTCGACGTCATGTAACCACATTTCCTGCTGTCAAATTGCCTGAATGGGCCTGGCAGCGGAAGCACGATCGATCGAACTCCCGTCTGGTTAGTGAATGTTTCACCCCATGCCCATGCAGCTTCCCAGCCGATTGGACATGTCAGCATGCCGTAGGGTGGGAAGGATGCAACTACAGGACGGGACGGCCCACCGAGGCTCGCGGGCTGCCATGTGAAGTCAAGAGTGGAGAGAATGATCCGGGCGGCCTCGCCATTTGTAGCCTTCGCGGCTGTCTCGGGTTCAGCCCAATGACATAGCGGAACACAAGTTGTTACCGTAATAGTGCAGCGATAGAGCTTTCGGGGGTGTTCGTCTGATATGTTGAGTTGTCATTTCAATGCTCAGTTGTGGTCCCAACGGGCCGAGGCTCAAGAAGTGTTGACGGCCAAGAACGAGTGGACAGCCATGTGGGGATTTTAAGGCTGGATGGTTGGGGGTGGTGGGGGTCACTTGATGCGTTGGCGACGCGGTGGTAGGTAGAATAGCCCAAGGTCTGGAAGTTGGGTCTGATAAGGGACCAGCTGCCAGGTTGTGTGCATGCTGGCCACGTTCACCAGGCTCTAACAAGGTGTTGAATTGTTGAGCGCGTGCGGGTGTGCGAGGACAGCCACTACCATGGCGGAGGCACCATCGAGCAGACGACGGCAGATGACGGCAGAGCCAAATTGGAGGCAGGACCTAGGCCATGAATGGTAAATCAATCAGTGCTGCCAGATTGACCCTGGTCCTCTGCTAGGCTCCCAAACTCCGTGCGTAACCATTTGGAGACGGCGGCCACCACGGCTGTGCTGTGATCTTGCTTTCGTACTGGATGGAGCGGACTGCTTGGCAGCGCTCTTCGTCAAAGATCGATGGGGCGTTGATCTATTCTGGGAGACGGTTAAGGGGAGAATCGTGACTGCCAGAGTAGCAATGCTTAAGTGGTGAATGCAAAACTTAAAATGGGCCCCGCTTAGGTTGCCCTGTTGGCATTGGCTGCGGTATGGATTGAGTTAGTAGATGCAGTTTTGCAAGAGTCAGGTCACGCAGCCTGACAGGTCAATATGGTTTGCTTTAACTCGACCCAGAGAAAAAACCAAGATGGTTCCAGTCCGTAATTTGTGTAGACTGGAAAATGCACTCCCCAACTCGAGTCCTCGGGAGTTGTCAAAAGGTCGAGCACTTGCGACAACCAGCAGATGTGGGCATTGCTCAGAAGACGGACACGGCGTGGCGTGTTGTTGTGTTGTCGTCGGTGCTCCGCTTCCAGACTTGCAGTTCAGCCGAGGCCTACGGACGCAGTGGGCCTGGGATCGGTGGGGCGTTTGAGCGGTGCCGAGTCGACGGCCTTCGGAGGGATTGTCGATCCAGGCGCCGGTGCCAGGGGGGTGGACCTGTATTTCGCGTGCCGTGGACCAGAACGAGGAGAATGAACTGATCTGATCCGATCAGATCTGTAAGGTTGGGTCGGTTTATTAATCTTGCTTGGTCCGTTCGGTCCGTTGGGCCCGCTTCTTGGGCGGTTTGCACGGCTTTGTTGGTGCAGAGGCGGATTGCCATTTCGACGCCTTCCCAAGCCTCCCAGGGTTGCGTCTCCCTGCACGTCAAGTCAAATAACGTCAGGGAATGTCAGCCAGGCGGGTGGGACCTGGAGCTACCGACGACCTCGGCAGGTGCTCCCCTGCCGTGGGATGTAACCATGCCTCCTGCCCACCACGTTTGCAGGGACACACGCGCCTTTGCCAGTGCTGCCTTTCACCAAACTCGTCACCCTTTCTGCCGTCCATTCGCGAGCCCACCGACCGATTCCATCCACTGTTGCACCGTGAAACGGCTAGGTGGCTGCGACTGCATTAACCCATCTGCACATGCTCCCGACGGCCTTTTTGGCTCCACCGTATCGGCCCCGTCGGACTTTGATTGCTTTTATCCTTGCCAAATCCGTCTCCGGTCCTACGCCTCCTGGGCTCAGCGAGTACGCATTCCAAAGTTGTGCTATGTACAGATCCAGAAACTGGAACAAGCAGATTGGGGCTGCGCCGAGTTCTTTGTCGCGACCTGCAGGGTAACTTTATCTCAACGGTATTAGCGTCAGCATTGCATGATGTCATGCCAGGTGCTTTACAGGGGGCTGCCGAGGATCTGGTGGATCTAGAGAACGGCCGCTTGCTGCCCACAGCCAATGAGGGCGACCCTGTTAACCATACCATGTCTTTCTGTGCGTCCGTGTATCTGCCACAGCAGACCAGCTCTTTCGTTGTGTATCCGCAATGATTTTCGTCGCCGAGACATGGGCCATATATAATTCTATGCCCATCACCTCGACCGGGGCTCCTGTCTCCTCCTCAAACCACCCATACCTCACCTGAACTCCATTGTCCTCTTCAATTGCCAAGGCATAGGACAAGATGGCGGACAACACAGTGCCCATTCCACAGCCCCCAGGGTTGCCGCTCCTGGGGAACATCAATGATATCAACCCTGAGTTCCCCCTCGGATCCATGATCAATATGGCAGACAAATACGGTGTATGCTTGCTCAAGTGTCCCGAATGCCCCTCCTCGAGACCTCGTAACTGACACGTGTGACAGGAAATCTATCGACTAAGTCTTCCCGGCAGAAGTGTAGTCGTTATCTCCAGCCAGGCACTGGTCAACGAGGTCTGTGACGAGAAGCGCTTCAAGAAGGATGTTGCGAGGGTTCTCGAGGAGGTGAGGGCCGGCGTCCACGATGGACTGTTCACGGCACACGCCGATGAGCCCAATTGGGGCATTGCTCACAGGGTCCTCATGCCCGCCTTCGGCCCAATGAACATCCAGGCCATGTTCCCTGAGATGCACGATATTGCGAACCAACTGGCCATGAAATGGGCTCGTCACGGCCCAAACCAGCCTATCATGGTCACCGACGAGTTCACGAGGCTAACCCTCGACACCCTGGCCCTGTGCTCCATGGACTACAGGTAAATCTTTTCACTCCTGGAATTGTTCCCTGTGGTCTGTCTCTTGAGTTGTCTCAGAAGCGGTGTCAGGAGATTTCTTATCGGGCGGCACCTGCCGCTGCTGAGACATCTGGAGGGCCGACCCTTCAGACATCTCGCAATCTCCAAATCGAAGTTTCTAACTGAGAGTGGAATAGATTTAACTCGTTCTATCATGACGAGATGCACCCATTTATCGAGGCCATGGGAGATTTCCTGGTTGAGTCGGGCAACAAGACGAGACGGCCGCCCTACACATCTATCTTCTACCGCGAGGCCGACCGCAAGTACGAGCGGGATATTGCGATTCTCAGGAAAACGGCAGATGATGTGATCAAGGCCAGGAAAGAGAACCCTACCGACCGGAAGGATCTCCTGAATGCTATGTTGAACGGGGCGGACGCCAAGACCGGGCAAAAGATGTCTGACCAGTCCATCACGGACAACCTCATCACGTTCCTAATCGCTGGCCACGAGACCACTTCAGGAATGCTGTCATTTACGTTCTACAACCTGCTAAAGAACCCCGAAACATACCGAAAGGCTCAAGAGGAAGTGGACGAGGTAGTCGGGACAGGACCCATCACCGTCGACCAGGTCAACAAGCTCCAATACATCCAGGCCGTTTTGAGGGAAACGCTCAGACTTACTGCCACCATTCCCACCATCTCGGTAAAGCCACTCAAAGATACAGTACTTGGCGGCAAGTACGCAGTCGGCGCCCATGAGTCCATCGCACTCCTGGTTGCCAAGTCTCAGGTCGACCCCGCCGTTTTTGGCGAGACTGCCGAGGAGTTTATCCCTGACAGGATGCTTGAGGACAACTTCAACCGCCTGAACAGGGAATTCCCCAACGCCTGGAAACCATTTGGAAACGGCATGCGGGCTTGTATCGGACGGCCGTTCGCTTGGCAAGAGGCCGTATTGGTGATGGCGATGTTGTTGCAGAACTTCAACTTCATGCCAGACGACCCAAACTATCACCTCAGTATAAAGCAGACGCTTACCATCAAGCCCAAGGACTTCCTCATGCGGGCAACACTCCGCCACGGCCTTACTCCGACACAGCTGGAGCACCGTCTCAACGGAACCACTGCACCCCCAACCCCCCTCGAGAGCTCAGTGGCTAGCCTGTCATTGCAGTCCGGCGCGAAGGGCAAGCCGATGGCCATCTACTATGGGTCAAACAGCGGCACCTGCGAGGCCCTCGCTCAACGACTTGCCTCGGACGCGCCGAGCCACGGCTTCAGCGCCGCAGTGGTTGATTCTCTTGACGCCGCAAACCAGAATCTACCCACCGACAGACCTGTTGCTATCATCACCGCTTCATACGAAGGCGAACCACCAGACAACGCAGCTCTGTTCTGCAACTGGATCCAGGGCCTTAAGGGCAACGAGCTGGAGAACGTATCGTATGCGGTTTTCGGCTGTGGCCACCATGACTGGTCCTCGACCTTCCACAAAATCCCGAAGATGTGTGATGCAACAATCGAAAAGCATGGTGGATCGAGAATAGTGCCTCTGGGAGTAGCTGACGCTGCAGATGGTGACTTGTTCACCAAATTTGAGTCTTGGGAGGATGAGGTTTTCTGGCCCGCGATGAAGGAAAAGTACGGGGTTGATGCAGACGGACAGGATGGAGAAGGCCTTCAAGGCGGACTCTCAGTCGAAATTTCGACGCCTCGATCTTCCACCCTTCGTCAAGACGTTAAGGAGGCTGTTGTTGTCGAAGCCCACAATCTCACCTCCCCTGAGGCTCCTACGAAGAAGCACATTGAGATTCAACTGCCCAGCGACATGTCATACTCAGCAGGCGACTACCTCGCGATTCTTCCTATTAACTCAAAGGATATTGTGCACCGAGCATTGCGCCGCTTCCAGCTGCCGTGGGACGCCCACATCACCATCAGCAGTCAGAGCCAGACGACCCTGCCCACCGGCTCATCCGTTCCAGCATCTGACGTTCTCGGTGCCTATGTCGAACTAGCTCAACCAGCGACGAAGCGCAGCGTTGCCGCCCTGACGGAGGCTACCAAGGACGAAGAGACCAGAACCGCGCTCCAGAACTTGGGCGGTGACAACTACCTCTCTGAAGTTAGTGCAAAGCGACTCTCAGTCCTCGACCTCTTGGAGAAGTTCCCGAAGGTCGAGCTCCCCTTTGCCACCTTCCTCTCTCTCCTCCCTCCCATGCGCGTCCGCCAGTACTCCATCTCATCATCACCGCTGTGGAACCCTAACCACCTGACCCTGACCTACGCCGTTCTGGACGCCCCAGCCCTGTCCGGCACCGGTCAGCGCTACGTTGGCGTCGCCACGAGCTACCTGGCGAGCCTCGAGGTGGGCGACAAGCTCCATGTAGCAATCAGGCCGTCGCACGCAAGCTTCCACCTGCCGGTGGACAGCGAGAGGACGCCGGTGCTGTGCATCGCGGCGGGGTCCGGTCTCGCCCCCTTCCGTGGTTTCGTCCAGGAGAGGGCTGCCATGCTCGGGGCCGGCAGGAAGCTGGCGCCTGCGATCCTCTTCTTCGGCTGCCGCAACCCGGGGCAGGACGATCTGTACCGCGAGGAGCTGGACAAATGGGAGGCGGCCGGCGCGGTGTCCGTGCGCCGCGCGTACAGCCGGCAGCCCGACGCCAGCGAGGGCTGCGCCCACGTGCAGGACCGGCTGTGGCATGACCGCAGGGAGGTGCAGGCGCTGTGGGAGCAAGGCGCCAAGGTCTTTGTGTGCGGTAGCCGCGGCGTGGGCGATGCCGTGCGCGAGGTGGCTATCAAGATGTACGTGGATGCCGCCAAGGAGAATCACGGCAAGGACATGACCGTCGAGCAGGCGACGGAGAGGTTCGACGCGGTGAGGAACGAGAGGTACGCCACTGACGTATTTGACTAAAATATTCTCCATCATGGGTTTATGGGTTGGGATTAGATACCGGAAAGGCTGGCTTGGATTTATCAGGTCCGGGTGGATTGGAGTTCTTAGATTGGACAGACAATTTCATTAATTTCAGGCTCTCTCATCTTTTATGCCCATATGTGACCCCTTCTACAGCAATACATCATGGTCGTGACTTGGCCTGGTGGGCCTTGAACTCTTGCAGGAGTTTCTCCCTGCCCCACCCCTCCTCCAAGCCCCTGACGGCCACGTCGAGCTCGGACACCGGCGCCAGGCCGCCCGGCCGGGGAGGGTTGTTGTCGAGGTTCGTGGGGAACGCGTAGCCCTCGCAGATGGCGCACAGCAGGGCGTCCACCTCCTCGCTCCGGCCCTCCCTCGCATGCCTCGCGACGATCTCGTCCCAGCAGGCGTCCAGCAGCGGCAGCGCGTCGACCGACTCCATCGGCTTGCCGAAAGGGCTGCTGATCTGCAGCAGGTTCGCCATTCGGTTCACGTCTGCGCTGACATTCTCGCCCGCGGCGTGGAACAGCGCCGGGTTGAAGAAGATGCCGTCGCCGCACTCCATGGGCAGGGCGACGTGGTGCTCATCGAAATAGTCGACGAACTCCTGGCGCCTGTAGGCCATGTAGCCCTCGTCGAAGGTCTGCGAGAAGGGGAGCAGCCGCGTCGGCCCGCTCTCGGGCGGGACGTCGACGTGCGCGACGGCGCCCTGCAGCGTGAGGAACTGGCTGGCGACGTGCATCGCCCTCGGGACCTGCGCGGCGCCCTCGGCGGTCTGGAAGCCCAGGTGGTAGTCGCGGTGGCAGACCTGGGCCTTGGAGCCGGGGCGCACGTTGTTCACCTGCGCCGTGACGCGGTAGCCCCCGCCCAGCCAGGCGGACGAGATGAGCCCCAGGAACGGGTTCCCGTAGTACGCGGCAAAGGAGGCCGGGTCGGCGAGCGCGTGCTTGCTGAACGAGTTCCAGATGCGGTCGTTGCGCCCCGCCGCGGCGAAGTGGTCGCCCTGCGAGACGCCCTCTGCGCGCTCGCGCTCGATGATGGAGTAGAAGGCGCCGTTGGCCCGCTCGAGGAGCGCCCTGTCGCGGAACAGGCCCTTTGTCACGAAGACGCCGGGCCCGCTGTGCAGGACGCGGTACCACTCGTCCTGCAGGGCGCCGCGCTGGGCGGCGGGCAGGGCGGAGAAGGCCGGGAGGGTGTAGATGGGCACGTTGCTCTCGACCGCGGCGGCGAGGGGGTACTGCTCGCGCGCCGCGCGCTGCGAGCAGATGGAGGCGAGGTGGTCTAGGGGCGGGGCCTCGTTGAGGGCGAACAGGCGCCTCACGGACCCCGGTGCTCGCGAGGGCGCATTCCTGATCACCTTCTGTGCTGTTGCTGTTGCTGCTGCGGCCGCCATGGTGTAGTGGACACGTCGGTCTTGGGTAGAGACTCGTCCAGCATTGCGATGGGGGAGCAGGTCGGTTTGATATATGCCCTGGGCCTGTCCCTTGGGCGGGGGTTTCTCGTCGATTTGGCCCTCTTCGGTCCACACTTATTTGCTGTTGGTGCTGCGCAGGGTGGCCTCCACTCTTGGCCCGAGACCGGTTTGCGGGGTGCGGTGCGGCTCATGGTCGATTCTGGGGCTCTTCGGCGATTGCGACCTGTTGTTTGTTCATCCGGTGGTGGTCTTAATGCAGCTTGTGTCTTCGGCATACGGTCTTGGATTCATTTGAAGATGGTCATGATATCTAATTTGAAACTCAAGAGACAGCTCTTGAGCGTCATCAGTCAGATGTGCGTCACAACAATGAATTATGGACGAGTCACGAGTCTCGGTGTTTGCGACCATTTTCACATCGACACCCGATTGCACTCCGACAAGATTCATGGCTGAAATGTCAACTGCCTTGCCTTGGGTTGAGGTTAAACCATCAGAGAGCCATACTTGCCTGTTCCTGGGCCTTCATATCTCCCGAGGTCACGGGTGAACTGGGCGATGAGTAGATGATAGCAAGTCAAAGGTCAGCAAAATAAGTAATCAGGCTCATCCTCAAGTGAACCAGGTCTTTGCGATAATTATATCTGCATCCTGCGTTGTTTCTAGTAATGTTTCTCGGCCAATGAAAACCTTCCGGTTCAAAACCACAGTGACAGTGTCGGCCTTTTGTCTCTCACATATCCAACCGGGAGAACTCATACCCACAAGATCTCCTCTACAATGTCATTTCCGTATCCTTGATCGAACTTGTGCAATGCCTTGGTACTGTTCGCCGATATTTGCCATTCTCGTGCAATGTTCTATTGGATAATTGGCGAAATGGCTCGAGTTCCGGGACTCAACCTCCGGGACTCGACTTTCGGATTTTGATTTCCGGACTCGACTGTCCGGCCCAGTAAGAAAACCTTGCACGGGAACAAATCTAGGTTTATGATATCACGCTTTCCTCACACGCATTTTGGCATCTGTTATCATCTTCAGAACTCCGTATACTGATAGATGAGTTGCTGTTGATTGATCGTGGAAGGCGTCAAGACGTGTGAATCTGTATTGTGAAAAGTGGAGACCCTGTGCTATGAAAATGAATGACTGATCCTGATTGTCATAGGGCCCTTGGACTTTTATATTTCTCCATCCACCTCTCAGTTTACAAGGACCGGTACTGACATTGAGATGCTCATCAACACGACAAAACCCGACACATCCCTTTCCCGCTCGAGAGTATATGAGAATGGAATAGAGCCCGAGGGGTGGGGGTGTCGGCATCATTTACGAAGCAGAGGCATCAAGGATGCCCAGAACAAAAGTGAGAAGCTTGAACATGTCTCACAGACTTGGTAGTCAAGGTATGTGTGACTGAGAATTTTACGAAGGAGACTGCTCCCAGGGTAGAAGCTCATGCTCCCTCGGCTGCACTTGTGTATGGACCTAACCATAGGAACGTCCACGGGTCTCTGTTACACTGCAGCCTTCGCGGAGGCAAGTATCAAAATCGCTCATGTTGTACAGATTGGGTTCATAGCAAAACCCGAAACCACACCTGAAACCCACGGCAAAGTATTGACTCAATACTTTTTTTTATTTTCAGAAAACTCGCCTTCTACAGGTGAGGTTGTGCTGGGGAAACGTGTTTGTCAACCTTGTCGTAGAAGTCTCCACTCGTAGTCTATTCCGACGACCACGGTCGAAAGTGAGTCCTTCGGTTGTATGATACTTCATTGCTAGATTGTTCATTCTAGATGCTTCAGGAAAGTTTGGCTACTCCAATTCACCATGGTAGCCCTGAAAAAAGCTGGTGGCACCCTGAACTGGGGAGAGGGTCCTGCAAATGCCAGGGTGAGTATGCAGCCCCACTTCAGCGCTGGACCGTGCCCGTCGAAAATTTGAAATTTTCGGATGCAAACAAGCAAATGAAGTCTCAACAACGCAGCATTCACTCATATTTTCGGTAGAACGTTACTATCAGAGTTGGCTTCAATCACCGTGAACGGCAGCCTCAAGTGCACACGTCAAGCGTAACGTCAATTCAAGGTCTGGGCTCCTCGTCTGCACCAGAACATTCCAATCGTCATGGCACGAACGACGAGGTCTAAGGCGGCGGCTACCGCACCAGACGCCGTCACAACAGAGGCTACTACAGCAGACATCACCACATCAGCCGTCAAAACAAACGGCATTGCAACCAAACCAGAGAAGGAGGAGTCAAAGGATGACTCAAGATCAAGGAGCCAACAGCGCCGCGGTCTCAGGCGAAAGGCGTACAAAAAGGCGAAGAGGCACCGAAACACCAAGGAGCTGCACAAGACCATGGAATCGACAGGCACGCCGATGAGCAAGAAGGAGCGGTCGGCCCTCAGGGCGCAGGTCTACCAGCCACACAGGCTTAATTCCAGGGCCAAGGCCACGACCAAGAAGGTATCGGACCTCGAGAAGCTCGTCAGGAAACAGCAGGAGGAGATCAGTGAGCTAAGGAAGCTGGCGGTGGGCAGCATCCCCAAGCTGCAGCCGCCCGCGAGCCCCCCGGCGGAGGAGCCAGATGTGGACGCGGAGCCGGACTCGTCGCCTGCTAAGATCAGGGACCAGCTGTTTGCGGATGCGGCACGGTCGGCCGGCGGAGACGGCACGACGGTCCTGGAAGTGGAGGAGGTTGTGGAGAGGCCGGCTGGCGAGGAAGCTGGCGGGGAGCCGATGGAGGGCGTGGAGGAGACCACTGTGGTCACCAGTGTCGAGCTGGACGTGGAGTACCCAACCCTGCTGTCCGTCGAGGAGACCACGCAGGTGGCCGAGGAGAACAGCGGTGCAGAGGTGAACGGGGGCAGTGGCGACAAGCAGGAGGATCAGCCCGAGACAGCTGAGGAAGCAGCAGGCGCCGCTGTACCAGATTCAACGCCCAAGCTGGCCGCCGATACGCCGATCAAGTCGAAGGAGGAGGTCAGGGATTCCAGCGCAGAGGACTCGAACGCAGGCACGCCACGCAACGTGAGACGATCTCCCAGGAAAAAGGCGAAGCGGAGGAGCTTTGCCGGTCACTCCTACGTGGGCTAGTGGTCCCGGCTTTTTGGGGGGAGAGGAAGACAAACCGTCGAGATGAGGAGCGTGCGAGAAGTCCAGAGACGGTTTCCGCATCAACGCATGGGCAGTTGGAGTGAGCGCAGACTGTGAATGGCATGGCGATGAACGCATGAGTCTCTACCTGTACATAATAATGAAATTGCATGGCATGGTTTGATGTTTGTATATTCGGGGACATAATGAAGCACGTCGGGAGTATTTCATTCGTGATCTCACCCGCGATGTCTCAATTTCTTCCTGCCGGCGTCGAATCAGCGTCGTAGAGACACTTCCGATGCCGCACCACAGGCTGGGACAACAGTCACGTTCTTGATATTTGACTCGGTAGAGACAGCAACTTATTGAGGACTCTCTCAGCAGATCAAGACCGTCACAAGGTAGCTTAATGGGCGTCTCTGACGTGTTGATGGCACCCACCACCACCACTGCGAAGGTCATCGTGGGCGATAGTAGCCATGTGGGAGCGAAGAAGCATGGACAATGCCTGCCGATTTAGAGTTTGAGGCTGAGTGGATCTCAACTGTCCACAGGGTGGGGGCGGTTCCCAAGGAGGGCCCATCCCGTCCGAAGCAGCTGGCCGTGGGGGAGAACATACTCTAGTAGACCCTGTGTTCAAACAATGTCTCCATCTGGGGCAACAGCGTGTGCTAGGATAGTCTGCCTGACAGCCTTTCAGGGGACGTCGTACATCGGATGAAGGGGTCCAATGACGACGGCCGCGAGATGAGCGCTCCTGTCTCGCAGGGCGGCGAGTGGCTCAGCAGCGTTGTTCTGGGTCTTCACAGGGCCCTGCGGTTTGTTTGACTCAATGGCACACCAGCCAATGTGACGGCGGATGTCACGGGCTCGTGGCAGTCCAGAAATAACTGTCTTGCACGGCATGCTCTGCCTGGATGTGCGCCTCGCTGCCTGGCCGCCAGAACAGATTGCTCGTAGAGACATGCATGCCCAGGGACAGATTCGGACAATGATTCCACGACGATGCAAAGGCCAATAATACGCAAGAGCATGTTCAGATATTATGATGAAGATGTGTGGCGAATGAAGCGAGTCTTGCCGTATTTACGTCGACATGGAGTTGGTTTGTTCTCGTCGGGACGCCAAGCAAGCACCCGGCTGGCCGTCCGGCCTACCCGTCCCTGTCCCTGCCACTCCGGCGTCACAGCGGGGCTAATCGCCTCCACCCCCAGGCTAGATCCACTCGGTAAGAGGGGCCCGGTCCCGAAGTCCAGGTTCAGCTCCCCAGATTCAGCTGTCTGTCAAGGTCCAGGGAGGTAGTTACCTGGCTCCTGCCTGCCTGCTGGACCACAGTCCGCCCACTACGCATCCGGCAGGATAGTACAACTTGTGCGCCGCTTCCAGGCTTCCGCGTTGCTATTTTCCACTTGACCTGACCAGTGGGAACGGGTTACCGGAATATCAGCGTGCCTCATCTGGCTGATGTCTAGCCCGCTGCTACTCACACTCCCCCATCTTGTCGTTACATGGCGTCACTGCAGCGAGACCGGCTGTCGCCGTTGCATCATCTCAACAGAACAGAACAATAAATCAGAGCAGCTCATCCTCATCCTCCTCCTCCTCCTCCACGTCCACGAGCAGCCTCATGTGATCGTGTCCATATTTAGTCCTCTATCCTGCATCTTACCCCTGTAGGCCTCCTCGCACAGCAGCCGCGCCAGAAGAACCAGCAGCAGCATCGTCGTCCTCCACGCTCAGCTGCACGCACGACGATCCAAGCCAGTCGCCTCGCCCCATTGATTGGCCATCCGCCTGCAGCCGCCTGCTTCTGCCATCCCATCCTATTCCATGCACGTCTTCACCCTGCAGTAGCTCACATCGAGGCAACAGGAACAAAGTCCATCGACAGGCCGATCTCTTCCTCTGGACTCTGTGAGCCTCACCCGCTCGCACCCTCTCTCGCACCATCCATTCGCACCTTTGCACCCTCTTACCCGCACCATCCTCTGGTGCATTCCTCTCCTGCTGTGCAATATCAGAGTCTTTCTTCGCGTCGTACACGGCTGCTTCTTCTTGACCACCCAGATCCAATCCATCGACTGCTGCGAAGCACCCACGCACTCTGCTGCCTCTCCGCGTGGCCACGGCTTCCACCGCAGCGTCGTTGGGATTTTGGCGCCCCTCGAGATTGATCGCCTCATCTTTCTACAGTTTCTGCCTGATTTATTTCTCGTATTTGAGTTGTGGCCGTTTTTGGCCTCACCCATATCGCCTGCGTCCCACGTGCCCCGCCGCCGACTGGCCCGCGCGCGTGCGCCTGCCCGAACCTAATAACTACGCGACCAGCTCTTTCCCCCAAGAGTTTCACTTGCGGCTTTCCTGGAGAACTGAGAGAAACCACGGACTTGCTGCAGCGAAACATTCTGCAGCTGCCTTTCTTGAAGATGGACCCGATTTCGCAGCAGTCCGACACCCTCATCAGGGAAGGCGAGCCCTCCAAACCACGCCCCGACAACGACGTCAAGCCCAACTCAGCCGACGCCGGCACCAGTCCTGACGCCCCTTCAAAGCCCAAGGACGCCTCCAAACCCCGTGAAACCAAAGGGAAGAGCGCTAAGAAGAAGTCAAAAGGCAGCAAAGCGAAGAAGGACAAGAAGAAGAAAAAGAAGAAGCTGGCCGCGATCAACGACTCCTCCGACTTCTCCTCCACCTCCTCCGACAACGGCTCTACGGAGCTGGACTCGGACAGCGACACCGCAGATGATGAAGTTGTCGTACGCCGCAAGCGCACAAACAAGAAACGAGAGGAAGCCCCAAAGTTGAAGACAGTGTCGGTTACCAAGAAGCACAAGGGCTCCGTCAAGAGCAAGCTGAAGCCTCCTGCTGCTTCCGGCTCAGATTCGGACTCGGACTCGGACTCTTCTCAGACCGGGTGGGACTCCTCCAGCGACGACGCGGAGGATGCCGAGCCTCGCTTAGATCGTCAGAAGAACACCAAAGATCAACCCTTGAAGCAGGATGTCGGACTACAGGTGGCTAGGGAACTCCAGCGGATCCTCCAGCTTGCTCAAGCACATGCTCCTCCTGCTGCGGGTCTTTCTTCTCATGCTGGTTTAGGGTCTGCCCTCGACTCTGGACTCACTCCCGGCCTGTTGCAGAGTTCGGGGAATGCTTTCCCTCGATCAGCTGCGATGGGAGGTTTGCCGGCCACTTATCCATCCATGACCGGCGGGCGAGCTCGTCCCGCCTATGATGAACGTTTGTCTCTTCTAGATGGTTTGGGCGACCCGCTGGGACGAGATACTGGTCTTCTCAACCGCCGAGGTCGCCACGCCGGTCTGGGCCCTGACAAGAAACTCCCCGGCGGTCCAGCCGAACCGCAAAAGCAGAAGTCCAAAAAGTACGACTTCAAGAGAGTCGACCAAGTGTGGGACAATTCGATCCACAACTTCAAGCTCCAGGACACAGCAGAGTCTGCCGCCGATAAGAAATACGACGGCTTCTGCTTCCATGTTCGCCGCACTTTTGACTGGGAAGGCAAGTACAAGGCCACAGTTGTGGATGTCAAGAGCAAGGCTCTACGTGAATGCCTCCAGGATGTCATAGGCAATATCAAGGGCGTCAGTCTTGTGGACGAGACGCCCAAGATTGACCCGAACGTGTTGTTCCTCTACCTTGAGGACCTGAGGAAACATTCGAAGCACCTCAAGAAGCAAGTGAAGAGCCCTGCGGCAACGGACAAGCAGGAACGGAAGAAGGAGGTCAAGTGGCTGGAGGAGAAGAGGCTCCACCTCAAAGTTCTTGTGAAATACATTGACAAGGACTACGAACACGTCAAGAACAGCCTCTATCCAATGTTGGAGCATGGACTTATTACGTTTGATCTCCTTTGGGCATTGTGGAAGCCTGGCACGCTCGCTTACACCACGACCTATGGTTCACACGATGAGCCTAGGGTTTTCAAGGTCGACACGGCAGAGAAGCATTACCACATCACTAAGGGTGAATTTTACTACGTTGACGGCAAGGTGAGTGCAAGATTATGATTCACACAAACTGATTGCTGACATGTTCTCAGTATTTCGAGTACGATGGCAAGCAGTTTGGGTACGGTCGCATGATGGAAGAGATTGGCGACTTTCGCGGCGCCAAAAAGATCACAAGCCTGGGCTCTTATCCCCTCAAATACCACAAGAACGAGGAACAGATACGAAAGGACCTGATCGAACGTGGCAAGAAATTTGCATCTCTTAGTGGTGTCCACTACAAGTCGCATCACGGAATGGCATACTACAAGAAGAAGAAATCAATCATCAAGGTGAATGTGAACGGTCGTGTGATGATTGATCCATCGATACACAGGCGGATCAACCCCAATTATCCAATCTCTCTTGTCCGCCCTAAGGAGCAGGATGTTCTTACTGAAGATGAAGAGTCCGACGAGGATGCCTGCTGTGCTGGAGGCTCTGACTCGGAGGATGACGGGGCTCAAGACAAGGACCTCGAGGACGGAGAAGAGAAAGTCAAATTTGTCACAAAGGTGATTAAGGACAACAAGGGACGACTGTCTGTTGTCCGCATGACAAAGGACGAGGCCGAGGAGATGAACACGGAAAAGCTTTCCAAGGTTGAGAATCAGGATGATTCCATCATTGATGGCAGCAGCGACGAAGGCAAACCACAGAGCTCCAAGAAGACTCCTGAATGGACTGATGAGGAGTACCTGATTGCAAGCCCCGTCGTACTTGGCTTCTCCTTTGGAGAGAAGCTCTGGCTGGAGTTCACGGTCTCTGGGGTTCAGGAAATTCGATGGAACGAGCATGCTTATGACTCTCTGGTCTTGGAGAAGAGAACCAAGGAGACGGTCAAGGTTCGCTGATTGCTATAATGCGTCTCATGCGTGCAATATGAGCTGACACCCAAGCAGGCCCTCGTCGAATCTCACAAGTATCACGCCACAGAGTCCATCGACGATGTAATACAGGGCAAGGGTAAAGGTCTTGTTTGTAAGCCGTCCCGCCTGGTCTCATTTCTCTCAGGAGCAATCACTAACCGCTGTTCAGCTGTCCTTCATGGCCCACCAGGCACGGGCAAGACGCTTACCGCGGAGGGAATAAGTGAACTGTTGAAGTGTCCGTTGTACATGGTCTCTGCCGGTGAGCTAGGCACCGACTCACGCATCCTTGAAGGCGAGCTACAGAGAATTCTTGACATATGCCACGCCTGGGGCGCAATCCTGCTGTTGGACGAGGCGGATGTGTTCTTGGAGAAGCGTAACATGCACGACATTCATCGCAACGCCCTCGTCAGCATCTTCCTGCGACAGCTGGAGTATTTCCAAGGCATCCTCTTCCTCACCACAAATCGAGTGGAGACCTTTGATGACGCGTTCCAGTCGCGGATTCACATCGCCCTGCGGTACGATCCACTGGACCTCAAGGCCAAGAAAACCATATTCAAGATGTTTGTGGAGAAGGCCCGAGTACAGCAGAAGAGCGACAGTGCGCCCTTCACAGAGGAGGAGTATAACACACTTGCCCGACATGACCTCAACGGCCGGCAGATCAAGAACACAGTCATTAGGGCGCAGGCACTCGCGGTCAATAAGGGTGAGCCGCTGTCCATGGTGCACGTCAGACAGATCTTGGATGTCCAGGTCAATTTCGATCGTGACTTGAAGGGTGGTACGGGATACCAGGACGCCATGAGAAGCTACTTCTAAGCCAGGCAGTTGGAAAACGGGTTGGAACTGCCAGTTCACCGGTGGCCGGCGTTACGATACAGTTGGGCCTGCCATGAGGCCAGTCTTTTTCTGCAATTCCCAACATACTTTGCACGGCACGGCACGGGACGGAGCACAGAACCAGCAAAGAAAGCGTTGGATTTGGATGGCGTTATCTGGCGAAGTGGTCGATGAATTCTGACTGAACAGGTTTGAATACAGCAAATCCGGACAGTCTTGCCGGTCATTCTCATTTTGAAGAGACGATTTCCGGACAGTAGGACGCGGCCAAGTAACGGCTTGGAGATCAGCAGTCGACGGCATCAGCCTGGCTGAAGCATTGTGTATGTAGCCTATTTTGTAAAGCGGCATATCATGCCTCCGTCTTTTTGGAGCTTGCCTCGTTCTCTTGTCTCAGTGAAAGCTCTCCGGCACAGTGGCCATGTAATGATCACGTTGGGATAAAACGTTTTATCATTTGTCAAGGCTCGTGTAAGTGAGACTCGAGTCATGTCTTGCATATTTACTTATCGCCTGTCGGAATCCTCCCCAAACTCCTGGAGTCCTGCAGTGGTCGAGGCTGGCTCGTTGAGGGTCTCACCGGGAGTCAGGGGATGTGATCAACACAGAGGCTGAGACTGTATATGCACGTTTTTATGGATATGCTTAGCAATGTCTCTGTCTCTCATATAAGGTTGCTCTGCAGGACGCACAAGAAAACGCCCCGAGTCCTGGGCGAGATAACGATGGAAGCGAATGACTCTCCCGGACTCTGGGTAATTAGACGGCCCACAGGTGTCCAATGACCGACTGCCGAGCGGGTCCCTACGGCTCCAATTTCACGGCCATCAACACCAACACCCCGGGACCGCAATCTCGTTGTCCTTGATGCTCCGGCCGCTAGCCTTGATTGCGGCCGATTAAGACGTCAATATAACTGGACAGTCCGGCCGTCCAAAAAAAGTCATCAAGATGCAGCGCAAGCCTTTCACTCCGCGTCCGCACCCGCAGCCCCCCTGACAAAACACACCCGTTGCGCCTCCGGCAAACCTTAGCACTACGCACTCCTCCCTTCCGTAGTGCACATAGCAAGATGAGGTCCTCGACAAGAATGACCGGCACGCTCACCGGCGCCATGCTGGCCCTTGCCGTTAATGCCGAGCCAGTTCTGCGCCGGAACGGCACCGCGACGCTGGCCGGTCCGTCCCTCACTCACTGGCCGGCCGAGGCTGCGGCGTCGCTGGATGCTATGATTGCCGAGAATGCAAACCAGAGCAGTAAGCACCGGTCTTCCCTTTTTGCAGTTCCCCGAGTGTTGTGTGTCTATGGAATGGCTCCGGAGCGCATCACACTTTGCTCCAAAATAGGTTGTTAACACAAATACCAGACTATGCTGTGTTCGACATGGACAACACCTCCTACAGGTTTGATCTGGAGGAGTCGCTGATCCCGTGGCTGGACAACAAGGGCGTGCTGACGCGCGAGTCGCTCGACCCGTCGCTGAGGCCGATCCCGTTCCGGGACAACGCGACGCACGCCGAGTCGCTGTACAGCTACTACCTGCGCCTGTGCGACATGGACGAGCTGCTCTGCTACCCGTGGGCGGCGCAGGTGTTCGCGGGCTTCACGCTGCGGGAGCTCAAGGGCCACGTGGACGAGCTGATGGCGTACAACGGCACGGTGCCCGTGACCTACTACGAGGACGACGAGGTGGTGTCGACGGAGGTGACCCCGCCGCGCGTGTTCCGCGGCCAGACGGAGCTGTACAACCGGCTCATGGCCAACGGCATCGACGTGTACGTGATCTCGGCGGCGTCGGAGGAGCTGGTCCGCATGGTGGCGTCGGACCCGCGGTACGGCTACAACGTGCCGGCCGAGAACGTCATCGGCGTGACGACGTTCCTGCGCAACACGACGACGGGCGACCTCGTGACGGCGAGGCGGCAGATCGAGGAGGGCGAGTACGACCCGGAGGCGAACCTCGACCTCGTCTACACGCCGTACCTCTTCACCCCCGCCACGTGGATGGCGGGCAAGTTCGCGGCGATCCTGACGTACATCGACAACTGGCGCATGCCCGTGCTCGCGGGCGGCGACACGCCCAACAGCGACGGGCCGATGCAGTTCCACGGGGTCGACGTGTCCAAGGGCGGCATCCACCTGTGGGTGAACCGCTCCTCGTCCGCGTGGGAGGAGATCAGCGAGATGATCGAGGACTTTGCGGGCCAGCAGGCGGACCTCGGGCTGGAGGTCACTGCCGACAAGAACTGGGTTGTTGTGCTGCCGGAGGACATCCTGTGAAGTGGTGAAAGCAACCCTCTGTGTTGTGCAGTGACGTGTGCATGAGTGATCCGATGCCTCGCGGGAGTGTGATCATGCACATGAGTGAACTGTTCCAGTCCTCGCTAACGTCGTCTTCAAGCCGAAGACAGGCGGCGGTTCGCAGATTCGAAGTGAAAGTGAATCATGAATGCTACTGCCGCAGCCGGAATAGAAATAATCACATAATACTTGCAGCTTGAATTGCTGCATGCTGCCCAGTATCATACCTTGCAGCGGCACAGCTCGAAGAACGAACAGTATCTCATATGAGCTCATGTCGATTCGAGGATGAATTCCCACCCCCCTGGTCATACCCACTCGGGGTTGGGGTACGTCCCCCCATGCCCTGGTCTAAGGCTCGGCCGTCGGCAGTCAGGGGCCCTGGCTTGCTTTGGTGGGGCAGGCAAACAACCCCCGGGAAGAGGTTCGCGTCAAGGCGCGTCAGGTCAGATAATGACGGCCGAATTGTAATCGGCCCCACGTATGATACGGCTCTGCATTGTCCAGTGCAAAGCAACCAAATTCCAACTTGTACATGGCCATATCGGCTTGATGAGTTTCTTCTTCCTCTGACAGTCTCACAGTCTCCTCCATGGCATGACAGCAGCCTCGAGTAGTCCAGAATGGCCCACCCACTCCCGCCGGGCCTCACGCCTGCAGAGGTCTCGTTCCTCTGCGAAATGGAAATGGTGACGGTCGTCCCGAGAGGGCGGCTCGACGGTATAGAACTTCTCAGTGTTCGTCCTGCCCATATAAGCCGAAACCTCATTGTCCTATTACAAGACCCCAGCTGACTGTCTCTGACTGTCTCCGTCCAGGGCACAACTCCCTCCCTCCGACCACCACATCGTGCCCAGCTGCCCCTCTGGCTTGCCCTCCTCCTCAAGAAGCAACGCCGCGCCAACATCGTGCCCCCAGCATGGCTCCACCCACTATCACTCGCCGAGATCATCCGCCAAGAAACAAGAGAAGACGCGACGGCCTTCAGCAAACCACCCCCGCCACCCGTGAGGGCAGACAGCCGCGGCGTCGCCCACCGCGTGAACACCTCGGCCCTGGGCAACGGCGGCGACGACGACGCCATCCACGGCGGGACGCTCCTGTCGGCCCCCTTCCTGCCGAGCAGCACCGCCGAGGCGCCCGCCGGCTACCTGCCGTACCACTGGCTGGAGGCGGCCGAGATGCTGCTGGCGCACGCGGCGGACGACATGCCGGCGCCCGCGGGCGAGATCAGGGGCCTGCTGCGGGACCTGGTCGAGGTGCGCTCGGCCAAGCTCCGGGGCAGCACCACGCAGCTCGAGCAGTTCGGCGGCGGCGTCATGAACCTCCGCGGCGTCGGCGCCATGGAGCTCGCCGAGAACAGGGGGTTCGTGCTCGGCGTCGTCGACGGCGTGCGGAGGCTCGGGGCCAGCGCCGAGGCCACCCGCCGCGAGGACGAGGAGGAGGGACGTGCGGCCCACGAGGACGAGGAGAGCGACGACGACATGGGGTTATAGTAATACCGGAAGCCAGGCGGGTGTGGAATTGTGTTTCGAACGACGCGGAGAAAAGAGAAAGGTGGCGCGGCATGATCCACGCGCTACGACTATTATACTGCACGGTTTATGTACGGTCTGCGGAAGACCAAGGATGGAGGGGCGGCGGATCTTGGGGAATAGCAAGCATGGCTCGGCGTTTCGATAGGTTAACTTCGGGACTCACACAGGTAAATCAAAAGCTCACTGTCCGCATCAGTCTAATCCAAACACAAGCTCTAGATTCTTTTCCTCCACACCGTTACAAGCCAGCAGGCCTGCCAACATATTCTTCGGACCTTTGAGCTATGGGTCAACTTCATCAGCCTCTCTGTCGTCAACATCGTCAATATCATAGAATTGGTCATGCTCGTCATCCCCATCGTCGGCCTCGTTCGCGCTGAAGTCGTTGGCGCCGAACGTGGGCTCCTCGGGGCTGAACAGGCTCTCCCACTGCGGCTTGATGTAACGCACATTGGGGGCAACGATTGGGCTCACCCCAATGCTGAAGGCTGGCGGTGGTTCCAGGTCTTCTCCGACATTGCTTCCACGCGGCACGCCGGCTGAGTCCGAGGTCATTGCGACATGGTCATCGACTGTGCTTTCTATCTCGCCGCCGACCCCCGCATCGCTGCCCGATCGGATGCCGAAAGCTGTTGGGCTTGGTTCCGGAGGCAGGTTGGTACTTGAGGTCTGGTGTACTTCTTTTTCTTTTGGCTCAAGGCCGATTCCTTCGATACTGTCTGACGGTGGGCTGATTGTTGGAGAGCCCGTGTCCTGTGGCTGGCTTACTTCCCGTAGCAATCTGGCTACGTGGGAGGAAGGTGAGATGATGTCCCCTGTGTTTTCCCTTCCGCCGCCGTTCTCCTCAGTACTCTCTATCCGCACGCCTGTCGTTGAAGGGTCTGTCTCTTGCGACAAGCTTGTGTCCTGTGGTACGTTGGAGGCAGCTGAGTCCCTGTCCATTGTGTTCTCTACTTCGACTTCCTCCCCAGCTTCTGACCGGCCGGATGTTAAAGAGCCTGTGTCCTCAGGCAAGCTGGATATATCGGAGGCAGTCGATGAGCTGTCCGTCGTGTTTTTCACTTTGCTAATGATGATTTCCGGACTGACTGGCCGACTACGAGAAGCCACGCAGCTTGTGTCTTGCTGCAAGCAAGGTATACTGGAGATAACCAAGATTTGGTCTGTTGTATCCTCTGCTTTACTGCTAGCTCCATCGATGCCTTCCACATGAATACTCGAGGTCATAGAGCTGGTATTCCGTGGGACGCCGGTCATCTCGGAGGTAGTCAGGGCCTGGTCGGCTGTGTGCTCCTCTTCGTTGCTGACTTCCTCAGCACTCACTGAGCGACTGCTGAACAACGCAGAGCTCGTGTCCGACCCGAGCTCATCGGAAGGCTTGTCTCCCCCCACAGCAGCGGTGGCATCAGGGTCAATGACCTTGGGTTCTTCTTTTTGGTCACCTGGCCACTTCCAAGATGGACTATGGCTGCCCCTCTTGTCCGGTAGCCAAGGAGTTTTTCCTCGGCTAGTTAACTTCTCTCCAGCCTCTGCTGCTTGTCCTTCTCGATCCTGCCGTTCAAGCTCGGCTGGTTGCCCGGACTTATTTTCTTCCCACGGTGAAATGATCCCCTTGCCTGCATACGTTTCTCTTGGACTCCTTGGACTCCTTTCCTGAGCATTCGGAACCTTGTCTTTGCTCTGAAGGTCTGCTACACGAACTGGAAGTGGCGGAGGCTCGTCACGCTTGACTGAGGGTGAAGCTTCTTGTGTGGGTTTCTCGCCTGATGTTTGCTCTGGTTTGACAATTGTGGCGTTTGAATCGTTGTCGCCCGCCACCCGGAAAGGCTGTTCAGTCTGGCCTGGGTTGAGTTCTGAAATACCACTATCGCCAACATTGGAGCCTTGGAGTTCTTCACTTTCTGTCATCTGAACATCTTCCACCTCTGCCTCGAGCTCGGTCATCTGAATGTCCTCCTTTTCTGCCACAATATCCTGTGCTTCGTCTTCTTGGACCACCTCCTGTAGCTCTTCTTCTGCACTTTGATCGACTTCTGTCTTTCCTAATAAAACCTCTGCTCCTTCCTGATCAAATTCATCCCAGAAGGCTTCGCGATCCATTCGAAGCCCAATTCTGAACTTCTGTAGTTCATCCAGCAGCTGGTCCGCAGCTTGGATAGTTGACTGTGTGACACATTCAGACTTGTATACGTCCAAGTTCCATACCTTCTCCTCGAGCGTTATTGCTTCTCTTTGAGACTCCGATACCCTCGCAGCCCAAGCACGCTTGCTCCTGAAGTTTGGCTCCGCTGCCATTTCTTTGTCAAAGGCTTCTTTCCACTCCGCCATGTCGCGCACCGTTAGATTGACAGATTCTGCGAGCGTTTCTGCAATCTCGTGACTGTCATGCAAAACCCCGTTTTCGTCTCCCTTCTTCTCATCTCCCTGCTCTTTGACCACTTGATTCATATCTTCGTCCATCTCAAGATCTGCCTTATCCACCTCCTTCTCGTCCCCCTTCTTGTTGTCTCCTGTCTTTCCATTTTCATCCATCGCCGCGCTGGTGTCTGTGTCTTCACTAGGACCACCCACTATGACAATATCGGCCCGCCACGATTCAAGCGTCGATATAGGAATGTCGACATCAACAGCGTCTTGATTCCGAAGGTCCTTGCTCCACCGCACTGCCAGCCTGCGGATTTGCTTCTTGATGTGATGCATGTCCGCGGCGGGACGTTCCAACCACGTCAGGAATTCCATCCTCGCGAGCCAGTGAGGCTCCATAGTCCGACGGATTTCATTTTCGATGACGGCGTCGCTCAGAACTTCCCTCAAATCTTGCTTTGTAAAGCGCACAAGGCTTGACTGGTCTTCATTCACGGGCGTGCCTGCCTCTGAAGTGTTTCCCGTGAGGCCTGCCGCGATGGCCGCCTGTGCGAGTCGAGACGCCGCAGCGACATCGGCCTCCGAAATCCTCTTGTCCTGATTTGTTGTCTGTAGTTGTGTGAGTTGTGGTTCTATCGGCTCTGGTTCGGTGGGTTGTGGTTCTTTCGACTGTCGTTCCGGCCCTCTCCCTTGTGTCGTGGCGGTCCGCTTGACACTGCCCACGACAGCTTCATCCTGAGCGGGCCGTTTGGGTGGACGTGTCCTTGGGCCCCTTCGACGCACACTCATTTCAAGGCCCGGGTTGAGTTCTACTGGTGGCCCACCATCCTGATTGAGTTTCTTGAACATAGATCGAGTTAGTCGTGGTGGAGTCGAAGCCCGTCGCTTCCCACCATGTCCGGACGAATCGTCATCTCCCGCACGCTTCTTCGTTGGAGACTGCATCTTGACTTCGATCGTGTCCATTTTCTTCTGTCTTCAGATCTGGAGTGCCAGTCGACTCCTGGTCAAGGAATGAGGGTTTCACCGTAGCTGCTGAGACTCTAAACACTGGACGCTTCCCTAGGCTGAATTAGCACCTAACATGAGGCTGGAAAAAGAATAACTTTTCGGTAGTCAACAGGCTTTTGGTGCGTTGGACTGCTCGCCATCCAAGACGGAATCATGTCGGGCTGATTGCAGTTTCACTTTTGGCTGATTCTGTCTTTGTTCGACTGCAACAGTCTTCCTGTTTTCGGACACGGCAGAACACACAGCAAGCCAAAACCTAAGCACGTCTGCCGTAAGGCATCGGCACAAAGAGCCAACGTCGTAAGTGGTTGTGCAGTGCGAGTACTTCAAGTCGTGACAGCTGAACTCGTCGTGATTCGAAAGCGCTTTCATCATGCTCGACAGTCGTGTCATATGTTACATAGATGGAGGTAACAGATGTGGCAATGCCGTAGTCTCACTATCGAGCCTTTGGGAACTGTGGAAAGTCATAGACTCGAAACATGCTCGAAGTAATTCGACACTGGAGTGCCATTGGAATAGTTGCCTAGGTAGTCTTAGGGTTAATCAAGATACAGCTCTCTCCAGTTCAATAGAGGTCATGCAGCAACTGGTCACTCCATTATGTCTTTCCAAGAATTGATTGTGTTCAATCAAGAGATCAATCTCGTAAAATATTCAAGCGAATATCATTGGGCGTCCTTCAGTGACTTGAGTAGACAAAGGACCTCGACGTAAGCCCCGATGTCACCACAATTCGAGGCCGAGCACAAAAGATGCGAGACTTGTTTCAGTGCTCACTGCCATTGGATTGTTGACGGCCAGAGTCTCTGTCCCCTTCCCACCTTCCTTTTGACGCCGTTCAAGGAGTGCTTGAGCTTCAATATTGCCACGTTACATTCACTGCATTGTGAAATTTTCTTGATGTCAACACCAGGAGGGCAAGCTTTCTCTGAGTCAGTCCAGGCAACTGAATGGCTACACCATCCACCTGATAGGTAGACATGAGGGAACTCATACGGCGGCAGCCTTCCGCCTAGTAGCTTTTGACCGTCATCTGGGTAAAGTCTACAGGTGAAAACACAAAGACCAAGAGATTCGGAGCCTGATAGATCAAAACGCCGGACACCTTTGCCCGACTCAACGGGGACCTTTGAAGATTACTGTGCCAGCATGCATCAACAAGAACCTGGAATCTTTCAAGTGATAGCTACAAGTCCATTGACAGTTGATTCCTGGGATGCCTTAGGCACGGGCCCTTATTTACAAGCCTGACCCAGTGGAAAGGAAGTCTTACCAAGACTATATATTCTGTCGTTTCCCCTCTGTTGCACCCCGCCGTCAATTTTCGATTCTACAACACAACTCTTCCCTGTCACATCCTCAGATCATCGTCTTCCACATTCGTCATCCTATCTTCTTTACCCTACAAGACTCTAGTCATCATGTCTACTCTAACACCCAAGAAATCATTCATTCCGCCCTACGTCAAAGACAACCAGGAGAATGTCCCTCCTAATCAAGCCTCATCTGTCCAAGGCAGTACACGTGGTCAAGTGGTGGGTAACTCAACCAACCGCACACCTCTTTCCCAAAGAAACGCAGACAACTCGTCTCCAATCTCTGAGCGGAGTTTTGGCTGGGTAGCGAAGCTCGCCGATTGTGAGACGCCTGAGCGCATGTCTCGACACGACATGGCTCATGAGCGTCTGATGCAGATCATCGAAGAGTCTGGCCAGAAGACCGTGACTATTCCTGACATTTCCAAGGCTCAACAGTGGCACAAGCAGCCTTCTTCAACCCAGGGAACTGTTTACGACTACGCTATGCCCATTCGTCAGCCTATTCAGCCGACCGCCACTCGTTCTCTCCCAGGTGGTGCTTTTGAACCCACCCCCGAGGTACTCGCATCCGACAAGTACTATTGGCCCATGAACAGCATCCATGGCATGCACGGAACCCCTTTTGAAGCCGTGTGCGTTGCGGAACCTGCCGCCATCCACCTCGGCCACTCGGAGAGCAAGTATTCCAAGCCCATGCTGGTAAGCGACAAGACTTGCGATGCTCCCTTCGTTGCCGCCAAGAAGTCAGCCCGTGCTGACGAAGATGATGCGGCGACCAAGGTGTCTTTGGGATTCAGCCCTGACTACCATGGCGACCCCTACCTGTTGCGCAACCAGTCCGCCAACATCCCCGACCATCTCAACTGCTCTCTTTTCCTGGTCAACCTGCCCTCGAGCCTCACCACGCACCGTCTCATCGCCGCCATCCATGCCATGGGTCCCACCGGACGCATCTATGCCACTCACATCAACGCGCCCGAGCCCGACCGCAAGCACTTCGGCTGCGCGGCCAAGGTCATCTTCTTCGAGCTCGCCGCGGCCAGGGCCTTCTACAAGGCCTGCGAGGAGCGGGGCTTCAACGTCGACGGCTACGCCGTGCGCGTCATGTGGAACCGCATCAAGACGGCCCAGCAGGAGCACGCCAAGTCGACCACGCGCGTGCTGCTCATCGGCGGCAAGCCCGACTTCGTCAACCCGGTCACGCTGACCGAGTACTTCTGCACCAAGCTCCAGTTCCAGATCGACTCCATCATCACCCACAGCGACGGCCTCCAGGGCGACAGGGACGCCGTCGTCGAGTACCGCTTCGGCAGCTTCCGCTGCCAGGCCGAGGCGGCCAAGATGGCGCTCGTGCGCGAGCACCCCGAGGTCAGGTGCTTCTTCCACTCCGACCCTTGCGACCCGCAGCACTGGGCGCCCACGAAGCCGGTCCCTGTTGTCCGTCCCTCGCCGCCGCCGCCCGAGTTCCCGATGGTCCCTCCCTGTGCGCCGCCACGCAGGCGTCCTGGCTTCCAGACCTGGGCGGGGCTTCCGGTCGTGCACGAGGATGACAAGGAACAGCGTGGTGTCTTCCGCCCAATGGGCGCCGCTTTGGGCCCGTGGCAGAATTAGTTGCGGCACATCTACTCAACCAACCCATGAGAGTATGGCCAGCAGGCGTGCTGGCTGTCAGTTCTGAGAACCATGATTTCTCAGTCACCTTGAGCACTGAAACTCCTCTCACATTGTCTCAACCGTTGGTAACTTATCCATCCTGTCCGAACCTTTTCATATTTTGATAACTGGCAATCTCACTAATGCCCTGATTCCTATCCAGAACTTCGATGAAGTGTACGAATATTCTCTGCCACGAAGCACTCTGGTAACACCAGCACTACATTTGCTTTGTTATGCAGTGTGGTCACTAAACCTCTTCGATGTGGCTTTCGGACACCGTTGGACGAGATCTAGCTGTGATGAAGGTTCAGGAATATGAAGGACGAGATATTGGGGGGATTACTGCTGTCAGACTAGACTCGTGGCGGAGACATTGTTTCCTCGGGGCCCATCCCAATGATTATCACTCCTGGGGTTGGAGTTGGTCACAGTATTCTCAGTGGGTTTGCGTCTTGTCGCCGTGTTGGGTCCTACTCGAGCTTGTCACCTCCAGTCGGACAGCAACTCGAGGCACAAGTACATTGCACCAAAAGTTTTGGACAGTCAATCATTAATCACTTCCTGCATTTATCCTCATCAATTATGAGGCCTCAAAACGTGACGTAGACATTTGAAGCCCAAGTTAAGTTTTCCCGTGGCGCATGTCTCTTCAACAGTCTCTGTGTTCTCAAACCTTCACTTATGCTGCCTTCGCAGCATTATGGTAATGCTGAGTGAAGTCATACCTTACATCAAGGGTGCCCATGAGCAAGCCCTTCAAAAACGCCTTGTCCGTCTGTCCCTTGGTCAACATGTGCATGAATTCGTCCCTGTCATACCTTGTTGCGGGATCTTTGTCCGACACGCGTCGGAAGTTCTCCTATTTGACCTCTTTGTCAGCCAAATTTCTTTCTTGAGTGTTTTGGGAGTTGTCTTAGGAGGGGTGTTTTATGAGTGAAGGCATACGTCCTCCTTAAGACATCTCTTAAAACACCTCTGGAGACACCTCCCAATACATTTGAGAATGGGAATTCGGGTGGGGAAATAGCTGACCTGCGAAATAGGGTCGATGACCGTCTTCCACTTCTCGATCCGCTTCTCACTATACAAGTCCAAGATGGAGTCGTCGGCTTTACCCTCCCATATTCCAGCGAGACAGTCGTAGAGACCGCCGCAATCGACAAAGCCCCCCGTGATGCCAAGTCCACCCCATGGGTTGCAGAGATGCGCGGCGTCGGCGGCGAGGAGAATACGGCCGACTCGGAATTTGGTTGCACATCGTTGATGCATCTTGTAGGGTGCCATGTTGATCAACTTGTACTCGTCTGGCTTCGGATGACCTGGTAGCATGGTCTCAAACTTCCATGGTTGCCTTGACTTGTACTCTTCAACAGACAAGCCAGGTTTTTCACCATAAGTGACGCGATAAAGTCCATCCCGGGTAATCTTTGCTGCCATCTTCACGGCTGGTTAGGATACTGTATTGATCCGATGAGGGAGGAAAGAACAAGACTAACAAAGAAATTTTCGGGATGTATGATGAAATTGGCATCGTCGAAGCCGAACTTCCCCTCAAAGTCATAATATGTCTATTCAATCTATCATCAGTACAAGTGCCAGAGCGAACAACAGTAATCAGTGAGTGCGGTTCCACTCCAGAGCGAACACTTACGTTGGTTGCGATGATCTGAGCATCCCACGTAAATCCAGGGTAGTCATTGCCAAACAACGCCCTCCTGACGGCGCTGTTCGCCCCGTCGCACCCAACAATGTAGTCGGCCTCGAGCCTCTTCTTGCCGTCCGGAGCCTCAACATCGATCCATGCCTTCTTCTCATCCTGGCCGACGCCGACAACCTTGTGCTTCCACAGAACATTGCCATTGTATTTCTCCACAAAGAGGTCCAGCATGAGCTTGTCCAAATCCTGCAGCGGCAGGCACACGGTGCGCAGGTCGTTGCCGTCCACGTTGGAGATGACCTCGGCGTTGAATCCGGCGATATAGCCGTGGTCATCGGCGCGACGCCAACACATTGTGTCGAGAGTCATGCCCTCGGACTTGATCTTGTCCAGGACTCCGGCTCGCTTCAAGTCCGGGGTGGCAGCTGGCCCATAGTGGGCTGCACGAGGCTGTTGGTCTAGCTCGTGCGACATCTCGACCACCGTGACGGGTATCCCATGTTTTGAGAGCAGCAGGGCGAGCAGGAGCCCGGACGGCCCTGCGCCAACAATGATGATCTTCTCAAAGCCCTTTCCAGTCATCTTTTGAACGCATGCGTGAGTCGAATAGAGAATGGTCTCGAGACTCTTGTGTCGCATTCAGCGATGCAGGCCGTTAATGACTTAAGCCACAATGGCTTGAGCCAGGAGTTGGTGGTTCGGAAGAACGGGGTGCTCGGTATAAAATGTACAAGCCGAACGGGTAAGACCCGCCTAACCCACCAAATGTTCAGTCTAGTGTCCCTGTGTGAGGCGATTCCATCGCAAACATCTCGGCATCAATGATCGCCAACTTTGCGGGGAAAACGCCTCTTCATCCGCTCATGAAACCGAAGTCAGGGTTAGGGGAGCTGCGAATTCCTCCGTCTTTCGGCCAGGTCCTCAATGTCACTCAAGCCAGAGTAGACTGGCCGTGGCTTGGGCAACTGACAGTAAACATTTGGCCACTACTTTGAGCACAACATCATAGAATCATACAGCGTGTTTCTTGAGTCCTATGTACTATCTGGACCAGCTCCGCTACACCATTCCTCGAACACTACTCGGCGGTTGTAGTTCAAAGTTGTCAAATCCGGAGTTACCAGGCCTGGATGGAGAATGTGCAGGAAAAGGGTGCCCGACACCATCAGGCCGTCTTTTTGTTTTGCTGGAATCCTGCCTCGGCATCAGCGGTGCAGAAGACCCGAGGCTCTCCCTCCTCAATGACCACAGCTTGTCCAGCGCCGTCTTGAAGTCGTCCAGGATGAGAGTGTCGGTGAGGCACTTGAACACCAACGCGAGTTTCCAGAACGGGTTGACTCCCGTCGGCAGCGCGTCTGACAGTACGCTCGTTACCGAGAGTATGTCGAGGAGGCAAAATATAATGCTCAGGGCCATGGCGGCGAGCATGACGGCGAACCGGGGAGATATTGTGATGACCTGGCCAAAGGTTATGTCGTAGTGCCGTTTGAGGGTCCAAACCAGCTTGACGCAGGCGGCTACCCACCAGGGGTCGCGAAAGACGGTCTCGATAGGTCTTGTCGTGGAAAAGAGGTGGCTGTTGGGGAGGTCGTTGAAGAAGGTGAATGTCGCGTATATCTCCACTATCCAGTATGGCTGCACAAGGATGATGGTGCCAATGAAGATACGACTGCTCCGCGTGCTCATGAAGGGCTTGATCTTCATCCAGGCGATAACGTTGTGCAACCCATTCGATATATGCAGACATGTGGCGGCAACTGACAGCCACCATCCATACGTCGGGTTCGCCCAGAACAGATTGTAGCCCTGCCATCCCCCGAGAATAAGCTGAGTGCATGCGATCTGAGTCAGTTAGCTGAGACTATGAGATGATCGGACACATCTTGTTTGAGGCACTTACTTCCAGGAATATCAGCTTGTGGAGGAGAACGCCCCTGCGCATGTTTGCAATTGTGATACCCATCATGACGACTATCGCGCCAATCACTGCACGCATGACCGAGGTAAGTAAACGAAGAGCCAAAGTTGCACACACGGTGCTACGTACTAGACGCGAAAATAGCATTAGCAACGTGTGACTTCCGAGGTCCCCGACAACAGCGTTCGAAACTGCGAAAAGAGTTCCTCGACTGATGACTTTGAACTCTGAGGAACGGGATTGAGGCTCACCTAAATCCTTCAGCCCAGCCCTCTAATATTATTGCTGAAGGCTCTGTCGGCGGGTTACTAGCCGTAGCCGTAACCGCCCTGGACACCAGTCCACCTGTGCCACAAAGAGGACTCATGATACACTCGGCCGGTTTCACGTCGGTGCGAGACTGTCGTGACGAGAGGGGTTCGAGTAGCCATGGGAGAAGCCCATCGAGAGAGAGAGCGGCCAAGAATGACAACGTAAGAGTGCTAGCACATTTTATCAGATACCACAAGTCTTTTTATACGCACCTCCATGTATTACCCGAGGCAAACTGACGTAGCGTAAGCCGCAGAGGTGCGGGAGGTTGACTGCAGAGCACTACCGAAGATGACCACAGCTGAAAAGCATGCTGCAGGTGTCAGGGTTGCACAATCGAATACACCCCAACCAGAGCTCAGAGCGTAAAGGAGCGGGCATGCGACCAGTGGACGATCACCAGGCTCCCTTCCATCCTACTTGTGAGACGGACGTGGCCCCAAACTCCCCCACACGGCCTGAAGGTCCTTTTGTGGTTGCCACAATGTAGGGTGGCACCGCTGTGGAGGGCCCGGAATGAGTGTCCAAACTTGGGGATTCCTAGGTAGGTACATGTAATCACGGCGTCTTTGGCTTTGGCCTTGCACAGCAGGTCATTGGACAAAGCATGGATCTGGTGATCCGGGGCAGTAAGCTCACCCTCGGACTATGCAAGTGGTTTTTTGAATTTGATGGCCGAAGGCATTCCAATTGGGTACCGAAGATCTCGACATAAAATGCCTTGTAGGGAAAAGGCCCTCTAGTTTGTCCCAGCCATTTTCCCTCCCACCTCCATACATGCACGCCCAGCCATTGTTTCTGTTAGCAGAATTTGGTCCTCCTGGCAACAAGGCCATGAGAAACCTCGTCGCTTGAGGATCCCATGGGTCGGGGCTTCAGGTTCCTCATCTTCACTTGGGCAACAGAATGCGATGTCAACGACGTTGTGCCACAAGAGACATGAACACAGCAGGCATGCATCGGTGGTGAAGAGACTTTCCCACAATACTACCCCTTATGTTGCACGGCCAAGACGTCAACCCGCAGGGGAAATAGCTCCCTACTATCATACTTGCATGGTTTGTCTCACCGAGATTTGCATTGCATCGGTATTGATTTCAAGGTCACACTTATCTATTCATCCGCAAATCAAACCACCTCTTTATTGACCAGGCGACTACTAAGGAATATCTGCATTACCAACAACACGTTTCATAGCACTGTATCCCTTCCAACCCACTAGAAGCCCTTCATATCAAAACACAGATGACTACGCTAAGATATTCCAGGTATGCATCTATCTCTCTCAGATTTTGGAAATTACAATGGATCGAAGTGCGATTCAATGATCCTGATGCTGGCTGAGCTACAGTTGGAGTATAATGTACGCCGCCTGACTGCCTATGAAATGACC
This sequence comes from Diaporthe vaccinii, assembly GCA_039880775.1. Lineage (NCBI taxonomy): Eukaryota > Fungi > Ascomycota > Sordariomycetes > Diaporthales > Diaporthaceae > Diaporthe > Diaporthe vaccinii. Next base: position 1,619,272 of record JBCEDN010000003.1, read on the forward strand.
TCTTCAACCCGTCCAATGTTTTCCAACGAGATATGTTCCTCCTTCAGAGGCTCTATACCTCGCCCTCCCCATCCCATCGATGATGGGTCCATCCTACTGGCATCGACATTTCTCTTCACCGCTTCCCTGCTACGTTGTAGCATCTCTTCTTGGTAGACTCGTATCGCATTCTTTGTGCTGGATCCGTCGTGGTCGTTGGAGGGGTCAATGTTGCCGATACATTCTGCGAGGTTGAGTGCATCTCGCATTGCATGAACGCCAGCCTCTCCACGGGCTGATGCACGACACAAGTGATTGTCAGTGTGGCTTTCTTTGTTGCTGTTCTTTTTTTCATCTTTGCTGCGGAATCCCTGTTGGATATAACTTACTAGGGGGCATGCAATGGGCGGCATCGCCAAGCAGCGTTACGCGTCCGGTAGGTAAGTCTGGCAACGCGAGTGCACGCTGAGGGAACGGATTCCCGCGTAAAGTGTGCACGGGGGTCAGCTCGATGATGTTTCGAAACTCTGGAGGTATACTACGCGTGGTCCGCGCGACAAAATCATGCAACTCGTCCGGCGACGCTGTATTAGTCCAATGGTTTGGGTCGCCGACAGTGTCGTCGAACCACATAGCAAACCAGTAATATTCTCCGGAGCGCCCATCAGCCAACACGCGCTTCAGGGCACTGAACATGTGGACGGTTGGGAAGCTCGGGTCTGACGGCTCGGAAAAGAAGTTGGAGCGTGACGAGTGGCCCAGCCGCAGCTCGTTCTCAAAGTCGCTCCCAGATAAAGTCACCTCGCCGCCAATGCTGGCGGCAGGGAGTATCCGAGGCTTTATTTCTGGACCCAACAGCTGAGTCCTGACTAGAGTTATGGGGTTTATTGTCAGGTCGCTTCAGATGCAAGACAAGCGAACGAGAATGGGCTTCCGTGGCAGATCGTCTCACTTACGCACACTATTCGCTCCATCTGCGCCGACCAAGACGGTTCCGGTCACACTGGTTCCATCTTCAAATCGGACCGTCACAGATTCAGGCGACTCTTCGAAGGAGATGGCGCGTTTGCTCATGTGGCACGGTATGTTGGTGGTCAGGTATTGGCGCAAAAGAACGCGGTCGGCGCGAACCATGTCCAGCATGCCTCGTGATGTCACTCCATAGCGTACACCCGGCCGGTCTGACCAGTAGACGACGGACTGCGATGGCAGATCCAATGGGACCAAATGGCTCGTGAGAGCTAGATTCGGGACATCATCTGGCATGGCGGCGAGGAGTTCGGGAATTATGCTGGTAAGTATTTACTAGTTAGTGTCGCTTCATTTTCATATTCATTAAAGTTTCCTCCTCTTGTCGATTAGTAGTCCTCATCAGCATCCTCACCTGTGAATATAAATACACCATCCTGATGTTCGCCAGTCCGGGTCTCGTTCGAATATTTCAAACGAGATGCCTCTTTTGCGCAGAGACTGGGCCAAAGTGAGACCCCCGAGTCCACCGCCAACGATCAGAACGTGTGGCTTTGTGTCATTCATGTCTTTAGTAGAATGATGAGTGGATGAAAGCTTAGTGAGAAGTCCTCAACTCTACCGTTTGACTGAGACAACTTGATGCCGAATTTATAGGCTTTTGAAGGCTCACTTGAGCCTAGTTGTCGTCCCAGTGGGCTTTCGGGCACGGTCGATAGTGTGCTCATCGCGGGCCGGCATCGGATGACTGTGAAGTCGCGAATGGTATAGAAGACACGAGTGGAGTTTTAGGTCGGGTTACCTTGCAGCCCGCGACGGCGAGTCGGCTGCAGATCGGCTGCATCGTTTATCAATTAGATACTGTGAAACTAGGCATTCTATCGAATTCATTTCGATGGGGCTTCATTTGCTCAGCCTAGTAGACAGGCTGAACATACCGTAATGATTGTTTGCTAATATGTGGATCATCTTTGGTTGGCACGCATTCAATCCACAGTCAGAATTGCCGCCTCGGGCTGTGAGCTCTCCAGCTGCCCAGGTGAACACATGATGACAACAGCATGAACAATTCAGAATGATTCTAGCATAGATTGCACTCGGTCCCCGGGCGAACAAAGTCATGTATTCAAAACCATGGTACAGGCTTCTGTTCTCATATCGTCGGCTAGGGACTCTTATATCATATCTCTCGCTGAGTCGTATCACAATCTACTCCAAGTAAGCCGTGCTGGGTTTGCTGCATTTGCATATGTAGCTGCGATGCCGAGTACGGTGTTGATCCCTGTGTCTTACCTCGAAGCCGCAAGTTACCCCACAAATGTAAGACAACTCGCTGCTCGGCTTTCACGACAAGATCCGTATGCACGGAGGCCGAATAACCGACTTCACCTTTCTCACCTGTCTTCTCTTTCTTGAAGCATGAGATAACTCAATCATGAAATGAGGCGTCTATACTAGATCGAGCAGATATTAGCCCTCACGACTCAAACTAGATCGTCTTGAGCCAGACACGTTTCCCAGAATGGTATTCTAACTTTCCCGCGATTTTTGTCTTGTAGCAGAAGTATCTACCTAGGGTGTTTACTGCCAAGCGCTTGCTTGTAATACAGTAATATGACTTTGTTTAGCAGTGGACTTGCATTCTGGGTGCACTCATGTCAAAATTGTTGCCTCGGTTCTTGTGCTGAATCCAATAACTTGAAATTGCCTCGGAACAAGAAATGCGCCGACTCCTCGGAACTCAAATGCTCTGACCGTTGGATTCTAATTGCTCCAACAACCCTCGACTTCCACCGATTTCGTTACCCATTGTGAATGCTAAACCTGGATACTCGTTACCCTGACACTGTGTCCTTACTTTTGCATCAGTACAGACGATAATCGTTCATGCTCAGCGCTTAGCTTCGGCTTCTCGATAATAGACGCAATATTTGAACACACTTCTTGATCGGTTCCACATCTGGGATAGGTGATACTAGATACTTGAGCCGATCCAGATCTGCACTTCAGTGGCGGATCTCAAGTACAGTAGCTTGTTATACATGAGTAAGGAGTGTGGGGGTCAGAAGCCAGAGCCTGAGCCTCACCTCTATGTGTATTGACTGACCTACATAAAATAATACTGTGGAGAGTCCTCAATGTCTTGATAGGCTTTGCCTGCAGTATAGTGTAAACAGTAAAGAATGGTTGGTCAAGACCAGTTACGATTTACTGGGGCGTGGGGGCAGCAACGTGACCGCGCTATTTTTGAGAACCTGACTATGAGGCTGAAGTCACTCGAGACGATCAGCGTGGGATTTTTGCAGGGACAAGCATATCTGGATGCATTTCCCGCAGTCTTAGCGATAACGTGACCAAAGTCTCTTGGAACCCGCTTGCAACCAGGCCCCAGGGTTTGCGAGGCCTGGTGAAGAAGGTTGTGTGCTTCATTGGAGATCCGAGAGGTCGGTACGGAACTACGCCATGCCTCTACAAGCTCATTTGGCGGTTTGATTCATGTCTTATCCGACAGTCTCGGCTCCATCTGGTTGGAGATGGCCACAGAGTGCCTGGTGAACAACCAGCCAGTGGTCAGCTTGCGTGCTTCTTTGGGCAATGAGACCAACAGACATCCTTGGCAAAATACCTAGGTAGCTAGCTCCCGGCGACCCAGAGTCAGTCGGGTTAGTTTTATGGTGGTGGTGGTGTGAGTTGTTCTGCATGGACAAGGGTGACGAGGACCTTGATGGCCCACGGTCTGCAAGGATATGTCCCTTCAGTAAATGCGACTACACCCGTATAGTGTCATTTTTTCGGCCGCAACAAGAAGGTTTCACCAATGACTCTGCTCGCCTTGCTAATCTGGCGTTGCTGGGTGTACACGGCATGGCAAAGCTTACCAGCTTTTCGGCGCGCACCGCGGGTGCAATCTGCTACGAATGTACGACTCACCTTTCTCTCGCCGTTGATCCCCTTCAGGTGGCTTGGTCATACGGGCATCCTTTCGTCCCATTGTTTCTGCTTACTCCCACTGGCAGTGAGGCGATGAATCACACGTGCTCCTGCACCACGCTGAATCGAGTTCACTTCACTTCTGAGCGTGACTTGGTCCTGTAGGTACCGTTGGGACCATTTCAAAACCACTCAATTTTCTGTTACTTGCCAAAAGCTTTCACACTGCAAGTACCGTTGCACGCTGGACAACCCCTCTGCAACAATGACCGTCGACGCAATACAGAATGGACAGCCCAGCAACATCGTGGACCGTGTTGCCACGAAACTGCCATACCACAAAGACGCAGCAGAGCGCATCACCCTCGGAATCTTGACATTGTTTGACAAAATCCGCAAACTCGACAGCCTACAACCAGATCCGATCAATGGGAGACTCTTCAACCAGCTCTTTGATCTCGTGACCATATCGAAAACCACCACCAGCCAAGAAGAAAAGGCAAGTTAGCTCCCCGACTCAGCACTGGCCTCAATTCCACTGACCATCCTCACAGATCCTGTCTGATCCCCGTGTACAAGCCATCATCCCGGAGCTGCGGCAGCTATGGGGAGACGCCGAGTACCTGCTCGAGCTCGACTTCGCTCGCAAGGTCATCTCGGGCGCGCCCTCGATACCGGAATGCCAACGCCTCTACGAGAGTTTCCCGTATCTGGACCAGTACCGCCAGCTGGCCCGCATGGAGGCCAACACGCTCGACACAGCGCTCGGCGAGAAGGGCCTCCCGCCGGTCCGCAAGATCGCCTTCCTAGGCTCCGGACCAGCACCGTTCTCGGCGCTATGCTTCCGGGAGAGGTTAGGACCAGGCGTCGAGATCGTCAACATCGACCGCAGCTCGGAGGCGATCGACCACGGCCAGCGGATGGCCCTCTCGCTGGGGCACGAGCTCTCCGGGAACATGGGCTTCGTCCGCGCCGAGGTCGCCATCCCCGCTTCGAGCCCGTCCTCCTCTGACGGCGACGACGGCGCGCCGGCCTCACCCACGGCTACTGAGGCGCTGGCCCTGCCGGACCTGAGCGACTGCGACCTCGTTCACTTTGCCGCACTGATCGGCGAGACGGAGAGGGACAAGAGGGATCTCCTCATCGCGGTCGCCAGGGCCATGAGACCTGGGTCTCTGATCATGCTGAGGAGCACAGACAGCCTGCGCCAGTGTCTGTATCCCAAGATGGACGTTGACTGTTGGGAGGTGCTGGACGTGGTCAGCCCTGTCCTGGCCACAAGATACTTTGGAGCGTCGACGAGCCTGACGACGATTGTTGTCAGCGTAGACGGTTAGGGGATGTGGAAACGCAGTCTTTTGGCCGTTTGGGAGCAACTTTAGAATTGGTGGCGCGAGAATTGTGCTGTGGTTTATTGCTGCCATAGAGGCAGACACCAGGAAACAAATAACTTTTCAAATGCATGATTTACAAAATCCAATACTCGTGATCCGGGAAGGATACAGAATATCGTGAGGCATTTCAACTACTATGCATGAAAAGCTCATTGAATAGACACATAATGCGGTCAGGGTAGCATGGGCAAGTTAGTGGCTCTCTCGCGGCTGCTTTCCATGAGCGACTGGCGCTTGGGTTGGGCATATGTTTGGGCATGGATATAGACAGAGTGCAATGCCGGTTGTACATTTCTAGGGCCAGAGGGTTGTCGCGTTGTCATATCTCATCTGATGTTGTCTTCCCTACTGCCATTTTGCAGAATCTTGGCCAGTGAGATGCGAGATCTGACGGCCTTGCTGCTGGGATGCGATAGCCAGGTTATGAAGAGGTAAAACTGAGTTGTAATGCCGACTAAATGCTCTCAGATTAGGCTGCAAAGAATTGGAAACGCCGAGCCCAAGCCAAGTGCAGCCGCTTGGAATTGCATTTGCGCATTGCAAGCGTGAAAAGGACGTACGGCGGAGAGTTGTTTAACTTCGCCTGGGTGGGGATGATGTCACACATGACGCGGGCAGTTTAATGGCTCGACAGCTGGCAGTGCCTCGCGACGCGCGTGTTCGGGACTTGAACCGCCCTGTGGAGCAGGAAATCCATCCCAGCTGGCATGGGCTGCGCAGCAGGTTTACCGTTAGTCGGACGGCGCTAGCAGGCAGGCGAGCAAATCGAACAATGCACAGCATGAACTGCGACGCCTCTCAGCCACAAATTATAGGGGCCGATGGGGGTCGGGTCGCTCAAGCGTGACTCGGCCTGAGAGGTGGGGATGACGCTGCGGGTGATTGACCTCCAGCGAGCCGCCGGCGAGCAGTTAATAAGGGGATCCAGGCCCCGTTCTCCAGTCTACGAGTGCAGGCCTGATCTGTCATCCCTTGTCGCTTCAAACTGAGATCCTGCTGCCAGCATTCAATTCGGGGACGACACGCTCACTCTGAAAAGCCTGCAGCCAAAGCGACCAGCAGCCACCTACTTGTCACAGCTCCCCTACCCAACCGACCTTCACAATGTCGCCAGCGGAGACTCAACCTCAAGCCAACATGGTGGCCGAACAGAACCTCCCCGCGCCACCACCGCGGATAGAGATAACACAGCCCAGGGTCTCGCCACCGATGGGTAAGATAGATTCTCGAGAGAAATCCCAACTTTCAACTGAGATCTGGAGCTGACCTTGATGCTTAGACCCCCAGCGACCGCATACCATCGCTGATACAACACCCCGGATGCGAGGTGGAGAACGTGGCCGGTGTTGCCCGGGACGCTTCTGCTTCTGCGTCCCGTGCCCTCTGCCCTGCGACTGTTGCATTATCTGAGAGGGAGGGTGGTCAGAGGACGGCTAGGCGTGGTTTCCTTCGGCGTTCACAGGTTGATTAAATCAGCGAATGGAATTTGTCGGTTCATTGGTAGTAACATTGAGAACGTGGCCAACTGTGTCACCAGTCACAGTAATACATATCGGGCAGCTCCCAGAACCAAGATATTGGCCGTTGTTTCAAGACTCGACTCAGTGATGGCAATACATTCCCTCAGAGTTTGAAGTCACCGTTTGCCCTTTCCCACCCTGATGTCGACGGCTCCATCGCGGCCACTCGTTCCACGAGCTTGGTCTTCAAGCTCCGTGATCTGTCGGTACAAAGCTCGAATATTGTCGCCAGGTTGAACAAGAGGGTGTGCGATGAGAAGCCACTGTCGACCAGGCTCTCCAATATTTCACGTCCCTGCCATCGCTTAGTTGAAGTGAATCAAAGTGAAAGAGGAAACAACTGTACCTCTTCCATTCTGCCCGTGTAGAGCAAACACACAGCCAAATTGACTGCAATCATCTCGTCATCGCCCATCTCGTCTCGGAGCTCCTTCCATGTTGAGAGAGCATTTTCGTACTCGCCATCAGCCATACCGCACAAGGCTGATACGATTCTGTCTCCAGACTCGCCTTCCTTGACACACATCCTGGCAGCGTCAGTATTTCCAAGATGCAGCCACAGAAGAGCCTTCGCCATGTTAAGCTTGCCATCTGGGCGGCTCTTTAGACCTGTGAGATGATGCGCCGCACCCGCGAGGTCATCCATCTCCACCATTGCGCCAGCGACCTTCATGCCCAAGTCCACCAGCCGGTCCTTCCAGACCACACTGGCCGAATTATCGTGATTAGTCAATGCAGTAGCTATCTCAGCTCGAGCCTCCCTGGCAAGATCGTAGTAGCTCATGATGGCCCTCCTAGGATCACCGAAGCCCATGGCTTGCAGGCGGACGATGAGGACACGCAGATCCCAAGGGACGAGGTGTGTGCCGGATATCTCGTCCATGTATATCGCACTGTTGACATCCTCGAGGGCTCGAACCTCTTGGGCTGCGATCTGAGTAGCATCGATAAGCGTCAGGCACGATAGGCGCACGTAGAGCAGCTCAAAGATCCTAGCATAGTCCGTGGGTGCCGGGGCAGGCTGGCCTGCGGTGCCGGTCAGGGCCTGAACGGCTGCGATGGCCGCGGCACGGAAGTGGCCCCTGGAAAGTAGCTCATCTATGGGTGAGTCTGGAGCCGGCTGCTTGCTGGAGTTGCGGAAGGGAGGCGGGATTGTGACTGGCGTCAAGGGATGGTAAATCTCAGGACGCAGCAGGTAGGAGAAGTCTTTGGCTGGTAGAATGGCTGGGCTAGCAACCAGATGAGGCCCTGGTGAGCGAGGAGATGGGCGAGGTCTGTCGACAGAAACTCGTGGGCTGCCGCGCTGGGAGAGTGGGTGAGATGGAACCAGATGCTTCGCCTGCTGAGGAGACAGTGGCGAAGCCAGGGGGTCGCTGTGCTCCGGGCTTCAGTAAACCAAACAAGCAAGCCCAGCTCAGATGGACTCACTCATCTACATCGAGTGGACCCTTAGTCGAGGACCGAGGCCTCGTTGCTAGACATCAGGTCAGCCTGTGTTATGTGGCATGCCAGTGGTCAGGTCTCGGATGTGCAGGTAGCTTCATGGCGCTGGCGGACGTCACTCAGCAACGCCTGTCCATGTCGATTCGCAGGCTTGGCCTGACTTGGTCCAAGGCTCAAAACAGAAGACTTACGTCTGCTCGTTGATGACTTATTCCGAACGTGCCCGCGTATCGGCAAAGTCTGTGATTGATCCATGATGTTGTTGACGAAAAGGGGGATATCAATCAGCGGCTGATGGACTGAGCCACTGTAGCAGGCGTCTGGAAGCTTGGGCAGGTGATCCAGGTGGAACCAGCCGCAGCCCAGCTGCCACCAGCTGGCGGGAAGCCTTGGCACTGGCCGACATGTCCAAACCTCCGTCTCACCTACAGCAACTGTTGACATGAAAAAAATTGTTTCCACCATAACTAGCCAAGTAATTGCATGCACCGCATAGAATCAGAAAAATCTATCAAATCTCGTGGGTCGTTGGTGGACAGTGTGCAACGCACATGAACGTGGATGCTGTCCCCGTATCCGCCTGGAATGGCCTACATAGCTTGCAGAGCACCAAAGCCAGCACAGATTGGCCTTTTGCCATGTGGTGCTACTCGTGCTTGAAATTGAATCAGAAAGAGTCTATTGCCCGTGATAGACCAGGTCAACACCGGCCGGCCATAAGGTTGCAAGCTTGTGGGCCGGCTATCGTTAGAGTCCGGTACCTAGTTTAATAAAGTCCAAACGATGCTAGGCCCGAGTACTCATATAAGATTGGCGCGTTATTGATATAATATGGGCTGCTCAGTTTCCATAGCCCAGGGTCTTCTTCTTACTCTCCGTCTAGTACGCCAAACGCGCGGTATCGCCGCTCCATCAAAACTCAACCACAGGGAACAGCACTTCGTTCGCACTCGCAGGGGAAAACTATCTGGACACAAGTCACCTTGATGTAGAATAGTTGATCAAGCACTGGAGCCCTTCAGGCCCCTTGACACCCTTCATAGCCTTCAATCAGACAATACAGTACTAATTGAAACCACCATCGCCATCACGCTGCCCTTTTCCGCAATCATGGACTTTGTATTCTTTTCTCTTTGCTGACTACTGACTTCGCCATGAATCTATAATGATGGAGCCCCTGATATATCATGGCTGTGCTTCCTGATGCCGGATTCATAAATGGACTAGAAGTGGTCTTCATAGCGCTTCAGCATGTCCAAGCAGCCTTGTCAAGCCACGAGCATAGCATCTGATCTTTCGGGGAAAAGCACCCCATGACACACATAGTAGCCGGTATCGCCTTAATTAGCACTCTTGCCAAGCAAACCGTCCGTCTCTCTATGGCCAGCCTCGTCAGGTGCCACAGAGGCATAAGGAGGCGGGTCTTCCGACTCGGCAGAAGCAACAGAGCCCACGCTGGCCCGATCTTCAGAGCCGACCTCTTCTCCGCCGTCAGTAGCGCCTCCATCTTCTCCATCCGCAACAGCACCCATCTCCAAGTCCCGAGCCTCCTCGGCACCACCGCTGCTGGAGCCTTCGTCCTGGCTGCGGCGGGGCAGCGGTATGCCGCAGCACGACGTCGCGGAGCCGAGGGTCATCCACAGGCCGCTCGCGATGAGGACCAGGACCGAGAACGCCACGATCAGGGGCCAGAGGATGGCGGGCAGGAGGTAGAAGACGGGGAAGAAGGGCATGGCGCAGGCGTCGCGGCGGGTGACGGCTGGCACCCACGGCTTATCCCATTTGCTGGCCTTTGTGTCAGAGTCATAGGCGCCGAGCAGGATGAGAAAGGTTGCGATGAGGAAGCCAACTAAGTAAACGACCACGAGGGTGGTCGAGGGGAAGCTCCCGGACGCCATTGCGTCTGGACGGCTTTGTGAGCCTGGGCCTCGGTCTAAGTGTGTCGGGTGTCACTGAGGACTTGATGCGGCTCACGTCGGGGGAGAGTGTATCTTTACTCGTTGAGCTGCGTTCTTCGCAGTGCGTTCGCGTGTCTTGGTTTGGATGGCTTGGGATCCTGGCTATTCTATGTCTCGAGTCACAGTTTCAAAAATCGACTTGTCTAAAGAGAGGTAAGGGAGGGGGCTTTCTGGATATGGTCTTCCACTCTCCGGGAGGCGATGCTCTGGTCACGGATGGATCCAATGGCCCTCAGCTTACATCATTGCAGCTGACATGTCAGCCGCTTGCCGGGCTTGAATCCTACTGCAGCCTGGGCAAGGCTGATTCGTCTCGACGATCTTGTGAATCAGATCTAGTGAAAGGCAGTCCTCTGTCTGCATGCTTAGAATGCCTCTCAGCGACGTCGTTTACGAACACGCTTGGGAAGGCATCACGCGAAGTGACTATTGCTCGTGCCAGCTAAGCAGCTTGGAGTAGTGTCAGATCTGAGGTCAAGGCAAGAAGGTACATAAGAGATGGCCTACCGGTGGTGTTTGTAGGCAGATCCATTCCTCTGGCGTTCCAAAGTTTGGACCAGTGGCTGGGCTTAACGGGAGTAGGCATTATCATAAATATTTCGGGAAAGTATGTACACATAACAGAAACAGCTGACGACTATGGTCATATTCAAGTAACCTCGCGCTCACATCGTACACGCACGGCTCTGCAACAACGAGCACATAAGCATCTTCTGCAGCACCATTCCGGCAAATTACAGGCTTCGTGAACCGGCTACCCAACATCCAGACGCCCTCGGTACTGTTATATCGTAGCTCTTGATCGCCATGTCATCATTGCGCCTAGCATCTCACAGCAGCGCCAGCCCAGCAGCCGCCAGTCCACCAAACAGCTCCAAGCCCAGGGCGGCAGTCTGCCTCGGCGCCCAAGCCGTGGCCGCAGTGGCTGAAGCCGAGCTGCTGGCACTGGCTGACTCTCCGGTGGCAGTAGCGGTGCTACCGCTGGAGGAACCGCTCTGAGTGCCCGTGGCCGTGGCTGTGGCACTGGCGCCGGAGGCAGTCGAGCAACTGACCTGGTCCGGAACTTGGACGCCGTTGGCGGAGCAGATCTGCTGAGCAAAGGTGATTGCGGAAGCCTGATCGGCCTCGCTGCAGGCGCCGACCAGGCAGCAGGCGACGTTTCCCAGGAAGTCCTGGTTTGCGCAGATGCACTTAGGGTCGGTCCCGCAGCCGGCGTAGGAGCCGCCGGAGAAGAACTGCGAGGCGCAGCCTTGCTGTTGAAGGGGTCAGACAATAGTCACGGCAGGAATTGTATGGTATGCGATTAACGACGAGGAACTCGGGGGCTCATGAATGGCAGGGAGCGAACACAGTCAGACTTACAGCACAGGTGGGCAGCCCGTTGAACTGAGCGACAGTCAGGCCGGCGAAGATGGCCGCCGAGAGTGAGACGGTGGGGAAAAGCATATTGGTGGGCGCGCGTGAGCAGGTAGTAGCCAATGGCAACTAGATCGCAGTTTAGTGATATTCCACAGCCAGAGATGCTCCGGGTGAGACAGGATAGGTATATAAAACTGAATTGATCTTATGAATGGACGAGCTTGAAGCTGAAGAAAGGCGAGGCAGAAGAGTAATGTTCACCGAAGGTCGGCCGTCTACTTCAATGTTGCACAAGGGCGGGTGGGGAAAGTTGTGGCTTCTTGAGGGAGGAACAACGCGCCGATACCCAGCCAGAGCTAACCAAGCTCGGAAAGCATGCGAGGGAGGATTGAGCAGGAGCGGCCGGGGGCACCAGCTAGCAAGACGAATGGGGAAGCGGATTGGGGGCCGTTCATGCAATGCGATGTTTAAGCGATAGACTACGGCAAGTTGATAGTTGATAGTTTGGAATCCATGGTCATCCTGTCTGATACAGACTTGAGTCCATCCAGGCCGAGTTGTTACGCCGTCAACTACGGCGTGTTGCTAGGGGGGACGGAGGGGCCGGGAAGACTGGGGTTGAGATGGTTGGGTGCCAAGCTCAGGTTCGGTTTCTGAATCGTGAAGGTTATTACTACATGGAAAATTGACAGCGTACAATCAACTTGAACCAAGAGCGGCAAGCAGCCAGCCCGGCGATTCTCCATTGCTGACTTGCTCGGGTGAAGCTTCTGGTAACATATGCCGAGCTCTCTTCCTGCCCGCTCCTGCACGAGCAGATTCCTACAGCATATAGTTGCAGCAGCCATGGAAGCTTCCTTCAATGGCAGGGTCGATAAACTATTTCGGGTTCCTCGGTTCAGACGCTGACATCGTCGACCATCGTCGAAGGTGGCAGCGGAAGCAGCAGAGCAGCAAAGACCAAACAAATTGACAATTTCCACCTAAACCTTAATGAGGTCTCCACCGAGCCCACCGAATCCATCGCCCCACTGAAGAGACTCAGCTGTGCTTCCCTGGCTGCCTGGAGCTTTGGCCCCTGCTGTGCTGGACGACCGACCGCTCTGATAACTGTGAGGCGTGGTGTGGTCAGTTTGGACTCAGCCCGTTCCTTTACCTCTCTCTCCCGACGTCTCTCGTGTCTGCCGGACGAACATGCCAACAACTTTTCAGGGATATCCTCCGCCATCAAGCCATTTGTGACGATCTGTGAGGAACTGCCGCGCCACTGCCGGGCCAGCGAGAGGGCGGAGAAACATGCACCTACAGACATATTCACATAGATGAACGAGCTGCACCGTGTGCTGTGCCCAGTGCAGTCACATCGGACGGCGGCTCCACTTGAAATGGGCTGAACACGAGATCCGATGTGATCAGGGGTGGTGCAAAGCGACCCCGATACTGCCATACTCCCCGTCTGCCGCCGTACTCTGCGTGTCTTTCACCCGCAGTGGCCCGAGCAATCAGCGCGTGAAGCCGTTTTACAAGCCCATCCATGGCCAAACTCACCGACAACAACGCCCACGGCACGGCACGCAACGTGTGAGATGCCTCTCTCTGTGCGCCTGTGTTGCACTGCAATAGCACTGCCGCTCAGGATGACGAAATACTGCAGGAGACGAGCATTGGAGGGTTGCTATTAGAGTTCTGAGAGGTGAACAGAGCACGCCTCTCGCGCTGCAACTCTAAAGGGTGCTATAGCATTTGGTCTAGCTCCAGCCTCCAGCCAGTCGGCCACTGCAGAGGACTAGCGCCAAGCCATCTGGCACCCATGCAGCCATGGAGCGATGGGACGGACGCTTATACCTTCCCGTCCTCGCCCACCACTCTTGTCGAGCACTCCACGCTCGTGTACACCAGAAATCCATTTTCTCACGGCTTTCCCTGGCAGTGAGCTGTCGAGGTCTGGTGGCTGTCCCAGCAATCACCATGCTTGTTTTGTGACCGCCTACAACCTCTTGATAATCTAGACATCCTTACCACGTATTACTGCACGGCTCAGAGTAACTCATCATGGGCCTGGGAATCCTCGAGGACAGGGTCATGGACCATGTCCCAGGTACGCGCCGCGCCCACGAACATGCACCCCGTCTTCACCCACTGACCACCCTGCTCCAGGGACGACCCGCTATTTTGACGACACCGAGCGGCCGCAGTTCGCCGCGGAAGGCGTCCGCGGCCTCAAGACCGACAACAGCGGCGCCGTGCCCATCATCCTCGTGCCCCAACCCTCCGACGATCCCAACGACCCGCTGAACTGGCCGCTGTGGAAGCGCGACCTCATCACCTTCATCCTGTCCTTCTCCGCCATCTTCGCCACCGCCCTCGGGCCCATACTTGCCGCCAACACCGTTACCGTCTCGCTGTACATGACCCATGACTTCACCGACGTCGCCGTCCTGACGGGCTACTTCCTGCTCGGAACCGGCTTTGCGAGTGCCTTCTTCGTGCCCTCCAGCCGCGTGTGGGGCAAAAGGCATACCTTTATCTTCGGTATGATCGTCCTGGTCGCCTCGAGCGCCTGGGGCGGCGTCGTGGGCTACCAGAAGGACTACACAAGCTTTCTCTGGTCCCGCATCATCCAGGGCGTCGGCTGTGCCCCGTACGAGGCTTTGGTCAATGCCGCCGTGGGCGACCTGTACTTCGTCCACCAGCGCGGCAGCAGAATGGCGCTCACGAACCTGGCGGTGTTTGGCGGGGCCTTCTTCACGCCCATCGTCGTGGGCAAGATCACCCATGAGCTGAAGTGGTGGTGGACGTTCTATCTGGTCGCCATCTTCTGCGCCCTGTGCTTGCCGCCGCTCGTGTTCTTCTGCCCCGAGACGGCATATAAGCGGGACACCAGCCTCAACACGGACATGCTGGCCCAGGACGATCCCGCCGGCGTGGCAAACGGCGATGACCACCCTCTGTCGACCCGGGACAACAACAGCCAGGACTCCGAGAAGGCCATCAACGGAGACGGCACCAAACCCGCCGCCGGTGGTGCCACGGCAGCCGTCCCGGCCAAGACCAGCTACCTGCGCTCCCTCGCGCTCTTCAACGGCCGCAAGACTGACGAGTCCCTCTGGAAGCTCGCCCTGCGGCCCTTCCCACTCTTCCTGCAGCCCGCCTTCCTGTGGGCGTGCCTGATCCAGGGCACCCTGATCGGCTGGACCGTCTTCATCGGCGTCATCCTCGGCGCCTTCTTCCTGGGCTACCCGCTGTGGTGGGACGAGGTCAAGACCGGGTACGCGTACACAGCCGCCTTCATCGGCGCCATCGTCGGGTTCCTCATCGCCGGCGGGCTGTCGGATTGGTCCGCCAAGGTGATGACCAGGCGCAACAATGGCGTCTACGAGCCCGAGTTCCGCATCGTGCTGGTCATCCCTCAGTTTATATTCGGGTGCATCGGCGTTTTCGGCTGGGGCGCTGCGTGCGATGGTCTCCTGGCTGGCAAGTATGGGTATGCCGTGCCGCTGACCTTCTTCGCGTTCGAGGTCTGCGGTATGGTGATTGGTGCTGTCGCGAGTAGTCTTTACATCGTGGATGCGTATCGTGAGTAGCAGCCCAAGATTTCTTCCCCTCGGCCTGGTGGTATCGGAGTACTGACAAGACGTAACAGGCGATCTGGCCATCGAAGGCCTGACGTGCATGATCATATTCAAAAACATGTTCAGCTTTGCGCTTACCTTCAAGGCCTACGAGTGGCTCATCACCAATGGAACCAAGGCGACGCCGCTCTTCAACGCCCTTGGGGCCATACAGGTCGTAATCTGCGCGTCCAGTATTCCGATGTGTAGGTCCCTGCCACCTCTTGCTCGATCTCAGGCCTCGCTGACATTCTTTGTAGACATCTACGGAAAGCGGAACCGTAGCTTCTTCCATCGTCATGATATTTTGAAAATGCTTGGACTTAGGTGACTGTGACCATATGCCTAATAGTTTCTTGTGTGGTTTACTGGCGCCCGTGCGCATTTGAACAGCCATTTTAATATACATAGCATACAGCTTGAAAGAATTCAGACCTTGGCACATGACTTGCTTAGTATATATATCGTAGCTGAGGAGACCGCCGTTGAATGACTGCTCGGGTTACCACTCTTCGGGTAATTCTTACGTGGAAACCCTGATCAGGGGTCCTCTCCTGGAGGACACTCTCCTAAGGGATATCCTCCCGAGGGATACCCTTCCGTGGATACTATCCTGTGGGATAACCTGCAGCACAACCACCTCCAGTGTGTGGGCTGTTGTGGGACAACCTCTCGTGGTGTGACCTCCAGGAAGAAAGTATTGTGTACTACAGGTAACTAGTCACGCGTAATGTGACATTGAGCTTGTTGATTAGGGGTACCTGGATACTCTGTATGGACTTCTGATTTAGACTGTCTAGGCAATACAATAGGGACACCACCGTTTTTAGCCCCATGTGCCGCCGCCGCCGCCCGATCGCCCTCCCCTCCTCTGGGCACTTAGCCGCCAATCGTCCTCTCCTTGGTACTTATTGTACAGCGGCTGGATCCTCTCTGCCTTCTTCCTCTTGCTCAACTGGTCCGTGGGGGCGACCTTGAAGAAGGTTGGGGCTGCCTCGACCAGCCACTTGGGCTCGATAGCCGTGGTAATGTGCATGTACTCCTTGGTCGTCATGACCAGCGAGTGGTAGATGACCCACTCAGCGTTCTTGCCGAAGAGCGCGGAGCTGGGGTGCAGGTAGACGTTCGTGCCCTCGATCAGCGTCTTGTAGCCCTCCTGCGGGTCCTTGCGGGCCGAGTTACGGAAGAAGCCTGAGCAAAGTGCCCTCCGCACCTTCTCCGTGTCACGGCCGCACGACGTGATAGGGTGTCGGTACCGCTGCATCATCTTGGTGAGCTGATCCCGCACGTCCTTGGCCCGGCGAACGCTCCGTGCTTGGATGAAGTTTTCGAAACACCACGGGTTGGAGAACCCGCTGTGCTTCCACGAGTTGTATACATTGAGCAACGTCAGGTGGTCGCCATGAGGGTCGTGGAATTTGGCTTTCTTCTGATCTGCCTGGGATTGCTTCTCTTTGGGACGGTAGAACACGGTTTGAATGTTGAGCATGGAGACAATGGTGAGCATTTCATCGGAGCAGCCCAGGTCGACGCTGTACACAAGCCCCTTGGCTAGGGAGGGGTCGACAGGAAAGTCTGCCATCTTTCGACCGAGTCGGGTGAGAAGTCCTTCGTCGTCCAGGGCTGATAAGGCGTACAGTTCTTCCAGGGCGGTAAGCATGGTATTCATAGGCGGTGGATCCATGAAACCGAAATGCAGTAGGTCGTTGATACCCGAGGCTTTCAACATCAAAATCGTATGTGCTAGGTTCTGCCGTTGGATTTCGGGTATCGTGGTAGGGAGCATCTCTGACTCGAAGGCTTGCTGAGTGTAGAGCCTGAAGCATTTTCCAGGGCCCGTCCTTCCTGCTCGTCCTGCACGTTGCTGAGCACTGGCGCGAGATATTGGCACAACGACCAGAGAGTCCATCCCCAGCTTTGGGTCGTAGGCGTTCTGCTTGACGAAACCCGGATCGACGACGTAATAGATCCCGTCAATAGTGATAGATGTCTCAGCAATATTGGTGGCCAGTACGACCTTCCTGCTGCCTGGGGGTGCAGGATCAAAGATCCTGCTCTGCATCTCGCTCGGCAAAGCTGAGTAGACAGGTAGGATAAGGAGCTCGGGCACATTGGGACCCAAAGCCTTCATACGCTCGAACAGGACTTCGCAAGCTGTGTCAATCTCCTCCTGACCCGTGAGGAAAACGAGAATGTCTCCAGCCGGTTCCGCGAGATGTATTTCCATGACCGTGACCAATGCTGCATCGAGATAGTCGCTCTCTGGCTCTTTCGAGTAGAGAACTTCCACAGGGAAAGTTCTTCCAGGGATCGTGAAAATCGGTGCCTCGTTGAAATACGAGGAGAACTTGTCCGCATCCAGAGTGGCCGAGGTGACAATGATCTTGAGATCCGGTCGCCGTTTGACCGTCTTCTTCAACAAGCCGAAGAGCACATCCGTAGCAATTGTACGTTCGTGAGCCTCATCCAGCATGATGACGGAGTATCTCTGCAGGTCAGGGTCCATAATGATCTCTCGCTGAAGATGACCGTCCGTCATATACTTGATGACAGTGTCTTTGCTGGTCTTGTCCTCGAATCGGATGGCATACCCAACCTCGGCACCGACCTCACATCCAACTTCTTCTGCCACACGTTTTGCCACACTCATTGCCGCGACTCGACGAGGTTGCGTACAGCCTATCATGCCTTGATCACCGAAACCAGCTTCCGCCAGGTACTGGGTAAGCTGCGTGGTCTTTCCAGAACCAGTCTCTCCGACCACAATCATGATTTGGTTGTCCTTGATCGCCTGTATGAGCTGGCTCCTGAAGTTAAAGACGGGCAGAGACTCTCGCTGCTGCTTGATGCTCATGTTTGATCGCTTGCCCATGGATGCATCCTTTGGTGCAATAGCTTTCCTCCAATCTGGAGCCGCATCCGTTTTTGGTCGCATCGTGGCCTGCCTCATGTCACTAGCGAATTTTCGCTTGTCGGGATCTGCCATGGGATCCTGCCACTGAGTAGCCAAATCCACTTTCGAGTCCTGTTCCTTGGCCGCTGCCTCCTGCTGGCGCATTTCTTTCCTCTCCTTTGCAAGGTTGGTGCCGGACATCGCAGCACGATTCAGTGATCCATCTGGTGCCTTGACGATTCGGATTGGTGATAACTCGAGACTCTGTTTCGTCTGTCCAGCAAGGAAAGGAGGCTCCTCGTCCCGGATTTCAATGTCCACATCTTCCTCAAGATCCATCTGGCCCTCGCCCGTGAGTGTGGCATTGTAGTCTTCCTCCAAATCAGGATAATCGGACGCCTTGACGACTCCAGATGCGATCAGCTGACGTATTTCCCATCTTTCAGGCGACGTCATCCGCTTTTTGTGTCGCTTCTGTGAGCCAAAGCCGTTGGTCGGTAGGCTGCTCGGCATGGTGCCCGGCATGGTGCCCGGCATGTTGCCCGCGCTGCCCAAAGCCATCGAATTAGCCCCCGACTGTATCCTCGCTTGGGGAGCGAGGTCATGGCCAGTTTCCTGGTCAACGTCTTTCATCGACAGCCCGATCCGGTTTCCCTCAATCTTTATGACCTTGACCTTCACGTTCTGACCTTTCGCGACAAGATCAGAGGGGTGATTTACTCGCTGACCCTCGACTAGCGCGGATACATGCACAAGACCGTCGGCCTTTCCCTTTATTCCGTGGATGTTGACAAAAGCCCCAAAGTCCTTGATTCCCGTGACATGTCCATCGTATACCTTGTAAAGTTGTGGACTATCGTCGAGCTCCTGCGGTGGGGGTCGTCGAAACTGTTCGTCCTCCTCGTCCTCGTCCTCGTCGAAGCGCCCTCGCCTCCTGTGCCTCCTTCGGCTGTCTCCATTCGTATCGTCATCATATTTTCGGGACCTGCCCCTGGAATAATCGTCATCGTAAAGGCCTCGATCTCGGTCTCGGTCTCGATGGCGGTCTTTCCTCCGCCTGTGGGATCCGTCGTCTTCGGGGCTGCGGCTGCGCTTCCTGCCTTTCGACGGCCTATCTTTTGTGGCCTTGCCCTCCAAATCTTCGAGGAGGGCCAGGGTATCGTCGATCTCGTCTATTCCAGTGGCCACAGGATCCTTATCAGGCAGGCTTAGGCCCTTGAATATCTGCTCGTTCTCCCGAATAGTGCGTGTCGGCCTGTCGTCCTGCGGTTGGGCTTTCCCCTTCATCTTAGGGTGCATCGTGCATACGAGCCGATCCACGCTTTCGATCAGACTGTTTGGTAGGGAAGATGCGCCCATGCCGGGCAGCATCTTCTTGAAGTCATCGAGGGTATCGCATTCCAGTCGTTTCGCGATGACGAACTCGGCGAGGGTCTTGCGGGCGTCATTATCGGCGATGCCCAAGTGGTTTTGCAGCTCTGACGATATCTTGGAGACGAGCGATAACTGCTCCAGTGACTCCAGTGCTGCCAAGTCGTCCATGGTTGTCGTATGGCGACGAGCGATTTGGAAGACGCCGTGGTTGGGGATGCGATGAAAGTTTGTAGTTTCGACGTCGCAGATTTAGGCAGGGATGGTTGACGGATCGGCGCTAGTAGATGCACCACTACATCCACTCACCTGCGAACAGCCCAGGTGGTTAGGCAGACGACAACAATTGCCTCCAGAGTGTAGTCCACAGGAATTAATACATTATCCCACATGAAGTTATTCCTTATGACTCATCCGCTAGAGATTTATGTTACAGGGAGTGGTCCCGTGGGTCACAGGAAATGTCCTATAGAACATTATCCGACAGGAAAGTATCCCAAAGCAGACGAGGAGTTGTCTCACAGGAGGTTGTGGGCATCCTTTGGGCGATTAAGCACCATCCCACAGGTGGTTATCCCACAGGTCGAAGAATTTTACCTTACAGCAATTATCCCACAGCATACGTTAACTCCTTAGAGAACACCCCTCTGGAAATTATTCTACATCGGAGATTGTCCTACAAGTGGGCACACGTTATACGTCATCCCAGTCGGGATGGTGTTCTCGCTGGATGAGACCCCATCACCCCAAATATAGTAGACCGTCCTTGCTGGCATTTCCCTAGGGACAGAGCGCAAGATGTGTATAGCTGTGAGCTTTTAGTTGCGGAAGACATCAAACGAGGCACACTGTGATGGTGCATCTTTCCAAGGAATGGGTAGTCGACTTTGGTCACTGCTTTATTTTCGACTTTCCAATATGAATAAAGCTTCTAAGATCTGTCTCTAGCTTATTTCTAACGCGGTGTTGCTGCGGCCCGGATCGCACGAAGGTATGTACACGTACGTGCCGGATCTGTGCGTGACAGTTGTAAGCCAGCATCCTTACTCTTACTGTATGATCATGACATGGTTTTTGGTACATATGCTGTCGAGGAATACCACATGCTACGTCAGGCTGTAGTTTCTGGATCGCATTGGTAAGCTCGAACGAACGCAGTACTGTACAGAGGAAGCCCAAGACTGTCTAGCTCGGTTGTAGGCAGGTCCCAGGTACAGTACGAGCATCCCTGTTGGACGGTTTCTGGCATTGAACCCCTTAACCTTAAGCCGCCCCCACTTGCGTACCCCCGGCCAAACAATGCCACCCGCGAGGAAACATGACCTCAGTCCCTCCTCAGCATGGCCTAGTCTCTGGGTAGTCCACCCCGTTCAGGCGAACGGCATCGCCCCGGCGGCCCCCAACCACAGACGGCCGCGGGAGAGTGTCCACGGGACCTATGACTGTCGTCCACTGCACCCCAGTGACCCATTCGTTCTCGACTCTCGAGCCGCATTCTGCCTACAGCTCTCACTCATCCTTTCTCCTACAACCCTCCTCCACTTTGCTTCGACTCACGCAATAAGCACTGCACATCAACAACAAAACAGTACTATCCACACCATCTTCGAGCTCGAGCCAGCAGGACAACTGCGACTGCGCACCACGATGTGCTCCTCCGACATCTTCCTAGGCTTCCTTGCCATTCTATTCCCACCCTTGCCAGGTGAGCACCCCCCTCCCCGGTCCCCCACCAGCCCTCACCCGCCCGTATTGCTCTCGTGATTCAAGGTGCCCGCGCGAGCCGAACGCTCTCGCAGCGATCAAAATCAGTTCTAACCATTCATCCACAGTCTGGGTCAAGTGTGGAATCTGCAGCGCCGACTCAGTCATCAACATCCTCCTCTGCGTCCTCGGCTTCCTCCCGGGCCTCCTCCACGCCTGGTACATCATTGCCAAGTTCCCAGAGCCCGATTACGGCAACTACGAGCGCGTCGGTGACTCGGAGCATGGCCGCGTGACATATGTCGTCGTCTCGCAGGACGAGAATGGCCGTCGGTCGCAGCGAGCGCCCCGCGGGCAGGCCCAGGGGCAGCCGAAGCCGGCGCGCGAAGGCAACATGAGCTACGGGACCTCGCAGCGCAACAACGCCGCCGGCTCCTCATCGTCGGCGTCGCAGGGCCACGCAAACGGTGGGGAGGGCTCGAGCGACGACCAGGCGCCACCGCCCAGCTACGCCCAGGTCGTGATGGGCGACAACAAGATCCAGGACCAGAGCCGGTAACAGGGGTTCGACGAACAGATGCACTGGTTTGAGTGCTCTATAGCAACGGCAGGGAGAGGCGTCGTGGCTTTCTTGAGATGACGGAAGACTACGCGCCCGGACAATGGTGGAAAGAATGATGGATAGGAGAAAGACCAAAACAGCTCCGCAATGGGCTTACGTCCCTTCACCGCGAAGGACGAGGGTGAAGAGTCCAAGCTCGGCGTAGTATAAGCTTTTTCAGGGCTCACGACTCACTCTTTTACGATACATACACGTACACGGATTTGCATCGGACGGCGTTCTTGGGGAGGTTGGAATGTGGATTTGATTGTGGGCTGCGAGAGTTCGGCATGCGACCTGGCACGGCAGAATTGCTGCTCCTTATTGCATTTGTTTCTTTGCTTTTATTAAGTTTTGCTATTGCGCAAATGACCTAGCTCTGGGTTCCGATGACGCCCTCGGTCCTCCTAGCAGGAAGATACACTGGCTAAGCACGACAGAATCGAATTGTCTTTTCTGACTCGTCGTGAGAAAATGACATTTCTGATGCGTCCTGACTGAAGACTCGAAAGACGAGCTATCAACTAAGGTCCTGTCTCGACCCTAGCGGCGTCAAAAATGTGCCACATCCTCATTCCCCCAGAGCTATCTCCTCAATTTTCAAGACTCGTCCAGATCACTCCTCCACCTTGACCCTCTCCATGACCTTCATCAGCCCCTCGGCGTCCTCAGCCTCCTTCATCTGGCGGTCCAGCTCAGGGTCCGCCCGGCGCTCGGCCTTGTCGGCCTCCTTGACATCCTCCGCGACCTCCTCGAGCACCGCGCGATCCTCGGCCTCTGGGTCGTCCACCGACGGCGGGGGCCGGTCGTTGGTCCGGGGAGGCTTGTAGTGCATCATGAGCGACTGCGGCAGGAAGGTGTGGAAGGTGGGCAGGATCTCGTAGCACGCCTTGATGAACGCGAGACCGCCGCCGCCGCCGCCGACCCCAGTGTCCAGCTCGCAGATGGTCAGGCGCAGCTTCATGCCCTCCTTCAGGTTGGCCAGCGTAGTGTGCTCGAGGTAGACGGAGATGGGCCGAAACTCGTCGCCGTCCGGGCGGCCCTCGGCCAGTGTGGGGTGATTGTCCCAGCCGTCCTCGATGATGGTCGGGACGAGGACGACGCGGCCGATGGGCTTGGCAGTGCGAGTCTTTCCGGCCTTGTTCTTGATGCCATCGTAAACGTTGATGATGTCCTCGGTAGGAAAGACGATCTCCTTGACGGCAAAGGCGTCGTCGTAGGTCTTAACCACGCGGATAGGGTCCCTGTTATGTTGGAGCACACGGTCGATCAAGCCGGGCTCGTGGATGGAGACGGTGGCCTTGAAGACACGCTCGGCGTCGAAGTTCTCGGGCGCGATGATGCCAGTGTCCCAGGAGTTCTTGTGCTCTTCGCCGTCGAAAGGCTTGACTTCGTAGTGTACGTCACTTGAGTCGTTGAGGCCCATAGTTCCGCTGCTGGCCGTTCCAGTGCTGCAGAATAGGATCTGACAAGCGAGGTTGAAGTCACCCGGCATCGCAGCACCGATCTCGCCGATACTGGGCATCTCCGTGCGGGCGAGCTCACAAATCTCGCGAGCCTGGGTAAGGTTGTCATCGTACTCGGGACAGACGTCATGGTGCTGAATGTATCTGAGGAAATTGAGGATGGTGTCGACTGCGAGCTTGTTCTCATGATCCGATAGTCCCATCGACCTGGTGAGCCAACCGCCACTGTGTAACAGCGGCGCATGTCAGAAGCATGTCTATGATGATGATTTGTGTCGAAACGGTGTGAATACTCACAGGAATCCAGCCACCACACCGGCGAAGTCCACATCCCAATGCTCAGGATAATATGGGTTGTAGAACTTTCCAACCTCCTCCCATTCGCGAGAAAGGACCTCGTTGGCAGTCATCTCGCGGACGTGGTCAGCATCGTACTCGTCATCCTCCTTCATGTCCTTGACATGCTTCGCGGTACCGGTGAACTGGCGCTGGTCTGTATCAACGCCGCCGAGCGCCAGGTACTTGGTGAAAAGAGCCTTGCGATCGCTGGTGAGTCGGCGGCGCGACATGTACCGCTGGATACACTCCTCAATTCGCCTGTTCAGGTGGTGGACGGTCAGGTCAGCAGGCTTTGGGAACTGGGAAGGAGGTCGAGGTTGGCTTACTCATGGAAAGAACGCTTCCTGCCTTGAAGTTAGCCAACGTTTGCTCAACAGTTAAGAGACGTAACGCGGTACGTACGGGTCGTAGAGCTGCCTTTCAGCGGCATGCTCCATCGGAGTGATCGGAGGATCAGCGAAACCATCCTCAAAACCTGAGCCACGATACTTGTTCAGGCTCGTCTCACCGCGAGCCTTGAGGCTCCTGCTCTTGTTTTTTCCTGCCATGCTGGATCGATGGTGGGAGGTTGGAAGCGTAGGAAGGAAAAGGCCTCTGAGGCCAAGATGGTTCTCTCTTCAAGATGTGGTATGCTGATGGTAAAGTGAACGAGACAGGTCAAGATCAGACCGCTTCCGTGGGCAGAGGAGTCGGAAAAAGACAACGGGTTGAAAATGGGAAGCGGAAGGAGCAAGGCAATTCCAATTGTGGAAATAAACCTTCAGCAGATCAGATGGCAGAAGTGGCCAGCTCCTCCTTCGATTTAGCATTGTTTGGGATCAAACTCAATTGTCCGTCATTAAGTTGTCCTCGAAGCAAACTCTCCATAAGTTTCCATTGACACTTCAGCAGTGGGGATAGCTTCTCACAACAATAGATGCAGAAAGCTTTGATCATGTCCAGGATGAAACATCGAAGCACCATTTCAAGAAACGTGCTTCATAGATTGAAACGGTTTACAAGATAGGCATGTCTGGCGAAGAGTTCGCAATGAGAACATCAGATCGCCTTGCTATTTTGGAAGGCATTCCACAGTGGGCAGACGTTACGATGTGGGCAATACGTCTCGGATTGAGTCACAATGAACTACAGGTGACAAGGTGGAAAGGGAAAAAACATTCCCTTGACGAATTTCCGTCCGGCACACAGCTTCCTTCGTAGAAAGGTACTGTGCTCCTCTTCAAAGAAGTTGTGAGTATGCCACTGCTGGTAGTCAACCATCTTTAGATCTCAAGTTTGAAACTTCTACCTCCAGGCTAGGCCATTCAATTACACTCCTGTCACACTAGGCCTGCAGATATGAAAGGCAAGAACAGAGCCTCAAGCAGCCTGTTTAGGCAAAAAAAAAATCTGCTGGCGACACAGAGCTTAATTATCACTTCTGACTGCAGGATGGTTCATGCGACTGTTGGTACTAGAGAGTGGCTGGCGGTGCTGTCAGACGGTGAGGCTGTCGTGAGATTGAGCCATTTGTACACATGCAAGGTCGGTGGCTGAATACTTTATCCGAGTAACACTACGGTTGTAATTCAAGCGACCTGCACAGTGGCGCACTCGGGCAAAGATTATGCGCGTGAAGGATTGGTGGAACCGGTCTTTCTGCAGCGAGAGAGGCATCCGACAAGGGTGACAAAAAAGGCCAAGGCACTCCCTGCATCATCGGCGACCCGTGGGCCGTCTGCAAATCCCCCTTCGTGGGGCGAAAGGGTTAAACGCTAGACAGTAACCAAAATTGGACCTATATTGCATGGCGCAGGACCAAAGAGCTCCCATAGGAAGCGGCGAAATCGCACGGCAACCGGCACGAAGATAATGAAGAGGGAAAAAGAGCTCTGTGGTGGGACGCACGGTCTGGCCTGCACACCTAGCGTCGTTCAGCATCGGTGCAACGAGACCGCGTCTGAGTCCGGCAGTGCCGTCTGATGCGCGAACTGAACATGTCGAGCTCAGGTGTCTCTGTTCAGATGTGTCAGTTGGCACCGGGCCATGATCAGCCCTTGGGCGGGTGTTGAACACCTGGACCGCTCTGATTCGCAATGGCGGCAGCGCGTGTTTGTCTCGTGTTGGGGCATGTGTAGAGGGTTTCACTGCGTGTATGCAGGACGCTGGTTGAGGCAGGAGAGGCGTGAGTGGGAGGGTTGCGACGGTAGCGAGAACAGTCCAGGCGGTCTCGGTCTTCCTGTCCGGCTGCTCGACGCGTGCTGCGGTTCGCTCAGGAGGGGGCTCAGAAGTAGAAAAGATTGGACGCATGGCGGAGAGGACGGTGGTCGACTGGATCTGCCGTGAGATTGTGCCACCCTGCCACACCCTGCCACCGTGGAATCCCCTTCTGCTAAGGACCGGGAGTGGCTGAGCAAGAGCTGGGGTCTCCGAGGAACCCACGCCCTCGCCCCTCCACCTCTCCTCCCCATCACCCCCTCCGGGATGGAGAAGACCCCTGTGGTTCCAGCCAGGTACGCCACACGTAAGCGCCTGTAGTAGGCCCTGCAGCTGGGCTTTCTTGTCCTCCCGTTCCTTTGGGAGCAGATCCGGGTCCACCTTGGAGCATTCTGGCGTCTGGGTGACACGCACGTCCCAGCTACTGGCATCAGGCGGTGACTCGACGTGGGCTGGACGTGGGCAAGGCGTGGGCAAAGCGTGGGCAGGGGCGTGGGACAGTGACTGACTCTCTCGCGCTGCTGCTACTGCTTCTCTCGGTCGGTGCTAGGAGGCATTTGTGGTAGAATACCCGTCCCGTTGTCTCGGACTGTGGATATAGCAGCCACTGTTGATTGCAGAATGCGGAGTGAGTGGGTGGCCAGCAAGCTGCAGGAGAGAGGTGACAGACAGACTGGGCAAACGACCGTCAATTTACTGGACTGCAGGCAGACAGGCACTCGGTCGGCCTCCAACATTGCTCGCCAGTGCTGTGGTTTGCCTCAAACTCACCTGCAGCTGTCAGAAGATCGTCACCCCTGCCAGCTTGGCACGTTGGCTCCTAGCGCCATTTCGCTTCGGCTAGGCGTGACGCGAGCAGCCTCGGAACTTAGCAGCTGCTCTGGGTACCGCTAGCACCCACGATACATGGGCATGGTACCTTCCTTGCCTGGCAGCCTGGGGAGGTACTGCACCGCTGCACGGTAGTACGGCAGTAGTGGAAGAACAAGAAGAACGAAGGGTGACAAACCCGTGTGCGCCTCTGCTTCCGCCTTGGGCACGGTCGCAAATTCCATCCCGGGGCCCATGGTCGAAGTCGCTGATCAGGGCCAGTCACAGCCCACTACGCGCAGACAAAGATCCATGACCCCCCTCGGACACGCTCGACGGCGAAGGCTGTACATACGTACTCGTACCTGCTCCGTCACAATCTAAGCCCTCCAAGGTTGCGATCCTCGTCTTCGTTTCCCTCTGTTCCCTCCTTCGTCTCTCCCCTTACCCTTTCTGCCTTCTCAACCCTCCTTGGTCCTCCTTTCCCGGTTCTTCTCTTCATAATCTGGACTACCTCTCTTTTTTCCTCTCTCCTTCTTAGAAGCACATTCCGTCTCGACCCGGCCCATTTTCTTATTCCATCAACCCGACACCGACACCACAGTCTACCAGTGGCTTGCTACACCCGACGTCTGGGTGCCCGGCCCTCGCAAATTGACATTCGCCACAGCTTAATTAATTTGGGCGTCCCCTTTTAACCCCGAACTCTGCTACCCGTCGCCCAATTACATGCGCCACACCCAGGCGCCGACAGTCGCGAACTTTTTCTTTCTTGCCCGTTCTCCTGTCTGAGACGGGCGCACGTCAACATGCAACGGGCGGCGCACATCAGGATGCCGCTTTCGCAAAAGCAGATACCGCACCCCTCGGAACTCGTCGAGTACAACTACGCGGTCGCTGGACAGTAAGTCTGCACGACGTGCACCGTCCAAAGCCCCGTGTCTCTCCCGCCGCCTCGCCGCTGACAGCTTTGCCCCCACAGCGATGGAACGCTCTGCGACACCGAGGGCGAGCTGTTCATCAAGCCATGTACGCAGGCCGAAATCGACTTCTACCAGTCCCTGCCCCAGAACCATTCGCGCATGCTGGAAATCGTGCCCGAATTCGTTGGCAGTCTCTCCTTGAACGCCGCCACCGACATCAACGCCATTACCGAGCAGCTACCCGTGGTAGATGGAGATGTCATCCCCGAGATGAAGGAGCAGGTCCTCGAGCTGATCTCGGAGAAGAGAACAGCACTGGCAGAGATGATTACCCCGGCGCCTGCGCCGATTCCGGCACAAGACCCGGCCCCTGTGGAGAATGTGACCTGGATACCAAATGCCAGTAGAAAGATCCCAACGGACAAGGCGGTCGTTCTGGACAACGCGGCTTATGGTTTCAGACGCCCCAACATCGTGGACGTCAAACTGGGTAAACGCCTTTGGGCTGATGACGCGCCATTGGAGAAGAAGCGGAGGTTTGACAAGATCAGCGCCGAGACGACGCACCGCGAGCTTGGCTTCCGAATTGCCGGCATGCGTATTTTCAAAGGCTCCGATAACCCAGATGACCTCGACGAGGAGGACTACCGCATCTATGACAAGGACTACGGCCGAAAGGACGTCAACTGTGACAACGTTGTTGAGGCTTTCCGGGGGTTTCTCTACAACCGCAGGGCTGGGATCGATGACGAGTACGCCAGAGCTGTCGCAGAAGCATTCCTACGAGACCTGAAGCACGTTCGCAACGTCCTGGAGAACGAAGAGACCCGCATGTACTCCTCCAGTCTCCTGTTCATCTTTGAGGGTGACGGCCCCGCGCTCAAGGCGGAGATCGACGAGCAGAGCCGCAGTACTGCCGCTTCTGTGAAGGCCAAGACGGAGGAAGACTGTCTACCTGGTCGTACCACGAACCGGATCGATAGTGGCATCGGCATGGACGACGAGGGCGAGATTGTCTTCTCCACTCAAGAACAGTACGATGAGCTGTCTGAGAGCGATGAGGATGCCGAGGAAGGGCACATCTGGAGACTGAAGCTCATCGACTTTGCACACGCTGCCTTCGTCCCGGGACAGGGTCCTGACGAGAACATTCTACTGGGTGTCAGAAGTCTGATCACCATCTTCGAGGAGCTGTCAAAGGAGCCAGAAAAGCCAGTGACCAGTCGGAGACAGAGACGGTCAACATAACGGGGTTTGGACCGGCGTTCCGGGCATACACGGTAGACATTTATGTTGATGACATTTTGGCAAGAGAAAAAAGTTCTGGGCAGCATCAACGGGTTCAGGCATGATTGGGCATGACAGAGATGTGTTCGGTCCATCTCGGGTGTCCATGAAGATTCATCATAATACCCCCATACAAGGTCTTGTTGCGCAAGTAGCTTTTCCGGTACCTACTTGACTTCCATAGGCGTTCGGACATGGGGCCACAGCTGGTCTCTTGGTCCTACAATAAACTTGTCTTCTCATTTCAAGCCTCTGGCCTTTTTGAAAATTCCATGTGACTGGACTACCCGTGTCTGCAAGGGCACACTGGTCCTTTATATCTGTAGGGTCCCTCATGATTCACACTGCCCAAGTAAACATGGTGATACTGTCCACATGGCCATGTCAACCCTGTTGTGTCCCTCGAGGACGCTACCAAAACGCTGACAGGACGGCGCCACTTACCTAGGTACTCTGCCATTCCTTGGGCGCTTGCTGCGTCATCCTTGACTCGTTGCCAGCCGTGGAAGGTTTAAGGCCATGACGTCTTCATGCAAGACTTCCCTCATCAACGACGGACCCTCTCGACTGCATCTCGGCTGCAGGATTTGGCATGTGTGATTGCCATGTCCCGAACTCAGGGGAGCTGCACTAGGCCGGGCGATGTGCCTCAGGTGTGGGGGATCTCTCAGTGGGTGGGTGTGTGGGGTGCCTTCGGCTTGGCCCGTGGCAATCTACTGTTACCCACCTGGAAGCTACCTACTCAAAGCTGATGTGCAGGTACCTGGGTACCTCCCACCCACACTGTATTCGTCGTGTGCGTTGCCCGTTCTGGGGCAGATCTCTGCAGTAGCTCTCTTTCTCAGCGAGCTGCAAGCAGCAAGCTCCACCTCCCGTCTTGAATCGAAACCAACAAGGCTGAGCTGCTCCAACACTCGGCCCCGTTTCTTGCCATTCGCATCTTTGGGGATGAGCATTCCAATATGTCAATTCCTGGATTAGGGCAGCTGCCTATCAAGGTACGTCAACACTCCAATCCGTCTCCGCGACGTCAGCGGCAGAGCTCAACCCACTTCACAGACCGCAAGCTAACGAAGTGCCTCCTCGAAACCTACAGGCAGCTACCACCCCGATTCGCAAGATCAATCTCCGGCCCTTCTGGGAGTGGCGTTTCGAGATCCCGCACAACTCCACCGTCACCGTGCGCCTCGTCTCCGGCACCGCAGAGCGCGACGGCACCGAGCTCGCCCTCAACGTGACCTACAAGTTCCGGGGCATCAAGTCCAAGATCCTGACCTGGCGCGGCTGCGAGATCGAGTTCGAGCCAGCCGGCAACTTCGACGAGTATGTGGCCGAGTACATGAGCCCCGACGAGACGCCCCAGGTGTCCTACCTGAACTTGCACTTCCTGCTCGAGGGCCTGCGGAGGGAGGCAAGGGCCAAGAATGCGACTGGCCCCCGGGTCCTGATAGCGGGCCCCAGGGATGTTGGCAAGACGAGCCTGGCGCGCACGCTGGCCGCGCTGGCGGTGAAGTCCGGTGCGCAGCCGGTCGTGGTCAACACGGACCCGCGCGAGGGCATGCTGAGCCTGCCTGGGACCCTCACTGCGGCCGTATACGCCACGATCATGGACCTGGACGGCGAGGGTACCAACGGATGGGGTGGCACGCCCACCAGCGGACCATCTGGCGTGCCAGTGAAGCTGCCTATCGCGCAGTATTATGGCTGCCAGAACCCCGCGGACGACATCCAATTGTACAAAGAGCTTGTGTCGAGACTGGCTGGATCCGCAACGGCCCGCATGAGCGGCGACGTGGACGTCAAGAGCTCGGGTATGATTATCGACACACCAGGCATCAGCTCCTCCGGCCAGATCGAGGCAGGGGATTTGGACGTGTTGGGGCACGTGGTCGACGAGTTCTCGGTTAATATTATTGTTGCTTTGGGCTCGTCTCAGTTACATGCAGAGCTACAGAAGCGCTTTGCGAGGGAACAGACCACACTGGGCGAGCCGATCGCATTGGTCATGCTTGACAAGTCGCACGGTGTGGTCGAGAGGGACGAGGGCTGGATGAAAGCGATGCAGGAGGCTACCATTAAGGAGTATTTCTTCGGAGACAGCAAGAGGACCCTGAGTCCCTTTACCCAGCAAGTGGATTTTGATGGCGTAGCTATCTACCGTATTCCTGAGCGTGAGTTTTCGTAGGCCTCCTGTGAGAAGGCCCATGCTGACGGTGACACAGCAAATGAGCATGGCAGTGAAGGAAGAGGACTTGAGAAAATCGAACCCACGCCAGCCCTGTCCCATTGGACCTTGGCAGTCATGAACGCCTCCGTCGGCGACTCCCCGGAAAGCATACGGACAGCACCGGTGCTGGGATTCGTCTACATCTCGGACGTTGTCAAGGATAGGAGGAAGCTGAGCATGCTGACGCCTGTGAGCGGCAGACTCGGCAAGCGGCCGTTATTATGGGGAAACTGGCCAGAGCAATTTATCAATCTCTTGGGATGAGCATGGCGTATGTCACGCAGTCCGGCTTCAATCACGGGCAATAAAACCGCCCAAGTCGTCAAGGACCGCCTCCAGCCTCACTTTTATCTGGGCTTCAGGCTTGCATTTGGACCGGCGTTTATGGCTTCGACTTTTTAGCACCGTAGACTATAAGAGGGCGTTTGGAAATGGACAAGGTTTGTCAATCATGCTCTCAGCTGAGGCTGCCCATGGCGCCATACCAGCCCGGGTGACGCCCATACGCACCACAGCTCCCGCCTCCGTCCAAGAATGGGACTTGTGTTCTGCTGTCGATGACACAATCGAATGCAGTTATGAGACCTCATACCGGTCAAATCAGGCCGTCCCCCGCGCAGCGCAAGGGCCATGAGCCATATCGCCACCGGAGTTACTTTTTCTTCGCGACCATCTTACATTATTACTCTGCTGCCAACCGTACATGACATTCCCAGCGCATGCCCCCGTAGCGGGTTTGTTTCGTGTGGGCCAAAGCGAAACGTGCAACCATGCTGCCATGGTGGGAAACTAATTTTCTCGTGGCGGCCACTTGCTTCTTGTCTCTCAGCTCACCACAGCGACGCCCGGCGCCTGCACCTCAGGCAAGGGTCGTCAAGTGGCCAACGCAATCTCTTGACAAAAGCAACGAGACCTGCTCTGGCGAGGGGACCTCCTAGATGAAGCCACCGCCTGGTTTATGATCCTGCTTTCACCGGGCCGCACGAGATGCCATTCAACCTACCGGCGATCCAACCCCCGTGACGCGCTTTATATGAGATTGCTTATAATCATGTCTATTACACCCGCGGGGACCCGCAGCTGACACTGAGGGCCGCTTTCAGGGGGAGACGACCTCGATCAGCCATGTTACCTTCCCTTTTGCTTTTCTACAACTCGCATGATTGAGGGAGGCTGCACAACCCTCACATTCAGTCCCTCGAGCTGTGTGTTTGCTGAAAATCAGGCTGGTATGACTCAGATGTCATGCGGCTCGTTGCTTCCATGTGAGAGATATTCCAGGGCCACGTTGATCACATCCACTGATATAATCAAGAAGGAGCATCCGACGCCGTCACGTTCTCAGGCTGTTCACTTCTTGCGATTCCTCCTGGGCACAAGACAGCATGGTGTGAGCTTTCCGTGCCCAGATCGGCCAGAGGACCCTTTAACTTGGCTTTTTGATGTTTTTCTGATGAATCCGTCCGTTTTCAAGGCCGTCTAGGGGTGAGAATGGCCGAAATCTTGCTAGACTGGTTGGCGGCCCGGTCACCACATTCGAAAGCCGCCAAACCAGAAACTGTGTCGACTCTGGAGTCTGAACTTGGCTGGCCTGCGGCCCGTAGTTTAAAGATCATTTCCCTGGTGTTGTCATCCATCAGCCTCTTGGCCGGATCCTTGTCTATGTACTGGCTCGTCAGGATGCGGCGCAGTTTTCGTCATGAGTAAGTCAGTTTGTACCTTCATGGCCGTTACGTCGCGCGTGTCTCATTAACCATGTTGATGTTGACTAACTTGAGCCGAAGTCTCATCCTCCTCCTGATCGCCAGTGACCTTACCAAGTCCTTGTGGTTCGTCATCTACTCGTCTACCACACTCAACCGTTCGCTATCAACAGACTCTGGATCGGCTTTCTGTCAGGTCAGCGGGTTCTTCTTCGCCATGGGAATTGAAGCTTCGGATGCCGCTGTATTCCTCATTGCGCTTCATTGGACCGTACATATATTTCGGTCAAACAGGGCAGCCGGCGAGAGCGGGATCTACCCCTACAGATTTCTCGCCTTCGCGTTCTATGTTCTTTTCCCTACACTGATGGCTTCTTTGGCTTTCTTCACAAGATTTCCAGCCTATGTCGATACTGGTCAGTACTGTTACTTGCCTGCTAAACCTTGGTGGGACCGAATGTCACTGTCCTGGATTCCACGATACATCAACATGACCTTGATCATTGCCATGTACAGTGCTTCTTACGTGTACATCCGCATAACGATGAGACGTTTTCGCAGACATCATGCGTCAGTTCCCACAACCCTTCGAGATAGACGGCTTCCAGACACACCGCGGCTCATCAGTCATGGTCTGGTCCCTTCGCCGCTCGACTCCAGACGTATTCCTTTCAGATTCCCTACGGGTGGAAGCCTGGAAGAAGGCAGTGCAAGCATGCAGGCCGACGACAGGTTTCGATTTCGAGAATCTTTGAGGTTCAGGCTAGACCGACTAAGCGCAAGCTCAAGAAGATCAAGAGGATGGCCGTGGCAGGGCTTAGACTGGGAGGCTGACGAAGGAGCGCTCCCTTCCAGTTCAGGTCTGGTGTCCCCGAGGACGGTCGCATCCGAGCCGACACTCGAATTCACGGAGACAGGATACAAGCTCCAGCCACCACGGCCTTCGCTATCTACGATCAAACTCGGAGGAAAAGTTGAGAACCTTCCCACGCGGAAATCACCATCTCGATGCGGCATCTCCTCCGACTTCTACCGCCGGCCAATATCCACGAGTATGGAAGAAGAGGAGATACTTAAAGACCAAAGTCCCAACGTTGGCCGGAGTCGTCACTTGAATGGTTCCCAGATGCACATATATACGGTTCTCCAGCAAGGTCCTAGTTCTGAAAGAGAGGGCGAGCCGACCCCGGGCACCCCCATAGCCTCGCTAGACTATGAGACGCTCGAGTCCGAGGGAATCTCCCGCGGCCGCGACAGGATACGCCGTCAGCTACGCCTCTTGTTCATATACCCAGCAGTATATGCCTGT
Source organism: Diaporthe vaccinii (assembly GCA_039880775.1). Taxonomy (NCBI): domain Eukaryota; kingdom Fungi; phylum Ascomycota; class Sordariomycetes; order Diaporthales; family Diaporthaceae; genus Diaporthe; species Diaporthe vaccinii. The sequence goes on from JBCEDN010000003.1 coordinate 1,653,265, forward strand.
GTTTGGGTATTCCCTCTCATTAGCGATGTGATTGGGTTTCATAGAGATCATAATCAGAGGCCATATTGGATCCTGGTAGCCAGCCTCGTCTCCTTGTGCGTTCAGGGCCTGGTAGACACGGTCGTGTTCTGCGTCCGGGAGCAGCCTTGGAGGCACACAAAAGGCGGATTCTGGGAGAACCTTGGTATCTTCATGAATGCCCTCAGTTTCGAGTCGCGGAATGAGATCGGAAAAACGAGAGAGGAGATGTTTCACGACGGTTCAAGGGCGAGGCTGAGGAGGGAGGGGGAGAGGGAGAGGGAGCAGCGTGCCAGCAGGATGAGCCCGGGCTGCACACCTCAGGTTTCTGTGTCCAGAAACTGGTGGGACGTTGAGCTCCATGGTGACGACGAAGTAGATAGTCAAGATGGGCAGAGTAAGGATGGGGAGTGGCACGTGTGAGACGTGGCGACCGGGGCAGTATGTAGACTGGTTAAAGGGCTTGTGCCACCCGGGAATGTCATGTTTGCTTAGCATTCAGCATAATCGGGATCTGCTACTGCAAATACTATTTTTGAATTTCCTAGGCCGAGGTAGTTTCTTGGCCCTGTATGAATCGCAGAAACGCTTGGGCTATCTTCACACCATCGTGGTCCTTGTTCGCCCTGTCCACACCCGAGGAGTAGACCTCGTCAGTGAAGACCTTCGTGTCGTGCCTAAGCTCGAGGATCTCGCTTATGATCTCGCCCGTAAACTCTGGGTGCCCTTGCACCGTGATCGCCTTGCCCGGGAGCAGGAAGCCCTGCGTGGCACAGACGTCGTTCTCGCCCAGGTTCTGCGCGCCCTCGGGATTTGAAAAGACAATGTCACGGTGCATCTGGTGTATTTTCTGCGACGGCGTCAGTGGATGAGAACAGGACCACGTCCGAGCCAGGGGAACACTAGATTGCTGTCTTACCAGGGTGTCGGACCCAAACACTGCCCTCCCCGTCTCACTCAGCTTGACCTCCGTCACACTGACCTCCCAGCCCTTGTCGTTGCGGTCCACCTTGACGCCCAGCGCCCGCCCGACGATCTGGTGCCCGAAGCAGATGCCCACCACCTTGACCCTCCCGTTGGTGGCCAGCGCCTTGCGCGTGAAGGCGACCAGCTTCACGATCCACTCGTCGTCCAGGTATGCGGAGTGCTTAGAGCCGCTGACGAGGACGGCGTCCACCGAGTCCAGGTCCGGGTACTTGTCCGGCTCGTTGACCACGTCGTAGCCCGTGATGGACAGGTGGGCCTCGAGCGGCTCCGGGGCGACGGCGCGCCGGAAGAGGTCGGTGAAGACGCCCCTGTAGCCGTGGTACTTGGCGTTGGCGTTGGGCACGGGGGTGTCCGCCTCGAGGATGGCGAGACGAATCGGGGTCCTTGCTGTCGTCGAGCCCATATCTGCGCGTTCGAGAGAGTTCCAATTCAAATGTGGACGAGGGAAGTTATATTCAAGCTCAGGAAGAGACTGAGGCTCTCAGTAAGGGGTGAGACGAGTTTCAGCTTGAGTGACGCCTTTAATTTCCAATAAGCTCCAGAAACCAAGGTTCAAAAAGGAATGCTCCGACAGCGTAATTGGTGAGCTCTATATATTCAGTTGGAAAAAGCTGTGACTCCTGTTTGCTGGTTGTGACCAGAAGGCGAGGGCAAGGGAGGGCAAGTGTTCGCGATGTGTGTGACGTCCATCTTGACTCGTAGTCGCGATAAGCGCCTTGAAGTGGTGGTCCACAGCCGCCGCCGTTCTCGGAGCCTCCGGCAAGCGCCGTCTTGCACTTTCCGTCGGTAGACCGAGTGGTTCGTTGGGACCTCTGTGATTAGTTTTGAGGTGAAAGACTCAATGTGATACATGGACTCACGGTCAGTGTAACTTGAAAGACTAGGTATCTTTCGTCGTGTTGTAAGTGGAGGATGTGCATGCATGTGGCTGACCTGGGCCTGCGCCTACCCGCGTGGCCCTCCTCCCCCTTGTCCTCACCACCCCTGAGGAATACGATCCCTAACCCTCGTAACGTTAGCATGCTCCCTTGGATCTCATCCTCCTGAACTCCTCGGCTGGACATATCGCCCACACAGCCTCCAGCCATGTGCGGGCGCAGGTCGTCACACAGGTATCAGAAGAAATCCCCTTATTCCACTAAATGACGTGAGATTTTGATTCGATTGTGCAGCAGAAGCCTCAAACGCTGGGTACCGGGTCGTCATACTGTACGACGAGCGAGCCGCACCCACGCCGTGATATGCCCTTATGCGTTCACGTGCATCTGACTACCCCATCTACTCATTGTGCGCCAACATGACCAAGGGATCCAATCCTTACACTATTTCTGAATCTGGAGCTCCCTTTCGTTTCATCTCAGTCTTCCCACTCTGACACGGTTCGTCCATCTAGTCAAGCTGCGTGGTGTTGAACAAACGGTTCCCAGTGTCCGTTTGTCCCTTTCCCTTGAACTCATTCTCAGACAGACGCATAGCGACAAAGCCGACATCCCGATCGGCTTGTACGTGTGCAGGGGGCTTGTTGAAAAATTTGGCCTGGATGACGCCGGCAACGACCACAATGCGTACAGTCTTGTCGGTCTTCCGAACGTGCTCGATGAAGTCAACAACGGTTTTGCCACTGTTCACAACAGAATCCACAAGAAGAACGGTGCTCCGACCCTTGAAGTGTTGCTCCTTGAGGTCTTCTGGCGTCTTCGCGTGGAAAAACATGGCAGCTGGAAAAGCCTCGCTGACGCCCAGGGCCATCGGCTCGCCTCCGCGCATCAATGCAACGATGACCGTATTCTCCTCATCGAGGAGCCGGTATCCCTCAGTCCGGTATTTCTGAACATGAGAAATTTCGACTTCTTCGCAGCCGATCATCTCTGATACGTGCTGCGTTGCTATCCACCATCCTGCCCTTCGATGTGCTTCCCGTAGCCCTGGCCCAACAACACCCGCGTCCCTCATTGGCGTCATGAGAAGCTTTGCTGCCATTGAGTGCGTTGCGTGGACGTGGCCGAGCTTTGAAGCGTTCGAACGTGGAGCCAATATGCTGGTGGCGAAGGCAGCGTCCATTTCGACAACTGGGACCAAGCCTTCGGCTAGTCTGGGGCGTGAGCCTGCTGGCAAGAGGATCTGTCTTGGGCGCAAACCGTCACGGACAGCATCCAATAGAGCTTGGTCCATGCTCTTGCTCCTGGTTTCAACATCTCCCGTCACAACCAAGGCATGATCAGCTGCCACCAGCATGGGGATATCCACTTCGCTGTCGCCAAAAGCATACACTTGTGTTGCAAAGTGCTTCCGGAGGCGCTCGACAATGGCTGCTTTGATCTTGGGGGTAACGACCAAACCGTCCGAGATACGGCCGCCGCCGATGATCTCGACGTGGGTGGAGGACTGTCTCTGCAGCACCATTTCCCAAATGCGTTTGATACCACAAGTGACGACCACCGCCCGAACGTGTGTCAGACTTCCAACCTGTTTGAGAAGGTCTGCCAGTTCAGGGTGCAACACAACCTCCCTGGAGGCGGCTTCACAAATTCGCTCAAACACTGGCTCTGGGATCTCCTCGTACAGCCAAGTGGCTTGGCGGAAAGCCTTGTATGAGTATCCCCAGACTGAATGACCAAAGTATTGCTTCAGTCTGTTGCTGCCGTCCTCTCCCATCTTCAGGTGTTCGCCCCAGAATCTTGCCCCGGTATCCACGGACGCTAAAGTCTTGTCCGCGTCGAAAACTAGGACGGTCTCGATCTTGTTCGCTGATGGGGCCATGATATCGTCCAACCGGGCTAGTGCTCGTCGTAGGTTCTCCTCCTCTGAGTGATCTCGGATGTCTCTCATCAGGCTTGCGACGCGGGCAAATCCATCTTCCGTAGGAGCATGCTGGGTGAAGAACATGATGCCGTGATGGCGACAAAGAGTTTTCGCTCTCGACTTGTCGCTCCACTGCCATCTGCGCAAATCGGCAACGCTCATTTCGGGGCGATTTCGATTAATGTCGTTCAGACGGTACTCGGCGATGGTCTCGGCAGGTGTGTCGAGGTACAGAATGTGCGTATACGTTTCAAGGTCGGCCTGTGTGTGCACCTCCATAGCACCAGTGCCAGTCCAGAGGGTAAGGTGACCAGCGACAACGCCTACTTTCCGGCTTGACTGGCAGACTTTTGCGATGTGCTGGATGGCAATCTCGCGGCAGACAGCCTTCTCAGCATCGGGCTTCTGTTCAAAAGCGGCCAGCCCTCCACGGACCAGTGTACTGAGTGTCTGAGAGCCGTCAAAGAAGGCAAAGTCTCTCTCGCCTAGGTTCTTCTTCAAGCGTTCGATGAGTGTCGTTTTTCCACACCCGGAGATACCATAGATGCCGACTACCACTGGCTTGTCCTCAGTTTCTGACATCGTTGTGACCGGTGCTATGTGGGTGAGTGCCGTTGAAGTGGAAACTGGTGCTTGTTGAAGATGCGTGGCTTGCCTCATATTCTTGCAGAAGGAAAATGTGTTGATGAACTATTCCAGATTCATGGAGGGAGGGTTGGGTTTATTCCGCCCCAAGATTCTTGCGATTTCCCACCAAATTGAGCTTCTCTTTTGCTCAATGGAAGGAATTATAGAGCAAACGAAACTCTGACTACATGTCACACTCTGTTTCAACATCAAAGGAGTGATGATACATTGTCTCGGCTCGTCATCACAGTAATCACTGTTCATGATAGCTGATATCCAGCTGTTTCACACTTCCGATCGAAATGAGCAGATACAAGTTGTTTGATCTGGGACTGACGAGCATCAGAGGCATTACAACTGGATGAGCAAACCGTGGGACGCCACTACGTCGCAATGTTTCGTTTCTTTCAACACCAAACACACCGCCAGGATAGTGTTTGAGTATTCACCCTTCGCGTTGATAGAGCATTGCCAGGTGGTTGAGCTCTCTATTCGAACCAATATCCTCGCATCAATTCTGTGTTCTACCACCATCAGACTAGGTTTTAAAAAAGACATCTATCGAAGTTACTTGAAACATTCTCACCAAATCTGTCTTGCAGTACTCAAGCAATATTGTTTTGGTTTTATGTATTCAAGCTTTGAGAACACGTCTGCGTTGGAGCTGGCATGGGGTCTCCATCTGTACGTACACACACACTACTCCTCTGATATTTCCGCTTGATCACAACTGTTAACATGATTGGCATGGTCATCCAGACCGACTGTGAATAGCTGCTAAACTGGAAGTGGGACTTCAGCAAATCGGAGCCGTCATCTTGTACACCGTGAAAGCCCACAACCCCGCTGCCACCAGGAGGGGTAGCGAGCTGACTGCATAAAAGAGACTCGGCGGGCGAATTTCAAAATGCACAAAATTTGCACTGATTCTTTCAATCTGGTGTTGTGCTCCCTAGCCGAAGTGTGTGGCGTTGTCTCGACTTATCATCATCGTGAACCGATATTGAAATATGGTACACAGCTTGCTCCATGAAATGGCTCAGGCCAATTCTTACCATGCATTCATCGGATCCGCATTACTTGGAGTCTTGTTTCACATGTCTATCCAGACTGTCGAATTCGAGAAGCTCATGTTCCATTTCCTGGCAGCTTTGCTGGTAATGGCTGTCGGCATGTCAACCTTGTTCTCAGCTTTTGGTCATCTTACATGGCCTCAAGCCTTTGCGAAGTCTATTATCATCGAGACGGTTTTCAATCTGAGCTGTCTCCTCAGCATCAGCTTCTATCGTTTGCTACTCCACCGATGTGGAAGGTTCCCCGGGCCGATGGGAGCAAAGCTCAGCCGTTTCTGGACTTCATACACCTCAAGCAAGAACTTCCAATATTACAAGGAGTTAGAAAAGATGCAGACGAAGTACGGCGACTTCGTGCGCACAGGTATGACAACAGGATTGTCCCCACACACTGCATACAAAGGCCTTGTATATGTAAGCTGACCGGTTGCAGGACCACGTGAAATCACTGTCACTCGTGCTTCGGCTGTCAACGCAATATACGGCCCGGCATCAAAATTGCTCAAGTCAACATGGTATGGTCAGTCAGGCAATGACCCAGACCGGTGCTCACTGCACATGGTGAGGGACCCTGTGCGACACCGCAATAGACGGAGGGCCTGGGATCGAGGATTTGCTATCAAAGGTTCGTTATTTCGAGAGCGAGGCTTTGGAACACTTGGCTGACAATAGACAGCCCTTGCAACATATCAACAGCGTGTCAAAGAAAAGTCGGATCTACTAACAAAACAAATACAAGACCGCGCCGGGCAACCCATCGACATTACTAAGTGGGCCATGTTTTACAGTTTCGATGTCATCGGCGAAGTTGCATTCGGAAAAGACTTCGGTAATCTAATCACTGGTACCGAGCATTCAGCCCTCAAACCAATTCACGAGCATATCAAGGTCTTCGCAGTCTTGGGCCACTTGCCTTGGTTGATGAACATTATGACCAGCATCCCCAGCGCTTCAAGCGTATGCACCGAGATCTTCAGCTTTTGTGAGAATGAGATCCGGGCCAAACAGAAGGTAAGTAACTCACCTCTTCCTTGATCCTGGTCACATTGTCGCCCTAATTCATTACTGATCTGCGGGCCGTCAAAAGTTGTGGGACAGTGAGAAATATCCGAGCGACATCGTATCATGGCTGCTCAAGGCTGTGCACGACAAGGACATTTCTGCAGCTCCAACAACCGAAGCTCTCGAATATGACTCGAGACTGGTCCTTCTGGCTGGCAGGTTTGTAGCTCGGCACGGCCACTAAGTCATCGGTGAAGCTGCCCAGCTGACTTAAGCCCCTGCATAGTGATACCGCGTCCAGTACGTTAGCCAATGCTCTGTTATTTCTCTGCAAGAATGTGGGGGCACAGAACAAGCTGCGTGAGCAGCTCCGACAGGTTATGCCTGGTGGAACTCAGCAGTGGGATTACGAGAAAGTGCAACTCGTCACATTTCTGGACGACATCATCGCCGAGACGCTCCGCCTGAGGCCAGCAGTTCTCGTTGCCGGGTCTCGTGAGGCCCCAGAGGCAGGCCTGCAGATCGACGAGGTCCGCATCCCTGGAAACACCAATGTTCTAGTGCCGGTGTACAACATCCAGAGGGACCCGCGCTATTGGCCGCAGGCCGGCGAGTTCATACCGGAACGGTGGGGGGAAAGACGATCAGAGATGGGGACCGATAAAGCACCGTACTTCCCCTTCCTGGCTGGTATGATCAAGTCCGATGAGTAATTAAAATATTGCGAGCAGGTGGCTAACTTGGTTCTCAGGGGCGTATTCGTGCCCGGGCAAGAATCTTGCATACATGAGCTTGCGTATTGCGCTTTCAACACTTGTGCAAGAGTTCGACATCTCATTTGCCGCAGGAGAAACTGGGACTGCTTTTGAGAATGATGCTCTGGATACATTTGTTATAACTCTGCCGCCACTGCACATCACCTTCACTCCTCTTTGATTGACTCTTATCGGGTCTGGATTCAAAAGGCACATGGACGCCCGGTGGCGAGTTATCTATCGCATCTCTCCAATCACATTCGACGTGTTCGTTGTCTCCTAGCTGAGCAGATGAATGGCCGAGATTTAAATGTTTGAGGAATCAACCTCGCCATTTCACCGGATATTCCCGCACAACAAGTCTCGTACCTTCCAGATGAGCCCCTCCCCTCCAACCTGCATGTATGTATCCTGCGCACCGCACAGATACACACGCTCCAGCAGACCCACGAGGTCACTGGACATGCCCGGTAGATGAGGTGAGCTAAGGGGACCCACACAACCGTTAGTCTGGTGTCAGACCTCCAGCAGGCCACGTTCCTTTTCTCCGCACCTGCTTGCGCACACCTTTGCGATCGTGTGCATATGATTTGCCAAGAAAGTTTGGCCTACGAATGCCAAACCACACTTGCATGCCGTGGAATAACCAGCGGCCGGAGATCCCCCTTGGTGGGCAACTAGAGCAACCCATCAAGACGCAGTAAGCTGACACCACCACACCATCTCGCAACCAAAATAAACCACTGAGAGGCTTTCTCCATTTTCATTGACCCACCCCAGTATTAATGGAAACCATTGCAACGACCAGAGTCCGAGGCGAGCGAAAGAGCTCCTGTCCTCCTCCCCTAAAATGTGGTCCGCGCCGTTCCGTCCAGGAATCCTCTGTCTCCGTGCAAGCAAGGCTCTACTAGCTCTTATCCCTTGGCCCCTGACAAAGCCGTGATGAGGGGCGTGAGAGATGTGATGTAAGTACAGTCATTATTGGACCATCGGGTGATATATAGCAAATGGCCGCTCCGGGGCCCTGATGGTTGACTCCCCGAATTCGCTTTCGAACTTCCCCAAAGATCTCTATCAGCCCCATATATGTGTCAAATTTGCCCACATATGCAGCTGGGAGCCGCCAGTGATTTGTGTAGCTTCGTTCTTCTCCCACCCGGACCCGGCGCTATCAGGCGTGCAGCGAATCGATCATGGACTCTTACCTGTACGACCAGCTGCTCGGGCTCTTGATCTTCTTTAGTGTCCTCTGCACAATCACCGTCGGACTTCGCGTGCTCGTACGGACCAAGCTTACGAAGGGGGCGTTCGGATGGGATGATGTTGCCCTTGTCATTTCATACGTGAGTCTCCGGTGTTGAGTTTCTATCATCGGCAACCCCCAGTCTGCTCCAAGCGACAATGTATAATGACATATGGACTCCAGGCGCTCATGATAGTGTTTGTGGCTCTGTGCATACTGGCCGTACGGGCAGGCATGAAGTCATCCGAAGACGAGCCATGGTATAATGATGCTGCGGCCAGTAGGGTGAGTAACCCGTAAGGAAGGTTTGCCCTCAATGACGGGGTACTAAGAGCAATTGCAGTACGACTTCGCAAAGTACGTTGTCTGCTTTGTGATATCCGGAGTCGTCAAGATAAGCGTCGCACTGGTTCTGTATCGCCTCGACAGCCGCCCAAACGTCAGAATAATCATCATCATCGACATTGTCACGTGCGTTATTTGGAATATCGTCACCACGTTCATTCTCTCGCTCGGATGTATGAGGCAGAGTCCGTATGTCATCGACAACAAGGTGTGCGAGAACACGTTCTACTCACAGGAATCATCCTATGTTATCTACGACATCTTTCACGTGCTCCTACCGATTTACATTCTTTGGAACGTGCAAATATCGAGGGCTCTTAAAGTGAGCGTGGTTTGTCTCTTCAGCGTTGGGCTCCTGTGAGTTGATACCCTTTACCTTGTTGTGCCACTCTCTGTTGTCGAGACTACACGTCCCCAGGCGGTGTTCCTGTTACTGATGAAACCCATACCTTCAGTGCCGCCATCGCAGCCATCATGAAGCTTCAAGTTCACTACGAAACATTCCACCCTCGAGACAACAATTCAGTCACCACATGGTATCTGGCCATGATTTGGGCAATCACAGAGCACGGGCTGTCAATCTTCGCCAGCTCTGTGCTTGCCCTGCGCCCGCTGACGAGGTTCGTGTCGAAATCATGGGCGTCCCTCTCGAGCACCTTCTACGGCAGCGGCAGCAGCAAGGACGCCAAGTCCTCCGGCCAGGGTACTTCGAGCCGTGTCTCCAAGAAGTCGAACTGGACGGAGCCAACGGAGTCGAACGAGCTGGGAAATATTGGTGTCCGGAACGAGGTCGACGTCCGCAGCGAATACACTGCCGAAGGCCAAGCACAGCAGCCCTTGTACCTCGCAGAAGCATATAATGGCAGCTCTGAGAGCCACAAGAGGTTGGTTGATGCGAAGACACATGAAGATGTGGGTGTTGCCGCTTAAGGTGTGGCATTGTATCAGTACAGGAAGAATGCGTCATTTGCTTCGTTCTGGTTGTGTAACAACATTTCTGCCACTTTTCGACTAAAACATCACGTTGAGTCAATGGCCGTGTAGGGCTTGTAGGTTGGCGTTCAGGTATTGAGAGAATATCTAGAAATAAGTAATATTGACCTTCGTACCGTTGAACAAGTTTCAATTTCAATTCAAGGAACTGAGTCAAAGTGTCAGAGCCTTCGCTCCCTCGTCGTCTTTCTGTGATCTTGTAATGACAACCGCCTTCACCAATTTCCTCGAATACAGTCCTTAGAACACTAGGCATGAGCTGATCACAGCACTGCTCCTCATCCGTGCTCCCGAGCCTCATCCACCAGTGCCTTCGAAATACCTTGACTTCACAGGGGGTATTTCTTCCACTGCTTATACCTCTTTCGGCCAACGTAGACTTTGAAAGTTTGGACTGATAGTGTTATTGCATGATCTGGTGCCTGAAGCAGCTCGATTTCCGCGCGAATAGTATCAAGCCAGTGTTTCTTGGGCTGCCTTCCGGGCCAAGTAGTGTCTCCAGAAGCTTCGACGAGTCTGCAACGACGGGTTGGAGGGCACACAGCTGCCTCGCCGTCAACTGCGCTCTCCAGGTCCACACAGGGGCTCACCACAAAGGGGTTCACCACAATCGATATTCTCAATAGCCGAGGGAAGGTTGCCGAGATGCCTGCGCGAGTGTCGGAAATTGTAGGGAAGATAGCCCTGCTGGGAAACAGTACACCAGGCTCCAGTGCAATTTATTGGACCTCCTGCCAGCAGTCCACAAACTCATTGTCGGGGAGCGGCGACAAAGTGTCTGGCAGAGTGCGGTGCCGGTTCCGCTGAAAGTACTCATTCTTCCACACTGCAGTAATCACAGTCAGCTCACATGGCAGCGAGAATTAGACGCCATCTGCCCGAAGTGTCTCTGAAGTCCCCCCCCCCCCGGGGACCCAATCTCCCGGCCACAAAGGCCTGGGAGCGGAGTGAGGACACAGACTACAAGTGTGGCATATGTGTGTGTGATCACCTGGAAACTACTTAATTGCATCTTTGAAGTTGTGTCCCTCAAGGTAGAGAGTGTCCAGCGCCGGGTCGAATGCTCGGCAGGGCACACTACGCTTTGCGGACAGAGAATAGCGGAATCGCACACCACCGGACTTTGATGTGAGGAACGCTCGTGATTCACGGCATGTGTGCATCAAGGCGACGTCGATGTCGACGATCAGCTGTGGTGGAGGACAGCCGGGGAGGCCTTTGGTTGGGCGTCTGGTGTAGAGATGAGTGCAGACCTCGGGCTTGCGGTTGGCCCAGGCTTCACTCCAGATCATGTCCCTGATCTCCAATGGGAGCAGCATGAAGCGAATGAAGGATCCTTCCTCTGGCTTAGACATTTTTGGATTGCTTGGAATGCTTGATATAGTTGCTTCAGTTGCGGAGTGCCACCATATCAAGGTGGCAGTGTGTGGCGGTGTCGCAAAGTATTGAGATGGGGGAACTGAGCAGCGTTGGCAAGGAGAATATTGGAAAACAACAAGTATGTCTGCTTAACTCGTATTGTCAGTTGGTGGGTATGCCAGGGTACTTATGGGAGGGGAAGACAACACCTTCCATGTGCTCAAGCGATGCAGACAGTTGATAGGGTCATGTCAGACGGGCTCCAGAATCAGAGGTTCAACTTGAAAGAGCGCTTCTGATGATGGAATGTCTACAAGTGCTGATTCCAGGCTCGCCATGGAGGAGCCCTTGCTCGTTAGGGTGCTCGGAGAACGGTATTGCAGCTGGTTACCACTGCTAGTGCGTTCCAAGAGGGACTGGCGTGACTACGTTGAGATGGTTAAGATGAAGTTCTTGGCATCGCGTCTTGTTGCCAATGTGGTGAAATATGTCCATTGGCACCAGCGTTACGAAATCCTGACAGACACAGGTGAAGTACCTAGGCAGTTAAGAGCAGGGTGGCCCCACTGGAGCTCGGACATGATGTTCCTATGGCAGTTCTTGTTGTGTGGAAGGTGAAGCAAATTCACATATCGGCTCGTTTGGCAAAGTCTTCGCTAAGCGCTCTAATACAGGCAGCAGCGGTTGCCTTGGGCCCGGCTCCACCAGCGGAAGCTGGCTGCCAAAGCATGATCTACTAACACATGGAAATCCAAACAAGAACTTGAGATCTCTCTTGGGAATTACCTAGTGTTTGCCTATATGATTCACGTGTGGTGGCTGCAACGCTCAGTACGAATAGAGATGCTATTTAAAAGGAACCGCTCTCCGTCCACTCCCAGCACGCTCTGCACATAACAGTTGAGGCGGAAAATTTTGACACCAACACATGCATCAACCCTGAACCTGGCTCTGACAGATGCGCAGAACCACTCATTTAGTAGCATCACAAATTGTGATGAAAGGGGAGAAGGCACCTGCTCGGCGATGTTAGCAAATTCCCAGTGGGTTTCGAAGTGTCTACGTACCACCCAGGAATAACTTCCGTGTTCTTGCGTCATGAACCACGGTGGTAGTTCCCGGCAAGACGCTCCCGTCGCTGTCTTCGAGGACCTTCTCCGTGATGAATTTGCCTCCTTTGTCTCGGGAGAGCCTGAACACAGACGAAGATGGAAAATAGTGGTGTGGGTTTGCGGCCTGCTTCATGATCTCGATGCCCCTGGGTAAAATCGCTGCCCACAGGGTACCATCTTGATCTTCGGAAAGATTATCGATCGCGTATGGAAGATATATCTTATCTATGACCTCTAGGGAGTTGTCTGCCGTTGGTCGAAGCACCGTGATCCCGCCTTGCGCGGACTCAGGCACGTATATCAGTCCGTCAACGAGGCTCCGGATTAAACCGTTTGGGTAGCCGTAGCCTTCCGAGACGACTCTACATGGGCTGAAGGGCTCATCTGGGCAGAAAGTGACGTCCCCTGTGAGTAGGATCGGCGAGAGGGTATTTTTCTAGAGTATTATGAAAATCAAGATCAGTGTTCTGCTTTTCGAGGACTGAGACAACTCGGAACGACCCTGATAATGCAACGGACAACTCTCAAACGGAACCTACCCAACCTATCCTGTTCTGGCCATGGTCGTTGGTGAGGTAGAATCCCTTGCCCCCCGCAACTGCAACTCTGTTCGGCGTTGCAATGGCAGGATCTGCGACTGTACGGATATGTTGGAGGCTGTCGGTGTTAGGAAGAAGCCTGAAAACCTCGATTGTGGCATTGCCCCCAACAGCAGCCTGCGCTGGTACGATCTCCCCATTACTGTCGACCGATGGTCGGAAATTTGTGATGAAGAACTCGGAAGCACCATCATCCAGTTCTACTCCCGCAAAGCCTGCAAAGTTGATGATACCGTCGCCTGCAGTTCCCGAGAATCCTGCCATAGAAGTCGACTTGAAATCCAAGGTCTCTAGATCCATGACGATGATCGCATCTCTGGTCGACCGCCCAGCTAGATCAAGCTTGGTCTCACTTCGACTCGGTCAGTTTATCAAACGTAACACCTCGGGAACAAATCGCAGGCCACGACGTACCTAGGCATCCACCTGTTCCGGGCTTCCGAATCGGAACAGGCGAGGAACAGCTGTCGCGTCGCCTCGGACAACCACATGTCTTCGCACGCCTGGAGAAGCGGGTCATGGATCCGGCGGCATTGGTATGAAGGGAAGTCGCTGATGGGTTGCAAAACCTTCCCAATTGCGAGACCCAGACTTAGCAAAGTCCATATGCTTCGGGTTATGGGGAGTTGACTGAGCACTGCGCCGAGGACGGCAATGCCCAGGCCGACCCTCGCTAAGTTGGCCATAGCACAAGTGCGAGGGGTCAATTGTTCAGGACGTTGTCAGCTTGAATGCTGAACGCGCAGGCCGGGCGGGGACTGAAAAACTTTGGGATGGTGTCGGGTCTCAAGACACTGCGTTTCGATGAAGAAAATGTCAACCTAAGGCGCTAATTAGTCCCATTCCGTCTTGATCCTTCGACTGACTGGTCATATCTGTATGCGTGGGCCTAGTTGCTAAGAATGTGAGACGGCCCAACGGTCATGGCTGGTGGGCCCCGGAGCACGGAAGATGCCTCGTGCCGCAGCGGTTATCCCGATGACCCGTTGGCCGGACCTGATCCCGACGACCAGTAAGCATTCCGGCAAAGGGCTTTCATACGTTCTACGACCGCGTCGCCACAGCCAGACATCAGCGTGATGTTGAGTATCCAAATGTTGAGTCCCCTGGTTTCTGGGGGTAATTTGACACCTTACACGCCCATTCTAGCCAGCCACTTTCTACAGAGATGCTCAGTGCCCGGATACTTCCGCAGCGGCAATCAACCAAGCCGTAATGCAGAGCGCTGGTAATAAGTACCACAGAAACCGATATGTTTCAATCACACAGAACAGCACAGAACAGGGCGGTTTGAAGCTGTATCCTTGGGCCTCGTGCTGGTCATGTTGGCAGCACTTTAGCACTCTCCCCACTCTCCAAGTGCTTCCGAACCGAGTGCTGTCCCTCTAAGGTGGGGAGTATATGGACGTGACACTGGAAGTTGACTCATAGGACCGAGGAACGGATTGTTTTGGACGTATGGGTTACTCACTCACTTACTTGCTACAGTTAGCTAAGGCCACCTCCGGGTACGGATCACACCCACGATCCAGGCAGGCTCCAGGGGACTTAGTAAGGATATGCAGTTGTCGTGACACGATGACTTCACCATTCTTTTGTCAGCGTGGTGACCAATTCTGAACGCATTGCAACGGCCTCCATGTAAATGTTCTAGACAGGCAAGTAGGAGTATATGAATGTTTCTTTTCCGGACGCATGCATTTTGAGACTACATTTGAGAGCTTCTCTTACCTGCTCTCCGCATTGAAACACCACGGCCCGAAACAAAGGAAGTCATGGCCAACAACGATATCGCCATCCACGGATGGACTCCGGTTGTGAGGGGTCACCAGATTCTGTTGTCTGGCAAGCCTTACATGAATAGGCCGAGCGCCCTCATGGTCAAGGATATCCAGTTCCCATCTGACGATGTTGTTGCCAAAGTCTGGGAGCATGCAAAAGAGAAGTTGCCTGCTCCCACGTTCAACCACTCCATGAGAGTGTTCTATTTCGGTATGGTATAGCAGCTGGTCATAGTGACTTGTCAGACTGATCTGGCCCATTGGATAGCCTCCGCGATTCTGGATCAGCAGTTTCCAGACCTGGCCAAGTCGCTTTCCCGCTCGACATTGGCCTTGACAGCACTTCTCCATGACATCGGAACCACCCACGACAATCTGCGTGCGACTCGGCTGTCTTTCGAGTTCTACGGAGGATACCTCGCACTAGACCTTGTAGGCCAACAGCTCGGGGCTCCACAATCTCAGGCAGAGGCTGTAGCCGAAGCCGTAATTCGCCATCAAGACCTGGGGTCGACCGGCACCATCACCTTCCTCGGCCAGCTGATCCAGTTGGCGACTGTCTACGACAACATGGGAGAAAACCCGGAGATAGTCCACCCGGATACCAAGGTCGAGGTTAACAAGTCTTTCCCGAGGCTCGGTTGGAGCAAGTGCTTCAGCGCGACCATCCGCGAGGAGGTTGGTCTGAAGCCTTGGGCCCACACGACCCACCTGGGGGAGGACTTCCCTAGAGGGGTGGAAAACAACAAGCTGATGGCTGAATTTGAATAGCTTCAGAGTGTCAAATTTGGAACTTTTGTCTAGGACATGGAAAGAGAAGCACCAGAGCGGCTGCCTGAGGTCAACTTGTCATACGGGAAACACACCGTATCCGGGTCAACCAAGCCATTTAGGTCTCGGTCGAGTTGTTTCATAACTTCAAATCATCACACTTTTGCTGGATGAGAACG
Source organism: Diaporthe vaccinii (assembly GCA_039880775.1). Taxonomy (NCBI): domain Eukaryota; kingdom Fungi; phylum Ascomycota; class Sordariomycetes; order Diaporthales; family Diaporthaceae; genus Diaporthe; species Diaporthe vaccinii. Next base: position 1,668,911 of record JBCEDN010000003.1, read on the forward strand.
AATTGGGTAAAATAGATGAGGTAATCAATTGCATTCGTTGATTCATACCTCTGTTCTGTTCCCAGCCCAGATATATTCGTGTCTAAGGGCATGCAGACAGACACCCTGTCCGCCCTCGAGTAAGATTGAACTGCTCTGGCGGCAGCGCATCCTCAAGCAATAACTAGCCCGGAATGTGTGTACGGATGATCCTTGTGGATTTGTTTCTGAGCTTGGTGCAATGCCTCCATGATCTACTCTTCCCCTCAGACTTCAACTTCTTCTGACGCTTCTCCTCACCCTCCTTGGTCATTTGAGTATACGACTCCTCCATATCCTTGTGGCAATGTTGTGGAAAGTTCCATCGTCCTTCTGAGACTCTCCAGAGGCACTAGAACTTCTTTTCTGTCCGCCAAAGGATGAGCTCTTAGCCCCGGAGGCGCTAGTCTGGCTGTGGGTCTCCTTGGAAGGCATTTTTGTTCTTGATAAGGCGAGATTACGCATGGCTCTTGGTGTCATTCAGAGGTTCTTCTTACTGTTGAGGCATGGAATGGTTGGTTGTTGTACTGCCGATGGGAAGGACAACAGAGCTGAGCAGGGTTTCCTGAAGGAAGAAAACCTATTTATACTTGGGACGTGTTGACACTGATGCCGTTGGACTCATGAAACAGCAAAGCAGGTGATAAGAAACATACAATCAGAGGCCTAGCGACTGAAGCGACCTCTAAAAAGCAATGAGAGCTGGCTATTCATTCCATCCTCAGTCAGTGCCGGGTATGTGCCTTTCCGACCCTTCCTACATATTCATGTGAACGCCTAGTGATCTGGCAAGTGCTTTGGCATAGGATGGAAAATTCCGCATGCGACGGAATAGTAAAGGATGGACATGAGGAAGTGGACAATATCACAAATACTCGGACCTGGATCCCTTTCGTGGAGTGTCTAGCAGTCTCGCTTCACCAAACTTATTTATTTCTCCGTCTGCTGCCCGGGTGCTTCCATTTCCATGTCTTAAGGGGCCCTTTGCAGCATTATCACAATTAGTGAGGTTGTGTAGTGATTCACTCTCCTGTGCCTATGAGTTGCTTTCGCTCGGGTCGATGAGGTGTTCACTTGTTTGGGCTAATAGCGTCGTCGACTTTGTCACAGTGTGGCATCGCTGCCTAGAGACATGTGTAAATGATCGCACATCATTGCATATGATAGGCATTATTTGATTAATACTCATAACTGGTACTCAGGCATCGCGTACTTGTCCCAGCTGTGTGGGAATTCGAGGTCAACATTGCCAATTCCGTTGTCTGGAACTACGCCATGTAGCCTTGATCGAGACCAATCCCAGGTAGACACCTGCCCAGAGCATCATTTCAGGGCATGTCTGCCTCATCCATATTCCGTATGAACGACGAGTACCATTTAACACCGTTGACATGTCCGATGATATTTGCACGCTCGTTCATATTGTGCGCGTTGCTGTAAACCTGATTGTCGGTGGGGTCCGTCATGTCGTGCCCGGGGCTGAAGCGGAAAATGTGTTCAGTGAGATCCCAGTAGTGCCGGGAATCGGTGTTCGCAGGCATGGAGATTGGGGCCACAAGTGTCAAGTTACTCTCTCCGTATACACTTCGGATGGTGCCCTGTAGGACACCGTATGGGGTCGTGCCATTGACGGAGAACGAAGTGATCGGCGATGGCTCCAATGCTCCCGCAAAGGCCGTCAGCTTGATCGAGTCACTGACCTCCGGGTCAGACCAGCCGCGGAAACTGATTTTCGGTTCATCTTTCCCCACATTCGTATCAGCGATGTGGTCCTTGATGATCTTCTCCAGGTGACTCTTGGCTTGCTCAACGGAGGTACCGAGCTGAAGGCGGTGATTGGTCGACAATTCTGTGAGTTCAGGGAGAACATTGACCTTGGTTCCTCCATGGATCATGGTCAGAGATTGAGTGTTATCAACAAGCGGCTTCAAATACGGCTTCATCGCGGTGACGAAGGGCAGAAGGTCATTGATGACTGTCACATTCTGGTCGATTTGCTTGATGAATTCCACGTACTGGCTCTCCAAGCCGGCGTGCTGTCCCAGGCAGAAAACTGCTTGTAGGAACGGATCGTTTGCTTGGACTTGGCCATGCATTGGATTTTCGCGAAGTCGCTGGACGAGAGCAGCCATTACGGCGATGGAGTTATCATCGAAACCAGCTGAGAGAGCGCTGTGGCCAGCCTCCATGTGTACAGAGATGTTTGCGTTGAAGAGACCTTTCTCAGCCAATCCTGGAACGGCATAGGTCGTGCTAAGCGCTTTATGATGGACTATGCCAGGGCCCTCATCAACGAGCAGGGCTATCCCGCGCTTTCCGTATCGCTTCACAAGATTTTCAGCAATTCTCTTGGCTCCCTGGAACCCGGAGATCTCCTCGTCGAAGCCAAATGCCAAGATCAGTGTTCTCTGGGGTTTGTAGCGAAAACTGAGCAATGATTCGACAGCTGACATACTCGCAATGAGTGTGGTCTTGCAGTCGATCGCACCCCTACCCCAAACATACTTTCCGTCGAAGAACCCACTGAACGGAGGGTGTGTCCATTCAGGTACTGATTCCTCTGGCACGGGGACGACGTCTTGATGGGCGAGAAAGAGGGATGGCTTCAAAGATGGATTTGCTCCCTTCCACGTGTAAATGAGACCATGCTCGTTGACTCGCTCAAGGTCCAGGTGACGATGGATCAGAGGGAATGTTTTCTTGAGGTACTTGCGAAACTCGGACATAGGTTGCCACACTGGGTCTTCGCCAGGCAAATCCTGCCATGACGTCTGGCTAGTGGTGTCGATCTGGACAGCTCCAGACAAGCGCGCGACGGAGATGTCAAGGAAATCTTTGGATCCGAGGTACTCATCGAGGCCGGAAAGCTCCTTGCCAGTTTTGGGGGTAAGAGGTCCGAGCTGTGGACATTTGTGCCTCCATTCGTAGGAGCTCGTCTCGTGGGCGACCGTGGTCCCCACAGCGAGCAAAAGGGCAGCGACCGCTATGAGATTCATGATGGCGGGTAAGAGCGGCTGAGAGAAATGGGTACCGTTGGCACTGCGAGATCTTCAGCACGGGGTATGCGACGTGAGGTGTGACCCTCCCAGGCTTTCTGGTTGTGGAAAATATCATGGGCGTGAACGTACCTATGTGACCAAAGTAGGGAAGGCGGGTGACGCAGTGCCTGCCTTTGGTGTGATGCAGGATGAAGGTGTCTTGTGAGCGATGCCGTGAAGAATGCGCAAGAATTAGGTAATCACCGTGTGGTCGGCCAAGGGAGGTCGAAGCAAGGACTGGCAGCGTGATGGACTGCACTCGAAACTGCGGAGGCTCACAGGGAAGGAAGGAGCGGACGGGCGAGCGGGATGAGAATGAAGAGGAGAGACCGAGAATATTGAGAAACCATCCGCTCGAGCGAGCATTTATATCAACCAGCATAACAGCCCGTATAGAATTTAGAAAACTAGTTACTAGACTGCCCCTTAAGCAATAACGTGGTTCCTGAGTAGTCTTTTTCTGAGAACCACGGGGCCACAAAAGAAAACGCTAGTCAATTTTCATGAAGAAGGTCTTCATTTGAGGGTCATGTGTCCAGAAAGACCCAGCCAGAGTCGGTCGACACAGCTGAGCGGTTTTGATTTGGTTTGTGGCTGATAGGAGCTAAGAATGCGGCAGCCGCCAGCAACAAGAGGGTGTCTGAGCAATGCATAGTATTAAATAGTCCACTCTGCAGGTGGCCCCTTCCCAAATTGTGCAACATGCTCTCATTCGGGATTAAGGTATGCGTGGATGCCAGCAGGGTTCTGATCAACAATCAGCAGGCCCAACCAACTTATCTAGATACATACCGGCCAACACACATAGCTGCACTTGTATTGTAGCTTTCATGTAGCTTGCCACTTGAATTGACGTTCATGCCATGCTGCTGAATTGTGAACCACGCTATGACATACTAAGGGTTTGACCAACAGGAGCCGTCTCAGCCCATCTTGAAAGCGCTCCAGACAAACCGTACAAGTGAGCGAGTTGGAAGTCGGTTCTGTGTAGACCGCACGGCTCGCCTTGAATCACTGGACGAAGGAAACTTGATGATTTGGGTTTCCTAGCGTGTAGGTCATTGTATTCACTGTGTGTATTGGTGTGCTACTGTGCTACTGGATTTGAAAATTTCAAGACTTCTCAGTTTAGTCAGGACTGAGGATTCGAGGCCTCTCATCATGTTACGCTCTCACAGGTCCTTGACAGGGGCATCGCCCTCCTTTTTACCCGTCCCATAAGTTCGCCTCTTCTCCTTGCCAGCATCCTTGTCCGCTTCGAACTGCTTCACCTCGGGGCTATCCATGAGGGGGGCGACTTTATCTGCCTGGAACTTCTTGATGACGGCGCCGAATCCCTCGTTTGAATAGTCTTTCTCATTTGCCTGGTCTTTGTGGTACTTGACCCGGATGAAGTCACTGTCGATCGTCGCCGGGTCCAAAGACAGGCTAACAATCGCGTTTACCACGGCCGTTTTTGGAATAACCTTGAAAGTCCATTCCTGGGATGGGTCAGTATATGGATGTGTCATGGCCGGGCCTGAGAGGTCGAGCATACCTCCTCGTGCTTGAACTGAATCAGATCTCGGTCGTTGGTCACAACCTGATATCCGTGGCTCTTCGCCCCAGCAAAAAGCTTGGGCAATGCAAACCACTGGCCAGCCATTATGTACCTATCATTGGCATAGACAAACTGGTCATTGTAAACGCAGTCTGGAGTGTATCGCTTCACGCGATCCACCGTAGGTTTCATCTCATACAACGCAATGATATCATCCAGGAGCGACTGACGGCCAGTCGACAGTGGGAGAGACTTGGATGGGTCTGGCTTATAGTCACCAGTCGGGTGCGTCTGGCGGACTTCGAAATACTCCCCTGGCAAGGATGCATCCGTCGGGAAGTTGACTTTTCCGGAGTCGGCCCCGTGTTGGCTTGACGCTTGTGCGAACATTGTGACTGTTTTGTGCAGGTATCTAGCGGCACGAGAGTGATTCTGAAATTTGAGAAGTTTGAAGTGACTGGAGTTGGCCCGGAGATGTGAGCGTGTGAGTAATACAGCAGTGGCCATTATTGTCGTGAAACACTGTCATCTATCTACTCTATTCACTTATTTATGTATACGTCGCCTGCTCTAACTGAGCCAGGCTAATGATTCATCGTTCTAACTGTGGCGTTCGTGGTGCTTAGCTACGGGTATCAAGTCCAAAGGGGCCGTGGCCGTGACGTAGTCTAGATCTGCATGGAATCTGAAGTCTCATCGACATCAACCATTTCCGCCCATGTGATGCGGCCACTCCCGAGCCGTCTTGGCTACCACAAGACTGCAAGACATGTCGAGTTTCTGACCGATGTAGACGATGAAAGTTACTGCAAGGCTCAAATCTCAATCATGATTCTGTTAGGTACATGCATGGACCCAACTTGCCCTTGAATTGCCCTCGTCTGCCAAGGGTTGGGCAACTAACGCCCAAGTGCTGGTTGCCTACTTGGGCGCAAGGTCTGCCATAAGCAATGCCGGGAGAATATTGAAGGGTGTAATAACGTCAATACATGAGTGCAAACACTTTTCGAGTGAAAGCCCGCCGCGGTGTAAGTATGATGGGTTAACTACGCGTGCCCCGGCCGGCTCAGAGCACTGCCACGTCTATATACATGGTTCCAAGTGCTCTGAATTGTGTTTTGACTACTTGTTCATCTAAGTGATTGCGAAAAAGAGCATTCTTGTATTCGTGATCGTCGAAACGGGAAATTCAGTCTCAGGTTTCAGTCAGTGGGACTCATGGTTTCAACCGCGCTTTTTCGAATCCATGCTGGTCTCATAACAACCATCTAGACAAAGCCTCGCTCTAAGGCTACATCAGTGGACTCTCGTACTCGTCAGTGAAAGGAGTTCTCAGTCCCCGGCGCTCCACCAAGGAGCCTTGGCGAGCTTCCGAAAAGATGAGCCAAAAGATAGAGTCCCGGTCAACAAAAAGATGAACTATAGCGAGACCTAGTTTGTTCTTTAAGCTGCAGTTGAAACCATGGAGATCAGTACAGGTAGCAAAGCAGATCGCAAGTCATGTGCGAGAGACAATAAGACTTTTTTATGCGCACTTGAGCATGCACGCTGGAGCATGCACGCTGGGCGCAGTCCTGCACGGGCAGCTAGCCCGACGTCCGCTGCCTATCTCGGCATGCTCATCTCCGCCATGGGCGAGTACCGAGCGCCGGCGGCAACCCCGCTCCCCACGACGGGCGTCTCCTTGTGTCAACAGGTCAAAAGTCGCAGATTCTGCTTTTCCCCCAAAAGGACCTGGGAAAGTCTTCCTCTTCAGATCCAAAGCGTACAGCCATGCTCATTCGAAATTCTGCAGCAGTGCCCAGGGACCTGTGCTGGCGCGGTCCGTCCGGCCAAGCCTTGCTGAAGAGGGCGTCGCCGGCGAGATGTTACGACCTGTCCAGGAGGCACTTCAGCGCCTCAAGTCCGAGATGGATCAAGACGGCCGACATGAAAGAGTCTGACCTGGCAGCTGTCAAGGTCGATGGGCGGAGGCTGATGGACACGCTGCACCATACTTGCAGATTCGGCACGGGCCTCAGATGGGGAAGGCAGGTATTTTACTCTTTGTCGAGTCTTGTAGGATGGTGATTCAGGGCTGTGTTCATCTCTCAAGATAGTTGCGGCCATTGGAAGAGAAACAGGGCTGACATATTCCTCCAACACCCAGCGAGCCAACCGAGACCGGCATGTCCCGCCTTGCGCTGTCAGACACAGACAAACAAGCCCGAGACTGGTTCGTGGAAACGACGAAGTCTCTTGGCTGTTCCGTTACTATAGACGCCATGGGGAACACATTCGCCGTCAGGCCAGGGCGCAGAAGTGACGTTGCCCCGATCTTTGCGGGCTCACATCTAGACACCCAGCCTGCTGCTGGCCGGTATGATGGCATCTTGGGAATTCATGCAGGTGTTGAAGTAGGTAATTGTGGACACAAGGAGACTGATCTTTTGAATATCTCTGGACCATCAATCGGCACCACGGGACTTTGAGGACGCTTGGTATCTCAGGAGTGAGACAAGCTGACCATGATGTCTACAGATGCTGAACCTGCTGCGTGATCACCAAGTGGAGACGGAGCACCCCATCGGCGTCGTCAACTGGACCAAGTACGCGGACCCAGATTCTGAACACAAAACTTGCGGACTTGAATGATTTGCTGACATGAAGCAGCGAGGAGGGCGCGAGATTCCCGATGTCAATGAGCTCATCAGGCGTTTGGGCCGAAGAAATCCCACTCGAGCGAGCACATAATCTCCAAGAAGTGGGAGGCGGCACGGCCACCATGCGCTCAGAACTGGAGCGAATCGGGTATCTGGGAGACGTACCAGCAAGCTACCGCTCAACGCCGATGGCGGCCCACTTCGAGCTACACATTGAGCAAGGGCCGATTCTCGAAGCCCAGCAGCAGAAGATCGGCGTAGTGCAGGGAGTGCAGGCATACAAATGGTTCACCATCGACGTGGAGGGAAGAGGTGAGCTGATGGTCACCGGGGCCACATCACCTCTAGATCATGACCGCTAACCTCTTCGACAGCCTCGCACACAGGAACCACCCCCTTCTCCGCCCGCGCCGACGCCCTGCTCCTCGCATCGCAGCTAATCACCCACTCCAACCGCGTTGCGGCAAAACACTCGGCCCTCGCCTCAACGGGAATCCTCACCCTTTCCCCGGGCAGCGTCAACACCGTACCCGGTCACGTCCGTTTCAGCCTCGACGTGCGCGCTGCGGCAGATTCGGCCGTCGAGGCCGTGGAGTCGGAGCTGAAGCGCGACTTCGAGATCCTTGCACGGCGAGGCTCCATCGACGGCGACGGTGGTGCCTCTGCGCAGAGTCAAAAAGAGGGGTTGCCGCTGTCTGTCACCTGGAAGACGGACTTTGAGAGCCCGGCCGTGCTGTTCCATCAGGACTGTATATCCGCGGTGAGGGCGGCGGCAAAGTCTGTTCTGGGTGATGAGCAGCTGTTCAGGGACATGACGAGCGGAGCTGGCCATGACAGTGTTTACGCTAGCAAGCGCTGCCCGACCTCTATGATATTTGTACCGAGCAAGAACGGGGTCAGCCATCATCCTGAGGAGTGGACGAGCCCCGAGGATTGCGCCTTAGGTGCGGAGGTGTTGTGCCAGAGCGTCTTGAGATACGATCGCACGACGGCTATGAAGAGTTTATAAGATGTTCCCTGAACTACCTCATCTGCTAGGCTACATACAGTCCATACAAAGCTTTTATATGTCAAGCCTGTGGTTCATCTCGCTGGGTACAAGCCCCATGCAAGCTCGCCTTACTTGTGAAAGAGTTACAAAGCCCAATTGAGGCATCAAGCCTACAGTACCTAGGTAGTGTTGGAGACACGGATACGTGACTACAGACGGTGAAGTGATGCTTCTTATGTGCAATTACGAGAGGTCACCGTTCTTCCCGGGTACTCAACAAACGCCACAGATGCCCAAATTCTACAGCAGATGTCAAGTGAATTCGTCAAATACCAAGGCTTCGGAGCATCTGTGCAACCTAGCCAAAAGAATGTCAGTCAAACCTGTAGCACGGGTTGCCCACGTCGCAGAGAGTCCTTACCTCGGCAGCATCGATGTTGCCGTTCTGCATCATGGAGAGAACGCGACTGAGAAGCCCCTCGAGAAAGGCGACACGATTCTGCAGCTTCTGCAGATCTTCATTGTAATGGCTGAAGCGCTTTTCGTAGGTGGAATCGGAGTTGCGCAAGCCTTCAGTTGCGAGATCTGACGCGGCCACGGCATGAGCTGCGTGGCTATCTGCGCGCTGCACCCTCAAGTTAGCCACTGCCGAAGAAGCAGCGAGAAGATTCAAGGCTTCAGCGGCGTTGGGCGCGTTAGTAGCAGCAAGGGCCATGGCAGTGCCGTCCCCACCAGACGCTCCGCTCATCTGGCTGGCGTGGTTGACGAGGTGGGCGACGGCAGGGTCGATGGTGGCCCCCTGGGTGGTGAGTTGGTCAAGGTTGTCATCATCGCCCTCGTCCTCTGAGGAAGTGTTGCGGCGTCGGTCGTCATCCTAGAGGGTTGAGAAAAACATCCAGTTAGCGAACGAGTCAACTAAGTAAGCCCACACAGTAGCAATGTAGATGATGGATAGGGTCAAATCTTCTTCTCCGCCCCGCATTCGACCCCGGATCCAAGCACCCACCGTATGGTACCGCCGGCGTACGGGTTCTCAAGGGTGAACAATTAATCTCGCCTCCCGCACGTGTTTGCCCCAAGTCCACGTACGACTCCCCTGTCCAGCCGAATAACCTGCAAGCGAGAAACGCCACCACCACTGGCCAAGCGATGTGCAATGCAAGGCGCTCGGTGGGGAGGAGTCCTGAGTGCCCAGAATGAGTATGTCGGTCCTCGACCCAGCGATGAAGTCTGGGTCTTGACCGAAAGCATCATACTCAAAGGAGTCGCGGCTGCTCAGAGTTTCACTCTCGCTCGCGTATGGTTGGGTTGGCAGGGTCGGAGAAGAAGAAGGATGCGTACCAGTGTTGGATGATGGATGAACTTACCTCTTGGTCAAAGTCCATGATAGAATCATGGTCAGTGTTGCCTTGGGCTTGTCGTTCCTCGCGACGTCTTCGGCGGTTTTTGCGAGCGCGTGTGTTGGGCATGTTGTGTGGATTAGAAAGTTGTTTGCAGGTGAGGGAAAATCGGCGCTTTGAAAGCAGGCGAGAAAAGAGAAGTTGCGAAGAGGTTTGCAAAAGTGGTCACAAATGGCGAGACGCAAGGAAAGGGGATGTTTAAAGCACGGAAGAAGCTGTAGGTGCGAAGTTGGGGATGAGACCGAAGGTCGCAAGTTGGAGGTAGGAAGGAAAGGGTCGAAGAGAGAAAGCAGGAAGAACGGGTGTGGAGGATTGAAGAAAGGTTGAAGGGAACGATTCAGAGATGGGAGGGCGCGAGGATTTAAATAGCTTTTGGGAGGAGGCCACCAGTGACTGAGGTTGGGAATGCCTCCCATTCAAATAATATTTCCCATTTTATTCGACGTCCAATCAAAAGATCAGACGAATTTCCTTCACTCACAGGCTTCACACGGTTCTTACCAGCGGCGCAGTGACTGGATGAATCACTGACACTCGATGGGCCGCGAAGAAGCTGACCCCGTTTGCCTACCCAGGTATGCTGTGGCCGTCCTGAAGCAATGCGAGCAGTCTAAGTACCGAGGTGTGACTCCCAGCAGTGACAGTATCTGACAATCCCCTACAATCAAGTAGTTCCTCAGTGTGAGCACGCCAATCGCAGATATGAGAAGCTGAATTCATGTAGAGGTGTTTGAAGCCGCCGCCCAGATAAACGACTCCAACTATGTGACGTCCTCGAATTGATCTTGCTAGACAGCTTGGAGAATGCAAATACTCGCTGAACCTCATTGGTAAAGAACCGAACGGAGATCACCAAGCCTGGAGCCTCGTACCACGGTTTCTCTTGTGGTTTTCCAGCATCCTTGGCTTAAGGACGTGTGTACTCACACCTTCATACCACGCTATTACGAGCACCATATGGAACTGTGTCCATCTAAATCATTTCCAGCACGGTGCATTGTATCATTTATCACTTACGAACATACTTTCTCCTCTACAGTTGCTTGTTTTGTCGAGGCGATGGCAGTGGCATCTGGCACACAAGCTCGCAAGACAATCGGCAGCGAAGCCATTCGCAATGACTGCTGTTGCGGCCACTTCTTGTTAGTATTTCAACTGGCTTGGCAATCAGTGCATTTATCGAACATTTCCAAACGAATGTTTCAGTTCAGGCGTGGCCGGGGTGTGACGTCTAACTGTCATGGCGCGCTCAAACGGGCTGACCAGACACCTGCCCTGGCTGTCTGCGGATCGTTGTCAGCATGGTCATGCTCTGTCAGGGCTGACCACGATTACGATTCGTCGTCGTCCCATAAGAGTGATACATTTCCAATGTGAACTTGACAGCTATTCCTTTACCACAAAATCATCCTCAGCCAATCTTTGGCTACTTTGAAACTTTCTTACGTCGTGCGCCAACCTCCACCGGCAAGTAATAACATCTAGACCTACAGAAGCGATATGTCCGTCTCCTCGGAAACCACCGAAATTATCTCACGCAAGAAGGCGCTCTACGGTCGATATATTGATACGAAACAGTGGGACAAGTTATCCTCCATCGCCCTTCCAGATGCAGAGCTGCGCTTCTTTGAGCCAGATGGCTCCCTCACCCACATCGGCAGGACGCCCTTAGCTTTCACTTCACCGGAGCAGTGCACATCCTTTCTCCACAAACTGTTCGGAAACGCCCAGACTCTTCACATGTTCGGAAGAGGAGAGTTGGAACAGACCAAGGCGGACGAAGTAAGAGCCATCTGGCCCATGGAAGACCAGATCATTTTACGCCAGGGCTGGCTGCCGGTCGAGGTCCGCGGGGGAGGCTATTATTACGAAACATGGAGGCAGAAAGACCACGACTGGTTTCTCCAGTCGCTGGTGCTACGGAGAACCTACTCAAAACCTAGCATGTTGGCCTGGCTTGGTGGCCTTCTCTCGTGGTACACGAGGCCAAAGACTGATCAAGTTTTCGACGCCATGGACGGGCGATACCAGCGCGACTGATCAAGAAACCGTCTACTACGTCTCGAGGCTGCTGTTGAGATCACAGTATAGCAATGGTGTCGCTGAGGGTCTCACGTTTTGTGCGGAAGAGCCGCGCTCGCATTAATACCTGTAGACCTCGGTCAAGAGGGCACTCTTACTTTGGGCACTACCGGTAGGATTTCCGCCAAGGTGATCACCAGCTGTTAGTCCGGAGGACACGAATCCCATACATAGAAATAGGGTAAATTATGCAGCTAAATTCGCACCACATCGAAAAACATATGTAGTTACGCTTCTCAAGCTCGAGGATATGTCTGGCATCAAGTTCTTAATGCCTCTAACAAGTCGATTTGCGCAAAAGCCCTTGCATGCCGAACCACAGATTTAGTCACTGTATCGTCGGTTCCGTACAAGGCTTCTTCAATCCCGAATCTGATCAGACCCGGCACAACTATCAGCGCGAGCAATGTATCCTCGTCAAAATAAATCGGAGGTCTTGACTCATTGCGCGCAACCTCGTAGCGCAGAATGGCCGGCGACTCGACACCGCTGATCCGGCACTCTTCGCCCTCTCTCCCGAGGATCAGGTCGTACAAATGCCGCGCGCTCCGCAACCTCTCGTCAAGCTCTCGGGCCTTCACGATCAAGAACCACGTGTCTCTGATGAGCACCTCGATGTTTTGAGGCTGGTCGATGGGCTTGTACGCATCTGAGAAGTAAGGATGGAAGGCGACGAGCATCTCGGTGACAAGCCACCCTGTTATGTTAGTTTGCCTGCTCTGCGTGACAAACCCGTCGCGTATCAGCTTCATTACACCCGCCCTTTCGCGTATGCGTCTACCGTACATGACGGGTGTCATTGTTCTTTGATCTGGGTCGAAAAGGTTTTCTGCAGTCGAAGAAGGTTAGCCTAATGCGTGGCACAGCTTGGAGATTTGTGCGTCAGCTGGCGTCGACGCCCTTACCAAATCGATCATTCACCGCCTTTCCCATGCCATTGGCGCCTCCTTCTTCCTTCGGGAGGTCATTGCCCGCCCAGGTGAGAGACCCTGGTCGGAAAATCTCTTGATAGAAGAACCTCCAAACCCATGATTCATACACATACTTGGCCCATGCCCGTCTAGAAAGCATACTGTCCCCAAGACTCATAGGCCGGCACCAGCCACAGAGCTCCCAGTACCTTTCGGGCCTCTGAGTTTTGAATTCGTCCGGAAACGTATCGGGCAGGCACTCTTCCACCCATGTAAACACCATTTCTTGAAGCTTTCTGTACAGCTCGAGGATCTCTGATTCTTCTGGAAAAGGTGGCAGCGTGACTTTTGTCGGCGTCGGTGTGGTGTAGCCCGGACCGCCTGTGCTGGTACCAGCACCGGTATTAACGCCCTGTTTCTTATTAGATGGGCCCGTTTGCGGCGGTGTGGGCAGTCGCGACGGCACCTGCACCGGCGGCAGTGGTGTCGTCGTATTACCAACCTGAGGTGGTTGATCCGGAGGGTTTGTTTTCCCCTGGTTCCCGGTCAAGCCCGGCGGCTGCCCCGAAGTGTTCGAGGCGCTCGTGGTGTCATTGACTGCGCTCGTCGTCCCAGGCTGGTTCGTGTTGGTTGGCTGTTTTCTCTTCGGGCGCCAGTCCCCGTCGTCGTCGTCATCATCACTTTCCACGATGGTGATCCTGCTTCGAGGGGTCTTCGCTGGAGTGGCGGTATTTGCTCGAGAGGCAGTGCTTGCGGCTCTGTTTGGGGGAGGCCCGAGTTGCGGTGGCCGGGGCCGAGCCAATCCTCCCCGGATTTGCGGAGCGTCTTCGCATTCGTCTGAGCTCTCCGGGTGACCTTGTACTCTGCGCTGTCTCTTCGATGATACATCAGAACCCTCGTCAGTGCTTCGCTTAGGGCGAGATCGGTCGACGAGGCACCATTGAGCCTGCATCGTGGCTGCGCGGTCCAGTCGCTACGGGATATGTGGCTACTTGGGTGTGTGGATTTGCACTGAGCTGTCGAAGATGCCGTAAATTCTCAACGAAAACAGAATAATCACCACTTACGTTGCTCAAGCTCGATTTCATGTAGAGTGACCCGTCTTTATGAGCATACCGAAGTGCGGTGGTTCAAAGCAGGCCCCTCACTGAATCGTCCGCATCCGGCCAACCTCTCGAGATTGGGCGAAGGGGACAAAAGAAACAGAATCCTGTCAATTGATGGTTTCGAAATACATGATAGTACTTCAATGGCCATGGGCCGTTGACTAGTGCATTGTAGAGCTGTTGTTTCTGCACACCTGGGCACATTGCGCTGCATGTGGGTGAGCTTCATGTTACCCACTACCGGTAGCCTGGCTCAACTTTCCGCGTGTTCCGGACCAAGTTTGCTTGGATAAACGGGTGACGAGTGATTCTGTTTATCTTAATTTGAGAGTCGATGTCACAAAGTCTAGAATAGCGATTGTAGTCATGTGTGCATGCGCGCGAGGATCAGCACGCTCTTTGGAAGGAATGCTCAATGCAAGTCCTTCTGAGCGTCTTTCCCCATTGACGTCCCCCAATCCAATTTCTTGGATTCTTGAAATCCTTATTTTCCCAAAAGGATCGTGCATGATGTTTGAGATCTGGTAATGCCAACTGTCCACGGGGGGCATACCAGAGACATGAGTTGAAGTTTCGTGCCCCAACTCATTCCAGCTTAGATCTGAATAATTTCAAAGAATTAATCATAGGCGTAGTGTGTTTATGGCCCGGGTAACTTTTACAGTTGATTGGGAGAAGAGTAAGTGGAAACCCAAACCCTCTCAACCACCTGGGCACAACCTTTGCTTCGACTGCCATCTCACAGTGGCAAGGCCATTTCGAACCCTCATCCTCTGGACTCTTTCTTTCCGAAGGTGCAGCTTTTCAATTTAGTTGCTGACCTTCACTACTCAAAAGAAAGCCTTCCCGATCACTGATCAGGGACTGGCCACCTACAGAAACCCAGCGGGCTATCCTCGCTTTCGACACCAGCAATCACTTCGCCTGAAGAAAACTCCAACTTCCAACCCCTGAAGTTTTTCTGCCAACTTCAAGTCGGTACCCGTCGGTTGGCCAAGCAGTTCCTTTCTGCTCCTTCCTAACATGAGCCTATTCTGACTTGGTAGGCCACTCTCTGCCACCTTCAAGATCTCCTCCAAGGCACTCGTCCTCCTTCCCATTACGCGCTTTTTGAAGTGCTTACACTTTCTCTTTGGCCCACCAATAGCCGCTGTCATTGCCGCTTTTTCACACTTCCTTTGGATTCCATCCCTTCTCGTCCAATCTAACAGCGACCCTTCCAATTCGGACCGCTGTTTTTCGATCTCGTGGTCTGTTGAGCCAAAAGGCAGTTGAGCCCCAGCTACCAAACGGCACCAAAAAGGTAGCACATTTTCTTCAACGTTGATTTATCCACCAAGCTCATATTTCCCAATACCCACACTGTTCCCCTTTCAGTCTACATACACAGGCTGGGCTACCAAAGGGCTCGCCAAGATGGTGCGCGTAAAGTCACCATCACCATCACCCTCGGGAGGAGGAGTTGAGGAGTTTGAGAGCTTCGACCTGTACACTCCCAATAGCCTGCAACTGGTTGGCTCGGAGACAACACCCACCAGCGCTCGAAAGAGATCCAGCGCTGCCTACAGCGGCAGCCCCTCCGCCAAGAGAGCTTCTACCGCGAGATCCAGGGCCTCGGCGACCTCCCAGGCTTCCGCCACACCCAAGAAGAAGACAAGCCAGGCGAAGGCTGCGCCGAAGCCCAAGCCGGTCCAAGCCCCCAAGATCATCTTTGGTTTTGATTTTGGAACCACGTAAGTCATCTCAATCAACAAACTTCACGATCGGTGCTCACATGAAGCAGCTACTCGGGCATTGCGTACGCCTTCTCTGGCGATGCAAAGAAGATTGAAATAATGATGAGTTGGGACGACACAAACAATGATTATGTGAAGATTCCCTCCGCCATCAAGTTCACTCGTCACCATGACATCTGGGGCGTCGACGCCAAGAACCTTTCCGATGCCCTTAGATGGTTCAAATTGACCCTCCTCAATGCTCCCGACCTGGATGTGGGGCTCCGCAACTCGGTTCACATCCAGAATGCCCGAGCTGCTCTGCAGGCCCTGGATATGTCGCCAGTGGAAGCCATCAGCGCTTACCTGGAGAATGTCTGGGAGCACTGCATAGAGAAGCTGAAAGTCGCAGAGGGAGAAGAGACCGTGGAGACTTCGCGATTCCACATTGTGTTCACCGTTCCAGCCATCTGGCCGAACTACGCTCGCCAACTTATGGGACAGGCAGTCGAGCAGGCAGGAATCCTCAAGAGACGTACGATTGGTCGGACCGAGCATGACTTTGTCTCCGAGCCTGAGGCTGCTGCCCTCGCGACCTTGTCAGGCATTGAAGGACGGCACAACATCGAGGTTTGTAGCCCCGCTCCAAGAGTGAGACTTTTCTCTAACATCATCATAGGCCAACGACATCTTTGTTGTCGTCGATTGTGGAGGTGGCACAGCGGATGTCATCAGCTACAAGACTATCGACACGGATCCGATGACTGTTCAAGAGGCTGTGAAGGGTAAAGGTAGGGTTGGAGCCACCGTATCCCCCCTCTCTGCCCATTCGTCACTTTCCGATAATGAAGCTATGGCTACACTGGAGTAGAACCTTCTGACCAATATTCATAGGTGACCTCTGTGGCGCCATCTTCCTGGACGAGCGCTTCAAAGCACTCCTGATGAGCAAGCTACAAGAAGTCTCTGAAGACGCTGTGACACGTGTTTCTGAAGAAGAGATTCAGGAGATGATGTCCCGGAACTGGGAGGATGAAATTCGCAGTCAATTCAGCGGCGCAGCCAAGACTTGGACCATCCGTCTGCCATACAGCCTCATCGACGCGGATCAATTGGACCCCAATAGTGGATGGCCGAAGTTTACCATCACATCTTCAGAGGTGGAGGAAGTCTTCAAGCCCATTGTGAAGAAGATCCACTCGCTGGTCAACCGCCAGATTGAGGCTGCCGTCAAGAAAGAAGGAAGGGCTCCCAAGGTACGTGGCTGAATGTCTGAGGCTTGAGGTTATACACTAACCTTGTGTAACAGTATGTGATACTGGTGGGAGGTTTTGGCAGTTCCAAGTATCTCCGCGAGTACCTCAAGCAACGCTGCCATGGAGTGGAGATCTTGCAGCGAAGGGGCTCTGAGCCGTAAGTATTAAATGCCCTTCAAACTCAACTTGTCTAACGTCATCTAGTTGGTCAGCCATCTCTCGTGGTGCAGTAATTCACGGCCTCACGAAATTGAAGATTGACACTCCCTTCAGTGTTGACGTCGGATCCAGAATTTCAAGGGCCAGTTACGGCGTGGTCTGTGAGGAGGAGTGGGACGATGACCTCCATCATGCAGATGACAAGATGTTCGACGCAGTCCTGCAGAAGGACGTTTGCATCAGGGTGATGAAATGGCATGTTAAACAGGTAAGTCTTGCGAAATTCCCATAACAATTGATCACTTCTGACATATGTAACTCCCGACTACTAGGGCCAGGACATCTACGTGGATCGCCACCCTTCGTTCAGCTTCACCAAGCACCTTGCCGAGCCACCAGAGAAAATCGAGACCATCATTTACATGTCTCTGGCGGAGGTCCCACCTGCTCGCAAGGATGATTCAGTGAGAGAGGTTTTCAAACTCACGTGGGACCTTCAAATTGATTGGGATTCCCTCGAAGTTTTCGTCAATGACCAGCAGAAGACCTTCAGGAAGCTGGAGTACACCGTTGAGATGAAGTGCAGTGCCGGAGCTACTGTTTTCTCTATCTACCACGGTGGCTACAAACAGGCCGGCAAGAACGTCGCTCTGAGAGTCTACAACACTGCTGACGTTTGATTTGGGTAATGGGGTTTCATCTCCTTACGAGGCACTCTTGACTTGAGCGACACGGGTTTCTCGGGTGTGTGCAGATTCTTTTGGCTCGGGGGATTCCACATAGTCAAGTTAGTAAGACAGTCGACCTTGGGAGTGCTTCGTTCCCGGGGCTGAGTTGTTGTTGACTCAATGATCCTGAATCTTTCGCATCACGCATGGAATTTTCAACATCTCCTTCAGACCATTAACGTGTGACTTCGTTCACAGATGTCGACAGTAAGGCTGCTATAACGCCTGGGCACTTAGTCTGATGCCTTCCACATTTGAGTCCTGTTAAACGTGCTTTCCCAGGCAACTTGATTGGCTGAACATCCCGCTGAGGTTCCAAATGCGTGAGGAGCTGCTTTTCAAGCTTTCTCAAACCGAACCTAGGTAACTTTAAGTGTCACTGTCCTGACCCAATCTCACGCCCTAGCAACGTCCACCTCAACAAGAACCTGCTCTTTCTATTGGCAACTTTCTGCCGTCTGCTTTCCAAGTAGTCCATTGCTACTTACCAGAAGTACTTATCTCGCCCTAGACTCGCGTTTGCCACGGCCTTATCAGCACCTATGAACTTTCTTTTGACCCTACACTTTCCAGCGCCACCCCAGCCAGACTTTTCTTCTCATACCTGCACATCTCAACTACTCCAAAAGACTTCCACCTTTCCTCCAGACATCAAATGCAACCACATTCTCTCAAAATGCCGCCTGATCAGCCTGACAATCAGTCTCGCCCTTCCAAGCGACACAGAAGGTCGCATTCATTCAGTATGCCATACTCCAGCGAGGTCATAGATGTCAGCGACTCATCGGTGCCTGGAACCAGCAGCTCGCGCAAGCACGATCGTCGCGAGAATGATCCTCAAGTTGAGGGTCCAAACAAGCGTCACAAGCACAACAGGGGCAGCGAGCCACCGATGCGTAAGGATGCGACCATGACCCCAAGAGCACAGCAAAAGAAACAGAGAAAAGAAATTAACCATGGCAAAGCCTCACGCACCAGCAACCATCAGGAGCTCAAGGAGAGGGTCAAGGTTCTCGAGTGCGAATTGGAGGAGAAAGTCAAAGCTCTCGAGAGCCAATTGGAGAGTGCCAGACAGGCGCACGACGACGAGAACCGAGATAATCAAGCAAACCTCAACTGGCATGCTACAGAGCTCAGTATTCTACAAGCACGATGCAGCGAGCAGGCTAATGAGATCCAAGAGCAACAGCAAATTGCCGAGGCTGAGCGTCAGGAGAAAGAAACGCTGAGACGCAGCCTGAAAAACACTGCCCGTGTTGTTGAGGCTTTCGAGCTTTCATGCGAGAAAAAGGACGAGGAGCTGAAGGGCAAGGAGGAAGCCATCGCTGCTAAGCAGAAAGAGCTCGACGAAAGCAAGCACCGATCTGCATCCCTCGAGGAAATCTCGGCTGAAATGAGAATCGAGCTCAAGGGCAAAGATGAAACCATTACATCCTTGCAGAAAGAGCTTGATGACAGCAAGCACAGATATTCAGCCCTCGAGGAGTACTCGGGTGAAAAGGAACGCGCACTCAAAGCCGCGAAGCGGGATCAGTCCGATTGTCGAAAAGAGCTCGCATTGACATACGAGAAGTTGAGTTCCAGGGAGCTGGAACGAGATCAGGCCAATACGGACCGTGAAAAGGTTGAAAAGGAGAACGAGGCACTTCATGTCGTCAATGACGCAAACGGGCATCGATTCCACAGTATTCGATCACGAGAAAAGAAAGCCAAGGATGCGCTGAAGTCGCTGGAAACAGGTAAGTTGACTCTAGATTCCTTGAAAAGATGGCTAAACCTGAGTAATTCGGACAAACAGACCACAAAGACAAAACTTCCGAATTTGAGGCAGAGAAGGCTAAGCTAGAGACTCGGTGCACGGAGCTCGAGGGGAATCTGGAAGCCAAGGAGGACGAGCAGAACCAGATGATCGCCAAACTCCAGCTGAAGCTAAAGACATCTCGTCAACAGAGTCAGCGCTACAACTACAAGGAGCCGGATGAGAAGATCAAGAAAGACTTCACGAACCTGGAGTCCAGCATTCGGCAATTTGTCGACAAATGCGCGCGGCCAGTCTTCAACGCTACAGACCAGGAGCTGGAGACTCTCTGGCCAAACTGGTCACCCGAACTGCGTAATTTCTTGGAATCTCCTTTGCTATGCAACCTTGTCCTCGAGGCATACGTATGGGAATGCCTGGTTACGAGGATTTTCTCACCAGCATCGAACATCTGGGCCGGTGAATTGGGACGGGCTATGGAGGAGGCTCTGCGCATAGCAGCTTGTAATTACGCCTCAGTACATTCTCTCTCTACCCTTGAGCTAACCTTCTGGTAACAGCTGAAACTAAAGAAGCAGGATTCGAAAGCGACCTGTACATCGATTTCCAATATTTGCGGTCAAGCTCGAGCAGTCTCATTAGCCTCCTGAACTGCGCAGAATTCCGGCCGAAGTACTTTGATTCAGATGTCAAGGACCTGACCTCGACGTTGGTAAAACTTTGTGGGCTCGATGAAATCGATGAATCAATGAAGGTTGATGCGATGAGCATTTTCAAGGATGCTCGAGACTTCGAAATCCAGCTCAGGATGTTGAAAGCCACATACACCATTCGCATGTTCAAGCCCATCCCAATCAAAGGAAAGCTCAAGTACGGGTTCCATTTCTTCGATGAGGAGATGGATGACCGTTCTCCAAAACGCAGTGGCCAGAGCCCCGAACATGCTCCGTTGGTGGACTTCATCATGTGTCCGGGGCTGTACAAGCGAGGCAACAACAGCGGCGCAAATTATGAAACCAAGACCTGCGTGGTCAAAATGGGCGTGGTTTGTAATGCTACGGGGATTTTACAGAAGTTGAGGACATCGAATTCAGCACAGTCGAGCTCCGCACGTGCTCAGAAGGCTCTTCTCTCGGGCGAAGCCAACCAGCAGATCAGTGGTCGCACATCGCGAAATCACCCAAGTTCCACGGCGGACAAAGCCAAGAAGGGATCATCCATCTCAGACCCTTTCTTCGTCAAAGCTGGGGAGATAGACCCGCAGCAAGATGTTGACCCTTTATCCACTCCAGGCCGTACCTACGGCTGTCCGGAGCCGAAGTCACGCGATGCTACCCAGATACATTCGGGCACGGCGACGAATGTGATGACCCTCAGCCGAGC
The DNA here is from genome assembly GCA_039880775.1 of Diaporthe vaccinii. Lineage (NCBI taxonomy): Eukaryota > Fungi > Ascomycota > Sordariomycetes > Diaporthales > Diaporthaceae > Diaporthe > Diaporthe vaccinii. Next base: position 1,689,639 of record JBCEDN010000003.1, read on the forward strand.
ATCTTCAAAGACGGAAAGCAATTTGCACGACGGCAAGTTCGGTACCAAATCAACAAACAACCATCCCTACCCCACGGGAGCAGCAAGGGGCCGAGGGGGTGGGTCTTCGACGAAGAAAAAGAGACAGAGCAAAGGGTCTGACCCGGATGCGGACTATGACCCGAAGAGTTAAATCATGAGCTCGAGCAATGAGCAGGCTACCCCGTGGCAGATGATTCCATGTCGGGTATTCTACGGCAGATGCTCTCGCGGCCGATCAGCCCATAGCCGATCATCCTACGACTGAGGTTACCCCATGGCAGAGAATGCCATCGCGGGTTGTGCCATCGCGGGGTATTTCATACCGGATTATGCGATATGGTTGTGGTCTTGAGTGGGACTCTGGCCGTAAGATGCGATTGTACAATAAAGAAATCGAAAAGAATTCACCATGGCCGACGAGGTCGAGCTTGCCGGCGGTGGAGTTTCCTCAGAGGCGACTATGAGGGAAAAACTTCGGTACATTTTCACGCAAGGCCCGTTGACCCAATTTTGAGGGAGTGAACAACGTGGGCGTTCCAGAATTGTCTAAGGCGCATTCAGAGGATGAACGCCTGCGGAGGGCATCGAATGGTCTTGACGGGATTGAAGAAAATTGAAGTGGCTTGAGGCTTATGAAGGGCCAATTGCCGATTTTGAGAAGACATGGGTGGACGCACACGTACGACGAGCTTTACGACGGCTGCAGTCCTCCTTGGAGACAGCAAACAAGCCAGACGAATTTCGGACGGAGTGGTCCCAAAAGAATCTTTCTCACGGGTGTCGCAAGTGCGACAGACCCACGGCATTTAACGAAGATCACGAGTGCGGAAGTCAGATAGCCTGATTGAAATCAATGAATTCATTTTGGACCATTTTCATCTCTCCCACCAATTGTCAGCTGCATCAGCACGTTCTGTATAACTAGGCGGCGGCCCTTCAGGAGGCGGCACGGCCGCAGCCGCCGGCGGCGACGAAGATGCTACCCTGCCACTAACCCTCTGGAACGCTTCTTCCCTTGCTTTTTGTAATCTTAATCTCGCCTGCCGTACCACCTCGTTCTTCTGGTCTGTCTCGCGCAACAGCTCCATGTGCCGCTGCGTTGCCGACATCAGGTCGATGTTGAGTGACTGTGCGCAGTGCCTAACTTCTAGGTTCGACTGCTGAATCTTATCGTGAAATGCCATGTCCGTGAAGATATTGTCAAAGAAGACGTCGCCGAGGAGGTTTCCCTGTGCTATTCTGACTGCTGGCAGAGGACGCACCATGGGCGATGCTTGTTGTGCCTGTCCCACCAGCATCTTCGCCTGCCTGATCAGGTTCTCAGCTTTGTTGAGCGCATTCCGCTCCATCATGTCCGAGAACGTGCCCCCGCCGTACATATCCCTCCTCGACGCGTGCAGAGCGTCCTCCATCGACATCAAGGCGCCGTTCAGCCGCGTCTGCGCCTGCGTCAGGATGCTGACTACCTTCCCCTCAGCTTCCGCCCGCGACCGCGCCTCCTGGTAGACCCGCAGCGCGTTGCTCGTCTCCCGCTCCCGCTCGTCCTCCTCGGGGAACCCGGGCGACGGTCCCGTGAAGATGGACTCGTAGAGGCGATCTAGTTCCCTCTGCGCCTCGACGTGCGTGGCGGCCCTGACCTCCAGCTCGCCGCACACCGTCCGCGCGTCGGCGAGCATCTCGTCCAGGTTCTTCTTCATGACGTCCGCCTGGTGCTCCTCCTGCAGGACGTCAAAGTACTCGCGCTCCTCCTTGGCGGCCCTGGCCTCGAACTTGTCCGCCTTGCGGCCGACCTTGAAGGCGAAGCGCCGCAGCACGCTGTCGCGGTACCTTTCGTGCTCGCGCAGCTCCTGCTTGCGCCGGTAGCCGATCTGCTTCAGCCTCTCCGCCGCCTGGGCGACCTGCTTCTCGAGGTCGGCGACGTGGCGCTTCTGGGCGTCGAGGTCCGGGATGGAGCTGTCGGTTTGGTGGAGGATGTCGAGCAGCTCCACGTTGCGGTCCGATGTGTCTTGAATCTTGGCTTCGAGAGACATGGTGTAAGTGGGTGGGTCACTGTGAGTGGATCTCACTGTGAGCGAGTGCGTGTGTTTGCGTATTTGATATGCCCAGGCCAGCTCAGAAGGCTGACGATGCCGCAGTGCTCCAATCTTAGTCTGTGCTCGGTATATGTGTGCGCGGGCGACGTCTGTGAGTTGTGTTGTTTGCCTTGGGACCGAGTGCCTCGAAATGGTGTCTATGGATTGATGATGCCGTCGCGAGCTGGAGTTGAAACGCGGGATTGATGTATCTCGAGTGACGCAATGTGGCTTTCCGCGATTCAAATGAGGGCTCCGACAAGTGCTGTTTTTGGGTGCTTACACGCCTGGTATGGCGCACCGTTTTGTTCAGCCCAATGCCCTTCCCGCTGCGCTCCGCCCCTTCCCTCGTTTCCTACGACGGAGGTGTTGACTGATGATCCAAGCTGCGCCACAGGCATCGCGGCCGGGTGGCTTGGCGGTGATTAGGCACCCCTATTCTTGATTGCCTACCCCCTGTAATCCCTGAGCAGCGGAAAATGGGGGTGGAGAACAGCCCCCGGGCCCGGCCCAGGGTTAGGTGGTGGCCATGTTTGGCAGAAGCTGGGATTGTGCGTCTCTCCAGGATCATCTCAGCACTCACACGGATCGTTCGACTCAAAAGTGTATGATAAAAAATGCATTCGCAAGACTGTAGTCCCATGCCAGTTCCAAAAAGACCCCCTGGTCATTGTTCTCTGTGCATCGCACACCAGAAATCATGAGCCGTTGTCCCACCCACGAAATCCCCAGCTAAGCAATTCGTGAACCAGAACACCAACCGGCCCAAACCCCAGTGCAGCCCACCCAAGTCTCCCGGTACTGCTTTGTGCCACTTGCACATGCTCAAATTCCGTGCTCCAGCAGGTAAGTATGGGAGATCACCTTGAACCGTCGCCCGTCCTGAAGGCACTTGAACACCAGGCCCTCACCCTTCTTCTGTGCCGCACGCCTCTTGAGATCCTGGTGGCTGGCAGCAATATCAGTAAGCCTGACGTAGCCCAACACGGGGACATGTCTGAGTCCCAGCTCCTTCGCAATCACCTCCACGTCCCTGGGGTCGATGTAATCCTGCCTGTCGATGTCGAACATCGCGAAGACAAAGAAGTCCTGCTCGCCCTCCGGTAGGCGCTCGCGGTTGCGCTGGATCATGTCGCCGCACAGCTCTCCCTGGATCGCGATGTTGCGACCGAGCTTCCCCAGCTTGTCCGGGAGGTCGTACCGCAGGGCCGTCTCCCAGTACTTAAATCCCCGGCTGCCCTCCTCATCCAGCTCGTTCTTGTCGATCTTGTTGCTGCACACGCCGAACCGGGCACCCTGGGCTCCCTCGAGCACGGTGTTGGGCCCGACCTTGTCTGGCAGCGGGTTGAGCGAGTCGAAGTAAGCGCATGACTTCTTGACGAAGTAGACAACCATCGCAGCGCCATCCATCTTGACGCTCTCCTGGTAGACCAGCTTGTTGTATTTTTGCTTGATGAACAGGTTCGGGCAGTCCTCCACTCGCGGCACATCGGTTCGCCTGAACACTTCTCCCGGGTACGATCCGAGGCGTCGATGTTCAGGCTGCTTGTTCTGGGCTGCCGTCTCCTCCCATTTCTTGACGCCCAGCACCTTCGCCCAGTTCCTGTCGCGGTACATGACCAATAGGGTCAAGTTGATCAACTCAACGTTCCGCTCCATGGGGCCAATCGAGATGAACTGCCGCACCACCTCGAGCTTCTTCCAGATCTCCGGGAAGGCCTGCACCGGCATGATCATGCCCTGCGAAACGATCTTGTTCTCGCCGCTCCCGAACTTCTCCGTCTTGATTCTCTGGCCAAGCTTTCCGTCCAACATCTGGAGCTTCTTCGCTTTGCCGAAGCCCTTGCCGAAACGGCCGTCAGAGCCCGGCAGGAAGGAGTCGACCTGGAAGTACAGGACGAGCTCCCGCTCACGGTATTGTCGGGATGGTATCTTGCAGATCCAGCCGTCGACCTCGGCAAAGGTATGTTCCTTGTCGTCCACCTCTACATTGTAGATCTTCTTGATCACTCGCAGGCTGACGAGTCGCTGTGTGCCATTGCCGTCTGATGCGGGCCGCTCGACTGGAGCGCTACTCCCTGCAGGAGGTGGCTCAGTGTTCCCTGCCGATGGGGAAGCCTCCACCGAAGCGGTATTTGTAGTAGGCTTGAGGTCTCCCACGTAGTGTTGAGACTCCCGACTCGGTTCGCCAGCAGTCGAAGCCTGCACATTGGCATTGGCATCCACTTTGACATCGGTCGTCGTATCCGACGGCGAAACGTCGGCCTTGGCGGCTTTGGGCTTGCTAGTGTATGCGGTGGGATCAAAAGGCCGCAAGCTGCCAGCTACTGGGGCCTCTCGTGGAGCCATTTCTGGAGTGCTCGTTTGCAAAGTTCTGATAAGTTGTTTACACGTCAGTGCTTCCAGGTTCCCAACGCTTCGACAACAAGAAAGCCTCGGGATGATAAGACGCGCGGAAGAGGCAACGAATCAGACTAAGGAAGTTGGACTGATCTGAGGCCCTGGCAAAAGGATCAAGCACGGATATAAGAGGGGAAGAAGCGAGGTGTGTCCTAGGAGGGAGTTGGTGAACGGCTCATAGAAGTATGGTGGCTTCTGGTTCAGTAAAAGGCCGAGCCACGATGTTGTGCGTAATGTTCAGGTAGGATCTTGGGCTCAGTTGGAAAGAAAGGACATCGCCTTGGTTTGGACGCCGACAGACATGAAACCGGTAGGCAACAAGAGAGTGGGGCGCCACTGGGCAATATCGACAGACGTAGTTCTTCCTGCGAAGGTCTCATAGACGAATAGACATACCTGAAGTGCAACCTAACCTCCCGAGAAACTCAAGCTTGTAGGGTGTGTGGTGGTACCGACGGCCCATAAGGTTTCGCGTGTTCGATGTCCTTGTGTAAGGTCGCGATAGGAGTCTATTCTTGAGAACAGGAAGTGAGTCGGAACTTGGGCAGGCTAAGGTTATTGTGTGGGGAAGTGGCCGCTATTATGACAGCAAACTTCCAAACGCCAACAGCCTGGCCCAGAATATTCTTGTAGTGGAACTCGCGGTGTGAGGTTGTATGACGATGTGTGTTGTGCTATGGAAATACACCAAAGAAGGAACAGCCAGGTCTGAGATACCTAGGTATGGGGATTTTTCGGGGGCCTTCAACGTACCAGACCTTGCGTGCAACTTGTTGATGAGAAGTTGAAAGTGGTAGTCACGATAGCCTGGGATGTGTCTCCACGGGCTGTAACGAGAAAAGGAAACACAGGGGTGATAAGAACTGCGATTGTCAAGTGATGTGAAGTGATGTAGGGGCTCAAATGCTATGGAGAGCTAATGACATCTAGGAAGATGGATGGGGCGAAAGCAGGGGACAATCAGAGAGTCCGTTGTTAAGAGCAGAGTGGAAGTGCCGTTGGATGAGCAACGAGATATTGATGACTGACATGCAGCAGATCCGAAACTCATCTCCTCAGAGCTCAAATTTGCATGTAGGTGGTTGCGAGCAGGTGGCTCAATGTCGGATGTCTGGGAGAGCTACACTGAAAATCGCAACAATGAGCCTCAAGCGGAGAGGGGGTAGATCATGAGTGTGAGTTAGCAGATGATATACATTCAGTCAGAAGGTAGGAGCCCTGGAGTGTCAGAAAGGAAGGCCTAAAAAAGTTGGCTGGTATCAGAGATCGTGGAAAGATCATTGGAAAGCCGCTAGAAATCAAAATGATGTTGTTTGTCATTGCTTGCTGAGGCAGCGGAATGCTTGTTTAACTGGAGGAGCAGTGCTGGAGGGCTGGGGCATATCACAAGTGGCACTTGGCAGATACGAGGGCACAGTTTTCAACTTTCGTCCATGGACACTTGTTAAAATTTGATAAATTGTTCGCATTGCGTGCATTTCAAGGCTGTTCATGGCTAATCTTGTTAGTGTCAGAACAGCAGCTCATCTCGCCCAACGGTCTCGGAAGATCCACACGGGTTCCAGGGCAAGTGCAGGATTTGGCGCCGATCTAACGCTTTGAAGCAACTCACAACTTTGGGCTGCAAAGCCTCAATTCGTCTGCAGAAGCCATTATTATGGCCGCTGTGTGCCACATGATGTCTCAATGATCAGGGTCTAGGAATGCTCACATCGTTTTGCTGGTTGGTGCTGACTCTAAAATTGCCTGTTGGCTACGCACCGCATCACCGATTGTCTTCATCGATTAAAACTGGCCGGGCCCTTTGATTGATACCATCAGTCCAGCTGATGTATCTTTTCTTTGTCGAATTAGCCAGAAACGACAAGCTGCGGCATCAGACATTCTCACTTCCCACTGGCTGTCTAGACCCTGATGAATGATCGCAAACGGGTCGGCAGTGGCCGCGTTTCATAGAACAAAGGTGCAGCGAGGCACGCAGGCCAAAACTGAAAAGGAGACGGGTTACCGGTACCTATTCAGTGTTTCTTTGTTCTTGCAAGAAGTCCTTGAGGATTGTTGAACAGTGTTTTGGTGTAGCTCTAGACCACGTGGATTGTGTCCTAGAAATTTGGTTCTTTGTCTCTCATCTCAGATTCCATCATACATGGGAGGATATGTAAAGGCGTTGTATCCCCGTACATATCCTTACCAAGGCTTCTCATTTCTCAGATCCAAAATAGGCCACCACTGGAAGGAGCATTTGAGCAAAAGAAAAAAAACTGTAACGTAATTAAGACATCATGAAGATGCCAGTTACCCAACGAGCGTCCAAAGAACAGGCGAATATCACGGCCGAGGATAATGGTTTTGTGACCATCGATCTGGAGAAGTATGAGAAAGATGTTGCGGTGTATGATGTAATCAGGCAAGATCGGGAGTCCGAACCCGCCAAGCTCGAGAAGACTAAACTCGTGATATTGATTTTGAGTCTTATCTTCTTGGGGACCTCGATTCTGATCGTGGCCCTCTTTGTACATTTGGCAGGGAAACAGAAGCTTTAGGCTACGCTTCCATTAATCAATCTTCTTACAGTCAAGATAACGGGGAACTAAGTGCATTCGAGCGTCCCTCCGAGGTCGTCTCCTTCCCCCCTTGATGTGCTGCATTTTGCATTTGTGCAGGCCTCGTCCTCTGCTACGGTGAACTCAATGCTTCTTCCAACAAAATGTCCTGGCGTTGTTCCATAGCTCGTAATTGAAGACCAAATGCAAATAAGCTTTATGTAGACAGCAGCGGGAAATTTTGGATTCATATTGGAAAGCTCTCATTATTCTTCTGACTGATGGTCATTTATCACGAGTGGTTAATTTCGTAACGTTGCGAACTGTGGTAGTATATATTGTGATGCAGGGGTATTATGTTTCATGAGAATTTGGTAGTATTGGGAACAGATTATGCTTACAATTAAGCATGGGGTTCGTTGCGTTTGCCGTAACTTAGACAGCTGAGCACACCAAATCTTGTCTCGCTACAGCCCGTACAGCTAGGCGCAACCGAATCATCATCATCATAATCTGTAGAAGAGAGGTCGCAGGTCTTACCACACAAACTGGAGACGCGAACTCCAGTGTCCATTGTGATTAACTTGGGCGGAAATCTTGGTTAGTCGCGGGGCCAAGCAGCGAGTTTAGTAGGCAGCATTTGCTTTCCGAATCCCCAAATAGGTAAGTCGGAAGTGAATCTTGGCGAGTGACATGATTGCGATATCAGGTTCCTGGCACGGCTCCGTTCACGCATCCTTTGGATGCTACCCTGTCCGGGAGACGCAAGGTCAAGTCAACGCTCAACTGCATTGGCGTCGAGGCCATCCCTGATTTTGCCTTGCTGACGCCCGGCAAATACCTTCTCGGCGTACAACAAACCTCCGTTCGAGGCCCTGAACCAAGAGAAGCCCGTGGGCAGTTTGAACCATGTCCAATTCGACCCCTGAAGCTGCACGGGTTGGCTTTCACCATTCGCTGGATACAGCAATTTAGGCACGCATAGCAGTGGATGTTCCGGCTCCGAAATAGGAGCACTGCCGCCGCGGCTCGCCACGAACAGCAGGTGGTAACTTACAATGCCTGTTTTGTGCAACTATCGACAGACAAGCTTTTGGGTCAGCGCCAGTGAACTGTTCTTCCAAGCTTATTGGACTTGAGTGGTTACAAGTGGAGTCGCTCAAGGCCAATTTCTAGACGACAAGTGATGCCAACACCCTTGAATCTTCGTGGCGTGATGCTTAACCAGGGTGCAAACCCCTCAAATCCCAGCGCGGTACTCGCACTACTCCTCAGAGGATTCTCAGTGCGTGAACTAGGCTTATGGATATTTATCAGATTCAAAATTAACATTGGCGACAATGGCAGTCCGACCCGCCGATGCAACGATGTCCCAGTGATACCATGTTTCAATAATTCTTTTCGGGCCCCCTGATTCTCCCCTGCAGCACATCGCGAAGTCTTGGGATATAAAGCTGACAAGGTCTAGTTATCTCAATGATGGCATGCTTCTGGAATCACTTCTGTTCTTGGGACGTAATCGGCCGTAGAGAGCCACCCATGAAGAACTGAAGATGTTATCACCCATCGTGTCAGCTCTTCTCCTGAGCGGCTTTGTGCTCGCTCAGGCCCAGGGACCAGACACTGGCCTCCAACCAGCCGATCCACCAAATGCGCCTTTCGGAACACGATACGTCGTTGAATTCTCGGAAACCGGCTCGGCGAAGTTCCGGGCCCGTGACGGTTCCATGGTACACACGACTATTTGTTATCCGGTGATATTCATATACTGACAGGCTAATTACAGGATACCGAAGGCTTCTACCAGAGCATCGCTCATAAAACCAATATCACTGCCAAGCCAGCTCTCAACTTCACATCTAGCATCTTCCACGGCGCGTCTTTCGACCTCGCCAACGAGACTGCTGCGACAGACCTAGAGCAGATCAAGGCGCTTCCCGGGGTAGTCAATCTATGGCCTGTTGCAACCGTCTACGCCAGTCCCCAGATCGAGTCCACCGGAGTTGCGAACTTCAGCCAGTGGAGCCCGCATATCCTGACCCGTGTCAACGAGGCCCATTCTCTGGGCTACGACGGGAAGGGTGTCGACATAGCTGTTGTAGACAGTGGGATTGACTATTTCCATCCACCTCTCGGTGGTGGCTTTGGTAAAGGCTTCAAGGTTGAGTCCGGTTGGGACTTTGTTGGTGATAACTACAGCACCAGCTCTCCTGATGTCCTCTTCCCAGATGATGACCCAATTGACTGTCTTGGTCACGGTAAGTGCGCAGCATGGGACGGTCCTATAGTATTGTCATATAGGACTTTGTTCTGCCAAGACCGTGATCGCTGACGTTGGTCGCAGGAACCCACGTTGCCGGTATTGCTGCCAGTTCAAATGACAAGCTACCTGGTGTGGCACCCAACGCCACCCTCAGAGCCTACAAAGTCTTTGGGTGCTCAGATGGCACGACTGAGGACATTATCGCTTTAGCTTTTATTCGGGCTTTTGAGGGAGGCGCTGATATTATCACTGCCTCCCTCGGTTCCAGCCAAGGGTTTCCCGAAGTTCTTTCTGCCCAGATTGTTACCAGAATGTGAGAAATCCTACATCGAGACTTTTGCTTCAGTACTTGGATAACTTACTCTCGGTGCTTCAGTGCAAGCCAAGGAGTCTTCGCGTCTGTCGCAGCGGGAAACTCAGGCGAGCGTGGACCATTCTCGACCAGCAGCCTTGGCAACGGGTACGGCGGTCTGGCGGTCGGAAGCGTCCAGTCGACACAGCAAGTTGCCTACTCTGTCGTAGCCAAGTCGACAAGTGGCGAGTCGAGGACAATAGTATATCTTGATTCTGCTGCCAACAACTGGAACTTGACTGGCACTTTCCCGGCGTATATACCTTTGAATCCTCCGGATGTTTGCTCCCTCGACGTACCGTGGGAAGGTGCCCTACCGACAGACACCATTGCTGTGTTGTTGCGTTCTTCTCTATAACCAATGTCTTCTGGAACAATCTTTGAGACGAAAACTCCTTTTGGAGTTACTAATCACAAAATTGAATAGCCTCGTGGTCGCGCAGGGCTTTGCTCAGATGGCGGCTGGCAGATTATGGATTCCGCGCTCATAGATAGGGCAACATGGGTATTCTTCATCAATTGGGAGAATGTGTCATACGAGCGTCCGTCTCGAGTTCTCTACACTGAGGGGCAAGCAACTGGCTTCGCCTCTATCAACTATGACGACGGCGCTTGGCTGAACAACCAAACCCTTGCTGGTGAGAATGTGACGTTTGAGTTCAAATACGACCCCGCAGCTGCCATTGGAGTGGATTACTTCACCAGCACGATCAACGACTTCAGCTCATGGGGACCTACGTTGGATGTGAGGCAGAAGCCTGAGATATCTGCTCCTGGTGAGTTGAGGCAAATCTACCACCTTTGCCGACAAGGCACGCATGGGCTCAGATATTGACAAGCTCGCTCCAAGGTGGTCAAATACTTTCCACATGGCCAACATCGAAGGGCAGTTGGGCAGTATTGTCTGGAACCAGCATGGCTGCACCGTACATCGCTGGTGTTGCAGCCCTATTCCATTAGTCCGCAGGTGGACGGTCCGCCCTCGGCTCTAACCCGGCTCAAGTGGCGCATACTCGCCTTGTCTCAAGTGGCTCCTCTGTTCTCCACCACAACGGCAGCACAACTGCGCAAGCGTAAGTGCTTTCCACAATCAGCTGACAAAAACTTTCCCGATGAGCGCTGAAATTCTTCTTCAGGCATGTCGGACAAGCCGGCGCTGGGCTTGTTGATGCTTTGAAAGTTGTGTCATACAACTCTTCGATCTCACCTGCGACCATCAGCCTCAACGACACAGACCACTTCGCCGGTCAACACACCATAACCATCACCAACAGCGGTCCTGTACCAGTTATCTACTCTATCGGTCACGAATCTGGCCCTGCCAGTATGACCATGAACCCAGTCAACTGGGTGGGGCAGGATCCTATTCTCAAGACGGAATTTGGCCAGGCGATTGCGAACTTTTCCGTGTCGGAGCTCACAGTTCCTGCCGGGGGTAAAGCTAGCTTTGATGTTGTCTTTACAGCCCCTACCGACATCGATGCCTCCCTATTGCCCATTTACGGCGGCTTCGTTCATATTATAGGCGACAATGGTGAGGTTCTGAAAGCGACGTATCTCGGTAAGCACAAATATGAATCGCGAACTGGCAAGACATCCTCGGTCCTCCACATAACTTGGCTCACGCTTTTACAGGTGTTCATGGGTCACTATATAATGCGAAGACATGGGAACTCGAGCGTGGCGTGCCCGTGTACTTTGGTGCCGGTGGTTACGGCGACACTTTCGAAGATGGCCGTGTCTTTGACTTGAACCAAGCAACTCCTGAGGTGTATTACAACTTTCTATGGGCTACTCGTGAGCACAGCTTTGATGTAAGTCTTCGATGTCTACTCAATGTTCACGTTTGAGAGACGCTGGGACCAATCTAATGCAATGAGGCTGACCTCTTTTGTGCCTGTTGAACAGCTAGTCTCTGTGGACTGGAATGAGACCGACTGGGTCTACCCCCAGGTTGTTGGAAAGAACAAATGGTTCGCCTCGCTCCAGTTCTATGATGCGTTGAACGGTACGTACTGTCTTCCTCCATCCCTGTGTCAGCACATTGCAGCACATGCGAGTGGCTCTACTCCATTTTCAGTGCCAATTACCAAGTGGAAGCTATAAGAAGTCAACTAGGCTCTTAGATCATCTTGGGTCCTCTCCATCTCACATTCCGCCAAGTCCCCTACATCCGAGAAAGCGGTCGGCTAACACAATATTTAGAGATCTACTTTCCCTACCCCTTCAAGTACTACCCTCGAAGCTTAACCACCTTCCAAGGCTCCGTCAGTACCAACTATAGTGATGGAACTCCGATTTTGAATGGTGAATACCGAATCCTTGGCCGGGCGCTCAAGACCTTCGGCGAACCCGAAAATCCTCAGGATTGGCAATTCGGGCTTTCTAATTGGCTCGTTGTCAACAACGACAGCACCAGCGACGGAACCATTCCTGCCCTTGTGTGCTGAAGCTATCTCATCTTAATGTGATAGAGATCTGGGAACATGTGCCTTACCATTCTAAAGTTTCCTTTATTGCCTTTGCAACCTGTATCTATTTATAAGTTTGTTGTTATCTTGGCATTTATGCACCATTATTAGAAATAGCTTTCGAGCCCTGAGTATCTCGTGTGCTTACAACAGTCATATGTCTTCTCCCACAAGTATCAGCATTCCAAGCAGTCCCTGATGTGCTGGAAAATGCTCACAACAGAAGAACGGACTCCACTAATTTGTTCGATACATCACAATTTCTAAGATTTTGTAAAGTCAAGTAAGCGTGACGTAAATACACCCAGATGGTTCTAGTATCTACCGTGTGGAATGAGAAGCATTCAAAGAACGATAGAGCGTGACATAGCATATCAAATCATGGGTTTAGAAACATTTAGAGGCTCTCAGAGCAACTCGGTCGATTCAGTATGGCAAGAGCCGCCACGAACAAACTGCTCGTCATTTGAGGCTGAAACCCCACCTTGTGTCTCCACCCACTGTTAGGACAGAGTGAGACTGCATGTAAAATAAAAGTACAAATATACATTGTTATGTGCATATGAGAACTGCCAGGCCCTCATTCGAAGTATGTAATGAAAAGAATACAGTGAAACGGACAGGCTACCGAATCTTGAGCCTCCCGATAATGTACAAGGATGGCAGTCACCTCTCACGTTCAGACCACTCCTACTCGTTCCTACTCGTTGATCCTGTGCTGCCAGACCATTTGTTCTTCTCTATTCGTGGTGTTTGTCAGTCAGTGAGTGTCCCCATACGCTAGAAAGAGAACGGCTTAGAGGAACGCGTGACATACCTGGCACTGTACGTGCTTGCGGCCAGAATCTTCTGCATTTGCTCATTGCTTGTGAACAACACCTGTCTTGCCACAAACCAGCGAACTACGGGCTTCAGAGTCAGCGATCGGAGGCGTTTGCAAAAGAATAACAGGCAGCAGGACAGTGGGTGGCCCATGGGCGATGGTCCTCGAGATAGAAGCAGGAAGCCTTCGGGGGGAGGGGCTACTTACTTCCTTCGTGGCAAGGGGGGCTCGTCAAACTACCCTCGTATGACCAAAACTCGTTGAATCTCTCCACACTCGACAGGCCTTCTGTTAAGGACAGAGTGACCTCCATAGTCGCCGTGTCGTTGAACCTGATGAGAGGTGACGGGAATTGGCTGACGAAAGCGTCGTTGGTGTTGCCCGGGTCCAGCATGATAGCAAGGACGGCCTTTTCGTGGCCCTCGGCGTCAACGTGCACGAGATGCAGCTCAGCTCGGGTGCGGTAATTGTTGATCGAATGGTCGGCCGGGGTGTGAATGTGCCAGCCGGTCAGGTAAACCGTCTCGTTGTCGTAGGTCAGCGAGGGGTTGTCAGTGTAGACGCCCTCGGTGTGCTGCACGGTAAAGGCAGGGCCGTATCCCCAATTCCAGAAGTTTCCCACTGTCTCGTTGGGATAGTTGAAAGTAGGAATGTGATTCTGCGAGAGGCCGTTGTTGAGGCTGAGCGCGATTGGGGACTGTTGGGTTCCAGCTTGGCAAAGTTCGTAATCTAGTAGAGGCAATTAGGTGAATTCCGTGGATTTGCGTTCTCGTTGCCAATGCAGAATAAGCTTCAGGCCTTGGTGCTCCCCGGGACTGTCGGCACGCATAGCTCGCGTGTTGCCGCGTGTGATATCACTGGGCACGATTTCGACCTCGTCTGCACACAGAGGTCTCTGGGTTTCCTCCGGCGGCGCTCCCATTCGATCAGGATTACTCACCGGCGCTCACACGTCCCCAGTCAAATGATGCATCATAGCTCCAGTCGCTTGCCTCCGGACCAGTTGATGAGTTGCCTCCACTGCCTCCGTCTTGTCTCTTTGCCAATTGCGCGTGGTAATTGTGTTCGGCGCAGCCGAGGGTGGCTGTGGCCAGCGACAAGGCGACGAACAGGCTGTGTTTAAGCATTCTGCCGTGGAGGTTGTTGTGAGGTCTGCTGTGTGCAAAAAGACCCGGTAGGCAGAACAGTCAGGGAAGGTTTGTAGGCAAAAGCTTCGGAGGACGACTGCTAGAAGCCAATTTGTACCTTTGAGAAGGATGGCGAGGCGGTTCATATATTTTCATCATCGTTTCTGGCGGCAGAATTGAGTTTCTCGGCCTTTGCTCCCCTGACTATGATAACTCCATTCTTTGCCGTGGGCTAAGAATATTAGTGGGCCTCGCCTTACCCACCCAACGGCCAGTGTAGGAATACCAAAATTCGTGATGTAGCCGATATTGGAACAGGAGCCAGCGGGCTGGGCTGCCAAGGAGCTACCGTGCTATGCATATCTTGCGGGCCCTAGCTTGGCAAACCTATGCCAGGCTAGGCCAAGGTACGCGTTTGTTTGCGCCTAGTGAAACAAAGACGAAGATAAAGTTTACTCACTCCGGTGGCATGACTATGACGACTTTTCGGAAATGAAACCTCAGCCTAGTAGAAATTGTAAAATGCAGTGGGAAGGTGTGGTTGTACAGCGCTGACCTTGGCGTTTGCCTAGAAAAGTCTTGTTGCTTTCTTGGCCTGATAGTCTAGATGATTGTCTGGCGGCCGGCCGCCGTGCGACTCCATAATCCAGGCGCATGCTTACGGCGGCACCGAACACGGTCCAGATGCTCGAGTCAAACGTCTGACCGAAAGGGGAGGCAAGGTGAGGCAGGGAGCGTCGGCACTGAGCGGGATCACTCCTAATTCGTGTAGACCACAACAGGCCTAGCGCAATGGAACACCGTAATTCTTTGCACAGCCACTAATCTTCACTGTTCAACGATCATTGCTTACCACTAACGGTGGTGATCCGTGACTCGATATGCATCTCAACTGCAAAAATGTGCTCATCCCTCGGAGGTCCGGTCAATACAGAAGTGCCGTCACGGTGGGAATCCTGCGGCCAGGTTACGGTGGCTGCATGGGTTGAGGCTAATACAATCCGGCAAGATTCCGGGGTAGCTTCGGCAGTCGAGAATCAGAAAACTGCCACGCTTCCTACATGGAGTAAAGCTGTATGAGCCATCTCTCCTATGCCTAGGTATACTGTGGCGATGCTCAGTTGGAAAGGTTTCCAAATCTGTCCTCGACCCAAGCATGTATTTGTAAATAAAGCGATCATGTCTTCTCCCTCAGAAGTTAAAGGGGAAAAGTTCAAGATGTGGATTTTACAAGACACTGGGTGGTGATAGGCAATCTTTATTAAGTGTCACTGTACTCTGTCAGCTTAAGTAGATGCACTTGCAATTTTAAGTCAATTAATTGGCAACAATCCTTAGCCCAGGCAAGCAACAGGCATGAAACCGCAGGGTGTGGTCAACCACTACACAGTCTTAGCGCCTCGCCGTCCTCACCTTTTCCCAACAAGCGCTCTCTGGCTGTTCACTCATCAATTCTATGGGTCTCTCGGTATTTCCCGACGCTATGCTCATAATAGGGGTCTCGTATGCCTGGGACTATTTTTGGGAGCTGATTGAAGATTTTCAGTTACTTCAGCTGCCAACAACCAAATGCTTCTGACGCAGTCGATGGATTGTCCGGATCAACATTTACCTCGATACTACAGTAAATGACAGCATGTCCTCTCTTATCAAAGGTCCATAACAGTCAAAAAAACTTCCCCTCGGAAGAACACTTCCTTGGGGTTTGCGGTCTGAAAGTAACATCGAGCCCAGATCCTGGGCTCTGAGCGCGTGGTTGTCCTGAGGCCCCGCACAGCAGTTGAAAAACTCTGGGCGCCGATGCTTGTCCAAAGTGGGGTCCACCACTTACACCATCCTTCCTCGGTTGATTTGTGGGATTGCAACATGTACACGACTGGACCCAGTCTGCTGGAACATCGTATTTGGCAAACTCTTGGCGATCTTATTGTGGTAGTTGATATTGGAACGGCAGATTCAACCTCGCATTCTGCCTTGCTCCTCAAGTCAAATTCTCGGACCGTCAGCGGAAGTCACTTGTCCAGATCATACCCCTCCTGGTTATGGAATTGAGACGGAACTTGCGGGAATCTTGTTCCACGCGTCTACCTAGGTAGGTTGCGAGGCAAAAAGGATCACATATACACCCGGCCATGCCGGGCAGCACGACAAGACTTTCTGTGTTGAGTCCGGACTCGATCCAGCGTGAGCACTGAAATTTGTGGCCTGCTCCTTGGCATTCGCAGCACTATTCGTGAGACCACCACCCACCAAGCCTAGTAGACTGGTCCAGATCCGCGACTGGCTTTCGATCAAGCAGTATTTTCACTTCAGCTTCTGTTTTGCCTGCTTTCAACTTTGACTGTCGCTGCAGTAGGCGGGAGATGGTTGGTTGCAAACCTGATGTTGCGGGACCGCTCATGGTGCACCACGAAGTCGTAGCTCAAGAGTATGTGTCCCAGCATGATCTTCAATTCTGAGGAAGCAAAGAATCGCCCAGGACAGGAGTTCGTTCTTCCTGCGAAAGAAATGTATTTCAGGCTAGCGATCACCCACGAATGTCATGCTCGCTGGACATGGGCGTCGTCTGGGTCTAGACTTTTGTCGGTGAATCGAAAGGGGCGAATTCTTGGGCATCAGGTCCGAAGAGTCTTGGTATCGATATGATTCTTGAAGGCAGGGATCCAGACTTGATACCACTTGAGGACAAACACTCCGGAGGGTGTAGTAACAGCATTCTTGGCGTTGAAAATCTTCAACGGCCCGATTGTGAGGACCGAGTTCAACTGTTGGCTTTCACGAAAGACGCTATCCAGCTTGTGCATCTGGGCAAGAGCTCGTCTGTCCCATTGGTCGCCGTGGTCGGCTAGCATGCCGCAAATCTCCTCCCTGAAATTTTCAATATACTCGGGCTTGCCCGACCCGACAAGGTCTAATATGATATGAGTGATGTCGAATGCAGATGCATGGAAAGACGCAGCGTTGAGCAGAAGAAGGCGCGTCGAAAGTGTCCTGTAATCTCAGATCTAAGGATCGCCACTTTTCTTCGCCTGCTCGATCAACCACTGCAAGAAGTCATTGGGCGCTTGCGTCCGCTGGCTTTCAGGATGTCGTTCGTCATCTTCGTACTCGTTCAGTCGTCGCTCAATCTCCGGCCGAACTACTCGAGACCAAGGATTGTCTTGTTTTCGGTTGGGCCTGGTAATCAGAGGTGCCACGAGATGGTGTAGCGGACGCGGAAGCAATGTTAGGACCTGGGCGGAAACAGGGATTGCCTGCGCGTAAGCCATACCTGCGTCCAGCAAAGATTTGTCCCGACACATCGGGAGACCTATGAAGACAAGGTTTGACCACCCGCAAGGTATCGTGACGCAAGATTCTCGGAATTCTATTGTGTCTGTGCCCCATGCGGCTGAGATAGAGACTTGGATCTCGTACAGAAGTGCTGGGACGAGGTTCCCAACCTGACTAGTAGGCCTTGTTTGGACAAGTGGAGCATGGGCTTGACTTTTGGCCTGATATACTATGCCGTGTTCCGCCTGAAAAGTGCTGTTCCGTTTGTTTATGCATACTGAACACGCCCTCCGGCTGATCGATCAGCCGTCTGGACTCCACCGCTGGTAGAAGACCAGAGATCAAATATGTTCTGTTCGTCCACACTGCGCGAAGGCATGGAAATGATCCACCCTTTCGAGCATTCAGAATAGATATTTCAGGAACATCTGATGTTTTCAACGCAAAATCATACAAGTCATATGCGAGTACTAGAGTGATAGAAGCCAGCACAAGCGGCTCCAGCCTTGCGTCAGATTGTCGTTCGATGATCCGGAGGGCATCGGCAGTATTGAGATTGTCGTCTTTTCGTCCGTCCACGTACACCACGGACGCACCGAAGGGTTGAGGTTCTTTGAACCTCTGCCATCTCGTCTCCCCGAATATTTGTGCGAGTGACGGGTCATAGGTGCGGGTCTGCCCCTGAGGGCTCCGCAGCCACGATTCGATACACATCAAGACTGGGGAGAGAATGAGACCATTGAGCCAGCATTGCTGCATTAATCATGGGCGGTGCTTGGAGGATTCTGGCCCGGGCCCATGTCATTCGGAGATTGAGTCCGACAAACAGCCAGCCACACAGGTAAACACCCACAAGTGGGTCCATAGGGCTGTCCCAACGCTGCTGCCTAGAAGTAACATTGGAGTATGAGCGCACTCCATGTAGCACCTTCTCCGCGGCCAATAAGACGTGGCCTGAGATCCCTCCTCCTCCTATCGGATGTCATAAGCGGTCGGTCAGTCGAAGGAATATGCATGGAACCTGCCATTGCAGCTCTGGAAACATGGCCTCCGCCACAGTGAACACCCGAAAAGAATCTCAATGTGCATGTAATAGGGCAAGTTTAATCAAGTTGGGAACTCGTGTAATACAAGACCTGGATGCAATATATGTCCCTATAATTACCCACGGGTCTTTTTAGTACCCACTGAGTATTACCAAGAATACTCAAGGCCATGAATCTTGTCTTGACTTGTGACCGATCATTTCTTGAACCGTGCAGGCCTCCCCGGTGTGCAAGTTCGACCTTTCTGAGCCGTCTACTCTCGACGGCCTACGATTGCTTTTCAACAGTTTTGTTCATATAATACGTGCGACAAATCTCTTTTCACTTACTTCCTCGATCGTACTTTGACAAATATATCTAGTAATGTGCACTTTGTTGGTCTGTCCATGCCGAAATAGACGTCCTATGGCTTGGCTCTCCACCGTCGGATTCCACTGTGGCTCGAAGATGTGGATACGAGTAGCAATGCATAAATTGTTCAGCCTAGAGACAAGCTTAGATAAGTTTCTGCGTCTGTGACTGGATCAATGCTAAGCTCACCCAGTTGATCCCGTGCCAAATGTTACCAAGAGTACTCTGGTTTCTTCATGATTGCGGAAGGTTTGCAAAGCCTTTTTGCGCTGGAATTGGGATAGGGATCCATCGACGCGAGCATGTCGGATATCATTCTTGTCCAAGGCATCTGAGACAGAATCAAGTGTTTTCTTCCAAAACGAGAATATCAGGCTGGGTTCGACCGCTTGGATGTCAGCTTCTGGAGCATGGAATTGGTGCAAAAACTGTACGAACATGAAAAACTAACCATTTTTCACTAGTTGGCTCTTTTCGGATGTTATCCAACAAAGCAGCTATCTTGGAAGACGGTCTGTCTGTCTGGGGTGAGAATATTACCTTCGCAGGTAACGCTTCGGGGAGGTGATCCGATTCCGCCCCAACGCAAACTGGGCAATGGGCCAGCTTGGAGGTTTCTTCCGAGAATCTGGGAAGACAATCAGCGCACACTAGTTTGCTGCAGTGCGTCGCAATTGGAGCTGTGTTGGAAGCTTCAGCGTCCATTGATAGGATTTCACACCGACAATATGAGCATGAGGCGTCCTCATTTTGCTGGAGCAGACTCAGGGTTTTGTCGTTTGGGCTGAGGGAGCATTCTTCAAGTTGAAGAGTCGTCGCGCCACCATTGCAGAATAGTCGAAGACGTAGTAGACTTTCAAGTACTCCATAGGCATCGTTCTGATCCTTGCCCCGATACAATGACTTTTCAATGGCCTGATGGCACCCTTTAACCAGAACGTTATACTGAATCCTTTCTGCCAGGCTCAAAACAGGTCGGCATTCTTGAAACTCGATCCCGGGAAGCGCCAGTAATGAGTTTGGTCTTCGAAAACAGACCACAGAGAGGAGATCTCGTAGATTCCCGAAGTTTGAACCGACGAGTTGTCCGGCAACTTTAATACCGCCAACAATATGTCTTCGAAATTTGTATGGGTCTTCGAGACTCGGCAGCCGAATGAAGCGGATGAGCGCTCCGAGATCTTCCAAGGAATTTTGGATCGGTGTGCCAGTCATGCACCAATGACTTCGGGCTGAAAGCTGGTGGATCGCGTGGAACTGCTTGGTCGACTAATTTCTGATTATATGAGCTTCTCGGTTCGGTTAGCAAGTGGCTCTGAGTAACTACAATGATCGGATTTCAGGTGGATTCACCTTCATCGAGCACTATTCGATACCAATGTATCTGGTTTAGCAACCCGCGGTTCCGAGCCAGATCGGCCGCCACAGTACCGTAAGTGGACAACACAATATCGTATGAGCCGATGGACTTGAGGTCAAGCTGCCTCATCATACCATGGTATTTGTGCCAGCGAAGCATCCCTGGCATAACGTGTCTAGCACCGCGATTAGTAATATTACGACAGCATCTTCGGTGGTGGATATACTTCGTTATCTCCTCAAGCTGATTATTAAGCAAAACTGAGAGAATTAGTGGTGTTTCGCCGGAGAAACCAGAAATTTGACTTACGAGCTGATGGGACTATCGCTAGTGTCGCTGGTGTTGGTTTCATGAGGCCTTTTCTTTTAGCGTCACCTGAGTCCACATAGCTCTTCGCAGAAGCCAGCGTAGTGACTATAGTTGCTATTATACTCAGGGTCTTACCCAGGCCCATGTCATCTGCGAGGATTCCTCCTGGAACATCTGTTGGAGTTGGGCTGGGCACACCAGTGATTTTGTGACGAAACCTGCAAATAATGCGAATCAGAGTGAGTTGGTCTGTGGTCTAGGATTCAGTAATACGCTGCGATTTTGAACTTACATAGCAAAACCCTCATCGGTGCGATCTTCCGTCCAAAGTCTTCGATGCTTGGCTGCATTTCCACACTCTCTGTTGATAATGAAGTCTACAACTTCTCGTTGGTGTCTGTAAGCGCAACGTCAGCTATAACACACGCTTTGATACCCAACCTTGGATTTTATTCAACAGGGGTAGAGTGCATACTCCATCAAATTCGTATGGATGCTTTCATCTATTTCAATCCGGGCCATATCTTCCGGCAAAGAAGAGTTGTCGAATATACTCCACAGCTGACCTTCCAGGTCGTCGTGTACTGGAAGCTGATCTCCATCGAGAGGGTCAACATTTAACACTCCTCCTTCGCAATCGTGATCTTCGAACCTATCGTCAATTTGGTCGTCTATTGCCAGGTATTGCGGGTTGCTGTACGCTATGCCTTCTGGCATTTGGTAAGGCCGTTATAGAAACAGTCGACGTTCAGACAATTGCTGACCCACAGCCTCGGAAATAGACCCAGGGCCCATGATATTGACCGTCACATCGAACTGTACTTTCTTGTTTCCCCTCAAGTACGAATCTATGATTTCCTCCAATTTCGAGGTCTCCATGAATGCTTCGTAGACAAGCCTCTCTCCAGAGGGTAGCGATGTGAGATTGGAAGCTGTCTTGTGGTTGATGACTCCCAACATGACACTCTCACTTGAGTAAATTGCCCAAGTCTCAGAATCTCTGGATATGTGAAGAGTCTCTGGTTGTTCCCGGATCTTTCTCAAAACATTCGCCACCTGACTGCCCCGGCAGGTTGTGAATTGGCATCTTATGCGGCATAACTGCAGCATCTGAAATCAATTCGCTCCATCTATACGCAGACAAGTATATGACTTACCATCCCGAAGCACACTACTCCACCATCACTTGAAGCCTTGCTTTCAAACCCTTCATGGCTGACTTGCTGTGGCGCGAGACACTCCTGTTCTGATGTTCTATTATAAGAAAAGGTTTTCGTGCGAGATTCGACCCACGAAAAAGGCGATATTGGGGACCCTCACCAGAAAATGTGGGAGTGAACGACGAAGAAGAGTCATTCTGCTGATGGGATTGGTCACCCCATCGCTCAAAGGTTGATGTGCCCGGTTCGGCGTATAGTCGAGGGTGTTTTGGACGAGGGCTGTTGTCACCATCGTCAAGGCTAATCATATTCGCAAGAAGTGGCTGCTGTTGAGTGTTTCAACAGCAGTTTAGCTGCCTGTGGCTTTTTCATGAATCTGATGGAGAAAACCAAGACGACATGGTGAATATCAAAAATGTCTGTCGATCGAAAAGGCTCAGGTTGCGGTGGGCGCTAATGCAGTCAGGGGTTCTTCTGCATTGCAGCAATGGCTGTGCAGAGGCGCACGCGTCGCACAAAATGCAGTAGTAACGCAGAGTTAGGGAGTAATCTCGCGGAGTGCTCCACTGAGGATGCCAGAACTCAGGCTTGACTTTAATGCAGGCTAGCCAGGCACCCAGACCGGTCACACATTGCGACTTTTTACACATCTCAGCTCCCATGGACACTGCCACATGAAGTCCTGTGGTGTCTCATTCTCTGGAATGCGTCCTGGGGCGCAAAAGCGCAAAACTCCATGGTTCTTGGGTGCTCTTTGCCCTAGCTACCGCCAGTGCCTTTGCCAATGCTTTCTACTGAAATTACAAACTTTCAACGAATATGAGCAATGCCTCAGGAAAAGAAAAGTGCGAATTCGAGATTGCACTTGAAGACTTCAAGAAAAATGCCCAACTTGGTCCAGACGAAGTCAAAGAGTTCCGCTTCGCAGACCTGAACAGCTTGCGATCAACCATCAAGCGAATACAGGCTGAGCAAGAAGCGAAGCGAAGAATGCGAAACATGAAGAGGCTGGAGCCTTTTCTTCAAACAATGGAGCAATATGGTCACACCGTTGACGTCTTCGTGAATACATCCGAAGTGCTAGCATTCGTCTGGGTAAGCTGGACTGGAAAGGACCTGCGGATTGACCCGTGCTAAGATGCATGTAGGGACCTATGAAATTCCTCTTGCGTGTAAGTCAACGCGCAAATTGCAAGACTGAACAACTGCATGTGCTGAAATAAACGTCAAGGTGGCCTCAAATTATGGTGATGCTCTAGACCGTCTTCTTGAGGCATACCAGACTATCTGGGGTGAACTACCCCTTCTCAGCTCTTTCCAAGATCTGACTTCCGGTCGGCGCTACATAAGACGATCCTTGGCTGGATTTACCATGATATTCTAGAATTTCACCGGGAATCCATGAAATATTTCCGGGGAAAAGGTAAGATTCTATCACACTCACCAACACCTCAACTGGTTGTAGTGAGCTTGTTGCCACCATATTAAACTATTCACAGTCTGGCAACAGGTGTTCCACGCAGCATGGAGAGGATTCATCCCAAAGATAGACTTGGTGAAGACCAAAATGCAAAGAAACTATAATTTGCTTAAGACCGAGGCGACTCTAGCACAGCTGGAGGAAGTCAGACGGATTCACCGCATCGCGGTGGACGAGTTCAGTAATCAACGACAGGCAGAGCTCGACAGACGCCGAAACTACGTGACACAGTGGCTCTGTGCCCCCAATACACAAGGATTCCAAGAAGAGATCGCAGAAACCAGGCTTTGTCCTGACGCGGGTTCGTGGCTGGTAAAGGATCGCAAATTCACTAATTGGGCGGATCCTCATTTCTGTGACAATCCACTATTATGGGTAACCGGGAAACCTGGTGCAGGTGAGCGGAAGTCCGAATGGACGAGGAGCATTGACTCTAAAAACTTCCCTAGGCAAGTTAGAACTAGCCTCGCGTATCGTGGATGAGGTCCGAATCTTGCAAATATTATCTAGCGGCGCCTCAACACGAGACACGTCGACCGCCTTCTTCTACTGCAAGCATAAAGATACCAGTCGAAACAGCTTTCTCGCTGTCGCCAAAGGACTTCTATCGCAACTGCTTAATCAAAACAAGCACCTGGTCCAATACTTCTACGAAAAGTCCTCAAACTGTGGTGAAACCTCATTACACACTAGGGTGCTTGCTGGAGAGTTATTGCGCGTTGCCCTGAGCTGTTCCAAAAGAACATACATTGTCGTCGATGGCCTGGATGAGTGCGACACAAAGGAGCGCAAACATATTGTCGAATTCTTCAGGAATACTGTTGAGGCACTTCCTGCCGCGGACATGGACTCGATCCGTTGCCTCTTTGTCAGCCAAGACGATAGAGAGGCTAGGAAGGACCTATCCAATATCCCGTCAATAAACATCTGTCCTTCAGATACCAAACATGACATCCACTCATTTGCCATGATTTGGAAAGACAAGATCGAGAGGAAGTTTGGAGACCTGCAAGGGACGAGATACGATACTGCAAAAATTGTGACGGCCAAAGCCCAAGGTAACCCTTGAGTCCTGCACTTACCCTACCGGTACCGCATCGCTGACCATCTGCCAGGCATGTTCCTATTTGCCAAACTTGTGATGGAGGATTTGTATGAGCAAACTTCACTGGCAAATGTCATTTCAGAGTTGGCAAACTTTCCGACCGGCCTCGATCAAGCGTATGTTTATTTCTGGCCTTCCTCATCAGGCTGAAAGTTGTTGCCGTAAGGTTAATGTCCGAATACAGGTACTCCCGTATTGTAGAGCGGGTCCTCAACCAGAACACTTCAACCAGAAGAGGCGATACTCAGCGCCTGCTTCAATGCTTGGTCTGCGCAAAACGACCGTTGAAGTGGTATGAATTTCAGGCGATAACCTGCGTCGATTTGAAAGGAGAAGATTATAATCCAAAAGTCTTCTCACAAAGGATGTGGCAGGAGAATCCAAAGGACCTCTGTGGCTCCTTGATTGAGCATCACAAAGATGGAACGGTGGATTTTGTGCACCCAACTGCCAGAGAGTAAGATACAAGCTCGAAAGGCCGTGTTGATAACTGGCTGACAACCCTCGAAGTTACCTCATCAGAACGAAAGAGGTCATACCGAGCGACTCTCATTTACAGATCACCTGCCTTACATTGGGATACCTTAATCTGCCTCCCGCCGACCACACCGCTGATGCAGAAATGACACGCCAGGCCCTGATGACTGGGTTCTTTGCCTACTTAGAATATGCAGTTGCTTGCTGGTCGCTTCACCTGCAGGAGTATTCATCGTCCCGGCCCGAAGGCAAGAATTTGGAAGACCTTGGTGAAGAGCTGGAGGTCTTCCTTGAGATACACTACCAGAAACCGGTTCCGGACTTGGCTATACCTAATTCAGTCAAGGAAGAGCTCTCGAGTTTTGATCGTTTTGATTTCCACAGCGAGCTTTCACAAGCTGTGACTTGGGCACGCAAACAACTCGGGGCTCATGGCAAGCCATCAGAGGCTGAGCACGCACTGGACCTTTTGAAGTTGGTCCAGAGGGTGAGAGCTATCTTCGAGAATACCGGGAAGTCTCAGCTCACTGCGGAGCAAAGTTCTTCTCTAAAAGCCCTTTACGGAACGAATTGGTACAAATGCTCTCGAATGAACTGCTTCTATTATCACCACGGCTTTCATAATGAGGCTCAAAGACAACAACACATCAACCGCCACGAGAAACCGTTCTTTTGCGACATTACCGACTGCGACTTCTCATCCCTGGGATTCTCTAGCAAAGACGCGGGGAATACTCACATGTTGGAAGTTCATGGGTTCGACACGGACGGAGATTCCGAATTTCCAGAGCCACCTCGGAAGATGCAAAAGATCAAAGCCGGTTCCAGCCAACACCAGTGCGATGTGTGCTTCAAGACATTTACGCGGAGTCACAACCTAAAAGCACACCTGCGCAGCCACGCCAACGAGAAACCATTCTCTTGCACGAACTGCGGCGCGTCTTTCGCACGACAGTATGACAGAACAAGGCATGAAGCTATACACGTCGGAGATAAGAAATTCGTCTGCTTTGGGGCCTTGAAGTCTGGGGAGATATGGGGATGCAAACTCACGTTTGCCCGGCAAGACAAGCTGGCTGATCACTTCAAGAGTAAGACGGGAATGCAGTGTCTGCGGCCAGTGCTCATGGAAGAGCGGCAAGAATCACAGGGAAGCAGCTCGAGAGCTGACTCTGAGGGCGCGCTGACAACATCGGGTAGCACAGACAACAACCTTGTGAGGGACAGCGTCTTGTTTTTACAGCATTCATCTTACGTCCACAAATCAGACCTGCCCACCCCATAAATGATAGCCATCTGAATTCATATAGTTTCTATAATTATGACGTATTCTCGGTCGAATATAATCACAGAGCAAGTTTCTCTTTCTTAGTTACATCGCATCCAGATATGACTTACAGCACTTCAAATAGCTCATTTAATCGTGTTGTCTGTATAGCCTGGATCAGACGGAGCAAATGGAGTACACAAGGCAGACAGCAGAATAGCATGAGCACAGTATCACTGAGTACGCCCAATCACAGCCGGGCTCCCCTGCCAAATGATGCCGTCAAAGTGGGCAAGATCATTACGTGGGTCAGCAGAATGGCAGCAGAGGCGTGGGTGGGAGCAGTGCAGTGAGCGGGGCCTGCCAGTCCAAGAAGGACGAAAGAGCAGAGTTGATGCAATTGTCCAAAGTGGGGGTCTAAATTGGGGGCCAAGGTGCGGCAGACCGGTGAGGCGACTTGCTAGGCTTTCGAAAAGAACTCCATTTTGTTAGGCACAAAAACCCGAATCGGGAAAGTAAGCTGACTTGTTAGCATGCAGTGACGCATCCCCCCTAGCCGTCTCACCCGCAAGCACCGCCCTTTAACAGCGAGACCAGAATGTGCAGCGAATTTGTCACGTGATAAGCCGACTAACGAGTCACACGAGGGCTTCGGAATCGATCAGGGCACCAATTTAGGTTTCTAATAGCTAATTTAATTAAAGATATCATATCTTATTATATATATATTAAGAAGAAGCTAATACTAAGTGGATTATAAAAGGTATAATATATTAAAAGAAAATAAGATAATTAATTATCCCTTAATATACCCAGCCCTTAAAAAATATATATATCTTTATATATTTTTATATTAAGATAATAATCTTTATAATCGCTTATTTTTAAAAAGTTTATCTATTATTTATTTTTATTAAATAAAATATTATCTTTATTATTTTATCTATTAAATTTATTAACTTAATCTATAAGTTTTATAAGCTTTAATTTATTTTATTTATTAAATTTATCTTTTTTTATTAAAATATCATTTTATTTATTAAATTTACCAACTTAATCTATAAACTTTATAGATTTTAATTCATTTTATTTATTAAATTTATTAATAAGAATAATAAAAATAGCTAAAGTAATATTAACTTTATAGCCTTAATTAGGAACTTTATTATTATCCTTAATTTTAAGGCCTTAATTAAGAACTTTATTATTATTTATAATATAAACCTTAATTTATAAACCCTTCTTTTTTTTTCTTAAGCCTTAATAAACCTTTTTAAATTTAATAATCTTTTTATTTATTAAGAATTTATTAAAATTATTTAAATCTTTAGCTTAATTATCCTTTTTATTTTTATCTTTAAATTATTTAAATTTATTAAGCTTTATATCCTTTAATATTATAATAAAAGGCTATATATTAAATATCTTTAGGGTATTATTATTAAGTAAATTATTTAATTTAGCTTTTAAATTAAGGTTAAGTTCTTTTATTAATTTTTTAACTTTATTATATTTAAGCTTATTATCATCTTATAAGTTTATTTTAAGTATAATAAAATGATTTATATATACCTTATCTCTCTATTAAAAGCTAATCTTTTTATTAATATTATTAATATTATCTTTCTTAATAATTTATTAAGGAAGGTTAATAATATTAAGGTTTATTATTAAATTAAGGAAATCCTTTTTTTAATAATTATATATATAATAACTCTTAAATTTATAAAAGAAATAAATAAGCTTATTATAATCCTTTTAAGTAACCTTTTTAATAATATAATAAGGAATATAATATTAATAATAAATGTTGCTTTAATTATAAAGATCTTTATAATAAGCGTTATAAAATATTTAATATATTAAGTATTAATTTATAATCTTTATATTATATTTCTTAAGCTTAATGAAAAAGTTTTCATTTAAAATATTAATTAATAAGTATTTAAAGCATATTTATATAATATTAATGTAATTACCTTTAAAGAGGAATGCTATTTTATTATCTTAAATAAAGTAGAGAATTATAATATCTTATTTATTACCTATTATCGTTATTTAAGTATAAACCTTAATAAGGTTATAATAAACTTCCTTATTAAATAAGATTTAAAGGTAAATCTTAATCTTATTAACTTAAATATTATAAGGTATAATAATATAAATCTAAGGCCTTATTATTATATTAAAACTTAAAATATAAGATTAATGAATTTAGGCTATTATTTCTATTAAAAGTTAAGCTTATATTATATTAATAAAGTTAATACCTTTAATAGTTATTATAGATTAATATATCAAAGTGATATGGTTTCTTAAGAAAAACTTAATTATTTTATTATTAATAAGATTAGAATTTATTTTAAGAGTATATATATTATAAATAAGTTGCTATTTAAATATATATTATATATAGGTTAAATTGGAAGGTATATAAGAGTTAAAAATAGTTTATATATTTCCTTTATAAAAGATATTAAATATAAAATCTTAAAGTTCCTTATATTATTAATAGTTTTCTATAAAGAAGGTAATATAATTAGATTTTATAGCTATAATTTAAAATAAAAGGGGTATTAAGAGCTAATTAAGGTAGATATTTTTATATTTATTGCTCTTATTATATTATCTATTAATAAATAGCTTATCCTAATAATAATTACTGGTAAGTAAGAAAAGGTAGTATTAAAATGCAATTTAAGCTTATTAAATATATAATTTAGATTCTTATAATACTTTATTAATAAGGATAATTATAAGGTTAATAAGCTCCTTATATATTAAGGATTAAATAATAATAAATATATAAATAATAACTTTAATATTATTAAGGATCTTTTTTATAAAGTTATTAATATTTTTATTTAAGATCTTTATCTTATCTAAGGTTAAGATATTAATAAGGTTATTAAGTTAATATAATAAATATATTAAATTAAGCTTATATTTATTATATAGCTTTTAAAATATAATATTTTCTAACTTTTAAATATTATTATATTTATTATAAATAAAGTCCTTAATATAATTAATAAAATCCCGCAGCTTTTCCAGCTATATATTTAAATATAAGATATTAAAGATTTTTAAAGCTTAATATATACCCTTATTATATTTAAAGTAAAAGCTTCTCTTTAGCGTTATGCTCTTTAACTATAAATTAATAACTTAAATAATAAATTTATTAAAGTTTAAGTTGATATTTAATATTTTATATATTAATATAGCTATATTATTATTATTTATATTTTAATTAGCGATAATTATAACCTAAGGATTATATTTAAGGTTTATAAGTTTAAACTACTTAGCTTATAAAGTGATCTCCTTATAAATATTATTTATAATAGCTATCTTTTCCTTAGTTTTTATAATTAAGGTTATATTATAAATAGCTTTATCCTTAAACCTTATTATTAATAATATTAATAAATATTATATATTCCAGTGCTTATTATAAATAAGCTTAATATAGTTATCTATTATTAAAAAAGGGTGATTATAATTAAAGTTATAATAATAAGTATCTTAAATAGCGGTAAATAAAGATTTATAATATTCCTTCTACTTTATAATATCCATTAAAATAGATTAATAGATATATTATTACTAAGTAATAATTAAGCTAAATATAAAAGGGGGAATCTTATAATAGCTTTAAACTTCTTAACTACGCTTATTAACTTTATCCTTAATTTAATTACCTTTAAATAAATAAATATTATTATTATTATTTAAAGATTTTAAGATAACTGGCCTAATATTATATTATATATTATTATTATTAAATTAAGGCTTATTTAAGTTAAGGTTTAAGTTATTATTATTAAGGATTTTTATTACCTTAAGCTAATATATTATATATAATATATTTTAAATAGATAAATATATATAAGTAAGAAGAATAATATAAGCTAACGTTATCTTATTACTATTAAGAACCCCTTTAATAATAGCGGCTATAAAAGGCGCCTTAATAAATATAATAAAGGTATCTTATTAATCCTTAGAAAATATATATAATGCTTTTAAGATATATTATATAATAATAGCTTTATAATATTAGAATTTAAGCATAATAATTATAATAATCTTATTATTTATATCTTAAAGCATTATTAAATAAAAAAGGTCCTTATATTTATTTTAAATATTATTTAATTTATAAAATAGCAGGGCTAAGTTATAATAGAATTAATATATTACTTAGCTTAAGATGGAGAAGCTTTAGGTAATATTTATAATAATGGGATTATTATGGAATATAGAAAATTATTAAATTAAGGGTATATTTTAAAATTCCTTTATCTTAAAAAGGCCTTAAATCTTTAACTTAATTATAATATTATTATTAATTTTAATAAAATAAAGATCAATTATAAACTTTTCCGCCTTATCCTTACTTAAAATAAAGATCTTTATAAGCTTATCTAATTTATTATACTTAAGGAGCTAGGGTTCTTTAAAGTTAAGGAATGAAATAATAGCTATTATAAATTCCTTCTTAAGCTAACTTATCTATTTAAGCTAATATATTATAAATTAAAAGTTAAATAACTTATTTAATAAATCATTATATAATATACAAATTAATATAAACTAGGGAATATCAATAGTTATATTTATTAATAATATAAGATAGTTACGGTATTTATTAACTTCCTTTATAATCTTAATATAATGCTCTTTTAAGATCTTACCTTTAATATTACTTTCCTTATCTATTTAATGCTTTTAAAGCCTTTAAGAAAGTATATAAATAAAGGTATAAATAAACTTATCCTTATTATTAAACTTCTTTATTATTATAAATAACTTAATAATCTTAATATATATATTAACTTATTACTATTTAATATTTACTTTATCTTTATTATAAGGAATGCAGTAAGATTAAAGCTAGTTATATATTACCTTTATAATTATATTAATAATCTCCTTTTTAAATTTATTATTTATAAATATAAAGACTTTAATATATAAAACCTAAACTTAAACCTTATATATAGTGTTTATTAAAGGTATTAATTGCGTAAATTACTTATTATTAAACATCTTAAGTATTAAAAAATAATATAAATAAGGAACTTTAACCTCCTTTTTATCTTATTTAATTATATATATTTAAATATTAATTAGCATTATAAGTGCCTTATAATCTATTTTATTAAGCTTTAATATTACTTATTTCTTATAAATATACTTATATATTACATTATCTCTTAAGCTTATTAATATATCATCTATATCTTAAAAAGCTATATAGGTTAATAATTTATAAGCTTCCTTAAGGAGGTTAATAATATAATTATAAATGATAATAAGCTAACCATAAGTAATAATCTTTAAAGAGGCTATTGAGTTAAAGAGGGAATTTATATATTTTTAATTAAGATAGAGAGATTAATTATTAAAATCTTCCCATTCCTTAATAATTAAAAAGGTAAATTATAAAGATTTAATAAAAAAGGTTATCTTAATAGAGTTATAAAGCTATATAAACTTAGGTATATATAAATTATAAAGGTTATTTATAATATGCCTCTAGAAGATAACTTTAATATTTTCATTATTTATTATTATATTAAATAGGAAGGTATTATTTTATAATAGTTTAGTAAAACCCTAGGATATTAATAAACTTTCAACTTATTCTTATAATATTGCATTTATTTAAGATGTTATAATAAGGTTATTTAAGGGAATGGAAATAAATACGATCTTTATATTAATTATACCATAATAAACATTAATATCCAACTTAAGCTAAGGATATTAATATAAATAGCTAGAAATCTAAATGGCTATAGCAAATTTAAATATAAATATATTATTAATCATTATTATAGTTTCTTAGGTATATAATATTATTAGCTTATTTAAGGTAAAGGCGATATAAATAAAGAAGGGGGAAATATTTTTAACTTTCTTAATTACCTCTTTATTTATCTCTTATTCTTCCTTAAGTTAAGTTATATTAACCCTTAGGTTTAAGGTATAGGCTGACTAATATAAGCTAAGGCCATCTTATTTAAATATTAAAAATAATGAAAACTACTTATTATAAAGGAGCTCTTCATCTAGCATTATATTAAATAAGATACTATTAAGAGAATATATTTATAATAAGGAATTTAATTAAGTAATCTTAAGAGAAAATAAGGCTGGAAATTTAAGATTAACTTATAAAGAAATGTTATTAAAATAAAATAAGGCTATATCTTATATTATAAATATATCTTAAGAAAAGGCCTTTTATAATTTATAAATTAATTGCTTTAAATTATAATTATTTATTAAGTTAATAATATTATTAAGGATAATAATAATTACTATTTATATTATAAAAGGATTAAAATCTATAAATATATTAATTACTTTATTATATTTAAATAAAGGCTTATTATTCTCTGATATAATGGTATACCTTAATATAATAATAAACTTAAATATAATAGAGTTTCCGCCATTAATGCTATTTAATCTCTATTAAGGAAAGGTATTATTAATTCTTAGTTAATCTTATTTAGATCGCTAAATAATAAAGTTTAACTCGCTCTAAACTTAATATAAATTAGCAGAGTTATCATAATTAACTACCTCATCCAACTCACTTTAAATATAATATAAATTAACGAGATTATTACTTTATAATCGTGATAAAGGATATAACTTATTAAAAAGCTCATTTAATATATTATTAATATTTAAGGTAATAGCTATATAAATATAGGGAATGATAATCTTTATAAAAAGGGGAATAAAGGTATTAAGAGGAATAAAAATACTTTTTTAAAGGTATTTAAATACATCTATAAATATATAAGGGGATATTATGGTAATAGTTTAATTATATACCATCTTAATAATATATAAAAAGAATTTAAAAAGGGGGGATTATTATATAATTAAAAATAATATATATAAAGAAGTAAAGGTTAAATAAGGGTAAAAGATAAGGTTAGTTATAAATAAAGGTTAAAGGTAAGGGTAATTATAAGTGAAGATTAAAGGTAAAGGTAAATATTAATAAGGTAATAACTTAAAATAAGCTTTAAAAAGTTTTTAACTTTTAAGGTAATTATTTATAAATAGTTTAAAGCTATTATTATAAGAATAAATAATAAACTGCTTTTAATAATAATTTATATATTAAAGTTGGGATAAGTTTTACTAATACCTATTCCTGGTATAAATTTAATATAGTTGATTAACTATTTAATAATATAATATAAATATATTACTTATAAAGGATTTTAAGATATAGATATAAAGGTTATTAGCTTCTTAAGTTTATAATGCTTATAATATTTATTAATAAGATAAGGAATATTAAAAATAAGAGTATTATAAGGCTTTTAAGTTATTCCTTTATAATTTATTTATTTAACTTTATAATAAAGGTATTTAATAATATTACTAGGTTTCTTTAATTATTTATAATTTATAATTACCTTTATAATAAATTTCTCTTTTCTTTTTTATATAAGCAGCTTAAGTAATAAGGGGGCTTTAAATATTTATTAAGGGTTAATTAATTTAAGGTATTTAATTAAAATATCTTATAATTAATATAGTTATTAAGGTAAGTTAAGATAATATTTAAAAGGGCTGATTTTCTTAATAATTTTATAAGGCTTAGCTTAATGGAAGGATAGCTTAATTTAATGGTTTATATAATATCCCTAATATTTAGGTTTAGCTAGCTTAATATATATATAATTATCCTTTTTAAAATATAAAGGGCTTTAATAATAATTATTATAATAAGCTTTTATCTTAGCCTAGGTAATATATAAATATTCCATAGCTTTCTCCTATATAGTTTATTATATTTATTTAAAATTATAATTTATTAAGTATATAATTAATAGAAATCTAATAGGAAGTTAATTATATAATATTATAAAGGATATTTATTTAATTAAGGCTAATATAAAGGTATTTATAATAAATAATATATATAGTAGTTATTATTCTTAAGAGGATGGATCTTATAATGTATTAATATAAGTAATCAGGCCTATTATTATAATTTAAATTATATACTTAGCTTAGTTATTAATAGTAATATAATTTATAGCTATTATATAAATATTAATATTAGCGGCTTTATATAATCCCTTTTAAAAAGTGCTAAGGAATTTCCTATTTATATTAAAGATAAAGATATTTAGAAATCCTTAATCTAGATATATATAAATAATATATACCTTTACTTAATTTTTTGCTATATAGTTAATCTAGCTAATTAAGGTATAAATAAATTTTAAGGTTTTATATATAATAAATAAGATATAATTATAACCTTTTATAAATATAAGTAGGTTAATAATAAAATTAAGGCAAAGGATTAAGAGTGGAATTGTTAGAATATTAATTAATTAAAGATTTTTAAAGGGTAAATATTAATAAGATCCTTTTATATTATAAATAATATATTTTAAAATATATTCCTAGATTTATTTATTTATAAATAGGAAAAATATAATATCTTATAAAAATTAAAGTATCTATATTTATTTAATATAAGCTTAATTATTATATATTAAATAAAGGATTTAATAGATTTATTTAATAAGGATAATAAAGTAGGCCTTATCCTTATTTATATAATATAATAGCTGGCTTTTTAAATATATATAAAAGTTATAAAGTATTAAGTTAAGGCCCTTAGGCTAGTATTTAATATTTATTAGTTATTTTAAGAATTAAAAATAAATGGATTTAAAGATATAGTTTTTTTTAAAGGCTTTTCTTAAGTCTTCCTTAAAAGCAAGAGATATATAAAGCTAAGTAATAATTCAGCCCTTATTATTACTTATATATATTTTAATTATTAAGATATTATTTATTAAGATTATTATAATTAATATATTTTTATTTTTAAAGATATTAAGGGTAGGAGGGGTAATGATAATTTAAGGGATTGGAATAAGGGTTAAATCTATTAGGTTTACTTAAATTAATTTAAATATAGCTTAAGCTTATTATTAAATAATAATATAAAAGTATATTATAAGTTTAATTATCATTATTATAAGTTTAGGCGTTATTATTTATTCTTTTTAAGGTAATCTTAATAATATATTTATATTAATATATAATTTATTTAGGTAATAAATAATTAAGATTTAATTAATATATTTTATAAAGAAGAATTATTATTTTATAATATATTAGGTATTTTTAGGAAAGTAAGCTATAGCTTTAAATGATTATTTAATAAACTTATAATTAATAATAATTTAAATCTTATTATAATTTAAATAATATAAATATTTCTCTAAGGCTTAAATAAGATTAAATATTTTTAATTTAAAGGTAAAATAATTCTTCTTTATAAATATAAGGGTATATAATAAAAATAAAATAAGTTAACTCTTCTTATTTATTTATATTTAATATAGATTTATATTAATACCCTTATTATTTATATTAATATAAAGGATAAAGGGCTTAAAGTAATTTAAGAATATAAAGTTAATATAATTAATTAAGCCTTATTTAAATTACTTTTAAGCCTTTTTAACTCTTAATTATAACTTATTATAATATTTTTACTTTTTCTCTTAAGCCTTTATAATCTTTAAAATAGCTATTAAAGGAAGGTAAATAACCTTAAAGGGGAAAGTATATTACTTAATATAGGTATCCCTTTAAGGATTAATATAAAGGCTACCTTTAAATTTAAAGGTTTTAAATTCATTTAATAAGTTAATTATAATAGAATAATTAAGTATAAAGTTATAATAATAGCTTATTAATCTAGTATTATATTTAAGCTTTTAAAGATTAAAAGGTATAAATAGATTATAGATGGCTTTTATCTTTTCCTTAATTATAAATAAATTAAGTTATAATATATAATAGCTTAAAGCTTTTAATTTAGCCTAAGTAAAATAACATTTAATAAAAAATAATATATATCTATTATTTTTTAATAAGATTAAGGCTAATTTAAAATAAAGAATATAATCTTATATAGATTTAGAAAAGATAATAATATCATTAATATAAATTAATATAAATACTTAAAAATAAAATATAAATAAAGTTTTTATATAATATTAAAAGAAGGAAGGGGAAATAATTAAGCTTATAATAGCTATTATTATATATTTTAATCCTTAATATAAAATAATAAATATTATTTTTTATCAATCTTATTTAATAATAATCTATTAAAAGAACCTTTTTATTATATTTATAATTATAAAAACTTAACTGCCTCTTAATAAACTTAAAATATTATCTTATTAAAATAAGGGGTAGTTATATTAAATAAGCTTTATATTAACCTTTTATAAATTAATAATTATTTAAGGTTTATTATTTTATTATATTATAAAAGTTAATATTATAATAAAGTAATTTTCTTTAAGTTAAATAAGCTTAATTATATTTATTTAAATTAACTTATTAATAATCTTATTAAATATTTCATAATTATATTATAATATATTATATAAGCGTTATATTAAATCATTTAAGTTAATATTTAATTTAAAGGGAATATTTATCTTAATTTTATTATTAAAGCATCTTAATTTAACTTAAAATAATTATATATATTATAATATAATTTGCTATATTTTTTTTACCCTTTTAAAGCCTTAATATAAGTTAATATTAACTTAATTAATATCAAAGTCTAGGTTTAGGATTAATATATTAAAGGGATATTTATTTAAAATTCACTCCTCTTCTTTATTAAAAGGTATATTTTTTAAGATCTTAAATAAAGGAATATTAATTAAGGTTTTACTTTATTATATAAAGAAGGATTTTAAGTTAAGGGTTATAAAGATAGCTTAAAAGTAACCTAGAATTTAACTCTTATAAATAATAATAAAGATGTTATTAAAATTAAAAAAGGGTAAAATATCATTTATCCCATTTATAATATTATTAATTAAAAAGTTATAAGTAAATCTATATATATTAATGATTATTTAAGGCTTGATAAGGTAACCTTTAATATAAATAAAAAGTTTTTAAGTTTAAATATAAATATTAAAGCTATAATTAAAAAGGATAAAATATTTTTTAACAGCCTTTAATATTAAAACTTATTAATTAATTAAAAGGTTTTAAATATAAATAGCTTAGATTTCCTAACTTATATTTATAATAAATATTATAAGCTAAGCCCTAGATCGCTATTAAAGAGGTATTTAAATAAAGTTATAAATTATAATATTATTTTAAAAGAAGAGATCTTAATAAGGCCTCTTTCAATTTTATATATATATATATAATTTAAAAGAACCCCTATACCAAGCCTTAAGCAAGCCTAATATAAGCTTATATTCTTACTTATTAAACTATAGCTTAAATAAAAGCCTAAACCCTTTATATAGCCCTTCCCCTTAAATATAAATATATACCAAGGCTGAGTTAAGTTTTTATATAATATATTTCCTTTATAAAATATTATTAATCTATTAATCATTAATAATATATAAAGTATATATATTACCTAAAAAGAAATGCTATATAGCATTGTATTAAGTTTTATATTAATTTATAACTATTTATATATAAGCTATCCTAATTATTAGTTATTTATTAAGCTGAAATAACTATTATTCTAAGGTATAATTATAAATAAGCTATATTAATAATTAATATAATGCCAGCTTAAAATAATTATAGCTTTATAATATAATTATATATAAATTATCTTAATTATTAACTAGTATTAATTTAAAATAATTATTATTTTATAATATAATTATATATAATTTATTTAAATTATTAATTAATATTTTATTAATCGCGATTTCCTTTATTTATTATCTTTATTTAATATTATACCTTTATAACTTTCTTTATTTTTTCTTAATATATAATATTTTTTATTATTTTATATTAATCTCTTTTATTAATTATTATAATCCTTAATTACCCTATTTAAAACCTTTTTTTAATTATAATATAATTATTAATTATACCTTAATTATAACTCCCTTATAATTATTATAAGCTTATTAAAAAGCCCTTCCCTTAATATATTAATATCCCTATAATCCTTTAATAATCTCTTTAATTACCTTAATTATAACCCACTTTATAATCATTATAACCATTATTAAGAAGAGCCTTCCTTAATATATTAATATTTATATAATTCCTTAATAACCCCTTTATATATTTAATTTATCCTTATAACTACCCTTATAAATACTTAACTTATACCCTTAACTAATTTATATTTATAATAAGCTAGCCTAAGATATTTATTATTATTAATAAATATAAAAGATAATATAATACCTTTAATATTATAATTATAAATAATAATAAGCTGCCTTATTATCTTAATAATAAAGGTAGATTAAAAGTAAGGCACTTATATAACCTTAATATAATATTAAAAAGGAAAGGTTAATTAAAAATAAGGTTATTATATTATTAATAACTTTTAAATTATTAATAACTTTAATAATAAAGATAATTAACTACTTAAAAAAATAAATTACCCTTATAATACCTACCTTTAAAAGCTTTTTAAAATTAATATACTTCCTCTTTATAAGGTTAATAATTACGGTATATCTTATTATATTTATTATAAAGTAAAGATAAAATATATTTAATATATATATTCCTTTGTTAAATTAACCTTATTATAAGCTATTTATTATTACTTAATAAGAATTATAAATTATAATAGCGGCTATATTTTAAAGCTAAAGATTAAATAAATTAATATTACTATTAATATTATAATAAAGTTTTTATATAATTTTAATTATATTATTTAATATTTTAAAAACTAATTAATTATTACTTAATAAAAGCTACTTTAAGCCACCTTAACCATTTACTTATCTAAATATATTTATAGCTTAATACCTATTATCAACCTTACTAGTAATATATAAACCTTATATTAATATCCTCTTACTTTATTTATACCTTAAACTCCTTAAAAGCTTACTTAAGTCTTTTCTTTTAATATTATTAATATAATATTATATTAATTTAATAATACCTTATAATTTTAAGTATTTATAAAGCAATTAAATTTATTTACTTAGGGTATAATAAATAATATAACCTAGTTATATATAAGCATTTCTCCCCTTAATTTATAATTTATAAAGGCCTAAGCTAGCCCTTTTTAATATTAACTTCAATCTTAAGGCGGCATAATTAAGCTCCATTAATATTAAAATGCAATAAAAGAGTAATAATACATTAAGTTAGCTACATTAATTAATACCCTTAGTATATTAATAATACACCTTAAGTTTAATTTTAATTTAAGCTATTATTACCCTTATTTTAAGGAAGATAAAGATAATGAAGATGATAAAGATAATAAGGAAGAAGAATTACTTATATATTATATTATTAAGAGCTATAAATACTATCGTTATAATGAATTTTAATTTACCCCTTTATAAGACTTATAATAAATTTAAATAATTAAAAGCATTATTATTTAATAATAAGAAAGTAGGTTTAATTCCTATTATTATAGGCTTATTAAGGTCTTAATATATATTATCTTTTACCCTATCTTATATTTAATCTAGATATTAATAATATAGCCTATTTATTTAAATAAATAATAAAAAAGGAATCTTAAAAGGGTTATAGCTTAATATATCTTATTTTATTTATTTTTTCCTTTATTTAACCTTAAAATATAAATAAGATAAATTTAAGTTAATTAAGAATATTTATATATAAATAAGTTTATAGGTTTAATTCCTATTATTATTAATATCCCTCTCCCCTTAATTTACTCTTATAATAAATTATATTAAATAGAAAAGAAATAAAAAAGGTTAGCCCCTTTATATATTATAATAGCTTAATATCTTATAATATATTTCTCTTTAGCTAAGCTTACCTTATCTCCCCTTTATTATCCCTATCCCCTTAATAAGGGAAGGGTTAAGCCCTTTATAAATTTTAATAAATAACCTAGATAAACTGCGGCCTAATATATATATATATATATTGCCTTAATACACCTTAAACTCTTTAAGTATTAAAATCCTTATAAGATTCTTAAGCGGTTTTTAAGTTAAGTTATCTTAGCCTTTCCATTTAATTAAAACTTATTATTATAAATAGTTATCTTAAGATTAACTTAGGGTATTCTTTATATTAAAAACCTTCTTAATAAAATATTCATTAATAATATTATTAACTTTATTACCTATTAAGATAAAGCTAGGATATATATTAGTTTTCTCTTAAAAGGGGAAAGAATCCTCTACCACTCTTTTTATTTAATTTATATTAAAAATAAAATAAAACCTTTTTAAAATATTAAGCATTATTATTTAAAATATAAGGATTAATAAAATAATATATTTCTTATAAAGCTAATTTAACTTCTTTATAAGATAATTAATTTATATATAATAAAGGGAGAGTTATATATAATCTCTAACTTAAAATAACTTAGCTAATTATCACTATTAATTCACTACCTTCTTTTATTATTATTAAGTAAAAATAATAATAGCCTAAGCTAAGTTTATCCTTATATAAAGATAATTTAAAAATATCACGGCCCTGCCTTTTAAACTAGCTATTGATATTATTATATTAAGCGGCCTTAAGACTACTTATAATTCAAAGCTATTAATTAGCTAATTTAAGCTCTACTTAATTATTAAAGAATCCTAATTATTAATAGCTATTTAATAAGCTAATAAGTAATTAAGTTAATTATCTTATAAGAAGGTAATTATATAATATAGGTATTTTTAAACCTCTTAATTTATTTATTTTATATCGCTATCTATCTTAAGATAATATATAATTAAAAGAAGTTAAATAATACCTATTTAAATATAAAGCGCAGCTTAAAATACCCTTATTTAATCAAACCCTTAATTATTAATAATTAATATTAAGAAGCTATAATAATATTATTAAGATATTATAAAGCATTTAATATAAGCTTTTATTATTATAAAATATATAACTTTTAAAAAAACCTATTTAAATAATTAATTAATAATAATTATAAAATAATATAAACCCTTTTTATAAATTAAGAAGTTTATTATAAAATTAATAAAGATTTAAGATTAATAGCGATTTAAAAAAGGAATAGATTAAAATAAACTCTATTATAATTAATAATTTAAATAAATTCTTTTATAAATATTATAATTATAATAAAACTTTTATATTATTAATAATATATTATCTTAATAAAAATCCTTAAATAAAACCTTAAATATAACTTCCTACTTTAAATAGCTTATTAAAGGAAAATTATAAACTTATTATAAGATTAAAATAATTAAAGGTTCTTAATTAAAAAGCTAAAAATAGCCTTAAAACTAAAACACTTTATAAGCGCTTAATATATAATTTATAATTTAAGTTATAATTTTAACCTTTTTTAAAAACTATTAAAAGCTTTATTAAATTATAACCCAATATATTTTATATAAATAATCCTTTATTATATCCTTATTTTAAAGATTATAAAGCACCTTATTATTAAAGATTTAAGATTTAAATAAGGGTAATATAAGTATTAAGGTAGTTATAATTAAGATTAAGGTAATTACCTAAGCATCTTTATTATTCCTTTTTATAACCCTATCTTATTCCTATTATAAAAAAATATTTAAATATTATACCTAAGATTTTAAGTAATAATAAAGGTAAAATTAAAATAAGATAAGGGCCTTTATTTATTAAGCTTATTATTTTAATAGCTAATAAGGTTTTATAAAGTATTCCAACCCTTTATAATCTATAAGAATTATAAATAAATAAGCTATATTTTAAAATATAAATAATTATACTTAAAGGGCCTTAATAATTATTAAAAGCTCCTTATTATAAATTAAATAATTCCATTTTATTATTATAAATTATATAAAGAAATAAGTAATAAGATATAATATATTCCCCTTTTAAATTAAAAGGTAGATACTTATAATATATTTAAAATAATCTACCTTTAAGATTATCTTTAAATCTAGATCTTAATAGATTAATATTAATATTTAGATAAAGGCTTATTTAAGGGAGTTAAAAGCAATATCTTCCACTAAGCTTTATTAAAATAATATTTCTTTTAAAATAAACTAAATTAAGGGTTCCGCTATATTAAAGAAATCCTAAATAAAATCATGATAAAAATTAATAAAGCTTAAGAAGCTATAAACCCCTTTTTATATATATAATAATGCCTAATCTTAAATAACCTTTACCTTTTTAAGGTTAATATAAACTCCAACCCTTATTTTAATAATAAAGCTAAGGTATTTAACCCATTTCATTATAAATTTATATTTACTTTAATTAAAGTTTAAATTAGCTTTCTAAAGTTATAAAAGGACTTTTTAAACCTTCCTTATATAATATTATTATAACTTTAAGATAAAGATAAGAATATTATTTAAATAAGTTATAATATAATCCTTAAGGATATTAAAAAATATTAAGTTAATATATTATTAAAAGATAATTAAGATACTAGATAAATTAAATAGTATAACTAGCTATTTAAAAAGGTTAAATTAAGTTTAAAATGCAATAAAGTATTCTTAGCCCTTTATAATATAAATATAATAAAAGGCAGCTTATATATCTAGTTTTATAAATTAATAAGCCTTTATTAAAGATTAAAGCATTTCTTAAATAAATAAAAAGGGGTATTAATTTTATTTTATAAGTTTATTTAAAATACGGTAATTTATATAAAAATATTATCCCTTATTAACCTTATATATAAAAAGGATTAATATTATTATAAAGAAGGAATTAACTTAAATCCACCCCTTATTATATAAATCTATAACTTATTTATATAATTTTAAAAGCTATTTATATAATATATTATAAAGGGGGCCTTAAGATAATATTAGTTAAAACTTATCTCCTTAAGGGATAAGCTGGATATAATAATTAAAGCAGCTATAATATAAGGGAAGCCTTAATACCTTAACCTTATTAAAAAGGCTTATAAAATCTTAAATCTCCTTTAATAAAAAAGCAGCTATATCTTTAATTAAAGATGCTTTAAAAGCTATATATAAGGTTATAGCTTAAAGGATTTATATTATTTTATATAAATTAATCTTAATTAACTTAATATTTAATATCTTAAAATAAATCTACTATTATATCTAGATATTTATTGCCGCCTTAAAAATCAATCGTGATAATTTTATAATATCTTATATATCTTATTTTAAAATAATTTAATTCTATATTACCTTTATAATTAATTAATATTAAATAATATTTATAATTATTTAATAATAATAAAGTTAAGGAAGCCTTAATATTATAAGCTTTATTATCTTTAAGATAATATATATTGTGATTAAGGTATATTAAAAATCTAAGTTTAAAAAAAACTGAATTATATAAGTAATATAATAATTTTAAGGGATATTTATTATAATTTTTAAATCTTATAAAGAAGAAAGGGGAATATATTATAATTTAATATATTACATTTAACCCTTATTTATTATAATATAAAAGTTATATCCATTATTAATCTATATATTAATTATATATTCTTGATTTATAATAATTAATATTAAAAAAAAGGTTTATTTATTTTATTTTATATTTATAAAAGCTATAACTTTATAAATTAAATCCTTATTATAAGTTATTATTTTTATATAAGATTTTATTTAAGAGTTATTTTTTTTCCTTTAAATTAATAAGCTTTATATTTAAGCTTAAATTAATATTTAAAATTTATATTTATATAGGCGCTTAAGCGGGCTAAAGCTTATAATTAAAAATAAAATAACCCTATTAATTATAATAAAGATATGCCCTAGATTTATACTAAGTATTTAAAATATCTTTTATAACCTATTTAATATATAATATAAAATTATTACCCTTTAATAAAGCGCCCTTATTAATCTTAGCGGGATAATTATAGCGCCCTTTTTAAAATTAAGTTATTTTAATAGCAGTTATATTTATTATTATAATATCTTAGCTTAAAATAAATTATTTAAAAGTAAAGGTATTATTTTAAGGATGGATTAAGGCTAGGTAGCGTTATTTAAGGTTTTAGGCCTTTAATTAATAGGTAATTTAATAATAATTATCTATAACTTAAAGGTAATTTATAATATTAATTAAGGACTTAATAGCCTTAATATAAAGTTAAAGGGAAAGATAATTTTAAAAATAATTAAATTTAACCTTATTAAACTACTTAAAGCCTTTAACTTAAGATAAATATTATTTAAATTAAATATAAAATTAAGAAAAGTTATTATAATCCTTTATTTAAAAGCCTTTTAACTTTATTAAAATAAAGGCCTATTAATGTAAATTATTATAATAACGCTTTAAATAAAAGAAGAAATTATTTATATTATAATTATATAAGGGATTACCTTATTTATAAAAGGTAATAATATAAGCTTATATTTTAATAAATAAGTTATTTTAAAGGAAAATTTAATATTCCTAAGCCTTATTAATAAATTTATAATTAATAATAAACTTATATTTTATTATTATTTATTAAATAAGGAAATTATTTTAATTATTATTAAAAGGCGCCTTAATTAAAAGTAATTTATAATAGATTAATGCTAAGGTAAATATTATTATATAGCCTTTTAAATCTACGAGGTAATTAAAGAAGGCTATTAAGAGATATATTATAAAATTAAGTTAGCCTTAATTTAATAGCTTTAAGATATAATATAATGATTAAGATAAGCTTTAATTAATTATTATATCTTAACTTAAGGTTTATTAAGGGATCTTAAATTAATTATCTTAAAAGAAAAGTATTATATTATTTATAAAATTAAATAGCTTTAATATTATAATATTAAGTTATTTATTCTTATTAAGATTAAAGATTATAATTTAATATTATAAGCTAAGCCCTAGGTTGCTATTAAAGAGGTACTTAAATAGAGTTATAAATTATAATATTATTTTAAAGGAAGAAGCCTTAATAAGGCCTCTTT
This sequence comes from Diaporthe vaccinii, assembly GCA_039880775.1. Taxonomy (NCBI): domain Eukaryota; kingdom Fungi; phylum Ascomycota; class Sordariomycetes; order Diaporthales; family Diaporthaceae; genus Diaporthe; species Diaporthe vaccinii. Next base: position 1,734,498 of record JBCEDN010000003.1, read on the forward strand.
TAATTCTATATATATATATATAATTTAAAAAAACCCTTATACTAAGCCCTAAGCAAGCTTAATACAAGCCCATACCCTTACTTACTAAACCATAGCTTAAGTAAAAGCCCAAACCCTTTATAATAAAAATTAATTTATTATAACTATAAGGTTTTTATTTAATATATAATTAATGGTATTTAAAGAAGGAAATTTTAAAAAGGATATTATAAAAAAGGTTATTAATAATATAAGCTAATTCCTAAACAATTTATAATTATCATTTATAATTTAAAAGGTTTATTAATAAATTAATTTAATATATAATAATAGGTCTTTTATTAATTCTAAATAAATGAAAAGGGGTATTAAGTTTTTTAAATAATAAGTTAGGATAATAATATATAAATATCTTTTTAAAGATAAAAATAACGCTAAAAGCTATATTTAATATATTATTAAAAGAATTTCTATTTAAGGTATATATAATAATATATAAATGATTTAATTTAAAGAGGGAATATAATAAAGAAATATCCTTTTCTATTAAATATAAAAAGATAATATTAACTAGATTTTCTATTATATCTTTATATATAATCTATATTTTAATATTATTTCTTTAAGGTAGAATTTTAAATTTAAAAATAAGTTTTAGCTTTTTATTATCTTTTATAATAATAAGCTAAAGATAATTTATTTTAAGGGGTTAATAAAAGTATTAAATATATTTATAATGAGAATAAGTTAAATTAAGGATTATTTAAATAATAGAAGTATTCCTAATCTTATTTATCTATTTAATTTTCCTACTTTAACTTTAAATCTATATTAAATTTAAAGCTATTGTTATTAAAGGGCGGGTTGCAATATATATAAAATTATTAAATCTTATTTATAATCTTAAAAATAAGCTAATCCGACTTATCTTTAATTATAATTATATAAGTTTTAATAAAAGGTTAATTCTTTCTATCTTTTTATAATTATTATTTATTAATAAAATAATTTCGCTTATTTAATTTATTAAATATTAACTTATTAATATAATTTATCGATATATTATAAAAAGCCTTATTTATTATTATATTATTAATATTATAATTTATAAAGAATCTTAAATTATAATTTATAAAGAATTTTAAATTATAATTTAATAAAAAGTTTAAGTTATAATTTAAATTATAATTATAATTAAGGCTTTAAGTATAATTAAGGTTATAAAGGTAATTTTAATTATTTTATTATATATATAAGGGATAAGAGGCTTAATCTTAATTATTATATTAAAGGGATTAGTTGAATCGCTTATTTTAATTAAAATAATTATTAATAGATTTTTAGAGAGCGATAACTTGGTTTTATAATACTTTAATCTTATAAGCTTATAAATCCTTCGCTTCTTTATTCCTTTTTTATTTTAAATAAATATTATATTTAGCTTAACTGATAAATTTTTTAAAGCCTTTAAGTTTATTCCTTTTAAAATAAAATATAATAACTATATATAGCTTAGGGTTAAGTTTAATATAAATATATTATATTTATATATCTTTATTAATCTCTTTAATTTTATTATAAAGGTAAATCTTATTATTAATATATTTTTATAAAGATAAGATATCTTTATCTTTAAAGTTATATATTATCTTATTAATCTTAATTATAAAATTTCTATAATCCTTATAAAAATATTATTAAAATTTATTCTCTTATAAAGTAAAATTGATAAAAAGCTATTTATATTTTCTTTTTATTAAAGATATAAATTAATATATATCATTTAAATTTAAATTAAAGATAATATTAATAAAAAGATTTATTAATATAATATTATTATTATAAATCTTAATAAAGTATTTAATATAAAAGATATAAGTATTAATTTTAATACTGTGGAATTTAAATATTTTTAATTTAAGATATAAGGCAACGCCTTTTGAAAATATAAAGGCTTAATTAAAAGCAACTGATTTTAAATAAGATCTTTAATAAGATATAGGCTGGTAAAAGGGAAGCTTATATTTATAATTATAAATTAAATAAAGATAATATTTATAATTATAATTTAAATTAAAATAATAATCTTACTTATCTTCTTACCTTAAGAGGATATCTTTAAATAATTATTATATTAAAATTAATATAAGATAATAATAAGGTTAATAAAGAGATCTTAAAAAAAAATAAGATATTTCCCATTAATAATAAAGTAAAGCCTTTATAAACCTTAATAAAATAAAGAATATAATTATTAATTATTAAAAGGGTTATTAAAATAATATTAATTTTTAATAAAATAATATTTAGGAATATTAAGATAATATTAATAATTAATAAATTAATCCTACCTTAAAATAAATAAAGAAGATATAATAAATAATTAAAAAAGAAATAATACTTATAAGTTTAATAAATAAATATTATATCGCAATTATTTATTTATAATATTCTTTCTTTATAAATTTATCTATAATTTATTAAACTTTTTAAAATATCTTATTAAATATAATAAAGTAAAGCTTAAGAAATATTCTTAAAATAATATTTTATTTAATAATATAAATAATTATTATATTAAAGATATAATCTATCTTAATATAAAGAGATCTTTATTTAAATATTCTTTTAAAAGCTCTTTTAATTTATTTTATAAGGAAATTTAATAATCTAATTATAATTATAATAATAAAAAAATAATAAATTAAAAAGAAAGATTTAATTAAATATATAAAAAGAAAGGATTTTATTTAAAATATTAAAGAATCTATTTATAATATAAAGAAATTTAATAATTAATTAATAATAAAATACTTTCCACTTTTAAATTAAGGATATTAATAATATAAAATAATAAGATTTTAAATAATAATTAATAAAAGATTTCTTATTATAAATAAAGGATATTAATTAAATTTAAAGGAATTAATAAAAAGGGAAGATTAAGATAATAATTATAATAAATTAATAATAACTTTCTTAATAACTTTTAAATTTTATATTTTAAAAAAGAAGTTATAATTTAAAATATAAATAATTATATTTTATACTTAAAAGGTTTAAGAGGAGTTATTAAGGGTAAAAAGTAATATTATTATAAGTTAAGGAGTAGCTTTTAAAAATAATTTAAGCTATCCTTTATTTAATAATATTAAATTAAAAGATAGCTTATAAATATTAAATTAATTTTAAGGGGGTTTAATATTAAAAAAGCATCCCTTAGCATCCTATAATAATTTTTTCTTATTTTTACTTATAAAATTACTTAAGATTTAACTTAAGTAATTAATAAAAAATTATTTAATTTAAGTTAATTTAATTAAAAGGATTTAATAATTAAAAGTTTATTAAGGTTATTAAATTAATAAAAACTTAATATCTAGTGAATATAAGGTTTATTAATAATTATTTAAGGTATTATAAATATTTAAAGCCTTTAATTAATTAAGTTAATATTTATTTAATAAAGTTTTAATATATTATATAAGGGGGGAAGTTTAATTATTATAATAATTATAAGGTAGTTAATGAAGATTAAGGATTATTTTTAATATAAAAGCTTAAAGAATAAAACTAATTATAGCTATTATATAATAAATTATATAAAAGCTTTAAAATTAATTAAGGTATTAATTTAGGTTTTTAATAATTAATTTAATTAAAGGTATTATATTTTATTATATATATATTAAGGAGAAGTTAATATTAGGCGGGCTATAGAAGGTATAGTATATTAAAAGAGAGTGGGGTGATTAGTTATCCCCTAACAGCTCAAGCGTTTTACGCCCCTTTGTTGCCCGTCTGTCAGTTCGAGGTCGCCCTATCTGAAGTCAGTGTTAAGTGTTAGTGAAATTGAAGCTGGACTCTATTAATGCTGGAATTTTCGGCGATACTAAGCAGGACCATGCGAGAGTATCACTGTCAATAAGGCGTGCTTCAAATGTGTTCAATAGTACTGTGCTACACGCAGCTTCAGAGTTGAACAATATCAAGAATACATGAGTCGCGTAGGCCATGGAATGTAGTATACTTAGGTAAGCAACTAAGTAGCGGCTATCAAAGAGGGGGTATGCTAAAGTTCTAGTCAGCGCGGGCCATCGTCGGCCCATCCCAAGTTGCTGACTTTCTTTGACCTCACCCGATACAATCTCTCGACCAGGGCGGCCCGAGAAGCATGGCGCAACAGACACAGCCGAGCGGACATGCTCATGAGGACGCGTGGGATGTCGACTGGCTCCGGGTTGACTCCATTCATGAATTGTACTATGAACAGTATGGCAAGAAAGACGGCAAGCCAGGTATACATGTTGCCCCTACCCGTTGTCTCAGAGCAGAGTAGCTAAGAATGGTTGTTCTTTCTTTGCGTGCCAGCGATATATCTTCACGGTGGACCAGGAGGCCACATATCAAAGGGCAATACAGCCTTCTTCGACCCAGACCAATACCGCGTCGTGTTGCTGGACCAGCGAGGATGTGGAAAGTCACGTCCCAATGCCGAGACTCGCGAGAACACCACGTGGCACCTGGTGGAAGATATCGAGAAGCTGAGGCGTCACCTCAAGATCGAGAAATGGCACGTGGTGTTTGGGGGCTCATGGGGCTCAACCCTTGCCCTTGCATATGCTCAGACTCACCCTGGGTCTGTCGGCTCACTCATCCTCAGAGGCATCTTTGCTGTCCGCAAGCTCGAGCTCAATTGGACCCTCGTCGAGGGCGCCAACATAATGTGGCCCGATGCATTCGAGGAATTCATCAACTTCCTTCCAGAAGAGGAGAGAAAGAATCATGTCGAGTCCTACCTGAAACGATTGCTGTCAGACGACCCAAAGATCAGCCTTCCAGCGGCGAGGGCTTGGAACAAATGGGAGCTTTCTATCGGCACCCTCTATCCAAGCGCTGAAGCACTCAAGCAGCTTGACGATGAGTCTTATCTGCTTGCTCATGCCAGGACAGAGGCTCATTACTTCACGAATGGCGCGTGGTTGGAGGAGGGTCAGCTGTTAAAGAAGGAGAATGTTGACAAGATCCGCCATATCCCTAGTAAGTCAGCACCGGCTCTCTACTATGACTGTTCTCAAAACGAGCTGCTGATCACCTGGTAAAAGCCACATTGGTCCAAGGCCGCTGCGACGTGGTAAGTACCTAATGACTCGATATGACCTCCTCGGGTCGTCATCAAAACAACATGGACTGGAATAAAGAGGTTCTATGCAGTCTTATGAACTGCAATCGCTGGTCTATAGAAAAGCACCTCTCTCTCATCTTTATGAATTGAAGGGCTTGAATAACTGACTTGGGACTACTAGGTCTGTCCGCCTATAACGGCTTGGCAATTACACAAGGCCTTCCCTGAATCCAAACTTCATTGGATTGATGACGCTGGTCACAGTGCACTGGTCAGTCCTGTGCCCATCTCTTGGCCAAGTTCGAGCCACTCATGTGATTCAGGAACCCGGAACGAAGCAGAGACTAATACAGACATGCGACGAATACGCTAAGCTATAATGGTATACGAGTAGAGTATTCAAATATTGTCAGCGCTGTCTTCATTGAGTGCGCATTTTTGTTCCAGAATCTTTGCATATTTCTCAGGGTAGATAGATCATTACCTACGAGTTTTAATACCAGCACCAGCAAGTATTGACATTGACCGCATCCGGCCACATTTTGTATTGCGTAGAGAGCTCTGTTCCACGTTGCTTGCACTATAGTAATATATAGTAAAGAAATGCGGCTGTTTATCGGCGCGATTATAGGCCGGAGCAAATTGAAAATGCTATATGAAAAGTAAATCCCAAGGCCGGTTACAAGAACCCCTTCCCCATGGTCAGCCGTAATGGTCCATTGTGGGTCCAGTATAGCAAGAAGTGTGATATCCACAGCGTCAAACTCCACATGCAACAACCCCAACGGTTGCCTGTCTCCTAGACAGCAGTGGCGAAGCCGATGCGTGAGTTAGTAGTATCGTAGACGGAGTAGTAGTTCTCCAAGAACTTTTGGCCGATGATCGTGTTTACACCCTGCTGCTTGTTAATTACCTGCTACGGGTGCTAAAGTGACACATTCTGGGACGTTCCAAAACACAAAGCTGGAGGAGGTGTAGCAGGAAAAGAGATGTACTGACCGAACTGCCACCGTTGTTGATCCAGGCATAGTACTTGCTGGAGCTGAGGCCAAAGACACTGTACTGGGCGGTTGGGACCAGATACTGCGCCGGCGTAAGGGTGTAAGTGGTCGACCCAAACTTGATGGCAAAGTTGGAAGTCGGCTTCGTGCTGAAGACAGCAAGTCCAGATGAGCTGTCGGTCGAGCCGCCGGTGGCGGAGAGGAAGGCCGAGTAAGCCGAGCTCGGGATGTAGATCAGGGTTGTGCCTGTGTCGACGATGCCAGATGCACTCGACCCGAGTGTCGTCGAGCCGTATGTGAAACTGGCGATTGAGATCCCCCAGTACGCCGAGGCAGTGCCGCTCGTGAGCTTGGAGAAGTAGGTGAGCGTGCCAGAGTACTTGGACGAATCGACGCCACCGAGGGTCAGCTCGCCGTTTGCATCATCGGTGTCACTTCCGGACTCCGGCCTGAAGGAGACACCAAGCACCTCTGTCGAAATCGAGCCCTGGCTCTTGAGGTTGTCCAAGAAAGTCGGGACGGTGTTCGCGTTGGAGACAGTGCCCTGGGTAAGACCGACAGGGCCGAAACCGATGATGCCGTCCACGCCGGAAAAGCCCGTGGAGGTGGAAGCGGCGCCGATCGACTGGGATGAGACGGTGAGACCACCGAAGCTGACGGTGTCGGTGTACTCGGTACCAGAGAACGAGCCGCTGCCGTAGCTGACAGAGACTGTGCCTCCAGTAGACTTGCCAGTCGAACTCTTCTCACACGCGCTTTGAGCACCGCACCAGGTGTTTGAAGCTAGACAATATTCGCGTCAGTAGAGAGCGTCTTAGCCCGTTCTTTGTAGAAAACTCACATCCAGTGTCGACGATCAGATCATAAGTTGTGCCACCAATCGAGACCGGGGCGACGTAGCTCACGTCCTCGTTAGTGACCGTGCCAGAGCTGACGGCGACGGCGCGGGCAGCAGGTGCGGACTGGTCGCTGTTGATCGCGCTGATGCGGGCCAGGCCCTTCTGGACAATGTTGTTGATCGATGTGACGTTGGCGTGCTTCTTCAACGGCAGAACGACTGTCTGCGCCCGGCCCTCAAGCGGCGCCGCGGACACCGCCACGGCGGCAACAGAGAGGATGGCGGCAAACAACATGGTGCTGGGTGGGACAAAACGAGAGGAGAAGATGCATGAAGCGAAGCAGTGATATCACCTGAAGGAATCAATACATTCTTCAAGCGATAGGCGAGGCAGGTATTTATACGCCGTACCCAAGAAATACTCTAGTCACCGGCCTGGCCATGATATCGATGATCCATTATCGCGCTTCTCGGAAAAGGAAGGTGAACATCATCAGCTTCGTGCTTTTCTTCATGGTTGTATGGTGGGCTCTGCTTATCTTGAGCACAGGGTTTTACTAGGATGCAGTTGCAGTGGAGAGCACTAGTGCCCGGCAGTGGTCCTGGGGTCTGTTGCTAAAAGCATGTCACCTTCTTTTTCCAAATTTCCTCTGGCAAGGAGGGCCCCAGATTCGATCGAACAACTCGTCTCAGAATGATCATGGTTGATCAAGTGAATGCATGACTGAGATTGGACTCATCAACAGACCAGGAACGCTCACTCTTCAGAGGCATGCTGCCTCTTTTCGACTAATATATAATCCTTTTCTAGGGTATTCAGCAGCTTACAGGCCCTCTCTGTGCCCGGTAGTTTAATAGATGAAATCTCCCATACATTTGCTATGTCGTTATCAAAGGGAACACTCCATCGGCGACACTTCTTTGCAGAGATTCCTGTAGTAACACAGTAGATCAATTCGCCCGATCCTCTGTTGCCCTTCAGGATCCTCAGACTCCTACAAGACCAGACCCCTCAATTGCAGAGGTTGGCAGGGCAGGGCGGTTCTCGGGCCACTTAGGCGCGCATGTAAATCTCTCGTAAAGCTTTCCGCCTGTTGGCGCCCATGCGACTTTGAAGGTGGTGTGGGAACGGGCCATGTGATGCAAACTTGGGTGTCGTTCCACTGAGGCTAACTTGGACAGTGGAGCACCCGTGAAGAATGAAAACAAGCTTTTGGTTCAAGCTTTCCAAGCCTTTTTACTGCGTGCAGAAATGCTACCTGGGGCGCGCAAGTGATAGCTACCTGCCCTTTTCGGCCGCCCGCTGATGCTTATCGGTCGGGACGACAGGGGGGCTTCGGCAAAACCCCCGCCGCTACTGCAGTTCGGATGACCACTTGGACGAGGAAAAAGGGGGGCAACAGAACAAGTGGCTTCCCCAAGGCTTACGTGGTAAGCCCTAGAAGTAGTTAGATAGCAGTTAAGTTGGGTAGTATCGGGCTGGGTTGAGCGGTAATGAGCACGGCTAGGCGGCAATTGGTTAGCAGCTAGCAGAAAAGGCCGGCTGAGGCTTTTGCAGCAGAGCAGCAGAGCAGCAGCTATCCAGACTGCTAAGATCTCTCGTTTAACGGACGGCTTCCTAAGAGGGAAGGTATTTGGTCTTTGTTCCCGGGGAAGGGACGTATTGATGACTCGCAGACGAGGAGCACGCAAGATCCTCATAAGATGAGGAGAAGAATGACAGAATGTGCCCCACAACCCGACGCGTGGTGCGCGGTTCGTGGGCAGATCGTCAATCCTCATCACACTGGCCGAAGCCAAGTCTCATTATTCATGAACGAGTTGCATCTTTCGTCTCATGGTTGACTTCAATATCATCATCTCTAAGCTTTCAGCACCCAGTGCTGGTACATTGCTTCTCAACTGAGAAATACACAATATCTCAATCAATCCCCGTGGAGTAGCCTCCCGGGTATAAGGAGATGGGCTGTCGCTTCACAGGAACTGCAAATTCCTTCATATCACATCATGAGCAGAACTCTCTGTAACAGACCGAGCCCGCTTCAGCGGCTATGGACGCCACAACAACCGTTAGTCCAACTATGTATGGGAATGGCTACAGTAGCGGGTTTGTATGTATACTGATATAGTGCTTTTCAGGTCTACTGCCTAGGACTGTAGTTACAGATGCGATCCCTTGGTTGGAATTCAGGTGGGCCGAAACTAGATAAATCCCCCTTTCAAGGAACCTCTGAACGCAACTAAACACTTTCATCGAGCTATTCAGCCCTCACTCCAAGTGGTGAGTTTGTGGAAAATTCTGCAGGCCAACCATTGTTTCCTAAACTGCGCGATTTCTTTCCAAGCGGTTTATGCTCAGCCTTATAATCCATGTCATCCCCTTCAAGCTATCCACTCGGCTGCGAAGCCGTTGTGCACTACTGCAACCTCCCCAGCCCTTGGGCAAAGCAATCGTCCATCCGGAGTGACACTGGCCAGCTTCAGACTATCTAGTCTGACCCAATCACGTGATAGGAAAAATTGTTGCTTGGAATACATTCCTTCAATGTCATCCACGCTCCATGTGCATACCCAGAAGTCTCGGTCGATGAACGCAAGCTCGGCTGAAGGCCGCGATGCGGTGCCACCGATCCCGCCCGACCATCCTTGCGGCGCACCCCCGATGAAGCCAAGTGGAACTTCGATCATCGATTGAATCTTCCTTGGAAGCGGCCTAATAGAGACGGGCGCCGGGTCCAATGGCAGCAGCGAATCGGTGTCGTTAGGTGTTGCTGCGAGCATGGTGGCCGTCAGGAAAGCGGCCAAGGTATCCAATCTTGCTCCACTCCTGGTCGACTTCAAGATTGTGATCAAAGTATCTGAGCCGTCTGGGGTCTTTATAGTTCTTCCGTATGAGAGCTCATCGAAATTGGCGTACTGCGAGACCTTCTCGGTGGATTTCTCGTTGTGGTATGGGTCAGGAATAGCCCACAAATCAAGATCAATCTTCAATTCCCGTGCGAAGGAACTTCCATCAACACCGTGATATCTCAAAGCTTCCGCGTCAATAGATATGAACCCAGGTTGGGCGACCCGTGGAAGCAAACAAGACGCTTTTGCTCCGCTGGGGTGACTAGATATCTGGCACTTTGTTTGGAGTGACCAGATATTCACTAGTTCATCACATTTGACCAAGAGATGTTCTCCACTCCAGTCGAATAAGAGCTGTGTGACAGGATTCTGCGAGTATATATGGAGAATCGGCGTAACCTCAAGCTGCCAGTCTGAAGATACTTTTCTGACAAAAACACTTCCGTCAATGTTTGCCGAGGCGATGGCACGACCATCCTGACTGAACACTAAGCACGTGATGCTCATCGTAACGCATTGCATGTCGAAGCTATCGCACGAATCTGGTGAGAAGTACTTTATCGTGCCTCCGTCATTGCCAAACGCATAGGCGGTGGTCATCGGATCGTAGCAGACCGCTGTCACCGCCTCGAGGACAGGTGCAGACGCCTCTGATATCATAGACATGGTTACAGATGCGTCATAGTGGGAGCTTGCAGCGTCACTAAATCTGTCGTCCTGCTCGGCCATGCGGATGAGGGCGTTCGGCTCCCACACATTGCAGAAGGACTGCCGGAGGTCATAGATCCGTCTCCCGTCCGGGCTGACTTCCACTGCAGAAGCTCGTGTCATACACGATAAGCTGTATAGCAGGGCGAAACTGTCGAATCCGAGAATCTTCAAGGAGCCGTCCATCTGTCCGACGACAATCAACCTTCCATAAGGACTGCAAGCAATCTCACTTGCTTTGACAGACGGATTCTCCATCTCTTCGTGCTCTGCGTGTAATGGGTACCATTTGAAAATTCTGCCCGTGCTCCAAGCCCCGATGATATGCTCCGTGGCGGGATTCCATGTCAGGCGGACAGCATAGTCAAGGTTACTGGATCGTGTGAACTGGCGACCAGCCCTCCTCTCCATACGTCCAATCAGATTTCCTGAATCCGTGTCCCAAACTGATATGGGTGCTGTGCGGTGCGACATAACCAGCTTGGAGCCGTCGGGACTGAAAGCCGCAGCGATAGGTGCCCCACCTCCACGTCCATGGGTGGGCTCGTTTCGAGCTTTCCAAGGGATATGAATCCAGCTTTCCGGTTCAGAGAGTAGTTGGCGCCGAAGACTCGAGTCAACGCAAAACGCAAGGATTTCAGAATAATCCCGTGAGAAAGCGAGCGCCATAGCCCGCATGCGATTTGGGTTCGAATAAGTATACAGCAGCTGGTCCGTAGCAACATTCCAGACCTTCATTGTCTCGACACCACCTGTGACGAGCATGTCTCCATCGTCGTTGAACGACAATACGATGACTGCTTCATTGTGCGTGTACTTTCGAGTCTCCTGGAATGTTGATGCGTCATACGTGGCGACTTGGTCGGATGTGAGGATCGCAAAGGAGCTATCCATGCAGTATATAGCTTTTGGGCGCTGGTGATTACCGAGAGAGAAATTGGCGAGAGAGTCGTCCCAGTTGTAATTAGACAAGCCGGTCACTCTAGGAGCCAGCGGTCCCTTTGCGCCAAAATGCTGGCTGATTGCGGAATTCTTTTGGACAGAATACCAGGATCAAAGTGTATATGGACCTCGGGTTTTGGATGAGATGAGTGCCAAACTTTCCAGCCAGGCGAACAAGTTCCGTCGACCACACCCCAAGCAGATCCATGTCCTCCAGAGGCTGTGAAAGTGGGTTTTCGTCCGCATTGATTCTCTTGGTGCGCTCGACGTAAGACTTCAATGCCTTAGCTGTTGAAGGGAGAATTTGCAAATGGCCTGCCACTGCGATCGCTTCAATCCATGCTAGAAAGGCCGTGGACCTCAGGAACGACCCTAGTCGGCGTATGAACCCGTGGGGGTGACCAAGCTCGTCACTTCGAGCCATGTGGTATTGCCACGACAGACATGAGTATCGAATGAAACCGGTACAGCCCTGACTCTTCAGGCGAAGACGAAACCTGGGATCCGAGAGGGTTGCGAGACACTTATCGAAAATGAACGTGTGTGACTCCCCTGGATTGACAGCCAACGCCATCGAGGTGGCTGATTTCAGCAGGAAATCCTTGGCTGTATGATGGACCGTAGAGACGTTCCCTTTCTTGTCAATAACAACAAAGTCGCCACACAGTCTGCTTATCGTGTGTCGTAGACTCAGAACGGAGAATCTTGGTCGCAATGCTTCTCCCAGTTCCACCTCGTTGAGTTGGCGTTCGGAGCAAACCACCCAGGAGAGGATGGATTTACACAAATTAATATCGGCGGGTCGCAGATTCTATGCAAGACCTTGCTCAATTCTCTCGTAAATAGCCCGTAGTTCCACCGGTGTCTCATCTAAGACAAGCTGTAGTTGTTCGTCAGTATCACAGGTGACGAGCTCTTTGACAACCAGAGAAAGCCATAGGAAGCTCCCCTGTGATTTCTGCCTACAACAAATGATTAGCTTCTTCTCTTGCCAGAAAGTCAGTTCAACTTCTAAGACATAGATCTAGACTTTCCGGACCTGCCCCATGAGCAACTACATGTGCATGTGCTTCATGAGTTCAGGCATGCTCTTGTGTAGTAGCCACAATGTCAAGCTAGGAAGGATTTTGAAAACTCATATATGTGTTCAGATATTATGAAAGCTCAAGGTACTCAACGAGGCCCTAGTGAAAAGGCTCATATGGTCACTTACAATAGTTTCGTGGTTATGCGCTCCTTTAGGTCCTCAGGCCAAGGTGTCAGATCAAGCTTTTCCGCGATATAGAGGTCAAAACTTTCTCTTGGTGTTGCCATAGGTAAGTCTTTCACTTTTCCTGGTGGGAGAGACGATCTGAGCTTGTCGATATGCTTTGATACTGTTTGGAAGCGCGCGAGGACTATCACTCGGAGAGGGAATCTCAGTGTTCTCAGATTTCCAAGGAGGCCAAGGAAGGCCTGTGCTGATTCGGACTCATCAACTGCATCAATGACCCAGTATACTGGATGAGTCCCTGCTTCTTCAATCTCATCTAAGATACCAAAGAAGAGCTTGTTCCAGAGTCTTCGAAGATCAGACCGGGCAATCGAATCGACGTCCTTTCCGATGGAGCGCAATTTGTTGGAATATCCAGGGACGGAATGCAGGGCCTGAATAGCGAGCGACAATAGACACTGGCGGTTTGACCGCTTCAGATGATCATCATATCTGAAATACCAATACTTCGTTGGTAATTCGAGCCGTTCTTCCAGGTGTTGTATAATGAATGATGCCAGAACTGATTTTCCAGATCCTGGTAGCCCATTTATGTGCAAGATAGATGCCTGAGTGCTCCTGTCTGACAGGAAAGAAATGAACTGCTCATTAGAGAGGATCCAGTCGCAAGATCCAGGCATGTACTGTTCCAAAAGGGAGTCGGATGTCTCCATTGGCTGTCCTACAACTCCCAGGCGGTCCAGTACTTCGTCCACAGAAACCAAGCTTCTGGAGCTTTCTCGACCTAGCGAGCGCTTGTGTCTGAGAATTCGTGTGTCTTGCTCAAACAGTGCAATTAGTAACGAAATCAAACATCAGCCATGAAGTTTGGAAGGGGAGGAGACGGCTGGAACAATATGCTCTGACTGAAACACGCTACCCACGTGCACCTTTCGGTCCAAATTTCGTGACCAAAGACTTTATTACGTTTCCAACTCTAACGTAGTTGGCATCTCCTGGGGAAGAGAACTTGCAGACGTTGTGATGATCTGCGTCTAGAGGCGACGATATCTCGTTGGGGTAGTCCAATACTGCCGAATGTCGCTCTACTACAATCTATAATCACCATAGGTATTTTATGTCAGCCTATGACCAAGTGCTTTGACTTAGCTCAATCGAAGTCAAACTTGCCAGTTTCTTCAATCCCGCTACAGATGTCGGCTGCGTTTCGAAGAACGACACTAGGTCCAGTCTATCTGCGTACAGTTTGAACTGGTCGTTGATGTCACTAATCCGTGCTGAGTTTTTCTGAAGTTCGACAGTGTACTGTTTCGGTGACTGAAATGATGCACTGAGGAATTTGCTTAACGTCTCGGCCAGGTCACTTCCACGATGTGGTGTTGAGAGAAAGACAATGCTGGCAACTTTGTCAACAATACTTCGAAACTGTGGGTCTTGAGATCCAAGGATATATGCCTTTCTATAGTCAGTGTTGAGATACAAGTGGTGGTTTCATACGTCCCGAGTTAAGTAAATAATTGTAGAAGTATTCATACTTGCCTTCCTTACGACCAGACCTCTCATAGAGTGCACAATGAAGAAGATGGGGGCATAAAGCCCACTCAGTGTCAGTGTGTAAGCCCTTGTAATATAGTATGAGACTTCGTGTAGAGCTCACCTGCCCAATGTTCAAAGATTTGACATTCGCATCGTTACCAAATTTCATCTGCAGCAGGAGGTCTTTGGCAAAGTCAGAGATGTTGAATATATCACCGCTCTGTGATCGAAAGCCGGCATTGTATCCGAATGTCAGGATGCGTGCATTTTTTAGTCCAGGTTCCTGTGGCAACCACTCCCGGGGCCAAAAGGAATCAAGGTCCCGGTTCCATGACCATGAGAATTGGCTGGTACCGCCGAGTCCATGAACGAATATTATGTCAGCGGCTGGCGGCTCTCCAGTGTTCTCATAGATGGCATGCAGGCCCAGTGGCTCGTTCCTTCGATCTCGAGAGCGACTCGCTGGCCGGGCTGAGTGCAGACTGGTCGGCGCGAGAGTACTTGTGATTGAGAAGATCGGTGAGTCTACATGCTCAGGTGTGCATTTATGGGGTTATCATCATGATACTCACGATTGCAGAGAATGGGAAGAAGTCGGCTCGGAATGCCGTCGGAGCTCAAGACTAGGCAGAGACGTTTCCTGATGTTGAATACTAAGTTGCTTGTCGGTGGTGCTGGCTGCGTGTACATCGAAGTCACTACTGTCTGAGCTCTCTTTCTTCACCTTCAACGCGAGGTTTTTGAAGCTGGTGTACTGGGTAGGGTATTGAGATCAGTCGGCCTGACCAGAAGAGTCCACGGAGAGAAATTGCGGTACGAACCATGGTGAGAGGAACTGGAACGGGCTTCCGATACTAGCCGCGACTTGGATTTGACCTGAAGTAATGATGATACTATTGGTACCACTTTCCCGTCACGCCGGGTTGAACTTATGATCGCGAACCGTATGCTCAGCACAAGATGTTCAGCAAGAGAAAGCACATGCAGCGCCGTCAGACGGCTCTCAGCTCGGATGGATGGGAGAGGAGAAGATAAGTCAGATTGCTAACCACCATGCATGCCAATTTTCCATGGGGTGATTTCAGCAGCGACTTGTGGGGTCGGGGTCATTTCCTTGCACTACTCTACGAGGAATAAAGGCGTCAAAGCAAGGGCTCATCTGTTCGTTGGGCCGTCATCGTGCAGATTGTCACAGGCTTGGCTCTCGGCGGGCTGCGCATTGGCACTGTTGGTTCGCGCAGAGGAGCATGATTGGGCCGAACCATGCGACGTTGCAACTCGATTTAGAACGCTTGAATCCCAAATGCTGCCCCCTGTGCCGCAGCCTCCCGCTACAAGAAGGCGAGTTATCTATTTCGGTCACGCTTCTTTCTCTTTCTTCTATGGTGCTGTCTATGTGAAGAGCGGATCTCGGTCTCAATTCAGATCACTATACCAACGACCATGGATACCACAACAACTATCAGTCCAACAGGAAAGGTCTCAGTTGACCCTTCGATACTGAAATGCACGTATTAAAAGCCACGACGGTACTTTGACCCGCTGCGTATACTAATACGACGCTTTGTAGGTCTACCGCATGGGGCTGTGGTCACGGATGTGATTCCCTGGGCAGCATCTGGATGGATCGAAACCAGGCGACTGAGCACAAAGTTGCCAGACGGCAGTATCAAAGAATACTTCGTTAAATCAAACTCGGACACAATTACAAAAAATATGTTCGCAGGCGAGTTTGCCTCACTTGATAGACTACACAGTCTCGTGCCTAGCTCCTGTCCCAAGCCCTATGGATGGGGTGAGTACGAAACCAATCCCGGGTCGTACTTTATCATCATGAACTTCCTCTATCTTATCCCCGAGCTCCCGGAGGAATCGAAGATCTCTCATCTCATCTCGAAGATCCACCAGACCACAGCGGGAACGTCGTTAGAGGGCAAGAAATTCGGCTTTTATCTCCCGACTTGTCACGGCAAAATAGCCCAGCCGAATGAATGGGACGATAACTGGGCCCGCTTCTATGCCAATCTCCTGGACGTATTCTATAAAGAAGACATGAAAAGCAATGGACCATTCGCCGAGTACGAACGGGCACACAAGATCCTCCTTGAACGCACGATTCCCCGTCTGTTAGGGGCGCTTCAGGCAGAAGGACGTGTTCTAACTCCTTGTCTAGTCCACGGGGACTTTTGGCAGGAAAATCTTGGAATAGATGAAGAGACTGGCGAGCCCATGCTCTACGATCCTAGTCTATTCTATGGACACAATGAGTTCGAGATTGGCATGTGGCGAACCATAACGGTACCTTTCGCCGAGTCGTATCGGAAGCAATACTTTCTTCGAATTCCTCCCAGTCAACCCGCCGAGGAGTGTGATGATAGAAACAGACTATATAGTCTTTTCTACCACACATCGCTCTCGGCACACTGGCCTGGGGTATCAGAAGAAGTCAGGGCAAGGTACGTACATCTACTCACAACACAATCCGTCATAAGTCCTCTGCAGCACCTGAGATTTGTGAACGCGAGTCTAATTCGAAGACTTTGTAGGCTTTAGAGGATATTGAATACTCGAACAACAAGTATGCTCTGTAGTCTTGGGTCTGGGTAGAAGAGAATTAAGATGAGAGTCTGGAGTTGGAAATTTCTTTGAGGCACTTATTCAGATCATGTGATATGGCTAGGCAGGAGAGTAAAGTAAGGACATGATACTGGCGAGTATATGAAAGAATTACACCAAATCGAAGATATTCAGGAATTCTTTTCAACTTATGTTATTAATGCCCTGCTCGACCGGCGAGCGTTCCTGACAGTAATGATCCTTCACAGTACGGAGCCTCTTGTGGAGAAAACAACTTACATATCAAATGATCTCATTCAATCTCTTGTCAATGACGATGCAAACACGCTTGCTAACCAAGTCATTTGAAAGATCAGAGGACTCGATGCTAACTTGAAGTCAATGAATCAAGAGGCCGGTCCAATATATCCGCTTTTAGGATGTTATTCTGGAGTTTGCCATCAGATGGCCAAGTTGGCACAGCTGAAGGCAGGTCTAGTCTCCCCAGAGTAATCCGCAATGATTGCCTCCACCGCAGCATAGAGACCTGGACCGAGCAAAAATAATCCAACGAGTAGAACAACGATATGGATCAAAGTCAGCAATGATCTTCCCACCCCAGAAAACAGATTGCCCCTGTAAAGGTGCCAGTATGCGACGGCGAAATAGATGAACCCAAAGAAGGAGTCGAAAGCAGCACCAAGCAGTGATAAGAAGTCGCCCATACTGGGAATGATCTCAGCGAAAACAAATCCAATCCACCAAATAACGGCCATCACTGCGATCCAAGACCCCCAGCCGAGAAGCGTGTTGCTGTGTGCGTGCCGGGATTTTCCCATGATTCGAAAGTAGATAAATTTGGCGGTGACGTTGGCATCTAGTACATGTTAGTCACCTGCTAAGGATCCCAAAGTGGTACATTCTGGAACATTCTAAAAAACAAAGATCGGGGAAGTGTAGCAGGAGAAGAGTGGTACTTGCAGATAACCGCTATTATAATTGTCGGAACGATGACGAACGCGAACGAGGTTTTCTTATATGTAACGACTCCAAGAGAACCAAATGCCGGCGCAGTGGCGTACTGCCCGAGGTATTTGAAACCAATGGCTGGGGGAATAATGAAAAGAATGGCCGAGATGCCCGTCAGAACGGCAAGAGACTTGGGGAAATCCTCTGGGTGCTCCATTTCGGCTATGAAGGTTGGGAAAAGGATCTGAGGGACCCAGAGGAAAGTGATGTTCAGAACTGCATTCATGCAAGCAATCCAGGTCGTGCCAGCAGGAGGGAATGCGTCTACAAATGACTGGTTAGTAATCGGCAATAGAATCCATAGGGGCTCCTTCAAACTGCTCGCGAAGGAGCAAATATCCAGCAGAATCAGGCTTGAGCTTATACGTACAAGTCTTGACCAGCCCGGCGGTAGGATAGTCACCGTTATAGCCGTAGAGAGGAGCCGGTTCAACGCCAGCGAAGACGAGAAAGAGGAGGATTGCAATCCCCATGCAAGCTGCTGAGAACATGGACATGAAAGATACATGCTTCAGCGTCCGTGGGGCAGACATGACAATTCCCATGATTGTGACGATGACGGAAAAGTCGACGGTGCAGAGTGAATGGTCGGAGAGAGTATTGATGACCTTTGCGCCATTGAGGATGTGGAAGCCGATAAGAAGAATGTTGTTTGCGAGCAGCATGCAGCCGCTAAACTCATATGCAATTCGGCTTTTCCCAAAGATGTGGCATCCAAAATCACAGATATCCTTAATTGACGGATTCTTCATGATATATTTGTGCATCGTTGTGCTCGTAATCCAGAAGAACAGGCCAGCGAGAACCATGGTGATGAGCCCGGGAACCCATCCCAATACGCTGAGGGACCACGACTGAGCCATAATGGCCAGACATACTTGATCTCCGGCGAGAAGCCAAGCTTCCTTCTGCCATGACATGGTTCTGAGTTGAATCTCATGTTGGTGATCTAGGCGCTATCAGGGGATGAGATGATACAGATTTATCAAGAAGAAACAACATCCAGACTCACCTTCGGCAACTAGAGCTGTGAAAGTAACGTCGTCACTGGAGGTATCAAGGAAATTCACGTGACCGGAAATGTCTGCTTTCGCTTCCTCGTCCTTGTACGTAGTTGGCGGAGACATGATGGATCTCTAGGCAAAAGGGTGGATCTTGGAATTAACCAAATTCAGAGGGAAGGGGTGGTCTGGCCAAGAACTTGGCGGTTGCCCTTCGTGGAGGCGAATTCGATCTCTCTGCTTATATGATTCCAAGTCTGCTCCCATCTTCTGTGAGCTCGCCCGAGACATTTTGCCTTGTCTGCAACACCTCCCAGCGTTGATGTTTGATGTCGCATTTGCCGATGTCGAATGGCGTTATCAGCCAAAGCTAAACTCACGTACGTTAGACTCATTTCCGAAACCGCTTCTCCAACAGTCAGCACGTTCTTTCGAACTGCAAACTAGATTCTAAGGTCTAATGCTTGTTCCAGAAGAGGAAAGGCCGCTTCAGCCTCAAATGCTTGCTACTCGTGCTTGATGGGCCTCGACCTTGACTTAGTTGGGAATTCTTTGTTAGCCCCCAAGGGCCTCGATCTCAGCTATGATACTACTAGAGCGAGCATTGGACATAGCCGCGCTTTGCTCCTGCCTCGCGCCGCTTTGCAAGACTCGTCACTCAAATTCACTATGGAAATACGCTGCGCGCCTCGCAAATCTCTGTGTGCTAGCCATATCTTCTCTAGCCAGGCTTAATCACTGCAGAAGCGGCTGCAATTGCGACATTTAGAGTGAAACAGTCTGACCAGAATTTTTTAGGGCGAACCAAGATTTACTCGGGGTAGAATTTTACACCACAAGCTGCTGGGATGGGAATCATCAATATCGCCCGAGTACTGTATTACATGCGGGTGTTGTGTCATGATGATCAGGGACATTAGCCTACCTAGCCACATCAACAACGCACATTTTATGCCGATATTGTGTATGTCTCGATTTACACCTTCAATTTCAATTATTGTGGGCATTCCATGTCACGAGAGGGAATACAGAGACAACGCAACTGTCCTCAATACGTCAATTCAAAGTAAGACGGCGCTACCTTCTATGTAAGGAAGAGGTCTTGCAGAAATCGCAAGGCAGGGGTTTTATGCCTGGAGGGGTGTGGGGCCCAGAGCCTCAGTGAATGCAGGCAGTCAATGGGGCCCAAGCACAACACACACACTCACATTCCACTCGTTTCTGGAACCAAATACGCAGGAATATCTAGGAACCACTATCAAAAGATAGGTGGTGGATTGTTTGTTGCCGGATAGTAGAGAACGTCGCTCAGATCTTCCTCTCGCTCACAGTAACTTTCAAGTCTTCCTGCTTTACAAACCACGCGTTGTACGTTTTGAGATCCGCGTTCGGATCCGCAAGCCTAAAGTCAAATTTGCGCACCAGGTGCGGAATAAGCTTACACATCTCCATCATTGAGATGTTTTTGCCCAGACAAGTTCTTGCGCCATGGCCGAACTAGAAGAGACGTATTGTCAGAAATAATCCTCTGAACTCATGGGTCATAATACTCAAGCAAAATTGTGGTCAGGTTGACGCACAGTCAGGAAGTATCGGTCCATCTTGCGATGGGTCTGCTCGTCGCCAGTGAGCCACCTTTCCGGCCTGAAGTCGTCAACACGATCACCAAATACTTCTGGATTGCGATGTGCAACCCAGGAATTGATGCCCACGTATGTCTAAGCATTCAAATATTTTGTCAGCAGAGCAAGGAGCCTTGTTTGTTCATCTACAGGGCGGGGGAGGGAAGAAGAGGAGCGGTCCAAGAAGGGCCTCATGGTCTCACATAACGGGGAACTTACTCCTCCTGGGAAGAATTGACCCCCAAGCTTAATGCCTCCCTTGGGAACTACTCTCTGCAACGGTAGACCCGCCGCAGGATGCAACCGTATACCCTCTTTGATAACTGCTTGAAGGTAAGGCATCTTCTGAGTGTCGCTGAAAGTAAGACTCTCGCTGACTTCTCCGCTAGCAATCATGTTGTCGATTTCCGCGCGTAACTACCAGTGCTCAGTAAGCTTCAGATTCGGAGGAACTCTAGAATAATTTGTAGTGACAGAAAGCGCGATACTCCATACCTTGGCAAAGGACTCAGGGTGCTTCAACAGATTCCACATCACAGCTGTGAGACTGATACTCGTTGTATCACTGCCGGCTTGGATATTGGCTGCGGCGGTGCCGTAGACTTCTGTGTTTGTGAAGTAATCGGGCTTTTCCTTGTGTAGTCTCAACGCGCGTGCCAGGAAGAAGTTATCACCTATGGGTTTGTCCATTGTGTATTTTTTCATTTCTTCTCTCACAAATTTGATGATCTTGACCATTCCTTGAATCCCTGTGGCCCCATATAGGAAGAGGAACTTGTGCAGCTCTGGGTAAATACCGACGCGGGCCGCGTAGAGGAGGAAGAAGTCGAGAGACTGAATCAGTTTCATATCATCTCGTCCGGTATCGAGAAAGCCAAAGCGTTTTGCTACCTAGGCTCATCATTCCAATTAGCTGCTTGTGGGCATCAACAGAATGACTATTCAAAGGTTTCTGTGATGTGCAATTTGAGATATCCCTGAGCTCACCGTTATGTTTCCAATAACGTCGAAGGCATAGCATTGCATCCATTGTTGCAGATCGAGCGCAGTTCTAGCCCTGCATCGATATGTCAACAACCAGCTCTCCGTATCACCGAGTGACGGCAGTGGTTTTCCTCATCCGAACTCACCGAGCCAGCTCGCGGAACCTAGTCTCGATTAAGATTATACATTCATCGACCTGTGACTCCATCTTTAACAGAGAGGACATCGTGCTGTTCACCATTCTGTCAACAAACATCTCAATCTGCTCGCTCAGAGACCGTGCGTTGTTACAGAAGAGTGTTGGGTATAGAGATTGAGTTGGACATACTATAATCCCGCCAGCTTCTTCCTGATCTGGATATGCTTGTCGTTCTCGGGCATCTGGAACATATTGTATTCCTTCTTAAAAGGCAGCCCGCTCGCTGTGTACCATGGTCCTTTGTTAAAGGTGGTCCCTAGGCCATAAATTACCTTAACAGCCGCAGGATCGTCAAGCGAGAACTCGTTTGGTGCGAGGCGGACCACTGGGCCATATTTTCGGTGCAGCTCGATGTTGAGCCGTGGAAGCTCCCCAGTCCAGACTTTCTGCAGGTACCACAGTCGATTGAGACGCGCTGAAAAGGGTCCCGGAACGGATCTCAATGGAGAGGCTGCTGCTCGGATCAAGGTGTAGATGACCGCAATGCCAGCTAGAGCTGCCGCGCACCTCAGAACTAGTCCCGAAGTGCTCGTGTCCCTCGCTAGGATGTGGATGAAGTCCATGGCATGTAAAGCTGCTGAATTTCCTGAGATACTGGCGACGAGTAGACACCGCCAAAGAGAAAATAGGGCGAGGAAGAACCCGATGCTTTGAGGTCAAAGGGTTTGGGGATAAGATTCGATACCCGTAATTGATTGGACAAGAGGTCGGGCATGTATGCCACGTCGAATCTTGAGGATATATATCATAGGTGAGGTGAGGAGTTGATGGTGCTGTAATAAGACGATATCACGCTGACGGTGCTCGGCACGACCTCGCGTCCGATGTGATGTGCGCATCCGGCCTCCTAGAGCTTGCCAGATACTACTGCATGCATAAGTCGGCACCCGCATGTTTGGGAGTTGGGCGAATCCACTTGGTTCTTCTCAGGGGATACCTAGATCAAAGGCATTGCCGTCCCAACCCCTCACCGGATACATAGAAAAAGTGTATTCTCCAATCTCCAAGTCCAGAAGAGTGCGGCCTTATCTTGTGCATTTAAACCATCACGATTAAGAATATTATATTTAAAAAGTATAAATAATTAAATTTAATTTTCTTTTTTTTCTATTAATTTTAAATTCTTTTTTTTTTTATAAAATATAAAGTTTTTTAATATTTTTAAATATTAAAAAAGTTAAATTTTTTTAAAAAAAAAAAATTTAAAAAAATATAATTTATTAATTAATTATTTTCTTTTTATTTATTTTTAATTATTATTTAAAATCTTTTAATAATAAATAGTTTTTTTAAATTATATTTAATTTTTTTAATTTTTTAATATTTAATAAATTTAATATTAATTTTTAAATATATATATTTAATTATTTAAAATAAATCTTTAATATATTATTATTTATATATTTTTTATAAATCTTTTAATTATTTAAATAATTAATATAAAAAGTTTTTTTAATAAATAAATATTTTATTTTTAATAAATTTAATTATTAAATAATTTAATAAATATTAAATAATATTTTTAATTTATATTTAAATAATAATTATTAAGAAAAGTAATAAATTAATGCCTTATAAATTCACAATAAATTCATAGGAAATAGTTATATAAGTAAATATATGGTAAATGCACCGTAAATTCACATGGAGTTATAAGTTTCTAGTAAATTTATAATAAATTCACAATACATTCTTATATTTATAATGAATTCATTGTAAATATTTAAATATATCGTGAATTAATGGGCTATATATTATAAATAGCTCCTATAATATATTAATTGCCCCCCCCTTTAAAGAAATATCTACTTCTAGGCGGATATTAGAGTTATAATAAAGACTATATATATTTTAACGACGGTGGTAATGGCTATAAATTAAAAGTTTAACCTCTCACCTAATAATACCAACAGCTATAATAATGGTAGCAGCTATAAACTAAAGATTTAATTCCTTAGTTAAAGGGTAGCGGTAATAATAATAATAATAGCTATAAACTGGAAATTTAGCTTCTAATTATAATAATAGCGGTAGTGATAATAGCTGCAATTATAAATTAAAAGTTTAGCTTTTAGTTATAATAATAATAATAGTAATAGCGGCTATAATTATAAATTAAAAGTTTAGCTTTTAATAATAGTGTTAGTGGTAATAATAGTAGCAGTAGTTTAACTTAAAAGCTTAACTTCTAGCTATAATAATAATAACTAGGGTAAGTATATAACTATTATTAAGTAATGCACTTAATATAATGTATTATATATTTATTATAATTATGGTTTAAGTTGATTATATTACTTATTAAAGATTTATTAATATACTTAGCTATTCTTAATTATTAATTTTAAATTAATATTAAATAAATAAATAAAAGGATTACTTAAGGTATTATAATATAGCAATAAGAAGATATATTATAATAATAAATAAATATAAAAAGTTTATAAAGCTATAATAAGTTAAATATAAAGTGGTAATAATAGTGAAATAAAGATAATAATGATTATAATAAGTTAAATATAAAATGGAAATAATAATAAAAGTGAATTAAATATAAATTAATATAACCTTAAGCTTATTTATATTAAACTTTATTATTTAAGATATTACTTTAAAACTTAGTAATAATCTTATTAATAATAGCGGTTATTAATTAATTAACCTTTATTTACTTAAGGGTATAGTATTTAATAAAGCTATACTCTATAATATAATTAATTAAGCTAGTGATATAATAATAAAAAATATCAGCATAATTATAAATGATATTAAACCTATATTTAATCTATTATATTTAAATAATCGCAGGCTTATTTATAATGCTAATATTATTATATACTTTAATAATTAAGTTAAAGTTAAGGTTTATTTATATTATAATAATAAGGATAAAGCTAATAAATAAAATAAAAGATAAATATTCTTTATTAAATACTTAAATAATATTAATAGCTTAAATAATACTATTAATATAAATAATAAGTATAAATATATAAAGGGTATTAATCACCTTAAGGTAAAAGATAAAAATATATATATTCTGGATAAAGATAATAATATTAAGGATAATCGCCTTATTATATTATTAAGAGTATTAAAGAATATTATAATTAATATATTTTATAATCTTTATATTAATAAATTAACTAAAGAAGTTAATAGTTTCCTTATAATAATTATATTCTTTAATAATAATAGTAATTAAAATAAGATCAGCCTTATTAAAGATAATAGATATAAGGGCTTTTTTAAATAAAGATATAAATAAGTTCTTAAGCTTAAACTTTAATATATCTTTATAGATATATTTATCTTCTGTATTAATAAAGTTAATAATAGCCTTTTGCTTATAATTAGCTAAAGTAAGCTATAAGCGTTTTAATACCTAAGATAGAATTTCTTATTAAGAAAAGGAATTAATTATATTATTTACCTTTTTAATAAGATTAATTATAACCTATTTATACTTCTTTATATTAATAACCTAAGTATTAAGGATAATATTAATATTATTAAATAAGAATATAAGGGCAGTTATAAAAAATTAAACGTTATTAACTTCCTTATTAATTAAAAAGATTTAATTCTTTATATTAATTATAAATTATTTATATTAATTATAAATTATTTATATTAATTATAAAGCTAAGAACCTATATTATTAATAATATAATAATAAAAGTAATATTTTAAAGTATCTTATAAATATATATTAAATAGCAAACTATATAAATATAAGCTTAATAGGTTATTATTTATAAAGACTTTATATATATATTCTTATAAATCATTTATAATTAACTTAAAGTCTTTAAGCCGCTACTTTCCTTATTAAATATCTTTATTTAAAATCCAGCCTTAATATAATAAGCTATCATAATTAACCTATATTAAGATAGAGAATATTGTAAAATAAATATAAGCTTTTAATTATAAAATAAGTATACTTATAGGATATAATAATAAAATATCATATAATATATAAACATTATATTTAACCTCTTATATAAATAAGCCATTATAACCCTTATTATAAAAAGCTTAATGGAAAGTAATATAATTACCATTTTATTAAATAAGGAGGGAATTATATTAAATAGAAATAATATATATATAATTAATAATAGCTATCTCTCCTTTATAAAGATATATAGCCTAGCGATATCTATTAAGTAAAAGCTTTCCTATCTTATATAAATCTATAACCTAATAATAATACTTAATAATCTTACTTTATTATAAAAAGGTATAGTTTAAATCTTAACTTATAAGGTATAATATAATATAAAAGTTAGGTATTCTTAATAAACTTATTTAAAATATCTATCATTAATATATAAATAATTATATATAACAAAGCAATATAATAAATAATATATATATAATTTAAAAGTAAATAGCTATTTTAATCAAATATTAAAGGGATAGGTAATAATTAATAAGGGAGCAGATTAATATAAATAAGGATAGCTTTAATTATAAAATAAGTAAATATAAATAATAATAATAATAATATTTAATATAATTAAGTAAATATAGTAAATATATAATAAATAATAATAAGTAGTATAATTATATATATTAATAATATAATTAAGTATAATATATAATATATTTATTATAAATTTATATATTTTAATATTTACTTATTTACTTAATTATATAATATCGCCAGCCTTTAAATCTGCAGCTATAATAATATACTTATACCCTATTCATTATATATAATACTATTTTTAACTCCCTTAGGCCATCTCCTTTTTTAAGGAAGATTAAATAATTCACTTAATTTAAATAAATAAGGTTCCTTATCTTCCTTTAAGAATAAGCTATAATATAATACCTTTATCTTTATATACCTTATTTTAAAATCCTTTATTAGCTAATCTACTTTTAAATATTCTTTAAATATTTATATATTATAATGGTTAAGATAGCCTACCTATTTAATTAAATATTTAATAATTACCTTTCCTTAACCTTATTAATAATCCCTTCTTTAAATCATATAGCTAACTTTATAATACTTAAATGCTTTCAAGCCTTTTATATTATCTTTAACTTTAACTTTACCTTTTATTTCTTAATTATAATTATATAAATTAAAGAGCGGCTCCTTCATTAATATTAACTGCGCTATTAATATTATTAAATATTAATTTATATTAAATAATAACTTTAATTAATATATTAACTTATTAACTTTATTTTTAATAAGGAATAAATTAATTTATTGTTCTAAGAACTTATAAGGCGGTTTACTTAGGAGATTATAGTTATAATTAAGGTTTAAATATACTTAATTGCCTAGATTTAAATATATTTAGCGGTAATTCTTATTATAATATTACTTAATGAATATCTAAGCCTTAGCGATAAAAAGTTAAGCTTCCTCTTAATATATATAATGAAGTTCCGCAGTAATAATATTTATAATTATTATTAACCCTATTAAATTAAAGTTATATAATATTTAATTAATTAAATACTTAATAACTTTATTATAAGCATTTCTTAAATTAAATTAAAAAGCTAATATAATATCTATTTATTTATAAGTTAAGTTTATAGCTATTTATATATAAATAATGATTTTAATTATATAATTCTTTATTTTAAATTAACTATCTATTTATAAATATTATATTATAAAGAAAAGGAATTTAATATTAAGGGATTCCTATAAGCTTTATTAAAATTTAAATAAAAACTTACAATCCTAGTTTAATATAATACACTTAGGAATACCTTAATTCACTAAATAAAGGATCCTAAATATAATTCTAGCCCAATCCTTAGCTATATAAATAATATTTCTTAAGATAATAAGCTTAGCTTTAAAAAACTTATTAATGATTATTAAGAATGCATTAAAGAAAGGTATTATATTTAATTCTTATATTATTTATACCGCAGGTATATCTAATAAGCTTATTATAAAGTTTATAATAATAATATAAAAAGCTTATATTAATAATAAAATTAATTAAAGCTTTTTAAGCGGTTATTAATTATTATTTTAATTCTCTTAATAAACTTAATAATTTTAAATATATTTATAAACTTACTTATAATATTTATTTATAATATATTATAAGATTAGGTCCTAATAAACTTTAATCTCCTTAAAATAATATTTTAAATTATAAATTTTAATAATTAAAGTAATAATAGCTTTATATAATATATATAATTATCTTTTACCGCTATATTCTTTAAAATAAAGCAATTTATCTTTATTTATCTTAAAGGGTAAGTTTGCTTTAAAGTTTAAGTTTTTTAACTAATTAATTATACTTAACCACTTCTTATATATTAAGTAACCTTTTAATATAATCTTATGAAAATCTTTATCTATTTTCACCTTGATTATTAGATAGAGGATATAGTTATAAAGCTTAGCTAATATTCCTTTATCTTCTATTAATTCTTAATATATTAAGAATCGTGATAATATATTAGTAATAATATTTATATTCCTTAAAATATAATGGATATTTAATTAATATTAACTAAAGAATTCTAAGGTTAATACTAGCCTTAAGTTTATCTTTATTTTATTTATAATTTCTATAGATATTTAATTTATAATACTAATAATAATTAAATAATTAATAAGGATATTCACTAGTTAAATACAGCTAAAACTAATAATTATCCAGAATTTCCTCACTAATTATATTAAGCAAGTTACTTTAAACTTTATTAATTAATATTTCCTTTCTATAATATTAATTATTTTATTAAGGTAAGCAATTAATTATATTTAAAATCATAGAATTAATAATTTATCATCCTATTTTTACTTATTAATTAATTAAAATATTATTTTAAAGAATCCAACCTTTTTTAATGCATTAAGTTAAATAAATAATGCTTAATAAGGGTTATAATGAAATAAAGTATTCTCCTTAATTAAAGCTATCTTTAAATTTATAAATACTTAAAGTTCTTTAATAATTAAATTAAAGTTAGCTTATTTAATATATTGCTTTTAAGCATTACCTTAAGGCAGCTTACCTTCTACTTATATAATAAATAATATTTCAGTTTTCCGTTATTATAATGGATTAATCCTTTAACTATATTAAGGGATAAGGTATTATAAGTATCTTATAAAGCTTATAAACTTTTTAAGCTATTAGAAAATAATAGGGAATTAAAGTTTATAAAGGGTTTTTACTTAATTTATAATATTATAAAGCTTAAGATTATTAACCTTAAATCCTAAAAGATTTATAAATAAATATTTAAAGAATAACTTTTTAAAGGAAAGTAAGATATTTTAATTAATAAATAACTTAAAGATAATATATAAGTATTAAAAGTAATTAATAGCTATATTTAAAAAGATAATTATATTATTTATAAATATAGCTATAAAGGATTATAATAATTATAATAGATAATCTATATAGCGTTATATATAAATAGAGGAGTTCTTAAAGTTTATAATTACTACTTTAAATCATTCTTATTTATAATGATTAATTATTATAAATCAATCTTAATAAAGCAGATATATTAAGAATTAATAAAAGAATAGGCTAGCATTAATTATAAATAAGTACTTTTTACTTTAAATCTTTTATATCACTTTAAATTATAATAATAATAAATATATATTAAGTATAATGACTTTATTTAAGGCTTATAAGTTTATAATTATACAGCCCTTCCTTTATTTATTAATAACGCGCTATATTATAAATATCGAGAACTTAAATAATATAGACTTATATATCTATTTAGCTTTACCCTTTTTATAAAGGTTAATCATTATATTATTAATAACCTTATAATCCTCTTTATTAAAATAATATAGTTATTTCTTAATCTTTTAATTATATTAGCCTTTAATTAAAAGGATCTTTATTTAATATACCTTTAATAAATTTATTAATTTAATATTTTTAAAAATCCCTTTATATTCCTTTATTAAGGCACTAGCTTTAAAAATAAATTATAAGGAGTTGTAATATATATAGACTTTATTATTAAGTTAAGCCTTAGATAAATCTTTAATTCTGCCAATACTTAGCTTATTATTAAGGTATAAGTATTTTTATAGCTTTAATTCCTTTAAATTAAGCGGTTTATTTAAGTTAAGGTTATATAAGCTAAAGGAGTAAGTTATATTAATATTAAGTTGCAGTTAATTTATAATATTAAAAAGTATAATTAGGTTAAAAGATATAGATAAGTTTATAGTTTATAATTATTCTTTATTTAAATATATGGTTTATAAAGCATTTATCTTAAATTTTTAATTATAAAAGTGTATATATTTAAAAGTATATAATATTAAAGTGCTTATTATAATATTATATTTAATATATAAAGGATATAAAGATTAATTAATAGTTATAATGTTAATACTTTAATAACCCATTAAGTAATTAACTTAGCTTTTCTATTTAGGCTAAAATAAGAAAGCGATATTTTTTCTTATAAAGGAGATATAATAAGCAATAAATAGTAGGATATTAATAAAACTATAATATTTATTATAGCTTTCGCTATATAGGTATATTTTAAGACTTTTAAAAAGATAGTGGTATTAATAATAGCTCCCTTAAAGTAATTAAATAAGATTTTATCAGTTGAATTTAATATATTTATTCTATAAGGTATTATAAATTCTTATTTAATTAATAGCCTTATATAAAAGTTATTTATAACTCAGGCTTTAATTCTAGCAATAATTATTATAGGGTAGCTATTAATAATAGCTTAATGATATATATTAAATTCAGCCTATCCCTTTACCATAATCCTATTTATACCTTTAATACTTATAATAGCCTTTTAATTAATATTAATATTTAAAATAAGCTTAAGGATAGATAATAATAATATATATTATAAGGCTTTAATATTATAATATATAATAAAAGTTATCTTATCCTAGGATTTTTTAATTTATATATAAATATAAGTATATCCGCAGCTCTTAATTAATAAAATCTAAGGTGATTTATTTACTTAAAGGAGTGGCTTAACTTATGGAAAGCGCTTTGGATATAGCTTATTAAATATTATATTATAATAATTTATATATTAGCAATATACCTTATCCTTTTAAAAGTTAATATAATAATTATAATAAGTAAATTTAGGTATATAATATATATATTAATTTATATATATTTTAATATTTAAAGTTATAAATGGTTTCCTTAAGAGGTTTAAAATAAATAAATATATATCTTTTATAAAATGGTATCCTTTTTTAATACCTTTTAATAGCTTATTATCTAATGGCTTAATTAATTCTTTATATTCTTTTATATTTTTAAAAGGCTAATTAATCTCCTTTTATACTTTAAGTTTTTTATTAATAAGGTAATACCCTTCCTATTTTAATTTAATCTCTTAAGATATATTATATTAAAAGCTTTTATTATTAATATTAAAGGCTTATATAATATAATTTATAATATTACCTTAATTATCTTACTTATTAAAGCATTTATTTAATTAAGGTATTAGATTTAGATATAAGCGCTGGGGCTTTTTTATTATTTTAGTGAAATTAAATATATTAATTAAAAGTTTTAATAAAGGGTAAGTTAAAGTATTATATTTTTATATAGCTTTTTACGCTTCTTATAGCTTTTATTTTTACTCTTAACTTATATATTAATATACTTTATCTAATATATATATTCTAGGTTTATTTATAAGTAATAAAAGTTATGTAATAATTGATTTTATTATTATCTTATATAGGTTAAAGGGGATATGAATATTAATTAGCGATATAGTTTATAAATCTATTGGTTTATAAGCTATTATTTATAAAGTTAACTTAAGTTTAGGTGGTTAAGGTTAGAGTTTTATATAATCCTTCTCTCTTAAATATTAAATCTCTTATTTATTTTATAAGTAAGTTTTTAATTTATATAAATTATAGCTTATTAATAATTAATTAAAATATAAAATAATTAAGGCTTTATTAATATTATCTTATATATTTTAAGCTATAAATATTGCTAGTTATTTAGTTAAAAGCGTGAATTTATAAACTCGTTAGATATATTCTTAAATATTTTAATTATTATATATATTAACTTAGTTATAATGCTGTTGGTTTAATAATATCTCCGTTATATCTCTTAATATATTAAAGTTATTTAAAAAGTATTTCTTTTATTAAGATTATTTATTATAATTTATAGTTAAAGATAATTGCTTATAACTTATTAGTATAATTTAAAATTATAGATAAGTAATACCTAAGAGGCTTATAAGTAGATTCTAATATAGCTAATACTTATAGCTGGAAATTCTAATAATATAAAGCTTATATCTATTAATAAAGCCTTATAGATCCTTTTATATTACTATTTTCTTATTAATTTAAAATATATAAATAAACTTAATATAATTATTTTAATTTTTATATAATTTAAATTATTTAATAATAATATCTTTTTAATTTTAATCTTATTAAAAGGTTAATAATTTAATTAAGCTTTTATTATTATTAAGGGGTTTTAATAATATTAAGGGCCCTTAATTATATATAATTAATCCTTAACTCCAGTTATCCTAATTAAGATTATATATATAATTATTATTAATATTATATTAACTTTAATAACTAATATAACTTTAATTCTTAATATAAGCGGCGGATATTATATAAAGAGGTTCTTTATATAATTAAGGTGCTCTTTAGCCTTATCTACTCTATATAGATAAATTAAGGTAGGGGTGATAAGGAGTCTTTTTTTAATAATTATTATATTTAGCTGCTAAGGAGTATATTTACTTAGCTTTAAAAGCTCTTAAAAGTAAAATATATATAATAACTTATTAATCTAAAAGTAAACTACTAAGATAATCTATAATATATTTAAATTAAAGGAAATTTTTTATTAATTTATAAGGATTATTAAAAGAAAAATACCTTTATATTTAACTTTCTTAATATAAGATTTAAATATTAATATTTATAGCTAGGTTTAATAAATCTAAAATAGGGTAAATTAAGTAGAGAGTTTTAAGTTTAATGGTTGATTCTTATAAAGATTAAGGGTTTAAGATAATCCCCCTCTCTTTATATACCTTAAAGCTCTTACCTTATTAAGGAATATTAAATATTATAACTTAAGGGTTTTATAAATTATATATAAGGGGGCTAAATTTAATATTACCTTAAAGATTAAAATACTATTTAATAATAATTTCATAATTAATAACCATTAAAGCCGCATTAATTTCTTATTAAAATTCTTAATACTTAGATAATAACTATAAAGGTTATAACTTATTAAGTGTAGCATTTTAAATAAATAGGTCGTTATTAATAATAAGTTAATAATATTAATAATAATAACTATATATTTTTATAAATAAATAATTCTTTACTTTTTAACTTTATAATAAGGATTTAAATTTAATAATTAATTCTCTATTTTATTATTAATTAGCTGGTATAAAGATATTCTTCTTAAATTATATTTAATTTAATACCGCTTCTAGCTATTAATATAAATCTCTTAATAGATTATATATAATATTATATCACTTATAAAGGGTTTACTAATTAATAAAGTTAATAATTAGTTATAATAAATCGCGATCTTCCTTAAAGATTTAATTAATAAAGTTTAAAGGGTATTGCTTAAGCGCAGCTTAAAGATAAAAAAGTCCTTATACTTAATAAATAGGTTGAAAATTAATGGGTTTTAACAGAAAAGATAATAGAAACCATAAATCCAAAGTATATCATATCCTAAGTATATTTAAATATTAATATCTAAATATTTTATAAAGTTAAATGGCAGCGTTAATTTAATAAATTATAAAAATATAGGTATTTTGTATCTAAAGCTATATAATAAGGCGGTATTAACTTATTAATAATAAGCCTAATCCTTAATCTAAGGTAAAGTAATAAAATATGTGTAGCTAAGGTATATAATTATAGCTATTATATATTAAGAAAAGTAATAAATTAATACCCTGTGAATTTATAATAAATTTATAAGAAATAATTATATAAATAAATATATAGTAAATATATTATGAATTTATATGAAGTTATAAGTTTTTAGTAAATTCACGGTGAATTTATAGTATATTTTTATATTTATGGTAAATTCACTATAAATATCTAAATATACCGTGAATTAACAGGCTATACATTATAAATAGCTCTCATAATACATTAATAATATAATTAAAAAATATATAAAAATTTATAAATAAATATTTAATTTAATAATAATAAAATTTAAATTTTATTAAACCTTTTTTTAAATTTAATATTTATATTTATTTATAAAAAGTTTATTATAAATTATTTTAAATATAATAAAAAACTTTAATTTAATAATATAATTAATTTAAATTAAAATGAAAGAAATTAATTTTATTATTATATATATATTTTAATAATTTAAATAATTTAAATAAATATTTAATATTTATATTTAATTTATTTAATTATATATTTATTAAAATATTTAATTTATTTAATTATATTAAATAGCTTCTGCTATATGGCGTTTATATATACGTATATGTTGGTTTAGTTTATATTCGTTGTTATTCTCCCTAAATTATGAAATGTAAGGGGCTGCCATATGGCAGTCCCTTTTAAGCGTATAGGCTAGCTTAATCATCCTCTTTTACCAAGCTACCCTTATACAATCAGCCTTAATGCTATTCTAATAAATTATATATTTATTAAAATATTAAATTTATTTTAAATTAACTTTATTATTTATTTATTTATTTAAAATAAATTTTATAATTTAATTTATTAAAAAGTTTAATTTTATTATTTAATTAATAAAATAATAAATATTTTAAATAATTATAAAAAGTAAATTATATTAAGTTTTTATATTAATATATTTAATAATTATTATTTATTCTTAATTATATAATTAATTAAATTTAATTATATATTTATAAATATTATATTTAATTTTTATTAATTAATTTAATATTTTATAAGATTAATAAAAATTTAATTAAATTTTTTATATTAAAAATATATATTAAAAACCTTTATATATTTTATTTAATAATTAATTTCTTAAATATTTATTTTTAATTTAATAAAATTTATAATAATTAATATATAATTTATTATTATAAAAAAGATATAAAAGAGATAAAGCTTTTAAATTTTATTTAAAATTATAAATTTTTAAATAATATTTAATTTAATTTAAAAAAAGGAAAAAAAGAAGCCTTTAATAAATTATAATTTAAAATAATTAAAGGCTTTAAAGGTTATAAATAATTTATATATAAAGTATTAATTATATCTTTAATATACTTTTTAAAATATATTAAAAATATAATTATAACTTTATTAATAATTTAAATATTTAAGATTTATTAAAGATTAAAATATAGCTTAAAATTTTAGCTATTTATTAATATATTTTTATTGGGTTAAAGCTAATACCCCTTAAAATATATATTATATTATATTTTATATTTTTAAATATAAAAACTTAATAATATAAATATATAAATATAAAATGCAATATAATGTATATTTTTAAGTATATTAACCCTAACCTTATAAAAATATATTATTAAATAATTAAAATTTTAAGCTATATTTTAATCTTTAATAAATTTTAAATATTTAAATCTCTTATAAAAATATAAAAAAAATAAAAACTTATATCTTTTATATTTATTTATAATTATTTTATATTTATATTTTTAATACTTTATTTATATATAACTTTAATTAATTACTTATTTTAACTTTTAACTTAATATAATTATAATATATATTATAATTATCGATTATTTATATTTATTTAAGTTCCTCTACTTAGCTAAAAACTATAATTAATATCTTAAAAGGATAAGATATAATTCAAAAAAAAACATAGTAATTTTTATCATATAAGGCTTTTCATAGTAACTTTACAATCTTCTGCAAACCTATCTATAATCAGAAGCCGCCATTCTACGCCAAAAGCCGTAGCGTTGGGCCGTGCCTATTCACGCTGGTGCTATTGATAAGCGTTAAGGTTGAAGCCATCGCAGCCCGCAAGCTAATCTAGCGCCGTCAAGCACTATATGAAAATGCCATCGCCGTATGACTTAGGCGAATATAAGTTAGCTGAAATGGGCAATGATAAAAGCTGCCTTTGCCCCGACTGAGGTTCTGGCTCTACTCTGCAAACACACACCCATCACAACCTTATTGCGGAAAACCACTTAAAAGCAATCATTCAGCCCACTAAAGCCAAGACGACAGTTAAGCTTGAACCAGTGCATATATCTGAGACCCCACTAAGCGAGTTTATAGCTGCGGTTGGAATAGATAACCAGGTAAGGCAACCATATCCAATTATCTGGATATATAGACCTGACAGCTCTGCCATGAATAGCCACAGAAATGGATTTTGATTATAATAAGTAAGTCTATGCCTATATAAGGATAGCGCTTATAAAGGCAAAGGAGCGCGAAAATAAGGGACCTTATATAACTAAATAGATTAATATATTTATTATTACTTTAGAGAAATTTAAGGATTATTTTAAATAAATAGATAAGCTTATTACTCTTAAAATAACGATTAATAAAAAGTTAAAAAGAGGAAAGAAGGCAGCTAAATATATAAAGCATTTCTTTAATAATATTTCCTATCTACCTTAAATAAATGAAACGTTATTATAGAAATATTATATAATTAAATATAAATTAATTAAAAAAATATAATTATAGGTTTTTTACCCTTATACTTAAGAGGGATATATTATAATTATATTAATTATTTATTATTTTATAAAATATAATTTTAAAAATATTAAAAATATATATAATTAAATAATTATTTAAAAGTTTTTAATTATTTATAATATTAAAATAATTTTTTTAAATATATTAATATATTAATATAATAATTATTAATTTTAATATATTAAATATTTAAATAAATAAAATAAAATAAAATTAATATAAAGAATTAAAATATAATTAATATTAAAAATAAATTTATTTATTAAAACTTTAAATTTTTAAAATATTATTATGATAATATTATATTTTAAAATTAATTAAATTAATTAAAAATAAATAATTAATATTAATTAATATTAATTTCTTTATTTTAAATAAATATTAAAATTAATAAAGATTAATAAAGTTAATAAAAATACGTTATTAATTAATAAATTATATTAATATAAATATAATATATTTTAAAAAAATATAAATAATTAAATTTAATTTCTTTTAACTTTAAATTCTTTTTCTTTTTATAAAATATAAAGTTTTTGCGATATTTTTAAGCATTAAAAAAGCTGCGGGGTTTTCTGAGGTGGATAAGTACTGGAAGCCTCTTTTCCATGTAGATCCCTTCCCCTGGATGAAGATCCCTGATAATTGGTTCCTTAACCTGCAGGCTCCCCATCCGCTTTCTCGGGTGCTTCCAGTTCTCCGGGCTTAGCACAACTGAGTAGCTGCATAAGTGCCGATTATATGCAGCCTATGGACAAGATGTATTCAGTATGTAAGTAGAATTCTGCGGGTGAGTCTCCACTCCCTTTGGTTGTCGGGGTAGTTTCACCACGAGCCCAGGTATTGCCAGGGAGCGCAGCAGGCCTTGTCTGCATATACACAGTGCGTTAAGGACCGGGCTCCAGAGCGGATCTTCGTCACTTGTCAATCACTAATAAGAGGTCATTATTAACAATGATTAAGCTCGGTAGTTCGCATTATTAATGCGGACTGACTGTCTTTCGGTCTGGTTGGGTTATGCCGACGGAACACCGAGCACCGACATCAAGAGCACTGAATGAGTGGCCATCCTCCGAGTCCTGCCATGTCAACTTCTTGTGAGTTTGGAATGATTGGCACGATTGATTTCGAGTCTGGCCAAAAGTTGGCGTGAATGTTCTCCCAGCGATGCCGGCACTCCACAGTATTTGCAGGCTTAACCGCTCTGGGTAGTCCAGTCCATCATCTTACGAAGGATCTTCCCACATAAGGATGACTTTGAACCTGTTCGTGATATCAAATCGTTCTGGCTTGAGACTCTACTCATAGCTACTATTCCGCTCCTATTTCTGTTAGCAATTGCCCATGCTGTACACAGACGACCAGACGATGGTAATGCTTTCTTAACACCTATCTTTCGATTGATTAACACTGCTTAGGTCACATAGCAACTTAATTAGCATCCATTCGGATTCACTCTGGTCTAACTATATGAATCCTGAATGGTTCTGTAGAAATTCTCAACATCATCCATTAAAGTGGATGGGTTCGAATTGTACATACGCTTCAGAGGTTGGGGCCGTGCTTCAAGACGAGCATCAAAGCCGTATCGTGTTTATATGGTAGAAGTGGATCTTTTCTCACACAAGCTCAAATAGAAAGTCAGGGGTCAAGTTTTTAACGGTCAGACAGAAAACATGAAGTCCCCTCGCGTATACATTCAAAAATGGCGTAGTTCTACACGCTCCCAAGCGCATCCGCACGAGGAGCAGGGGCAACCAATGTATAGAATCTGCGCCTTAGCTTTGTTCCTTAAATCAGATCGCCTTTTTGAGTCTACCAATGCGAAGAGTGTTAAGTGTGTCAACAAGAGAGCCTTGTGTATAGTCGGCAAAGTGCCGTGGTGAGGCGTTGATGTGCTAAAATGCTGCCTACCCCGTGGCCCATGTTCTGATATGGCGTGAAGCCGTTGGTCTCGAGTTATTCAATTATTGGCGGTCAGAATATGCCTTGTGGCAGTTGGAAAATTCCAAAGGCTTCACTCACCACTTCGATCGAAACGCAGGCTCCCTACCTTCAATGTGCAATGTTGAAACAATGGAGAATGATGTTACTTGTGAATAAAGCCTGGCATGCCAGGTCGTTTGCGAAGAGGTCCTGGCGCGCATTCACTCTCATGTGGGGAACCCAAGGCGTAGGGCTGCTAACGCGCTGCTAGCGCACCGCTGTACCTCCCCATTCAACCCCTGGCGCTAAGTACCTAGGCAGGGCTGGGCACGCCTGCCAGCCTCAACTTTCTCAGGTCTGCGCTGCACAGGCACCTTAAACCTTGAGCTACGATTTGTGGATCTCAACTCGGCTAAAATATCACAGCCGTTGTAGACAACTTATCTCAACTCTTCCGGACTGATTTTTCAGAATTCAAAAACTCAAGATGCGCACACGCAAAGCCAACAAGTCCAAACGATTCAGCTTTGCCGACACTTACGGCATCGAGTCGGACGAGGGGTCCGACGGGCCGGCTGAGGTCGAGGATGCTGACGAGGACGACGATGTCGACTTTGATGTAAGGCAAGATGCCGATGAGGGGCACGGCGGAAGCGACGAAGATGACGACGACGACGAGCCCGACGGAGCTGTTGAGGACGAGGAGCCACTGGGGGAGGGGGAGGAGCCTGAGGCGGTCGATGGGGATGACATCGTCCCTGTCGAATCCGAGGACGACGGCGGCGACGGTACAGCCAGGAAGCGCCAAAGCAGAGTTCCAAGAGGGAGGGGCAGGTGGAAGAAGAACCTCCCCAAGCGCGCAACGGTCCATGGCGTGCCACCGTACCCAACCGACCTGCGGAAAACTCGGGTATATGACGGGCCCTTGAAGCGATGGACCCGCAGCCACCAGCTTCTCACCATGCTCTACGGACCCGGCGAGGCTCGCATCGCTGTGGCAAGAGGCATGTTCAGGAAATGGTTTGGGAACCAGGTGCTGCCTAGCAAGACTCACACTGGCAGAGGTGGTGTCATGCAAAGTCCCTGGTTGGCCGAGGACTACGAGTTGAAGCAGAGACAATGGGCCAGGTCATGGTACGAGAAGTGTCGTTCTGACAAGCAAGTCCAACGCTCACGCAAAATCCGGCCGGACCACGTCGAGATGTTCAAGCCAGCCTCGGATAGCTTGATATGTTTCATAGGGCCCTTCAGCAACCAGACCCAGGTGCGATCCAGCTATGGGTTTGGGCAGCCTGTCTCGGAAACTGGACAGACGCAAGCCGCGATCGATCCGAGCTTACAGGATGATGCTACACCAGCTAGTGGCTGGCTGTTGGACACAGGTGGCTTGCCACTGGGCATCGGCTGGGCACCAGTCACGGGACGCCAGGAGCAGTACCTGGCAGTCTGTACGGTTCCACCTTCGGACCAGGAGCTCAGGCTGTCGCGTGTACCTGAAGAAGACCCAGAAGAGAAGAAGAGGGGCAGCATCCAGATATGGTCGATCCCATGCCACAAAGACAACGGTGGCTATGCCGGCTTGGTGCACCATCTTTGGTTCGACTGGGGTCGACCGAAGCGACTACAATGGTGCCCCGTCCCTTCGCCTGACGACTCGAAAGTTGGACTGCTCGCCGTCTTGTGTAGTGATGGTCAAGTCAGAGTCGTTGAGATTGCCAAGCCAACTTCTGGCCAGACAAATTATGGTGAGTGAAAATATGGCTAGACCATCTCCCCAGAAAAGATGAAGAAAGCTGCGCCCTGATCCCATTTGCTAATAACATCTCGCAGAATGGATCACGAACCCGGTTGCCACCGTCGGCTTCACGGACGAGTACATGGTCCTCGCGACATCCCTCACCTGGGTCAACACCAACCGCCTCTGTTTGGGCCACACCGATGGCTCAATCAGCCTCTGGTCTATCTACCCCCGGCAGATGCTGATGCGGAAATCCGTCCACATCAGCTACATTCTTGACATCGCCAGCGGCTTCCCTTCATACCCCTATCACATCTCCTCCACACCCGTGGGCGGTTGCCCGACCGTGACCGACCTCAACCTGCCGAGCGCGGAGACCACGTACATCCCAATGGTCGGCGCCGTCAACTTCCAGCACAACCTCGTGGACTGGAACGACCACCTACAAGGCTTCTTCGGCATGCACCCGGCGCCGATCCCGCACAACACCATCATCGGGTGGGGCCACATCCGCTACTACATGCAGAGCCGCACGCTCATGACGACGCCCAGCCCGCCCATGTGCCTCGCGTCCGGGAGGACGCACCCCTTCACCCTGGTCGGCTGCGCGGACGGCAGCCTGTGGGCTATCAACCCACTGCGCATCCTGCTCAAGGACCGCGGTGACCCCATCTACAAGCTCAAGGTCCTGCATCACGAGTTCCGGCCCGCAGCCAAGCTCGGCGGCGTGCCGCAGCAGCCTGGCGAGGTCGTCCGCGGCGCGACGAGGATCCTGCAGGGCTTCCTGCCCGAGATGAATAGCAACCCGCGCGCCGAGTATGTGAGGGAGCAGAACAAGAAGAGGAACGAGGCGAACAGGAGGAAGTCCAAGGGTAAGGGAAAGAAGAAGGCGCTTGATGACGGCGACACGGATATCGATGACGAGGATGACGGGCTCACGAAGGGGGAGGGCAAGGCGCTGTCAAAGCTGCTGGATGAGACAAGGGCTGTTGTCCACGATGCAAGGACGAGAGTCGTGGTGGCGGCGTGGAATCCCAATGTCGAGTATGGTTGGTGGGCCGCCGTCGCGATGGGATCGGGGCTTGTCAAGATCATGGATCTTGGGGTTGGAGAATAACCACGTAAAAGGTCGCCACGTTGAATCTGTGGGGTGCCTGGTCAAAAGTCAAAAGACAGAATGCTTTTCGTTGGAAATGAGATACCCAATATGATGCAAGGAATCTATGTGTCTCTCCTGTGTCTGTCTGTCTGTCTGTCTACACTGGTATCGAATAATTCTCTAACATCTCGCCCCGAACGGTCCGTGATGGTAATCAAACGCCTTGGTCATCCCGTAGAGATGCGATGCAGCAGCTAACACAATGAGGATGTGGAAGATCTGGTGAGAAGAGCCCCATATATCAAAGGTCTTTGGCCAGCTCCGCTCCGGCCATCGCAGGGCGTAAAGAAAAGCTCCTAAAATGTACAGAAAGCCCTGTAGGAGAACCCAGGAAAGCCCCATACGCTCATTGAGCTCTTTGTAGCCATATATCGTCAGGCCGTGGATAACAGGAACTACACCGGAGACACCCAAGCCCACGAACATGAGCGCGCGGTATGGTCGCCACTCTGGCGTGCGGAAGTGCTCGAACCAGGAGACGGTTAGACATCCAAGGCCGAGAGCCCAGATCTGAGGAAAGTGTAAGTGATTCCACGCATGAATCCAGTTCAGCGTAGAAAAGGGTTCTATGCATCGACATGCTGCGTGGCATCGCAGCGGTATGAAAGAGACTCACCAGAGCGAGGTAGAC
Source organism: Diaporthe vaccinii (assembly GCA_039880775.1). NCBI lineage: Eukaryota > Fungi > Ascomycota > Sordariomycetes > Diaporthales > Diaporthaceae > Diaporthe > Diaporthe vaccinii. Next base: position 1,776,266 of record JBCEDN010000003.1, read on the forward strand.
CTCCATCAACCTGGGCAAGCAGTAAAAGCCGTAGTACATGGCGGGCATGTAGCTTCCCATGATGAGGCACACGATGCCCGTGTAGTCGAGCTTGTTGCCCCACTTGGCCACGTCGGGCGAGTGGTTGCAGATGGCGTGGTATGTCGCGCTCATCCCTAGGCACAGGAAGGCGCCCGCAAAGAAGCACCCCAAGACCAGCCAGTCCTCCCAGGTGGCGGTGGCATAGCGCGGCGCGATGATGGCCTCGTAGAACGAGTACGCGACGGCGCCTAGGGCTGAGAATATGATGGCGCCAAGGAGATGCGTCCAGACGTTGACGGTTTCATCTGCCGTGTGTCAGTAGTCTTCGACGGTGCCTGTGTTGAAGATTCTCGTAGAGTCTCGAGGCCCCTGGGAGCTGGGCGTCGGCATGGGTATGTCCATTAGTAGGTAGTTTACGTACTGTGGATAGAGAAGATGCTGGCGAAGGACAAGCGGTAGCTGTTGCTGGTGGGCCGGTAGCCGGTGTGGATGAAGGCGTTGTCTTTGCGCCAGTCGGGAAGCTCATCCCAAGCCCAGAGCAGGGTGTCTTCTAGCTTGCCTTCCACATTCTTGACTTTGGCCAAGAGGGTGTTGGAGTCGCTAGGGCTTGGAGAATCATGCCGGCGCCGGCGCACATTAGCTTCGCCAGCGTTGACCGTCATCTCGAAGATGTGATGGATGATACTGTGGGAGTCTGTGTTCTGTGCCGCTCGTACGCTACTTTTGACAGAATTGGAGGCTGGATTGCCTCGTCTTGCATATCAATATGACGATTCGGGTGGTGCCATATGGTCTTACTTTTGTCTTTTTGTTGATTGTTGGGATTTGGCATTTGCACATGCCGGGTTCATTCAACTCCATCAAGCCTTCCGAGGTCAACAACTTGGATGACTGGATCAAGCTACCGAGGTGGATTGTCAGATACGTCAGATAAGTGGCACTGTGTCTGCTCTGACAGGGAGTCTCAAATACTGGCGTTTAGGGGATCAAGAAGCCTGGGAAGTGCAGCTAGCGGCGGACTTGGCACAGTATAGATACTGTGTCTCACGTTGGACCCTGAAGATCGTACAACAGCGGGTCTTGATACCCTTTTTTCAGTGGATCACTGTAAGGCAGCTCTGGTCTTCATGTGAGAAGCCGGGAAGACTATCATCATGGGGTAAAACGTCTGGTTGTGAACATGAAAGTGATGACCTTGTTTGGGGAGGGGGGGGCTAACGAGGTCACTGACAGTGGCGAGAGGGTCAGAAAGGCCGCACTTCTACTCCGACATCCCACCGCGAAGGGTTCCTGCGCGGGACTCATTGGTGAATAAGTTGCTGCTCGAAGCAGAACCGATATAATTTCAGTTCAGAGGGCGGCGATCTTGCTGTAGATCCACCTGTCAAAGATATCCCCCGCTATGCTTCCCAAAATCCTGCCTTGCGTCCTTGTCGTGTGCTCGTCATGAACGCGTCTCGTTCCCGGGTCTCGTAGACCGTATTAACGCACTGATGCGATGAGTGTGTCTTATTTCTTTCCACTCTTTTTGATCCCTTGTCCCCCAGTATTAAGAGGGCCCTTGCCGCCGGCCTTCGCAGCCATTTCCTTCCTCGCCTTCTCCTCTGTATCAACCATCACATCAGTAACTATGGTCGTTCAAGGTTGGCGAGACGGGGAGAGGAACAGTCTAGGGGTACCGAAATAAACGTACCGGCCCTTTTCTTCTCTTGGTAGGCCAAATCGTCTTCGTCGAGCTCCTTGTTCGCCTTTTTGGCTGCCTTGAGAGGCTTGGCCTTTCCGCCTGTGTCCAGATGTCAGCAAACATTCCACGACAGTCTGCAGACTGGTGATCCGAGGTGTGCGAACCTTGTCTGTCGGCTCCACCCATCTTGCTTGACTGGCTGCGAAGGTTTTCAAAATAGAATCGAGCTATGCGGGCAAGCGGACGTGCGTGAGGCTTGAGTGTCTTGTCACGAAAGTGTTTGACGAGTGCTGACGAGGAAGAGAAAAGTGAGCGAGGGGCGGCTTCTCTGAGTTCTAGATCCCCCACGCGGGTTGGGAGCGCTGCCCAACAGGGCTCTAGAACCCCCGGTCGCACTGGGGATTCCACCTCCTATCGATAAGCCGGGCGGATCCGACTGACTCAGCCAAACGACGTCCTTACCCGCCTTGGACCTGGTCGTCGATACCTAGCCAGACTGAGCGGATGATGATGCTGCCGTCTTGAACAAACTTGCCTTTCTGACTCGACTGTACCTATCAACGACGCCCGCGCCACAGCTACTCTTCCTGCTCCAGCAAACAGCGATCGCTCCGGACCATGTCCTGAGTCTACGAAGAGTTGACAGGATTGATCCGGTTGGCCTCTATTTCCTCCTTGCTGCTACGAGATTACATCAAATTTGACTGACACGTGCGTTTGTCTTGCGACAAAGCTAGAGGATCACCCTCGTCTGTTCAGCAACATCTCAGAGGGTCTGACGCCCGGTCAGACTCGATCCGACACCATGTCTAGCTCCGACGAAGGCGAGATCAGGGAAAACGGAGTTGAGGTTTCCAAGGCAACTTCACTGCCTCAGACTAAGAGAAACGGTGTTGACCGTCAGGACAGAAGCGAACTCAGCAACACACGCTCTCCCGAACAAGGCGACTATCGGTCTCGACATCCCCGCTCGCCCCGTGGCTACAAGCGATCCCGCGACGATGACCGCGACACATACCCCAGAGGGGGCAGAGGTGGCTCCGATCCGCGACACTTCCGGGTTCACTACGAGGATGGCCCACCAGCACAAAGCCGACATGCGTACGAGGATCTAGACCGTCCAGCCTCTCGGGGACGCTATGAGAGCGCGGATCGTCCATCCGGTCACCGCCAATACGACTCCAGAGATCGTCCGTCCGGCGCCTCTCGATACGACAACCGCGATCGCGACTATGGACGGGCTGACAAGCGACCCCGCACCCGCAGTCCATCTCCCTACAGACACAGCCGTGGTGACGGAAGGGACAGGCATCCGAGAGGCAAACGGGATGCTGACGGCCCCGGCCGGAATCGTCCAGGCGAGCAGATTGAACATACCAGGAACGGTGCACAAACTGCTAAGCAAGTACGGGATGACACCGCATCCAAGCGGTCCCCTGAGGCTGGAGCCAAATCTGTTTCCAAAGAAGTTGCTAAATTTGATCAAGGTGCTACGGATGAGCGCATGGCTGAGGGCACCTCGCATCTGCATATCAAGTACGGCACCGCCTCCCTCCGAGCTGCGGAGCAGCAGCTAACGTCAAGCAGAGACTCTCCAAATGCTTCCAAGGAGTCGAGACTAGGGCCAGAGCAAGACTGGGATGCACCAACCCCTCTCGACGAAGAAGCCGAAATCGAGCGGCGAAGACGTCGCCGGGAAGCGCTCCTAAGAAAGTCTCGCGCCTCGACCCCTTTGCTTGTCCAGGCTGTCCAGGCTAACAAACATGACCACACTGTCGAAACTCCTTCAGAGGCGGCCACGCCACAGAAGACGCCCAGGACTCCCGCATCTGGTAAGCCAGAACCAAAGACGGCATTGTTGCAACCCGCTAACAAGGTAGGCGCGGCTTCGCCTGCCGGACGCACTCAGGGCAGCCTGTCTCCCGAGGCTCTCGCCGTCGCAAATGACCGAGAGCTCATCAACACTCATGGAGATGTCAAGGCTACCGAAGAAGATGGGCCGTCGGCAGCAGACTACGATCCGACCATTGATATGTGGGAAGATGAGCGCCGAGATGAGATGCGCAACGGGAACATCGGGCTGCATGGCGAGGGCCGCCGCGAGTCTGTGGATGCGTCAGGCAAGGATGAGCCAATGCACACGACCGAGGCTGAGAACGAAGATGACGACGACTTTGACATGTTTGCAGAAGACTTCGACGAGGAGAAGCTCGCTGCGCCGAAGTCTGCGCCGAAAGCCAAGGCTCCTACTGAGGACCCTATCGCTTTGCAAGGAGGCAAAGGGGGCGCCATTCTCGAGGACGACGACAAAGACGGTTATTACAAGATACGGCCAAGCGAGATCTTGAACGGCCGGTACCAGGTTCAGTCAGGTCTCGGAAAGGGTATGTTCTCGGGTGTCGCCAGGGCCGTGGACATCACAACCAAGAAACTGGTTGCCATCAAAATTATGAGAAACAACGATGCATTGAAGAAGGGTGGCTTCACCGAGATTGCCATCCTTCAGAAGCTTAACTCGGCTGATCCAGAGAACAAGAAGCACATTGTCAAGTTCGAGCGCTCGTTCGAGCACAAGGGCCATCTGTGCATGGCCTTTGAGAACCTCAGCTTGAACCTGAGAGAGGTCTTGAAGAAGTTCGGCAACAACGTCGGCATCAACCTCCATGCGACGAAGGCATATGCCTATCAGACGTTCCTGGCATTGGCACATATGCGGAAATGCAGCATCATCCACGCGGATTTGAAGCCTGACAACATTCTGGTAAGCCTGCTATCCATAATAACTCCCAATATCAGGGCACAAGACTTACAAGGTGACAGGTCAACGAGCAGCGCAACGTCCTCAAGATTTGTGACTTGGGCACGGCCATCGATCGAACTGACGCAGCGACAGCACACAACGAGATCACCCCCTACCTCGTCAGTAGATTCTACCGAGCGCCCGAGATTATTCTTGGAATGCCAAATGACTATGCCATCGACATGTGGTCCATCGGCTGCACGCTGTACGAGCTCTACACGGGCAAGATTCTATTTACGGGTGACAGCAACAATCAGATGCTCCGTGCCATCATCGAGATCAGAGGCAAAATGAGCGCCAAGCTCTATCGCCGGGGTCAGCTTTGGCAGATGCACTTTGACGACATCGGAAACTTTGTCAGTCAGGAGAGGGATAAGGTGTTGGGAAAGGTATGCCACAAATTTCTTTTCGTCTCTCGTCTTTTTGGGCACACCCCTCGTCACCTGCACTACGACAGCATGAAGCATGGTCATGCATAATTGCTTGGTCGTGGAGCCACGGTATATTTGGGAGTGTCTGCCACACTGCGGTCGTTGCAGTCTGAGTCGTGTCAAGCGCTGCTGCGGTGCGATTCCACGCACGCCAGCGACCCACTCGCAGGCTGAGCAAACTTTCGAGGTTATGCAGGGTCATCACTCTTACCCTTCCTCTTCCCGCAAGTGCGGGTCGCCAGATGGTAGGCCAGCGTTGCGACCTGCGGTCCGACGTCGCCAAGGGGCAGACATATCTTCGCCTGGAAAGGTCAGCGTAACCGCTGGGCCACCGAATCGTAGCCCCGGCTGTCCCGGTGACGACTGCCTCCGCTTCCCGCCACAATGACTAGCCATCCTTCGCGGCAGCGACCCGCTTGCGGCCCTCGGAGCTTATGCATGTGACTTGCATCCTTCATGCCGTCCACATCCATCCTTCAAGATCCTGTACCACTTGGCAAAATGCAGTCTGAGCTGAGAGCTAACCTCAATTTTCTGGGCACCAACAGACCAATATCAGAATCCTGAATGTGGTGAAGCCCACACGGGACCTTCGCACACGCCTCATGGCCGCGTCCAGCGGCATGGACGAGGTGGAGGCCAAGCACCTTAATCTATTTCACGACTTGTTGGACCGCTGCCTCGCTCTTAATCCTGACAAGAGGATTACGCCTGCGGAGGCGCTAAAGCACCCCTTCTTTCATGAGAAGATCGGGACAACCACGACATCGCGACGATGAACTGTGTGGAGAGGGATGGATGGTTGCTTAGACAAGTTTGAGCGAGCACATAGTGGGTAACTAGAGAAACCGAGGTCGGCGTCATTGGGCCGATTCCTGCCGGCCTCACGCATGTCGATATTTGACCACCTCCGGATTCCTTTTTGGCAGTCGGAGATAGACTTTCCCGTTAGATCAAGAACACGAAACAGGCATAGAATTTTTACATGTGGTCAGCAATTTGTGATATGAAGTGCTTTAAATATTTCAGAGTATTGACGCCCGCCGCCAAGCCCCGTAGCAACCGTGAAATCAAATATATGCGGCCAGTGAAATAATGCCCGGGGAATCGTCCTGATCAGGAGGCTGCTCACAGTGCCGTACCAACCTGTCGTCGTAGTCCTAGCCCGGGGTCTTCGGCCCCCGCAACCAACACAGCCTCAGGGTCTCACAGTCTTGACATAGATCGTGAATTTCAGCATTAAGCTCTCACAAACTTCACGAATGGAGTCGCCGAAGAGTACCTCTCCTGCGATCATCCTTGGCGTTTGAATGTGGGAAACCGTTGGCCTCTTCACTATCCACACACCTCGTCCGCTTTCCGACCAGGCACCCTGGGGGGTTTGTCCCTACCGTGCTGTCACTTGCCACTTGGCATTTGACATCGACGGTTGTCGTCGGCCATCAACCCGTCGCACAAGCCCAGAGCAGAAGGCCAGGGGCCAAAATATCTCATCGCCACTGGGTCGGCCTCAGAACGAGCATGATCAATATCGATCCTGGGCTGCTGCTCATGAGGTAAGCAAGGACAGGACGAAGCGCCTACTGCATGCAGGCATTCTCGTCCGCCCACCCGCACAAATGCTGGGTGCCGGGCACACACACACATGCAAATGCCGTGGGACCTTGGTGCTGCCATTCGTCCACTGCAGCCGCCCGAAACATAACGAGGCTGACTGGATTGTGTGACGACCGGGCGGGAAACCTTATGCCGGAAAAGAGGAGTTTCACCTATCCGGTTAATACCAATGGCTGACGGTGATGAAGCTCATGAGCAGTGGGAGGGAGTGAGCCCCTTCTTGCCCATTGCGGTACTGTGGCGCCCAGGATATGTCAGGGAGGCTGTATGTAGGTCCCGCTCACTCACAATCTGCCAGGGTTCCTGGGCATGCGGGCACCTGCTTCCGGTGTGAACAAGTGGTGTGAATACTGCAAGGGCAAACAACTTGTTCAGCTCCCAAAAATGTACCCCGGGCCTGCAGGTCCAACCGGTCACGAGACAGGACGGTTCGTGTGTGCGTCTCGAGGGCACATGTCCCATATTAAGGCACAGCTGGTGATCCCCGCGACCGAGCGGGCGACACAAGAAGATGCAAACTTGATAAACACTTACCACTCACTCATTCCAGTGCTGTCTGTCTCTGTCAGCCAAGAGTGCGCGTGCCCCTGTAGGCGAGGGAGGAAGGCGGGGGCAAACAGGGCAGGTGGTGAGGGAAGCACACGTCGGTGCGAGGCGACCTGTCAACTTTCTCGGGTGTCCAGATCGTCGTGGCTCTCTTTCCTGTGCGACGGGGGACGCGAGCGCCTTCCTTTCCCATAGCACGTTCTTATTCATCAGATGAGGCGGGAGATCCTACCTCGGGATCCCTCGTCCCACCTGACAGGAGACGTCGATCCACCAAACGTGAGATCTGCTCTTTTCCCCCTTGTGCAGCATCTATCTCGGTCGTGTAGGTGGCCCCCTGGGGGAGGGTCGCACCAGTCCATCCTGCAGCGCCGTATCGACAGATTTCCATCCACACCACCACCAGCTGTGAGCCTGTGAGGGAGTAAGAGAGTGAGTCGGGAAAAAGCACAAGTGCACAGGGAGGAGCTGAACCGAAGCGGATGCAGCACGACCAGCACTTGTCCAACGGGTGTGCTGCTGCGCGCGTCGACAGCCATCGTGCATGTGCGACCGATGGCTTGTCTTTGCTGTCATCCCATCAGCTTGAGATGGTGGTGTTGGTGTGTTCGTGCTCACTGGCAACTTTTCTCGGAAGGCCGCATGATGGGCCCCCAAATGTAGCCACCCAGCACGGCGCCCGTGGCCACCAGCGATCCCAAGAAGTGATCTCGCCAGGCGCCGGGCGTCCTCCTTTTTGAGACTTGTCAGACGTGCGCCCGACAACTGCAGACGAGGCTGGCCGTCGGTGTGGAAAGCCGCGCCTGTGATTGGACGGCTTGGCTGGAGGTGATGAGGAAGGCTGGCATTTGATACAGCATGTCTTGGCCCCCAGGATTTCCGTTGGTGGATCGGTTCCTCATTCCCCTGCACCTGCACCAACTACTTTTGGTCAGTGAGTCTGTGCCGCCTGGCCGCTCGCAGAGACTGGTCCTGCGAAGGATGGAAGAAGCTTCTGATAGGCCCGGTGGCAGACCACTTTGGTCACTTGATATGACCCATCTGCTGTTCTGCTCTTCAGGGTCGCCACTGGCGTGTCCCCATTTTCTGAGCAGTCAGGAATGGTTACATGCAGATACCACTGAGCTAAGATGTCATTCACGTCGGTGAAGGTCAGGATATCCTGACAGTGAGCGGAGGGAGGTCCGCAAAGCAACAGGCCCAAGGAGTGCCTTCACCGTGGCTGTCTCCGTGGGTCAGCGTCACTCGGGTATCTCTTGGCGAGCACACGGTAGGATCGTGACTACATCTGGATGGAGATAACACTGGCCATCGAGATCTGAATTGTCGGTCGCTGTTGTTTGGCTGCGCATGACTGGAGCTCTGCGGACCGTTTTCACACTACCCAGAGGCCGTTCATGCAAGCCGTGCGCCCACTAGCTTCCCCGACAGCGTGGATGCTCCGTTGGCGTTGGTGCTAAGCTGGTCGACTGCAACGGTGCTCTCGCCAGGGGCCAGTTCTAGAAAGGGGAGCATTGATAGCGTGACTCCTTCGGTCGGCCAGAAACAAAACACTATTTTTGATGGGGTTGAGATGGTGGTGTGCAGTCCTCCTGGTCCATCGAGATTTGATGTAGATGAGGTGACAACGATGAAGACGTCAGGGTGTGAGCGATCAATCTACGTACAGCATCGTCCTTTTGGCGGGATCACCAACACCATCACCGTACGTAGTGCCCGCTGTTGCTGACCATGGAACTCGGATGAGACCTCCATGCCGCTAAATTGCAGGAAGGGTGATCCTCTAGCGACGCCGCGATGATGAAAGACGAAACTGCCCAAAGTGGAAAGGAGACGAGCAGCCCTTCACCCTTGCCGACCGTGTCGTGGGGAGGGCAGATCCTACAGGCGAAGTCGTGTAGGGCCTCTCGGGCCCTGCTGGGGCCCCCACCTGCAAGGCCCTGACATCACCGAAGGCTTTGCCTCACGTAGATGAGCCCCAACCCACGGCGGGGTGGGCCTGTCAAGAAAGGCTTGCGCCCAGGGGGGTCACATTGACTGGATGAGGACACACATTGCGCACGGTGGCCTCCTGGATCCGTTCGCCAGATTCGAAAGATGAGGGCCCCCCGGCGAAGGAGATCTCTGGGATAAATCCTCCCATCGTCCGATGCCGTGATAGTCATGATTGTCAGACGTCGCCGCTGCTCCTGAGACGCCGACTCGCTGCTGCGGGAGCAGATATTTGTGGGCACCAGGCAAGACCTGGGGCAACGCGGAGCCTTTTTCCTCTGGTGTTTATGCATTGTCGCTCACCGCTATCGTCCGAAATTATTCGAGGAAAAGGCTGAAGATCGCCAGCTTACAAGACGTAAGCGGCGCGCATGAATTTGGGGGATCCTGTGGCTACCAAGGGTTTGTTTCAAGGTCAGGTGTGCGGACCTCAGCACGACGGAACGAAACGCCCGAAGGACACCCACCTCCGAGGTATGCCTTTCTAGAAACACATCCCGAACATCTGGAATATCGCGAATAGATTGCCAGTTGAGCGACCGACGCGAAGCCTTGAGACAAGCCAATAGCGAGGACGATCGGCCGAAGCACGGCTTATAAGGGACACGACGAATTAGGGTTTCGGTGTACGTAGCACACATCAATTTACTTCGGTGTTGTGGCAAAGGGCGGGAGCTCCGGGCGGCTAGATGCGAATATAGTGCGCAGTGAGGTTTCCCGGCATTACAGTATTAGACCGTGATGTCGTAGTTGACAGCTCCGGCCACGCTGGACCAACAAGCCCACAGACAGGCCTCCGTTGCCACACCATGCGCTCCGACAGGACGGTTGGCGTTTGGGGACGGGACGGCATGACGCAGCGGTCCTGGGCCCGGACTCGCCAAGGCGGGCACCACTGCACGAAGCGGCTCTCCAGAGCATTGGGCTGTCCTTGCCGTACGACGAGGACAGCATAATGGCAGGATCTTCAAAGGGTCCGGCCAGATCTGGGCCAGCAGCGGGAGTTGCGAGACACCTTGTCGCAGTTTGACACGGCATGCACGGGTGGTCCTTCGGGTGAGCTTTAGCCCTTGACAGTAAGTTCAGATGAAGCACCAGAGGACGAGTACGCGCCTCATCCCATCGACCCTTGCCCGGTCGGTGGCTGATGATCGCTTGATGATCTGTGTGTTATGGAACCGGTCCAGCGTCGCGAAACCGTGAATCCCCGACGTCCTGACGGCCAAGCAATCGAACTGAAGATCAGACTCTCCCCAGTCTTCTGCAGGCTACGCAGTCTGGCAGTCCAGGCTAGGCTGTCGTCTTGCAAGCCCTGTTGGACGTGCGTATCAAGGGTCCTGGGGTGGATTGGTCTGTGGAGAAATGAGCCGGGACTTCCTTGCCGTCCGAAGAGTGTCCCATATTTCGAACATAGTATCGCTGTCCTGGAGTTGCGAGACCCGGCCTTCCAGGTCGGACATGGCTCGTGTTGTCGGGCAGGACTGGACATGGCAAGGATTCGGATGAAGACCCAAGGGATCTTCGGTGTGCGTGAGTCTTGAGATGCCAGTGCCGTGGACGTAGACCTGGGAGATCTGGGAGCACGTCTCACCATGGGCCATGCCGCAGTGGCGACGATGAGAGATACTCCGGCAGCGGCTGCAACCGCTGCTGAAAATAGCACGGCGGCCAACAGCAGCACATTGCACAGTCTGGGGTCGGCTTGTCCTGGTGATGGTGCTGGGCAATCTGCATGCGGGAGCTGGGGCCTGGATGCTTGGATGCTCGGATGGTTCATACGACGTTTACCGTATCACTCGCTTGCCACATGTTTTGCAAGTGGCACAGGCGTCAAGATATTGGATGACCGAACCCGACCGAGAGCAGCCTTCTGCATTGCAAACAAGGCCGCGCTCCCTTGGCCTGCACAGCCGCTCGAAAGGAAATGAGGTTTGAACCCAGACGATGCGTGATGGTTGTCCATACGTACCGAGAAGCGCTCACCAACCTCTGAGGTTGATGATGGAGCCGGAGCCTAGTGGCCATTGGTCAATATCCCATGTCGTGGTTTCAGATTGGCAATTGACTCTGCTGGACACGCACTGAGGACAACTGTAGTATGCAGGCGCATGTCAGCGGGATGGATGCAGTTCAGCTGGGCGCCAGCAGCTGGCCACGGTAGCTGCGGTTCGCCGCAGAAGACCGGCAGGGGTTGCAAGATTGGATTTATCCTCCGCAATATGAACGAGTGGCACGTTGAGTTCTAGAACGACTGTTAGCTGCGCTGGCCCATTGGAGCCCATTGGAGTTTGATGACGCCGGGGTGGGACTTGCAATTGGCACCCGGTGGAGATGCAGAGTACGTACTCATTATACAGTAGACAGACAATCGAGGCTCTCGACAAAACCGCTCATCACGCACATCATACTGCCCGATTGCAGGGGATCGTCCGAGTCGATGGCTTCTAATTGCAGATCGGGATATTACACTGTTACAGTACGCACGCTAGCCACTGATAGGCTCGCAGGCACGAAGGGTATGCAGAACGTTGGGAGTGGACCGCAGGGACGGCCAAACTGGGGGCGTGCGAAGACTTGGAAGGTTCCAATCGAAAGAATGCTTTTCCCAAGGAGGCTATCGCGGCCGAAATTGCTGAGCCAATATTTGTTCCGGTGGTGTACTGCACATTTGCTGCCGTCACAGCTGCTGGGAAAGAGGTACCCTGGTGCCCCGCCCTCGCTCCTGATGACTAAGGAGCCATCTGTGCACTATCATGGCAATGTGCGCTCTGGTCTGCGCTCGCGTTAGTGTGCGTGTTTGCTGGTGCCAGCTAATGCACGACACATTCAGCCCGGGCGGGAAAGCTGTCCCCTTCGCCGTCACCGTGGGCGGCAGAGCATCATCCATCATCGCAGGCGCACCCCAGCCTCAGTCCCGAGTCTCGCGCCTCCAGCATGCGCAGCACTGACTCAACATAATGTGGCCAGTAGCCTTGGACTCAAACTTATCCAAACCTTCGTCAGGAAACATTCCGGGCCAAGCATGCTGGCTTCAAGGCGGTCCTGCGACGCCTGCCAATGCATGCGACCCTCCCACAGATTGCAGATGCAACGCTGACTGGGTCCACCACCCCGCCGCCTCCGCCGCCGCCCTGTTCCTGCCAGTGACGACGACTAGGTTTGGACAGGGGGGCGGGGACGGGGAGGGAAGGAGACAGCAGAGCCGGCAGAGAATAAGCAGAGAGTGTGTGTGGAAATGCTGACTGACAGACAGACAGACAGGACCGACGTGCTACTGTGGCTACTGTGGCAGTCAGAGCAGGCCACATCCAGTAGCATCCAATTGCATCCAGTAGGGTCGGGGGCCGCTGGCCACGCAGTCGACCTGCAGCCTCTACTGCGGCGCCAACAAATCCGAACCATCCATCTCGTCCATCCTTCGTTCTATTGACTCACGGCCCTGCTCGCCCTGGCCCTGGCCCAAATCGATCGAATGGCACGCCGCCACCGGTCCCACTCACACTTTGTGCCCATTCCGTGATCGACACGAGGCGGCCAAACCGCCCAGACTGGGGACCAGAGGCTGGGACTGTCCCATGTACTGTCCTGGCCGCTGTGGATTGGCTGCCGGCTGTCTGCGTGGTGTGGGCAGGGACCCACCCGAGGTCAATAATCCGCCGGGCCTGTCAAATTAAGATGCGCATGATTGATTTGGCACGAGAGCCTGGAGCCACCCTCACTCGAAACTCTTGTGCAGGGGGGTGGGGTGGGGGGCTGGGGGGAGGCAACGCAGTGTTGAGCAAGTCGGCAAGGACGGGGGCCCAGACTGACCAGACCAGGCAGCCAGGGGGCCCTCCACACGCAGCAGATACGGCAGACACACAGCAGATACCTGGGCAGCCTCATTTCTTTCTTGTTGCCCCTCGGCAAGCTGCGGCCCTAGCAAATCCCTGGAGATCCTGTGCCATCACGAGGCTTCCCTCACGAACATGGCTGCATGACAATGCGCCGTCAATAAACTGACCCAGCCTTTGATTCGCCCCGTTCCAGCCAATCGTGGCTTGGCCGTCTGGACGACCTATCGTGTGTTTTTCGTCTCCCCAGGACACTACCACGGTACCACACACACCTGGCACACAGGCACACACCGTTGAGAGCTAAGGTGCACAGGGCAGCTTTGCCACCGAGGACATGCAAGTCGCGCATTCAACGTGCGCCCGCCAGCAGCATCCCAGCGGCTCTTTGATGGTAAGTATGGTCAAGACTGCGAGCTGCTAGCCTGGCGAATGATGTGGGAGTTGGCTCTAGAGGACCGGCTTGTCTGCTTGTCAAGTTGACTATCAAGCCGCGCCTTTGTTGTTGTTGTTGTCGTCGACAGCCCAAACGACCGTCCGTGCTCCGCAAGGGCCAAGTTGCCGTGTTCTACATGCCTCACAATTTGGCACCCGACTGCCACACAAGCAGCTTCACGTGTGTGGGATTGGCATGCTATATAGGTCATTCCGATATGCGCATCGGGGTCTGACATTACAGAAACATTGCCATCCCGCGGATTGTCTCATTGGCTCTGGGAAACACCAGTCTCAGACCTCTCTATCTCGCACATCACCTTTGCCCTACAGACACCGCGTCATCTTGTCTTCAAGCGCAAGACTCCACAGGGGCGTGGGCAGTAAGATGCCCACGGGCAGCGCCCAGGTGGCCAATCAAAGTGATGCGAGGTGGTCTGGGCAGTTCTCATCTGAACTCTAGCAAAACCAATAGCACGACAGCCACATAGGCCGGGAGACCACACAGATAGTACGCCGTCACTGCCAGCGAGCAAGCATTGCTTTTAGTCTCACAGCACGAGGAAACTTCTGCAGCAGCACAAGCACCGCATCGCCTCTTGTTTGGCGCGCGTGCCCAAAAGCGACCAAGCGGCTGGGACGGTTCAGTCGTGTGAACAAACACTCGCTATCTTCATGACATGTATTACTCACTCATCCTGCTTGCTTAAAGCAAAGGAAAGACTCATACCATGACAACTTGCCACCGAAGCGTCTCGCCGCCGCTGTCGCTATCTTCTCCAGGCTGCTGGGCATATATCGCAACAACACAATCGCCAGTTGGAAGTTGGAAGCCACAACACGGGCCAGCACACAGAAAGGCCACGCTAACTTCGCCGGCCTGGTGCGTTTAAGGTGCCGCCTGTGCGTCTACAGGGGCGTATCCATTTTTCCAGGATGCATCCACCCCCAAAAGGCGTGTCGCTAGCTCAGTGTAACGCTGCCTACATCACCACACATTCCGCAGCCCACACCAGAATAGAAGCCAAGGCGGACGATCCCCTGCCTGGTCTCGACCAGGTTGTGCCCTGCTACGGTCTCTTGGGTTCTGGTACTGTGCCGCAAGGGTACACCAGGTCATCTCGAGACGGGCTGGGGCTTGACAGTAGGCTCAGACGACGGATATCTATCGCGTCAGCCCTCTTCGTACGGCTACATGCCATATCCTCTCTCTGCACCACCTCCAAGCCTCACAACATTCTTCACCTCGCCTCACCTTCGAACCACTCTCGCTCCTCCATTAACGAACCGAGGATTTGGATTTTCGCCCTTCCGCGCACTTTTGGGATCCAACTCTTTCGACCGACCTGTTCATCCTGTACGGAGTACTGCCACTCTCGAGTGTCGCTGACTTCGACGTCATCTTTGTTTGTTCCGGCACAACTACAAGGACGGCCAGGACCTCCTCAAAAGCCGACATAGGATCAGGACAAAAGTCTACCGCTGTCCCACATTTTGGATTTTCGAACCTCACTTGGATTGATGCCGCCTGTCTCGACCTAATTTTCTTTTTGCTCTCTTGGTCTTTCCTGGACTGCCCCATTCGCAAGCCAGAAGGGATTATTTCCAGGACTTCGGACCCACCCCGCCGCTTTATCATGTGTCATGTCGCAGCACCAGCTTACAACTATCTTCCCTCTCCTCCTTTGAGTCCACTTGGATTTGGCCAGAATTACACGATCCCCTCGTCAGGTGCTCCAGGTCCTTTTCGTGTTCCCCCGTCCCCTCCCCAATCACCAGCTCCAGCTCTGCCTAGATATGTCCCAGTCGCCCCTGAGGACAGGTTAGGAAGTTGCCTGGCGGGTTCGCTACGGCTGGACGGGATCCTCGGCACAGGCGCCTACGGAGTCGTCTACTCGGCCGTCGACATCTGCACCAATGTCCGTTATGCCGTGAAGACGCTCAGCAAGTTCAATGCCGATGGAACACCACTGGATCAACGACAGATGGCTTTCCAGACCAGGGAAATCCGTTTGCACTGGGAGGCTTCCGCCCATCGGAATGTCGTGTCCATGTTGAAGATCATCGACGGTTCCGACTGCATCTTTGTCATTTTGGAGTACTGCCCTGAAGGTGATCTATTCTACAATATCACAGAATGCGGGCAGTACGTCGGTAAGGATGACTTGGCCAAGCGGATTTTCCTTCAGATCCTGGATGCTGTAGAATTCTGCCACAGCCGGGGGATTTACCATCGGGACCTGAAGCCGGAGAACGTCCTCGTCAAAGACCAAGGGGAGACCGTGAAACTCGCCGATTTTGGCCTGGCCACCTCATCTGAACGATCCGACGACTATGGTTGTGGTTCGACCTTTTACATGTCACCAGGTAAGCTTCGTCGCGGGCCCAGCCAGTGATCATGCCGATATCCCCGGTTCAGCAACTAACAATTCCCTTTTTCCCTTTTCTCTAGAATGCTTGGACCACTCATCCCGGAGGCCTTTCTACTATTGCGCCCCAAATGATGTCTGGAGCCTAGGAGTCATACTGGTAAACCTCACCTGTGGACGGAACCCATGGAAGCAAGCCTCCGTCGAGGACTCCACGTACCGGGCCTACACCCGGAGCGCGGGATTTCTCAAGACCATTCTTCCCGTGTCGGACGAGCTGAACGACATCCTTGGAAGTATTTTCACTCGCGACCCAGAACAAAGGATCACGCTACCTGCGTTGAAGCGAAGGATTTTGGCCTGTTCCAGATTTACGTGCACTGAGCAGCCAGCTCTACCGACACCGCCACCTTCCCCGTATGTTCAGGAGAACTGCGTCACTGATGCCATGGACTACGACTACCCCCCTTCCCCTACCGAATCTACTGATGAGTATTCGGATGGGGACTCCTCGGATGACGATTCGATAGATGGCGCCGCTTCAGACAATGACTCTGTTGACGGACTCGACGAGGAGGACCGCCCTGATTTTTCAGTGGAACCGAACGTCTCTGTCCCTTCCCAAGCACCCATGACCAGTTTTACGCCAGCCGAGCCAAGGATGCTGAACTGTGGACCACAATTCAACATTTACCATGGAGTTATACCGGAGCCGTCACAGCCAGTACAACAACCGTTACAACAAGCCCCCCACGGAAACTGCGCCCCAAAGTTTGGATTCCCACTTTTGGACTATTTTAGGCAATACGCCCAGCCGCCGGCTCAGATACACCATTCACTGCACTTATACCCCCAGGTTTCATTTCCTGTGCCAGGCTTTTGAGTACACAACCATACTGGTGACAAGGACAAGGCTCCTCAGCCTGTCTCAAACTTGACGAGGTACTCAAGGCTGGATTTCTCACGCTGCTTCCATTGGATTCTACCGTCATCAATTTCTGACCTTCCTTGTTCCGCCACGTTCCCGAAGTCTCCTCTCCCGAGTTGGCCAAACCAGGTTCGGGATGTCAACCAAAATGTTAAGAAAAAAAAAAGGTTCGATCCTGCGGAACACAGCACCCAGGGTCTCAACCAACGATCACAAAAGCCGGATTTCATTTTACAGCCTACTCTGTATATGACATTTAATTTCCATGGGCTGGAGGGGCTTGACCCCATTCTTTTTTCATTCTTTTTCATATGTTTTCAGCACGGAGTTGGGGCTGGATTTGTGGAGGCACTACTTCCAACAAAATGCCGCCGCGCTTCTGACCGCGGTCGACGAAGCTGGGCTCGATGGTCAAGAGGGACCTCGAAACACGTTTTTCCCGGAGCTTTGCTTTTCACCTTGGGACTCATGGCGCCGTTTTGGATCTCTTCAGGTCTGTCCAGTGCATTTGGGGGCGTGCTCAGCACGGTCATAGATTGTCTCGGGACGGCTTACAGTTTTCGATTCCGCGTTCGCTTCTTGTCACCAACATCTGGGAGGACTGTCTGAATATTTGGCATCAAGAGGAAAATGGGAAAGATGTTATGAGAAACGGGACATTATGAGTCTAGAGATTTTCGGGGCCACCATCCCAATCTTGTCAGCCGCTCACGCGGCTCAGTGGATATACGTTTTCACTCGGTCTCGACAGGAATATCCTGACCGCTCTGCGGCGGATTTCCTGGACGAGGCAGGAGGCACAAGCTGGAGCAGCTGTGCCCCAGTGTTCAATACAAGTACAACGTTTTGGACCAAACATTCCCATATCTTCGTTATTGGCGAGAGTTGCGCCTGTCATGATCCAATGAGGAAGGCTGTCAGCCGGGCATGTAAACAGAGCCGCAGCGACACGGGCAGTCCCGTCATGGGAGTTGATCATCACCAATCTGGCTGGCGGCCCAGTGGTCTCAGCTTGGTCCAGTCTGGTGTCTGGTGGGTGCTCAGTCTGGAACCAGTGAGATAATCCAAAGGATGTTCCTTTGTTCACCTTTGCAACCAAAGTGCAGCAAAACCATCATCAGTGCGAAGCGTCGTCGTCCGTCAGCCGACTACGTCGATCTGCCGGCCCTATAATGTTCAATTAGACTACCAGATGGGGACAGGCCTCTTTTTTGGTCGAGGCCGGATGCCTGTCACACCAGATGACGGCCGCCCCAGCGAACAGGACGTCGAAGGAGCTTCGAAACTAGCGTGGAAGTACAGCACCAACACGTCCTTGGTGCTCGTGCAGGTGCACGCGCACCGCACCGCCCGGATTTCCTGTGCGTGTACATACATTTGGTGCCACCAGTCATTCTTTTCAAGCCACTCTGATCTCGGGGCGAGGCACCCACACTGTCCTGTGCAGGCTGTCATGCCCATGACCCTTCACATTTTGCTGCTCTGCATAGGGCGGACTCGACGCTTTGTTCTCTCCATGTGAGTGAGTGCATCGTGGGCAGCTGATTGGCCATGTACACCCCTGCGGCCCTTCGCCCTACTTTGGTGCTTTGTGCAGCATTAAAGCGTGAGACGTGCCAGGATGGACGTTGCATGACGGCCACCAATCCCCGGGCGAGCCATCACACCCAAGCAACGGTGCAGCGCCCCGTTCGGCCATTTATTTTAGTGCCAATATGTCTGTGTTGTAATGTTTTGCGCCGTGGTGGTGGGAAGCGATGGGGGCCCTGGTGATCTACTATTCTTTCTTTTCTTTCTTCCACACTTCCTTAGACCACTTACTGCTTATGCGAAGAGTCGCGCCGTGTTGGCACTTGTGCACTTGTTACGTGCCAGTGCTTCTGGTGACAATGGTGTAGCGCCGAAAAGTCAGGACGATTCCTGGTCGTTCTGTCTGCAGCCTCCATCCAGCCTCGGGCCTTAGCCTGTCTTACTTGTGAACCTCTGAGTTGCCCGGGGCGCGGATCACTGCAATATCACGCTTGATGCGGGCGCCTTCACCGGGCTGATCATCGCGTAGCATCGTGAGCACCGCCCAGGGCCAGACGAATTTATCTCACGTAGCATCGACAATCTGGCCGAGAAAGCTCCTGGCGGCCAGGGATCTTGGGAAACATTTTCATATACGGCGGTCTACCATGCAGTCATGTTAGACCACCGTCGCCAGCGGCGCAAGACGATGCTTGCAAGTCCGCACGCAGAGCGGCGCTTTATTAGCACGACTTATTCAATGCCTCGAAGAGGCAATAACAGCCATGCTATTTGCCCTTTGCAGGTAGGCGTAGTCGGCGCTTTTTGTCTTGCTCACACGCGATGCCACTCTGCAATTTGGCTACATTTGAACCTGCGCCCAGTGTATGTATGCGTGTGTGAGAAACAACCCATTCGGGCAATGCGATGAACCGCCAACTTGTCTTTCCTTCACTTCCGAAGGGACGGCACTACCTACCAACGGCACGGAGGAGGCACTACAATCCAATGCAGCCAAGGTTGGACTGACACCATCGCGAAGGCCGTGCACACCCGTCGTCATGCCTATCCGGGCCATCCTCCTCCCGTCGCCAGGCCGTGACAGGAAGAGCTCGATCTCTTGCATGAAGCTTGCCGAGCACCATGAAAATCCGATGGACTGGCTGACTGGCCACAGCACTAGTGGCATTTTATCTCCTGTTCCTTTCCCTGCTGGGGCCTAGGTACAGTAGCGACCTCACCTTTGGTTCCTCCCGCAGGGAACAATGGCACCGGACGACCAGGTGCGGGTGGCCCGCTGCATAAGCTCCAATGCCCTCTTGGCTGGCCCTTGGTCCGCCGCCATCTCGTTCGCTGGCGGACAAAGACATTAACATGCTCGAGAGCCTGCATTAGCTTCCCCCGAGGGGCTTGGACGACGTGAGCAAGCCCGGCCCCAGCCCACGACAGCGGTGCCCCCTGCCCCTTGACTTTCGAGGGTCCAAGGGCTTCTTGGTGGTCCTGTTTCCTTGTTTCAACCGAATCGGGTTGATGCTTGGCCTTGTTTCCCTCGCGAGAGAGAGAGAGACAACATATGTGGGCCATTGTCTGCGCCCGAGTGTGGAACCCTGCGCATCTGGACGTCTGCCCTCGCACGCCTCGGTAGTTCAGCCACCCACCTCATTGTGGAGCGAGGATGCATGCCCCGTCTGCATGTCGCTGGATCAGTGCCACATGGGTCAAACCTGCGTTGTTTTTCTGGGGCTGGAAGAGGGAGGAAAAGGCGTGGACAGCAAGCCGCAGTTCTCGCTGGAGACAGTGGGCTTTGGTGCCCGGGCGAACCCCCTATTGGGAGATGCAGCACTCTGGCGGTGAGTGACCTCGAGACTTCCTCGTCGGGGGCCAAAGCCCAGACTCTTCGATGCGACTGTGAGGGTCCTTCGAGCCCCTCGTCATTGGCCTATCTGGGCGGTGGGACCCGCAGATCGTGATGGATTGCCAGTGGGCCCCGCTGGGTCCTGCTCGAGTGAGTCTCTTGCTCCTACCGCATAGGTTCGACACCCCTACTATTCAAAGCCGGAGCCTGTCTGAGTGTCGAGGGACTGTGTGGGTGGTTGTGGGTTGGGGTTGACCTGTTCCTCCGAAAGCTTCTGTTCGCCCCCTTTCTGGCCCGTATCCCGACGCTTTGCCCGTCGTGTATTTAGCACTCGTCGCCTTCACTGGCGTTCGATATATGAACATAGGGGCGTGTGACGAGCCTGGGCGTCACCGATACTAGAACCACGACGACGTCTGTGGGGCCCTCCCTTCCTCCTCACGGCCTGATGGCCCGCCGGCGGCGACAAAGCACCATACACATGCCCGCCCGCCGGGGGGCCCGCCCGCGAGAAGCATACCCAGCCAGGCTTTCGCGGCGGTCGAGCAACCAGAACTGTGCGTCTGTGGATGCGCCTACCCACAAGCGAATGGTTTCAGGCCCTACTGCATACCAAAGTAGTTGTACGGGCGCCTACCCGGCGTCTGGCGCCATCTTTAGAACAACACTGAAATACCAGTAGACACTTGTCAGCAGACTTGGCGCCGGTGGATCGACCGCCACGAAGTCCTTGTCCACACCCGAAGTGGACGGACGGGGTTGCTCACAGGTAATGGACCAGCAGCATTTCACTGCTCAGCGCGGCTGCTGGGGCTCTAAGACTTCTGTGCTTTCGAAGATGGTCCCTTCAGCTCAGATATCAACCGCCCGCTGTCACAAAGGTTCCCATCGACTAAGGTTTGTTGAGTCTCAATGGCCCACCAGCCATGACCCGCAGAGTCGTGTGAAGTCTCGGGACGTATCTCAGCGAGTGGCGCCACGATGCTTGCCCCGTAGAGGCATTTCTTTGCTGGGTAGCTTGTAGCCCGTAGCTCGCAAGCCGCTGGCTTCTCGGGCGCGGTCGCATTGCTTGACACAGACGGGTCTTCGATGCGAGCAAAAGTCCTAGTGCTCCTCGCGATTGCTCCTCGCGATGAATACGTACGTAGCGCTTGCCCGAGGGGGGGGGGGGGGAAGGAAACCTTCACTATGGTGAATGCCGACTTGTCAACTCTATCACACATGCACAGGATCGACACTTGATAGCCTCGCATCCTGAGCTCGCCGATGGGGACCAAGCTCACCTGATCCAACCGCGATGCAGGGCATTGACAACACAGGGACGATGCCACCGTCGCTCCTTGTCATGCTCTTGCATGGTAACGTCGGTGAAAGCGGGGATTGCTGGGCTCCTGAGCCTGTGCATATAACGTCAGTGCTCTCTGCCTGCAGGCCGAGGCGCAGGCCGGGAAGTACCAGCGAATCTCCATCTCGCGATTGCGGGATGGTGACGTTGCATGTTCAGCTGCCATGATAGCTTCTCGGACTTTTGCCTGGCCGGAGCCGGTAAGGGAGTTATTGGGGACCGGGAAGCCTTTGGGAGTCTTCATTGACGAGGATCGCTCCCCATGTGGTCAAGAACCCCGGGATATAGATAGCATCATGAGTAGGGTGCGTGTGAGTTACCATCGACTGGCACTCAGTACGCAACAGTATTTACTGACAGGTATTTCTCAGTCTTGCGTGTGTATCCGGAATGCGTATACGTTCATTCCATGCCTATGTATGTCGGTAATAGGCGAGGCCTCCAGCCTCGAGCACTACCATAGATTCATTCAGTGGTTCAAGGCAGAATAATTGCTTCAGTCTGAAAATCGTGCAATTAGGATGCGGTCGCCCAGTACAAGCGGGAACTAATTAAGCGCATCTAAGCGCCCCTAGGCTCTCTGGGGTCAGCCTCGTGTGGTCTAGACAACGAGGCTCAGATTTTGTTAGATCCAGCTTGGATACTTCCTCTTCCGGTATACCGCTCAGCCGACCATAAGGGTTCTCATCCAAAGGGGCTCGTTATCTTTATCGCGGGTTGCGTGTATCCGCGCTGAGAGGGTATGGTGCATCATTCGTTTCCCTCTGTACCTGTCTATCTATAGTAGATGACTCTCGCCGATGATGACACTTATGTTGCCCATGGGCCGACCCGCCACCGCCACCGCCGAAAGTTTTTAGGCACAGACAGCTCAAGCGCTATCACGATCGCTTTTGGTGTTCGTCAACCCGCGTGCCTCGCGTCAGTGATAGCACGTCTGTCGCGATAGCTATTTGTCATTGCAGCTGTATGAAATTCTCGAGCTGAGCCGAGCTCATCGAGGATCGCGGAATAGTTTGAAAGGCACTCTCGAATTCTGTGTTTTTGATGGTGGAAATGACAGTTGCTGCAGGCCCAGCCCCCGGGGTTTCATTCTAATACGCGGGCTTAAGAGTTGGAGAATATAGGTTGTCAGACTTGTATACATGTTGACCGCGTGGACGACAAGTGTATGTTGTATCAGCCAAAGTTGAATGCGGAAACGCAGTCAGCGGACTCGTGTGTCTATGTAGGCTGTCATCCAAACGACACCATGTTCTCGCTGATCAGGAGAGCTAGTATCTGTTCTACAACAAACTGTCGACTGGCCCAGACACGTCCTGATCTGGCCATGAGGACTCTGACAGGTGAGAAACATGACTGCAGTAGGGCTTCTAGTCGAAAACCAATAAAAGCTCTTAATACGGATCAGATCGTTGCAGAATCTCAGCGCCAGGTGGTCTGACAAACTGTCTTAAAGTCATCATCGTCCGCATACATCTTGTAGAAACGTTGGGTTTATCCGCTAACTCATCAGATGTTCAAGGCCCTTATATCGCATCACAGCTACGAATTCAGCGGGAGCCACCACCAGCTCCTAATACATACACTCTTGACGGAGACTTTGCATGCCGTGCACCCTTGAATTCAGGAACAGCGCTTCACTTGGCGGGTGCCACACGCGCCCCAGGCGTGCAGTCTCTTGACAATATCGTCCTGAATCAGCGTCTTCAGGCAAATGGAGAAGGGGAGTGAATTTCTGTTGTGGGAATCCCATGACATCCATGTTGTCATATCCAGCAATCCTCACTCTTTATCTCAAAATTCATATTCAAAGTTGGATGACAACCCAATGTCTAGACACTTGAAAGCTTTGAGTATCAACAAGAGGGAAAGAGAAAATCGGACAGGCATTTGTTGAGTATCGTAGGTATTCTAGGTCACTATATCCTTGATCTATAATTCCATGATTAGATGTAAGCATGGCTCGCGAGATTGTTTGAGCTGACACGTTGCAACACCACAAGAAACGCCTGCCTCAGTGGGTATGCTGACTGGCCCATCACAGCCTCTCCACCGTAATTCTACACATTATCAAATAGATATCGCGTATAATCACTGTTTCACAGTGTGTTGTTTGTCATCTTGCTTAGCGCCCCTGACGGCTGCGTCTCTGAAGTCGACTTTCGATCACCTTTCCCAAAAGAAAATGAAAGAAATGTTGCTGATGATGCCCATGGGAGTCTCTGCTGTTCAACAGCACAAGAAGGAACATGATTTACAATTATGAAGCCTCTGGAAACATGCAGTACACTTCAAATCGGTAATATTCGGCTGTTCTACGGGGACGAATGACGACCTTATTCCAATGATTGTGTAGAGGGACTGCGTTCACCCTCTTACTCGAAAGCAAATTAAGCTTTGTCCTCTGAATTTCTCGAAAAGTAACAAGGCTCGCCGTGTTACTCTGCACAGAGCAAAGTTCATTGTAACGCACTCCTTGGCAACGCACACCTGAAGTTTGCGTAGGCGATGAGAGCGTCTGGTGAGCTTATATGGTGAGCTGTGCTGAACATGGTCTGTGGCTGCATTAGCATTCAAGAGACAGGAAAAGGAAGAGGTAATATAGCCTGCAGTTTAGGCTATAAATACTCATTGGGGTGGTCTGTGGCTGAAGGCTTGATTGAACGCCGTATCCGGCATACCGCAGCCCCATTCACATAGGCAGGCAATCCAATGTTTAGCCTTGCAATGCTTACGGCCACGGACGGCCTTGTGTTCATCAATCCTTGCTTTCAGAAAGAATGCAGAGCTGGGAACAGGAATTAAGATTGATGATTTATTCCATAAAATCACCCTGCAGACCGGATGTTGGTTAATGGACTCGCGCGGTGGAAATTCATCGAATCTGATATCAGGAGGTTTCTCTGTAGTGCTCCACGCGTTTGAACACAGAACATATCCAATGACTTCTCTGCATTCACACATTATTTGAGTGATATAAATATATATATATATATATGTGCGTGCGCGCGCGTGTTGTAGCGTACGAGCATAGAAGGCGTGCGACTCTCAACTGCCGTTGCTAAATTGATGAAAAGTTGAAACCTAAGGTGAAAATGCACCGTGGAGTAATTTCAACCCGAGCAAAAAGAAAATGGGGCCAGATGATGACTCAGTTTTGGTGAAGTCATAGAGTCGGCCGTGATTCATCACGCCAGAAGGTCTCACATGTCGTCGTCAAAGGAGGGGTTTGAATACCTAGGTACTTGTAAGAGCATCGGCGGTTTGCAGATTCGACCTAGCAAGCACAGTCTTTCACTAGGTGCCTCCTATTAACGTGCTACTAGGTACCAAATCACCGGGCCCTGAGGAATGATAACTATCGTGCAGTGTGAAGCCCTACATTTCTGCCCGGACAATCATAGTGAAAAGAAATGTAGTAGGTGGACCTGGCCGTTTTAGCACCCAACTCTTCAGGAACCGATGCAATACGACGTTCTATAATGTTAAGAGTCATGCAAGACCGCACCATTGTAACAATTTTCCAATAAGCACTCGCGCGGGATCCCAGCGGACTTCGTGTCAAATGGTCCAGCCAGGTTCTCAGCACCGACTGATCCAATATGCGCGTGAGGCTTAGCAGAAGCACAGCAGATCTCATGACAGGGCGGTAGCTCGTTAGCGCCAGATCCATCCTTTTTAATCACGTTCACTAGTCCTCAAGTCCAAAGACCACTTTTCTATCTATAATTGAAATGTTGCTTTCATCTAACTAAAAGTTTTGTAGTCCTTTATCGGAGACGACCGCTCAGAAAAACACAGACTCAGAGGCAGCTGGGCAGGGAGTCGCTACAAGCCGAGTCCGATACTTGGCAGTAACAGGCAACAACAAACACGCGGACCGTACTCCAAGTACTTGAGGAGTCGGAAGGACTTGAATATAAGCAGCGATTACAACCCTCACTTGTGGATCTCCAATCTTCCCCCAGGAGAAGAACCATATCAATGAAGTATTCCCTCCTGTCATGAGAAGCTCGTTCATCCCTTTCATTCATAGGTGGTATAGATGGTAACGAGAGACGTATTTCATACGACCCTTGTACATGATCGCCACCAAGTAAGCTGTAGCAAGATGTCAATCTTGGTTGAAGGCAGCTCAGCCACCGCCACTTGTTATCATCATTTTCTTATTCTGACCAAGCTTCAGCCCAGTATGGCAACTGTCCTCCTGTCGGTCTGCTGTCTGTATTGGCGGCATCGCACTCAGCCGGTCTCGCCGCCGTCTCCACAAGGATGAGTCGAAGGCCGAGACAGCCCCTTTTCAAGGTTGGACGTGATCTCGTCTTGCTCATTCGTTGATATGCCAGACCCAATATGGATCTGGTCTCCTCCTGGACATGCATCACGAGCCACATGACTCTCGTCGCCGTCTTGAGCCAGGCATTCCTCTAAGCCACCACGAGATGTCTCCGTCAATTTCTTAGACCACACTGGCTTGGTAATACTTTGAAGCAATAATATGCAGACGCCGGGGGTGATATAATGATAAATTCCCCCCAGTGAGATTATCCATTGCAGATTCAGAGGGCAGCGGTATGGGGTCATCGTTGCGTCTAGGCATAGGCGTGATGTTGGAAGACACTTGAGTATGTCATTGAGGTTGAGCATAGTCACTCTGGAAGGGAACAGAGACATGTGTCAATCAAGCCTTGTTGATGAAAAAGCAGAGAATATCACTAAAGGACTATCAGACACCAGAAAAAAATTATCAAGGAACCAAAAAGAAATCAAAGACATTTCACTTAAGGGAAGTCGACTTGAACATCGTCACTGTCCCCCCTGGCCACATTTTTCCCATCCTCCACACCACCATCGGGCTGACTCAACTCGATCATGGCCAGCAGCCTTCATTTGGGACACCGCGACTGACACTTGCCAACCGATTCCCATCTCGACATGCCTCGATCATCTAGGTGGACGGTGTGACCTCTCCTCCGGATAAGTAGGGTCTGGGGTCACCGGGTGCCCAGGCACATAGGGGCCTGGGATGAGCGGCCCACCAGGGACATAAGGCCCCGGAACGAGTGGCCCGCCGGGGACGGGCGTATCGGGGTTCAGCCCTCCCCCACCCCAGCCATCCTTCTTCTCTACCTCAGCCGCGTCAACCTCATGTCGCTTAGTAGAAGGACCGATTGTAGTCGTTGGAGGCTGCCAGCAGATGATCACACCTTGCCAGATAGCGCAAGTCTTGCTGTCCGTAGGGGTTGGGTCCGTGGTGGTTGGGCTCGGGGTGTCTCTCTCAGCCAGAGCCTCAGGCTCACTGCGCTTGGTTGAGGGTCCGATGGTGGTTGTTGGCGGAGCAAGGCAGATGAACACACCGTTCCAGACGATTGGTATGCAGTCGCCGTTGGTTGGAGTGCCCTTGATGTCCAGCACTGGGGTAGGGGTGTCGGCAGTCCTCACCTCCAACCATTCGTTTGTCGAGTCTCGAGCTTTGTTGGACGGGCCGATGGTGGTGGTGGGAGGAGCGATGATGCAAAAGTGGGCTTGCTCCCAGACTTCAGGAATGCAGCCATGAGGGACTGGTTGTGGGCTGGTGTCGGCCCTTGGCAGGACTGGAGCTGCCCACGTTGGCGCTCCGAGTCCTGCAAGGGCGTAGGCTAGGCGGCGACCAAGCATGGTCAGCAATATCGCCAACTGACTGGATTGTCGCACGAAACTGCGCAGCTGAGGAGGGCATCGTGGGATGACTGGGCTGGCCTCGGTCCTTATATAGTCGTGAGTGGTCGCACTCCATTCCGAGCAGCCTCAGGTTCATCGCTCCTTGGGAGCAGGAGTCCTTCAGGGCCTCGACCTTTCTTCAGCCGGCGCCAAATTGGTGCACACGATAGTTGCGAATGGTGAACAAGGGAAAGCAATATAAATAAATGAATCTTGCAGTAGCAGCCATCGACTGAGCATATATCCGGACTAGGTTTATCCGTCACGGGCTCACTCGAACCAGCACCGCACCCACTTGAGCAAGGTCACGCAACTCCAGAGCGGCAGGTGGTAGCAACGGGCTGTATATTGCTCAAGCCATGAAGTCGAACGACACCTAGCCTTTGTGCGAACTAAGGCGATGACACGCTGTGAAGATTCGCGCTTTTTTGGTAAAGTCGGATCGTGTTCCTGGTGGCGGCTATTGTGATAAGCACTTGCAGCGTTCGGCCGGCCAGAACATGATAGAACTGGCCTTGAATATTTGCCAAGGATATGCAATAAGGGACAAGGAGCCGGTTTCTCCCAGCTGTAGTCCAGACCTCCTGGCAGATGGTCATTTCTTGCTCTTCTGAGCTCGCGAGGTTGCAGGGCGTTAGTGGGCGGAGACTAGCTCGTCATCTCCAGATTTCGGGGACCTTAGCCTCAACTTTATCCGTACCTTAATGCCCACTGGCCAATGGCACAGCTCCGTCCCAGGTCCCTGGGCCTGTGTGGACTTCCGAGCTGCCAGAAAGAGGGTGGAGCTGATGCAACCTTCCACAGAGCATTCTCGCAGAAGATACACCAACGAGCCACCAAGACATGATCAAGACTTGTAGTCTTTGTTGCCAAGGGACCCTCTGCTTCGGTGTGCATGTGACCGGAATGGTGTGATGTTGCGGACATTTTTGGACTGGACCCTGCGTGCATTCGTCAAGGACGCATTCCTTCCCACTGCGGATATCACATCCTCCGTCCCGAGAGTGGGATTTGCCCTCATCAGCAAACTGAATATGCGACGCAGTCAGCAGGCTTTACACCACGCGGCAGATAGCGTTCACATGGACTGGCATGGATAACCCACACGTCCGATTAAGCGACTGATTGGGACCATGATTGTGCGGTGAGTGGGTGAAGGAGTATAGTTGACAACATTTCGGCTGCACAAGCAGCACGTCGGCAGGATCCGGATCTTCGCAACATTTATTTCAGCAGGGTGTCCGACTGTGGCGATAACACGCCTCATGTGCCTTTGACCGAGTGGCGACAAGATTGATGAGTTGTGGTCGTGGCCGCATATGTCGGAATTAGCCAGAATGCGGGCAATGAGGCATCCAACGAGGGTTGTTAAGCAGTGGCCCGTGAGGTGACTTCTTATCAGTGGAGGGGACGAAGCCAACTGGCTCAAGTCTTCTGTTCAACAGGGAGGTGGACTTCATGTTGAATTAGCATATATGCAAATATCTACAGAGCAGGCCCGATGCGTCCAGTCCCAGCCGTCCAATATAAGAATGCACTCACCATTGCCGGCCCCGTGGTCACGAGCGATCCATCCATAAATGGGCAAGGTGTCCATCAGGAACGTCCCTTGATACTGCGAATGACGACCTTGGAGCCGTCCGAATGCCAGCCAACGCCATCTCTTTCGACAAGCTCCAGAAATGTCGCCCCCGTAGCCTTTTCGAGGTAGGGGACGTCGACCGACAGGTATGCCCGCCCGAAGCATTTGAGCGTATGCCGTCTCAGACCGTCCTCGCAGAACTCAAGGAATTTGGCCTGGTGACCGTCGACGGTCCTCTTGACCCTGCCAAAGGCAATGAAGTCGTCGCGAGCCAGCGCGTGTAGGATGGCATCAACCTTGGTGTCACGCAGCTTGAAGCGGTTGCGCAAGGCAAAAGCTTCGGCCAAGTCGCCTCGCCGGCACGCAGCGTCGAGCACAAGGTACCCAGTGACCTCGCGGAGCTCGAAGCTGGTGAGCGGGTGCTTTGGGTGGATGGTGCGCAGGAGGTACAGAATTGCGGGATGATAGCTCTCGGAATGCTTGACGAGAATGGCGGTGCGCACGTTGAACAAGTAGGCCTGTGTCGCGAAATCATCAATGCGCTTGGATGCTACGATTCCTTCACGCAGTTTCCTCAGAGCCATTAACACGGCGGACAGGTCATTGGTGCTGGTCTGTGAGAGTGTTGGAGCAGGGAAGGGGGGTGCCACAGACGCCGTGGATGCCGTGATTGCCGTAGAGGCCGTAGAGGCGGTTGAGCCGGAAGCTACTGAAGCATCGGTACCAGACGATCCGCCTCTTTCCTTGCCGATGGAAAGCGAGCCGAACTTCTGCAGGAGCGCATCACGGTCGGTGGCATCAGAGCAGAAGCTGAGATAGCGCTCGACAATCTTTGTGTAGTAGCGCTCCTGGTTCTTGTGATCGAGCAGTCTGGTCTGGTCAGCGACAGCACACGGCAGGACTACACGTCGAGACGAGCTTGGGCGCTTACCTAGTCTCCCCCTTGGAGGGTAAGCCCATGCTCTCCAAGGGATCCAGATCGACCGGTTTGAGGCGTTGCCATGGTCCTGACGGGCCCCTTGCAGGCATGGTGGATGTGTCGCCTAGATGGCCAATTGAGGTGGCTTTGGATGCATACGAGCAGGCCGATTTGAGTAGTCGTTGGTGAGGAAGTTGGAGAAACGGGAAAGGAGATCCATGTGGTGGTGGGGTGGAGGAAAGGGCCCTGGAGTCCTAGCGTAGCTAGGCCGGTTTGGCCAATCAATCACTACCGCTTCGCCTAATTCAACACAAGTTGGGCATGGAGGAGATGGTCGAGTGCCTGGCCTAGTTACCGCAGCAGTTTAGGTCTACAGTGGCTAAACATCGACCCAATTCAACATTTCGAGGCCTCTTAAAAAGCCGTTGTCTTCAATCCTTACTTGAGATGCATACTCTCAAAACGTTCCCAGGTCCAAGCAGGGGACACCGTATTGAGTGAGGCAACTGCAGCCATCGAAAATGTCGGGCATATCATGCCTTGTGCAGGACTCAAAATCTCACGACCAAAGGACATGGGTGGGCTTCACTTGCACGACTTGAGACGACGTCGAACTTGGGGATTCTGGAAACTCTCTGATAGGCCTTGTGAGATGCGTGCTTCGGACCCTCGAGGCACTTACACAGTCGGTCTACAAGGGAACCCAGACTCATTCCGGTCCCTTGGAGCTTCGATGATGGGATGGCGATGCGGGGAACATACCTCGGCAAGTCCTGTTCATTGTAGGGATATCAGCGGACAACCTTACGGGCCCTTGACGATGATTCCTTCACCTTGTCCCGGAATTTTGGTCATAATAAAATTTGAGGACAAATTATTTGCGCCCTATCCGTATCGTCGACCTTGCACCTGTTCAATTGCTCATTTGTTCATCCCCCACCGTCAAGATGGCCGCTTCTCGTATCTCCCAGATCGCCGCCCATCTCAACTTCCCCAAGGGGATGCTGGCTGGTCAAGTTGCTATCATAACAGGCAGCGGACAAGGCATTGGCGCCGAAGCAGCCCGCGTGTTTGCCAACGAGGGCGCCCTTGTCGTCGTCTCAGACATCGACGCCGAGAAGGCGGCGTCGGTCGCTGAGAGCATCAACTCTGCAGGCGGAAGGGCACTCGCCGTGCCTGGCGACATGCTGGATTCCAAATACATCCAGACACTCGTCGAGAAGGCCGCGGAATTTGGCTCCGGGAAGATCCATATCATAGTCAACAATGCAGGTATGTGTCTACCGTCCCCACCGCCCACTACTTTTCTTCATAGCCCGCCATTCTAGTACACAGTTTCGACTAACTGGCCTCAGGATACACATATGACGGCGTCATCCACAAGATGACCGACAAGCAGTGGGACACAATTATGGACCTTCACACCAAGGCCCCCTTCCAGCTGGTCCGCGCCGCAGCGCCCTACTTCCGCGTCAAGGACGGGGAGCCCAGGTGTGTGGTCAACATCTCGAGCACATCGGGCATCCACGGCAACGCGGGACAGGCGAACTACGCCGTGGCCAAGGCTGGCGTAACTGGCCTCACCAAAACGATCGCGAAGGAATGGGGCCCTGCTTTTGGCGTGCGGTCTAACACGGTGGCATTCGGCCATATATTAACTCGTTTGACCCAAGCGAAAGAACAGGGTGCCTTTATAACAGGGCCAAATGGCGAGAAGATCGCGCTGGGGATTCCCAAGGCACAGCAGGCTACTAAGGACCAGCACCTCGATATCCCCTTGAGGCGGCCCGGTACGGCGTCTGAGGCAGCATCTGCTGTTCTTGCTGTTTGTAGCCCATTGTTTAGCTATGTGTCTGGGCAGACCATTATGGTAACCGGAGGGCGAAATATGTAGGCTGCAATGCACCCCAACTTGCACATCGACCAGCGCTTTATTATGGCAACCAACACGACTATTTTTGCGCATTTGGATCAGAGAATTGTTTTGTGCACCCTTTGTTATAATCCTGGTGAATATGATGCCCCAACTCCAGATGCAGAAACCCAGCCTCCAAAACGACAACAGGCGTCCTGAGGAAGGTCCGTTTAACTTCTCGATCGAATTCCAATCCTAGACTTTCGCCCACAAATAGATCACACCCTTCGCATACTCTGCAATTTCCGAGGCGCCTAACTTCGAATCTCCATAAACGCGATCGACGAAGGTTATGGGAACTTCGCCGATTGTCATCCCCATCGCCTTGGCCGTCACCGCCAGCGCCATCTGCATGCTGAACCCGCGCACGTCGGTGGTCTCGAAGAGCTTCTCCAGCGCCGCCCGCTTGTACAGCCGGAAGCTGCCCGTGAGGTCGCTCACGCCCGGGCGCAGCACCGTGTCGGCAAAGATGTTGGCCCCCTTGCTGGTCAGCTTCCGCTTCAGGTCCCAGCCGTAGACGCCGCCGCCGCTGGCGTACCGCGTGCCCGTGACGATGTCGTAGTCCTGCGCCTTCTGCAGCGCGATCATCTGCGGGATGAACTTGGGGTGGTGGCTGAAGTCGGCGTCCATGATGATGATGAAGTTGCCCTTGGCGAACTGCAGGCCGTGCACGTACGCCGTCCCGAGGCCGAGCTTGCCCGTCCGGGGCTTGAGTTGGACGTGTGGGGAGTAGGCCTTGACGAGCTGGTTGGCGACTTCTTGGGTGCCGTCGGGGGAGCCGTCGTCGACGATGATGAGTTCCCAGTCGAGGTTGCTGGAGGGGCACAATGTCAGTTGTCGTTTGCTTGTGATTCACAAGCCCGTTATGCTCGACCTTGAAGAGAGCTAGCCACTCACTTCTCCGAAAACGTTCGCTGCAGCAGCCAGGTGATGATGGGGAGGTTCTGTCGCTCGTTGAAGGTGGGCAGGATCACCGAGTAGACGTTCTTGGTCGCGCCTTTCGCCATGGTGAGGTAATTAGAAGGAGATATTGGGAAAGTTGGGAAGAATTAGGGAGTGTCAGAATCAGGAAGAAATCAGCCAATGCGCTCTCTCAATGGGCAGAAGAAAGGAGCGTCGTGATGTTGCAAGGGTTGAAGATGGAATGCGACAGCTGAGGTCGTGGCCTTTTTGGAAGCTTGCCCAGGTTGTCGTCTTAGCGTCTGCGTGAACAACCCCCTGGCCGCACCTGAAAGCTGGATGACTAAGCATTCGGCGTTACCTTCCACTCCCTTTGATCGAAATCGGGTGGTCTTACGGAAACAAAACAGAATAAGTAACAAGGTACAATCTTGACATCTCTATTCATGGCCTAATGGAGATTGCAGAAACCTGAAGGCTTGTTAAGTGCTGAGTGGTGGAAGTGGGTGGAAGAGATCCCCATGTGTACAACACCCGTATCATCCCGCAGGACTGGCATCTTACGCAGTAACAGATCATCCCACAGTAGATTATCCCATAGGAAGCTAGCAATTGGGAGGTTAATCCATGGGAGCGTATGCTGTTCTCGGTTATGTCGTGGCCGAATATCCTACAGCGTGGCTACTGGGCAAGTGTCAATGATGTTGGGGGTCCTCCAGCTGTGGGCGAGGCAGTGGGTTGGCGTGAAACTTTGGGCACCGCTGATGGGCATCTAGAGGCTCTCATCGTCCTGAAAACTGGCCAACTGATGCGATAATTTCACACGAGAATCAATTCATACGTTGTCGTTTATTTTCTAGTTTATTGTCATTGCAACCTGTCTACCAGTCGACTTGGAAGACAAGCTCCCAGGCCAATGTTCGAGCATGAGCTCATGAATGAGTATCTCAGCAACCCCAGAACAAAAAGGGTATAGATTACTTTCGGCACAAGCCTTCTGCGTTTTTTTCGCAGCCCAGAAAACACAAATAAACACGAGAAACATCAAACCCCCATCAAAGCAAAGCAGATGTGATATACGGACGCCAAATGCAACACCAGACGCGTGAGATGCACGCGCATGCCATGCACACCCTCAAACATTCGTCGAGATCTTCTCCCCAGAGGCTGTCCGACCGCTGGGAGAGGCATCGGCCTTCTCCCTGGTCCTCGTCCGGCCGTTGGTAGAGGCCTCCCCCGTGTTGTGCCTCTTCCCAAAGCTCGCCCAGCCCTTGAGACTGGAGAAGCTGAGCGCGGTGCTGAGCCTCCTGCCCTCGACGCTCCCCTGCGAGAAGGCGCCGTGCACGACGGCGTGGTCGTCCAGGAGGTGGAAGGCCCGCTTGATCGCCTTCCACGTCTCCATGCCCGCGATGAAGATGGCCGTGAACCCGACCACGAGGCCCCACTCCCACGTGATGGCCGTGTGCTTGAAGAAGTCGGTGCTCACCACGGGGACGTAGACGGTCAGAAAGACGGAAACCATGCCGATCGACACGGCCCAGAAGAGGAACTGGTTGGCGTAGATGTCCTTGAAGAACTGGAAGGGCCCGTGGCGCTCCGGGTTCAGCGCGAACATGGACCTCCGCAGGTGCTTGAACTCCCAGGCAGACAGCAGGATTAGCCACGTCAGCTCCGCGAAGACGGCGGCTCGAGCCTTGAACACGGGGATGCACGCGTTGGAGTAGGTCCTGTTGCAGTCCGAGCCCAGGTTGCCGCCGTTGGCCCCGTAGATGACAATCACGAACGTCGCGAGGGTGCAGACACCCATAAGGAGTCCGTACACGGCCATGTCGACCATGATCTGTCTCGTGAAGATGCCCTTGGCGTGGGGTGGCTTCCTCATAACGTCTGATGCGGCCTTCTCACGACCCAGCCCGAAGGCAGGGAAGGACGAGGTGATCATGTTGATCCAGATGATCTCGAGCGGCGAAATGGGGAACACGGAGAACCCGCTGGCATCCTGGAACGCTAGACCGCAGATCAGGAGGATGACCTCGCCAACGTTGGAGGTGAGCAGGTGCAGGATAAACTTCTGGATGTTATCAAACATGCGCCTTCCCTCGCGGATGGCCGCCACAATCGAGTTGAACTTGTCATCCGTCAGTACGATCTTTGCCGCCGACTTGGCGACGTCAGAGCCGCTTCCCATCGCGATACCGACGTCTGCGTTAGCAAGCGATGGCGCGTCGTTGACACCATCACCAGTCATAGCCATGAACGCCTTGCGTCTGCGGAGTGCCTCAATCATGCGCGTCTTGGTATCTGGGGCGCAACGAGCAATGACCAATGGCAGCTCCTCCAAGGCGTCAATCTCATCGTCGGTCAGTTTGTCGAAATCGGTAGCCTTGAGAACAATTGAGTCCGCAGTACCAGCGGGCAGGATGGACAGGTTGCGCGGGATGATGCCGACTTCTTTGGCGATGGCCCTGGCGGTGGAGGGATGGTCACCAGTAAGCATGTGCACCTTGATGCCTGCGCTGGCACATTCTCCAATGGCGGGCGTGGTCTCTCGTCGAGGCGGATCGTAAATACCCGCAAGACCGAGCAGGGTCAAGTTGCTCTCAACCTGGCCTCGGAGTGCTTCATCATTTTCAGTCTCGGCTGGGCTCGACACTGAGGCGAAACGACCTTCCCAATCCTTGGTAGCAACGGCTAGAACACGTAGGCCTTGTGAAGCGAGATTGTCCATCTGTGTCAACACTTTGTCCTTGATCTCATCCGTCAGGGGTTCCTGGATGTCGCCGGTGCCGATGGTCGAGCAAAGATCGAGAACACGCTCAACGGCACCTTTGGTGTATATGATACTACCCTTAGATGGCGCGTTGTAAGGATTGCCGTCGGGTGCATTATACACCACTGACATTCGCTTGATGCTGCTGTCGAAGGGGAATTCAGCGATCTGCTTCCAGCCGTTGGCTTCCAGTTCCTTCTTCCGAATTTCAAAGCGATGAGAGAAAACCTGCAGGGCGATTTCAGTCGGCTCTCCAGTTGTCTGCCACTTGGATTCCTGGTCGTCATATCGCACTGTTGCAAGGTTGCAAAGAGAGGACGCAACTAAGAATGCGTGCAGGTCTGGACTGGCTTCAGCCTCCTTCTCTTTCGATTCGTCTTTGTCGTTCTGCTCGAGCTTCTCCTGTGGCACGTCGAACTTAAGCGCCGGAGCGCTTCGCTCCTGATCGAAGTCGCGCTCCTGCTTTGGCTCCTCAGGCGCATCGATAGGCACGCTGCGATAAGTAACTCTCCCAATACTTGGGTCACTGGGGTCCTCAGAGTCATGAACAGTGTAGACGTTGGAGAAAGGCAGCCAAGCTTTCCGCACTATCATGGCGCCCTGAGTCAGAGTTCCGGTCTTATCGGAGCAGATGTTGGTAACACCTCCAAGGGCTTCTAAGGCAGATAGATCTCTGTGTGCCGCAAGTTAGTAAGATTCATTTGACATCGGCGAGAGGCCCAATACATACCGGACGACAACATTAGCCTTGCGCATGACAGTCGTCGCAACGACCATTGTGATGGTCAACACAGCAACCAGACTTTCCGGGATAATGGCAATTCCAGTGGAAATGGCATAAATAATAACCTCGTTGGTCATCCGGAAGCGGTTGACTGCAAACACGATGACTGCCAAAAGCAGCGCACAGAAGAACAGGACATAAGCCAGCTTGCTCAGTCGAATTTGGAGCGGTGTGCCCTCGGTCAGGCCCAAGAATTTACCGAAGAAATCGTAAGCCCGCTTGAATCCTCCCTTGAGAGGAGCCGCCTTGCCGTATTTCTTCCAGTTCATGGATCTTCCAGGCTTCCTTGTCCTTTTAGTGGTTGAGGCAGCAATCTTGCCAACCTCAGTCTGCATTCCTGTCGCAATCACAATACCCCGACCACGACCCTTTCGGACAACAGTGGTGGCATACGCAATGTTCACACGATCACCGATGCCAACCTCACCCTCTTCGGAGGCCAGCTTTTCGGTGCCAGGAACCGTAATATCATTTTCTATCGACTTCTCCACGGGGAGGGCCTCGCCTGTCAAGCTCTGTTCATCGCAAGAGAGGTTCATGGTTTCGAACATTCGCAAGTCGGCAGGTACCGTGTCACCCATTTTCAGAATGACAATGTCACCAGGAACTACCTCAGGACTGAGAACAGTTAGCAGGGGTCAAAAAGTAGGTTGGATGATATGGAGAGGGTAAGTTTTATCATGAGCTCGAGATACTGAGAAAGGCAGGCGGTGCGGTGATGTAGCAGATGAGAAACATACTTGGAGATAACTTGAACCTTTCCATCACGAATAACGCTTGCCGAAGGAGAAGACAAAGCTCTGAGAGCATCCATCTTCTTCTCAGCCTTATACTCTTGTAAAAAGCCGATTGAGACATTGAGTACGATGACCACAGCAAGAACTCCACCCTCAATCCAGTCCTTGATAGCAAGACTGACAATCGTTGCAAAGAAGAGGACCTAGATGTTTATATGTGGTAAGCCAAGGGCCATGAGTGACATTGCTTGATGATACTTCTGGGGATTGGAACATACCAAGATCATAGCATTGAAGAGCTGCTTGATGAAAATCGTGTACCAGGGGATTGCTCCCCCGATGTCGAGCTCATTGCGAGGGTATTCCTGCTGTAGCTGCGCAACTTGCGCCGAATTCAACCCTTTGTCGACATCTGTCTTGAGGGCGACTGCCACGTCATTTGGAGCAAGGAGGAACGGGTGTCGGTCAAAGTGGCCGGCCATAATGTGTTCACTTGATGACCATGGATGTTGAGTTGTCGAGTGTAGATGAAATTCCGATCATAAGCGAGTGGACTCTGGATTAATTTGTTAACCAGAGAACTTTTCGAGACTGTGAAAGACGGTAATTGTTTTTTTTTCCACAGTGTTGACTGGTCAAGTCCTTTGTCAAGCCAAAACATTTTGGCATGTGATCCGGGGGGGAACGTAGCTACATTAAGTACTTGTCAACACTCGTTGAGAAGCTTCTATGAGTCTAGAAGGAGACGTAATGGCCGGGGCAGGCCAAGCGATGGACCGACAATGACGGCGAGGGCTTAGCCATGGCGCCGAGCAAAGCCAAGAGCAGAACCTACGACCTCGACGAACCACGAGGCAGCATAAGAGGAACCACCAGGTATCTAGCCTCGCGACGAGGCTCGCGTGAGTATGTGGGTGTCCCAACAACCCGTTATCAAGAGTGTTGGAGTCCTTTATTGGGTCCAATGGCATCATACCAAGCCTCCTGGCAGTCCAAACAGCTGGGCGGTGCTGGGCGGCACCGGGGCGGGAGTCTGGGCGGAGGCTTGGCTGCTCCTGTTTTCCGAGGACAGACGCCGATGGAAGCCATTCTGAGGGCAGGAATTGCATCGAGGATCCTCGCTGCTGGAGCAAAGATGCCGTTTGCGTTGCCCCGATCGAACCAGAGGCGCAGTGCGGTCGCAGGCGGAGGTCGAGCCAAGAAGTGACTAGTCTCTTGTCATGTTCGCTCAACGCCGAGAGCGGGCGACAAACCTGGGGGCGGCCAATGAAGACGTCCTGGTGACTTAGATAATCACCCCAAATAAAGGCTACCCGTGACCTTGTTAGCCGGTGCCGAGACATAGTGGGCGAACGAGGCTGGGAATATAGAAGAAGAATGCTCGCGCTCGTTGGAGCAAAGATTTGCCTCCCAAGCATTTAGGACCATATATCAAGACTCCGGAAGTGCTTGGTCGAGGGCAAAGGACCCTGATCGCGTCTTGGTCAAGCTTTGGGAGGCTGGGCCTGCGGGCGGAATGGGCATGGCATCAAGTCCTTTCGCATGGTATACATATGTCGGTAGAAGTGGCTGCTGCTGTGTCTCCATGGCGCAGGGTGTGCAGTGGTTGGCGGGCAGGCAGGCATGGCTGGCTTTTGTTGAAGCAGCCGACAAGTCAGTAGCCCTGTCACCGCGCAGCTTCGATATGGAGTGGCGAGTGCCGGACAGCCGAGCACGAAGTTGGGAGGACAACTGACTGACGACGCGTGCTGCTGGAGGAAAGGCTCCCAGCTCCTTTTTTCTTGGTCCAGCTTCTGGTCCAGCCTCCGGTCCAGTTTCTGGTCTTGCGTCACCATGCTGCATTGTTGTTGTCGTAATATGTAGGTCAGCCGCTTCCTCGATGGGGGTAACTTTTCTTTTCTTCTTTTGCCTCGCATGCCAGGCCAGGGTACTCACCCCACATCAAGCATCATTGGCCAATGCCTCTTCGCGAAGTTCGAAACCCCGGCACGAATCGGCACAGGCAAATTGCCGCGTGCGGCCAGCTGCTCCAAGGCCAGGGGTCTACGGACTACTACGTGCTAGGTATGCTCTACAAGTAGGAGCCGTGCCTGCAGGTCTGATGGCCCCCATCACTGACTGACTCCTCAGCTCCTGAAACGGCGACAAGACATACACTTGCCCAGATCATGTCACTACCCCTGGAATCTGGACCCAGGGCCCGTGCTGGGCAGCGTGCCTTGGTTCAGACTGTGCGACATGCGGGGCGAGGTGGAGGTGCCGTACAGTGCAGGTGTGAGGTAGTCACGGTTGACGGATGAGGACAGGGCCTTTTTCTGACATGACAAGCTTGGAGAAAGAAGGCCGAAGTCAGTGCCCTGCCACTCATATGTGTAATAGCAGACTTTCTATACCATATTTCAAGTAGAGTGAGTCCCTGGGGCAGGGTTTAAGGTTCACCCACGGCCCTGTCCCGCACCCGCCTTTACGTTTTGGTCCCATCCTCCGTCTCAATAGCCCGCGGGGGTGAGGAGCTGGAAGTATGGCGAGACGGGATGCAAGCTCCGTGATTCGTTCAGCCTCCGGATCGGGAACTGTGTACTGGGCACCACGGGCAGCGCCATACTGTGTGGACAAGTGCTACGGGGTACGCAGAGACTACGTACATGTGCGCCCCGTCTACTGTACTTAACCCGCCTGGTAGTAGATTGGGTACTGTACTGTATGACTTCGATGCGAGTGAGCGCAGGTGTCGGAGAGAGTTGCAGAGCAAATGATGCTTGTCGCCTGCCGCTTGTCATGCCATGCCATGCCCACCCATGCCAGCAGCTTCCTGGACGATTAGGTGAGCAAGCAAGCTGCGGCCTTCAAGCCTTCAACCTCGCTCTTTCCCAACCTCTCCCCCAAACGACGCACAGCACTCCTCACAACAACCTCGCACCGCCATTCAGCTCCATTGACAGCCTCATCAACCTCATCAACTACCATCTCAGCCCATCTGCCCCATTGATACCGTGCGTCACTTGCAGCGCATCGATTGCGACCCAAGACACGCCTCCCGCCCTCTCAACCACCCGTTCCATCATTACGTCATATCGCAATGGCCGACAGCTCAGCTCCCGTTAGCAGCGCAGGTGCGTGTAGCCCACCCCAGCCTTGTTGCGATTGCCTTGTCGAACTGCCCGTCAATCGCCCTCCCCCTGGGTCGTCGACGGCCCAGCCCAGCTCTAGCGAGCATTGAATGACCCTAATCCCGCTTCTCCGGTCTGCTTTTCACCATTTGCGCAATCCCTTCCCAGCTTCCGCGTCGGGCTATCGCTAACATCTCTCCTACACATGCGCAGCTCAGCCGAATGCCGTTCCAGGCACCGCGCCCGCTGCCGACAATGCGCTGCCTAAGAATCCGCTCGCCGAGGCCCCAGCTGACAAGCCGGCCGAAGCCACCTCTACCTCTGTAGGAGGCGCGGTCCCTCTCCCGTTGGCTCCTGAGACCACCAAGCAGGCAGATGCTCCTGCCACTGAGGCCAGTGGCACGACCGACGCCCCTGTCAGCAACAGCAACGGTGTCAATGGCACCACAACCGCGGCCAAATTCGAGCCTGTGGTCCCAGAGGAGAAAAAGGCCGATACCGCTGCTCCCGCCCCTGCTGTGGAGAACCCGGCCTCTTCTGCGGCAGTCCCAGGAGAAAGCGCTTCTGAGTCGACTGCTCCCGCCCAGGCGCCCGTTATGACTGGAGCACTTGGTGCCTCCGAGCCAAAGCCGGCCGAGTCAACCAACGACGACGGTGTTAAGGATGCCACTTCAGCTACCAAGCCCGCCGAGCTGAACGGTACCAACGACAAGGATGTCGAGATGAAGGACAGTGCCGCCACAGCTCCAGCTCCAGCGATTTCTGAAGTCGCATCAGCGGCGCCAGCTGCCCCAGAGAAAACGGCTCCAGGTCCCGCAGCCACGACTGACCCGGACTCCAACATTGAGGCCAGCACCACTACCGCAGAGACCGGCGAGAAACGCAAGGTCGAGGCGACTGGCACCAATGGGTCCACCGCGGCCGAGGAGCCCGCCGAGAAGAAGCAGAAGCAGGGTGTGGTTAGCAAGGTCGTTGAAAAGGCCAAGGAAGTTGTCGAGGAGGTCAAGGAGAAGGCTGAAGGCGGCTCCAAGAAGGACAACGGCCCAACTCGGAAGGCCAGCAAGAAAGGCAAGAAGGAGGCTGCGCCTGTGCCTGTAGGGCGCACGGCGCGCAAAACGAGGAGTCAGGGCAATGCTGACTAAATGACCCGCCGGAGTGCGACTGGAGTTTAAATGATCGAGCAGCGTTGCGGTATGGCCTTTGCAGCGGCCACTATGAACGAGCACCAGTAGGTGAGGTTTCTTCATTCCTTCTGGGGTCGGGGTCGGAAGGTTCCGCGGGCCCGACAGCGGAAACGGGCGGAAAATGGGTGCCTCGGGCTTTGGAGTTTTGCTTTCTGTTGCCTTTCATTGATCTTTGTGACGGTCCAAGTCCTGCTTCCGGTTTGCTTTGAGTTCCGCTGGTGCGCTCATGATGATTGTATATACGCTGCTATGAGCGCAGAAAAGCAGGATCGACGTTGACTTGCACTCACGATGGCCTCGATCGTAAACCAATTATGAGCGTGCCTATTCGCCACCAGAAAAGCTTTGGAGCATATCCCACAGGGGACTAAAATGAATCGCTTTGCAAAGTGAATTTGGAAAGGACTGAATTGAAAAAACAGTTAACAGTCAATATGAGACAAACTATTATATGGCGGGGTGCCATGAGATCCACCCGCCAGCCAAGTACTATATGCATCGCTGAGCTGCCTGGGTATATGTAGTCTATAATTGCAAAAGAAATATGTCTGAATCAGGGTTACTTAGTTCCGTAACAGCCTTCATACCATTGACGCAACTTTGGGCTTTTCATCCTTCTCCGACCGTTCTGCAGAATTGATAGGCGCCTCCTTCTTCCACAAGGACCCAAAGACACCTCCCAAGACTAATGCGATACCACAACATAGCTAAAAACAAGTTAATACACAGCTACAGTTTGCAATACACTGGTAACTTACCTCAGGACTTAATGCGTGAGGCGACAAGAAGAGTGGGATTGTCAAGGCTGCCAGGAACCCCAAGCTTTGGGCACAGTTTTTGGCAATCGTGCTCGCTATGCGGACTGCCCAAGACACCAGAAACCCGCCAACTGCTTGCAACAGGACCAAGGCCCAGACCAAGACTGTATGACCGCGAAAGCTGTCTTTAACCCCCAGATCCGATTGCCACACCAGTCCGCAGAGAGCACACAGGCAAGTATATCCTGCCAGCTGGGCGTTGCGAACCATAAAGCTATTCTCTGAGGTTTTGAGGACAGCCTCCATGTACACACCAGCAAAGGCACTGCAGAATCCCGCAACTAGCATCGCGACAACCCCGAAGATCATGTCTTTGCCCGCGTCATCGGCGCGAGGCGCCCCGAAAGAACGCACCGCAGAGCCAACCTGCACCAACACCAGACCCGTCGTCAATACGACCAGGCACAGCCACTGGTGCGGCTGCAGGGTCTGCTTGAGAAACGCCCTGCTGAAAACCGGCGTCAGGATGAGCTTGACCTGCGACAGCATCAGGTACGGCAGGATGTCGAGATGGTAGGCGCCGAGGCTCTGGCTCGTGGCCGAGAGCGTATACAGGAAGGCTGGGACGGCAGAACTATCGTGGCCAGCCAGCACGTGGCTCAGGAAATCGGAATGGTGTGCATCGCTGGCCTCGGTCTTGCTGAAAAAGCCACGTGCGGCGACGGCAAGGGAGATGAGCATCTTGAGGCCCTCTGACAGTACGACAGCGCTTAGAGGCTCGTACCGCACAGATTCATCTACCTGGCGAGTTTGCAGCTTGTGCTGCAACTGATGTGTTGATCGTTCTCGGTCAGTGGGACATTCGAAGACTATCTCGTCTACTGTATTTGAGTGTATCAACTTACAAGTACGCTGGCAGCATTTTGGCACGCGAGCTACAAATCTGCTTGTCAGATTCAGTTGTCTTTGATAAAAAAGTCCGAGGGTAGGGTTTACCAATGCGAGAACGACCGCAGCCGTAATTTGTGTGCTTCGCCAATGCAAACATGTACTCAAGCAATTGCTCTGCGCCATGAGTTGGGATTTTCGGCTGGCTTTAGCTTGG
This sequence comes from Diaporthe vaccinii, assembly GCA_039880775.1. NCBI lineage: Eukaryota > Fungi > Ascomycota > Sordariomycetes > Diaporthales > Diaporthaceae > Diaporthe > Diaporthe vaccinii. Next base: position 1,819,098 of record JBCEDN010000003.1, read on the forward strand.
CACATGTATAATCAATGCAAGAATTTCAACAATGAGAGAATGCGGAATATTCGACTCGACGGCAGTAATTTATGTTTAAAAGTCGCGTTGCATACTTTAGTAGGGGAGGCGTGCTGGGTAGGTGAAACCCGGGGGTTCGGTTCACAAGTGGATCCATGGATATCCAGGCGCGGACAGTTTCCAGAACCTCTGACAGCCGTGTCAGGGCGCTTGTCTCCACATATCTGAATATTTGACAGCTGGATACGAGGTTACTTGCGCCAATGAAACCCCCTGCTCGATCAACGACCGAGGGGATGAAAACGGAGATACTGCGAGCCTCATTCGACTATCCCGCTACAGCTACACTCCGTGCAAAGCACTCGCTTATATAGCTTAGCGCCGGCCAGGTCCCGCTGCCAAGTCGAATACGGGCCACGAGGGTGCGTCTTTCCGTACCACTTGATCATTAGAATAGTAACCTCTTCCCAAAATGCAGCTTCTCTGAGGGCCTTGCTGGATTCAGAGTAGAGGGCTTTTGTAGAACCACTTCCCCAAGAAATCCATGTTGAACACTCTCCCTCTCCCTCCAGCCTCATAACTAACGTCTCTGCCAATGTTCAATGACCATCTTCCGTCCCGAATCTTTTATGGATACGAGCAAGCGCTGACAAGAGCTCCCAAGCTGTATTTCGGAAACGCCTTGAGGTCGAGTCAAGCTCTCGTTAAAGCTGCAAGAATACGACCTCTCCCTGCGGGCGATCATGATCTTGCCCTGGAAACGGACGATAGCGCTGACCTGTGTGGTCTTCGTCTTTGTGCTTCTGACGGGCCATCAGTCATTCAAGCACAACTACATACAGAATCCTCTCAAACATGTCTTGACCAATAGCACAGTTCCCTCCTTCCTCAAGGACTTCAATCCATTCTGGACCACCGAGCAGCTTGAACCCCGGTTTGCCTACGTGCAATATGCCACGGATATTGACTATCTGTGCAATGCCGTGAGTCTCAAACAGCAATGCTCAGCAATCGAGTGTCCTTGGATGGCGGAGTGGGCTGACCCAACGACATCAGGTGATGAACTTCTACCGCCTGAAAAGATTCGGCAGCGAATACGATCAGGTCTTGATATTCCCGAACCGGTGGACGGAAGGAGATTCAAAGGAAGCAAAAGCCATCAGCAACATCCAGGCCGCACTTCCCAAGCTTGACCTCCGACCCTTGGAGCTTCTCACCACGCACAAGGGCGATATAACGTGGGCCAAGAGCCTCACCAAGTTCCACGCGTTCAACCTGACCGACTACACGCGCGTCGTCGCCTTCGACTCGGACTCGCTGGTCCTCAACAACATGGACCACTACTTCCTCGCCCCGCTGACTGCCCTCTCTGTCCCGCGCGCGTACTGGCTGAACGACAAGGACGCGGCCATCGCGGAGCAGGTGCTGGGCTCGCACGTCATGCTGCTCGAGCCCAACGAGGGCCGGTACAATAAGATCGTCGATGAGACGCTTAGTTCGGGCGACTTCGACATGGAGGTCATAAATCACCTGTTCAAGGACTCGGTCATGATCCTGCCGCACCGACGGCTGGCCCTCCTGACGGGGGAATTCCGCGCCAAGGACCACCTGAGTTATCTTGCGCCTGACGAGGATGATGACTGGAACGCGATGGGCGAGGTCTCGAGGGCGTACCTGGTCCACTTTAGTGACTGGCCGCTGCCGAAGCCTTGGAGGCATCACTCTGATGCCGACTGGGAGAAGGTCCGACCCGAGTGTCCCGAGGACGAGGAGGAGAAGGATGACCGGCCGAGATGTGCTGATCGCGTGATGTGGGAGGGGTTCTATGACTCCTACGATAGGGACAAGGCCCAGTACTGCAAGTCTCTAATGTAAAGAGAAACTGAAATTAATCGAGCAGTAAAAGACCCCCACAGGAGCCTGTTATGTCCACACAAGGTAACGCCAGCACCCTTTTCAACTACCATCTACCATGAGAGAGGCAGGACATCAAAAGCGGAACGCATGACCGGATTCACGTGCCTTTAACTCCCACGATCTGTTTTCAGCAGAACTTGATACCACTTGAATCTCGTCGAGGCCCTCGTTGAATAGGGAACAGAGTCATTCCTGTTACACACCTGCACAGGGCCTGGACTAAGAAGCTTTCCGATCCTCATGGCAGATGGGCATGGGAGTTGCGTGATGCCTCGCTATGCCGAGCTTCTTTCCTCTCAGACTCACATTATCCTCATGCTCAAAGCGTGGCCAGAGCTTGTCCGACTGCCTTAGCTCCGCAAGAGTTCTGCTGCTCCCCCAGCAGCCCCGTTCGACACGTACATGCTCATCATTCCGGTATATATCACATCAAGATAAAGTCTGAAAGTGGATGGACGTGGATGTATGACCTTCATCCGTTGGTCTTGGTTCATCGTACGTGCTCAAAGTACCCGCCCCGTACAGTTTCAAAAAGACAATTACTGCATCGCTCAGACCTACTGCAAGCCTGACTCTGCCTCAGATGACCAAAAAGCTCCTCCTTTCCTCCATGACAACCTCGTGACAACGCCTTCAATTGCCCCGGGTTATCTAGCCATCTCGTCGTCGTCCATGTTTTACACAATGTCGTCCTCCAAAGACAAGCTATGCTTTGTCAGACCGGCATAACCCTTAACAATGGTCAGAACTCCACTCCGGCCTCTTGCCTGGTCGAGCCAGTCTTCACCCATTTGCACGGTGCCACTAGCCGGGTGAGAGTCCTCAAGGCTGACCAGGAACCTGAGCAGGCAGGCAAGCCCTGAAGGGCATGGGGCTGTCCCGTGCTCATGGACGTGGCTTGTCGTTGACGTCGCAAGTCGGCTCTCCGGCGTTGCTCGTACTCTGAGCATCAGCCTCAGAATTTGGTGGAGCGACTAGGGGGCTCTCGTCTTGGATTCTGGGGTACTCGCTATCGTCCTGAAGCGCAGAGGAAGATGGGAGCTGGCCCGGCTGGCCCGGCTTCGCAGGCATCACCGTGCCAGTCGTCGCAGCCGGTACGCGAACCCAGACGTAGCTTGCGGGAACCCAACCTCCAGATCCGCCCAGACCGAGCAGAGCGCCTCGTCGAACTTTCTTGTAAAAAAACTGCTTGGTGGATGGAGCCGAGGCTTTCGCAGCGGTCGCCTGTTGGACTGGGGCGGCAGAAGCAGTCACCGACTCGGAGTTGTTCTGGGGAGGTTGCGAGGCTGAGGTCGTGGTGGAGGGCGTGAATGGTGATTGTTGGTTCTCCTTGTCCGACTCGACCTGGGAGAGCCATTGCATGATTTGGGACGTCGAGTTGTAACTGAGAGGGTTCACCTCGGAAACCAAAGGCATACTGCTCTCAGTCTGTCGAACAGGTCCGAGGTCACGCGAGGTGTTCGGAGTCCCGGATTCGAAGTTCGAGGACGATTCTTCGCGCTGCTTCTTGTGCTTGTCCATGATCAATGCTTCCAAGGTTGATTCAAGTTGTTGTGACCTGACGGAGGGGCAGTGAGGTGAACGAGTTCCGTGGTTGATGTAGAAGTCAGCGTTGAGCCGTGGTCGCTCTGTCAAAGAATCGGGTCTTGGCTCAGGTCCCCCTTCAAATAATCTGGGGCAAGCAAGCACAAGCGTTCGTGGAGTGACTCTCGGATATGTGTTACAGGGTGACAGCACGGTATACAATCACCTCAACTGTTGTTTGCACTGGCAGTCACAAGTGCCTTTACTTCATTCAGATAGAAGCAACTCTTTGGCTTTCTATATTTAGGCTTTGAACGATGAGTCTCTTTTAGTTACTAACTGCTTTGAGTGACTTATACCTTTTTCCACTTGCTTCCATGACTTCAATTGAATTGTAGATGTGGCCTATGTTTATCACAGCTCACTCGGCCCGGAGATGTCTTCAGGTCGATCGCCGCGGGATGGCATAGATTCATCGAACCATTCAGCTCACTCAACCAGCACAGTCCTTTCCATCATTCTCAGTGGGGGTTCTCAAATTGACAATGCTGCAGAGGCAAAATGTGTTTTTGTGCAGACGGTGGGAGGACTTATGAACCTTGAGGCTCAGGCTGGTCCATAGTGACAGAGGTCCGGGTTCACCAAAGGAATGGGAAAAACTATCAAATGAATGATATAGCATTGTTATTCCTTACAAAACCAGTGCCGGGACCAAATATTTTCCCTGTCTCACCTTCGATTGCCCAAGGCGACACACTACTTAAAGGCAAACAGCCGGCGGTGCTTGCAGGCCTGCCAGCAAATCCTCCAGCAAATGGTGCAGATCTGAGATTGTTCTTGACTTGATCAGCTGAAGACCATCTCGAAGTGGTCCAGTGCCAAAAGTTCAAGGTTGTGCAGACCGTATTTGGCAATATCATGCCACTATCAAGGCTGCTCTTGGCTGATCCCAGCACCTCAGGCGGCTGGTGCTACGTCCTAGTGACATGAGAGCTGTGCTTAGTAGCATTATGAAAACAGAAGCAACCATGCTCTATGGAGCAAGATGTGAATGTATTTATGTTAATACAATGATGCCAACTCTCCGGCTGCCGAAGTCCAGCAATGGGTGAAGCCTTGGTTTACGCAGTGAATGGTGGTGACACTTCACCTTGTTGCCCCGTAATTGACTCTGCCATGATCCGTTCAAGTGTCAGAGCCAGTCTCTTACATGCATGTATAAGAGATACTAGTATGCAGTAAGTACAGTAAGCCAATCTCTACACATCATTGCTTGGTATCTGCCTCTCATCCATCATGGGCTGTTGAATAACGACATACAGTGAATGTTGGTCATGACTACATGTGAGTTGTACCGGAATATCACTGTTAGCACGGAAGAGAAATCCTTTTAGCCACAGCAGCGCCGCCAAAGGCCAGCCCACCAGCCCGCTCGGGCTGTGCTAAAAGGGCAAAATGATTTTTTTCTTCAATAGGGCTGAGGTTGTTAGCGCTCGGGACGGCGTTGCCAGTGGGGGCGTAGTAATCCCGCAGGCGGCCTTGGCTCGCAACGGCGCTCTGGAGGCGGCCGATCTTGGTGCTCGGTCCGATGGTAAGATGTTTTACGAGAGCTGATACTGTTGACTGGGCCAATTCTTAGGGTCGCTTGAACCGATGTCTGATCTCACGAGATGGTGGGCCTTGGACGTTGACAATCTCATCAGGCAGTGCTGCCATCTTATTGAGGGCGATACTTGATTACCATATTCTGCGGTCCTTTTGGTTGGCAGGCTGGGAAAGGGGAGCAACAGTCTCCAAGGATGTCGAGTGCTCTAACAGATCATTTACAGATCTTTGAACATCACTATTTCCCAGGCATGAAGGGTCTCGTCAGGGCCCCACTCATTCGCGGGATGAGTGGACACAGCCACCTTCGCGGAGCGGGACAGCGGGAATGCCGTGGTCATCATCACTGGAGTGGCAGGTGAGGAAGGAAGAGTAGAGTGGAACAGACAAGACGGACCATTCACTAAGTCCAAAGTGAGGAGTGTTGTCCGGATCTTCAACACATGCAAAGGAAAATCGTCGTCGTCCAGTCGCATGAGACGCGTATGGATTGCGTGAGACGGGTGCGATGTCGACCTCCCCTTCCTTTGATCAAATACGAGATTTGACAGCAAGTCAGTTCGCTTAAAATAGCAGCACCATACTCACCTCCTGCCTTCAGGTCCTAGCGTACGCTACTGTGCCGAATGTACCCAGGTACCGCGGGCAGAACCCCAAAACCCAGCAATCTGGGAGTCAGCCAACCCCAACAAGGCCCTTGCTGCTGTTAGGGTTCTCTGTTCAGGGGACAGCTACTGCACGGAGGGAGCAAGTACCTAGGTCGGCTGGTAGGTTCGGTACCGCTTTTGGTCAGGGCTTCCAGAGCCAGAAGGGCCAAGGAGAACCGCGGTCCCTGCTGGCGCGTGCCAGGGGACTGCTGGCTCTGAGGTCATCGGTTCCACTGTCAGAACCTAGGCAAGGCTTATCACCACTTGTTTTGTCGGACCTGTATGCAGGCTAAACCCACGCTGTCTGTCGATGGCGCGGCCCTGCATTGCGTTGCAGTTGCAGTTGGTGCAGCAGTCCAGCAGATAGACTTTTCTGGACGGCCAGGAAATCCTGCTTCTATTCGTCAGGGCCGTCGACGCGGCCCAGAAGAGGTTCTTCTGAGCCGCCTGCGTTGCTGCTTTTGGGGCTGGGCCGGGCCCCTCCTCCACAATTTTCCATCTCCAGAATTCCAGATCGAGGCCATCCCTTGCATCGCTCTGCTTTGACGGCCGACTGCCACCACTATACTAGGACCTGGGGCTCCTCAAGAGTACCGGGGACCCGGAATTCTCCCACCAACCGCCCTCGCCCTCAACAAGCCGCTATTGTCGTCATTGTTTATTCTTCCCTTTCCCCATTACAACTGCACGCTTCCCCCCCTCAACGCCTCCCGTGTGGACTCGGCACATCCTCTGCGCTTCTCTACCGTGACCGTGCTTATCGACGACTCTGCGTCATCCACTCGTTTGATACTGATCAACCGACGGTCCAGATGGCACATTGACCACCCCGTCCTCGGAGCGAAGCGAAGCCACTCGACTCGACCACATCTTACTCCATTCTAACACAGGCCACAGGCTTCACTGTCCAGGGCCGCCATAATTTTTGTCAGGTATTGTCTGGCTGAGCGACAGAGAGCCTCCTTTGTCCTGCCTCTGCCCTCCCAGCGCCCTCCCAGCATCTGCGAGTCGAGAAGGAGGGGCAAAGGGGAGCAAAATTCGATCTTGTCTGGATATCGTCTCCCGACGATCCCCGTTGCACCTGACGCGGGCCCGACCGCTTCTCGACCCGTCAACCTCACTTCGCGTTGGCCCTCGTTTGCTTGCGACACAGCGTCTTGCGCCTCACGCCTCGGTTGGTGGAACGGAATAGGTCGATTGCCCCGTGCTGGGCACGCAACTTCTTAAGACGAAGCACATCATGGAGCACCTATCGATGGCCACGCGCTTCGTCGCCAGGCAAGACGATGATGACCCCGGCAAGAAGCTGCTCGACTTGATATCCGATCCTTTCTCCAGCGAGGCAAGTCGCTTGCTCACTTGTCCATTCTCCCGATCCGCGGAATCTGAGCACTAACCAGAGACCGTCCACAGCTCGCTACTTCCTCCGTTTGGGCATCCTTAGCCTCGTCGCTGGGCGTCACCGCTGCCGTCGTCCTGTTGTTCTCCTTCTTCCGTCCATACCACACCGTCGTGTACGCGCCCAAGTTGAAACATGCCGACGAATTTCGAGCACCACCACCGCTGGGCAAAGGCCCATTTTCGTGGATCCCGCCATTATGGCAGACCACGGAGAAGGACATGGTCCGGATGGCCGGTTTGGACGCCGTGATTTTCTTGCGCTTCATCAACATGCTGCGCAACATGTTTATCATTATGGCTGTCATAGGCTGTGCCGTTCTGGTTCCCGTCAATTACACCCAGTCCATTCGGTTTGACAGCGACACCTGGCTCATGCGCTTGACCCCTTCAAACGTATGGAACGAGGCACAGTGGGCCACCGTTCTTTCCGCCTGGCTCTTCAATCTCGTCGTGCTTGGCTTCTTGTGGTGGAACTATAGGCAGGTTCTGCATTTGCGTCGGGAATACTTCGAGACTCCAGAGTATCAGCAGAGTTTGCACTCCAGGACTCTTATGGTGCGTAAAGCATCTGCCGGGGCGACCGCCTGAACCGAGTATCAGCAACTGACAGCATGATGTAGCTCTACGACATACCCAAAAAACTTTCATCGGACGAAGGCATCGCCAGGCTTATCGACATGGTTGCTCCAAATTCGTCGTTCTCAAGAACTGCCATTGCGCGGGACGTCAAGATTCTGCCGAAACTGGTGGAACAGCACGAGAAATGTGTACGAAAATTGGAGAAGGTCCTGTCAAAGTATCTCAAGGACCCTCACAGCCTCCCGGCTGCCAGGCCAGTCTGTTCGCCCTCAAAGAGTGACCCGTCTTACTCCACCTACCCTAAGGGACAAAAGGTCGACGCGATCGAGTACCTCACACAGAGGATCAAGACACTGGAGTACGAGATCAAGGAAGTAAGGACAAGCGTGGACAAGCGCAACACCAGGCCTTTTGGGTTTGCTTCGTATTCCGACATCAGCGAGGCACACGCGATCGCATACGCCGCCCGCAAGAAAAAGCCCCAGGGCGCCGTTATCAAGCTTGCCCCCCGACCCAGCGACGTCATCTGGGATAACATGCCCTTGAGTGCCGCTACTCGTGCCAGAAAGAGGCTGTTCATCAGTCTGTGGATCGGTCTCTTGACCCTCTTGTGGATCGCGCCCAACGCTATGATAGCCATTTTCTTGGTCAACCTCAGCAACCTCGGGTCCGTCTGGCACGGCTTCCAGCTCTCACTAGAGACCAGTCCAGTGTTCTGGTCTATTGTACAGGGTATTGCATCACCGGCAATCACGTCGTTGGTGTACCTGCTGCTCCCCATCATTTTCCGCCGGTTGTCAATGAGGGGCGGCGACCAGACTAAATCTGGTCGAGAACGCCATGTCATCGGCAAGCTATTCAGCTTCTTTATCTTCAACAACTTGATCGTCTTCTCCCTGTTTAGTGGCATGTGGACCTTTGTGGCAAACGTGCTGGAAGACGCCAACAGCGGCACCGACGCGTGGAAGGCGATTGTGGAGCAGGATTTCGGGGGCTCCGTTCTAATCGCCCTCTGCAAAATCTCACCTTATTGGGTGACCTACCTTTTACAGCGCCAGCTCAGTACGGCCGTTGACCTAGCACAGGTCTGGAGTCTTATTCTCAGCTTCATCATGCGCAAGCTAGGATCCCCAACGCCACGGGAGATGATCGAGCTCACCGCGCCGCAATCTTTCGAATATGCCAGTTACTACAACTATTGCCTTTACTACGCCACCGTCGCTCTATCATACGGTGTCATTCAACCTCTGGTCCTACCATCCGTTGCTTTGTTCTTCGTTATCGACTGCATCTTGAAGAAATACCTTCTTATGTACGTTTTCATCACCAAGAACGAGAGCGGCGGCATGTCGTGGCGGGTCCTCTTCAACCGCGTCTTGTTTGCGCTTGTTCTCTCCAACCTCGTCGCATTTCTGGTTGCCTTCATGCGAAGCACCTACACCCAGGCCTATGCCGTGGTACCGCTGCCCTTCATCGTCATCGGGTTCAAGATCTACTGCGCCAAGGCCTTTGACAGCAAGATACACTACTACTCGACCCGATTCGTTCCCCGTGGCCCCGAGCCTGAAGTTGGTATCGCAAGCAAGGAGAACCTGAAAAATGATCGCCTGGCATCGAAGTTCGGCCACCCTGTTCTTTACAGGCCACTCATTACGCCCATGGTCCATGCAAAGGCGCAGAATATTCTCGCAAGCGTGTATCAGGGTCGGCTTAGCGACGGACGGGAGACCGGGTCGGCAGAGGGCACCAGTGTGTCCGGTTACAGCGACACCTACGCTCTCGACCCCATGCGTGCAGGAAGGCCAGGCAAGGCAGCTCCAAGCGGTCTTTCCGGATTTGAAATTGTCCCAGAAGGGAAGCTTGACTTTGAGTACTATAAAAATCGCAGCGAATTTGCCGAAGACCACGGGCAGGGCGACCTGTTCGGCAACCCTAGGGACATGATGCGACCTGGTACGCCTTCAAGCACCTTTGGCGGGTCAGACACGGATTCGAGGCCAGGCACACCGACAGGGGGAATGATGTTCAGCGGAAGCAAAGGCGGATTTGCGGCAACATCGGTCAGTGGTGTTGGAGGCGACGGCATAGGGCCTGGAGCTGGATACGCTAGTCCTTCGGCCCAGTATTCACCGAGGATGCCGCCCTTTGGGTCGCCAGCCATGGACTACCCATCAAGAACACGGTCCCCATACGGCCTTGTTGCGGCCAGCGACTCCACGTCAAACCTAGTCCAATCAGCCGCACCGATAGCATCACCACCTGTCGGTTATTACGCCAACGACGCTGGCTCTAGAAGCGCCAGTATCGACCACGGCACCACAAGTTTTGACCGGTCTAGGGCTGGAGCAATGCCACCTGGTGCGTTAGGCGGTGGGCCCCAGGGTTACGGGAACTTACCGCAAGCCGAATCGGAATATGAGGACCCTATGAGTTATAATTACTTCAGAGGTGGAACCGGGAGGTCGAGATATAATGGTGGCAGTTAAGGAGGCGTGCGGTCGATAAAGGAGTCTGGGAGATCCCCGCGAGAGGGAAACTCAAATGAAGAAAGTCTGTTTCATGTTCACAGGTACAATTGCATGGGCTTGGCGTAGGCTGGGTGACGAATAATGATTGGGAACGCCCGGGACGGGCGGAATGGGGCTATAGAATAGAAGAGCTTCGAGGGGAGCTTCACGATTTGTGCTGGCAGACATAGTTGGTTGCATACAATTGTCCAACGTGCTGTAATAGACAAGCAGGCGACAGCTGTTTTTGACTGTTGCGAAGCCTGCGATGTTCAAGCGATGGAAACTCTCTTGCGTGCTGTTTTACATGGTCTGGCCGACTGTTCATCACCTTGGTGAGGTGTCCTGACGTCAGGCTGCGAAGGGTTGGTGATGTCTGAACCCCGCCTCTGGCATACTGTACTGTTTCGATACCTGACTTGGTAGTCGCATAGGTAAAAATATGCCTTGTCACATACAGTATTGTAGAATTATCATGGCCAAAAGTCTTGCCCCACGGTTTAAATTGCGAGGGTCTTCAGAGGTGCGCACGCAAGAGCTGCAGTAGTTGGGTGCTGGCTATGTCTAGAGCTATATGATATACTATACCCACCGGCTTGGCATCGACAATGTTTGTGTTGATGTTTTGATGTCGAGCATTGTTGACAATGGTTGCATGAAGAACACGACCGCTAGACGCCAAATTATGCGGCGATAGGTTGATTCAACTACACTCCCGCTTAGTGTGGCCTGATGGGACTGATAGGAGAAAGTCCTCATTGAAATTCGATTCAAAAGTTCCTACATATGTAGGCTTGGTAACTCCCCGAACCCCAACCATCGTCTAGGTACCCAATGCTTCGCACACTGTGGTGGCCCCGTCGAAAAATGCTCGCTCGCCTAAGAAAATGTCCGGCCCTAGAGGCGGGACTTTTTTTTATATATGTGTTGGGAAGGGATCGCTTGACATTGCCGCCCAGAATATCCTGTAAGAACAGTCCCGAGAAGACGTCCTCTGAAGTAAGAAAGAATAGAGAAAGGCGTCTCACAGAAAGAGATCATCCCGTCTCGGTGTCCTCCGCCAGTTGCCATTTGCTCGAGGTTCCAAAAGCCAACCCTGGTAAGCTCTGCCCAAAGAGCATTGTCTCCGGTATGTCCCCGTAAGAGAAGCCCTGGATGTCGCCTGCACCAAGACCCTCCAGGGCTTCAGCGATCCGCATGGACTCGCTCTCGCTGAGTATATCTCGAACTCGAGCCTCGGAAATAACGTCCAGATCGTGAGGCCCAGATAGAGAGTGGTGAGGAGGCGGGGGTGATAACTGCCCTGGTTGCAGCATATGCCTAGCCCTCGTATAATCTGGACCTGGGTGACCATCGGTTTTCGATAACGGGCCTGAGGCTGGCAGTTCGTGGCGTCCCCCAACGGGTGTGTTGTTGATCGCTGTGAACATGGTCGGGATTGAGCGCGGCGTCTTCTCGGCGAGGTGAACATCGGGCCCCGTGGGCGAACCGCGCTCCGTTGGGCTTGCCCTTGACTGATCTGAACATCCGTATGGCCCGTGCCGGTCATCCTCTGCCATGATCATGCCATTGTTGATGATCTTCGCATTCTGTACTTTCCATTCCTCCAACCCTCCACCATGAATTGGGTGCTTGCCATCGTCCTGAGGAGCAGTGCCGGTTTTGTTGTTGCCGTGGGTGAGCGCGCTGTATTCGAATTTGATCTTGGCCATATAATTGTCTAAATCCTTGCTGTTCGAGCAATGTAATTAGCATCGTCTGCACACGTACAGAATAGATTATGGCTCATCGTGACTCTTCCGATGCTGGCAGAAACCCGCTTGACTCACAAATAACCAAGATAAGTTGAGGCCATCTTGAGCCACCCTGAAAAGCGCACAAGGGTTTGGTGGCAGACTGCGGTCGGGCCGACTTTTGTCATGTCCATATCGGCCTCGGAACCATCGCCATCTTCTTCTTCATCCGCTAGCATGTGCCTTTGCTGATCCATGTGAGGGAAATGCCATGCATATTGCCCAACAAAGGCTGCTGTCCAGATGGTGAAAAGCACCAGTGCGGACATCGGTAGCTTATCGCGGCATATTTCGATCACATCGACGATGTCCTTGGCCGCTTTGAAGACCTGCTCTGCGCTATGCTCCCAAAAGCCGTTCGGAATGTCGTATTTGCCAGCTGGAAAGGTCGGCTCGTCCAAGGGACCAACGGGACCGCTACAGCGAATCGGAAGGAAGGGTATGTATTCGCTACATTGCGATTAGCCAGGTGCTAAGACTTTGAGAGGACGACCCCTGCAGACATCTTGAGTACCAAAAGTGTCGGCTTACCGATGGAGCATGATTTGGCAGACACTACCAAGCATATGCAGAGACACATACACGCTCGATGCTTGGTGGTTTTCGTGTCTATGATAATTGGAGGTCGAGAGGGTGAATGTTGATGGGAGGTCGGAATAGAACGCTTCCAGCTTTTCCCGGAGCTGGGAAAACCTCGTCCGTGGATCCCATGGAGGGTGCTCCTCAATCAGGCGGCCGCCGGCGAAACTGAATTTGGAAATCTCGCCCCAGAGATCCACCAGCCGCACGAACCTGCTGAGCACACTGTCATCCTCAGCGTCCCTGGGACCTTGATCATCGGGGGACCCGTTCAAAAACCCGGTCCTCACGTCCTTCGACAGGTCAAACGCCCACTCGTTACACGGCAGCTGGATCTGGAGGTCTTCGGAACGGATAGTTGGTACACGCTCCTTCCCACAAGCAAGTAACCGGTCAAGAATGAGGCAACTGAACATCGTCCTCCTCTTGATCTCCTTGGCTATCATCAGCTCTGGCTGTGACGGAGGTATCTTTGACGATAAGCTCTTGCTAGATTTGTTTGCTCGCGCTCGAGACTTGGGATCGTGCTTGTCCCCGAAACCGAGGCCCAGCGCCTGAGCCATCCGGATGGCGACGCCGACGTACATCCACGCTCCCAAGCCGCCTGTCTTCGGTTGCACCTGGCTCCACTCGTACAAACCCAACATCAAGAAAGCCTGAACTCTTTCTACCGAGGCCGTGGTCATGGTTGTTCCCAGTGGACCCAAAGCTTTTCTCAAAGCCTCGGCAAAGTATTCAGACGCAGCAGATGAGTCTGGTTTGGTTTGAACTGGCCTGCTCTTGATCGCCCCTGCTTGCGAGCTGGCCGTGTGAGTAGCATATTTGACCAGGTCCGGATGGAATCGGGCTGTGAGGGTGAGGACTCCGAGCAATACAAGGTTAGTGTCCGGTGAGGCGTCCTTCTGATTTGACCTGAATTTATTGCCCATGTTCTCCTTGAGCGTAGGTACGTGTAGAAAAGGCAACTCGGTGGCAAAGTGAAGCCTGTAGATGTCGAAGACTTCTGACCACAATTTTGGCGTCAAGTAGTGTGCGGATAAAACATCGTCAGCGTGAGCTGCAGCTGAGTGCTGCCCTTCTGCTCGTGACACATCTTCGATCTTCTTGAGGCGCTTCCGATCTGACACAGCGTCGCGTTCAGTCTTGATGCCGGCGGGAGGATCGCTCCGCTTGGGCGGGATGGGCGTCGCTTCTGGGTACTTGCAGTCCTTGCCCTGTTTGATACAGGTCTCGCAAGGTGAGGAGCCTCCGTCGTTGTCACACTTAATCTTGGACTTTCGACAACGAAGGCAAGCTATGCTCGACCGCATAGGCTGCCGCTTGATGACGGCTTTTTTGTCATCAACGGCACTCATCACGGTAAATCCTGCACTGCCTCTGCTTTCATCGTAAGCCTGCCCATGCCCAGCTCCAGGCCCGCCGACCGGCACGAAGCCCTTGATGGAGTGATTGTGGTAGGTCGGCGGCGGAGGCGGCAGCGTTGGGGTCAGGGGCACCGACGGAGGCTCTCCAGACCCGGCAATAAACGCTTCCTCGAACTTTCGCTTCGGTGTGGAGTGAACAGACAGGCCGGAGGGCGTGTTGGCCGTTTCATCGGCAGACGGGTCGGGTGGGGAGAGAATGGACTGTAGAGAGGTAATTGTGCCGGTTGTTTGGGTCCTTGGCAGACCCTACCGCAAGCTCTAACAGCTGAGAGTGACCCTGATTTGCGATGAGAGGGACACGACAACGGTTTCCCTCCTGCTCTGGTCCAAGAGCCAGCCGTGTGCGCGACCCGTGGACGTTGTGAGGCGAAAATGCGGGAGAGCCGAGTCGTGGTGCTGTCGCGGTGGCTCAGAGAGCTAGATACGTTATAGTCGAGTTCCGCAAGGGCAGGTCTGAGCACGGCTGGGCACAACGACGCCTCTAGCTGGAGGTAGAATTCCCGGATGGGTGTCACTTGCTTGCGCGGTGTGTGACGGCATCAAAGGTATGCAAGCAGCCGCGTCTGTCCTCTCCAACGGATCTGGCTGGTACAGGGCGAAACACTGAAACGTCTTGAACGACACAAATGTCCAACACACGCAAAGAGAAACGTTACTAGAGCACCTTGCTAGGACGGCGCCAAGGTCAAGCGTTGGTGTCGGGAAGATGCGGTGCCTAAGAAGGGTGGAGAAAGCCGCAATTCATCTGAGCACATGAAGCTGGGCACCGGAGCACTCTTGTTCGCTATGGGAGCCGGCGCGGAAACACGGTGGTGGGAGGATGGCGATCTGGAATGATGCCTAGGGATATATGACAGGTGAGGTTGAAGAAGCAGTTTGGCGCCGGCCAGTGGCGTTGCCAATGGTGGACTATATGGGAAACTGGCGCTCAAGGTGTCAAGGGGGGTGGTTCAAGCTGCGTGCTGGGCGCGGGCAGGGCAGGGCAGGGCAGGGGATGTATGTATGCAAGGCAGATGGGCTGGCTGTGATGAGCATCCGGCGAAAAGCCCACAGGCAGGGCAGAGGGCAGCGTTCTCTGGTAGGGGAAGTGAGAAGAGATCACAGATCATCCGAGCTCCCTCCCTGCCTGCGACCAACCGGCCAGGGCTGTCAGGCTGGCCTGGCCGGCCTGGCTGGTTATTCCCAGCGCGTCCCGTCCCCCGGACACGGGCAACACGGTTCGGCTAGAGGCACCCGCTGAGGGACTAATCAGATCAAGGGGACCCCACGCTACTGTAGCAGGGAGGGGTTTGTTGAAACGAGTTGGCGATTGTGGGCGGCGGACCGGTCAACGACAGGCCCACCCAGGCGCATCTCGCACCTCAAGCAGGTGCAACACCACACACAAGTACAATACTGTACTGTACTCAAAAATAAACAGGCACAGGGTTCCTGCATTCCGCCCCAAGAAACAACCTCGATCAGAGCCCGTGGGCAAGAATGTGTGCACTGCACGATTATGCCACAGTTATGCCACAATTATGCCACAATGATGCCATGCTCACTTGAGAGAGCACAATGTCTCGTGCCCCTGGTGGTAGGTGCCGAGCAGTCTGTCTGATAACGCCAGCGCAACAGCGACGAGCCGTACCAGCACAGGCGGTCCGCAGTCGCCCGACAGACACATGGATAGACGACCCTGTCAGGCGACTTGCTGGGACACATGCAGGGCCGAGGCATGGGCCTTTCTGCACGGCGGGAAGTCGGTGACTCTCCGGCCGAAGGTGAGGAGGGCCAGGGGGGTCGTCGTTCCGATTCCTGGACGATACAGAAGCAGGCCGACGGTTGTGGAACGCGCACCCAGCCCCTGCAATGCCTCCGAGTCGCCAGTCTGCAGCACTGCGAACTGCATTATCTGTGGAATGAAGCCCATGAGAAATGCTGTCGACGATTGGCACACAAACACACCCACCAATGCCGGACATTCGCGGCAAGGCACCCAGGAAGGGCGATGCCTCGGCAGGACTGCCGATATCACAACCGTTTCGACTCGGGCTGAGCCAGAAACTGTATTTTGGCCGACTGACTCGTGGGGTGCCGTCGAATCCTGGGAGAGGAGACTCAGCCGGCGCAGGGTGCGAGGTGCTCGATGGGCAAACCCCATGTTGGTTGGGCATGCCGAAGCCGAAAGCGCGGGTAGGAGGGAAATGATTTTCTTTTTTGAGCTGCATGCATGAGAAGCGCCGTCCAGAACAGAAACATAATGGCAACCCTGTGTGCTGGGCGGGGAAGCCGTTCGCGTGTGAGTGGGGACTGTTGAAGTCTATTCCTGTGACTGTACTGTACATCATGTGCGGTACCGTAACTGTAGACTTCTGATCCAGAACGGAAGGGAGCTTGCCGCCTTTGAGGTTCGACCACCAGGGCCAACACCACCTGGGAAGCGCAATGCCTCCCAGGTCACATCGTCAGCTCCTCCGGCCTGTGGACCGACCCATGGACCGAACCATTGGATGGAAGGTTGATAAATAGACCTAAACAAGAGGGAGATCGGCCGTGACGTGAGGTGACTGTTGCCAGGGTCCATGTCACTGAACGACCAGTCTCCATTGCGGGATGGATTGGGATGCCTGAGACGCTGAGGGCAGGCTTGTGGCGGGCCGTACCATGAACTCTATATTCCGGGCGTGATAAGGTTGGGTCCCACGGGCTCGCTTGAATATTTTGCCAGAGGCGCTCGGCCCTGCAGCTTACTCACAGTGAGCTGCCGGCATGCGATGGTGCTGGACTCCGAACACACCCTGACACTCCCACGGGAGACATGCTTATGGTCGCCCGATTGGCTGCTGGCTGTTTGACGGTAGGACCCACGAGTGCTTGAGCTATCTGAATAGGCAGTCGATGCATCATGAGCACCACCACAGCCACCTCAGTCAACCTCTTCCAACAAGGCCGTGTTCTGAAGACGTCTTGGGTGTCGTGTGACGGCAGGCTGCACTGCATGACATCGAGACTGTGCGCAGCCCATCAGGAGGGATGCAGATGAAGAAAGAGAGAGAGGAGAGGGTTTGTGCATGTGCCTGCGTGGGCGTGTGGGTGGACGAGAGGGTGAGGGAGTGACAATTTACACATCTTGCGTCACGTGACGGCCCCAGTCCGGTAGTTCTGAGACTATCGCGAGACTACTAAGAAACAAAAACAATACACATCGAGTGGGCGAGCGTCAAAACGAAAGCCGTTCAGCGGTCGGGATGGCGAAATGCGTCGTCGTCCTTTCGTCTTGTCGGCTTGGCAGCAGGGCAGCTGTTGGTCGCAGCTGTTAGATGTTGGCGGGGGCGTCCAGGTTGTCAGTCAGTCTCCAACACCCAATGACGTCGCTCAAGCTTGCAAGCTTGCCTGCGACTCCAAGCTCCCTCTCCCGCAAGAGGCCTCTTTTCGATACCCTTGGGCAGACCACGAGACGCCCGCCCCACACAGCATCTCCCATTAAGCGCGCAAGTACGCCGCCTTCCTCCCACTCCCTGATTCTCCCCCTTTTGACCCAACTCGGACACCTAGATTATACTCCTACACAAGGCATACTTCCCCTCCTCTCTGCTGCTAATCCTGTCTCAAAATCGTGAGCTACAGCTCACATTGCGACCCCTTCTCACGCTGTTCGCGACCAGCGCGCTGTCTGACCGCTCCGCTTGTCTCGGGTTTCTTGGCTGCGAGAAGACCGCCCGAATCTTCTTCCTTACGCCTGTGCTCGGGACGCTTCCAACTCGGTCAAAATGCCTTCGGGACAGAATGTGTGTGCAGAAAGTGCAAGTCAATTACATCTTCTCAGACACTAATCCTGCGGGTAGGATCCCAAGCTGTTGTACGCCGTAAACGGCGTGTCAGCTTATCACCTTGCCAATGGCAAAGAGCAGTGCCTCACGCAAGCTGGGCCGCAGACCCTGTCTCTGCTGATGGTCCCTACTTCTTCGCCCTTTGCCGACGCCTCTGCCTTGGGTCCCTCGTCCCATCCACCAGAGGAGGACTTCTACCTCCACCTCCACTTGCCGCCTGAGCTCGATTTACCTCTGCCCGCAACCACCCAGATTTACCACCAGCCGCCCAGGAGCTACCTGATCCCCCGTTGGGATCTTGGCCCCGACAGCGGCGCCTTTACAAGGATCGAGTTTCCTGAGCTGGGGAGTCGGCCGGGAGTCCAGGACGATATTGACACATGGGAGACCTGCATAGCTCAATGCACAGCTTTTTTGGAGCGCTCACCGCCACCACTCCCCAAGGACACGAAGTCAAGCACGATCCCCACGAAAGGCAGCTCTTCAAGATCAAAAGCTGCCCTGGCCGCAGAGGAACAGCTTCCTGCTTACAACCCAGGCGACTACAAGCCCGGAGAGGCATACGCGAAGGGCAGCCATAGCTCCAACAATGGCGGGCAGATAGTTCTGGTGGACGAAGAAGATGGTAGCGTCATCGGTGAGCTCGGTGAGGGCTTCGACATGGTAGAGAGCAACTCTTTGAAGCCAGGCTCGAAAGGTGAGCGGACAACCTCGTGCATGTCTCAGAGGCAAGGAACTAAAATTTGGGCTTTAGATCCAGTACAGATCACGCTACCGGCGGAGGGCTCAAATAAGATCGCCATCGCGCCGGCGAAACCCGAGGACCTGGACCTTGCTATGCACCCGGCATACAAAAAGTCAACACTGGTCTCGAATGCTGCAGCGGCATCGCGACTGATTGTGACCACTTCAGATTACGTCTCGAAAGCGCTGCAAGGCGGCGCAGACAGCTTTACCCAGAAGACCAAGCCAGTTGCCAAGCCCGTGACATTCAAACCGACGACCAAGGAGCACGTCCGCCGGGTCCACACTTTTACGAGCGGCGCGGCCGGTGTATCGGCCAAGACGGTTGGCTCAATCGGCAAGGTCGCACAGAACTTGGGTGCCACCCTTGGCCGTCATGGTAAGAACAACGGCCAGTCTAAGGGGTTCGACAAGGACGGTAAACCTCTGGACACATACAAGCCTGGTATCCTCAACAAGAGCATGATGGCCTTCTCGACGGTAGCGGACGGTATAGAGCAAGCGGGGCGAACTCTTCTCGAGTCCAGCTCAAATGCCGCCACCACTGTCGTGGGCCACCGATGGGGTCCTGAGGCTGGCGAGTTGTCGGCGAGCCTAGGAGGCGGCGTGAAGAACGTGGGGTTGGTCTATATCGACGTGACTGGTGTCTCCCGACGCGCCATTCTTAAGTCGGTGGCCAAAGGCATGGTCGTGGGCAGAGTTAAGGGCGGCGGCGAGGTAGTGGTCGGAGGCGGCGATGGCGGTGATGCAGTCGTCGCTGGTGCATTGCCTCCCGGCCAGCAGCAACAGTATCTGGAGGGTCAAGGTGCGGGTACATCCTCAGAAACCAGCTCAATAAGCGGGGTGGATGGTAAGAAGCCTGCGACGAAATATTGAGATGGCTTTGGGCAGTCAGCCACCCTGGCCTGAGTGGATCTCTTTCTTCAACGAGCGCGGTCTTTCCTAAGTCTCCTTTGGATTTCAATCGCGAGCGCGTGTGTAGACAGCATTGATTGCGCAGTACATAAGTATTTGGTGGCTCTATAATGAACAATAGCAAGAATGAGTTGAATATGTCTGAGCCCCGCGACCGGATCCGAAGACCAACCAAACACTTCCACGCGTATGAGAACAATCCCGTTCCACCATCTGGATCTGCGGCTGTAGGTAAGCACATACGCGTATGCACATGCATATAATAATGTACATGTATATATACATTGATTCTGTGCCTACTGGGCCACAGTACCCAGGTAACGAAGCGCCTATTGCCGAGTCTTGTCCATGCAGTGAGACCGCCGCCTGAGCCGCAGACTCGGCCGAGCGAAGACGCCCTAAAAAAGGGACCGCATTGGAGTCTGAGACCTTGGGAGTAACAAGACGCAGGCCGTCGATGCTTTTTCCAAACTCAACCTGCCCGAATTGAACAAGCTGTCAACTGCGGTGCCATGGTGTTATAGCCCAACCCGGATGAGAAATCACGCTGCAGAACCCTTAGTGTTGTACTGTGTGCGCGCACATTGCGACGACGCGTCTCGGTTGACATCATCCCCGCCAGCGCCTCGGCCCCACGTTACTCGGCACCTGCCCTCAAGAAACAGGCACCCTCGCCGCAGATCGGTCCTGATGTGTTGTCGATGGGAATTGTGTGGGGCCTCCATCTTGTTCTATCAACAGTTTGCCGACCGTCGCAAGCAATTACGGGAGAAAGCACGCGCCACTGATGGGGCAAGGTCAGGACACCCCCTCCACCCTTCCCCTTCCCGCGGCCGGGATGCCGACCTTCACAAATGATCCCATCGGCCCCACGCGCCCGACACGCTCGCTGACAATGTACCCTCGTGGCTCCAGGCGCAAGACTCCAGCCTCCCCAAGATGCTCCACGAAATCCTCCTCTCCCTCTCAGGCCACCCTTCCCCCCTACTCCGAACCGCCCAAACCTCAGACCCCGATGCGCCCGCTAGCACCCTGATCTCGCCGCCCGAGCGCGAGCTCCTGCGCTCCGTCGCGCACCTGAGCGAGCTGCACGTCAAGCTGCTCAGCTTCGGCGCCCAGATAGCCGCCTCGCACCGCTCCATGATATGCCGCGCCGTGGCCACCGCAATCAGCAGCCTGCACCTGGCCGCCTTCCAGCGCAAGGTGCTCGACCTGGAGGAGACCATCCTGCGCAAGGACGCCGGCCTGGTCGGCGCCTATAACATCGTGCCACTGACGGCGGTGGTCGGCGAGTTCAGCGGCTGGACGAGGAGGTTGGAGTGGCTCTGGGAGACGGTGCAGTTCATGCTCGTCAAGGAGAAGCGCCCAGATGGCACCGAGACTTTCTGCACTGGGGCGGCTATCATCAACCGACTGCGTGGTGAGTTGCAGACGGGGTATGCTGATATCGAGGAGACGGCCCGGAGCTTGGTCAAGGTTGCGGAGACTGCCTGGGTGAAGCAGGTGTCGGCCTGGATCTTGTACGGGCGTCTACCCGGGTTCGGTGCCGAGGATTTCTTCATCCAGCAGCCAGCGGACGGGGAGGATGACTTCATCTCTGTCCCAGACCTTCTTCCATCATTCGTCGCCTCCCCGACGGCTGCGTCGATGCTCTTCATTGGGCGTTCTCTGAATCATATCAGGTCCAAGAGCAGCATGGAGGGCGGCATGCAGGGGATGGATCACCTGTCGTCTCAGCTGCGAGAGCTCTCTCAGTTGACGTACCCACTGGACAGTGCGACCTTCTCACGGACAGTCACAAGCATCAGGCTCTTTCTTTCTCGGAATACTCTGCAGAAACTCCTACCTTTATCACGGGTCCTGGAGATGCTCCACCTCCTGCGAGATTTCTTCCTGCTGGGTCGTGGCGAGTTCGCCATGGCCCTCACACAACAAGCAGACGACAAGAATCGTAGCAGGTGGCGACGGGCTGATAACCTGGCCCACGAGAAGCGCGACGGCCTGAGCGGCGTCGTTGTGAAAGAAGGTGAAGTTATCGCTGTCCTGACCAGGACGTGGGCCTCGATGAGCTCAATGCAAGGCCACCAGGTGGAAGAGGACGAGGGGCTCGAAATGGCCAGAGACCTACTCAAGCTGACTCTGGCAAAGTCAAAATCGACCACCCCTGCGAGACTGGGCCCAGCGAGCCAGATTGCGCCGACTCCATTTCGCAATCTCATGTTCTCTGTTCCCGTGACTCTCACCGTCCGCATGCCCTCACCCCTGGACCTGTTCCTGAGCCAGTCGGACGTGCAGGCTTACACAGCCATCAACTCTTACCTTCACTCCATCCGCCGCGCGCACCTGCGCCTCACAGACCTCTGGAAGATCACGCCGCTCAGGAGGCACCACCCGCCGCCTAAACCAGCACAGGGGAGCACCAAGGGCGGCCGGGCCCGGGTCGTCCTGCTGCGGGAGCGACAAGCCCGCCGGATGCTCGCCATGCGCAGCGCGTGGACCACGTGCAGCGCGGTGATCTTCTTCCTCGCCGAAGTCGAGGGATACCTGCAGGTCGAGGTCGTGGCAGAGCTGTGGGAGGGCCTGCAGCGGTGGCTCACGACGGGCAGCGACGAGCACCGGCCGCCCGAGTCTACGAGGCCGTCGCGCGTGCCGACGCCAGCCCCCGTGGGGGACCCGGACGCGATGGACGAGGATGACGACGAAGACCTGTGGCTCGCCGAAGGCGTCAAGACGCCGCGGGCGCGGGATAACGCCGGCGTGGAGGACAAGCACCCCCACGACCCCCAGACCCTGGCTGCTGCGCACCGGCTGTACTTGGCCACGCTCGTCCGGAGGCTACTCCTGTCGCACCAAGACTTCACGGATCCGCTGTACCACCTCCTCGTGGAGGTGGACCAGCTCGTGGCCCTGGTCTACCGGCTGCAGGAGATATGGAACGCGATAGACCTTGAGGAAGACGTGGGCGTGGTGGACGCCTTTGTCGACCTGGAGCGCGAGGAGCCTGACGTCAAGGGGCGGATCAATTCCGTAGAAGACAAGATCAAGGCTGGAATCGAAGGTGTCATCACGGTCTTGCGGAACATTGAGGCGGATCACGAGGGCCTGGCTTGGGGGAGCGAAGATGGTGGCGAGGACGATGAGGGAGGTGCCGGGCTCAGAGAGGAGGGACAGTATGTGCCACGCCGCGTGGGTGGACTAGATCGGCTGTTGATGAAGCTGGACTTTGGGAGCTGGTTCAACCGTGGAGAGGGGGCGGTAGCGGCAGAGCAGGAGGGTTGATGACTTTTGAAGGTTTATGATTATGAGGCTTCTTGCATGGCGTTGCCAAGGCTGGAACAAACGGGTCGTCGTCAACAAGGGTGTAATTTTTGATGCCAACAGCCACTGGACTTGATTCATGTCTGTCCTATCCTGCGATGTGTCCGCGCTTCTCGATATGATCTGAGACATGCATGGGGAACCGAATGCTCTCCAGCCCGCACGGAGGGCAGCTATGCCCTCAGGCCTTCAAGGCCAAGCTGGGTCACCATGCTGGGCAAGATGCCTACCCATCTTAGTCTTCATCACTCCAATCTGCCTCGGGCAAAGCGTCCACAAATTGCATTATTGACCCAGGGAACAGCTCGCGGTCTGGATAGCTCCTACTTGGCGGCTCAGAGAACTCTTCCGGCTTCGTTCGGTGATGACAGGCGAGAAAGGTGGCTCGTTGGCCATCGATGCGCCACGTCTCTACAGTGATTTCCCCTGGTCTAAAGATGTTCGGGTTGAACATCTGAAAGCAAGTGATTTTCTTTTTCACGTGTCAGTTAAAATATGTGCTCACGACGACGAGCTCAGGGCAAAGTCACACACACACCCTCCTGATCTGCGCCTCTTCCGCCATCTCAGTGGTCCAGACCGAGGGGCTGTCCTCCTGGTTGCACCTCCGGATGAGCAGGCGGAAGTGGACAAGCGCGTTCCTCTCGCTCAAGATACCGAGGAGCTCGTCGAGCACCCTGTTCCAAATCCAGCCGCTGCCGAGGGGGCCCTCGCCCAGGCCGACGCGGAGGTCGATGTAGTCAAGCCGCTGCAAGGTCTCGCGGCCGATGAAGTTGGACATGCGCAGGAACCCTCCCTTCCCGTCGGGCGTCGGCGGCATGCACGGCGGGAGGCGGTCGATGACGAACCACTGAGCCCTGAGGACGGGCATGCTCTCGTCGGTGATGCGCCTGCAGAGCAGCAGGATGGTCGGCGTCCTCAAGTGTGCCCGGTGCCACCTCTGGGCCCTGGGCAGCGCGGCGGCCTGCCGGTAGTAGCCCCGGTACAGGCCTGCGCAGTCAGGCCGGTGCAGCGAGCAGTGGTAGATCATGTTGCGTATCTCGGGCGGGAAGTCGAAGAAGGAGAAGCGCCTCGTTTCCCCTGCCGTCTCAGACGAGCCGTCGAACGGCGCGAGGCCATTGTCGCCTCCGTGCCTGCTCGAACGCTGGGGCTGAGGCTGGGGCTGGGGCTGGGGCGTGGGCGGGAGGGAACGGAGCATTGCGCGGGACGACGAAATATGATCAGGGGGACCATGTGCGTTTGGCGGGTCGGCCTGTCGCCTGGTGGAGGCGGGGGCGTTGTTGCGAGGATGCTCGGGACGGGACGAAGCGCAAGCTAATCGGGAGGGCCCATGCTTCGACTCCCGCCTGAGGTCATTTCTCTGTCTGAGGCGAGGCGCAAGTCTGCCGACTGATGGCAGCCCAGGAGACAGGCTGGCCTGAGATGTCATGTCTGCACTCATTGAAATTGATCTTGAAGCAAAAGCTGGTGGGTTTGGCTTCTATTGCTATGTACAGCAGGTTGTATTGATGCTGCTCAGGTCAAGTATTAGGGCGTCTAGACAAGCCCAGATGCTCACACGGACGCCCAGTAAGTGGTGCCTTTCCTCGAGATACTAATAAGACATAAACCTCTTCTAGGCACACCTGGCTCATAGATCCTCGAACTATCATGCAGCCTGGACGTGGCGGGCTTCCAGCTGGGATGATCTCGGGACGGCCAGACTGCCAAATCCCTACGCAAGTAGGTGTTCAATGAGGGTTGCACACTGACCAGGGCGACTTGGGTAACACCACAGGTCGAGTAGGCCCAGCCTGCCAATACTTGCTTCCCTTGGTCGGAAACCGGTACATGCATGTAACAAACAACGAGAAGAGCCAGCAGCCAATGTGGCACTGGACATCCCACCTGGTGCTGCTTCACCAGGGCACACGAGCAGGTCGTAGCATCACGTAGCAGACTCGAAAGTATTGACGAGGGCGTGGGTGCAAGGCGACTGTTCGGCCCCTCTCACGGGACCGGAGAACTTACAGCGTCTTTGAAGCATTGCTGCCGCTCGCTTTTATTGCGGGCATGGGGCAAGGCAACGGATGGGATGAGACCGGATTTATGAGCCGCTCTGACTTGAACCTGATGGGACGACAAAGCCCACAACGTCGGACACGGGCACAGCTTGCGGCAACACAGGTGAGCGAGCGTGTAACCTGCTGTAGCCTGGCCGGACGCCGTGTCTCAACGCCTGACGGGCTGACAGATGCTGATCAAGGGAGGCCGTCTCGTCGAGTTAGTCTTCTTATCGTCGGCTGTGGTTGCTAGCTGTACGACCTGCCGGGCTCTACAAGAGTGTTCCTTCGCGTTCGTCGCCAACTCCAGCAACGCGCATGCATTTTCATATACACAAATCAAGGCGGCTTGACCATGAAGCCGCCAGCAATCCCCGTGGTCGTCAGAGGATTGAGACCGGTCAAGAGTGGTACTTATGCCGCCTTTTATAAGGGCCCCTAGAAGACGATACAAGCTTGGCAGATGCCAGCCCAACTTCGGAAGCAAGCGTCGTGTTACGCACCTGGACCCGGGGGTCCAGTTCCGACGGAGAAGGGCAGCTTCGGTGCAAGTGGCTTGCAGGTGAGGCGGCATGATGCCGTCATGGGGCAGTTCCTGTGATGGCAAGGAGGACGCCTTATTGAAGGGAAGCAAGGGATTGTCTCGAGGTTGTTGACTATGGGTGCTCTCGGTGAGAGAGGATCGAGAATGCCGGGCCCTCATCGGTGAGGCGGCATTTAATGTGTTGATTGCGGCTGGCCCCATCTCTGATGCTGGCAGCAATGACAGTAGGTGTTTGTCGGTCCAGGGCTGGTGTTGGGAAATAGCAGATTGACAGCATATGGCCCAGGGGCCCAGACGGCGGCAGGAACCAGGAGAATTGGCTGACAGTAGCGGGTAAATGTGACATGTCAGTGATGTGCAGATGTTTGGTTTCACCGCCAGGGGTCTGGGTTGCGGCGCGGTGGTCCCTGCTTTGGCCGCTAAACTTGGAACGGATCTCTTTTGCAGTCTGGCCTTACGCGGTACCCTTAGGTAGGGTACTGTCGTGTAGTAGACCCCGTAGAGACGACCTACCGCACGGCTAGGTAGCTCTAGCCCCCTCCCCCCACACATTGCAGAAATACGCCCCCCATCCGTTTCAGTGCCCACCCCTACCCTCTCGCCTTTTCAGCCCTTGCCCTTTTCGCCTTTCCCTTCCTCAATCTCTTTCACTGGACTCACCCTCACTATTCCACTCTAGATTGACGCCCCCTCAGCTTGTAGACCGCGAGCCTCCAAGTCCGTCCACATCCAGGTCATCAACGAGGACCGCCCTGGATTGGGTTGGATCGCATTGCATCGCATCGCATTGCACTGGATTGGACTGGATCGACTCGGCCTGCACTCGAGCTGGGCTGGGCTGCACTGGATCACCTCTCTTGCACCCCTACCGACGCCGCACCGCACAGCACCGCACCTCACCGCACGCCCACGGTCACTTGTAGCCCACCCTGATTGTCTGAGTTGGCGTCGGATTGCCCCCTCGGTTTCCCTTCTGGTCGAAACAACATGTCGACCACAAATGGACATACCGGCATATCCATCATGAACAATGGGCTCCGCCGCGCCCAGGGCTACTCGAACTCGCCCAACAAGCTGCCTCAGCACGCTGCTTCGTACCAGCAGCAGGCCTTCAACTCCCAGCAGCCTCCACAGGCCCAGTACCCTCATCACATCTTCACGACTCCCAATCCCTCGCCTGTCCACAGTATCCCCAGCGTTCAAAATGGCTCCAGGGCCCAGCAGTCCCACCCTCAGCTGCCCGTCCCCAGCTCGCGTCAGCAGCGCGCCACGACCCATCAGATGCCCTCCAACAGCACCCCGCTGAACTACCTCATAAACCAGTCGCCACTGCCGCAGCAGTCCATCAGTCCGCAGCAGCAGCAACAACAGCAACAGCAACAGCAACAGCAACAGCAACAGCAACAGCAACAGCAACAACAACAGCAACAGCAGTCTGTGGGCCAGCATATGTCCATAAACCAGCACGTCTCTCCGAACGAGAATCCCATCATCTCACAGCCTCCGCCTCAACACAACCATCCTGCCCAGCAGCCTGTCCTGACGCCGCAGCCACCTCAACCTCAGCTGCAACCACCCCCACCGCCCCAGCCGCCGGCACAACCTCAGGCACAACCGCAGGCACAGCAGCCCCAACAGCTTCAAACCGAAGTCTCGGGGCAGAGCCAGGAGAGCCAACACGATGACGCCATGGAAGTCGAGAGCCCGGGCGAGGAGGACGGAGACGACAGCGCTATGGATAAGACAGCCGACAATGGCACTCCATTCGTGCCGCGGACTCCAATGGGCAACATGATGTCAGCTCCCCCCCAAGGCGGGAGCTTCCCCACTCTTGACGCCGTACACAAGGCTGTCCTGGAGTATTGCACGTCTGTTGGCTACGCTATTGTCATCGGCAGGTCCAAAAAGACGGTGCCGGGATTGAAGAAGGTGCTATTCGTCTGTGACCGCGCAGGGAAGCCCCCAAAACGCGTCAGCCCCGAGATGCGGAAGCGAAAAACCTCCTCCCGCAAGTGTGACTGTCAATTTGGTTTCTTCGCCATAGAGCAGCGGACCCAATGGACCGTTCGTTACCGCCCGGATCCAGCTCACCTCCAGCACAATCATGGCCCGAGTGAGAGCCCACTTCTGCACCCTGCAGCTCGCAAACTTGACAGCAAGATGGTTGCCGCCGTCAAACAACTCAAAGAAAGCGGTATGTTGTACATGTGAATTATCAGCTGTATTTCTTGGACATCCGCTAATCAGCCGTAGGTGTGGGTGTCAGTGCAACATTGGAGATACTGCAGACAGAGAACCCACACGTACCACTCCTGCCGCGGGACATATACAACGCGAGAGCAGCCATCAACCGCAACCCTCAGAAGATCACTGCTGCTCTGGCCGACGACCGGCCAGCCATCTACAGCAAGCCACATCCAAGCGCTGAGGAACGCATCAGGGCCGACCTGCGGCGTGAGCTCGCCAAGGCCAAAGAGGAGTTCGAGAAGGTGAAACAGGACAACGAAAAGAAGATCAGCGACTTGGAGGAGAAACTCCGCGAGAAGGATAAGATCATCAAGAAGTACGAGATGTTTGTTGACCTGTGCAATGAGCGCGTGATGATCCAGCGGGAGAAACTCAAGGACATCGATGACAATGGTAATGCCAGCAGGCCTTGAAGAGAAGAATAAGAGGGAGTGGAAGAAAAGGGGGCCACAACAGAGAGGGAACAGACTACGAGTATCACGGTTTCACGCATTGGTAAGGGATTCAGCCAGGCATAAGATGGGGGTGGGGCATATGGTTCTGGGTCTGGATGTTTCTTGGGTCTGGGGTCAGTGGCGTTGGCTCTATTTGTACTGAGAGAATGGTGGGCAAAAAGGCAAGATATCATCGGCAGGCAGGCCGTGGGAATGAAGGCCAGTCAACCAACTCATGGCTTTATCTGCAGACCGTCCGTGTCTTGGCCCCGCGGGCATGAACTTGAAGTTCAACCGCGCGCACAAACTCAAAGTAGACTCGGACTGCGCCGACCCTGTCGTATAAAAACCAACCAAGAATATGACACCGGCGCGATGGAAGAGCTCTGGCAGCCGAAAAGCTTGACGAGCTCTGGAGAGTGTGTAGACATGTTTTGCCATGTGAACGTGAACGACAGCAACTGTTGGTAGGTGGGCACACATGTACACCCTCGGCTGGCCGGTCTACGTACTGTACAAACGTAGACTAAAGTATGCGTGCATGAATGCCGGCAGGCGTCGAGACCAATCAAATCCAGGTACCCGCCCTCCCGCATGCTCCCAGTCGCGACAGGGGTCCTCCAACGGGCAGCGCGTGGCTCAAAGCTGCCCGAGTTTTGGAAGTCAACACTGGTGCCAGTTCTGGTGGTGGTTCAGTCATGCTGGAATTTGATACTCCAGGGCTTTAATGACCGTCTGCCATCAAACCACCTCCCTGCCAGTACAACACGCATTTTTCCTCCATCGCCCGCTTTCCCCCATGAGATCAGGGCATTTGTTACAGCAACGAGATACCCCTTCAAGCTGCCCTCATTTCTTGTTCTTTCGTCCTCGCGATTACCTGCTACCCTTGCCCGGCTCTGTGGCCCCTTAATCAACCTATACCCTGGCTCAGGCTTATACATCGCCTGCGAACGTCGGAGAGACATGACCACGATACTCTGAGCGGTCAAACCCTCCCACCACGACAACGCCCACCATGGACGCGGCCGTATCACCACAGCCCCCGGGCACGCCTGTGAATGGCAACGGTACCAACGGCATCAACGGCGTCAACGGCGTCAATCCGGGCGCCCCACTTGTTGCCATGGATCCCGCCCGCGTCGTCGAGCATCTGGCACATCTGCTTGAGGCCGCCCTTGGCGCATCGCGCGATGAGCTCGAAGCTCCTGGCAGTCTCCTGTCGAAAGCACGATACAACGACACATTACAACGATGTACCCGCTTCGCCAACGACGCAGTCGTGTCTTTGTACATACAAAAAGACCTCCCCGCCACCCCTCAACTAGAAAATGGCGACGTGGATTCGAGTACGGCGCCCGCCCCCCGTCCCCTTCTTCCCAACTCCGTTCGATGGCACGCATGCTAACTGTGATTCCTCAGGACCATCACAACACACATATACTATCGCATCCGACTTGTTCTCAGCAGCTACCACCGTTGCGTTCCTGGTCCTCCTGAAGCGCCCTCAACCCCTCGATCCATCCGCGCCCCTCGCCTCCCAGCTTCAAGTGCTGAATCTTCCTGGCCCAGCTTACCTTGCAGCCACCGCTGGCGAGCAAGGCCCGGCAGCCTCGCCCTTCGAATATCTACAGCTCTTCCTGCACAACGGTCTGGCGCCATACTTCGATGCAAGCACCAAGAGCCAGCAGATGATCGGCGGCGTCCGCGGCAGAGCTGATGTCGACGCCAAGACGGGTATACCTGTGACGAAGAAGAGGTGGACTGAGCTGGAGCTGAGCTTGTCGCATCTGCAGCAGAATGTCGAGATTCCCGAAGTTCTCCTGCCTTTCCATCCAACAGTACAGAACGCCCTCGATGATGCGGCATCCCGCCAGCTCAAGCCCTCGCTCGATATGATACCGCCCGCCCTCCTCCAGGACAGCACCTTCCTGAACCAATTGCAGACGAATGTGAACAACTGGATCAAATCTATCCAGGCCATCACCAAGATGAACCGTGATCCAACCACCGGAACGGCCAACCAAGAGATCAATTTTTGGTTGTCCATGGAGGCAGCACTCGGTGGCATCGAGACTCAGCTGGGAAGCGATGGTGTCCGTTTGACTCTGGAGATCTTGAAGCACGCGAAGCGTTTCCAGGCAACTGTCAGTTTCGGAGCAGACACAGGGCTCAAAGAAGCCATGGACACAGTCCAAAAGTACAACCAGCTGATGCGCGACTTCCCCTTGGACGAGCTCCTGTCGGCAACCTCGCTGCCCAAGGTCCGGGATGCTATTGACCAGATATTCACTCACTTGAATAAGAAGCTCCGCATTTGCCCTTATCCCATTCGCCGGGCCTTACCTTTGGTCGAGGCCTTCTCAGCGGACCTGGATGAGGTTCTGCACCGCCTTCTTCCAGGAACGGAGTTGGTTGATCTTGATTATCAGGAGTTCAGCAACGTCATGCGCCTGACGGACAACGTCTTCAAGGCTTGGGACGATAATAGAAAGGCTTTCACAGATGTCGCCCGTGATGTCACCAGGCGGAGGAACGAGAAGTTCATTCCTATCAAGATCAACCCCAAACACGTCGAGCTTCAGGCTCGACTGAAATATGTCAGCAACTTCCGCGATAATCACGAGCAATTGCA
Organism: Diaporthe vaccinii; assembly: GCA_039880775.1. NCBI lineage: Eukaryota > Fungi > Ascomycota > Sordariomycetes > Diaporthales > Diaporthaceae > Diaporthe > Diaporthe vaccinii. Next base: position 1,849,765 of record JBCEDN010000003.1, read on the forward strand.
GAAGACGATTGTCAACGTCCTTGGTCCAAAAGCGACTGTGACTGAGCTGGTCGACGGCGCAAACGCAGAGGGCGTCGTCGTTGAAGAGATGGGCGACGTCGATGCGGTTGAGGAGGTCAAGCAAGCCTGGGAAGCTCTGAGAAACGTGGACCTACTTGATGTTTCAACAGAAGGGACTCAGCGATGGGTCAAGGCCGAAGAGATTTACAACGAACGGACATCTCGCGTTGAGAACTCCATCATTGCTCGGTTGCGGGACCGTCTTGCCACAGCCAAGAATGCGAACGAAATGTTCCGTGTGTTCTCCAAGTTCAACGCGCTTTTTGTGCGGCCGAAGATCCGAGGTGCTATCGCAGAGTACCAAACGCAGCTCATTGACAACGTCAAGCTGGCCATCAACTCCCTTCACGAGCGCTTCAAGCAGCAATACGGGCATTCTGAGGCGCACGCCATGGCACAGCTGCATGACCTGCCACCCGTTTCTGGGGCTATTATTTGGGCTCGTCAAATCGAGCGCCAACTCGACGGATATATGAAGAAAGTCGAGGATGTCCTCGGCTCCGAATGGGCGCTTCACACCGAAGGTCAGAAGCTCAAGAACGACAGCGAGCTGTTCCGGAAGAAGCTGAACACCCGGCCGATATACGAGGCTTGGCTTCATGATGTGCAGAGAAAAAACATCACCATCTCGGGGCTTATCTTCACCATCAGCAAGATCCGGGCTGCTGGAAACGTCCTGGAGCTTCAGATCAACTTCGACGGGCAAGTCATTGCCTTGTTCAAAGAGGTCCGGAACCTCATGTGGCTTAATTATAGTGTGCCTCACGCCATCAACAGCGTCTCGAAAGAGGCCAAGAGAGTCTATCCTTTTGCCGTGAGCCTCATGGAGAGCGTCAGGACTTATGCGCAGACCGATCGCCAGATCGCGGACATGCCGGACGTCTCTGTATTGCTTGGCGGTCTACGGAACGAAGTCCAGGAGCTTGTCCGCAAGGGCATGCCGCTCAGATGGGAGTCCTTCAACAACATGTATGAGTTACATTTCAGAGCGGACTCATCAAAAGGCGAAAGCAAGCACGTCACTTTCGTCAAAGAATTTTCTGTGGCGGTGTCACAGCTCCAGTTCAAGACTATGACATTGGCCTCCATCAACGCAACCATCCAGAAGGCTCTTGCTGAGCTTAGTTCTTGCCCGTACGAAGCATCGGAATTTGACTCACGGCTCAAAATCATCCAAGATGCAGTGGACCAGTTGAACCTGGAACAATACGTGAATTTAGGCTACTGGGTCGACGGCATGAACTCCCATATCAAGGAGGTCCTGCTGATCCGCCTTCAACGCGCAATGTCGGCTTGGATTGAGGCCTTCGAGGATGATCATTTCGAGGGTGACGAGTCGCGTCGGAGGGCACACGGAGATGGTGCTGTAAACACCAAATCTGACAAGCCAACCATGAGACAGCTGATACATGAAATCACGATGCGGAACCAGGTCATCTATCTCGACCCTCCCTTGGAATACGCACGTGCTAGCTGGTTTCTCCAGCTTCAAGACTGGCTTGGCGTCGTCTGCAACCTGAAGAAGATCAAGGCCACTCGCTACCAAATGAGCCTGAGTCTAAACACGACGGCTCAAGATGAGCCTCGGTTCAACGACCTCCCCGCTGAGTGCACCGAGATGCTCATTCGTGTCCATAGCTCCGTTGACAAGAAGCTTCAGGAGATTGGGGCATATGTCGACAAGTGGCTGCAATTCCAATCCTTGTGGGACTTGCAGTCTGATCAAGTCTACGAGATACTTGGTGACCAGCTTTCGCGATGGCTGCAGCTTTTGCAGGAGCTCCGCAAAACGCGATCGACATTTGACACATCAGAGGTCAGCCGCCCATTCGGCCATGTCACCATCGATTACGACCAGGTACAAACCAAGGTCAATGCCAAGTATGATCAATGGCAGCATGATATCCTGCTCAAGTTTGCTAGCCGTCTTGGAAATCGCATGCGGGAGGTCCATGCTGAGATCGAGAAAGCCCGCCGAGATTTGGAAAGCCATAGTCTGGAAGCATCGTCCACGGCGCAAGCCGTACAGTTCATCACTATTGTGCAGAGTTGCAAACGGCAGGTCAAGCTTTGGGCACCAGAGGTTGAGATCTTCCGTCAGGGCGAATCCACCCTTGTGAGGCAGCGGTATCAGTTCCCCAATGACTGGCTTCATGCGGAACAGGTAGACGGCATGTGGGACGCACTGAACGAGCTTCTAGCACGCAAATCGAAGATTGTCCAGGATCAGACGGACGCCCTGCGAGCAAAGATCACCGCCGAGGACAAGGTCGTCGCTGATAAAATCACCGAAGTGGCACAGCAGTGGAATGAGGAGAAGCCAGTGTCTGGCACTATACCTCCTGACGAGGCTAATGCCACTCTGAGCTCTTTCGAGATCAGGATCACTCAGCTTCAGGAAGAATTCGCCATGGTCTCCAAGGCCAAGGAAGCCCTCGACCTTCCTGCGTCCGCAGATTCGTCTCTTGGTGTGATATTGGAAGAGGTTCAAGACTTCAAATCTGTCTGGGCTTCACTCTCCCTGATATGGAAGAGTCTGAACGAGCTTCGCGAGATGCTGTGGACTAGTGTTCAGCCGAGAAAGATTAGGTCATCGATTGATAGCCTCATCAAGATGACGAAGGAGATGCCCAGCAGGATGCGGCAGTACGCTGCGTTTGAGCACATCCAGAACATTCTTCGGCAGTACCTGAAAGTCAACTCTCTACTAGGAGATCTCAAGTCAGAGGCCGTCCGGGACCGACACTGGACTAAGATCTGGAAGCAGATCAAGCCTGGCAAGCGTTATTCTCCCGTCTCCATGACATTAGGAGATGTTTGGGACCTAAACCTCGTGGCGACCGAAGTCATCATCAAGGACGTGATTGCTCAAGCTCAGGGCGAGATGGCCCTTGAAGAGTTCCTCCGGCAGGTGAAGGAGGACTGGACGAATTACCATCTCGAACTCGTCAACTACCAGAACAAATGCCGTCTCATTCGAGGTTGGGATGAGCTGTTCGCAAAGTGCAGCGAGAACCTCAATTCGCTACAAGCAATGAAGCACTCTCCGTACTACAAAGAATTTGAGGAGGAAGCCTCCACCTGGGAGGATAGGCTCAATCGTGTGCACGTCCTTTTCGACGTATGGATCGATGTTCAACGCCAATGGGTCTACCTCGAGGGTGTCTTTACTGGCAACGCGGATATCAAGCACCTGCTTCCAATTGAGTCTTCAAGGTTCCAAAACATCAACAGCGAGTTCTCGGCGGTTATGAAGAAGGTCTACAAGCAGCCCACTGTCCTTGACGTCCTTAACATACCGAATGTACAGAAATCTCTGGAGCGTTTGGCGGAGCTGCTCAACAAGATCCAGAAAGCGCTCGGCGAGTATCTCGAGAAGGAGCGTGTCTCATTCCCTCGATTCTACTTCGTCGGTGATGAAGATCTGCTGGAAATGATCGGCAACAGCAACGACACTTTGCGCATTGCTAAGCACTTCAAAAAGATGTTTGCTGGTCTCTCTGGTCTCGTCATGGACGAGGAGGGTGTTATTTCCGGCTTCACCTCCAAGGAGGGCGAGGTCGTGCGACTCAAGAAGGATATCTCGGTAATCAAGACTCCCAAGATCAACGACTGGCTCGCGCTCCTGGAAAGCGGGATGAAAGCAACGCTTGCCGAGTTACTGGCCGAGGCTGTCGAACAATACACGCCCATTTTCTCCAGCGAGAAGATCGAGCAATCAGCCTTGGGCGAGTTTATGTCAGCTTATCCAAGTCAGATTGTGGTCTTGGCAACTCAGGTTGTTTGGACCACTACCATTGACCAGGCCCTCAATGATGGCGGCAAAGACCTCCAAGCTTTGTTTGAGCGGGAGGTCCAGGTGCTCCGCCTTCTCGCGGACACAGTTCTGGGTGACCTAGAGGTAATGATGAGGAAGAAGTGCGAGCAGCTCATCACCGAGTGTGTTCATCAGCGAGATGTCATTGAGAAGCTTGTGAAGCTCAATGCCACCACTCCAACACACTACATGTGGCTCCTCCAGATGCGTTATGTCTACAGTCCTCAGGGCGAATTCCCAGACCGCCTCCACATCAAGATGGCGAACGCGAAGCTCAACTACGGTTTTGAGTATCTCGGAGTCCCTGACAGGCTTGTTCGAACGCCTCTCACTGACAGGTGCTTCCTCACTCTCACACAAGGACTGTGCCAGCGCCTTGGAGGGTCTCCTTATGGCCCTGCCGGTACCGGCAAGACAGAGTCTGTCAAGGCCCTTGGCGTCGAGCTCGGTAGATTTACTCTGGTCTTCTGTTGTGACGATACTTTCGACTTCCAGGCCATGGGTCGTATTTTCCTCGGTATTTGCCAGGTCGGAGCTTGGGGCTGTTTTGACGAGTTCAACCGCCTTGAGGAGCGTATCCTGTCTGCAGTCTCCCAACAGATCCAGAATATTCAGCTCGGTCTCAAGCAGGGTGCTGAGGATGCCAAAGCTCAAATTGAGCTTGTAGGTCGCCAACTTCACGTCAATGAAGACACGGGCATCTTCATCACGATGAATCCCGGCTATGCTGGCCGGTCCAATCTGCCAGACAACCTCAAGAAGCTCTTCCGCAGTGTGGCCATGTCGAAGCCCGACAAGGAGCTCATCGCCGAAGTCATGCTGTACTCCCAAGGCTTCAACCAGGCTAAGCAACTGTCAAAGCACACAGTACCTTTCTTCGACCAATGCTCAGCTAAGCTATCGAAACAAGCGCATTATGACTTCGGCCTGCGTGCTCTGAAGAGCGTCCTGGTGAGCTCTGGTGGACTGAAACGTGCTCGACTCATCGAGAGCGGGGGCGACCTGGGCGCAGAGGAAGTAGTCGAGCCGGAGATTATTGTCCAAAGCATCCGCGAGACCATTGCGCCTAAGCTGATCAAGTCCGATGTTGACATTATGATGGATATCGAAGAGGTCTGCTTCCCCGACGTCAAATACGTCCCCGCCAACCTGCACAGTTTGGAGGAGGCAATCCGCCGCTTGGCAGACGAAAGGCAACTCGTTGTCAACGAAACCTGGATGACAAAGATTCTTCAGCTATATCAAATTCAGAAAATCCATCATGGTGTCATGATGGTAGGAAACTCAGGATCAGGAAAGTCGGCTGCCTGGAGATTGCTTCTTGACGCGCTTCAGCAAGTCGAGAGTGTGGAGGGCGTCTCCCACGTCATCGACTCAAAAGTCATGTCCAAGGAGGCATTGTACGGAAACCTCGACTCCACCACCCGAGAATGGACGGATGGTCTGTTCACAAGCATTCTTCGGAAAATCGTGGACAACCTTCGTGGCGAGGACACCAAGCGCCACTGGATTGTCTTTGATGGTGATGTCGACCCCGAGTGGGTTGAAAACTTGAACAGTGTGCTCGATGACAATAAGCTGCTCACCCTTCCCAATGGCGAGCGTCTCAACTTGCCGCCTAATGTCCGCATAATGTTCGAAGTGGAGACACTGAAGTACGCCACGCTCGCAACAGTCAGTAGATGCGGTATGGTCTGGTTCAGCGAAGACACTGTCACGCCCAGCATGATGGTGACCAACTACCTCGAGACACTACGCACGGTTGCCTTCGAGGATCTAGACGAAGACGCGGTAGCCACTGGACAGAGCTCTGCGAGGGCCCTGGCCGTGCAAACGCACGCTGCTGATCTCCTCCGCTCGCACCTCGAGTCTGAGGGCTTCATCCTGGCCGCTTTGCAGCAAGCAGAGAACTACAACCACATCATGGAGTTCACAGTGGCGAGAGTGCTCAACACCTTGTTTTCGCTGCTGAACAAGGCTGTCCGCGACATCATCGAGTACAACTCCCAGCATGTTGACTTTGCTCTGGATCCCGAGCAGGTGGAAAGTTTCATTGCCAAGAAGCTCTTGCTTGCTTTGGTCTGGGCTCTGACCGGAGACTGTCCATTAAATGATCGAAAGGCATTCGGCGACAGCCTGTGCGGTCTGGCAGATTTCGGATCACCTCCATTGGATGGGTCCAGCGCCCTGATTGATTTCGATGTCTCTCTCCCACAAGCCGAATGGACACCCTGGCAGAACCAGGTACCGACGATCGAAGTCAACACACATTCAATCACTCAGACCGATGTGGTCATTCCGACTCTGGACACTGTCCGGCACGAAGATGTCCTGTACTCATGGTTGGCTGAACACAAGCCTCTTCTTCTGTGCGGACCGCCAGGTTCTGGTAAGACGATGACTCTGTTCAGCGCGTTGCGCAAGCTGCCAAATATGGAAGTCGTTGGCCTCAACTTCTCGAGTGCTACTACACCCGACCTCCTGATAAAGACGTTCGAACAATACTGCGAATATAAGAAGACACTGAATGGAGTAACGCTGTCTCCAACTCAAATTGGGCGTTGGCTCGTCATATTCTGTGACGAGATCAATCTGCCAGCTCCGGATAGATACGGCACGCAGAGGGCCATATCCTTCATTCGTCAGCTAGTCGAGCACAACGGCTTCTGGAGAACTTCCGACAAGTCGTGGGTGACCCTCGACAGGATCCAGTTCGTCGGCGCTTGTAACCCACCTACAGATGCCGGGCGTACGCCTATGGCCGCTCGTTTCCTGCGACATGCTCCTCTGATCATGGTTGACTACCCAGGCGAGCAATCCCTCCACCAAATCTACGGAACATTCAACTCTGCCGTGCTCAAGATCATCCCATCACTACGCGGCTATGCAGACGCGCTTACTCAGTCTATGGTGCGGTTCTTCCTCGAGTCTCAGCAACGATTCACGACCAAGATCCAGCCCCATTACGTGTACAGTCCGCGTGAATTGACTCGCTGGGTTCGTGGTGTGTATGAGGCAATCCGGCCTCTGGAGACTTTGTCTGTCGAGGGCTTGGTACGCATATGGGCGCACGAGGCTTTGCGTCTCTTCCAAGATCGACTTGTTGCTGAAGAAGAGCGCAAGTGGACCGACGACGCTGTACGCAGAATTGCGATGGACTTCTTCCCGACTATCGACGAACAGCAGGCACTTGGTGGCCCCATCCTCTACTCCAACTGGCTCTCAAAGAACTATATTCCGGTCGACCGGGAACAACTTCGTGACTTCGTCAAGGCTCGCCTCAAGACCTTCTGCGAGGAGGAGGTTGATGTGCCACTTATCTTGTTCAACGATGTTCTGGAGCACGTCCTTCGCATTGATCGTGTCTTCCGGCAGCCCCAAGGTCATCTCATTCTCATTGGCGTCAGCGGTTCAGGAAAGACAACCCTATCTCGCTTCGTTGCGTGGATGAACGGTCTAAAGGTCTACCAAATCAAGGTGCACGGCAAGTACTCAGCCGAGGACTTCGACGAGGACCTGAGGGAAGTCTTGCGGCGTTGCGGCTGCAAGGGCGAGAAAATGTGCTTCATCATGGACGAATCTAACGTGCTCGACTCTGGATTCCTCGAGAGAATGAACACATTGCTCGCCAACGCTGAGGTGCCTGGCCTCTTCGAAGGTGATGACTTCGCAGCCTTGATGACGGCCTGCAAGGAAGGTGCACAACGTCAAGGACTGCTCCTTGATTCCCAGGAGGAGCTGTACAAGTGGTTCACCTCTCAAATCGTCAAGAACTTACACGTCGTCTTCACGATGAACCCGCCAGAGGATGGCCTCTCTTCCAAGGCTGCCACCAGTCCGGCCTTGTTCAACCGTTGTGTTCTCAACTGGTTCGGCGACTGGTCGGATCAGGCCCTATTCCAGGTTGCTCACGAGTTGACGTACTCCGTGGATCTTGACCGCGCCAACTTCCAAGCACCCGACTCGATTCCCATCGCATACCGTGGCCTCAGCCTGCCTCCTTCACACAGAGAATCAGTTGTCAACTCTATGGTCTACATTCATTACTCTCTTCAGCGCTTCAATGTCAAATTGCTGAAGCAGCAGGGCAAGGTCACCTTTTTGACACCGCGTCACTTCTTGGATTTTGTGGCGCAGTATGTCAAGCTGTACAATGAAAAGCGGGAGGACCTTGAAGAACAACAACGCCATCTCAACGTGGGTCTTGAGAAACTGAGGGATACTGTAGACAAGGTCAGGGACCTCCGCGAGAGTCTTGCTGAGAAGAAGGCCCAGCTGGAACAGAAAGATATCGAGGCAAATGAGAAGCTGCAGCGCATGGTTGCCGACCAAAGGGAGGCTGAGCAGCGCAAGAACACGTCTCTCGAAGTCCAGGCCGCGCTCGAGAAGCAAGAAGCTGAGGTCGCAACGAGGAAGAAGGTTGTGCTGGAAGATTTGGCGAAGGCAGAACCTGCAGTCGAGTCAGCCAAAGCCAGCGTCAGCAACATCAAACGTCAGCACCTGACTGAAGTCCGGTCCATGAATACGCCGCCACAGGGCGTCAAGCTTGCATTGGATTCCGTCTGCACACTTATCGGTCACAAGGTCAATGATTGGAAAGCTGTTCAGGCCGTTGTGCGACGAGACGACTTTATCGCAAGCATCATCAACTTCAACAATGAGAAACAGATGACCAGGAACCTTCGGGTGAAGATGAGGAATGAGTTCTTATCCAACCCCGAATTCACATTTGAGAGGGTCAACCGCGCCAGTAAGGCTTGTGGTCCTCTAGTCCAATGGGTGGAGGCTCAAGTCAATTTTGCCGAGATCCTCGACCGAGTTGGTCCACTGAGGGCGGAGGTCGAGCAGCTGGAGGAGCAGGCTCTGCAGACCAAGGCTGAAGCCAAGGCGATCGAGAACAACATCGCCCACCTGGAGCAGAGCATCGCCACTTACAAGACTGAGTATGCGGCGCTGATCAGTGAGACACAAGCTATCAAATCCGAGATGTCCAGGGTTCAGTTCAAGGTCGACCGAAGCGTCAAGCTGCTCGACAGCCTTTCCTCCGAGCGCGTCCGTTGGGAAGAGGGCAGCAGGTCCTTTGAGACACAGATCAGTACATTGGTGGGAGACGTGCTTGTCGCCGCCGCGTTCCTTGCCTACAGCGGTCTATACGACCAGACGTTCCGCAAGTCCATGATGGAGGACTGGCTGCACCAGCTGCACCTGTCTGGTATTCAGTTCAAGCCGCACAATCCCATGACTGAATACCTGTCCACCGCCGATGAGCGTCTCGGATGGCATGAAAACAGCTTGCCCGTGGATGACTTGTGCACTGAGAACGCCATCGTCCTGAAACGCTTCAATAGGTACCCATTGATTATTGATCCTTCGGGCAGAGTCAATGAATTCCTGCAAAAGGAGTGCAAGGACCGTCGCTTGACCGTCACCAGTTTCTTGGATGACTCCTTCACCAAGCAGCTTGAGAGCTCGCTCCGTTTCGGCAACCCAATTCTCATCCAGGATGCGGAGCATCTCGACCCCATCCTCAACCACGTGCTCAACAAGGAGTACCAGAAGACAGGAGGTCGTGTACTTATTCAGCTTGGAAAGCAGCAGATCGACTTCTCTCCGGCCTTCAAGATCTACCTTTCCACGAGGGACCCATCTGCGACGTTTGCACCGGACATCTGCAGTCGAACCACGTTTGTCAACTTCACCGTCACACAGAGCAGTCTCCAGACCCAGTCGCTTAACGATGCGCTGAAGTCTGAGCGGCCAGATGTCGATGAGAGGCGATCGAACCTCATCAAGCTACAGGGCGAGTTCAAGGTCCACTTGCGACAGCTTGAGAAGCGCCTGCTGCAAGCACTCAACGAATCCCGCGGCAACATCCTGGATGACGACAATGTCATTGAAACCTTGGAGACCCTCAAGACTGAGGCGGCCGAAATTTCAGCCAAGATGAGCAACACTGAAGGCGTCATGGCTGAGGTCGAGCAGATCACGCTTGAGTACGATGTCATTGCCAAGTCTTGCAGTGCCGTATACGCTGTCCTTGAACAGCTTCACTACCTCAACCACTTCTATCAGTTCTCTTTGCAATACTTCCTCGATATCTTCCACGGCGTGCTCCACGGCAATCCAAACCTGGCAAATGAGACAAACCACAAAGTTCGCCGTGACATCATCGTCAGGGATTTATTCATCGCCGCATTCAAGAGGACTGCTCTTGGTCTACTCCAGAAAGACCGCATTACTCTTGCCATGCTCCTCGCCCAAGCATCCCCATACAACATGGACGGCAGTCTCATTGACAACATCCTGGACGAAAAGATTGAGGGCAAGGATGTCTCTACCGTGGTGGAGGCCAAGGAAGAGGCATTCGCACGAGCCAGGAAGCTGCCAAGTCTGAAGGAGAGACTCGACCAGGTCTCGTCAAGCGACTGGGATCAGTTCTTCTCCCAGGAGCTTGCTGAGAATTTCGTTCCGAAGGTCTGGGACGTGAGCACAGACGACAACGACAAGTCTCTGATATCCCTGCTCCTGGTGAAGCTTTTCCGCCTTGACCGCTTTGTACCTGCGGCAGAGCGCTTCGTGGCCCTAGTGTTCGGACCCGAACTGTTCGATATTGTGGAAGATCTCAAGGCTACCGTGACCCAGGTGCCCGCTACACGACCGATTGCTCTGGTGTCTAGCCCTGGCTTCGATGCTAGTTACAAAGTTGACAGCCTGGTGGAGAGAACACGTGTTAGATGCACGAACATCGCTATGGGTTCCAACGAAGGTGTTGCGAGCGCCGACAAAGCGATCACTAATGCGGCTCAAATGGGATCTTGGGTACTGGTCAAGAATGTCCATCTCGCACCAACTTGGCTGCAGAGCCTCGAGAAACGCATGGAGTCACTCAACCCCAACCCCGAGTTCAGGCTCTTCCTATCCATGGAGGCGAGCCCCAAGATCCCCGTCAACCTGCTCCGTGCCTCTCGCGTGCTCATGTACGAGCAACCTGCTGGTGTCAGGGCCAACATGAAAGACTCGATGTCCTCGCTTTCCGCGCGACCCTCGAAGAGCCCTGTTGAGCGGCAGAGGCTCTACCTGCTGCTTTCCTTCCTGCATGCTGTTGTTCAAGAGCGCTTGCGTTATGCGCCTAGTCTTGGTTGGAAGGGTTTCTGGGAGTTCAATGACAGTGATGTGAGTACTTTGTCTTCCAACCGAGTTGTAGCCCCAACTGACAAATCTTAGTATGAATGCTCGGCCTTTGTGATCGATACGTGGGTCGAAACAGTGGCCCAAAACCGGACCAACATTGCACCCCAGAATATCCCCTGGGAAATGATTCGGTACCTCGTCACAGAAACTTACGGCGGCAAAATCGACGACGAGGGCGACTACAAGCTCCTCAGGGAGCTTGTCCACTCCTTCCTGACACCCGCAGCCTACGATATTGGCCACAAGCTGGTTGAGGGCGGTGACAAGGAGGGCAACCTGGAGGTGCCGTCGGGCACGTCTATGCAGGACTTTATGGGATGGATCCACAAACTTCCCGAGCGCGAGCCGCCCACATATCTGGGCTTGCCGGCCAATGCGGAGAAGCTGCTGCTCGTCGGGCTCGGGCAGAGCATGATCCAGAACTTGAGGAAGGTGACGGACCTGCTAGACGAGGGTGAGCAATTGGTGACTGAAGCAGCGCAGGCTGCATAATAGGGCAGGAGCGGTCACGATGTCCGACTGAGGGAGCGTGTGCTCGCACACAGGAAGAGAGCAAATGGAGATGGTCGCGTCTTGTTTTCTTGGGATCATTACAGCATTTTGGTCTTTTTTTTCTAGGGTTTCTTCATCTATCTGGGCGTCTGGCGGAAGAGAAGCTGGGAACTTGGTTGCTGCCTTCGTCACAGACAGATACCCCTTTACCGAGAGATGGCTTCTTTTATGTCACATTTGTGTTTAGACTTTGTAGAGAAATTCAGTTGAACATTTCTCAATGCTTGGTACTGGAGGTACAGGCCAACCCAACTTCGCATTTGCTCATCCGGACGGCCACAGGAACTGCTCCGTCCGGGCAAAAGGCAAACAAGTCGGCGATTCCCGTGGGGATCAAGGGCCGAGTGATCCGGGAAGCACAGCCTTGCCGATCGGCTGTGCTGGATACACTGTTAGTTTCAACGGGCTTGCGTGTTGTGGCGCCCACAGTCAGTTTTGCGTGCGACCCATCTTGGAGCAGGTGGTGGAACCAGCCATTGCGGGGGCTCAGCCTTCGGAGCCCGCTTAGAGAAGGAAAGAAAAATGCGTCTACACTGCAGAGATCTTGGGCCGATGGGCCGGGACTTGGGCCATGAGCTGTTTCTGGCCCCATCTGCCATGAGGGCCGCGGTACAGATCCATTTTATGGTTGGTTGGCTGGGATGATATGCTGGTGAAGCTTGGGTGATCACGTTGAGGGATCGTCGCGGTTGTGGCGCGTACGTCAGGAGCTCTAGCGGGTCTAGCCCTGCTGCCACGACATTCAACTGCGGGGCAGGTACTGTGTACATGCCGTATAGAAGCTTCGGTGAAGGTCAAGTCCTGTTCTCTCTCATAGAGGGGGACCTGCTCGGCCATTTGGTAGCGGGCAAAATTTCAACAAATGCATCAATGCCAACACCAGAAGCTCGTCCCCTCATGTTCATGTAACGCTCGGCAGCCACAACTGACGTCTACAGGAAAGCTGTTTGTCACGAACAAGAAGCCGGGCGGCAAGAGTACCACCTACTAGGTACTGTAGCAGTACTTGTTGAGCCACACCTGCAGCGCAGCTCAGGGCAGCGCAGGGCAGCGCAGTCAGCCTAACGGCATTCCGTGCAAGTGACGCAACAATGAAGCTGCTGGCGTGTTTCGAGCCACCACGGCTGCCTTCACCTTCTATTCCGGACTTCTCCTCTCTGCGTTTTATTCCGTGGCATACGCAGGGATCTCTGTTGCTTGGCCGGTCAATTGAATACGACGCGCAGGTTTGCAACACAGGTTACTGTATGTACCCAGTAGAAAGTGGCACCCAGGAGGAGGTACCCGGTCGACGCGCGCCACCCACCCTTCGGCCCTCTTGTGACGAACTTCTCACCTTAAAGACTTGGCCTACCTCTTTCTTTCTTTCTTCCTCCAGTGTCGATCCCAGCCGTGTCACACGCTCTTCCTTCATATAAGGTCTGTAACAGCTGTGCAACCCACGCCTGATCCTTTCACTCCTGCGCCACCTGCAAGCTTCCAGATCTTATAAGAGATCTGCCCGCTCATCGTAAACCGCACCCCGGGCTTCTGTTTGGACAGCCTCGCTTTACTCCTCCAGCTCTGCCAGAGGAAGGTCCCCGTGTCTTCAATCAGTTCAGCCTCCCGCCACATAGTAAACACTCCGTGCATTGGCGCCATGGACCGAGTCAAACAGGGTATGTTGCCGCCCATCTCCGTCTATTCAGCAAACCCGTGGTGAAGTGACACACCCTGACCTGGCTATCATATAGCAAATCCCTTCGCGAAGAGGGAGTCCCACCCCCCTGCGGCCGTCATTACCTACAAGGTCCTGACAATCCTGACTTGGCTTCTCTCGGTCATCGTCTCGGTGTACTACTCGGTTAGATCCCCCGCCGACGATATCAAGCACGGCAGGACCATCGAGGGCCAGAACTACCTGCACTGGTCCGGCTTCACGCTCAACTTCGTGCTCGTATATGTCTACTTGTGAGCTGCCAGACCTATCAGGGCCTCCCAGATATTCCACAGGTGGGCTAACGCGAGACGACACCAACCAGCATTATCTTGTTCGTCTCACAGGTCGGCTACGTGTGGCACCTCTTCTCGAGCGACATCGAGAAGGTCAACCCGGCTTGCGCCGTCGGCTCCCACTTCATCGCGAACAACCTGCTGCACTTCGCCTTCGTTATGCTCTTCGTCCGCAGCCACTTCGTCTGGGCTGAGCTCATCCTGATCATCAACTTCTTCAACCTGAGCTCGCTGGCCTTCCGCCACCACTCGTACCCCCGGTTCATCCACACCCCCGTCGTGTCCGGCCCCTTGGCTTGGACCTTTGTCGCCATTTGTACGTCGTGTCCCCATGGCCAGAACAGGATTTCTTTTATCCCTTGAACTTGTCAAGATTCGATTTCTAACTGAGGATTCTTGGACAGACTGGAACGGCGCGATCATGGTCCCGCACGAGGGCAGCCTTGTTGCGAGGATCTTCGCGAACATCTTTGTCTGGTCCATCCTGGTCTACGGCCTGTTCTTTATTTTCATCTACAAGGTAAGTCTCGACGGCAGGAGACTTCTAGGCTGAGTTTGCAAAACTAACATCCAACCAGGACTACACAATCGGCTTCTGGCTCAGCGTCCTGTCTGCATCTTTGGGTGTTGCTCAGTTCCAACGCCAGTTCATCGCATTCCAGTGGATATTTGCCTTCGTCATCATGGCCGTATTGTTCAGCTTGTCTACGGTCGTGGCCGCCGCTGTATGGTCGGGCCGTGAGCTCCACTTCGGCAAGAACAAGACCGTGACCCCCGACGCAGAGCGCGCTCCCCTTCTGGCGGATGACAGCCAAGCAGCCTAAGCCAAATCATTTGCGACGCCGAGATTAACGAGCGCCACATTCGTTTTGAACCTGCGAGAGCCTCGTCTGTAGGCAAATGGGATGACGGTTTCGGTCGGAAGAGCCGTGTCGGCCGGCACTGGATGAGCTGGTTTTCAATCCACCGTGGCGTGCCTGGGGCGTTGTTATTCACCAGATCATAGCCATCCGGGCGGTCGAGGATTATCATTGAACAGCCCACCGTGAGAATGAAGTGTTTGGAAGTAGGCATTTGACCTTCTTTTTGGAGAGGGGGAGAAAAAAGCATGTCCGGCTGTGATGGCTCCACTGTATGTTTGAATAGTTTCGAAAATGTGATTGTGGTCCAGGTACGAGATATATTGCGCGATGACACCTTTAATTGCCGGCACGAGAGGGATAAGAAGGAAATGCTGCAATATCGGAGCTTCTCATGTCCCTCCTGCTCATTGCCATCATAGTCTATGTCTAAATTGTGGCTCTGAGGTATAATGCTTACATAATCACATACGGCTCGCCCTTGATCTCACCTGGTGCAACATCGTCAGGCGGCATGAGCTTCGTCTCTTTCATGACAGCACATGCAATTTCAGGAGAAGGCTCGAAGCCCAAACGTCAATGTCAGGACAAAGAATTCTGAGAAAATTTCCCTTTGCCCTGAACCTCGGCACCGACATCTGTAATGTGAATCGGATCCGTAGGATCTTGGAGTCTTCCAGAGGTGCGCGCTTTGTGCAAAGGATTCTCAATGACGACGAGAGAGAACATCCGAAGATACAATGCATTCTCCATAACGACCCTCCTCTGAGCGTGAGCCAGTCAGCCAAGAGTCCTGTTTCGACGGTAAGACACCAAACCGACATTGCGGCGGCCCACGGAAACAATCCCAGCCCGTTGAAGCCCACACCAAATCTCGACCAAATGCAACTCGCCGCCACATTCATGGCTGGAAGGTATGGGCGCCCTAGTTCAAGTGAACAACACTTGGAAGCCAATCCCGTATTTCCACGGGAACGTGTTTTAATTTACTGATATGGGGATCACCAGGTTTG
This sequence comes from Diaporthe vaccinii, assembly GCA_039880775.1. NCBI lineage: Eukaryota > Fungi > Ascomycota > Sordariomycetes > Diaporthales > Diaporthaceae > Diaporthe > Diaporthe vaccinii. The sequence goes on from JBCEDN010000003.1 coordinate 1,865,250, forward strand.
CCGCAAAGGAGGCTGTCATCAAAGCCCACCCGCAGAGGAATCTGACCTGGCATGGTATCACCATATCACATCAGGCCTCGACACACGCAGACAGGAAGGGCGCGCCGGCGGCTATCATCAAGGGCACCAATGAGGACTACGAGGCCCTCATTAGCATTAGCCACGACGGGGACTACGCAACCGCCGTATGTCTGGGTGCCCAGCAGCCGAGCCAGGCCGAGGACTGACCAAGGCACGAGGTGGACGATACTCCTTCCAGCAAATCCCGCCAGACGGGCTGTGCGTGAGCAAATCTCCGACCTCCCGCATCGCGAGGAGGACTGGATGATGCCTAATGGGCTCGGCAATCCCATGCAGCAAAGCGCGCGGAGGACGCGCCTGGCAGATTGCCTCTCACGTTGCACAGCATGGAAGCAGCAGGCCTGGCTCATTTTTCGGGTAGCACAGGGCTAAGCTAGCCCATGTGTGATCACGTTGCAAGGCAGGGCACCGCATGTCTGCAAAAGTAGAAACAACATCAAGCCGCAACCTCGTGCAACATGTGGGCTCTTGAACGGGACTGGAGCTACAAGGGCCCACCATGAACGAGGCTGCCTTCTCGACGGGCCTGAGGATTTCTGGTCATGCTGAGCTGAGACAAGATGAGGCAAAACGAAGAGAATGATTCTCGGCAGATTGCAGGAAACCTCGGCGCGAGGTTTGGCGGGCTGAGTGCGCAAGGCGATGCTGGTTCAGATGAACGGGAGCTGACAATGGGCATGGCGGACTTGATAAACAACCACCCTTCAGCTTCACCTGTTCCAATCAACATGGGATGACAGCGATCTCCTCCTCATTTGCACGCCTCGGCCGATGAGCTCCCCACGAATCTCGCGCATTCCTTCTCTGCCGTCTCTCCTTGATGACCTTACAGACCCAACGTCGCAGTGCTTTGTATTAGAACCATTTGAACAGGCAGTTGGTCGTCAGATTGACAAGCCCCAGCCATTCGCTCCCAACAACACAACGCGACACGACTTGGCGGTCGATCAGAACGCGCGCTGTTGCTGCGACGATGCTACCTCGACTGTGGGCACTGGTCGTCGCGCTAGCCTCGTCTTTTCACCTGTCCAGTTGTCTGCACATTCCGCCCAATGCCATCGAAGAGTCCCTCCGCTGTCACTACGACTACATTGTCGTCGGTGGCGGTGCTTCAGGCTTGGTCGTAGCAAACCGACTCAGCGAAGATCCTAATGGTGCGCCCGACCCCTACCAAACCATTGTTGTTGCAGCCTCTCTGACCCGTGTTTTGCACAGTAACGGTATTAGTTCTCGAGGCTGGAACATTGTTAGTCAAGTGATCTGCTGGGGCCTCTTTTGGCTACTGACTGACCGTGATCGCAGAGACACGGGAGGGGCGAAGGTGACGATCCCAGCGGAGATAGGCGACACGCTCTGGACCGATTACGACTGGCAGCTTAAGACCGTTCCACAGGAGTTCCTAAACAGCAGGAATGTCGCACTCAACCAAGGCAAGGTCGTCGGCGGAGGCACCATTCTTAATGGGATGGTGTGGACCCGGGGCTCCGCCAGGGATTACGACGCCTGGGGAGACCTCAACGACGTCGAGGGCCGGGAAAACCAGCACAACTGGCGGTGGGAAGACCTTCTGCCCTACTTCGAAAAGGTAAGACCGGCCAGGAAAAGACTCTCGTCGATTAAGGCTGACACATTCGGCGATTACAGAGCGAGAACTTCTCTGCGGACGTTGATGCCGAGGTCCAGTCAAAACTCAACATCCGGCCCAACGCGGACATTCATGGAGACGAGGGGCCTTTGTCTGTTGCCTATCCCCGCTACTTCTACGACCAGTCTGGTATGAGACCTCTGCAGTCATGGCTACACGCCATCAGAAAGTCGGTGAACGAAGCTGATAAGTCTTAGCCAATTTCTTGGATGGCATGGCAGAGATGGGTCTGCCCATGCTGTCTGAGCCCAATGAGGGAACCTGTGTCGGGGCGATGATCAACCCCTCCAGCATGAGCGCACAGAACCAGTCGCGGTGTGACAGTCGCACAGCATACCTCGATCCTGTGATAGACCGCCTCAATCTTCATGTTGCGACGGAGCAGATGGTCACACAGGTCCTGCTGGAGGAGATGGACAACCCAGGCGCTGGGCGGCTACAGAAGGCAGTTGGAGTTGAGGTATGTCCGAGAGAAGCGTTTCCACCAAACGACTGTGCCCTGACATTTGTTCACAGTTCTCTCACTCAAGATCCAGTCCTATAGCAAACGTTACCTGCTCGAGGGAGGTTATCATGGCAGCTGGTGCCATATTTTCCCCCACGATCCTGCAATTATCCGGAATAGGTCCTGGAGAAGTACTCAAGTCTCTAGACATCCCAGTACGAGTTGACCTACCTGGAGTTGGCGCGAACTTGCAAGACCATGGGATGTTACATCCTATGTATTCATGTATGTGGAAAGGTTCATTCAAAGGCGGACCTCACTCCCCCCCCTTGATTTTCGGATCGACTTGGCCCATGTGCAGAAACCGCTGCCTCCAGTGACTAGCTAACATAACATCACAGACACTAATACATCCTTGGTCACCGCCAAATCCATCGAGGCCAATAATGAGTCCCGGGCTGCCGCCCTGAACGAATACGAAGCATACCGCACAGGGCCGTTGACCGCGCCGTTGATCAGCACAATCGCATTCCCAGCCATGCGACACTTTGCAGACGACTGGGTCGAGCTCATCGATGCTGCCGACCGCCGCGACATGGACAAGACACTGCCGCCAGGCACCCCGGCCTCCGTCCGGGCGGGCTACCTGGCCCAGCGCGAGTATCAGATCCCACTGCTCCGCAACCCGACGGAAGGCGCGGTCGAAATCCTGGCCGACTCGATCGGGACGCTCTCCGTGGCGATGCAGCGGCCCCTGTCCCGCGGCACCGTCCGCCCGGCGTCGCGCGACATCTTCGACTCCCCGCCGCTCGTCGACCCGCGCTACTGCTCCGAGCCCTTCGACTGCCTCGTCCTGGCGCGGGCGCTGCTGTTCAACTGCGCGCTGGTCCGCACCCGCGCCATGGCGGAGCTGCAGCCCGTGGCGCAGGAGCCCTACTTCTGCCCGGACGACCTGGTCCCGGGCGGCGGCGCCAACAAGAACAACAGCAACACTACCGAGCAGAGGAACGTCACGGACGCCAGGATGCTGGAGCTGGCGAGGCGGTTCCTGGCGACCGAGTTCCACCCCTCGGGCTCCACGGCGATGCTCCCCTTTGACCTGGGCGGGGTGGTCGACACGGAGCTGAGGGTGTACGGGACCGAGGGGCTGAGGGTCGTCGACGCCGGCGTGATGCCGATGGTGCTCGGGGCGCACCTCCAGGCTGCTGTCTATGCGATAGCCGAGAGGGCTGCTGATGTTATTTCTGGCCGAGATGTGGATGGTGATGTGGAACTTGACTGTGTTGGACCGTGCCGTCCCGCAAGATAAAAGTGAAGGCTGCTCAGCTCCGGACTGAATACATTTTACTGAGATTCGAAAGTAAGATACCTTCGGAGATACATAGTTTAATCAGACATTGTTGATACTGTTTACAGCAATGTCCCAGTGTGATACATGCCACCAGAAAGGTCTCGCGTGAGGTGATCATGCTCTGATCAAATTCCTTCTGGAGGTAAGCAGTTCCTGTGGCGGCTTAGAATCTAACTTAGGGTCTCCCGAAGGTCATCTCCATACGTAGTCTGAGCAATCAACCCGCAAATGTTGCTTCATCTGTTGACAGATACTTATACCTACCTGTGAGACGTCAGGCATGCGGGAAATCTCAACTGCGCGAAATCCCAACCTGCCTCCTCGTCTAATCGACAACATGCTTCTTGTCCGCCCACGAAGGCAGTATCTTCCGGCACACGTCCTCGTAATCCTTCATCATCTCATCCCTCAGCGTCACCCGCGGTGTTGTCCAGAACATTGACCAGTCCGATTCGGACAGCTTCATCGTGCCCCGCGACCGCTCGAAATACCACTTGTTGACGGGGTTGTTCTTCCTGCTCCTCCAGCACACGCCCTCGGGGAAGCAGTCTCTCACCATGGCGTTGAACACGATGTCCGCAACGCCCCCGGCGCCCTGGCTCTTCTTGAGGACGGCGAACTTGTCCAGGTAAGGGACCATCCGTCCGCTTTTGTATGCTGTCTCCTCGTCCATGCCGAATGGTCGTTCCCAGGTCAGGATGGCGCCGCCTTCGTATTCCCCAGCGATGATAATACCTGCAAGGCTCTTTTCTACCCGATTCAGATAGTGCTGGACGTCTAGTTTCCTGTTGAAGGAATCTTCGATCAAATGTACCAGCCGGGGCATGTCGATGCAGGAATCGGTCAATTTGAGCCTCGGCGCCCCAGGCTTTGGAGGTACCCAACCTACTGACGATGGATCTGGATAGACTGTCACAGGCATGCCTCTCTTAGCTAAAGTCGTAGGTGACATGACTGGGCTGCTATTTGGGTCCGCGTTCCGCGAGATGGGTTTGATTCGGCCAAGAGGCAGGGATGACGAGTGAGCTGGGCGATCTGTGAGGAGGTTATGTATCAAGGGGTTGTGGCTTTTCCTCGTCCCGACTGTGCCCACAAATCCCATCACGCCGCCTTCGTAAGCATCCTCGCTTCGGGAATGCAGATTCGCCGCTTCTCTGGGCGTTGTGATCAATGCAGAGGATGTCGAGGGCAGAATCGCAAGCGTGTTCTTGGCCAAGTCGAGATTTCGCATGTGTGCTCGTACAGAAGAGCTGCTCTCGTTCTCTTCTTGCGGGGTTGTATTCAAAGACTGTAGATGTGTCTTTGCAGTCTTGACCTCGTCCTCCAGGTTGAGAAACACATGTGCGTTATTCCAGCGGTTCTTGGCGGGAATGCCACCAACAGGATCCAGGATGATCACCCGGTCGACAAAGGCCTTCTTTCCCGGCAAGGTCAAGCCCTGCTCGTACTCTCCTCCAGGCCCGGATGGCTTAGCTAACTGCAATCCAGATAGGTAGCGGGTCAGGGATAAAATTGCTTCGTCGGGGTCGATAGGTTGAGAGTTTCCATCATATTGTTGGACAATCGGTGGGACAATGACAGCCGACCCCTTATTGAGAGCCGACAATATGGAGCTGCCCTCCTCAACGATGGTGGTGTTGGATACCAATGGCGAGGCTTGGCTCCCAGTTGACGCATGTTGAGTGGACAGTGGGAAGTCCGTCATGACTGTTGTCCAAGGCTCTCCATATTGATCAATGGCACCGGCTAGCCTGTAAGCCTGTTGGTTCAGGCTTCGAGACCAGTACTTGTCGTCCGGCCCCAGCTCGCAGTCGAGTACGATCACGCTGACCAGGCCGAGCACCCGCAGCTGCGCAAGTGTCTTGGCGACACCCCTCAAGGTGGCTTCGTCGGCCTCTTGTGGCAGCCTGAACTTGATAAGAGCGGCGTGGGGGACAGGGTCGACAGGAGCTCGCTTTGTCGTGACTGAGCCTTGCACGAACCTGGGCGTCTCGCTGATGGCTCGAGCCCCATTCGTCAGCGGATCAACATTGATCGATCCCACGGCCTCCGGGGCCGTAGCCGGGGCGGACTCCCTTGCCACTGTGGGCGCGAATGTCTGCAGATACTGCTTCGCATCCCTTTTTGTGGCCGACGAAGATTCCAGTACTGAAACGTACAGGTCCTGAGAAGATCGTGTCAATTTTAAGCAACTGAAAACACATCATATGAAAGGGTACTCACTCTATCTTGGGACCTTTTCTCCTGCGCCTTTCTGGGAATGGAAGCATAATGTTCCTTGAGGATTTCTTTGGAGAATTGGTCTTTTGGTGATGCCACTCGAAAAGTCTGTGTGGCAGCTGCCGCTGAACTTTTCGAACTACTAGATCTCGTCCTCGAGGAAGCCTGTGGTTTGATTCAGCAAAATGACTGCGTGAGTTGGGTTGCCGTTGCATGCCAGTTCGGGAGCGATCTCGGTAGGGCAACACAGCCAAGGTTCCAACGCTTACCTCTGCGAGGACCGTCGCCTTCTTCTTCCATGCTGAGCTACGCAGGATCATGATTTGAAGCACATGCCTCAACTGCGAGCAGGCTGAAGGGACCACACGATGGTGGAAAATAAACGAGCGATAATTTTGTTTACTGGCCAAGGTCCGGCGATCGGTGTAAGTGCCTCGGTGCTAGTTGAGCTCATTTGACTCAATGTTCAAGATAAGCGATCGGATAAGAAACCCTCGGCCGAGCCCCGGACAACGTTCTAGCAGCGAGGATAGGGGGAGGGGGTGGGCCCTCTCGGCTGCTGGAGCACCACTTACACTTCCAAGGTTCATACTAAATAGCATATCGAAAACGGCACTCAGAAGCCTGTACCAAGCTTTATCTTGCTCAGGTGCTGCTTACAACAAATCTACCAAACTTAGCAAGCCGGAACATAGCGCATTTCGGGCCTGGTTAGATGCTGAACGGCGCATTATGCTCGGCTAAACCCGCGGAGCTTCCGGGTTAACCGGGTCGGCCTCGACGAGGTGACACCTCGGAACGTGATCCCAATACAGCTCGAATGAGTAGTCCACGAAATCCTTGAAGTAGTTTGCAGTGTTTCGCAGGCTCCTAGCATACTCCGAGACCCCCCGTATAATTCCGTAAAGCCTTTACCGACAGAGGGACTCAGCCATATCACAGAGCCAGTTGGCGTGCGGTTCTGAGAACCCTCCCTTCCCCGCAACAACCGAAGCGGTCGGACTTAACACAGCACGACTCCACGAGAAATGCCGTTGTCGTCATCCGACATAGGCCGTATAAATTAAGAGCTTTTGAAGTGAAAACGGTACTCGACTTTTCGAGACCATCTTTTCCAGCTCCGTTTGTGTCAGAATCGGCCTTCTCACTGCTACAAAGTGCGTGAACATTTTCTAACATCTCAGTATGTACATTCTACAGCTTCAGCCCGACCGGACTGGTGATTCACTCGAGCCACCGATGTGTGGCCCGCTAACATAGTCATTAGATCCTAAAACAGTTTCCCAATTCTAGTTCGCACATCTACAGCATTTTAACCCTCAAGAGCATCACGCAACCATGGCCCCCAATGTCTTCTGGATCGGTCTTGGCAACATGGGCCGTGTAAGTGAACCTATCATGCGGACCTGCACACTCCGGGCGTTCTAACCTCGCTCTAGGGCATGGCCAGAAACATCGCCGAGAAAGGCCAGCTGGGCGGTCCTTTGGCCATCTACAACCGGTCTAAACAACGAGCAGTTGAGCTGAGCGCCGGGCTGCCCTCAGGAAAGTCGGAGGTGGCGGAGTCCATCGAGGCTGGAGTGGCAAAGGCCGATGTTATATTCATCTGCCTCGCGAACGACGCAGCTGTCACGGAGACGGTCAGTGCTATCGTGAAGGCCGATGTCAAAGGCAAGGTAGTTGTTGACTGCTCGACTATCCACCCCGACACCACCGAGGCAATCGCCAAGACAATTATCTCCAAGGGAGCCGAGTTCGTCGCATGTCCTGTCTTTGGCGCACCACCAATGGCGGACGCTGGTCAGCTTGTGCCCGTTCCCGCCGGGCCCAAGTCGGCTGTGGATAGGGTCAAGCCTTTCCTCGAGGGTGTCACCTCTCGGGCGATTATCGACATGAGTGGCGAGCCGTACAGCAAAGCCTCGCAACTCAAGCTGCTGGGTAATACGTTCATCCTCAACATGGTCGAGCAAGTCGCCGAGGGCCACGTGCTCGCCGAGAAGAGCGGGCTGGGAACGCAGTACTCGCACAAGTTCATCGAGCTGATGCTGCCCGGCATCTACCCTCCCTACTCAACGAGGATGCTGAGCGGTGACTACTGGAAGAGGAAGGAGCCTCTTTTCCATGCGGATCTCGCCAGGAAAGACGCCGGGCACGCCCTGAAGATTGCGAAGGACTCTGGGGTAAAGCTGGGGAACCTCGAGGTAGCGGATGCACAACTGGCAAAGATCCAGGAGCACACGGATAACGGCGATATCGCGGGCATCTACGGAGCCGTGAGACAGGAGAACGGCCTGAAGTTTGAGAATGATGCTTAGGTGGTTGGAGGTTTGAGTGTCTCAATGAGGCTGGGAGCAGGTGAAAGGCGCATCCATCAAGTTGCTGTACAGCCTGCGAACAATGCTGAACGTATTTATTCCCAGCCTGCGACGGATTGTTCCCTGGCCAAGTTTGCAAATGATATCATGACCACTCAGCGAATCATTTGGGCTGCGTTTCCTTTTTCTCGGTATCGGCCGATGTGTTACGTGTGTCTCGTGTTTAAAATGTGCCGTTTCTCGAGCGATTTCTCAGCTGGCACATGGCAGTAACACATGCTTGCTCAACAAGCCAGAATTGGAGAGGTCTGTCCTTGGAGGGATTCTGGTTACGTAAGCGGAGCTCCGACTCGGTAGGCCCAGCGAGAACCAGGCAAGCGAGCATCATCATCCGTCCAAACCGTCACAATCGAGCTCGCTCCCATCATCCCCACGCGCCAAACCGCCAGACCCTTCAAAATGGCTAACGGGTAGGCTTGATTCCATCCCCATGCATAGGCATGGGACGGAGAAACTGCGGTTTGCATGTGCTGACGCTGCGCATCCAGGTGGAGCATCTTCATCGGCCTGTTCATCATCGCCGCCATGTGCGTGGGCGCATGGTTCCTTTCTCCCAAGGGCGAAAACCAAGTGTGAGTGTCACCGACGTCTCTGGAGATTCAGTCTCGCCCCAGGGCGTGTCATGTTCATGTCTTGTGCTGACTGGTGCTGGCCTCCAGGCTCTGGCGATCATCCCTCATTCTCGCATTCGTCTGTTGCTATCTGATGTGGGCACTCACGTTTCTGGCCCAACTACACCCCTTGATCGAGCCGAAGCGATCCGACCTGAGAGAGAAGTTTGTGCACGAGTAGGCTCAGGGAGCTGGAGGTCGAATCGAGAAGGTGTTCGGAGGGACAGGGAGCTGTACAAACAACTGTTCATCATTCATCACATTGCCGGCGTTGGGGGAATAATAGGACCTACACCACGAAGCTTCCTGGACTGTGTTCAACTGTGATATTCGGTTCAGTGATGAGGATGGGTGAAGATCTGCAGCTGGGCAGGGACATCAACAGAGCTGCCGTGGGTGAGGAGTTTACGACGACGCTCCGACAGGCGCGCCGTGATTGTATAGAGCCTAAGTACGGAGAGAAAGCCTCAACCACTCGAGAGGAGGTGGGGTACTGTTGGCGGTCCTAGGGAATTAGATTGCTATATGCGCTATATGGCCAGCTGGCCGACCCAGTCCCTCACGTAAACAATCAAAGCCCAAAGCGCCTTGCCCTCCTCTGCCACGCTCCCTTCACCCTGCGAGTCAACGCCGTCCAACCCCGCCGCCCAAAGTATAGCCCTGCCGACGAGCCAGCGGCTCAGAGCACCCGTCGTAGCCAACATCGCAGCGACCCCATAGCCGCAGTCCAAGAGGATCTTGAGCGCCTCCACGTTGTTGGCCACCACGGCCCAGCCGAGCGACCTCGCCGCCGCAGGGACGTCGTACTCCCATATGACCATCAGTATGGGGAACAGCTTCGTGCTGCTGGAGACGAGTAGAGCGGTCGACACGGAGTTTGGGCGGGAGTACCGCGGGAGGACGCCGAGGAGGCCCAGGGGCGAGAAGGGCGACGAGGTCAGGAAGCGGATGGACAGGTGGAAGGCGAGGGTCGAGACGGTGCATAGTATTACTGGGAGAGAGTGTCAGCCGTCCTGCAAGGGGCTATTTGCGTGTGCGTGTGGGTGCGCGCGCGGCGAAACACATGAGGCGAGCTTACAGAAGAACATGTACTGGAACACGATGGGCTGCTGCGCGAGGCGGCCAAAGTTGCTGTCGGCGAGCGAGGCGGGGCCGTCCGGGACGGACTGCTTCTCGATGCGGGCCCAGGTGAGGTAGACGTCGAAGAGCAGCAGGAGGATGCCGAGGCGGATGATGGACGGGTCGAACTGGTCGTGGTCCCGCATCAGGGTGTTGTGCAGCAGGTGGCGGTAGACCTGGGGCTTGATAAGCACCAGGTCGATGAAGAGCACGATGTAGTCATGCTCGACGTATTTGTCGCAGAAGCGGCCGCAGTTGCGGCACACCGTCAGGCGGATGTTGTGGCCGCTCGACTTGTCGCCGGCGCCCGAGTACTTGGTCCACAGCGTCTTGACGGGGTGGCGGCATTCTATGCAGATCGGCATCGGGGGCGGTCGGTCGGTCGGTCGCAGCTTGCGTCGTCGCGGTCGGTCATGTCATATCATGTCAGTGCAGGGGGGGCAATCGACATTCCGGACAAGGCTGGCGACCATGGACAGTGGGTTGTCGCAAAGCAAAGGACATGGCGCGTTCAAGTTCGAGGTTCGAGTTCGAAATGCAGGTACGAGTCCGGCTCAGGCCTGGAGCCAATCAGTCCGGGGTACTGTAAGCTCGTTCACGTCGACATTGGGTGACGCCAGCTGCTTTCATGGGACATCATCCGACGAGCGCCAATCCGCAGATCACGGTTGGTTTGGTCTACTGTGGTAAGTAAAAGGCAGCACTCTTCGTCATCCAAGTGGAATACCAAACATGTGCAATTACTCAACGCAGCCGCAACCTCAACAAGTGCCGTCACCCAGCGACACCGAGCCCCTGCTCGCTGAGGTCCCAGACCACCCGGCCTGCACAGAAGCTCTCGCCCTGGCCCAGTCATCCCTGCCGGCATCCGTCTTCAACCACAGCTTCCGCGTATTCTTCTACGCGCGCCGCGCCCTCCTGCTCCCGGCCCCAGCTGAGCTCACTGCCCCCTCCACCGAGCCCCATGTCCTTTTTGTAGCATGCATTCTCCACGACATCGGCATAGCAGACGCCCTCGCAGCTGAGCCGGAGCGCTTCGAGGTCGCGGGCGCCAACCTGGCAGCCGCGCTGCTGAGGAGGCACGGCGTGGACGGGGACGCCGCCCGCGAGGCCTGGCTCGCCATCGCGATGCACTCCAGCCAGCACATTGCCGAAGGCGCGGGCGGGCTTGTCACTGCTCTCAGGCTGGGCGTGCGGGCCGACTTTGGCATCTATGATGGTCTCGGGGCGGACGCCCTCGGTGGGGCTGAGGGCCGTCTGCCGCGGCTGGCCGTCGAGAAGGAGCTCGGTGACGCGGTCGTGAGGCAGGCAGTGACGCTACCGTCCAAGGCGCCGGGAGGTTCGTGGCCAGGGGATTTGGTGAGGGCAAAGGAGGCAGAGCCGGAGTGGGAGGGGGTCAATAAGGGTTTCTAAAATCATTCAATTATGAAGGGCTACCAAAAGTACAGGCTTCACCTTGCTTCTTCCAACATGCAAGTGCCTGAGCCTCCTTCCACTTCATTTTGCCGACAGGACGACTTACAAATCTGGCACCTCTCTTGTTATCTAACGAGTGAGAGGGTTGCTGAGTCGTTGTTGTTTAAGCATATAAGTTCTGGATGAAATGGAGGACTACGTCTATGGGCTCACTCGGAGGAAACAACCTGGGCAGCTAGGTGGGAGCTCCGTTTGCGAAACAGACGATCCCTCTTCAATAAAAATAAAAAATGAGTAAATAAAATACTATTCCTTCAATAAAACCTCTATTTCGGTTAATTCCAACTGTTGACTGCTCAGCGCTTCGCCCCCAAGAACCATACACACCTTATATACAGAAAAAACCCTGAACAAACGCCTTGGATGCATGCGTTGAAGAAACCCCCCGTGTCAGGAGCCCTTGTCTATTTCGATCTAATCCGCCTTCTTGTCCTTGGCAAATCCTGAGTCGCTTCGTTGGGGCGTGCGGCCCCTGAGAGCACTCCCGTTCCCGTCACTCCGGCTTGACGAGCCGTTGCCCAGACCTGGCAGGCCCGGAATGACCTGGTCGAGTAGACCGCTTCCGATCCGGCCATCCTCGCTATTGGTGTCTTCCAGTTCGATTAGATCTGGTTCCCCATCGGCATGCTGCCGGGTACGGCTTGGGCCCAGGATCGGTGTGTTTGGTCTCTTCGCCCATGCACCGCGGAGCCACGTCTCAATAGTCATTGCAGCTTTGTCGAGTCCGGTGCCCTGTTTAGTCGCAGATGTGGCATCGCGGCCCTCTTCAAAGGGGCTCTCGACAATGGCAGCCGCCTCGTCATTGGTGAAGCCGAACCTGGCTGTTTCAGATCCCATGACTGCCATGGAGGGGAGTGACTCGATGTTCAGTCCTGGCAGATGCTTTTTGGTCCAAGTGTTGAAGTAGTCCTTTTCCGGACCTGGAGCACGCACATTCCTGCTCAACGTTCCCACCCCGCCCGGTCTCCGCATCCACGCTGGACGAAGGTCATCATTGCCGCTGCCAACCCTGCTGCGGGACGGTGTTGGTGCCGACGATGCGTACGTGGTGCCAACTTGTGGACGGTTTGCGAGTAAGCTGTGACGCCGGGAAGAGATGCTCCCCGGGCTTTCGACAATGTCGGAGCTAAGAGTGATGCTGGGCACGTCGAGTGAGCCCCTCGGAGTGCTCAAAGTGGAGGCTGTGCGCAAGCTCTTTTTCCTCCTCGGTGGGAAGTAGCCCATGGCCTTCCTCGAAACCCTTGCGATCTCGATTGGGTCCTTGCAGTTATCAAGCTTGACCCATCTGACATGTGTCCAAGGTTTTCCCTCCTCCTTCGGCTCCTCGACTGCATGCTCGTTCCGTGAGGCGAAAAAGTCATCGTGGAGTGGCTGAGCCGAGTTCGATCTCGTGGCATCCAATGGCGTCCCTGGTGTGGCGGCAGAAGGTGTTGTAGCAAGAAGATCTACCTCTTTGGCATAGTATGAAGGACCATCGCAAGGCCGCCCTTTCATCTCACATGCATCTACCGGGAGTGCCAACCATTTCCGTACCTGTAGGTTGTCCCGAGACCACAGCCCATTTGCCTTCCTAAAAGCATCCTCCTGACATCGATACCTCAGGATGATGCCCGCGTATGTGTCAGTCGGCGATGTGTGGTGTATGTAGACCAGCTGGTCCTCTACCTCCGGGTTGACGATATTGGTTCTTGAGTCTTCATCAGAATTCCGTCTCTTGAACTTGCCTGCCACATCGAGCCCGCCGTTGACACCATCATGGCTTTCCAGAACGCTGGCTGTCTTCGCCGCCCTGAAGGCTGCCTGCCGCTCTGCCACTGATCCCGCTGCGACATCCTCAATCCGCGGGCGAGGGCCGTCAGGCGGCTCTGGCCCCCACGCACTCGGTTGCTTTCGAAGAGTCCCGCTCGAGGCTCTGTGCATCGGCTTCCGGGGGCTGGCCCCTCTACTACGTGCTTCGTTGCCATCTCCTGTCCCGTCACCTCCAGTCAGCAGGCTTGTAGTGAAGTCTTGAATAGACGCCCAACTAGAGCTCCATTGCCCGTCGAGCCAGCTCTTTCCAAACGGAGAGTCTCCGGTATTGGACCGGGTGGGGGCGACCCTGCTTGATGACCTTGAGGTCTGTCCTATTCGCGCTGTTGGGATGGGGCTTGCCCCCCTGCTCGACGATGGACTCGCAGAGGTCCTTAGTAGGGATGTAGATCTCGAGGAGCCATCGGCTCCTGTTCCTAGCCGACGGTTTCGGGGGCGCGCATCGGCATCGTGAGCAGGAGCAGAGAGTCGGGCAGAGGACGACATCACGACGAGGCCTACGACCTCGGCGCGGTGCAGTCGCCGGGATGAATGGCAACCATCAGTTCAGGGGCGGCAGGGACGGCGATAAGGACGAGTGTGGCTTGGGGATGTACGCGTTGCTGAGAAAGGTAATGAATTAGGGACGTTGGTTGGAGCCACAGCAGCTGTGTCTGGGCCGACAGCAGGATGGTCTCGGGGGCTGTTGAGCCAAGGGATCGAGGCGGACCCTAAAAGGGTGTTCGTGGGTGCCGTGCAACGACGCAGCGTCGGGGGGTAGCGGACGACTAGGCAGGCTAGTGTCGCGATAGCGGGAACAATAGCGAGTGTCGGTCGAGTGCTGGAGTGCCGTCAAGGTCCCAGGATGCTCAGGGAGAGCCGTCGTCGCTCGGTTCGATTGCGTGGGTGTGTCGGGAGGGAGATTTGATAGTCTACTACCTAGGGAGTTGGAATTGAAGGATACGTACTCCATACCTGACCTGCCTACCTATACTCCAAAAATACAACCCCCAGGTCGGCCAACGGGCGAGCCGTCACCTTTGTCAGGCTTGTCTGGAATGCAGGTGGGTACATTGTAAGCGTTCTAACACTCCCTACCTCCTTGCGCTCGCCCAGCCGGTTCACGGCCCCCTCTGCATTGGCGACTGCATGCCAGAGGATTTAGATCCGACATCACACCCTTGATTGTTGGGCTCATGATATTGCAATCGTCACCAGCTATGGCTACGACTACAGCTACAGATATGAGAGACCTGGTGACCTCTGCCTTGGCCTTGTACGTCAAACTGGCCACGACTCGCCCGCAACAAGTCGCATGCAGCCAAGTAAAACACGAGTACCTCGATAACGTCTCTTGTGGCCAAGAGGCAGTATCACTGCCGAGCTCGTCATCGTCCAGCTTGTGGCAATGGTCAAAGCCCTTGTGCTCTCACGAGGGAATCACCCGCACATGACGTGCCTGGATACGGTGGACATTCACCACTTTATGTCTTCCTAGTACTTCAAGCAAGGTAGATATATTGCCTGCATGTAAGGGCCCAGCCTTACAAGTCTACATGTATTCATTATGGTTTAGACTATCTGGTACTTCGAGGACTTGGCTCCACTGAGAGACCCCTAACCCTCCTGGAACGCAAGAGGGGCAGATGGCGCGCACGGGCCAAGTCGAGACAGAGCAGAGCGGCCACGGTCTAGCAGGGATTCGTTGCCATGCCCGCGAGTAAATGATTTGTTTACCAATACGCGCCTCCGTCCCGCCAGAATCCGACTTCCCTTCAATGCCTACACCCACGACGACGTCCAAGCCAAGCCTGTGACCATGAGGGTAACAGAGATCATTATAGATGTTCGTCGAAATCCTCTGCCGCAGCTCAAAGCTCCGTGACTGACAACCCCGCAGGGCTTCAAGTCGTACGCCCAGCGCACCGTGATATCAGGATGGTAAACAACGTTCCCACGGCGTGCGCGCCTTGTTCACAACTGCTGACGAGCTCGCAGGGACGAGACATTCAATTCCATCACTGGCCTCAACGGCAGTGGCAAGTCCAATATTCTGGACTCCATCTGCTTCGTGTTGGGCATCACGAACATGACCACAGTTCGGGCGCAAAACTTACAGGTGCGCCTCAAGCTGCCCGTCTCCTCTCTACCCGTTGTATAGCCCGCGTTCTGACCTCCTTCGCGAATACAGGACTTGATTTACAAGCGCGGTCAAGCCGGAGTTACGAAAGCTAGTGTCACAATCGTCTTCGACAACCGGGATAAGAACAAGTCGCCCATCGGTTTCGAGGAGTACTCGACCATCAGTGTCACCCGACAAATCGTCCTCGGCGGGACGTCCAAATACCTTATCAATGGCCACCGAGCGCAGCAACAGACTGTACAGAACCTCTTCCAGTCTGTAGGACTGAACATCAACAACCCCAACTTCCTCATCATGCAGGGAAAGATCACAAAGGTATTGAACATGAAGTCGGTGGAGATTTTGGCCATGATCGAAGAGGCAGCCGGTACCAGGATGTTTGAAGACCGTCGGGACAAGGCCCTGAAGACTATGTCGAAGAAGGAAATGAAGTTGCAGGAGATACAGGCGCTCCTTCATGAAGAGATCGAACCCAAGCTTGAGAAACTTCGTCAGGAAAAGAGGGCCTTTCTTGACTTCCAACAGACCCAAAATGATCTCGAACGCTTGACAAGACTAGTTGTTGCGCATGACTATGTCAAGTACCAGGAGCGACTCGAGCAATCCGGTTCTGATCTCGACAGCAAGAAGAAGCGGCAGCAGGATCTTGAAGAGTCGGCTGTCAGGCTGAAGAGCGAGATATCTCATTTGGAGGAGGACGTGCAACGGGTCAAGTCTCAGCGTGACAAGGAGCTTCGAAAAGGCGCCAAGGCACAAGCTCTGGAGGACTCAGTAAAGAAGCTTTCTAACGAGCTCGTTCGTTTGGCAACCGTCATGGATCTCAAGAAATCCAGCTTGACTGAGGAACAAGACCGGAGGATAGCAGGGGAGAAGAACGTCGCAGAACTTGAGGCTGCCCTGCAAGAAAAGACCAAGGTTTTCGACAAGATGAAGGCAAAGCATGACTCCGCCAAGGAAGAGCTCGAGAGGCAGAGCCAGGAGGCCGAATCTAAGGAAGAACTCCTGCAGACTTTACAGACTGGCGTTGCGTCCAAGGAAGGTCAGGAGAATGGTTATCAAGCCCAATTGCAAGACGCGAGGAGTCGAGCCTCTGCTGCTGGTACGGAGCAAGAACAAGCCAAGATCAAAATTGCCCATCTTGAGAAGCGCATTAAAGAGGAAGAACCTCGGGCCAAGAAGGCGAAGGAACAGAACGCCGGCTTGCTTAATGAGCTTGAGGGTCTCAAGTCCCAGGCGCAGAAGCTTGAGAAAGAGCTCGGCAAGCTCGGTTTCAGCCCAGGGGCCGAGGAGGACTTGTATAAAGAGGAGAGCAGTCTTCAGCAAAAGATTCGAAGCTTGCGACAAGAATCTGATGCATTGAAGCGCAGAGTGGCCAATATCGACTTCAACTATGCCGACCCAGTACCGAACTTCGACAGATCCAAGGTGAAGGGGCTTGTCGCTCAGCTTTTCACACTCGATAAGGATCACACCAGGGCTGGAACTGCTCTCGAGATCTGTGCCGGTGGCCGTCTCTACAACGTTGTGGTCGACAACGAGGTGACTGGTACACAGTTGCTCAAAGGCGGCAAGCTACGAAAACGCGTCACCATCATTCCCCTCAACAAGATCGCTGCGTTCAAAGCATCTGCGCAGACGATTGCGACCGCTCAGAGGATCGCTCCAGGGAAAGTCGACTTGGCTCTGTCACTTGTCGGCTATGATGACGAGGTCTCGGCAGCCATGTCATACGTCTTTGGCAATACTCTGGTGTGCGAAGACGCCGACACTGCCAAGAGGGTGACCTTTGATCCCAACGTCCGAATGAGAAGCATTACACTCCAAGGCGACTCGTACGATCCGTCAGGCACGCTCTCTGGTGGCAGTGCACCGAATTCTAGTGGAGTGTTGGTGACCATGCAGAAACTCAACGATCTGAACCGACAGTTGTGGGAGGCTGAGGCCTCGCTCCGAGACCTTCAGGCCAAGATTGCCCGCGAAAGATCGAAGCTCGACCAGGCCCGTCGGATCAAGCAAGAACTTGATCTCAAGTCCCATGAGATCAAGTTGGCGGAGGAGCAGATTGGAAGCAATTCGTCCTCGTCCATCATACAGGAGGTGCAGAACATGAAAGAAACCATCGTGCAACTCAAAACGAATATTCAAGAGGCCAAGAAGCGCCACGTGGAGGCTACAGCAGACGCCAAACGGATTGAGAAGGACATGAAGGATTTCGACAACAACAAGGACGGGAAACTCGTTGAGTTGCAAGCCTCTTTGGACAAGTTACGGTCGTCTTTGGAGAAGAACAGAACATCTGTCAAGACTCTTCAGAAGGAGTTGCAGAATGCTCAGCTGGATTCCGAGCAAGTGTCTGGCGACCTCGCTGCTGCACGCGAGCAGCTCCAGGAGGTCGACTTGGCTATCAAGGCTCAACAAGATGAGATCGCCCAGACGTCTAAGCAGCGGGACGAAGTCAAGGAGACCCATGAAAAGGCTCAGGCCGACCTCGACGAGGAGCGGGCCAAGCTCAGCATTTTTGACGATGAACTCCGCGCTCTGGAGGACGCGATGCGTTCGAAAAACTCCCGGATCACAGAAGAAGGTTTGGAAATGCAGAAGCTAGGCCACCAGGTTGAGAAGTTCCACAAGGAGCAGCAAAATGCCGTGCAGGCGGTTGCTCACATGGAGAAAGAGCACGAATGGATTGCCGACGAGAAGGACAACTTCGGTCGTACGGGCACCCCGTACGACTTCAAGAACCACAACATTGGGGAGTGCAAGTCAACGCTGAAGAACCTGACCGAACGATTCCAAGGCATGAAGAAGAAGATCAACCCCAAGGTCATGAACATGATCGACAGCGTCGAGAAGAAGGAAGCATCCCTTAAGCACATGATGAAGACAGTCATCCGCGACAAGAAGAAGATCGAGGAGACCATTATCAGCCTGGATGATTACAAGAAGAAGGCACTGCATGAGACCTGGGAAAAAGTCAACGCTGACTTTGGTGGCATATTCTCGGAGTTGCTGCCCGGAGGCAGTTTCGCGAAGCTGGACCCACCAGAGGGCAAAACCATCAGCGAAGGTCTCGAGGTCAAGGTGTGTCTGGGCAAGGTTTGGAAGCAGAGTCTGACAGAGTTGAGTGGTGGTCAGAGGTATGTTATTCGCACGTCACCATTTCTGAAATAGGCTGCTAATGTCTCCTGCAGATCTCTTATTGCTCTGTCGCTCATCATGGCGCTGTTGCAGTTCAAGCCAGCGCCTATGTACATCTTGGACGAGGTCGACGCTGCGCTGGACCTGTCGCACACCCAAAATATCGGCCGTCTGATCAAGACACGGTTCAAGGGCTCACAGTTCATTGTTGTCAGTCTGAAGGACGGTATGTTCCAGAATGCGAACCGCATCTTCAAGACACGGTTCAGCGAGGGTACGAGTATGGTGCAGGCATTAACCCCTGCGGACATCAAGTAAGAGGGCAAGGCTATCTTTCTCGTTGTTTGGAGTTCAGGAAATCGGGAGGGTGGCGTGTACACTGTGCTGTAACGGTTTGATATCAAACGATCGGGATACGGATTGGCACTGGGGTATTCACAAGTCGATGATGGGTATGTCTTTTGTCTAATTAGCTTTTTTTGGGTCCGCCGCATTGAAATGAATCCCATGTTGCGCCTCGCTTTTTGCTACACACTTTTGAAGAAATGCTGTCCTCTCTGCAGCACCTCTATAGACATGCCCACGGCCAAGTAGCTCTCTGTGGACTCCGGCTTGTCGAAGAGGGGCGTCACCTGCATACCTAGGCAGCCCTTTTTCGGCGCCCCCTCGTCAATCTCTCTGTTAGCTCTGAGCGTCCTATCCGGCTCGACAATGTGGCGTATTCCGGTGTCGGGATTCACGTTGGGCAACTTGCACCTACGACAAGCATCAGTACCTTGCGATTGTGGCTTTTTTTGGGATTCACATTTCCGCGCTCACCTTGTGGTCCGGCACGAGACGTGGAAGTCTGACTGGTCCTCCTTATGGGACGGATCCGTGAGCCGGATCTTTGTCCACGAGTCCTCATCGTATGCAGGAGAGCCACTGACTACAGTGGGACCTTCAGTCAGTATTCGATAGGTTCGAAGAGTGCGGCATAAATCAGAGGACGGCATGCACAAACCAAAAATGTTGGCGCGGAACCTTTTGGGGTCCAGCTTGTCCAGGTTCGCATCCTTCTTGACCTGCGTCTCCAAGTCTTGCACACTAGACAGACCGAGAACGTGGATAGGATACTAGATAAATCATCTGGTCAGCAAGATAGCCCCAAAACTACAAACTGGTTCGCTGTCGTTTGAAGTGGCGGGAGATGTCTTGCTCACAGAGTCTTGGAAGCTCACGACGGGCTGATATCCAGCCTCGTCCTTCACCGGGGCACACTTGAACACAGGCCGCAGGCCCGCGGGGTCGATACGGAAGAGGCCCAGGGGGTTGCTCACGCCCAGATAGCGCCTCAGCTCGTCGGGCAGCTCGCTCTCCAGGTTGAGCGCGGTGGCCGTGTCCTTCCAGACGCGCACCCGCTCGCGCGCGTAGCCTTTGGCGGTGATCTCCCCGGCCGAGGGGAACGCCACGGGCAGCAGGACCTCCTCCTCGGGCACCGCCCTCCAGCCCCTGGAGCACTTGGCCGCGAAGGACTGCAGGGCGCCGGCCAGCCCGGACCTCCGGCTGGGGAACCGCAGGACGAGGAAGGTTTCGTCCGACTTGGTCTCCCTCTCGCCGCCCCTGATCTTGTCCAGGTCGGGCTGCCACAGCTCCACCTCGACCGTCGCGAGCAGGGGGAACTGTCGCTGGGTGATGAACTCCCAGGCGTGGTCACCCTTGGCCTGGTCGCCGTCCGCGCCGGCCGGGGAGGGGCTCTTGAGCTGGGCGAAGGTGAAGAGCCTGTCGAACTCCAGGCCGGTGTGGACGACCTTTGCCCTGGTGACCTCGATGCCTCTGCACGACTTGATGGGGTAGATGAAGAGCGACTTGACCTCGGCCGCCGCGCCCGGGGAGGCGTGCTCGGCGACCCTGTGATGGTCGCGGAGGTTGGACTTTGACGGCTGCAGGCCCAGCCTGGTGTGGGTTATCGGGAGCGCATCGCTCTTGCGCGGCGGGAAGGGCGGGAACAGCACAAAGACCGGGGCGCAGAAGGCACAGAGGGTCACGATCAGGACCAGGATCGAGGCCGGGTCGAAGGGAGTAGCTGCAGAGGGGATCGTGATGTTACCCGCCGTGACGTTGGACGCCGGCAGGTACTTGTCCATGTACCCCATCCTATATTACGGTAGAGCGGTCGTAATAGGCTGCTCAGGCTTTACTGTAATGCAATGCAGAAAGAAACACGCTTCTGTGGGAACGATCAAGTGTGTTTCCGCGGCCTCGTTGTGAGGCAGTAGAGGTGTTGAGAGTGAGCTGGCCCGTGATGCGAGTCGGTGTTTGGGCCCCTCGCATGGCCAGGAGTCATCTTGCGACACTTGCGGGTTTGGGAGGCACCTGTTAACGTCTGATGCTTCCCAGCTTCCGCTACGCTACCTACCGTACCAGACAAAGAAATCCTGTATGTTGGGCTCAGGTTGTTCATTGCTCACTATTAATCGACATACTAGGACAGAGCCGATATCTCGTGATGCCGGGCTCGGTGTTGCAGTGAATTTTGGGCCCTATGAGAAATTCTTATGCCGTATCTCCCGAAGTCGTCCCTGGTCCACACGGCCATGGCAGCTGAGGTCAGTCCCAAAAGCCAGGGGCACGTTTGACGTTTGACAGGCGCTGGAAAGCTCAGACCACCACAGTCCGGAGCCCCAGAGAGCCCCTAGGCGAATGCAAGCGGTAGCTGGCCGAGAAAAGCCACGTGGAAGATTGCCGGGTGGGGGGCCTTGTGGCCGAGACAGGCCATGGCCGCCTGGCACCTAGCACCCACGGTAACGTAACCCCACAGGGTCGAGACGATGCCCCGGGCAGGAAATCACGCAAGGACTGCGACTTGCTACTGCTTACCTGCTGCCCACTGGTGATGTAATAGCAGCAGTCCTTGATGAACCCACCGCGGAAGCCCCTTGATATTTCGCTCGCGGCACATGACGAAACCGAACGGGTAGACTTTGCAACTTCTTGCAGTCCATCGCCATTTCATGGATCGCTCGGCTCGGCTGTCGACAACCCGACAACTGCCCGATCTTCGTATTAGTGAGTGGCCTTTTCCCGTCGGCTGGCGGTTGGTCATTGTGTAGGTGAAACCCAGTCGAGATATTAGGGGCTCTGTCCGATGCTACCATCGCTAGAATGCGACGTTGTGAGGCTTCGTCTTGGCTGATCGGTCCAACGGCTTCATCCTGCTTATCGAGATTAGATCACTTGCAGGTACTAAACTGTACCACTCCGTACCGTACTATACTGTACTGTACTTTTGTAAGCCAGTACTGTGTGTCCCACCTCCCACGTGTACTTTTACGCGAATTGGACAGTGGACAGAATAAATCATCACTGACGGTCACATCACGTTTCAGGATAGCCGCCTGCGGCCCACCATCTGACATACTGCCGTCCAGCGGGCCGCTGCAAGCCCAGGCCTAGGAAATCTAGCCACGGACATCTCTGCAGGAATGGTTCTGCGGGGTGGTCGATCGAGCTGTTCCCGCTCCCGGTCGATGCGGTCTTTCCCACCGCCCATGGCCAAGTGCTTGCTGCAGTGGGTGAGCTTCCAGGATTCTGTGGCTTGCGCTACTCCCAACGCACCACCCATGAGCCGCATTGAAGCAGGCTGGGATTGTCTGGTTGTTCAAAATCGGCTCCAACGGGCATTTGTAGATGGCCTGCCTAATCGAGCGGTCCCCATGCAAAGCCTTGCCCAGTTTGCCCGTGTGGGGCGATCTTGCCAACTAAACTGACATATAGTGGAACATCTTCACACTGGATGAGATGTGTATACCGTGCTGTGTTTATGCGATGACTGTAGCTGAAAAGGTCAACAGATATCCCTCGGCATCCCCGGCTTTGATGGGTTGAAGGGTGTGCCAGCAGGCGCCGGCAGGTGCATGTCAAAGTTCCACGGCCTGGCCAGTAAGCTGATGATTGATGGAAAAGATCAATCCCCAGGCTACGTGCAATGCGAGACGTCGGCTGCATGCTTCCAGCTTGGTGCTTAGCTAGCTCCATCGAAGGTTCCTTCTCGAAAAGGCCAAAACGTACCAGCAGAGCAATTTCGAGAGATGCCGGAGTGATGCATATGACGGGAGAAACTGCGGACTGTGTGCGCTGTTGTGCTCACTGGAGATCAGACCGGAGAAATGCATCGTACATCAGGTCCTGGGTCCCCTGTGGGTCTGGACGCTCCCTGGCGGGACCGCGAATTTGAGAGCGTGGTATAATCGAGATGCCCTTGGTCTCCTACAGTATGAGAGGTGCGGTTTATTTACCGGCGTCGAGTCAAGGAACACTTGACCATGAATAGAGTGGGGGGTGCTCTGAGAATAGTGAGTCGTGAAGATTCCGGTGGAACAAAGCTGATAAACCAATCAGTATAATCACAGTAGAAAGATGTCGCCGCATCCAATGCGTGGTAAGTGTCCAAGCCTCCAGGGCTTCGGTGGGCAAAAGAGGGTTGGTGTGATTCCGAATTCGCGGTTCTTAACTAGGGTGGGCAGGTCCACCCGTGGCCGCTCTGTGCTCTTTTGGGACGACGGCGCGTCGCGGGCCATTGGCCAGGGGCCTGGCTCGCACTGCGCAGGCAGGCTGGCTGGCTGGGCGGCTCATCGTCGCAGGTACTGTCTATTTCCCGTGAAAGTGGCTGGAGTGGTAGCGGGTATCGCTTTCCAAACGACTGGGACACGGGCTGGCCCAGGCCGAGGCCCGACAGTCCGGGACAGCAAAGATCGCCAGGTACCCAGACTGGACCTTGGGCTGGACTGAACTGGGCTGGACTAGACAGTCCAGTTCCTAACCACATGACCTCGAACGACGTCGTCATGGAGGAACCCCAGAGGCAGTGCTGCGATTATTCCTGTAGCACCGCAGTGCCGAAGATGCATAACAACGCTGCATGACAACGGCCAGGGCCCGCGTGTTGAGGCAATGTACCTGCCTGTCTTGCATGCTTGCATGAAGACGGGAAGGCACACGATTTCGGGATGCGTCCATGGAGCATGGACGTGATTTTGGCCAAGGCGCAACGAGTCTGCCCCGGAATACGGGACCAGACTATCTAAGAGTTCCTCAAGCCAGTGACTCGGGCGCGTCAGGGCTCAGGCCTGGAATGAGAACTTGAAGTATACTGATGAATCTCGGGGGAAGGATGTTGGTGACGGTGGGCAAATTGAAGGACACAAAGTCAGGTGGATGCCCGCTCGAATCAAGCCGACCGCTGGGTGCATAGAAGAGGAAATGACGACCGCAGGGTAGGGACCGGGACCAGAACTGAGACCGGGACCAGGAAGGCACCGTTGCTAGGCAATGCATCATTGCATACCTTGCCTTGGTTGTTGGTTATTGGGGTTTATTAGCGTACGAGCCTGGGAGCCAGCGAGTTTGAGGGCGTTGTTCCCACGTGAAGTTCGTCTGATAAAATGTAAATTGGGACGGTCGGCCCCAGCCGCGCAGGCACGGTCGCACTCGGCTGATCGGGCTGACGGGGCTGACCCAGGTGCAGCAGGACCATGGATGCCAGGCTGGCCAGCTGCGTCGGGAGCGGCAGCAGAAGCAGCAGCAGAAGCAGCTCACTGGCCCAGCGTGTGAGGGAGGATGGCGGGCGAGATGCACGAGATGGAGGGCACGCACCTGGGAAGCCGGGCAGGCCTGTGGCAGAGAGGGTGGAGTGGAGCAGGTCGGATGACGACTTGTACATGTACCGTACCTAGGTATTCTTGCAGAACCAGAGCCTGCGTCCCCAAAGTACCAGTACCGGGTATGCAGGTGCGCACTGGCCAGCACGGCTTGGCGGCCTGACTAATCACCCGAAGCAAGATATGGCACTGTCGCCTGTCGCATGTCGTCTTGCTCAAGCACCCCACACCCTGTGCCCCGAAGCAGGCAAGCCGGGAACGCTGGCCATCAGATGGGTGCCAGATGGGTGCCAGCCTGCCAGTCTGTCTGCCAGGGGGGGTTGACGGACGAGGGGAGACCGGATGAATCTCGTCGGTCGTGGCTGCCACGGCACAGCAATCCCATGCTCTCGGGGGCGGCGCATCGGCCTGCATCTTGGAGCCAGGGGGCCTGTGGGCTTGGATCTGGATCTCGTTGGGCTGGGCTGGGCTGGGCCAAGGTCGTCCCAGGTCGACAAAGGTCACTCGACACCACTACACTTCAGGCCGGCCCACACCCACGACGGCGGTTGCGCCTTCCTGCATGGTCGACAATGTCTTGCAGCACATCAGGTATTGTGCCTGCGGTGGCCAAGATGGAAGGTGCGAGGCAGGAAGACTGGGACCGCGACCGGGACTGGGACTGAGGCCCCGGAAAAAATAAAAAATAAGAAAAAAGCCATCTTCACGGACAGCAACGAACGACTGACTGTTCCGGGGGTCCGCCAGTCCGTTCGACAGGATTGTTGATCGACAACTTGGGCAGCCACGCAGCTGGCTCCTGGACTGTCAGAATTAGAATCCATCCCATCTTTCCTCTCACCCTCATCCTCACCACCCAGACCACTATTCTCGGATCCACCACCTGCTCCTCTCATGTCCCCATCGCCACGGCCCGACAATTCCACGCGTGATGAGGGCTCCCCTGGCCAGTGGGTGTGGGTATGCTCGTCCTTGGCCCCTTGATTGCACGCGACCAGGATCAAGCTTTGTCCAAAGTCTGGGTTTCGAATTCTATCATACACGGTCCTGCCACTCCCTCCTTGACTTCAATCTTGCAATCCTTCCTGGAACATGTGGAGCAATTCTCCAACTTTGGCAGCGGGGCGCTTATCACCCAAGTACTACACTACACCACGCCGTGGCATGCCATCGTAAAGGCCGGGATGGCAAGGCCGCCCTGCTTTTCTACCCTCCACAATGGCCCTCTGGGAGGGTGTGCCGCATGGGAGCCTCGACCACATGGGGGGGCTGCCTGAGGGTATTCATCCGCACCCCGGTACAATCGGGAGATCCACACAGTACCATCTTGGCCTTTGACGCCTCGCCCATTGTCGACAAGAGCTATTCTTGCCACAGGAGGCGCCTTTGCCTACTCGCGCGGCTGACCTATCCAAGTGCTGCTACAACAATCTGCCTCAGGACGCCCAGTCGGGTCACTGCTGTGACAAACTGTGGGCTTGGGAGGAGTAAGCCCTGTGGATGGTCACCCCCCGCCTGTCCACTTCCATCGTCCGAGTTGTCTGTGAGGTCTGGAGCCGCTCATGGGTAAGTGGTATCAGGAAGTACAGATCCCAAAAACCTGCAGGGTATTGCCTGACACGGTCTGTCAAGGGTCCGCCAGACCCCAGTTCAAACACCCATGTGAGATGAGGTCTGAGGTCTAGCCCATGCAGGCGTTACTGTAGGTATGGATCCTCCACCTCGGTGGTATCCCCAAGCCTCACACTGGGGCAGTACCACGGCATCAGCCAACTTACAAGGTACTTGTACACTTCATATTGCGGGGCCTTGAATGATAGTTTCGACTGGGATTTGACAGTTGCCCCCCAAGATCCTCGACTGGGGCATCCAGAAATCGCAGGACCGGCGAGGCAGAACCACCTGCTGTGTTGTGGACGCAACCCAGACATCATCCACCCCAGCAAGCGGAAGCAGAACGGGCCTTCCCTAGCTTTTTTGGTACCCACCGGATGGCACATACAAAGGTAGTCCTTGGTCAATTATAGGACCAGCATATCTTAGTACAAAGCTCATTGCGGCCGGCCCTGTCGACTATACTCTGTCTACATCTGTCGCCAATTCCGAAGGTCAACATCCTTCCCAAACGGAGAACCTTCGGGCCTCAACGGATCCAATAGTCCAGCCATCAGAGAATGTAAGGGCACCCGAAATTTCCGGATCCTTTGCCACTTACCAGGCTTTCTCATCACGTCTGGACCTTCATGGATGACTAGGTCATATGCAACTGACCCTTGTGTAGCAGAACTATCCTCTTCGACCCCCTCTATCACCTCCAGGCAGGGCATCTCCTAGAGGGCCCAGCCATATGAGCACGGGGTTGTCATTTGAAAGAACAAAGTCCTGTCATCGGACCCGTTTACTACCACAGTTCAGGCCGACCTCTTCACGCACTCAGCCTCAGATCTTGTCTGTTGAGGGCTGTAAGGAGCAACAGAGTCTCTTGTCATATTGTACTCGAACGGCTGACTCCCACTCCTCCTCCATCTCGCTCACAATTGGATCCCACTCGCCGGCCAATCTCGGCACTTTGGTCTCCACGAATTGTCTCTACGCTCCTTGACTGGCGCCAGTGGTCTCGTGTCAGACCATAAAGGCTCTGATAAGGCAGACAGCACCGGAGTGTAACTCACATGCGTATAGCAGGTCAACATTCTAGCCCTGAGGCACAGACGAGCTGCTTCCCGCAAGGGAACGTGTTTGCTACCCGGAGCCTCTAGTCTCCTTGACCTGGCAGCAGTCGCGCAGAGCACTGTGGGGATCTATCCTCGGCTGGCGAATACATCTTCGCTGCATACATACCCTTGTAGGTTGCCACCCCCATAGTCACACCGGTAAGGTTGTTGCAAAAGTCGTACTAGTACCTCGAAATACCACCGTCATCCCCCAGGAAGACTGGCCCTGGCCACATATCTGGAGTACTCAGCAATGTGCCCGCTGTCACCCGGGACACTTTTCTTTCGCATACAGAAACACAGCCCCTCCCTGTGCCTGTTCTATCCGAGCGCAGTCTTCACCACATAAACACCTGCCTTTTCTCTACCTAGCAGTTAGCAGGCCAGTGAATGAAAGCTGATCAATAATTCGATCAATCTCAGGATCAGGCTCTCACTGGGCACAGTAGCCCCACAAAGAACCCAAGCTCAAGTCAACATTCCCGCCCTGTCCCGCTATTCCAGTTGCCCCCCCTCCTCGTCGTGGGTATTCCCGGAGCACGCAGGTTACACACTGCTGTAGTGGCAAGTCCTCTAGCCAAAGACAACTAACTACCTTGTGAGCGGACAGACTCTTCGCCTCTTGAGCCTCAACTAATGGCAACATTGCACCACTAGGTCCCTCAGATCGTTGGACAGTGCTCGGCGCAACAAGTCTTCCAGTGCTGGAATTTGCAAAAGTCGCAGGCCTTGGCGAAACGTCACAGCTACGACTAAAAAAAACCAGCTCCGGGAGCAACATTTGCGGCCGTCTTCCGGAAAGCGTTTGTCTGCTAATTATCTGCCACGCAACGCTGAACTTCAGAAGACTTTGTCCACAGCAAGCTGTATCCACCTTTGAGCAAACGCGCGGGTTGTGGTCCATTGGTGGCCTGGCCTCCTCATTCGACTTCGTTCCATTTCAGGGATGCTGGAGCATGCTGACAATTTTATTCCTTCTACGACAACGACGACGACGGTGGTTAACTTGAACCAATTACGTCGCATAATTCTAACGTCGGTACAGTGCAGAATATAGGCGCAGGTCCAGAGAGCCATGAGCGAGTACTATCATAACTTCCTGTCCTCCGTGTCAGGACTGGGGACCAACTCTGGCCTGAACTCGCAGGATGCTTCCAGAGCACCTCCTGCTACTTTTGGCACTGGAAGCAATATGGAACCGAACAAGTTCCAGAACATGACATATTACTCTGGGTTTCCAGAGCCTGGCTTGTTCCAACCACCGAGGTCCCAGCGAAACAGAAGAAAGTCGGCCCCCGGTGCGGATCACATCAAACACAGAAGAACTCGCAGCGGCTGTTTTACCTGCCGTAGTAGACGAGTCAAGGTGCGCCACGGCCTCGAGTTTCTCCCCCAGACACCAAATCCTAATTTTTTTCCAGTGTGACGAGACGCACCCCGTTTGTGAACGTGGGTAACATTCCCTTCCGCTACCCACCCTTCTTCGGAGATGCTGACATTGGTGACAGGGTGCCGCAAAGGTACACGAGACTGCGTGTATCCGGATCCCCCATCTTCAAAATACTCCGTCCCACATGGAGGCAAGGATGCGGACACCAGTCGGCAAGCGAGTCCGACGTCTTCAAACGAGGAGGAAGATGACGCAGACCAGGACGCAAGATTGAGCCCGATCCCAGACGAAGACGAAGACGACTTAGCGAGTGTCTCGGAGCAATCAATGCCATCCACAAAGAGCCTCCGGCATATGAGCACGGCATCGTCTTTGAACCTGAAGCGACTTTTGACTCGGACTCGTCAGCCATCTGAGACGTCGTCTCAAGAAGGCGCCAAAGGCTCGTCGCCGACAAGATCGATCGGGACAACTAGCAGTCATACTCCATTGATGGCAAACTTACCAGATCTACTGTTCAATACGGTTCCAGATCTGTCACACCTTCCAGCCGATTTAAGATTCTACCTGGAATTTTTCCTCGAAGATATCACGCATTACCATTATGGTGTACACAGAGACTTTGTCGGCTTTTTTCGAACAACACTCATCAGCCTGGCGCTCCGCAACGAGCCCCTGCTACATGCTATCGTTGCATTCGCGGCATACCATCAGACACTCGGGAACCCGAACGGGCAGCTGCCGGAATTCCTAAAATATTACAACAGAAGTGTCATTCTACTTCTTGATCTTCTCAAGAACGAGGACAGGCATGAGCTCACGACACTGTTGACAATTCTGCAGCTAGCGACAATAGAGGTGAGTAGTGCGTGAGGAAGTCTGCAGTCTGTTTTGAGTCCTGACCTGTGAGAATAGGAGTATCTTGGCGACTGGGTAAACCTGATGGGACACCAGAAGGCAGCCCTTGAGATCTTGAGCCAGCTGTTCACGCCTCAGTCTATCGTGGAAACGTCGCTCAATCGCACTATTTTGTCATGGTACATTCGCTTCGACATTCTTGTTGGGCTGATGGGAGGTTTCGGGACGAGCCTCCCACGAGACTGGTTCGTCGCGTTCGACGGGCATTGTCGAGTGAGACTGGCGAGCGAGCCCGACAATCTGGACTGGTTATATGAAAGGGCCGAGAACCGTCTGCGCCTGATATGCCACGATATCTGCCTCCTTGTTGCCAAGCGTGCCAGAGATAACATGGAAGGAGCGTTGCTTATTGCGGAACACGAGAATGTGGCCCGGCAATTGCGGGAGTGGAGGGAGACCCTCGAACCCGCCCTTACAGATTCCTCACGCCTGGCAAATTTGCCCTCATATCCTTCAGACGAGGCCTTCAGTGCTCCATCAAGGACCGCACCCTTGTACGATGCACCGTTGTCTTCTACGACATTGCTACTTTGCGAATGGCATGCCACGGTGATGATGCACCTGTACCAGGCAAGCCAGGGCAGTCAAGGCCAAATATTAACAGAGCTGGGGAGTCCACCACAGCACGCCGAGGCCATTAGCCAGATCTTCAGCGCTGGTGAGCAATGGGCCTCCGGTCCAAAGGGCTGGCTGATTATGCTCCACCCCTGCATCACGATTGCGTCGATGTTCCTCCCGCCAAGCCCGGGGAGCAATCTATGGCTGAGGAAGAAGTTCGCCTTGCTCGAGAGCTCTGGGTGAGTGCTGTTCTCGTTGCGCTGCATGCCCCACGGCTAATCCCAGTACCAAATGTGACGCTGACTTGTGTTTCCCCCTCCACTAGCTACATATTCCCCATCACGGTGCGAAGAAGACTGGCGGAGCTTTTTCAAGATGAGACAGTGGTGCGATGGTGGCTCCCAGATGACCATGGGTTCACTCCGATGTTACAGAGCGTGCGGGCCTTTGCAGACGAAAGAAATGCGGCGGCCACCTCAGCTCGGACCGAGGGCCTCCAGGACATGAAGAGTGTTTTTGCGGCCTTGCATCTTGGAGGCGACACGGCTCCTGTTGCGGGGGCCGGGGGCAGCTTGCTTAGCCCTGGGGAGGCAGGAAAGGACTGGAGTATCAAAGGTCAAATTGGGTGAAGGTCGCGGGAAGTGTCCGGGACAATGGACGCCAGCATTTGAAGGGAGGAAGTCGGCTTGCTGGCCTGAAGAGGAAAGAACTTGGTTGGCCTTGGCAATGTCGTCGTCGACCAAGCCCGATGCACATGGGACATGTGAGGCTGAAAAACAGGGGCCCGCTCTGGCCCTGTTCCCTGGTTAAAGTTTTCTGTTCGCCCTCAGCCGGCTACTTCCGGTGGACTCTTTAACCATTGATCATTCCAATCGAGACCAGCGGCACGACCAGACCTGGCAGGCGTTAAATCAAGAGGCTACTAGTGCGGAGTGGTCGGCTGTCCCAACGGCTCGGTTTCCTCCACGTTTCCTACTACCCCAACCCACCCGAGGCTTCAGACAACCCTGTCGTCCGCGGGCTACCGTCGACTAGTCCACTTTATAGACTACCTTACTGACTATCTACTTGGCCCCCGACTTGGATCGACACCTGCCGCGATGTCATGCCACACGTCACTTTCCACTCTGGTCAACTAGCTGCATAAGGGGGGCGGTGTGGCTGGGGCTGGAACAGCGCAAGTTGTGCACAGCAATAAGTGTGAATAAGTGCTTTGTATCGCGGATTTATGCATTGATATGGGGACGTGATCGTCCTTTCCCCCCGCATGCTGCAGGTGGCCAGAGACAAGACAGATAACCAAGAGCAGGCGGCTGAGCCATTGACGCCAGAAAGGAGTCGCGGAGTGGAAGATGAGGCAATGGATGAGGCAACGAGAGCATAGACCGATGGAGACGGCAGATTCCGCGAAGAGGAATCGAAATTTTGTGACGGGCCTTCCCTCCGCCCCGGGGCAGGAAACAGCAAGGCCCTAACAGCTCAGCCTACTGACCGTCCTGAATCGTGACGCGTGCTATGCCGGTGCTAATCACAGTGTGACTAGATACGGCCTCGGGCTAGAAACATTTCCTTTTTGGCGGCTGCTCCTGCCCTTCAACGATATGAACGGCGAGGATGCTCCCGTGTCCCGTGACACCTCAGCGTCGTCCAGGTCCACGATCACGCAGAGGGGCCTCCGCTGTCCATCCATGAGCAGCTTTCACTCGGAGATTGCGGTGGCACAGGCCAAAGGAAAACAGCACATGGAGAGATATTTGGGGCGCCCTTGTGGCTGATATGGGGCGGATCTATAAAGCATCTTGCATGGCAGATACTTGGCCTAGACAACTGTTTCAATTCGGAGTACATGTTATTACTGGACAGTGGCTGTGCTTGTGTGTGCTTGGATGCATGCGTGCCGCTCGCGTATGCGGCGCCCAAGCCCGGCCCATGGCCACCATCTGTTATTTATATGCATGCATCACCACATGCTTAGCGAGCTGTCCGGGGAGGGGAGAGGGGTATCTTCCGGCAAGGCACATGCAGGACCGTTGAAGCAGCGCTGACCAGTCAGACTGCCTGGTCGGCCAATTCGATCGGAAAGGCGTCGACACATGCTCGGATTTCAACTGCAGGCAGGAGAGGGGGAATGATGTGGTACAGATGCGCACATGTCTGTTCACGGCGCTGGCCTCTTGCTCACTCCCCATCCCCTTCCGCTTCTCCTGAGGCATGCCGTCGGCCTCTGGTTATATGGCAGTATACTGGTTGTCCGGGTAATCTGCAGTCTGAGGTTGCGTCGGTGCGTGCCCTGGGAGGATCCTGGGAGGGGGTTGAAGCTGGGCGAGGTTGTTCATTGTCGGCCGTGCCCCCGCGTACAGCAGGAACGGGCCATATCTACTAGTCAGCCGACTGTGTGGCCTGCCACAATGCTGTCTACACCTGCGGGTGATTCCGAGAAATGTGATTGTATGTAGACTACTGTGCGTCTGGCACCCGGGACTGTAGGATTGCAGATTGCAGATTGCAGACACGGCAGTCTAGGTACCCCCAGGGTAATAGTCTGGGAGTCGGGATGCTACATGAATGAACAGATTTTGGGGACACGAGAGACTTGGAAAAAGCATGTTGGCGCCGACGCTGCTCTCCTTCGCATCTATCGCAGATTGGGGGTCGGATGCACGGTGCTGATTGCCTAGTCGTGGTAGTGTATGTGGTGTAGCAGTAAGCAGTAGGGCTAGGTGGGCCAAGTAGGTGGTCTAGGTACCTAGGTAGGTAGGTACATGCTGCCAGGCACAGCCGAGCCGGTCTTGTCCATCAGTAAGCAATCGGGCTGGCCGTCGCACAACACTAGCGGCTCAGCATGTTATCCTCCACTTCCAGTGCTACTGTGGTACCGTACTGTACTGCCAGCAACAGGGGCAACCGGCCTAGGTATCGACAATGCAGCAATATCAGTGGTCCACCAAGGCAGGCAGGAACTGAAACAGGCAGTCCCCAAGCAGTAGCAGCTGCTGCATCTGACTGTCAGCTGCCCGAGTCGATGCAATTCCAATGTCCCCATTTCAGCTCAGATCACGGCCTCATTCCCACTCCGGCCAGCTCGAGGGCCATGCGAGAGAGAAGGCAGACTGAGAATTTCTCCAGAAGTCATGTTTCCACCACCAGCCATCGGCCTCTCTTATCCCTAGCCTACCTACCTAGACAGGCCCTTGTCGACGTAGTTGCTCTAGGCCAACTGTCGGTCTCTGCCTCTGCCTCTCTGCCTGCTCACGTCGTTGTCGTTGTCGTCGTCTCGTTGACCTTGTGTCATCTGATCTCGTCTTGTCTTGCCCTGTCTCGTCCCCAAATCTCAGCAACCGGCTGGGCCTCGCCAATGAGCCTGCCGCCCTTCCAGCTTGCATCAGGCCGCCTTCAATTTCCTCGCGCCAGCTCATCTTAGACGGCCACTGCTACCACCCTCACCACCTCCGCCAGCCGTGCATTGCATTGTGCATGCACATGCGCACACGTCCCCCGCCAGGCCCCAAGCCCAAGACGCAGCCCGAGTCCAAGACGCGTTGCGTGCCTGAGCAACACCCGCCCGCCAGCTAAGCTATGGCGGCCGAGTCGTCCTCTGAGCCCGCTGTCACGTCTGACGGTGACCAGCCTCAAGCCGCCAATGGCGACGTCCCAGCCCCCGACTCGCCCGCCCAGGATCTTGATTTCGTCACCCTGGGCATGTTTATCAT
This sequence comes from Diaporthe vaccinii, assembly GCA_039880775.1. Lineage (NCBI taxonomy): Eukaryota > Fungi > Ascomycota > Sordariomycetes > Diaporthales > Diaporthaceae > Diaporthe > Diaporthe vaccinii. The sequence continues at coordinate 1,898,571 of JBCEDN010000003.1, forward strand.
TGGTATGTTGCAGCACTCCCTTACCATGTGTGTGTATGTGTGGGTGTGTGGGTGTGTAGGTGTGTGTGTGTGTGTGTGTGTGTGTTTGTCTTTCTCTCCCGGCCTACCCTCGTCGCACGTATTCCGCCTGTGTTTCGTGTTTCGGCCTGATTGATTGCCTGCTTGCTGCTGTCCAACCACCATCTTCGCCCTTGTCGCTTGCTTTTCCTTCCCTTCTCTCTGCCAGCGATGCTTCTCGTGCCTGCGGTGCCTCTTATGCTCGCCCTGGCCCGGCCATAGAGCCGTCTGTTTCCTTCTCAGCCCTCCTTCATATCTGTTCCCATGTCGTCACGATGCCCTCTCCTGTCGTGAGCGACACCACCATGCTGCACGCCGCCCTCAGCCTGTTCGCCTTCCTCTCATACGTCTGTCACTACTACCTCACCAAACCCTTGCCTCCTTGGCTGCAACGTCCCCTCGGCTCCTCCCGGGCCCCAGAGCGAGAATGTGACTCCATGCAACCGGAAGCTGACATCCGTCACAAAGACGAGATCGAGTACACGCCGCCCAAGCCTCCCCAAAAGGACGTATTAGGCGGTGCAGGCTCCTATGCCGCACTAGGTGCCCGTCTCTTCTCCCCAGGCCCCGTCCAGTCCAAGACGGTCGGCTGGATCGTGGACCAGGGCTCCGACTTCCCCCCGGCCATAACGACGCTCATCGACAGCTGGGAGACCGCCGCCCTTGTCCGCCACGACCCGGATCGCTTGACGACCAGGGGGTGGAATGGGTACGTCGACGACAACGAGACCAGGGCCTTCAAGTACACTACCCCCAAGAAGCGCCTGGTAGCCGCTGACCTCAGCGGCTCGCCGCTGCTGCAGTCGCGCGCGTTCCACATCATCTGCAGCCCCTCCAGGTGCCGGGAGCTGGTCACGGAGCTGCTGACCCTGCGCAAGGACGAGGCCCTGCCCGAGGGCGACGAGGGCCGCGGGGGTTACTCGCGGCCCGTCATCATCTGGGAGCCGGTGCCCGACCTGTGCACGCCCGACGAGCTCCTCAACCTGACCAACTGCCTGCCTCTCGTGGATGTCTGCAGCCCAAACCACTCGGAGCTGGCTGGTTTCATGGGCGACTCCGGTATCGACCCGGAGACTGGCGAGATCAGCACCTTCGCCGTTGAGCAGGCGTGCGAACAGCTCCTCGGCTCCATGCCCCTGTCGAGCTTCACCCTCGTGGTGAGGGCCGGCGAGAAGGGCTGCTACAGTAAGTGGCCTAGAAAAGGGAATACATCCCCTCCTGTGCGGTTTCTAGTTAGGGCTACGAGACACATATCACTAACGAATATCTCACAGTTGCCAAGAATGGTGGGCGCAACAACTCATCCAAGAAGAGCGGCTCGAAGCAGCGGAAGAAGGTCCACGCCGCGCACGGCGGCCTGCAGCCCGATACGGACATGATGAGCCTCTTTGCCGGTCTCCTGCAGCAGTCCGCTCCCGACGAGGACGGCGCTGACGAGGACGGGACCACCACCTTTAGCTTCATCCAGGACGAGCTCGACGAGGCGGAGATAGACCCCGGGCTGGATAAGTGGATACCCGCCTTCTTCACCAGGGAAGATGCTGCCGCTGGGAGGGTCGTTGATCCCACTGGTGGCGGGAACACGTTCCTCGGCGGGTTGGGTGTTGCGCTGGCGAGGGGCAAGACCATGGAGGAGGCCGTGTGCTGGGGCAGCATCGCCGCAAGCTTCGCCATCGAGCAGGTTGGTGTTCCTGAGCTGGGCAGGGACGACGACGGCGAGGAGACGTGGAACGGCGATCGGGTGCAGGACAGGCTGGAGGCTTTACAGGCACGTCTTGGGGCTCCAGGGGAATAACGTCTGGTTTTCAGTGGGAAGGGGTAAGTTAGACTTGCAGGGGACTGCGAGGCACTTATACAGCGCATACATACATATATTGTGCGGAAGATGAGGGCCGGGAAGAAATTTCGAAGATACCACGGTTTGATATGGCAGCGGACAGATACAACACATAGACTTGGGGACTGGCGTTTATGGGAACCGCTTACCACCCGGCAATGGGTTGGGTACGAAAGAAAAACAGAGTCAATGCTTCACTGCCGCGATGCATACCAGAACAAACATCTCATCGGGACCGAAGTTGCCTTCAATATTCATAGGACGGACATTGTCGTTTCCATCCGGAGCCAGACGCCAGGAACCAACCATCCAAACATAATACCATGCCACACAAGTCACTCCCATAGACAGACCATAACACGCGTGCGCACCTTACTCATCATCCTCATTAAATCTTATACACAAGCTGTCCATCGGTATACCTGGGTAATCCATCACCGTTAGCAAGCCGAAACAGGGGAAGGTGCAATCTGGGTAAAACTTGGGGACAACTCACATAATGCTCATGGCGTGCTCGTCCATCTTCTTCAGCGCCTTGATGCCCTCCTCCTTGCTGAACGCGCCGCCGCTGCTGGAGCCAACCCGTCCGTTGACGCCGTCGATCAGCTCGTCCACGTCGGCGGCGTCGTCCTCGAACAGGTCCGTGTTCATCAGCGGGCCCAGGGCGGCCCTGAAAGTCGAGAAGCGCTCGTCGCTGATCGGCGCGGCCTCCTCGGCGCCCAGGCTCAGGCCGGCGGCGCCGCTGGCCAGCTGCGTGTCGTCCTGGCTCTCGCCCGCGCTCTGCGACTCCAGCTGTGAGGCCGGCACCGACGACGCGAACGACAGGTTGGACTGGGACTGGGACTGCCCGTTGCTGCCGACGGTGCGGCCGGAGCGCCGGGGCGTGGCCTCCTCGGCCTCCTCGTCCTCGTCATCTTCTTGCTGCTCTGACGGCTCGTGCGTGCCGTTGGTGTGGCCGTTGGTGCCGTTGGCCCCATTCGCCCGCCCGCGAGCGTTGGCCCGGCTCGCCCTTGCGGACGCGCGCGCCGACCGGCTGCTCCGTGCCGACGCACGCTGGTCTCCGTCCTCGTCGTCATCGCTCGACGAGTCGTTGTCAGAGTCGGAGCTTAGCGGCTGCGCCGTCGTCCGCCTGCGCTTCTTGCGGGATTCGTCCTCCACGACCTCCTTGAACAGCGCGAATCGCAGGATGCTCTCCGCGGCCACTGCGTCGCGCTCCTCGACGCGGTTGGACAGTCGTGATTTGGCGTGCGCGGTTGCCAGACGGATGAGTGTCTCGAGCGTACGCACTGTCATGGGACTCGTACGGCGCTGGTTGCCCTCAAGGTCGTCGTTACGCAGGCCAACATAGATGTCGGCGATGCGGTCCGCAGCATCTTGGGATAGGATGGGCTTTATACGAGTCTTCGCGTACTGTATGTACTTCTTCATAAAGGGAATGCTGAGGACCTTGGGCTTCTTGGAGCCACGGGCAACGACCCCGGCGTGAAGCATCGCATCATATTTCTCGTAGACGTCGGTGGGCCTCTGAGAGTCGTTCTGCGCTTGGCCACCAACGCTGAGGGACTGTTGGGCATTTTCCCGCACAGGTGCACCTTCCTCTGTTCCGGCCTGGCGGTATCGATGCATGCGAAGAACATGCTCCGATACTTGCCGGTCACGGGTGTCCTCGATGTCGTCCGTGACAACAAACAGAAGATCGAAACGTGAGAGGAGCGAGTCGGGCAGCGCAATGTTCTTGTGCGGGTCCTTGTGGGGATCGTACTGGCCAAAGATTGGATTGGCAGCTGCGACAACACTGCATCGTGCGTTGAGCGAAGTGTGAATACCAGCCTTTGCGATTGTGACAGTCTGCTGCTCCATGACTTCGTGGATGGCGACGCGATCAATGTCGGACATCTTGTCGAACTCGTCGATACAGACCACACCACGGTCAGCCATGACCATGGCACCTGCTTCAAGGCGGCGCTCGCCAGTCTCCTTGTCCGAGGTAACAGCAGCTGTGAGACCTACACCTGAAGATCCACGACCAGTTGTCGCGATAGCCAGAGGAGCAGTGTTGAGGACAAATCGCAAGAGCTGTGACTTGGCGGTGGACGGGTCACCGACCATGAGGATATTGATGTCACCACGCAAATGGGTGCCATTCTCCAAGTTCTTCTCCATTCCGCCCAGGAGCATGAGGAGGATAGCTTTCTTGATGTGGTCGTGGCCATAAATACTAGGCGCCAGTGACTGGGAGAGCATCTCGAACAGATTCTTGCTCTTGGCGACCTTGTTAATGTTTCGCAGGTCGGTATCGGTGATTGGGGCAGTGGCTATGCCGCCTCCAGATTTTGAAGCGAGAAGGACGACGTTGTTGGCCAGTATTATTGTCTTGAACAGTGCGCTGCTGTGGTTCGCGTTCCTATTACCCAGAGTCCTGTAGATTCCGACAAGCTGGATCCGGTCACCGGGCTTGACCTTGTCGACAAGGTCATCATCAAGAATGACATCGACGCCGCGAGGGAGCTGCCCTGCCGGGGCTCGTTCGGGCATTTCCTGTATGGAAATGCTCTGGTGGTCTCTGTAGGTGCACCAGCCGTACTCGGTCATCAGCGGGTTCCCCTTGTCGTCTTCTTGTGGGTAGACGCTGTTTGTGGTGACGCCGTTGGTCATGGTCTGGTCTCGGTATTCCCGGAAGTGAAACTTGTTCTCTGTCTCGTTGTAGTGCACACTCTTGACGATCTTGGGCCGAATGAGGGAGCATCGCGTCACGATACCCTCAATTGAGACCATGTGGTTCAGGTGGTGGGCGGAAAGTGTGCGTGGGTTGCAGGCGTGCAGGCCGAAGCTGCCAGACCAGGCGCAGTAGTACATGACCTCGTCATCGGTCTGGTCTGGTCGCGCCTGTGGGATTGTCTTGACGATCTGTTTGAGGGCATGGTTGAAAGCGAGCGTGTAATCGAAGGGTTCTACGAGGAGTCCCTCTGCAATTTGCGGATTGTGGTCGCGGACGTGGTCTATGTTGACTACCAATCTCCTCTGATTCTTCTGCAGCATCAGAATAATGTCGGACCTGTAGCTTCGTACATTTTGGTCATCTGCAGAAAGCTGTCAGCGGTCGGTTCGAGCGTTCTCAGCCTGTGGTAGACGGGATACGCACGTGGATCAAGGAACTCCTCGGCCTGGCGCACTCGGTCGCGCGCGGCCTCATCGCGCAGCATAAAACTGTCCATGTTGTCGTGCTTGGGACCAATCCAGACAGATCAGAGGCGAATTGAGGCGAGTGGAGAGTTGACGTCGAGATTTGCAGGAGGTGAGGGAATGGGGGGGTTCGCTGGGGTGGTTTGGTTTATTGGGAAGAAAGAGGCAAGGCGCTGCCACTTTTTGGGACGCGTCGACGCGATGTCGATTTGGTTGACCGCGTCCTGGCGCGTAAAGTGGTTTCACTAACAGGCGCGACTTCTTTTTGCTGGTCTATCCAGGTCACTGACATGTACTTTGAGTTAGGGGCTAAATTCCATTTACTTCCCTGCAAGCCTTTGACCCCTGGCCTCCCAGGTCCCGCATTGAGGGGCAGTCAATGTAATACAAGCAGCCCCGACGGCATATCTGTTGGCTGCAAACTATGTTGGATTTATCGTCACAAAGCAAAGAAGACACGGGATTTTGAATCAGCACATGTCACCTCGAGATCGTGAGCTCGCCCTCGAGGGAATTTTACAAACTCGCGGAAAATAAACTGTTGCGGGATAATCAAGTTGTCGACAGATCGTCCATGCGCATGGTCCGGGCTGTGCATAAAAGCATCTCATTCAGATTTCAATACTGCTTTTGCCTCACCTTCACCCTACACCCCTCCCATGATCGCTATCTTTGAACACACTATTGTTTTCACCCCAAATCCCTCCTCTTCCCAAAGCCGCCTTTATGATTCAAGTTACTGGATTACTGTTGCTCGATTTCGGGCTCGAGGGAGCCCACCTGATTAACCCGCTCAAGAGCCAGCAACTTGCTCGTATCAAAGGGTCCAAATCAGTCGTCTATGCTGTCCATTCTTGCCACCTGGGCTCTCATTTCCATGCATTCAAGCCAGCCCATGGGTCTGCTTGGCTCTGCGGTTGCTGTTGCGAAGACGGCTGCTGTGCCGGATATCCATAATTACTTGCTCCGTAGTGGACAGTTTGCTGGGGACCTAGTGGCGGTGGACCGGGCGGAGGCGGAGGCGGTACGAATCCCGGGGGAACATAACTTTGCGACGGCGTAGCCCCCGGTGCGTGGGGATTTCCATAGGTGCTGAAAGGCCTTGAAGACTGTCCAAAGGTCGTTTGCGTAGGAGGTGGTGACGCAGGCCCGGGTCGCATACCGGCGACTGATCCGAAACTTGTCTGTGTCGGCGGCGGCGAGGTAGGTCCAGGCGTGCGCCCGTATGTGCTCGGATTGTAGGCGCTTTGATATTGTGGCATTTGCGTTTGAGAAGGTGGGGGCGACGTTGGGACTTGGTACTGGCCTGCAAAGTTCGTTTGCGGGTATCTCGGAACGTTGTTGTTGAAGTTCAGTGGTGATGGCGTAGGTCGTGTCGAATCCGCTGGGTTCGGTGGCGATGAGGAAGGCTCCATTGACATCCTCTCCATCAAGCCGCGGATGCGTTCCTGTTCAAGTGAGGCTTGCGCACTCTTGTTGGCAGCGCGCTCCTGCTCGATCTGGTTCAAGAGCTGAGCACCTTCAGAACGGCGATTGTTGACAAAGGACTCCACGTTCTTCTCGAGGCTCTCGACTGTCTCCTTCATCTCTGCATACCATCTCTTCGCGCTTTGTAAGCCTGCTTCGAGATCCAGGAACTCTTGATACGCTCGCTTGTATTTCCCAACAACCGAGGCCCGCTGCCTCTGAATGGCCTCATATTTGCTCTGCTCCGACCTGACGCGCTTGTCCTGCAGAAGATTGTTGAACGTCATGGAGAGCTCTTTCATCAAGGCTGACTGTTTGTGATTCGCCTGAAGTAGGCGAGTCTGGTGCGGCCGGAACTTTTCCAATTCTTGTTGGAAAAGCTGATTCTCATAATTTGCTATCGACTTCTTGTTCAAAATGAGAATTTGGGAAATGTCGTCGTTGTGGACCTATTTCCAGTTAGCAGAGACCGGTAAATCAGAAGCGCATAGCAGGCTTGCCTTCTCTTTCAGATCCTTGAGGACCTGATTCCGTTCCCTTTTTATCAGGTTCAACTTCTTCAAAGTCTCCTCGACCTTCTTAATCTGATCCATGACGCTAGGCCCACTGTCATCGAAATCTGCATCCAGAAGGTTCGGCTCCGTTGCAGGGCTTCCTACACCACTTGATTTCCCGCGCACCTTGCTCACAACCTTCTGGAACAGTGCGTCGACTTCACCGTGCTGAGCCGCGGAACGCATCTCATCGAAGACGTCTTGGTTCTGTCCCAGCTTCGAAGCAAGTTGCGCGTCGCTCCTGGATGCCTCATTCAAAGCCTCGCGGTAGTTCCTGATGTCGCTCCTCAGTGTCGTAGTCAGCCGTCCACTGGGTTGTTGAGTCCATTCACTCTCGTACTTCGACCGCATCTTCTCGCACACCCCTTCCTCCATGTCCAGCTGCTGTGAACATTTATCCAATATGGAAATTGTGGAATCTCTCTCGGATCTCAAGGCCTCGAAAATCATGCGTGGATTCTCATGTCCTGCAACGTCGTCGCACCATGTACGAAAATCCTCGTCCGGGAGTATGTCTTGGTCAAAGCCACCCTTGAGCACCTGCAATGCCCCTGGGAGCCTCAGGTAATCCAAACTCGCAGCCATTTCGCTATTTGCCAGATCCACACGTTCCGTTTCGGCCCTGATCAATTTCGCCTTCTCTTCGTCGTAGAGGCTTGCAGATTCTGTCACTGCCATCGGTACGATCTTCGAGAACAGGTCCGAACCAGTTATTCGTTGGATGTCCTGGCCAGCATAGAGCTCTGAGACCGGTATGGGTTTGGCAGCAGGCAGTTTGGCCACGGGAGCAAGACTAGCCTCTGGGGGAACATTTTGATGGTAGATGTAGTCATTGTCCTTGGCCAATTCCTTTAGTTTCTCCTGAACAGTCGAAAGATGCCGCTTCGTGTGCTCAGCAAGGAGGCTACCACAGTCCGCTTGGAGATTCGAGCTTGGAGGGACAAACCCAGGAAAGCTCGAGGCGCCTTTATTGGCTTCCTTTGCTAGGTTCTCGGCAGCTTGGAGCCTACCGACAGCAACACCATGGGCGTTAGCATCGTCGTCTGCCAACGCCTGGTAGTACTGGGCCATGGAATTTAACAGGTTGGCTTTGATCTGCCGTGCGTAGTTAGCCAAACCACGTTGTATGGCGCTGTGGCCTTTGAAAGAGTTGGGGACCTACCTGGACCATCAGAAGCCAAACCTTCTCGAAGATTGCCTTTGTGACATTTTCCTGGACGCCCTCAATGGACTGGCTGTATAGAGTGCCTGCTTGACTGGCAAGCTTGGCCAAAAGCCCAACCTTCTTCTGGTCAGCTATCTGCTTCTCCAGGAACACCTCCTGGGCCTGGGCGAGGGTTATGGCGATGAGCGTCTTTACGGTGTCGCGGCTCAAATCGACGGAGGGCGCGTGGAGGAAGTTCTCGTTAATGTAGCTGAACATGCCGGCGGACGCCTGGAACGAATGGTAGGCGGTCTTCAAGCCCGACTCTTCCGACCTGGGCTGATTCGCGGCATGGCAGGACAGGACGGCAGAAATGTTGAATATGATGGAGGCTTTTTCGAAGGCCAAGGAGTACTGGGAGGTAGGCTTGTGTGTGAAGGCGTCGAACCTGGGAGAGACATTAGCCACATGCCAGCCGGGACCGAGGCAGGCCTCGTTGAAATAACGCACCATGTGAAAGAGATCTTGATGTGCTGCTCGTCGACGGGGAAGCGCAAGTCGAGCAGTTCAAGCTGGCCGTAGTATCTATAGAGCAGATCCCTCCCAGCAGTGCTGTCTTTCCCGGCACCTCTCATGTCCTGCCTGAGGCGGTTTAGGGTGGCGCATTCCTCAGCATATCTCTCGGGATCGTCGCCATAGGTGTGCTGTATGTAGTGTTTCAGAGGGTGTATCCAGTCGATCTCGTTGGTGGCCTTGAGAGGCACCGATATCATGGGAATCTGGGCCATGTTTGCTCGTTGGGAACTGGTGACCGGGGGGTTCAGAGGGGCGGGGTCGTCGAAGCCAGAGACCAGAGACCAAAGCTTGCAGCCAGGCGTGACGCGGCAAATCGCCCTTCCGAGGTCTTCAAGAGAGCTTTCAGCCCAGAATGTGAACGGGAAGAGGTTCTTTCGTCAATCTCATAACGATGGGGGGGCTCCTTGTGGTCGGCGCGGTTCGTGGGGAGGTAGGATAAGCTCGCGCTAGTTAGCTGCTCGTGGCTGGATTGATGGATCTATCGTGCTGCTATGTATGTACTGGACTGTACATCAGTGGGTTTGCTTGGGTCCAAAGGCAAACGCAGATACACGCAGAATCTAGGTAGTTGGGTGGTATGTACCGCTATCCTGTGTGGGTTGCAGCGGAGGTGTGGAGACGGACTCCAAGGACGCGCAGGGCGGCCCAAATGCAAGTGGCGAGACTGTTGCTGTGATTTCGTCGCTGCTTTGGGTTGTTTCTTGAAAATTAGAGAAAAGACATTGATTTGACGGTGATTCACCAGAGTAGACAAGCGACTGGAGTCCCCCCAAATCATAGCCGCCCGAGGACAGCAGTGCTCTGACTGTCCTAGGCAGTGACGGAGCCGTCGTTGGACGCGGCCTCTGCTCGGGAGCTCCCTTCCTTGCTGGGATCAACCCGTCTTGCTGGCTTCCAGCTGGATCCCTAGCCGCCATTGCAACCCTGCGCCGCATCTTCACCGGGCAGTCCCACGCAACCAGCATGCCGTCAAGTATTTGCACCCAGTAACATATCTGGGCCACTCTTCGCCTTCATTCCTACGCACGCAAGACGGCCATCAAGGAGGGCAGTGTTTGATGTGACCAATATTTCTCGACCGGTCTGAATCAGATTATCGTGGATCCATAGTAGTAACACACACTCTCAGGCAACTGACCTGTCGATTTGGGCTTTTAAGGGTGCAGCGGCATGACAACCTTGGACCAGCGGCTGATGTGCTTGCAGACAGACGGACCGTTCCTGCGACCGCCGGACAGATCTAGTACTGTATGTGCGAGAACCTCCCTGTTGGGTCTTTAATTAAGCTGCCGTGCTTGCATCAACCGTGCGGCGCATGCCTGTGGCCCATTCTGCGACCTGCATTACTTGGGTCTTAGGTATCATCAAGGCGTCCAACAGCTAGACTATACCATACATGCACCCTTCTCATCATGTTTACAGGTCCCAGAGCGGCATGTGTGTATCATTTTATCATGTTCAGCTCCAGCATTCCTTGTTCGAAAAATTGAGCACAAAATGTGGTACCCACGTAACCAAGTGGTTGCAGTTCATTCTGGCGGATCTTGATACTGTCTGTACCTCGTAATGACTACACTACCCTGTCATATCTAATCCCTACCTAGCTACGCTGCTGTAATAATCGCTCCCCCTGCCCCTCCTAATAACAAATTAATAAGTAGGGGGGCGAGGAGGGTTTCCATGTACTGACTGGGTGTCTACTCGATATAAAAGAGTACCACAGCGACCACAGTATCAATCATGGATACGCTCGCCGAGATCACCTTACAGAATCCTGAACGGGAGCTTTCCAATTGACTACGTCAACCTTGGCTAACACTTACAGTCCACATTGTTATCATCCACCCATCGAATGGTATGTAACGAGCCTGGGGGAATGAATCTCAGGCCTAGTGAACATGGAAATGAGAGGCCATGAGGCAGGGTGTTCCTGGAGTTGCCTTCGGGCAAAAACCAGAAAGCCAAGATGTTGTGTGGCTGGCAACTTGGCCTCTATTACCGCCAAAGATCACATAAGCAAGGTTTTTTTTGGTTTTTTTTTTGGCTATGTAGTCTGAGTGCTATCAAGAGGCCAGAAACACTCCTAATTCCAATCTTACGGCTTATAAGCCTATTCCGTCGTGTGCTTCCAAATGTGCTGTGAGCACAGAGTCCGAGGCCATATCCAAGGCAGACGCTGAGCGCATTAGCCAACAATGTCAAGGGAAGGAGTGAGCAGTCGAGCCGCAGCCCAATTACAAATCCAGGGAAGAAGGCTGTTTTTATTCTGAATATCCTCTACGAAGTTTCGGAACCCCGCTGACTCCAAGCGTGGAGGACGGGGCGAGAAGTTCGGAAGTCCCGCCGCTTCCACTTAGACAAAACCCCGTTACACAGTCCTCTGTTCCTTTGCTTTGGACTTGAATATGTCTTGAACTGCTTCCCTTGGCTTTTCTGGCCTTTATGTCTTTGGGGTACTTCACGACCGAGTTGCGTGCTTGGAAAGCTTGGAAAGCTTGGAAAGAACTATGGCCGCTTCTCCACTTACAAGTTGGCGCAAATGGTTAGATGTGCGTTTACTATGTTGACCAGCCTTTTACCTCAAGCCTAAAGGTTCCGCTGCGAAGTCGCGCCGGGCCGCTGGTGCAGCTCCCAGTTTCGGAGCTCCGGCTTCTCGGAAGTGTGGGGTCGTCACTGCATGAGCAGCTCCCGTCTCGGGCATAATTCTGGCGCCCCCCCGCTCTTTGCGGATTAAACAGGGCCCCATACCGTATACGCCATCAGAGCCCTCCCCAAATGCAGCCATTCATAAGAAGGGCCTTGCGTGTGAGGCTCCCCCTTTCAACTGCACCCGAACCACGGCTGAGGTCTTATGTCCCCTTGAGAAAGCATCAATCTACTTACTCACCCATATATCGTCACAAACACACCATGTCCTTCGATCGCCGTAAGCTCACCCCCCATCTGGGAGCCTTTCCTCATCGCCGCAGATCTGGCTTTCGCTGACTTCTGTTAGTTGTCCGTTTCGTGCCCAAGGGCGGCAGCAGCTCCGTTCTCATCGGCGAGCCGGTCGACTCCTCGGTCGATGTCGGAGTCGCCGTCCGGAATGGCCAGGACGTTCAAGTCAAGGTGTTCAGCGGCTCGTCAGTCTTGAATCCTGGCTCGGCCACGGACAAGGTTGAGGTCATTGACCGGGTCTTGTCGCCTCTTGACACTCCCGAAGTCGGGACTATCCGATGTATTGGCTTGAACGTATGTTTGGCGGAAAACGCACCCTCATGACGATAGTTTGACCCGTAGCTGACATTGCCCACAGTACAGAGGACACGCCAAGGAAGTGGGCATGAAGATCCCTGAGGTCCCGGTCGTTTTCATGTACGTGGGATACAAGGCGCATATCATCTCATTCAAGCTCTCTAACACGCTTTTTTAGGAAGCCAGCCACTTCTCTGGCAGACCCATGGCCAGCGCCGACGGTGATCCCGAAGCACACGCTCAAGGATGACTGCGCCGACTATGAGAGCGAGCTCGCGGTGGTCATCGGCAAGACGGCCAAGAACGTGAGCAAGGAGCAGGCCCTCGACTACGTGCTGGGCTACACGGCGTCCAACGACATCTCGAGCCGTGTGCAGCAGCTCAACCAGAGCCAATGGAGTTACTCCAAGGGCTTTGACGGTGCCTGCCCCATAGGCCCCACCCTGGTCTCGACCAAGGCGATCGCGGACCCGTCGAAACTGAAGCTTAGGGGCTTGTTGAATGGCAAGGTTGTGCAGGAAAGCGGGCTTGAGTGAGTCCCCAGAATTTACCGACGGCCGTGACGCGAGCACTTGTGCTGACTTTCTCCGTGCTCAGCGACCTCATCTTCGATGTGGCAGAGCTGGTTAGCTGGTGCTCTCAGGGCACCACGCTCCTGCCCGGCACCCTTATGTAAGTCACGCAGCACCCACCTTCTGCTCTTCTCACCCTGACGAAAACTGTGTACCTTTGCATCGATCTGACTTGAAGCCCTGCAGCATCACCGGTACCCCTGCTGGCATTGGCTGGGGGCGCAATCCCAAGCTTACCCTGCACGGTGGCGATGAGTTCGTTGTCGAGATTCTGCCCCATATCGGCAGCTTGTACAACGTTTTGGAGGACGAGAAATAATTTGACGATCGCTGGGTCTGATATAGACGGGACTTGAGCATGCAAGAGAGTCATGCTCCGCTTTGGATTTCGCCCGTTTGTTTCCGATGTAGAATGAGTCTGATAAAAATAGCAATTCCAATTCTTCTATGATTTGTCTAATGGAGCCCACAGAACCAACTTTTCTACGTATATATATCCACTACTTATTTCCACGTATAATTCAGACTTCGAGGTTCATAACCGTAATTCTTGGGCTCTACTGAGATACAACGAATGACCCTTGGACAACTTCGACTAGATTGTGTGAAACGGGTCCTGGGACGACTCTACTCCACCAGACATATAATTACATAGTCTTCAGCAGATATTTTCCACAATTTCGTAAGCAGGTATGCTCCCGCTCCATGTATTCTATTGAATGGCTATACTTCAGAAGACACCGAGATCTTGATCTTCTTTTTCTAAAACGGACATCTAGACTTGACCCTCCATATTTAAAAGAGACTCAAAACTTGACCCTCATACCAAAATCAGTCCCGTGACTGTTGGTTTTTTTCATCCTCTAACGGTACGGGACCAATGAACAGAACGACCAACCCATCACGAGTCAAGAATCCTAGGTAGATGGGCCTTCCCATACTCTATCACTCCCTCAGGACCCTTTTCAACTTGAAGCCCCTTTGGCAGAGACATGACTTTGATGTCTGGCACTATCTCTCTTGCAACGGAGACGGCTTGCGCCGCCTCCTCAGGAGTCCACATCGAAGCCGTAAACTGGTGGAGACAGACTTTGTTCAGCATGGACGTTGAGCTCGAGCACTGATGAGGCTACGTACCATGAGGTTTGGTTTGTGTTCCTCTACCATTGCTCTGACGCCGTCTATGCCTGGTTCATAATTGCTTAGTTCCCGAGCTGATGATGCACTCTCCACCCAGTATGCTGCTTACTGGTCGTGTTGGCAACATAATCAATGTGATGCGTGGCTCTCATCTCCTCAACCAGTCTGCCACACAGCTTCTTTGCTCGTTCAGGAGAAGAATTAACGGTTACCAGCTTGAAAGGGCCGGCCGGATTTGCATTTTCCGTTGTTGCCATTTTGCGCGTTGTGAGTATGTAGGGTGTAATTACTAAACAATAGACTCAGAGTATTTTGAATCAATAGATCCTACTTTTCAAGAGGTCTTGCATCGAGAACCGAGTAAAGAGATATATTTACAGTACCGGGTTCCCGGTCCTTCTTTACTTCCGCAAATCCGAATTTCCTCGGTCCGCGCCAGGCTTTCTGAGTAGGGGCCGCCGGCCTGGGCAACTTGCCTCGGAGATAGTTGAGCTCGGAGACATCGGCAATAAAGGATAGGCTTCATACCCGGGCCCGATGCCAAAATACACACACTGACTGGGGGCGACCTGAATTGAAGAACAGAAAAAGCTAATCAATGCTGAAATTTGTCTGTTGCTCGAATCGCGAAGAGCTAAAAGGCCAATCAACAACTTGAGCTAAAGCGCAGAATCGTCATTCGTTGCATCAGGATCTGCGTAGCTGCATGGGCCAAGAATCACCGAAGTGATACTACAAACTCAAAATAAAAATTAACACATGACAGTAAGAGGTGTCCGTGGGTGCTTTTTCAGACGGATGTCACTTCCGCGCAGCATGCAGTCGATTTGCAGATTGGGTATAGCCATTGTCATAATGGGTAGTTGGGCAACAACTTTTGTGGCCGAGGTCTGTTGCTGCACATGTCACGACAAGATGAGACTGAAAATGCCACTTCTGATTATTTTTAGAGCAGAAAACTCCGTATGAGATCATTCTCGACCAGGCAGGACTCAATGACTTGACTGGCTACGTGACATGTGAAGAAGACTACAGAGGTAGTCCTTCGGCAGATTATTCCTCCGTCTAGTCATCAATGTGATGTGATGCTTTCGTGACACACTTGAACTGTGGAGCCCCTTGATTGTCTGTGATAGTCTTGATCGCAACTCCCAAGCACATTGCCGGGATTGGGTGGAAGCTACTTTGGATCGTTCCTGGTCAACTTTAGCAAGACCCCATCACCAAGACCTGTCGTGTCCCAGAGATAATAACAAGACTGTAGAGCTGTTTTTGCGGTTACGAATTTGCAGACGCGCCCACAGGCTTTGGGCTGCAACACTCGCGCTGCCGATACAGCATGACAAGCCAATTTGGCTGTGGATTTCCAGATCCCACTTCCCGCCTGCCGAGCTTGCAGGAAAACGGCATAGTTCCGGCCCTGTGGGAGGCAAAGGCACTAAGGCTCCAGCTAGTGTCCCATGTTGATGGAGTAGCGAACTCTTGCCCTGGGAGGCGTTCTATGATCCCGGGACACGTTGTACCAGGGTGGCCCAGAAAGGCTGAGAGCACAGTCGATGTTCGGCGTGGAGCCCGTCAATCGTGGACGGAACCCGATTGGGTTGTGAGGACTGATGATACAACTGGCGCTGGATCATAGCTTGCCGGGCATATATGGAGGCAGAATAAGCAGGGAGTGGGTGGGTGACGATTAAGTGACACGTATCGTCTGTGGAAATTGGGAGTCACGAAGCTGCTCAATGCTGGATTGGCACTTGGCTGGGATTTCTTGTCTTCGGACACCTGGGGAAAGCGACCCCTTTCTCTGAGTCACAGGTCTTGTTCGTCAGAGGTGCTTGACAAAGATGGTTCTAACCGGAATCAAGATGCCATGTCACAGTAAACATATTTTGCCCATCTTGTATCGTACGGTCAGGATCATGGCAGAGAGCATTTTTGCAAAGTACAAAATTAATGATGACGGGCCTTTTGGATCACTCTAGTCTGATCAAAATGTAGGCCGTGACTTCCCCTGCTTTGCTGCCCCTCTTCAACAAAAGGGCGGAAAATTACAGGAGGGCGAAGAGTCATCTATCCAAAGCTTGGATGGAGGCGGAATAAAGGTAGAAGATCACGCCACTCAGAGATTATTTCTTGGGGGTAGTCACAGTTTTCGAAATCAACAATGCCGGCTCGCAACTACGAGCATTCCGGATCTATCATAGTCAAGCCCGAGCGAGGATGTGGTCTGTCGATGACCCGAAAATACCAGGCTGGCACCGCAGCTTAATAGGTTATATATCCCGGCTCCGCTTGGCTGCCGACTCCCTCGTCGTCAGGGAGCTACCCTGGTCAACGGGCCCAAGAGTTCTTGAGACGCGTCCGCGGATGATCCAGGCCGTGTCTGGCAGAAGCGCGCCGCTTGCATTGCCGTTTTCAAGGCGCTTTTGACAGTTTCATCGGGCCGGAGATGACAAGACAAGACTGTCTGCGGTAAATGAGCTTTTCACCTAAACCGCGTCTCGGTTTCACCAGTCGCGGGTTTGAGAAGAAGAAGCTCTGCCAGGCTCTGCCTTTTGACAGCTTGACAAGGTGCCACGAGGTAGCCTCGAGGTGCATGTAACGTGGCTCAGGGCCTAGAAGGGAAGCAGGCCCTTCCATTTGAGTTCGATCGATTGATCTTGCACTACCCTCCCCTGTCCCTATCAGGCCGTCCGGAGCCATGTTCGCAATGCCTTGGGTTCGTTCGAGGATTGGGCTGCCAAGGATGGGGGATTTAAAGGTGTGGCTGCAAGAGATCTCTCACAGGGGAGGGTGGTATCATCATGCAGCGAACGACCAGGAATCCCACGTGCTGGTCACACGCTCCGACGGCCTGCACGCCTCATTCGACGACGTCAACCATGCTGTCATATAGCGCGGGACGATGAGCTGCAGCAACACGTTGGCGCTCGCACGCTGGTGGAGGGAGGTGAAGCTGCCGAGGCGTGGACGAAAAGGCCCGGCATGCTCGGATGAACTGGAAACGTCGCTCAGGTGCCGCGATCGATTGGTGACGGTTGACTGATGGGAGGGTGGCAGTTGAATTGCGACGAGTCGGCCGCCGGGTCGGGGCTTGATGAGCAAGGAGTGTTCTAGAACGGAGAGGGTCGAAGACCCCGGATCCCGGAGAAAAGGGAGATCCACAGCCCACCGGGCAAAGAGAGGCAGAACAAAAAACAATCTTTTTCGAGCAGTTGCTTCTGGGTGGAGTCTCCCCACGCATATGCCAATCTGACACTGATCGGTGCCGTTCCAATGCCACAAATCGAACGAGTCGTGAGACAAAGGCAAGCCAGGGCAAGACATGGGCGGGACAGGGCAACGCCATGTTCTACGTACACACTTGTATCAAGATCGCCGGCCTGGGTACGTCAGCTGATCCGAGACTCGGGAGACGTCGACGGCCCCGGCCTTCGATGAGGTGCAGGAGAGCAGGAGGAAGACGACGACGACGACGACTGCGATTGCGACAACGGGTGGCATCCGGGAATTGGACTCGCCAATGAATACCGATGTGGCCAAGCGTCTCAACCAGTCGGACGGTGGATGAAACGCGATCGCAGTGTGTCCTCCAAGGTTCTCGGGATGACGGGCACAGCCTGCTGTTGGTCCGAAGGAGCACACGATACGGATACGCCAATACGTGCCCGAGAGCTGTGCACAAGGCTGGCCAGGCATCCATGTAGTTCGCCCCAGGACAACTGACCGATGCGCCGAATGTGCGAGTCTCACCGCCTGCTGTGCTGCATGCAGAGGCTGCCTCGAGGAGCCTTGTGGCTGCCTCTCTTCTCAGCTCGACGTTGCACAGCAGGACCGGCCAGTGTTTTCTCTTCTTTGGCAGCCGAAGCCACGCAGTGTGCGTATGCAGGTATGAGGTAGAGTGAGCACATACACAGTACAGTCTACATACACACACAAACGTGCATACACACACAGTTCCCAACACAACATCTACAAGTCCAATGCACGTCTGGATATCCCTCCACTTGCATACATGGATGACGCTTGTTGCTCGGTGGCCTCGAGGTGCAATTTCCCCTTGGTGGTGTTCCGGCGCGTCGCCCCCAACATCGCCCATGCAACGCAATCCCGAGCCCAAGCACCAACCAGCACAGGCGCGCCGAGGGGAAAGAGAAAGAGCAGGTTCATGGATGGGCTGGATGGATGGATGGACAAGTGAACCAGGCGTGACATGACAGGGCCCTAGTCCCGGCCCCGTCCGCGTGGGCGTGGGCGGATTTTGTCTCCCTTGGTTGCATTTTCGAAAGATTTCCCCCCTTTTGACCAATTTATCAAGAGTGTTCTGGCAGGACCTAATAAACCTTACTTAGCTCGCCTATATGTACGTATCTATAGTCAGCCCACGTCTGTCCCGTCCCGTCTTGACCGTCCAACTCGAGGTGTTGATCGGTACCCCCTCCCACTTTGCACGTTGCACGGACTGCACACACCGATCGGCCGCCTGCGGCCCAGCTCTTTTCACTCGGTGATCGTTGCATCGCCTCATTTCACATCTCACACATGGAAGGCCAGGGAAGAGAGTGAGAGTGAGAAGAAAAAAAACTGTATAAGTCTCAGCTGGCCCTCATCCTCACTTCCGTGCCTGGCCTTTGTCGTGCTATTTTCCTCTCCCCATCGCCAGTCACCAAATCTTCTGCCCTATTGCGCGACTGCTCGCTCATCCTGACAAGACCCACCACCGACCCCAGAGTCATCGAGGTTCCTACACACATTTACACCCAGATACATATATATATCGTCACCTCTGCACCACTCCACCCACCTCTGCTGCACACACACACCCACAAACAGCCCTACCCGTGGACCGCCCCAGCATTACATCCCCCGGCCAACTTCATATATCCAGCCTCGTTACCAACATGTCCGTCAAGGAGCATACCGAGCTCGTCGTCCACTGCTGCTCGACCTGCTGTAAGGCAGCCGACTTCGGTATGCAAGCTAGTCCACCAGGACATAAACACCAAGACCACTGCCGTTTGCTAACTCTCGGATCAGGTACCCACGACTACTGCTCCGGCAGCTCCTACTACTGCCCTCGGTGTCCCCATTAAGGACCATGCACCTACCTGCGCCCAATTTTCTCTCTCTCTCTGTGCTTTTGCCTCTCGTCCCGCACAACCCCTGGTCCTCCATCCCGCCGTTCTGGGCGAGCCGCATCTCCCATGGGCCAGGGCAAGGCCTGCGCCTGCCTTAGTCCTGCAGCTGGCTACCACCACCCCCTGAGCTGGCCACCACCGGCCCCAAAGAAGATCTCCTCCGCCTTACCTGGTCGAGCACATCTGCTTGCGCTCGGTGCAACCTTGCAACCATGCAACCATGCAACCCTCGACGACATACGACAAAAAAAAGAACATCCTCCAATCCTCCACCTCCCGGCCCCCGTCCCCCTCTCGCCCGCCGGGGCCCCTGATGGCGCGCCCATCGCCAGTCCTTGCCTTGCTCCACCGCAGGACCTGACTCCCTCCCTCTCTGGCCCTTCTCCGGTCGTTCTGAACCTTATGCCACATTACGCACCACGGCGTTCACCTCGCCTTTTGCAAATCTCGCTTCGACTTGCGCCTCACCGCCGCCCTCTTCCACCCCTGGATCCCCCCTTGTACACCGAGATTGAGAGGCTGGCGCGCGGCGGCCACTATCTGCCTTGGGGGGCGTGCAAGGCTGCCGATGGGCTGATGGGCTGCTCCCTGGGGTGCTCACCCGGGGGGGGGGCGTGGTTGGATTGTTTCGCCCCGGCCTGGCATCGCCCGACTTCTATGTGTTTTCTTTTTCTTTTTTTTTGCGGACGGACACCAATGTAGGCAGGCTCAGGGGCGTCTCCATCCCCAAGGCAGTCTGTGTTCTTGCATGAGGTCCTACTGTGTGTGTGTCTGTGTGTGTGCATGCAGCAGAAAGACTCACTCACTCACACCCACCAAACAAAACCTCGTTTCGCACACCCACAGTCTCGGCAGGACTTACTCTTCGTTTCTCGCGCTATCCCGCTGCTAGCCAGCAAGGCATTCCTTTTATTATACCCATATATCACCATCGCTTTGCGCGGGAGTTGTCTTTTTCATTTCCTTCTGTTTCTCGGGAACCGACTGGCTCATGATTGGTCATGTCTACGGGTACTAGGTGTTTTTGGAGGGGGGGGGGTTTACTGTTCATGGGATACATCGGCGTACTGGGTGTACTCGGGAAAGGGTTGGGATGCATACGTGTATGTATGCATATTAAAGCACCAGCTGTTGCTACCATCGTCATGGGGGTGGATCAAATTCAATTCCCGTGAAGCTTTGCCTGCGTGCTACGTACTCCTTCCCCCTCTTCGTGATCTCTACGGGAAATGATCAGCAGCGAACCATGCCCGTCAAATATGAGACTGCCGCTGTGCTATTTGGAGACGGGAAGACCTGCAAAAAAGGAAAATGGCAAAAAAAGCAAAAAATGATAATTTGGGACCTGGATGATGGGTAATGTCATGTCAGGCCATGACCCCCAAGCATGATGACACGGCTACCGAATATGATACGTCTCTCCTCGCACAAGTGCTGACTTGCCGCCTAATGCTGTGCAACCACCGGCCTTCCAGCGGGCTCGAGTTCACCTCGGCCACGGCAAGGGGCGTGACTGGCCTCAGAAAGAAGACAGTCCTCAGATGCATCGCCTTGCCCACCACCACCTCAGAGCGTAGCCTGCCCGCCTCTTCCTGCACGACGAGCCCCCTTCTCACCCACCTCCGCCCTGCTCAACAGCAGGCTTGACCCCCACCCTGCGAAATGCAAGGCTGGGCACGACCATTGCGGCCAGCGCACACGCACCCGGGCCTTTCCTCATGAAGACACACCGGCAGCTCGGCCGTGCATGCATTGGCTTCGGTCGAATGGGGCCCCAAACGCGGACGGCATTCCAAAGGCTGCTCCCACTCCCGGTCCCACTCCCTCTTCCTCCCCCACCCTTCTGCCCCATGCGCTGCGGGAACTGTTGCCTGGGGGAAGAAGGGGGGAGGTTCTGCCGGGTGTACCCAGCAGGCCGGGCCCCACCACCGAAGCGGCCGGGCATGGCAGGTGGAAAGAGGACTAGGCCAAGGGAGAAGCCGGCCGCACGCTTTGATAATCCCAGGCCGCCGGGGCAGGGTAGCAGATATCATAAATGACGAGCAGGGCCGGCCAGCACAAATGGATGGGAAGTGGTCAGCACTAGGCAGGCTGCAGAGGACGAGGCCGCGCGCAAGCTACTGACGGCCGTGATCCTGTGACATTGGGCGCCATGGACATCCGTCGTCCGTTGAGCGATTTCTTCCGTCCTGGGTACCGTTTCCGTGTGCACCCGCCGTGGTCATCCTCCCACCTGACCGGGAACGTCATGGTTACTTCTTCACACGTGCATGACACTCATTTGTCCCGCGTCATTTTGCTTCTGCAAGGCCAGACAGGTACATGGGAGGAGTGCTGGGGAAAAGATGGGGTATTATTGAATTAAACGTGTACACCGGGAGTCCCAAGGATGCAGAGCCAGCTAATAGAGGGTGTGGAAAACTGCCGCAATACTCGACTTGTCAAACTTGACGTATTTGCCCTTGCCCTTGTCGACCTCGTGGTATCGGTCCCAAAATCGGTTGTACAGCGGCTCAACAGTCTGCTGGACCGCTTTTGCGAACATTCGGCGGACCTCAGGCTCCATGCTGTACTGCTTGTGCTTCGCAACCATGTCGTCAAAGCTGGCGTTGAACGCTTGGAACTTGTCCTTGATCTTCTCCCGGTCTTTGGACGAGAGCCCCTTCATGATCGATGCAGAATCCACAATGCCCTGTCCAGATGTGGGCCGGTTCGCTCGAGAGGTATGGATCACATCCAGGAGATGTACCGATACGTCTTTACATACGTCCGTGTACGTCGCATTCGCCTTCTTTCGCCAGGTGTCAATAACGCTCGGAAGCTTCTGCTGCAGCATAGGCCCAAGTTCAGAGTCCCGAATCATGCGCTCGACAATGACAATATTGTTGGCCATAAAGACTCCCACCACTGGCTTCCTCCCGAAAAGGGTTCTGGCGCGCGAATCCAACGACGAGAAAAGTGTCTCAATGGTGCCCGCGCAGTAATTAGCGAATATCTCCTTTCCGTCAGCGCTCACATCGAAAGACGCCAAATTGGGTACGCTGTCCCCAGCATTCCTCGTTGCCGCCGAAGATGACTTCCAACCCCCGTCGCCTATCGAGACCATGATAATGGACATGGGTCGCAGGAAATTCGCCATAGTTTGTAATCTTTGCATCGTGTCCGACACGACGGGCACGGGAGCCCCGTCTGCGGGCAGCATCTGCAGGCTGTTGATTTTCATCTGTAAGGCATCCAGCAGTTCAGCCAGTGACGACTTGGCCGTCTCCTTGACGGGCTTGAGCGCTGCTGCGAGCGATGGCTTCAGCTCCCCTGTTGTTGACTCCAGATTGGTCGAAAGGCTCGACATGACCTCCACTATCTCGTATGCCAGGAAGCAATCAGTGTTGAGATGGCTTCTGATGTGGATGTTCAACTCTCGCAAGGTCCGGGCGAGTTCGGCAAGGGGCGTCTGGCAGGTCGATTGAAACACGGGGCCCCAGTCTTCTCTTGTGAAGATGCGACATATTATCTCATACTCGGCCAAGAACAAGCCTTCCATTGCTTGCGCATACGTGCCGATGCCACTTGTTCCAGCGCGGTAGTTTGACGATGAGTCTTTCCTCTTGGCGGTATTCACACTTGCCGACGCGAGGTTCAACAGCGTTGCCGTCAGGTACTGCCCGCGGACCTCGGCATAGATCTTAGCTGATGGGGACTCCTGCGCGACGCCGCTCTCCCGGTGAGCGCCGGCAATGTACGAGTTCAGCAGGCCCAGCCTCGTGTTCTTGTCCTGGGACAGTACGGGGAAGGGCTGCTGCTTGGTGATGTAGTGGAGTGGCTCGATGGATCGTGGTGTCTCGCTTCGCAGCATCTTGTCGAAGTAAGCCTCGAGTTGCGTATTCCCGGACTTGATCAATCGCTGTAGATCTGACGTCGTCTGCTGTGTGGACCGCAGGTTCGAGGCTTTCATGTCGGCCAGGGCCTTGTTCAAACGCTTGAGCGAGCTGAGGTAGCTGGAGAGGCCGGCCTTCTCAGGGCCCATGCGGATGATCTGCTCCTCGTCATTCTTGCTGTCGGACTGCTGGCGCAGCCGGCCGATGGCCGAGAGTACGCCGTCGATGTCTGTGAATGGGGCTGATTGTCAGAGTGCAATGCGCCGGGGGTGCGGTGTTGGTGGGCCTTTCGCAACACATCACGTACTATTGCAGAAGACCTGCAGCTGCTTTGTCTCCCCATTGAGAGGGCCGACGGCCTCGTTGAGGCGCTTGCCCGTGCCTTGCACGCGAGAGAGCTGGGCCTCGATCTTCTTGGTCAGCTGAGCCCTCTTGTCGAGATGCGACTTGAGGACGTCGACTTCGGCGCGCGCCTCCTCCTCGGCATGCTGCCGACTGGAGGGGGCGGAAACCATGGCACCGCGATTGTGATTCCAGCGCCTTTCGCAATGCGAATGCTGACGGGAGTGAGTGAAGATCTCTCGAAATGTTGTGATGGAACACGTGGGAAAGGGATGGGCAAACCTCAATTCCCCAATTTCACGATGACATGGGAGGAGGTCCACGGGTGGGTTGAGATGGAGAGCGCGCCCAAGGGATATGGGGCCTGGGCCTGAAACGACCCAAACTCCCGCTGGCAGGCCCGCTACTGTCGCAGCGAGCGGATGACGCACGTCAGGTAACGGGGCGGGGAGCACAGACAAACGTTGGATACGCAGGGATGGGCCGCCGATTCAGGGGCACGCAACCTTGGAAGGCTAGTCGCTGCAAGAGCACTAACCGCAGGGGGCCGTCGTTGATCAACCGTTCTCCCGTAGAAGCATACTGCATCTCATTCACATGCCATTCCGGCATCCTCGACTGGTGTCCAGATGAACGGCGTAGATAGTTAGCCTTACTTGCGCTGCAGGGACAAGCAGCATCCCAAGTTGACCTTTCGTCCTTTAATTTCTTCCTTTGAAGCATCAGCTCAGTGCCGTCATCGTCCCATCTGCAGGTCCGTCGAGAGATGCCGAAGTCCAGTGCTTGGATACATTGGAGCCATAGACTACAATTGTCACAATATCGTCTTTTTCAAGCCGGAGTTTTTAACAATTCTTTTACTAGCTCATTTCTTCACATATCCTCCTCATTTCTGCGGGATGGCGGTGACACCATGTCCGGAAAAGTAGTCCTCCACAAGCCTCGAGACACCCAGAACAATAAATTCAATGTCCTCACTTGTGACCGTGTATGGAGGGGCAATGATTCTACGACAGGTTAGCACTTGACTTCGAAGCCTGGATCGAGGCTCTTTGCGGATGGTGAAGGAGCTGCGATATCAGGGTGAGTACTTTGTACGCACATGTGGTCTCCGTTGACTCCATCTACGGTTCCGGCACCGGGGTATACCAGCATGCAGTATGGTTCCGTCAGTCCTAACTCGCTGATCTCCATGGACACGCCGGCTTCGGATGGAAAGGGAGTCTTGGTCGCTTTATCCTGGACAAATTCGACTGCCCAGAATAGCCCTCGCCCTCGGATGTTGGCTACGTGTTTGTGGGAGCCCAAGCGTGCCTGCAGTGATTTCCCGAGAAGCTCGCCCATAGCACGTACGTTGGCGATGAGATTACCTTCCTGGATAATCCGCTGTACTGCAACAACTGCTGCGCAACCCACAGCGTGAGCCTGGTATGTGTGCCCATGCATAAATGCTCTGCGATGGTGTTAACAAGTTTTCATCGCCGCCACCGAAGAAGTACTCACGCGCTGCCCTTCTCGAGAGTGTCGACAACGTTCTTGTGGATGAGTACTCCAGCTACGGGCTGATAACCACCACTGAGACCCTTGCCGACTGTTTGAATATCAGGCACAACACCCTCATGCTGCCAGGCGTGATGCATTCCTGTACGTCCCATGCCGCACATGACCTCGTCCATGATGAGCAGAGCGCCATTCTTGCGACATACTTCCTTCATGGCCTTGAAATAGCCTGGGACAGCTGGCACACATCCCAGTGCCTATTTCCAAGGGTTCAGTCAACAGGGCTTTTCATGAAAAGTAGAGCCCGAGATGGCCAGACATCACTCACAGCACCAACAACTGGCTCCGCAACGAATGCGCAGACCGTCTCAGGGCCAACCCTCTGGAACTCTTGGTCAAGCTCGAGGGCAAGTCTCTGGACGTACGACTCGTCCGTCTCGCCTTGTTCCTTACCGCGATACGCGTAGCAAGGCGAGACTTTGGAGACTACATCTGTGAGCATGGGCTCAAACTTTGCCCGTCGGGCAACATGGCCACCCATGGCAAGAGACCCGAGAGTTGTCCCATGATACGACTGCTGCCGAGAGATGAACCGGACCCTAGCTGGCTCGGGAGTCTCTTTCTCCAGAAAATACTGCCGGGCCAATTTCTGTTGAAAGGGTAGTCAGTCATCCATCTCACTACAATAAGTAAAAGCGATCAGATTTTCGCGAAAGCCACCGCCTGATATGTAGTCTCTCTTGTGTAGCCGCATCAAAGCAGAGCTTACCACTGCTGCTTCCATGGCTTCCGAACCTGCTGCTCGTCAGCTCAAATCTACCTCGTGGGTAATTACAGTACTAGCCTGAGCCCACAATATACGCCCTCGTCATTTGCCCATCCGTGGTGTCAACCATGGCCCGTCCAGCCTGCTCAACAATCGATGTTTTGAAGAAAGTCGAGACACAGTAGCTCAGCTTCTGGATCTGGTCTACCATGGCTTGATTCACGGCAGCATTCCCATGCTGGGGCAGGTCAGCCGGGATACATGGACCGAGGGGGACGCGAGGGACCTAGCCCATCGCGATTGAACAGCATCTCACTTGAGACACTGACGATATGGTGAACATACACCAACGCAGGCCACAGCTGCACCGCCTGAGGCATCGAAGATCCTCCGGCCATCCTCCAGGATGAGGTAGTGGCCCTCGCCTCGCTCAATGCTGGGGAATTCACGGCGAAGGTGTCGATGAAGCACTGCGGATTTGGGGGCACCATTCAGCTTGGCAGCATTGCCAGGTTTGGGGGCTCCATTAGAGCTGTCAAGCTGGAGTTGAGTCATAGTATCAGGACAGAGACAAGGTATGGGGCACTTTCGAAGAGATGGGAGAGCTTGGTGGGGGTAAACAATCGGCCGTTTCTGTCGAGTTGACAGGCTCAAGACCACTCGCCTAGCCGGGAGTCTAAGGGTCTAGTCTTATATATACACATCGCCGAAGCTCGACCGGCAGGCAGGCAGGCATACATGCATCGACAGGAGACCCATCCTCGTCTAAATCGTTGCTGGGCGTGTCGTATCCATGAATTTAAAGCGTCTTCTGATGTGACCCGACCTCCGCAGGCCGGAGGGGGAGAGTCACTCAGCGCCTCGACGGACGGGCATCGCCTGCCCAGGTACCTACCAGGTAGCCAGATGGATAGGTACATACGCTTGGTCTTTCTGACACGCCGCAAGCCGCAAGCCGAGGGAAAGACATCGGGCAACATTCGGGCAAGCTCCCGGCCTCAAGTGGCCGCTGGTGGTGCGGTGTTGTGGAGCGAACTTTGGACTTTGGACTAGAAAGCCCATGTACAACCTCTGATTTGTCCTGTGCCCCTGACTCAGGACGCTAGTACTGTAAGTACAGTACACGCCGATCCTTAGTACCGGCAGTGATCCTTCGGATCAAGTTGACTCGGCACGATATTTGCTGACGGTCCCGACTGAACTCGGCCCGAACGGCCTACACCTCATGGCCATCACCGGAGCACTCATTACCCAAGGCGCAAAGTTGAATTCATCGTCGACCTGCTGTGTAGACAAGTTTAGATCTACATCTGGAACGGAGATCTGCCGCCTGCTGCAGCCAGCCGATGTCAAAAATGCCGTGCCTTCGGCTGGCTGCTTGCGTGGATCGCTGATGGTGCTGTCGCCGTGCTTGCAGGTGCAGGGCGCCCGTTGCGGCAACGGCACCCTCTCGGCTTCCCGGTCTCGGGTCTGGCCCCCAGGATGTAACGCTCCTTGCCGAACGGCCGCTTCCACTGGGTATCCTCGCCTACCTTACGTTCTGCAGTAGTCGCATGTAAATCACGATGGCGGTCTGCACGTCGCTCACCTTCCAATTGCGAACTAGCCTTGTGCAGCAGCCGGCAACCTCAAGAGGACGACCTTGGACCGTGGAGGTCTTGGAGAGGCTGCCATCGATGGGTCATCATGCACAAACAACGGTCAAGAGCCAAAGCCGGTCGACATTCGTGGGTCCCACCTGGAGCCCGTGCAGGCCTTGGCCAGTCGTTTTCACTGTTCTGTGGTTTACTGTGCACCTCGTCCCAACGTGGCAACATGCGTGTCCATGTCGAACATTCCTGGCGGGGAGGGGGAATCCGTAACGGGTACCATGTACAGACTGCCCACCATCATTCGTCCCGGTCAAGAAGACTTAATTGCCAGAAAGGAACACGCTCTCCATGCCGTGAAGCCGAGCGGCTGTCTTCTCCCTGTTCGCACGCCCTTCGACGTCGTGACCGAGAGGACGCCCATGTGCCGAAGCTGCAATGAAACCTAGGTCGAGATTACTTGAGAAACCCCGTGCCTTGACGAGAAGGTGCCTGGGTGCCGTAGGCTTTGCATTTTGCCCATAAGCCACACTGCACACGGATGTCTAATCCTCCGTTGAGAGCGTGTAAGTGGTCCAACGCTGCGGATCTCTCCGGCATCAACCAAGTCGTAGTGTGCCAACAATGCAGTGGAGGGAAGGATCACCTCCATGCTCCACGTAGCTCGTAATATGAACCAATAAAGCTGTTGTCATGCTGCAGAAATATCTGCTGAGTTCGGCAGACTCCTGCAAAACGGCCCATGTGTTGTAGACTCAGGCCGAAGAACCGCACTTTCGAGGAGCAGAGGATTGTGGCAGAGGCAATGCAGCTGTGCCGCACACCCTGCAGATCGAAGCCGTCGCCTCATGAGATAAGTCTCTACGGCGTCTCAGTGAGCTCAACTTCGGCGACCATATCGGGTGCTGTTGCCCTAAGCCCGTAGGATAAATTATGTTCGGTGTGTCCTTTGGCTTGTACGGGCTTGTCGACGGGGGAAGACGTGTCGGGTGATCATCGGCGTCTACACAAAGGCGCCGCATTAAAACTTGAACAGGCATGCAGATTTCCATCGCACAGCAGAGTACCTCGCGTACGCCACATCCAGAGGAGCGGTCACGAGATCCGTGCCTCAATGTACAGGCACCCAGCAGCCTGTTCTTCCCGGTCAAAAACTGCAAATGGCTTGAAGCAAGGGCGGCTATGGTCGTCGGCCAATCCTTCATGGCTGAAATGTGTTCGTGTTCCTTTCGTATCACCAGTGCAAATCAGCAGATACCACTTAGGTAGGTCGTTGGAACAATCTGCCAGGCTTTGGGATAAAGCGGGGTGATCTAGCTACGGACGAAAATGGACGTTGCAGATGGCTCCCGTACCTATCGTGACAGCCCGCCAGGATGGGCTGTTGTGTTGCAGTTCTTGCTTGAAATCAGCATCGAGATGCCCAGGGAAAAGATCCAAGCGTGCCCTCGGCCAAGCACGCGTTGCACAACATGGACGGACAGGGAGCTCTTTCGCAGATCTGTCTGGTATTCATTTGACGAATGACAGCGTTCGCTGTCATTGATCAATGCCGCGTCATGCGTATCGAACAGTCAGACATTGTGTAATACTTGTAACGAGGGCCGTATGCAGTCTAGTCAGTCTAGTCCGTGAGAGCTCCGGAGCTTGGGGCGCATGTTAGCTGTGGGGACTGGGAACCGGTTGGCTGTGATTGGTCAGTGTCTGCGCGAGGGTCCACCCAAGTAAACAATGGACAAACAAGCTCTGGCACACTCCGAACCCCCTTCCACACGATCGATGTAATGTCGCGCATACCGTCATCCCTCACACACATCTTGACAACGACTCGGACATCGCTGTAGCGCCGCCTAGCTTCCTCTATTCTCACCGGGCTCAAATATGCTTGCCCTATAGTGACAGCCTCGCCACATTATCCCAATTTTGCTTTGCGACACCCGTTACACGTCTCGAGCCTGCGCGACATCATGGCAATGCGTCCTGGGCCACCGCGCCAGCCCGTGGGGACTGCGGCGTGGTGCACAGAGGAGAGATCCTCGGCGCTCCAGATCTCTCAGTCTGAGGTGGAAGAGTTTGGCTACTCTGCAAGGAACGAGCTGGAATGGCTCAACGAGCACATGGCAGACGTCTTCTCCGAGAACCAGATGTACGTGTCAGACGCGTCAAATGTCGCAATCTTCCACTGACAGTGACACAGAAATGTCGTCGAGGTCTTCAAAACGCCAGGGAAGCTCCGTGGGAAGACCCCGAGGACCGCGCGTAAACCTATCCAAAATGAAAATAGAGTAGTAAGAGCTCTGCCACGTCCATGTTGCCTTCACCTTCCAGACTGACAAGCTCGAAAGCCCCTGTCAAACATATTCTCTGCGACGCCTAAAGGCGAGCCTAACCCCTTCACAACATCCGCGTCGCACAATGACAGAACCCCAAAGTTCCGAATCGCCGAGGACAATCCGGCCAGTCCAGCCACGCGTCCTTCTATAACTCGGAAACCCGTGCCCACGAAGCCCGCATTTCAAGAACCAGTTGCAGTCGCTGACTCTGGGTATTATGGGAGCCAGAGTCAAGAGGTCACTTTCCAAAGTGATGGGTCGGTTGGGAACGCCGAGCCAGTACCACCCCGGAGTCCTCAACGGACACCGGGACGGCCAAGACAGCCGTTGATGGTTCTGGCAGAATCTGACGCCATAGATAACCTGGGCCCGACGACAGAGGTTTTCGAGGATCCTGCTGAGTCTGTAACTGGCGCAGAGGACCGCCCCAGAGCTGCTTCCCCGGAGGGACTAGTTGATCAAGAGGCGGAGGCAGAGCCGATGCCGGCATCATCGCCAGTCAATTTGCTGGGCCATGAAGCGCCTGAGGAGTCCCCAATCGAAGCGTCGCCGCTGAGACCCTCGCCGGCTAGGCCGGAACCGCCTCCAGCTGATGAAGATGGCGAGGAGCATTTAGAGGGAACTGCACCGGAGCCTGCACTCGGAAGCCCCGCTGAGGACGATGAAGTCGCAGACGTAACTGGATCGCCATCAGATGGCTCAAGCCCAATACGACCTCTTGTGCGCAAGAGCAGCCTCAACTTTGCTTCTCTTCCTGCACGCGAGCCTATGGCCTCTAACAAGAGTCTGGGTGGGCGGGTATCGAGAACAAGCCACATCGACCAGGCTCGTACTGGTTTTTATCCTAGAACAACCGGAGGCAAGAGCCTAGGAATCCGACAAGAAACGCGCGGAGATGAACACGAGGCCATGGATATCGACGATGATGAGAGGGCAGGAGCCAGCCATAAAGAAAGCACTGTCGCCGCTCACAGCAAGACATACACTCAGAGACTGCAGGATCAGATCAGTATGCTCGGGAAATCGCAGGCAGGTGGAACGAGACTCTCAAAATCGATCCCGAGTCTTGTTGGCACTCAGAAAGCTGTACCCAACAACCAGTCCCAAATCCCACATATCACTCGTGCAGATGCAGAGATGCATCGGACACCACCGAGGAATCAGCAGGTGGCGAAGACTCCTGGAGCTTTCCCTGAAGACGACGAGGACGACTGGATTGCTCCGCCTACGACAATCCAGGCTCCCACGCAGAGCCCCCGTCCCGCGATGGAGAAGAGCTATACTGCGGACGTAATGGAGGGATTACACGGCAAGAATACTGTTGGTGGTGCTGAATTCGTCCTGCCACAACACCCGTCACAGTCCGGCGCGTCGGAATCACCACCCAACCCACCTGCTAACAAGCCAGACCTGGCTCCTTCCACCATTGGTCACATCAAATCGGCGTCGGTTGATTTGTCAAGTCACAATCATCCGCTACAAATCTCTGATTCCAGCCTCACGAAGATTGTTTCGGCTTCGAATCCGATGTCGGTGACGACCCAGGACAGTAACATGGAAGAGCCTCCCAAATCGCCGTCAAGAACTTTCCGCGAGAGCCCGTTGAAACACAGCGCCTTGAAACAGGTTAAGAATAAGTTTTCCTCCATACTCAAAAACTCCAAGGGCCTGTTGGCAAGCAGTGCTGCAATCAGTGCGGAGGGTAAGGCATCGTTGGTAAACTCGCCCTCGACTGTGAGATTGGACAAACAGCCGACCAATTCGACCGGTTCCCTGCGATCACGCAACGAGCCCGAGCCTCTATATCCAGATCTGACGCGTCATGCATCATGGGATTCGCAACCTGCGCCAATACCACCGAGCCCATCGCGATCCAATGGGCGTAGGACCCGTGCGTCTGCAGAGCGAGATAGGAAGGAGCAGAAACAAAAGGGTAGGGAGGATAAGGAAGCAGCTCATATCGCCACTCAGATGGACAAGCTCGAGAAGGAGCGGGAAAAGGAACGAGAAAAGGCCCGCGTTTTCAGCAAAGAGCAGGAGAGAATCGCCGCAGCTGAGAAGCAGCTTGCTGCACAGAAAGAGCGCGAGAGGGCTATGCGGACGCCGGCACCGAAGGAAACCTCCAGACCGACGCGAAGTAGCCCGCGAAAAGCAAAGACTCAGCAGGAAACAGACGCCAAGGCCGCGGCAGAGACGACTGAGCCTGAACTCGCAGACCAAGACATAGAGATGACCGATGCTCCTACGAGTAAGGTGGCACCTCCTACGATTCCGCGCCCAACGCCTGGCTCATCTTTAAATCGTGAAATAAAGCGACCATCAAGGCCGACCAGGGAACCGGCCACGAAACCGAAGCAGGCGCCCACTCTGATACGCGTGAACACATCTTCTCAGAACTCTGGATTCCACCCCTCTAACAGCGTCTTGGCTGCAACACTGGAGAACACTCTTGGACCGTCTCAACAGCAAATCAAGGGCAAGACCAGCCAGCCCACTTTGCAGAGCAAGATGTCGCAGCAGAGTTTCAACAGCTCTGTGAACTCAACGACAGGTCGTCCCAAAGCCCTGGATCTTGCCGCGAAACGAAAACAGCAGGAAGAAAAGGAAGCTCAGCGGAGGCGTGATGCCAAAGCAGAGATTGATCGGAAACGGGCGGCGATGCGGGAGGAAGAGCGGCGCCAGGAGCAAGAGCGACGAGAGAAAGGGCGGCAACAAGCAGCAAAGGAGGAAGAGGCCAAGAAGAAAGCGCAACGACAGGGCGCAATCGAGAAGGCGAAGCAAACCCGAGCCCCGCCGCCCGCTGTCCGTCCCCAGCCTAATGCCGCGCCTGAACACAACAGTGTGCGGGACAAGGCAGGTCCTCCTCGGCCACCGTCTCGCCTTCAGCACTCTACAGCCCACCGATCACAAGAAGATGTCAGCCGTCCGGTTAATGCTGTCCTGTCAAGCACGACGAGCATGTCTCTGAAGAGGCCGCTTGAACATGATGGCGTGGAAGACGGGGCACAACGACCGACTGCACCCCGAAGCGGACCGTCGCAGCCAAAGGAGGTCAAGCGCATGCGCATGTCAGATGAGTTCGATCTCGAGGACGAGGCAGAAATCCAGTCGTACGGGACCAGCTTGAAGGGGCCGCCTGTCCGACCTTCAGCCGGCTTTAAGAAAGTAAGTTGTTGATGATCTGAACATGTTGCTGTAGTGACACTAGACTGACCAGAGACGCCAGGATCTGCCAAACAAGTCACTGTACAGCGGCTATGCTCCTGCGCCCCAGGGCGCCACACGCGACATTTTCAAAGCACCGGTGGCACCCCAGCAGCACAATAAGTCTGGCCATCCTCTTGATATGGCACAAGTCTCGAAGGGACCCATACCATTTGCGGCCAGCCACCACGCTGCTGGACCATCCCACAAGACCCCAGCCAGGCCAAAGAGTGTTGTGGCCACTAAATCGGCCGCCAAACCCAGATCATCTCCGCGCTTCCAGAACGGCGACAATATTGAGCTTCCAGAAATTCAGACGGACGACGATGACGATGATGATGAAGAGGAGGACGAAGGGGCCAAGGCGCTTGGGGTCGCCTCGTGGGCTGACACGCCTGCTCTTCGGCGCGAGCTTATGCGGCAAGAGACAGTTGACCCTCTGCAGGTGTTTGGGCCCCCGGCGCCGCTGAACATGGAAGAGGTGTTCAGCAAGAGCAAGGACAGGTGGCACAAGTTCCGAGCGAGGACGAGCAGCGCCAACTGGAGCGGGGCGGACCGGCTGACGGAGGACGAGATCCGGAAGGACCTCGCTGCACGAGACCGAATGAGACGCGAGGGAGGGTGGACATATGAACTGAGCAAAGACATGTGAGAGCCGTGTGGGGCCGGGGGCCTCGTTACGGACTACGAGTGTTGCACAAGCGTCGGGGAAGAGACGACGTCTGGTTATAGCATTGCTTCGGAGTTGTGCTATGATATTGGCATTGGTATGTTCTGGGCCTCGAGGACAACATTTGTTTACTGCGGTATGAAAGCCATTTGGCCTGCCATGATTGGTGTCGTGGGTATATTTAGATTCACAAGCAAGGAGTTTATGACAATGTCAACATCTTCTTTCCTCCCTGCAAACGAGACTGTAGCAGATGATAGGCATTTGGACCCCTAGGCCCCAGCATACATGCACACCAAACCTGTGCCAGCGGCAAGTGACGTTTGGCTTGTGGCTATGGCCGGCGCACTTTGGCACATGTACCACCAATAAGCTCAACCAGCGTCTGGTTCGGAGTGGTGACTGAGATTGGAGGATGGACTGTTGTCCTTTCCTTGTCTTCGTCAACAATGACAGCGCCGCGAATGTGGTCAAACTCGTTCTGCGTTCAATTTTCTGGCCGGTAGACGTGCAAGAAATCAGAACAAAATCAGGCCTCGCTTGTCCGGGAAAAGCACAACTGCTGGGCTGATGCCAAGCTGGACTCACCATCTCGTCGATTTCTTCAAATGTCCTGTCCCTCAGCTCTGGCAAGAACATCAGAATCCAAGCTGCTGAAAGAAGGCATGCAACAGCCCAGAAATATGCGTATAGACCGACTTGTTGCTCGAAGCTGTCTGAGATGCCGGCCGTTGCGGACACGTATGTGCCAAACACTAGGAACGTTGTCCTATCATTTAGGATGAACCTACTCGGAGTATATAGGTTGGTATAGTAGCATATGCAATAGTGAGATGTACTACCAAACTTGAACATAGAGCTGCACAAAGACGTAGAAATCCCCAATACCGACACCAAGTAGACATCTACCCAGGAACAGCACGTCAATCGATACTGCCACCATCAGGATGACAGTGGCAGTGATAAAGACCACGCATCCAACCGCAAGTGAGAGCCTGCGTCCCATGATCTTCGACAGCAGACCCGCAGTCGCGCCGGACGCAATACTTCCCAGAGGCGCCAGGGCCGCGAGCAGTTGCTGCCTTGATCTGGCAATGTCGGAGCCGATAGGTGGCTGAGAATCCTCGTATTCGAAGACCTGACAATGTTAACATCTGGATGCGACGTGCTTGGATATTATGATCCATAGGCATCTCTCGAACTTGGAGGAAACCTGGCATGACCCGCATGGAAGCGACAGTCAAGATGTCAATTCCCAGGTTGAAGGACACCAACGACACCCAGATACAGATTGCCACAAATTTCCAGTGATCTCGCATACGGACCAGAACTTGCCCATTGCGGTTGTCCATGGCCAACGGACGGAATGGTAGTAACTGAGGGGCAGCATATAGATTAATGGAATTTACACGGAAGGCTTCCCTTGGACATCAAAGGAGCCCATATATCACCCTATATGTAAACACAGACGGTGTTTGGTGATGCGCGACGCCAACCTCGTGACGCCGAGACCAGGGCGGTGGGTCCATGAAAGTGTATCGATGTATACTTCCAGTGCCAGTATCACTCCGAAGGTTTCAATATGTCTACGCTGCGTATGGAGCCCAGAAATTCGAACCGAGGCCCTCAAAACTTTCGTGGTAGCTGACATGTATCCTATTCCAAGGACCTCCCCGCTGCTTCCAATGCAATGGCGGAGTTCCACCGTGTCCCGCATGAGGTGAACTTGACCGTGTCACATCTGGTAAAGTTGCAGACAGGTCGCGTCGGCAACATGACTTCGAGATAGATCTTTGAAGGGGTGAGTCAAGGCTCGAGCGGCTGCCACATATAGTGAAGAAATGGCTGTTGGACAGATTCCATACCACAGCAGATCCTTGACAACTGTGCACGGTACATGACATGAATTACATTATCAAACTGTGGCCAACGGTGTATTTACTTCATTCACCAGATCGCTCCCCTCATCTCGTCTCTCAGCTCGGTCTCACCCCAAGCGAATGGGATGAAGAAAGGTCTCAGATCTGATGTGCTCCCATGAATTGAGTTCAAGTGCGCTTATGAACGAAAAGTCAGCAAGACTCACCCAGTGAGTACATGGGCGGCAGAAAAACCCAACCGAGGCCAACCACGTGGAAACCCAAGCACAGCACTGTGTCAGTGTGTGTGTGTGCGTGGGCGTACTAGAGATCCCAGGTAGCTACAGTTGTACTTGCACTACAGGTCCTCATCGAGGCCGTGTGGGCCGCCTGTCAGCCTTGTTCGATGGCAGAGGTGGGCAGGAGTCGGCTGGGTCTATCGCGTACCCACAGAGAGAGATAGACTGCAGATGGCTGTACGCTAGGTACCTGGGTAGACTGTAGTAAGGTTTACGTGCATACAAGGACCCCTGTAGGGATGGGCCTGCTCTGGCCTGCTACGTCATCTCGGCCCGTTCACCTGGACAGCCAGTCAACAGTCCCACTCTGCAAGCTCTCAGGACCGCAGGGCGGGTGGAGCAGCGGGGATGCTTGCTGAGCCCCTGGGCCCTTGCTGAACCACAAGCAAAGCCCCTCTGTCACGACGTTGTGCCCGCGTACCAACCACCAGCCTTTCTCATATTACCCACCCAGATGCCTAATAATATCTGACTGCTCTCTCACCCGTGTGTTTTGTAGGCACAGCAATACAGACAACCCTGCAACGAATGGTTTCTTGCCCGGCCGCAGCGCACCTGCGCACCTGCCTTTTTCTTGGAGCCAAGCAGTCTGACGACGCCGCTGATCGACTCTTGCAGAATTATTGACGCCCGTTTCCTGCCCTGCTCGCCTGCTCGCCCTGCCTGGACCCCAACCACGAGCACGTTGCCGTTGCAGAGTGCACGTTGTAGAACTACGTACCTGCACACTTGCACACTGGCACAGTCATCCTCGCTCGGTCAGAGCGCGACGAACCAGGCCAGACCGCCCACACACCCTTCGCTTCGCCCCATACCGCAGCAGAAGCAACCAGTGTTTTTCACGCGACGTCTTTGGGGCACCAGCTTTGATCTTCCCTCCCAGCTCTGATCCAATCTCTGACGAAGCTCTTTATCTGTTTATTTGCCCGACTTCTTGGCCCCATCCAGCGCAGATCAACACCACGATATCCGACGTCCGTTCTAGCCAGTGCAGATCACAACTCAGCCCAAGGTGGAAGCGCCTGTCACAGAATTGGCCATATCTCGTCAAACAGAGTGTGCTGACAGCTCCATTGCATCCGCGTGGTAGACCGTGCCCAATGAAGCAGGATCCGAAGCTTGACACACTTTCGAGCCACAACACACAGCCCTTCTGCTACCTTCTCTAGCTGGCCAGGACTGCTGTGGACGTCTGCCAACATGGTCAAGATAGACGTCAACCAAGACTACTATGCAGACCTGGAGCTGCCCCAGTCAGTCGACACCGAGACTGTCAAGAAGCAGTATAGAAAGCTTGGTACGTTCGCCTGACCGCCTGACCTGGCCACTTGCTGCGTCTTCGATCTGACCGCGACCCTTGTGCTTTGCAGCCCTCAAATACCACCCCGACCGCAACCCGGGCAGCGAGGTCGAGGCCGGCAAGAGATTCACGAGAATCCAGGCCGCCTACGAAGTCCTCACCAACCCCGAGCAGAAACAGCGATATGACAACTCGCGCCGCTCTCGCTTCCCCGGCGCGTCCGGCGTTAAAGGCAACCCCTGGTCAGATGTCACCAAGAACTACCCTCCTCCTCCGCGCCCGCCAGGCTTTCCCCAGCGTCCGCCTCCCCCGAAACGACCTGGTAGTACAACCGGCGCCGACAGATACGCGCAGTTCGCGAAGGATGTCCCACCTAACTCCCCTCGACCCAGCCGAAAGCCAGCAGATGCGACTTGGAAAGCTTGGGAGGAGATGCGACCGGGTACCAAGGCCAAGGCTACTGGCGGCCAAGCATCTGGGTCAGGAACATCGGCAAGGGCCTCGAGTGCTGCCAAGCCCCCAGGAGCACCGCCTCCGGTGCCCCCTCGCTCTCCTCAGAAACAACCCAAGGGGTCCTTTGGACATCGCGCGAGCCGCGGCTATACGCCTCAGTCGCCTAGTGGGGACGAGCCTTCCGTTGCCGGCAACAACTATTTCACCACCAGGACCCGTCCCGACCTTTTCAGCGAGACCTCTTCAGCCGCCCAGGCTCGTCGGCGCCAACCCTCGAATCCCACGCCTACCTCGGAGTTTCGCGATAGCACATTCATGGACACTAGGCAGAGGACGCCATACATGTCTCACGGTGGCGAGAAACTCGATCCTTTCCAAGGCGCCGCCGGCATCAACCGGTCCCGCAGCACGCGAGAGACGAACTCTGCATCTTACCAGCACACCGACGACGAGGATTCGCCGACGACGAGCGCGCGTCAGCGTCGCGCAAGCGTTCCTGACAATCTAGACAACGACCCCAAGGGAAAGCGGAGGGAGAAGAGCAATGTCAATGGTGCCGCCGAACCAGATAGAAGCCCTGACGGCTTCAGCCCGGCCCCCGAGGAACAGTACCGTACCCAGCAGGAGGGCGCGGACGGCAAGGAGGGATCCAAATTGTATGCCAAGCAGCCATATGTTCGTTCTCATTTTGCAAAGAATGAAGTTCCTCCAAAGACCCAGCAAGCGACCAGTCGTGCGGGCAGTGAGAGAATCTTCAACAAGTCGTTTCACCCCAATCCAGCGTTGCACGACCTGCCTACCCGGCAGTCTTCGAGTGAAGACCCAAAGCCCTCCAACTCTGGCTTGAACGCCTTTGAGCTCAAGGTCCGCGACGTTCTGAGTCGGCTCTCGGCAGTGAAATACTCGCCACACGGGATGGGTGTGCAGTCGGGTGCGGAGCGAGACGCGCAGCATCCCCAGGACTTTCGACAGCAGAGCAGGGCTGACAGTGGAAACCCCAGCAGCTTTGGTGTGCCGTTCAACGACGAATCGTTCACTGACAGCCACCGATTTTCCAGGAACAGCGCCGACAACATCAACACTAGGTTTGTTGCTGACGAG
Source organism: Diaporthe vaccinii (assembly GCA_039880775.1). Classification (NCBI taxonomy): domain Eukaryota; kingdom Fungi; phylum Ascomycota; class Sordariomycetes; order Diaporthales; family Diaporthaceae; genus Diaporthe; species Diaporthe vaccinii. Next base: position 1,936,764 of record JBCEDN010000003.1, read on the forward strand.
AGTGATGCTAGTAACTGGCAATTCAACGCCGGGTCCCCAGTCGACGAGACTGGGCGACCGGCCATGCCGCGATCGAAGTCCGGAAGCCGAGTCGGCCGAAAATCGCCCTTCCGCGCTCAATCCTTCCAGATGCCCTCTGCTGAGCCTGCTAACGAGGGTGGCCCACCCCAGAACAGCTCCTTCAACCCCGACGAGTGGTCTGAGAAGATCGGGCCGCAGATCTTTCAGTCATCGACTACGCAAAAGGCGAACACGGCCCGGCCGATTCGCAACCCCAGCAAAAAGCCTAAGCCTGTCCGTATGACGGCAGGCACGGCGGGCATGGTCGAGTCTGATGAGAGCAGCAGTGGACAGGACGACTCTCTCAAGAAGCCGACCACGCCAGGGAACACAAATGGTCTCAACGAAACCGCCAGTCCTAATGCCATGGACATTGATCCTCCTATGGACTACCTCAGTGCGAAAGGGGTTCGCAACATCCCTGTCGAGCCATCCCGCCCCGAGTGGAGGGCAGGAGATGTCAAGGGAATGACCCCTGGTCTGACACCCGGTGCTGTCCCTCACGCAGGAGGCTCGGAAGACACCGAAGAGTTCCGGGCCAGCCTCTCTGACCTTAAGAACGTAGAGCCATTCACTCAACGTCCTACAGGCCTGAACTCATTCGGAGACCTGAAATCAACCCTTCCGTTCCCGAGTGGCGCATCAGGCCAAGCTCCCGTCGCACAGCCCCAGCATAACCCCAAGCCGACCAACCTTCATCTCCCGGCGGCACCAAAGCCACCCGGCGCACCACCTACTCTTGCCGTGCCGGGCCTGAAACCTTCTGCGGCTGCATGGGAGAAGTATGCTGGCGATTTCTACAGGTACTTGACTGAGTGGCACAGGTTTAACACCAAATTCTCCGACCACTTCCATGCAAGGAACCTTGAGGTGCAAAAGAAGGTGGCCGATCCTGGCTGGGTCAAGTCGAGGGACCCTTCTGGTATTCAGGAGTACCTCACGTGGGCTGAGCAGGATAGACAGGTGCGTGCCACGTGGGCTCAGGCTTGCGACAACCATGAGATGAATGTCAGGGTCTTCATGGCGCACCGGGACAAAATGATGAAGTAATCCTCGGCAAATCGGTCGAAGAAGCGACTTCTTGTTTGTTCCTGACAGAGCCCTCCAGAGCAGAATATCACGGGAGGTTAGATTTTGGCGGAGTGTTTCCGCAACGGCCTGCTTTGTACCGCCAGATATTCGGAAGGGAATCAACCACGCCGGTACATTTGTTTTAGGAGATCAGAACCTCTCCCTCCAGGGGAAAGTGTGCCTCTGAGACACGCTTCACGCACGCTCAGACACATCTTCAAGCCCTGGGTGCTCTCAGCGAATGTGGCTCGTGTTTGCGAGCTGTTGTGATCTCTGACGTTGGAAGCAGCGAGACACACGAGGGGTTGGGGGCTCACTGGCTAGGATCATTGTCGAGCGTTATGAGGCTGAGGCTTGTTGCGACATATGACCCTATAGACACTTGGAGATCTGTCCCGTCGGAGATGTAGGCTCCTTGGTCAAGGGCCGGTAGATTAAGGCGCCCGGAGTCTTGGTGTTTTTCGAGGCCAAAAGAGCGGTCAACGAGCAACTAAGGATGGAAAAGGCCATGGATAGGCAAAGTAAGGACAGACGGGGTGGTTTGGTACAATACCTATCTCGCATATACATCAGTAATGAATTGGCAAGAGCATTGTTCCAGCGTGTATTCTGTTTGAGCGTCCAGGACTCGGGTATGAAGGAATGCCGTGGTCCTGCTACTGGAGTTGGTCTCGAGGGATATGTCCAGCTAGGGCTAGAGCAGATACACAACCCCGAAGGCTGATGATTGAAGCGGCATGAATTGCTGTCTTTCCAGGCGTCGTAGTCTAGACGCCGTTCAATGGTGCCGGAGCGAAATTTGCCCTGGCTCGCAATCAAAGACCCACGAGATTCCCGTGGTTACAACATGATGCGACCGGATCGCACCTTTCACGATCAATAGGAGGCTCTGGGAGAGAGGCAAGCAGCATTCAAGCTCTTTGAGACGGAAGCAATATTTCAGTTGCTGCCTTTTCTTCTATCTTTATTCACCTGATGCGGTGTGTTATATAGCTGGAACCTGATCCTCACACCGTGGAACTCCCCCCAATCCATAAACCCAAGCCAGAGAGATTCCGATTACACCTTTAATACAAGCAACCGAACCACCGGATCCTTCTTTCCTTCCGACGGTGCGTTAGATGGCCACGGCGTCGTCAGGTTCTCCCGTGTCGTCTGTAACGGAGGGGACACCTTCCTGGCCTTCGCCCTCTATCTTCTTGCCCGCCTCGTAAGTGAGCCGGCGCCAGCCGCACTCTGCGGAGGGATCCTTGATCCACTCCACCGTGGGGAAATAATGCTCGTTCTTCTTCATGGTGATGACCCATGGCACGCTGTCGAAGGTGACAGCTCTAAGTCGGAAGTCTGCGGTTACCTTAATTAGCATATACGATGGGTAGGGTGCGCCATTTCTGGACGAGAAAACTCACAGGTGTTGTCTGGGATATCTACAACGGCCGCAGTGAACGACTCGAGGTTTGGCGTGGCTTTGTTGTTCACGTGTGTGATGAAGTTTGTCGGCGCCAGTCCGTATTGGTAAGCCGGCGACCCCCGTGTACGAGCAGAAACGTACACCTCACTGAAGAGCTTGCTGATCTGCTGGCGCACGGCGTGGTGCGGCCTGTGGAGCACGGCACCACAGAATGAGACAGCACGATCCGTCTCGACGTCATCAGCAGCCACCGTGGGCAGCTTCAGTTGGATCTCCTCACAGTCGCGAACAATGACGGCGTCCAGGAAGTTGTGTGAGTACATGATATCAAGCTCCGAGATGCGCGTGATCAGCTTCCCGTTAAGTGTCAGCAGGATATCGCCCTCAAGCAGTCCCTCGTCGCCTTCCTTGTCCTTGCGCTCAAATGTCCTCTTCGTCACCATGAACAACTGGTGGTGGCTCGTGTTGACCCGGGACACCTGGGCTATCCACTCCTCCGACACACCCATGAGACGTGCTTGCGACATTGCGATGGACCGGAACTCAACCGAGAGCATTCGAAGATCAGGCACGACGCCTTGTGAGATCTGCGACACCACCGGGAGCAGTGTTGGCGTGGCAAGGCCGAGATGATACTCCTCATCTCTGTGAGTCGAGGGATTGCGCTCCCCGAGATACGTCAGCCACAGCGCCTGCACGGTGCCGTCCGGCGCGACCAAGACGCCGCTACCGCATTGCTGGCTCAAGCTTGTATCGACCGTAATAGCATCCACATTGACAGCCCTGTACCGGGGTGCGCCAGAGTTGGCCGGAATGGCGACAGCAAAGATCTCAGTGACGGTCGTGGCAGCATGGACGACGCGGCCAATCCTGTTGTACCCGATGAAGTAAGTTGACGCGCCTTGGGTGATTTCTTCGCTTGAGAGTCTCGCACTCTGGACAGGAGCATCAACCAGCTTAGGGTCATACTGGATGATGGCGTAGTTTTGCAAGGGGTGGAGGAAGACGACCTTGCCCTCGACAACGATGGAGTCCGCAATGGTGATGCTAATGTCGCACAAGTCGTAGGGCACAATAGCCCGAGAGATGACTACCAGCCCCTTGTCTGCGTCAACGACCAAGCCCATTCCCCATTTCCGGTTCTTCGGAAAGCCGTCCAGCTTGACCGGCATTGTGCAGTTGACATGCACAAAGCTCTTCACGAGCTCGGCCACGGCTGGATGAGAGGTATGCTCGAGCTGAATGAACGAAGCCTTGCGCGGTACCGGGGGCACTGGTGGAATCGGGTCTGCAAGGTCAGTGAAGTCCCACACTCCACTCTCGTCGTTCCGCACGGCAAGCTTCATCTTGGAGGACCAGTGCCTGTCGATGTATATGATAGTTGTGTTGAGCGTGTGTAGATCCCTGAGGTGTTTGTATGTCACGACAACTCGTGCTTTGTCGGGTATGCCTTTGGCAACCTCGATGAAAGTTTCCAAATCTGGTACTTTCTTGTGATCGAGTGTCTGGAGTATCCAACCATTATCGCTGTTATCGAAGCGGAAGGAGCCCGTCGCCTCGCAGATATACACCCCCCGTGCAGCCACACCGTATAGCCTGGCCTGCTGGTAGGATAGCGTGTGGAAGCTGCCACCGGCGACAGACACGAAGCGATCAGGAGTGATGCCATGCAAGTCACCGACCTGGATCTCCACCTCAACGTCATCTCCTCCCCTCTGAAGGAGCAGTTTCACGGTGCTGCCGACGTTCGAGTCCATAATGTCATCGAGCCGTACGAACGAGGTTATCAGCTCGTCGTTCACTTTAACAAGAACATCACCTTCCTCGACCTTGCCGTGAGATGGGCCCTCGGGGAGGACGATTTCAGCAACCAGCATGTTGGTCTCTCTGGGGAACTGTTTCCTCATTTGCGCCTCCCATTCGGAAGAGAGGCCCAGCCGCCTGCACTCATCGAAGGGCTTGAGGAGGAATTGGCACTGGATATCGCCTCTGGTGATGGGGTTTCCCTCTTGGAGACACTTCAGCGCTCTCAACGGTCGATCCAGAGGCAAGAAGTAATCTGTGGACGCGCCGTCTGCTCTTCCGCCGGCTTGCAGAGCAACGGCGGAGCCATCGAGGTTAACGACTGGACTGCCAGACGAACCTCCACTAGCAGCGGCACTAGCTTGATAATAAGAAGTGCTATGCGACAGCTCGTTAGCAATTTGGCAGCCTATGGTGTCTTGGAGGGTGTCGTTTGGTGCCAGCAGCCAAGCCTCACAAGGGAATTGGAGACAGGAGGGTACAAACTCACTTGAAATCGCTGTAACCTTCGCCGTACTCTGGGGCGTTGCGGTCTAGACGGCTGATGACACCAGAAAGAATGCTGAGTTTCTCACCCGCATCGTTACCAACGACGCGAATCTCGATACCAACTGTTTGCACACATTACATCAGCCAAGAGCCGTGTTCACATGTCCAATTCTGGGAAGCCTACCTTTAGCCAGGTCGGGCCGTAGTGACAGTGCTTTTACCGGCATATACTTGATGGCCTTGGGATCGAACTTCAGAATGCCAAAGTCGTGGACCGGGTCTCGGTAGACAGGGTAGGCATCCACCTCCTCATGGTTGTCAAAGATACAGTATCCCCAGAACGGCCCCGCGCCAACGACGTGCCTGTTTGTCAGGATGTAGCCCCTCTCGGCGTCCACGACAAAGCCAGTGGCCTCGGAGTTCAGGGCTGGATCGGTGTCGAAGGAGCAGGTCTGGCAGAAGCGGATGGAAACGACATTTCTGACGACGTTCTCGATGGTCAACTGCCACTCGGCGGTGTCGGGCCCCAGGGAGGGGAGGGTCTGCAAGGCGGCTTCCTCGATGAATTCGTGGTCGTGCATGTCGAGGTCGGCGGCCTCGATGTCGGGGGTGTTGTCGCCGGCAGACTGCTTGCCGTTCAAGGAGTGGCGGTGGTGTTTGGGTGGGCGGCCGGTCTCGAGTGCGTCGAAGGGAGAGGGCTTGCGCTTGGCGCGAGGCGAAGTGTTTGTGCCGTTCATGTTGAGAGGGCTTGATGGAGACTCGCCGGTAAGCGGCTGTGGTACCTTGTCCGAGGTCGATGTCGGGGCGGAGGAGGTTGCCGTGAAAGCCCTGGCGATACGAATGTGAGGTAGTACAGCTGGTGACTGGCGCAGCGGAGCTGAAAGACCAGATGAAAAGACGTGGAGCGGACGGCGGCGTCGCTGGCTGGTGGTGTTGAGGAGCGTTGAGATGCAGTTCCCAGTAGCGAGCTTGCCAGTGCCAGTGCCAATGCCAATGCCAACTCGGCTGCGCAGCGAGGGCAGAGCTGTTCGCATCAAGGCCTGTTGCGCTCGTCCGACGGAATGCAGCGCAGTCACTGGCCTATGTAAAGACTGTAGGAGGAGACAAGGACATGAGTGGCAGAAAGGCGACGAGGACGATGCAGAGGGCACGAGGAGGCGATGAGGTCGCAAGCCGCAAACATTTACAGGTTGCCCTCGAGCTGACGGCCGCCTCCACACCCCTGTCCCGCCTTACCTGCACTTACATGGGCCCAGTGAAATTGAGCTGTTCGCACAAGGCATTGTTCGGATCCCGCCCGCCAAGGCACAGCTGTGGGCAGTGGCCTTAGTCAGCCGCCTTCTCACTGATCAATCTAGTGTACTAGTATCCTGTATGGGCATATGCACGTCCTCCAGGATCGATCCACAGGTGCCTTGCCTTGACCACCCACATGGCTACCTAGTCTACCTAGTAGACTATATCCTGGAGGATATGCCTGGCTTTTGCTCATTCGTGATTTTAGACTATAGATACGGCGTCGAGCCTCGAGTCTGCTACCGGAGCCGGGATGCACAACACGTGGGCGGTTTGCTTACTGCTCCATCCGCAAGGCGACAGATAAAAGACGGACAGGCGGTACACAGTCCCAGGGGCGAGTGTCTGCACGCCGCCATGATTGTTCTGATGTATACGTCAGGGCAGCGCGTGGCCGCCTTTACGGATTGCAAACGATGGGGTCGTGCCCCCCTGGTTGTCGGTGCCGGGCCCGGCGCCCACAGGCCCCGCGGGTTGGCCGCCCCAGGCCAGCTAGGCCGTGTTAGCAGCTTAGTAGAGGTAGATGTGGCTATTTAAAGTTTGACGCAATATGCAAGACAGCTGGCATCGGGGCCGCGTGCCCTATGAGAGAGGGCAGGGGAGTGGGCAGCAGGCCGAACAGTAGATGCGGGGGAAAGATGATCGCTGCAAGTCAGAGCCCAGGCCGGACAAGGCACGGGAAGGGAACGAAAGCATCTTTGCAGTGGATGAACCACGTCGACGTTGAGATGCAAGATCGAGATGGGGCACCACGATACACGACCAGGCCCGCCCTGGCCCGGCGAGCGAACAGGTACTATTCCCATGTAGACTTCGGCCCGTCCCCTGGGTACCTAGGTAGAGCAGGGCACCCAGCTACCTTGGGTACAAGTAGCAGTAGGTACTTAGAAATTTAGTCTAGACCTCGGGAGTTTGGGTTGGTCAGTCAGTCAGGGCCAGGCGGTCGCCGGCCCACGGTCGAGGTCGGTGGTCAGTGGTCGGTGGTCATGATTGTCGTTGAAATAATATCTTTGGGGCTTGGGGACCCATGCCCACGCCCCATGCCCCATGCCAGTCTCCCACTCCCTCCCATGTCCGTCCCATCTCATATATATTGAAGGGTGCCTTTTCTTAGATCAGCCAACGCAACCAAGAGTCGACGCCATATCTCACCCACCCTGTCCCTCCAGTTGGAATTGTGGTTTTGGACAGTCGTGCACCCGGACATCTATCTACGCTGGACATAGTCGCCGCCGCCGCCGTCGTCAAGATTGATCCTCCCCTCGGTCAGACCTTCCACAACCTTTGCAGCCACCGCCTACGCGCACAGTCGACCCCTCCAACAACAACAACAACAACAACAACAACAACAACAGCAACAACAGCAACAACAACAACAAGCTGCAGCTCCAACTACAGCCCCGTCCACCTCCCTCCCGGCCTCGCTGCGTCCCTGCCAACATATAGCTCTACGACTTACAACTTGCAAGTTCAAGCTAATGCCAACAAGACTGTCCTGCAGTCAATTGTCTCGGCTCATCTCCTAGCCTCTCTCTCCAGTGCCATCCACCGCCCACCTTCGCCCAGACCGCCTTCTACCCTCATCTCGCTTAACCTCGATTTCTGCGTGATCGCATTGAACCGGAGACGTCATTTTCTCCCCCATGGGCATTTTGTCGCTCCACGATATTTCCCACTGGCGAATAGATCCCGCCTTGTCGTCTGGGTAGAAGCGGGTCCGCTCAGCTCTTTGTGAGGGCCCCAGCGCTTTCTCGGCCGGAGAATTATTGATAGCTCGTCCACGTCGCCGGCACTCATCAAACCCGCCCCACGTTCCCCCTTGCCTACGAGGCCAGGTCCTGACTGTACCGCGACTTCCAGCGCGAACCACGGCGGCCTCGAAGGCTCCCAGGGCCAAGACCGACGGCCATACGGCTCCAGATCCGACAGCCTCGGGACCACCGACCGTCGCTCGATCTCCCAAATAAGCATCGCACTGGCGAGTCATTGCTTGCTGGCCACATCTGATCTTCTCTCGTCTCCTGTCTGCTTCATGGCCGTCTCATGACAGCTTGCCGTCCCACCATTCACACACGCCGGACGCCGTAAAAGAGCCAGGAGATCGCGCTGGAAGGCACAGGCTCGAGGGCTGCAATTGCGTCCACAATGGATACCCTCACCCCGACCGGCAATCTGACTCCAATCACGGTTGGCTCAGGAACCTCGACGCCCAGGAGCCCCAAGAGGACCAGCTTCGTGCCGCTGGTCACCGTCATTGGCTTCCACCACGCGAGAGGGCCTGAAGTCGAGTTGTGGTTTGGCAGTCCGGAGGGCACAGACCCGGCGGTCGACTATGGGTGGTCACTGCTGCCCTTTATGGCGCTCAGTGATGGCGCGCATGCGTGAGTGCCCGCCCATCCCTAGCAACTCCGGCCACCTGGCGGCGGCCTTGACGAGATCTACCACTAACCGCCGTGGTCCACGGGCACAGATCGACTGAAGACTTCTCCTACTTCACCCTGCTGAAGCCCGCCACCGAGACAGAGCCCGCAACATCTCTCTTTGGAATATCATGTACCAGACAGATGGACGCCTCAGCCCTGATCAACCGTCCCGCCGATGTCACTCGGTCGACGGTGCAAAAGGCCGTCGTTGTCGTAGCCGACAACCCGCAGACCTTTGGCACGCTCAGGGAACGACTCAGTGTCGTCACACACGCATGGTTTGCACAGCGCGAGTTCACCGACACGGAGATCCTGCGTCGCTTCCAGGAGAGTTTGGCGGATGAGAAAGAGCGAGGTCTTCTGAGCGAGGACGAGAACCGGGACGCCTACCTCGGCATGAGCTTGAGGGAGATGATCCACGAGTTCAGGTGGCAGACTTTGGTCTTGTTAAAGTGCTGCCTTTTGCAGCCCAAGGTAAGTGGCTCGAGGGGGTCTTAGTGCCCTAGGATACGTGGGCTTCACTAACTTCATCTCCCTATCTCGCCAGATGTTGTTCTTTGGTTCCCGTTGCGAGCGACTTTGCATGATGCAGTTTTCTTTGATCTCTTTGATACCCGGTCTTATTCGAAAGCTCCAGGACTGTGCCGACCCGGAATTGAACAGTTACGAGAAGCATTTGACCATGCCAACAAACTTAAAATCTAGTGACCGATCATCGTTACAGGCATGGATGGGCCTTCCGCTGCAGATATTCGGCAAGGTCGGTGCTCCGTACTGGGTAATGCCTGCGAATTGAAGCTGACTGAAGACACAGGGAAGCCTGTTTGGACCATACACACCTCTTCAGCAGCTCGATGTCTTGGCAGACCACGAGACGAAATCGTACATTGTTGGAAGCACCAATTCACTCCTTCTCCAGCAGCGAGACAGGTACAGTGATATTCTGATCAATCTCGACGACGAATTCATCAATATCACATCGACGTCGCTGAAGCAAGCACTGCAACTCTCAACCCCGGACAGAAGATGGATCGATTTCATCACACAGACCGTGAACGAGACCTGGGACGAAGCGAATCCAAGCCGGCCAAAGACAATGGGTTTCATGGGAAGCGAGGAGTTCATCCGACTCCAATTCGAGGATTACATTATTGCGCTTCTCTCGGCCGTCAAATATCACAACTTCATGGCCAAGCACAAAGATAACCCGAGAATGCTCCTTCCGCACATTGACGGCGACCCAGCCGTGGACTTCAACCTGGACTGGGTCGAGGCCTGGATGAAGACGGAGAATTACCGGATATGGAACAACAACACCGACAGCCACCTGTTTGATATCGCTGAACCCAGACACATTTGTGCAGGTGGCCTCACCATCGACGATGTATCAAGGCGCGTGACCCAGCAAGTACAGGATATGCACTTGGACGAGAAGCTATCGCAGGGAAGGGAGGCGGCCGCGAGGAATTTGGCCGCGGCGAGAGACAAGGGAGGAGCAATGATCACCAAGTTCTACGGGGAGCTCGAGGCGTATCGCGAGGCACAGCGGAAGAAAGCAGAGGAGACCAGGCAACAGCAGTCCAGTGACTCTGTGCCTGCTAGTCCAACCATCAAGAATGGTCACGATGCCGAGAAGGCTGGCGTGGGTGCCTATATGAGTAGCTGGGCCACCTGGGCCGGGGAGAAGCGCAAGGCACTCGCCAACCGTGGCGCCGGCGACAGGAACAGCGGCGGCAGCGCGAGCGGGTGGGGCCTCGGCCTGGGGAGGACCAAGAGCAAGAGGGACGGGAGCAGCACGGCCTCGCTGCACTCGGCATCGGAGAAGGATGTCAAGAGCCCGCGCATGTCGACGTCCTCGTCCTTCTTCGGTGGGTCAAGGAAGAGCCTCGACAGCGCGAAGGAGCTGGAGAAGGCACGGCAGGAGGACGTGCGGCCGGGGACCCAGCACTCGTTCAGCGAGAGCATCCTCGGCTCCGAGGAGTCCGGGACCGTGTCATCGCCCGAGGTCTCGCCGCAGAAGCCGCGGATCGACTTCGCCAAGCAGGAGACGAGCGTGTGGAACGACGCCGAGTCGCCGACAGAGTACAAGCTGGCATAGCGGCCGGCGGTGCGGAGGCGGAGGCGGAACCCCCTCGGCCCCCTCGGCCCCCTCAGGAGGTGCGGCGTGGTGCCGAATCGTAATGGTCCGAGTTGAGGGCGTGTCGGGCATGCGTGTAAAGGAAGCATGGAAGAAAGCATCAAGCATCTCGGATGGTTTTAGATCAAAAACAGAGTATACCACCGCATAGCATAGCATTCATGACACATTGAAGGCCACCAGCAGCCACAGCAGCAAGGACTTTGCCTAGTTTGGATAGGTCAAAATACATCATCGGCAAAGGTCTGTCTTTCGATGGGCCCGTCTACCGTCTGTTCGTGTTGTATGTTCATAGTCTCAACAGCTGCTGTCAGTCGGCCGCGAACCCATCAGCCATCTCTCTGGAACCGACGGCTCAGGGAGGAACAAGACCTCATTCGCCACGAGACCCACGGCCATGAGCCACCTCCCTCTTCCTGTCATCCTCGGCTCGTACCCAACCTCCTCTCGAAGCGTATGTGCTGTTGGCCAGACCAATGACGTGGCCCCATGGTCGATACTGCTCAAGACTTGCCGTAGGTCATCAAGTTGATCACACGAGCAGAGGTGCGCAGGAGGACTCCAGCACTTAAGTCGTCGATGACTTTGACTCAGAGGCTTTGTTATTTATCCCCAATACATGAATAAAAGACACCCTCCTCCTTCTTCGTAACGCCTTGGCCTCCCTGGGGAAGTTTCAGATGCTGGACATGGGTGAAGTTTCGGAAGAAAAGGTCTGCTGTTGGATGACCTGCTGTCTCTGTTTTTTTGTGTCCTTGCGCTTGGCGGTGACGGGCCCGGGGCCAGCAAGGGCTTGGAAAACGCCGTTGTGTATCTACCAAATTGTCTGAAGTAAAAAGTACGACAACCATTGTTAAGAATGCGCCTGTGATGCAGTGCCCTCATGTTTTCCTTGCATCTGCCCCTTTGACACACCCCTGTAATCCTTGGTATCACGAACAGCATCGCCGAAACACGTATTAATCTGCTAAACAGTGGCGTTGACTCAGGTCGGCGTCCTGCTCACTGTGGACCGTGAAATTCTCCTTCCATCGCTGCAACGCCGCTGGCTTCCACATTGTGGTAGTCGAGGATTTCGGAGTACCTATGATCAGGCATTAGCACGAATACACATTCAGACTTAGCCAACCCCTTCACGGTCGGTGGGTGCGGCAAACCCACATCATGATCTTCCACGTGTCCACAGGCAGGTCTGCGTCGTTGAAACTCCAGTCGAACTTCTCTTCGGCCACAGGCTCGTCGGTTGGGTCGTGGTAGGGAGCCAGGTACTCATGTGCCAGGGCATCCGCAGCTGTTATTCGCTTCTTGGGGTCGAAGACAAGCATGCGTTCCAGGAGGTCGACAGCTACAACAATGACTAATTGTTAAAAATGTGTTTAGCACAGCTGCGGGGTTGCAAGATTTACTAACCAGACTCGTCAGCGTTCTTAAACTTTGTTGCCAGAGGTTGACGCTCCCGCTTGGGCAAGGACTTAACGAATCTCAGGGTCTGCCACACTGTCAGTCACTTGCGTCTCCGGTAGCATGAACGATGCGCGACTCACGTTTTCGCTAGCAATTGTGTTGATGACATCGTCGGGTGGTGTTCCGAGGAGCTCTGTGATGATGGAAAACTGGTTGACGTGGTCCTTTCCAGGGAAGAGTGGTTTGCCCTCGAGCATTTCCGCGAAGATGCAGCCTGCGCTCCAGATATCGACCTCGACATCGTATTTTTGCCATGTGAGCATGATCTCGGGCGCGCGGTAGTATCTTGTCGATACGTAACCCGTCATCTGGGGGTCTTGAATACGGGCCAAGCCGAAGTCGCAAATCTTGAGATCACAATTCTCGTTGACGAGAATGTTGCTAGGTTTCAGGTCCCGGTGCACCACGCCAGCTGAGTGCACGTATTTCAGACCCCGCATGATCTGGTACAGGAAGTACTGGATGAACTGCTTCTCGAGGGGCCTGGAGGTCAACAGCCGGTGCAGGTCAGTTCCCAGGAGCTCGGTGACGAAGTAGATGTCTTCGAGGGGAGAGATGAAGATGTCGCTGAGAGAGATGACGTTCTCATGCCTGAGGTGCTTGAGCAGTTTCAGCTCACGGTAGGTCCTCTTGGCCAGGACGGGGGTGCTGAAGGGCTTCATGATCTTCTTGATGGCAACATTTTGGTTGGTGAGCTGGTCTCTGGCGGAGCAAACCAGACCGAAGGCGCCCATGCCCACAGGCTGCAGGTCCGAGTACCTCGATGTGATCTCGAAGGTCGTCCCAAAGATTTGGGCGCGGACGAATTCAGCCATGATGAATGTGATCCGGGAGTTCGGATGGTCAGGGCGACGTGTCGAGGGTGTCAACGGGAGAGGCAGAAATCGACGTGAGATGATGCGATTTTGACGAAGTCGCTCAAACCTGTTGTGTCGCTGTGGACGGGCGGGCAGTGGTGAGGCAGACCTGCGGGGTGGTTGTGGGAGAGCGAAAAGGGTGCAGCAATGGTCGTCAGAGCTAAGGAGTGCTCGGTTGCAGGGACGCTTGGCTGGCTGGCTGGCAACTGTGGTGGGGACGAAGAGGCAAGAGGTGGGCGACGCGGGGCTCCGAGGTGCTGGCGGAAGCTGGGGTTGACACGGACGGATTGGCACTGAGGGGAGGGAAGTCGAGGCGCTGAAAGTCGGTGTATTAGCTTTCCAGTCTAGCAATTTCCTAGCGGTGGGCGCTTGCGATTGGGTTTCATGTCTCGAGGTGCTGCCATGCAACTTCCTCGCCCTGCAAGCTCATTGCAGCAATGATATTACCCGCCCAGTCTGAGCATTTGGGGGCTGGGAATTGGGGGAAGCGGAGGAGTAGGCTGTTGGACTTTGGCAATTGCCATCGTGCATATGCCAGATTCTGAGTTGCTGTCCCTGGAGCTGGACCGGGGGCCCCTCCACGTACCGAGGCGAAAGAACAGTGTATTCCCGTCTTCGGTGTACGATGTCAAGAATGGTGCCCCGGCGACTAGCCTGAATGACTGACTGACTTGGGCGTTGGGTTGATGCGGCAGCAGGCAAAGAATTGCTATGCAAATATGAGCTCAAGAAACTCGGAATTTGGCAAAGCTGGGCTGGTGTGTGGTGCTATTGCAGAACGACAGAAGTGAAGAGTTGAAAATCACGGCCGAGGCCTTCGAGAGGGAACGGGGAGAGGTCAGAATTGCCCACAGGCTCCCCGGATCTCGATCATTCCTTATGGACAGTCGGGCTCGTACCTGAGTCAAGTAGCCTTTTCTGGCAGTGCCGTTGATCAGCTCGCCGATAGTTCAGAGTTGGATTGGGTAGTATCCGGCGGGCGTCTCCGACTGTTCTGGTGCTCGCCTGACGGTTGTATGAAGAGTAGAGTCTGGTGGTGTTTCTCAACTGTAACTGCGCAAAGCTCGCAAGAGGAGAGAGGATTGGAGGTGGGCCGATGGGGGAGGAAGGGGGGGGTTTTGGGCGGGCAAAAACCGGGTTTTAGGGATGCTTGCACTGGGCATGCCACTCCACGATAAGATAATCGATTGACAGCTTTTGCAAGACGGGCCAAATCGAGATGGTGACCACGACTGGTTCTGGAACTTGGACTGGGACTGGGACTGGGAGTGGACTGGGAACTACTTGAGCTGCGACTGTGGCTGGGCCATGGCCCCTTGTTTTTTCTGGGGCGGGAGGCAGAGAAGCAACAGCGCAACAGCAGGCACAGGCTGAGGTGGGCAGGGCCAAATCCAGGCTGGAAAATGGCACCTTTCCCGATGGGAATCCTCGCGCACGCCTAATTCGATGTAGGTACATGTGGCCACCACCGTTGCGGGACGGAAACGGTGACTCGTGGACCACAGCTCGTGTACCACAGGGCAGCGACGACCGCGGCTGGTGCCTCGTGGCTGGGTGAGAACGACTACATGGGGATCTGAGGTGACGGGCAGCAAGGCCCGTTTACTAAGTAGATCACACCCGATTGCACTTCTTGTCTGCCGCCAGACTGTACCCGTGCTGGTGGCTGCAAGCTGGGAAGGCTCCGTCTCGCACGAAGTCACGACCCTCACCCTCCGTCCCTTCCCCTCCAAAAAGCAGGGACAGAGTCGAGCTGCTGTTGGTGTGGTGTCGGCGGTGGTGATGGTGGTGAGATGCACAGGTGGCTGTGCTGGCGCTGGCTGGCTGGTGGGAAGGGTTCGTACTCTGCCCCTCCATGTAGTCACCACATCCCACTTTCACTTTTTCCCATCCCGCAGAAGATGGATTTCCGGCAGCCCACTACCCGACCCTGGATGGCACTTCTCTCTCCGTGGCGTAACTTCGTGCAAGGTAGCCTCGCTGTTCCAAGATTTTGCTATAGCGCGCATCTTTCCCATCTCAGCCCCGGCCTCTAGCCACGAAAGCCATCGGGCTGTTTCCCTGTTGTTGTTCTCCTCGCGCCGGCACGAGATGCTGTGCTTGTTGGTGGGAGATGTGACTGCTGGCTGTCCATCATCCGGCAATAAAAATTACTGGTTGATGACGTCAGGACCCACCCCTGCCGTTTCTTGACATTGACAGATTACTGTACAAGGTGTACCTGCCTTTCCCGTGCCCCTGCTCTGCGTGCTGCCCCACCAGAGCTCGACGGGCGACTGCAGGGTCTCTTTCCTCCTGGTCAGATGGGCAAGGACTTTCAGAGAGGCGGTATTCAGCCCACGGCCCGTTTGAGCTCGGCAGCCGGACTGGTATAAACAGGCAGCTCCTTTCCCCTTGCCCATGGGCGTATGAATGCGCATTCATGCGCATGTGCACAAACATGATACTTAGGTTGCAGTGTCGGCCCCACAAAAGAACATGTTCCGCCCATCGTCAAAACCGGTGCTGATCGAGAAGCGTCTAGCCCGGCGAAGATCCCGTGGGCCTGGACCCGGATCCCTGTCTGAAGCTAGTTTGACACTGCGGACCATTTCGTCCGCATACAAGTACAGCCAAGCCGGCCTGCCGGCCGCCAGCTGTCAGCTGCCAGCTCTGAGGAATAGTCCACTACTTGATAACCCGTAGCGCCGTTGAGACATCAGTTGCCTGTGAGAAAGCCAGGCGGGCCGCAGGCCAGCAGAATAACAGAGATATCCAATAAGCTATAGACTTTTCCATGCCGCTGGACCAACACGCACGGTAGTCTACAGGAATAAGCTTCAAACAAGTGGTTTTCCGTGGTCCTCGGGGCCTATAGGCGCTCTTCCCGCCGGCTTTCCACCTTTGAAGCGTCACAGGTCAACCAGATATTGAATCTAACAACTGTGCTAGCCTCAGAGGAGCCCACCTGACACGTTCGGTTCGCATGGTTGCATGCGGTACACGAGAATATCTTCGTGTATGTATGTGCCTGAGAGGGCCCGCCGCCACAAACCTAATCTGGGTCGGCCTCCCTCGCCCAACCACTCAGCTGCACGCTACACTATAACAACAGAGATATCAGACCCGTGTCGATTCATGGGCCCATCGAAAATCCGGGTGCTCCAACGAGGCTAGAATGGACACTTAAGATCCCATCGTATCTATCTAGTGTAGTCTGCCGCCGCGGCCCTGCCCGATGCCGACCTTTACCAGCTTGCCGGGCGCCGATCCCTTCCTCTTTGCCGCCGCCCGCACACACAGATTTTACGCTTTTCTTGCCCATGGCAACCTTGGTCCTCTCCGCTGGGCTATCAAGGCGAAGAAAACTCTAAATCCCCCCCTTCCGTAATCTATCCATCACTCCATCACGACTCAGAATCTCGCAGTCGAAGAGGTTGTGCGCGCGCGCGGGGCACCGTCGTCAGGATGCGAACAGCTTACCTTCCTCCTCCCCCCCCCCGTTGGCGATGACGACATAGGGGCAGCGGGCGGGCCCACAGACACGACACGCGCAGCCCAGCTTGGATGACATCATTGATGGTAGCGAAGGGGGGTCTTCCTGCCCGTCAGAGGTCCACCCCCTGGACAGCCGAGTCTCGAGAACTCGAGGCTCGCGAACGGCAACCGGCTCTCTCACAGGCCAGCGGCCAGCGGCTGGTGAGGATGGATCAGGTTCGACAGAGGTAGTCCCCACCTGGACCCTGGATTTGCACAAGGGTCCACGGCGAGACTGTCAGCACAGCGTATTCATCAGTGCCTCTGTTCGTCATGACTAGGTCATTATGGGCCCTTGATCTGACTCGGAGGGGTCGCTTTGTCAGTTTAGAACTTCAAACAATGTACGGAAAGGGAAGGAGAAATGTAAGTAAGGAAAGAAGAATGGGGAAAAAGGGAAGACCAAGGCGGGCGTGGGGGTGAGGTGGAAATCTTTTCTTTCATCACCCGCTAGTGTACCGAGAGAGTAGAACATTGCTGTGTAGGTATGGCCCTTGCGGCTGACATATGTCGTAGAAGACGAACCCATGCATCGATGTCTCGTACCACACCAGGATACTCAAGTTGGTGCTCGTCGTCTCGCGGGACTGTGACACAGGCTATGCCACTGGGGGTTATACCATAGGAAAACACCCCATAGGACATGGGAAATCATACCATAAGAGCTTGCCCTATTATATAGAAACATGTTTTTAGAGTGTCGGCCGAAGAACAACCCAGGAGGTTATCCCACATCAGATTATACCTCGTAGAAGCATATCCCGTAGGATGTCACCTTATGTGGCTCTCATAATGCATCAGGTCATCACACGAAGCACCCCGAGTTCGACTTCGCCATTCTCATCGTCGTGTGCTTAGACCTGGAAGCAAGAGACACACGAGGCACCCGGAACAAGCTCATCTGAATCAATAAGGTCTGTTGCTACTCGATTTGGTAAAAAAAATGCAAGTGCTCTTGATGTAAAACAACAACCTCTACCGGCGCCTTCGCCCTGTAAGCCCGGCTCATAGCTCTCCGCCATTCGACTTGTCCGCTGGCAGCGGTTCGACGTTCCAGATCCCCTCGGCATACTCGTTGATGCACCGGTCGCTGCTGAAGAAGCCCATGCGTGAGACACTGGTGATGCTCTTCGTGAGCCACTCATCCTGGTTCTTGTAGGCCTCGTCGATGACGTGATGTGTCTCGATGTAGCTGTGGAAGTCATCCGACACCAGGTAGTAGTCGCCGTGGTCACGCACCGCCGAGACCATGCCCGCGAAGTCGTTAGGCTGTCCGAAAGTTCCCTTCTCGATGGCCTCAAACACCTTCGCGAGATCTGGGTCTACGGCATGCGAGCCGTATGTGTGCGAGTGACGCAAGTCCTCGACATCCTCGGCCAGGTTTCCGAAGAGGAAGATGTTGTCCTCGCCGATTTCGCGAGTGATCTCAATCTATGAGGGGCGTTAGCAAATGACTTCGAACACAGCAGTAGCATGAGGGAGAGAGATCAGCTGCCAATCCAAAGGCACAGCCGTTACGCCCAAGTGATTACTTACGTTAGCACCGTCTGTAGCATTCAAAGTTAGTTACCATAATAACCAAACAATTCAGGAAAAAGAGTGACTGTTGCTTACCGCAGGTTCCAATGATCAGACCGCCGTTCAGGACGAACTTCATGTTGCTGGTACCCGAAGCCTCAGTACCGGCCGTGGAGATATGCTCGCTGATGTCTGAGGCAGGAACGATGATCTCCGCCTTGCTGACGTTGTAGTCCTCCAGGAAGACGACCTTGAGAAGGTCTCCAATGTCCTCATCCTTGTTGACAACAGCGCCGACGTTGTTGACAAGGTGAATAATTTGCTTGGCCTGCGATGTACAAAGTTGTCAGTCGTGGTTACCAACAGATGGAAGTACTCAAAGGAGAGGGGGGGTGAAAGTACGTACCATCCAATACCCAGGGGCGGCCTTGCCACCGAAGATAGTCACTCGTGGTTGCACCTTCTTCCTCTCCTCCGGTGTCATAGCCTTCAGTGTCAGGTACCGATGGATCGTTCCAAAGATGTTCAACTGCTGGCGCTTGTACTCGTGGATACGCTTGACCTGGACATCGAAGAGCGCAGCGGGGTTGACAGTCACACCAGTACTGGCCTTGATATGCTTTGCAAGCCTGACCTTGTTGGCGTATTTAATCTCCTGCCACTCTTTTCGGAAGTCCTTGTCCTTTACGGAAAGCTCGATCTTGTTGAGCTCCGTCAAGTCCTTCAGGAAGTTGTAGCTACCGGTCTTGCTCGCAATAAGCTCGGATAGACGGGGGTTAGCTTGGTGCAGCCAGCGCCGGGGGGTAATGCCGTTCGTCACGTTGGTGAATTTGTCTGGGCCGTAGATCTCGACGAAATCTTTGAAGATAGTAGTCTTGATGAGGTCAGAGTGCAACTCTGCTACACCGTTCACCTTGTGAGACCCGATAATGGCCAGGTACGCCATGCGCACCATCTTCGGCTGAGACTCCTCAATGATGGACACCCGGCTAAGGAGGTCGCGATCATTGGGGTGTGCACGCTCAACGCTCTGAAGGAAGGCGAGGTTGACGTCATAAATGATCTGCAAGTGCCGTGGTAGGAGATGCTGGAACAGGCCCACGGACCATTTCTCCAGAGCTTCAGGAAGAACCGTGTGGTTTGTATATCCGAAGGTCTGCGTAACGATGTTCCAGGCCTCGTCCCACTCAAGTCCCTCCACATCGACAAGGATCCGCTGTAGCTCCACGATAGCCAGGGTAGGATGGGTATCATTTAGCTGGATAGCGACCTGGTCGGGGAATTCGCTCCAGGCCCGCTTCGACTTCTTGAAACGGCGGACGATATCGTATAGTGACGCGGCAACCCAGAAGTATTGTTGCTTGAGACGGAGCTCTTTGCCCCGGTCTAGATTGTCATTGGGGTACAGCACGGCGCTGATGGTCTCGGCACGTTGCTGGTCAGCAACGGAGCTCTCGTACTCGCCAGAGTTGAACTTCTGGAAGTCAAACTCTCCACTGGCAGCCTTGCTCGACCAGAGCCTGAGGTTGTTTGTGGACTTGGTGGCATAGCCTGGGATCGGAACATCGTAGGCTATGGCCGTGACAACGTCTCCGCCCTCCCAGTGCGCAACGGTCTTGCCGGCAGAGTTGTGAGTTTTTGTCACCTGCCCGTAGAATTGTATCTGGGGTATAGTTAGTATCATATCAGGAGGAGCCATACCAGCAGGGTGATTATCAACATACGTCAACAGTAACATCATGACGGGGGAATTCCCAAGGGTTGAAGTCTGCAGCATTTGGAGTCAGCTGTCAGATCAATGAGGAGGATATTGTGTGCGGTCCCACCCAGCCAATAATCCGGAACTTCGACTTGGTATCCGTCAATAATCTCCTGCTTGAAAATACCATAGCGGTATCGCAGTCCGTACCCCCAGGCGGGATAGTCGAGACTGGCAAGACTGTCGAGGAAACAAGCCGCCAGTCGGCCCAGGCCGCCGTTGCCCAGGGCAGCGTCGTGCTCCTGGCTGATGATGTCCTCGATGCGGAAGCCGAGATCAGCGAGCCCGCTCTTGGCGACATCCTTCTGGCCGATGTTGAGCATGGCGTTGTCGAGGGCCCGGCCCATGAGGAACTCCAGGCTCAGGTAGTAGACCCGCTTGCTGTCGGCGAAGGTTTGGCGCTGCTGGGTCCTGTTCCACTCCAGGATGAGGCGGTCCCGGAAGGCCAGGCCGGTGGCGGCGTATGCGGCCTGCTCGTCGCAGTTGAAGACACTGCGCGCCAGGGTGGTCTCGACGTGGCGGACGACCTCGCTCTCGAAGCCATCCTTATCCTTGAAGCCCTGGGTCTTGTGCTTGGTCCAAGCCTCCCGCTGGGGCTCGGGGATGGAAGCTGCGCAATGAACATCGTCAGCATCTGCACGTCATCTCCTGGAATTGAATGGGGCGGTTTGCTTGGAAACCCGGCCCCGCGGCTCCGTGAAGGTTCCACTTTTCCGGTCTAGTACCGGGGCAAGGGTTGGCATATCCCCACCTTCGACGGTCTTGATATCCCCGGCACCGAACCCAGTAAAAGTCCGCTTGTGCTTCGGCCTCGAAATGCCGGCGGGGCTGACAGAGCCCTGTATGTCTACGATGGGGGCGCTTGTCGAGGGGCGGCGCTCCCTCGTGGGGACCCTCTGGGGCTCGGTGGAAGCCATTGGATATGAGGCAGGGGTAATCTTGACGGCAATCTCCTGTCAGCACTTATATTTGGCCATTGGTCCAGAAAAAGAAATACGTGGAAAAAGAACAGCACAGAAGTCCGAGGGGGCGGCGAGGGAATTGCTGCTGGCTGTAAGCTCAAACCACCCCGCATGAGGCACTAGCGGTGGTCTGTAGCTATGGCGGGGTAGGTGAAGCTTCTGGAGCTTGGTGTGGGGGGGTGAGAGAGTGGTGAGACCAATAGCTCGCCCTCCTGGAACTTGCACGTCCAACACTGCACATTCGTCGCCCGGAGCTTTTCTCGGGCCTCCTATCTGAAGCGCAGGAAGCCTGACGAGGGCGAGGCCGGCGGGAGGTACAGACAGATGCATATGCGCTCGTCGCGGGCACATGCACGCAAAGTCGATCCACATACCTGGTTGTTCCACAGGAGCACGGGTGCCAATTGCTGTTGCTAATGATGCCGGCGCGAGGTGGACGGGGGGTATTCTCTGCGGGAGCGAGCAGGCACAGAGCGATGGGAACAGAGGAATTGAGTCCAACTCAAACCAGACCTCGTTCAGGTGAGATTTGGGAAGGGGGGAAAAGAATAGAAGAAAGAAGGGAGTCCAGAAGAGAAGGCCGCACGATAAAGGGCGAGCGACTCCGGGGGAGCTTTTATACAGCTATGGGAAGCTCGCTTCTGCACGGCTAGCTTGCTCAAGCACGCCCGCATCTTCCCAACGTTGACTGACTGATCATAACCGCGCCGGTGGTACCTTCCCACTCGCCTGCCCACACATCAAGAGCCGCCCACCCCCCCTGCGAAACGGACCAAGAATACACTAGGTGGAGGTGCAGGTGCGGGTGCAGGTGCAGGCATGTGCATGGAGCCGGGAAGCGCAGGATTCCTCCTCGCAACTAAGAGCTTGCCCTTGGATCCGGGCCTGTACCTAGGAACAAGGTACGGCAGCCCTCCCACCACGCCATGCAAATGCGGGGTGAGGTGGTGGGTGCTCGGCCACTGCCAACAACGCCGTCACCACAGCACCCATTGAGTTCACACCGCTGACGGCAGAGTCGCATGTTGCATGTTCATGTTGCATGTTGCATGGGGGGAAGGCTCTACTGCGGCTTCCCAGATCCAGTTGGCTCCCGTATCTGCTCGCTCGTGCTGCTCGATGGTGCTCGATGGTGCTGGGGTGGGGGGACTAGAGCTGCAACTCCTTCAGCATTGTCGTACGAGAAGCTAGGCGCAGAGGGTCCCTCCTCTCAACCGCGCCCCTCCCCAAAACGCCGGCCTCCACTGTACAGTACAGTACAGCACTGCCGAGGCTGTTGATAGCATTGTACTACCTGTCAGGCTGTTCGAGAGTCGAGACATGGAAGCAACTCGAAACAGTTTTGACGGTTCTGTTGCAGGTGAGTGGCACTGGCGCTGGTGGCTGTGACGGCGATAGCTCCCGCGATGATGAGACGTAATTGTACAGGTTGCGTGCTACACGTAGCTGCAGTACCCCACCTTCGCCGGGGGCAACAGTCTGCCGTCTGATACATAGATAATGCACGACGTCTTCGGGCCTCGCTCCATCGTGATCTGTGCTCCTCTGGCTGGGCTGACGGGCTGACGGGGGCGGACGGACTGGCTGTGGCATGCCTGATGTTCGGCCACTGTCTCGGCCGTTGTGAAGTTTAGACTTGTCCAAGCCCACAAGTCCCCACGGGTTGTGTGGGTGGCCGGGGGCGGGTCGCTGTCAGTTCCCCAGTCTGGATCCACTTCATTGGGACCTCGACCTTCCCGACACGCGATCGGTCCCGATGGTGGACGATGGTTGTCCAACGAGACGACCTGTTCGCGCAGGACGGACCAACTGCTCGGTGGAGACACGGCAGCCAAGAATGGGCTGATTTTCTCTCCCATCATGAGTGCCGCTCCGCTGCTCGCCAGCTCAGACAGCCAGCCGACCTGAGGTCCTGCACCCAAGACCTAGACCTTCCAATCGTCTTCTTGAATTAAGCTAATGATCCCACTATTTCATTGACGTGCTGGGGCTGCTCCGCGTCTTCTTGAATACATGTACAATTCACCTCCTGCCCGTAACCAGGTATCATGAACCAGATTGTTCGTCTCGTTCCCTTCATGACCCGCCCCAACTCCTTGCCAGAATAAAACAACCGTCCTGTCCCTCCTCGTGCTGGAAGAGGTAGGATTGTCAGGCCACCGAATACCATCGTGTGACAACAGTCCTGGGCCGCCGCTTTCCCCATCGTTTTCCACAAAAAAGACCACCGGCCGCGTCCGAGATTTCCAACCAAGAGCAATTACGGCAGTGCCAAAATATGGGCCCCTCCCCCTCCGCAACGCCGGGCCGCGAACACACTGCCGTCCTAAACGCCAAACTGATGCACTGAATGGTAAAGACCGCTCGTCGACATGATGGAAAGCCGCAACCGGAACAAAAAAAAAGTCGAAGTCTCGGTGAGATATTATAGAATACCGGAATCCTTGAGTGCGTTGTTGAGGATGGTCTCTTTCACGGCGGCGAAGACTAATCTGATGTTTGACGTGTCCGTTGCTTGTGTCAGGCTAGCCGGTCACTGTCAGCGCATGCATGACGGACATTCCATTCCAGTTGCGACACTTACTGAGGGTAAAGGTTCAGATGTGCTCGGTTGACTTGATTAAACCTCCACAAGAGGTATTTGGCCGCCTTATTGACGTCGTTGCCGCCAGAGTAGTCGGGGAAGTAGTTGCCGAGTGGCGATCTGCCCAGCTTCTGCTTGAAGATGTCGACTTTATTGAGGAACAGTATTATGCTTGTTCTCATGAACCATCTCGAGTTGACAACCGAATCGAACAGGAGTAAGCTTTCCATCATACGGTTCTGCTCACATTAGCAAGGGAAACATCTCATGGGACCGGTGGCTGAGGCCTACCTGACTGCTCTCCTCCAGCAACACTTGATCGTACTCGCTGAGAGCGACACAAAAAATAATTGAAGTAACATTCTCGAAACAGTGGATCCACTTTTTGCGTTCGCTGCGTTGTCCGCCGACGTCAAACATACTGCGGCGAGTCAGCTTGGAGGTGATCCAATGCACCCAAATACGGTTGGTAAGTAGACTGTCTTACTGAATGCTCAGCTGTCCCATTTGGAACCGAGTTTCGTATATGCCGGTGGTTTTCGTTCTCGCCCGAAGAACATCCATCTCGTTCGGCAGATAATCTGGTCTGACTATTCGCTGAGCCTGCTCGAAGAAGCTGTAGACATGGCGATTAGTATCTCCGCCTTGGGGCCAACAACGCTTCGCCGACAGAGGGGAAAAGGAAATGTTGCCGCCGGGGGGGGGGGACCGATCACGCACTATTCGGCCGAGTCCATCAAGTAGAACTCAGTTTGCCGATCCATCAATTGCTCCCTTGCTGGATCGTTCCATATTGCGAACACTGCGTCTCCGACCTTGGAGTCCATGATCGCCTGGGGACCGGCCTCGACGCTGTATTCTAGGATGTAATCGCAGTACGCCCTGTTCTCCTCGTTTGCTGGCTCGATGTCGAACTGGCGCATGGCGTTGATGACGGCTTTCGCACATTCTATCAGGTTCTTGAAAACTGTCGGCCTGTAGTTGTAGAGCTCATCGTCCGAGTAGCCCTTTAGATGGATGATTTTCATTTGCTTCACAATCGTGGATTTGCCGCTCTCACCGGATCCTAGATGAGCCAGGTTAGTCTGATTGTTAATCCGAGTCACGTCGCGTCTAGGTCATGGGCCTTTTTCGTACCCAGTAACAATATCTTGCATTCTCGCCGCAGACGTTTCGAGTCCTCCTCCAAGTCCTTGTCGATCTTCTGACTCCGCTTCTTTTGCTCCGTCTCCTCGCCATTTGCGCTCATGCAGGCACCCATCTTGTGGGGTGTCGGTGCCCTCCCACGGAGCCGCGTTCAGGGTTCACAAGACGGGACGGCTGCGAAGATGGTACAACAAGCCCGCGAACTGGAGTCGAGGGTTTTGGCTGCCAGATAAGCTAGGCGCCCATGAGACTCGGAGCTGGCAAGGAGTACTGGATCGGTGGTGGCCAGCTTGATGAAATGCGAGGGCCAGAACGGAGCAGCGCAGAGCAGAGCGGTCCGTTCGCAAGGTCCAGGTAAACGGCGTATTTCGGCGCGACTGGACAGACCGCGCGAGGAAGCAATTGATGAGCGCCGATGGCTGGCGTGGATGAGCGAGCGAAGTTGATGCAATTGCAGGGCGCTTCACAAAACTGGGAACACATGCGCCGAGCCAAGGGCTGGGTTAAAAGGCCAAAGTTGTCGTAGCAGAGTAAGTAAGGTTTGAGGGCTTGGGCTTGCCGTTGCGGGGGGGTGGTGGAAGGGAGCTTGACGTCGGGTTTAGCCGCAGAGGCCGGACTGAGTTTGGCTCTCGTCTGGTTAGTCGCGCCTGCACTGACTGCGGCCTAACGAGCCAGCGTTGGAAGTTCGGAATGGGGACTTCGGGTTGAATAAAAATTGAGATTATCGGGAATTGGGCGATTGTGATCCGTATGGTGAGCGAGCGAGCGAGCGAGAGAGAGATAGATAGATCAGGAGAGAGGGGGGAGAGAGTGAGAGAGCTGTACAGCAAAGGGGTGGCGAGGCGATTCCCCAGCAGCACAGTACAGCACAGCACAGCGCCTGCTGAATTATACAGGAACAAGAGTTGCGATCGCCTGCGGGATGTACAGGTAAATTGGATTGGAGTGGCCACCCAGGTGTCTGGGTCGTGAGAAATTGGTGGACTGCGGTGAGGTGTCAGATTCGCGCAGACTTGGCTACCATGTAGCTAGGTAGTGGCGGACTTGTGGCGTGCTGGTAGAGAATGGCGATGCGACGGCATGTCCCTGCGACGGGCGAGGAACAAAGACTGAACTGAACGACAGACCGACGTCAGATGGGCGTGGAGGCAAGAGACGGGACGTAGACGGGCATGAAACCACACGTGATGGTGTTGCAGAGTCGGTCCGGGTTCAGGTCGAATCGAGGATGGAAATCCAGGAGCCAAAAACTCAGCCCAAGTCGAAATGGCGAGTCGAGGATCCGACGGGAAGACTGGCTGACGGCGGCGGCAGTGGTTGAGCGGTGGTGACCTCAGGGAATGGAGGTGTGGGTGAGCGTGAATTGGTGAGTGCAGATACCAGCCTAGACCACCCAGGCACGGTGCAATCTGGAGGGCTGGCAGGCGAGCCAGCACGAGGACGGAAGCCGGGACCTGTCGAGGTGCTTGTCCGGTGGTGGTGCTTCCCTGCTCGAAGGTGCGGGAACTCTGTGATGAGATGAGGTCCCCTCGGTGATGAAATGACGAAAACCGAGTACGAGTCTCAAACAACAGCAAGATATGGGACCGCGGCGCAAGGAACAAGTACTGGACATGTACCTCCTGATATCTACCTAGGCAGTTGCAGGTGCAGGTACAGCCATTAACAGACGCAACCAGGGCGGACTGGCTTGGCGACAGTGTCTCTTGTCTGCTTCCAGACACGTCGCGCAGAGGCAGCAACAGGGCAGGCTCGAGCACGAGGGACGGTGTCAGTGACGGCAACCGGAATCGACAGGACAGGATGAGGAACGGGTGGGTGTGGGAAAAGGAAGGCAAAGAAAGGCAAAGCACAGATGGGCGGTTTGTGGTTGTGGTGATAGCAGCCCCGGCAGGGACAAGACGGTAGCCAGGTACCGTACCGAACGGAGTAGTGCCCTGCCCTGCCCTGTGCTGCAGCTGCAGGTAGCGGTCAGAAAAGCGGGACGTTCTGGCGAGGTCAGTCTGTTCTGGTCTGCTGGGTCTGCTGGGTCTGCTGCGAGTGCTCGACTGTAGGTGGTCCGCCCTGACCGGCAAATGCAGCGAGCTGGAGCTGGAGCCCCCAGGCAGCCAGGGCCGACCGCTCAGCCCGGCCGCTGGGTCTTCCCAGGAGCCTAGCGGCGAATCTCAATCCAGGGCCCCAATTTTGTTCTCTGGACCCCAGATGGCGGGGACCCACCTGGCCACAGCTCGCAGCTCGCAGCTCGCAGCTCGGGGTGGGCACGCAGCACACGGCAACCCGTGCACGCTCGCCTACAAGCCCATACCTAGGTACCTAGGTAATTCTGCAGCAGCAGGAAGAAGCAATAAGCACCCGTGCCCGGGGAGGAGCTCTCCGAGGCAACACACCTGCAGTCAGCATCATTCCATACCAACATATCACTATATCACCATATCACGAACAGGCCGCCAGGGTACCCGTGTGGACATTCCAATCCGACCTCTGGCATCGCACAAGCTAATGAGGCTGACACCAGCGGGCAGCAGTGTCCACTGGCCACACGGCATCGCAGAGCACAATTTCCCGGGATCTGGTCCTTGGCCCTCATCCTGGTTTTGGCTTTTGGCTTTTCAAGGTTGGTTTTGCTTTTGACTTTGACTGCCGTCCACGCTCCAGTCCAGTCGTGTGCAGTGGCAGACTGCGTCCTCTCCGGCTGTGACGACGCCATTGCTGTTATTAATTGCCCGAGCTCTTGCCCTCCGCTCCCACCCAACAAGACGGGGTTCGTCTGAGCATTACCCAATCTACGCGGCATATTCTCTGGTCCTCCGGCTGCATCTATCTGCGATTCCTGCCTACAGTATCTACGCCACCCAGCCTGGTCAGCCTCTCCTGTCAGCCTGCCGACCTGTCAGCTGTTCTGTCAGCCACTCCTCGCAGCCACTCGTTCGGTTGACTCGAGACGACACATCTCATCCACACCGAAAAAGGTTTGCCCGTCTCGGCCGAATTGAGGCCTGGCCGCCGACAATGCCACCAGCACACATCCCAGCTCGGGTGCCCGGTCAACATCATGCCGCCAGGGCTAACAGGTGACAGCTCGAGCCGACCTCCCGCCCTGTCATTCATTGCTGGCCTGCTTGGGTACCTGCTGGCTGGCGATACCGATCCGGCATGTCCCACCGTGGCCTCCAGCCTGTAGATATGGTATGTGTATAACACTATACAGCCTTGTCCAGAGCTGAGGGCTGCCATCGGAAATGCCATCTCCTGCGCAGCGCCCATGCCGCCAAGGCACATCCAGCCAGCACGCGCGAGAGTCCCGACATGCAGGCCAATGCGTGCCACAGCGGCTTCTCACAAGCTCCGGGTAGCTTCCACGGGATCCTCCTCGCGTTTCGGGCCCGTGGACAACCATATATCTGAAATCCTTGCCGGGTCAAGCAACAGACTAGGAGTACAATACGTACGCCTACCAGCAGCTGGGAAAGGGCAGGAGTAATGAGAAAGGATCGCTCTCCGAGCCACGTGTTTTGTGCCAGACACTGCGCTGGGCCTGGCCCACCCGGTGCTTCATCCCGACAAGGGGCCAGGCATTAAGCACCCTGATGAAGGCGCCCAAGCCCAAGGGGTCACAGGCTGAGAGCTCTCCACCAGTCCAGTCCAACCTCAAGCCGCCCTCCCGAAATAGGCATGTCCCAAACGAGGCTGAAATCGCAGCAATAGGCCCACCCGAAACCCCCGAATGAGATCTGTGGCATGCCATATGTCGTTCCCACACATCACAAACAACATAGTCTAGACTATGCGGTTACAGTGCCAGTGCCACACCCCATCACACAGCCTGACCACGAGAAAGCCTGGCAATTTACCGTCAACGGTGCTCCTGCATCAACTTGCTGGCTGCCCACATCAACTGGCTGCATGCAGTCAACCAAAGCACAACACAAAACAGACACCCTCTGCTCCCCACCACCCAACCAACCAACCTCTTGCTTCCCTCTAACAGCGGGCATGCTTCGGCATGGCCCAGCCGGTGAGCCTTTTCCGGCCGAACAATCATCTCGTGCTGGCTCTGGCGCTGGGCCATGGTCCCTGGCACGCATAGAAATATATACTTTGCGGCTGCGAGTCATGGGAAACCTTACCGCCTGCTAGCCGTCTCACGACTGCACTATCAATCACTCAATCGTGGCGATTCCACCCTGGGCGGTCTAGGCCGCGCTGCATCTTGCAGTTGGGGCAAAAACGGGATTGGGTGGGCGGTGGGCGGGCCACATTCCTCACCCCCTTCCGGCCAACCAGCACGCCGTTGCATGGGCATGTTTTTGAGTTTGCTGCTTTGGGTGCCGTTTGGCCGGCCCCCAATTTGTGTGTGTGTGTGTGTGTGTGTGTGTGTGTGTGTGTGTGTGTGTGTGTGTGTGTGTCTGCGTGTGTGTTTGTTTCGCTGATCACGACGGTCTTTTAACGGGGAAACCTTGAGTGAACTTGGAAGGAGAGAGCTCGCTCGGTGTTACCGGCCCCACGCAGCATTCATCGTCTCCGCCCGCGGTCGAGCCCGGGGTTCCTCTCACACCGCGCTCGGCGTGGGTTCCTCCAAGTTTCCAAACCCTTCCAGTTCGAGTGGCGATCAACACTTCCGCCCTGGGCAGCACGGGCAGATAGCGAATATACAAAACTAGATTGCCTCCGCGCGTGGACCGTCTGGTACCCTACCAGAAAAGGACACTCTCCCAGGTAGGGTTGGTCATTTGAACCTCTACGACACATGTATCTGCTAAGATGTTCATCCCTCTGCAACTATTCCTCGCCGACGATGGCTCTCCACGATTGGTTTGGCCAATAGAAGACAAGATGCTGGGCCGAGGGACATGGGCCATGTCAGAGGCCTGCACATGCTTATATGGTATGGACCCAAAAAACGACCTGCTAGGCCTATGAAGCATTCACGTGGCTACGAATCAGCGGCGATTTTTATTCATATTATTTTTTTTGGGATTCCGCCCAACTGGGTCATTCTATCCTCGTAGGCCTGCTGCACAGCGCAGCAAGCTAGTTGTGTTCGTAAACCCTCCTGCCTCGTCAAACGCCGCCTGAATCCAGCTCGCACATACAGGCAGGCTTTCTGCCGGCATAAAAATCAGCATCATGTGTAGGTCCATGCCGACCCTCTCATGCAGACTGAGCACAGGACAGCCAATGCAAAGACGATCTAAACTCCCTCCCGAGTGACCAATTCCAGATGACCTCCGGCTCCACGAACGGCGCGCAACGCCTGCAAATGTGGTGAGCCACAAGTCAAAGTTTGAGATGTAATTGTACAAATCAACGCTGTTCCGCAGGGCTGTCTACGCAAGGTAACCAAGTTCGTCATCCTCCAGACGCTCAAGGTATTCCTTGTCCAACAGGATTTCAATGCACTTCTTGATGTCCGCCACCTTTGGAACGAACCGCGTTCGGATCTGGTTGATCGTCTCACTGACCAGCTGCTGATGCTTCATCTTCTTGCGAGCCTTCATGATACGAACGATCGCGGACTATGTGACAGGTTAGATGGGTCAGATGCCGGACGGGGCTGGCGCATAAACTTACCTGAAGCAGAAGCTTGCGATCCTCCTCGATGGTCTTGTTCGTCTCGACCTCCTCCTGCTTGGACTCCGACTTGGTTCCGATATTGAGGTTGACCCGGATCTTCTTGCTCTTGAAGCCATAATTCAGGTGGAATGTCTTGCCCTTGGCAGGCTTGCCATCCTCGGGCGACATGGTAAGAATCTTGGCCTTCAAAAGGATCCCAAGGGCGGGATCCAGGCTCTCGGCGTTCATTTGCGTCGCCTCGGCGATTTCCTCGTACGTGTTCTGGTCGTTCTCGTTGAAGAGTAGCAGGACCGCCATCTGGTACAATGAGACTTGGTAGGTATAGGGCGTCTTGCTGTTCTTGCAGTAGTTGGCTTTCAGCTCGCCCTTGCACAGTTGCCAGAGCCATGTCAGTTTCCGCCCCTCGTGCTTGTGCTTGTAGAATCTCGTGAACCTCTCAATGTCCGCCGCGATTTCGGCAGGAGGGTTGTAGGTTGTCGACGGAGGCGTCAGAGGCCAGAAGCCAGTTCCAAGGATGTTGTAGTATGAATCTAGTAACGAAGAGTCCTCGAGACCGCTCGTGTGCTCCTTGAAGCCAGCGTTGAGATCCTTGGAGATCTGCATGTCCTGGAACATTCGCTGCAGCTTGTTGGTGTACTCGAAGCCGCATGCTTCTTTCAGTTTGCTGATCATGCTAGTCTCAGCGTCGTCCGAGGACGAGTTGCTATGGACCAACCGTCGAGCGAGCATCCGCGAGTAGAACTTCTGGAAGACATCCTTATCCTCGATGTACTTGAAAACGGTCATAATCTGGCCGAGTGTCTCTTCCAACTGAGACTCTTCAACGCCAGTGCCACTCTTGCGAAGCAGAACGTCTGTATACTTGGCGAGGAGCTCAGGGGACTTGTTGGACCCTGACTTGCACATGTCATTGCGGTTGACAAACTCGCGACAGGCATTGTCAAGTGATCTCGTAAACTCCGGCTCATCCCTAAACGCCCGCTTCACCAGTCCTTGATATTGGGCGTGGATCTCTAGAAGAGCGTCCACGTAGACCTTTGGCTCGAGCTTGTCGGCATCTTGTGCAACCTTGGTCACGGCAGCCAGACCAGCCCCTCGGACATGGGCTTCAAATTTGGCACGAAGCGGGTCCAGGCCGTTCTGGATCCTAGCAAGCAGGTCGTACATCCTGGCCATGTCCTCCTCGCGGTCGTTCTCGAGCAGTATCTGGAACTCGTCCCTGAGGAGATTGGCGTGATCCTTGATCAAGGCATCATTGCAAGCCATCTTTAGAGACACTGCTATGTCTGGATGAAGATACAACTTGACGCGCTCCTCTTCCTCGTCCAGTCGAGCCACGGCCTTCTTCATGTACTCCACGACGCTATTCTCGGCAAGGAACTGCTTACTCTCCCGCTGATAGAAGGCTCTAGTTGCCTCGAGGAACGGTCGCTCAAAGTGGTATCGGTAGCAGTCCAGAGTCGTCTTGCTGGGGTCAGACGGATCCAAGCCGAGGGCTACGAATGAGTCAACGACTTGTTTGATCTGGTTATGCTCGATGGTCTCGCCGTTTCGTTGCTTCTCGACCAGCTTCAGGACCGCGTCCATAACCTTCTCGTCGATCTTCTCGAAGAGAACGCCACGCCACTGCACGAGATGCAGGGTGTACACGTCAAAGATGTTCTTCTTGCCTTCGTCCATCTCCCGCTTGACCCAGTGCCGGTTCAGATATCGGAACAGGTGGTGGACGTATTTTCCAGCGTTAGTAAAGCGCTCCCACTCCTTGATGTAGTATGTAAGTAGCGCCTCGTCTGTGTGCTGCAGAGCTCGGTCCAGCAGGTCCTTGAGATGTTGATCGAGGTAGTCCATCAACTTCTTGTAGAGATCCTCGCCCAGGAGGTGTGCGCCCCTGTGATTACCACCGAGACTGGGCGATGCAGGCGCTGAGTTGGTCATGGGATGAGCCTTCTGCGACGTACAGAAGTTGTGGACGGCAGTGTAGATGCCCATGTACTGTTTTCGTGAATCGGACGCGTCAGTTATGCCACTTCAACAGCCGACAAGGCAGTTCGGCCAGTAGAGAAAAAGGTGGGAGATGCTTACATCGTCCATGGTCATTCCATTCTGAAGATCTGTCATAATCTTGGTGATGCCAGACGCAAGGTAGCTCCACGTATCCTGGATGGAATCGCGGTCGGGGCCCTTGGGCATCCCCACGGTCGACCGCATTGTGGTCGTGGTAGAGCCACTTGGGGGCATCGTGTTAGGCGGCGATGCTTTGTCAAGGCCCTGCTGTCGGGTATGGGCCTTCTGGCAGGATGAGAGGAGAGGCGGGGAAAGATGGTTGAATGGGTGAGATGCGAAGTGTCTCCGACCGAAGAAGAATAGTAGTCGAGTCAGAAAGTTGCTGGTCAAAGTAGGGTGTGCAGGATTCCTGCAGTAGAGGCGTGGATGTCACAAGTCGCGGGTTGAGTTGGGAAAGTCGAGTTGGTGACGTGAGGCGAAGTTGGAGGGGGTTTAGCGGCAGTGAAATGGGAGCGCCCTCGTCTGATGGGCCTCAAAATGCCCTCTCGAAGCAGACCTCGAAGAAGAAATAAAGAGACCGAAAAGCAGATGCGTAGAAAGAAGATAAGACAATGCAAAAACGCTGTCTCGACCTGCAGTGGGGAGGGGTTTGATCGTTGTTGTCGGTGTTGGCCTCGTCACACGGGGAGGCAGGAGGCACAGGGAAGGGAAGTTTGTTGGTAGGTAGTGGTTTGATGCCTACAATGGGACAGGGAAGGTGGTGGTGGGTGAGAATCCATTGGCGACCTTTGGCGACCTTGATCGAAGGAAGCCAGGGTACGGGGCCAGGCAGCCCAGGCAGGCACCCAGGCTCGTGCCAGGCAGCCTGGCAGGTCGGCCAGCCAGCTGTAGGGACTTTGATGGAAGGACTAGATTGCATTGTTGCAGGGTCTGTGCTCCAGGTATGGCAGACCCACTCTTACCGAGTTCACTGTTGAAATGCATGATGTGAGCCTCAACTCGACTCGAATCAACCCACCCGAGCTTGATTCACGAATGGACTTGTGCCAGTGAATTGAAGCCGCCAGAAATTCTCAAGTGCAAGATCATGTTCGTACCAGGACATAGCCATTTTGAGCAGTGTAGGACCGACATTGTCTCATCACTAGCTAGAGCAACCAAGCCATTGCTCAGTCACCCATTTCTGGCTCATTATAGATTAAAAATTGTATGATTGTCTTGTCTACTGTACACTATGAAAGTGGTCTCCTGTCCTCTTCTCCTCCCAGTCTTCGAACCAACCTAAACACATTCACCGTGAAGTTTAGGATCCACCCGAACAGGCCGAGAAGCAGGAACGAAGCCAGAGCCTTCATCTTGACATTCTGATCCCTAGGACTGTTATTGATATTCAGGGAGTCGAAGGCCAGCGTGGTGCTTGCCGACTTGAATATGATAAAGAACAGATCCATCAAGGTGAGCGACACCTTCTGCATGGGCGATCGCAACCCCAGCTGCAGGCCTCTGTACTCGTCCCACGTCATGTAACACACATATGGCATGACAATACAATCCACCACAATAGCCACGATCCACTGAGAACGGAGGGTTGCCCCAGGACCACCCGCCCTGTCGCTGTACAGCAGCCAGAGGTTGCCCGAGAAGGAAAGCGAGATGGCCGACGTCACCAGGACAAACAGCCTCAGCAGGGCAGGTACCAGCGGGTTGTTAAGAAGCAGGCGCCATACCTGCTCGTGCAGCGCCTGCCTCCTGCTCCTCCGTATCCGCTGCTCTAGGGTGTTGGGCAGGCGCGGGACACGGACATCGTTGAATCCGGGCATCAACTCCTCAAGCTTCTCCGATTCGACATGCTGCGACCTCTCGCCGGGGATTCGGCCGTACCTCGAGGCCTGCACAAACCCCGTCCACGGCGATGTCGAGTCCGCGTAGCGCATCATATGATTCGGGATGATCACCGGCTCGGCATTTCGAAGATGGTCCCACTTCTTTCCCCGTTGGGTCTGCCTTCTCCTCTTGATCGCCAGGTGCTTCTTCTTCAAGGGCATGGACGGTTCCGAGGGTTCGGCGGCGTCCCATGCCACGAAGCCGTCCCTGGAAACCCTTCGTTGTGGTGGTGCCGGCGCGTTGCTACGATCGGCTTGTGCGGTCTGCGGTGGTCTGGCCGGTACGGTCTGTTGTGGTTCCGGGGCAGGCGGGCCATTTTCCTCATAGGATGCGATCCATGCTGCGCTGAGTTAGCCAAGGGTGGAGACCTGAGGCGATGTGTTTCTGGGAAGGCTTACGAGGTAGACTTCGAAATCTGCCACAATTGGCTTCGACAGCAGTGCTTCCCGTACCAGGGCGGAAGCTGTCCATTACAGTAGGTCCAACGACCAGCCGCGGAAGGGGCGATATGGAAAGACAGGTTGGGTCGGACAAACGGGCGTCGTTAAGGTCTTATGGCGCTTCCGATTCGCAAGGGGTGAAACACGGAGAAGTGAGGTCTGTGATGTGTTTATAGGACAGTCGACCGAGGATCGACGCTTCTCACTCAAATCCTCTCTCTCACTCTCCTTTTCCTCTAACTAGGTGTTGGTTGAGTGCACTAGAATCCCTGTGGGCGCGTCAAGTAAAGCCGGGATGATGCGACTTGCATATGCGTGGGATTGGAAGTGAGGTATCAGGGTATCAACAGGCGTTCAGGAGATCAGGAAGGATGCGCAATAAAGAAATTATGAATTAACACAGCACGTAGGTCGAATGCAAGAAATGCTGCAAATGCGATCACACAGGTTCTGGTCCAGCAACGGGCGCGGGCCGTAAATGAGTCGTCGCTTGAATGGCCGCGGCCTTGGTGGTGTTCACTGGCACCGACAAAAATAGGCGCGGCCCTAAATGAGATGATGACGGGGCGGTTGGTCAAATCCAGCGGACCGCGGCACAGGCCTGCCAACTCATCGTTTGGGTGGCCAGCGCTGCAGACGAGGCTGACTGCTTTGCTCGGTTGATTGAGCGAATGAAAGAGTGCACGCAAGGAAGAAGGAAGGGAGGGAAGGGAAGGGAAGGGAAGGGAAGAGACGACGGCTGGAGAGCAGAAGCAAGCGAGTGGAATTGGCGCGCAGGAGAAGGACCTGGCGCCGCGAAATGAGGGAGGCTAGTTGGGTCGGCAGCGGTATCGAGCGAAGCAAGCGACCGGATGCCAATTTCAAGCGGGATGGAGAATCCAATCCCCCCCCCCTGTGATGACAATCTGCTAGCGTGTCCAGAGGCGGCTAGCAGACCTACTCCAGAAACCAGCATCTCAGAGCATCTATATCACACCCTCTTCATAAAAACCATTTTCCCAGGCTTTCAATTGAATTAAAAAAGGGCCGGATAGGGCGAGGACGGACGGTGCTGGTAGGCACCGCTGAGCACTACTTAAGGTTCAACCCAGTACTTTTTATGTTCCTTAAAATGAGCGAGATGCGTTTTCAGTGACTTGGGTTGCTAAGGAGCGTTAAGAGTCAAAAATGGGCCCGCTAGCCGTGTCTGGCGAGACCATCACATCTTAATCACCGGGGGGTGTGGGATTCTCCATCCCGAATTGCACCGGCAAAGTATGCAGATCTCGAGTCCTGCGCCCGGCAGACCCACTGCTACAGAGTGGCCGCAGCTCGAGGCCCATGTATCTCCCCTAGCCTGCAGGGACACGGACCACTTAAAGCCACCTAAAGCCACCTAAACCATCTAAGCATCACACCTCGTGCGTCACTGCTTGGCCAGGACTGGGGAGGGAGGGAGCTTGAATGCGAAAAATTAAACAATGACAGGCCCAGCCAGGTCCAGATAACCTAGGCAGGTAGACAACCAGCATCCAAGCTTGTGTCGTGACGACAGCTTCTCGCAGGCCTCCCTCCCTCCCTCGCCGCCCTCTGATTTTCCAACCCGCTTCTGACACGCGTGTCTCCCACAACCATGCTCTTGATCTAAGATGGGACCATTTCTACCTGCACCCAGGCTGGTAACTTGAATGACAGATTGGCTCTCTCAACCATCTTCGAGCCTCAGGAAGTCTTTTCTCGCCAGTCAGTGCCGTGCCCGTCAGCTATAGCGCGATCCGCCGCCAAAGATGCGTATCTTCCTCCTGCCGATATCGACGCATCGAACGCTCTTGTACGCGCACCGCCTCAATTCTGCGACCGCCTCGCAGCAAGCGAAGCAGTCATTACTGGAAAGGATACAATCCAAGGCTGCCAAAACGTGGGCGGGCTGGGAGCAGAAGGAGTCAGGATGGCAAAAGACCGTCGTCGGCTATGGAAATGAGGCACTGAAGAGAATACCCTACGAGGAGTGGGCCTTGAAGTCCGTGCCGCCTTTGTCGACAAAGCGCAAGGACGACGAACTGCGGGGCGACGACAAAGTAGAGGTCATTTACCCCAGGAAACTGGTATCGGCCGACAAAGTTACCGAGGTCCTGCATGCTCTG
Organism: Diaporthe vaccinii; assembly: GCA_039880775.1. Taxonomy (NCBI): domain Eukaryota; kingdom Fungi; phylum Ascomycota; class Sordariomycetes; order Diaporthales; family Diaporthaceae; genus Diaporthe; species Diaporthe vaccinii. The sequence goes on from JBCEDN010000003.1 coordinate 1,973,285, forward strand.
GGCACGGAACGTGAAGCTCTACACCGGCGAAGGCTCATCTGGTGTCTTGTTGGAATGCCGATAAGTGCTCCATTCGCATTGGTTCCAATGTACGTGCTATTGCCTGTACTATCGTGTGAAGTCTTTGCTAACGAGGGCGGGATAGAATCCCGAATATCCCCTTCTTCTATCTCGTGTACCGTGCCTGGTCGCATTGGCGCGCTCTCGCCGGCGGGAAACACATCCAGTTCTTACTCCAGAACAAACTCCTGATTCATACCCCGTCTCCAAAACTCGACGAGGTCTACTCAGAGCAAGAGCCACCGCTGCCATCAACTCCTGAAACCACGACCACACCAGGAGAACCCAAGAACAAAAACCCAACGCTACCCAAGAACGCCCAGCCGGAAGGTGGTGAAACGATGCTGCTGTCCCAGGCCAATGGGAAGATAATGACGCAGGCTTTGGACCTGCCTCAGCTCGAGATCGAGCTCGAGCGAGCGATATGGCAGGTGGAGACCGCCATCGAGAAGCAGAATGCTGAACGCAGCGCCTCGAAGAAGGACGATCCAAAGTCGCAATGATATGAGGTGGCCAACGATATTATGTTATAGTAAGAATCGGAAATGGTGTTATGATAGCATGCGACACGGGCAGGGCAGAGCTGGCTGGGGCACCGTGCGTTTGGAGCTGGGACCTTTGGGTCGAATCCCACTCAAGTCCTCATCTCAGGCGATGATCTCCGCACTCAAATTCAAATCCGCTTCTCGATTCCCCTTCTCCCCCGACTGGCATTGTCAAATCTGACGCGCAAGGTAGTGACCTCTTAGTGAATCGAGCCCGACGATGGTGAGGAACGTTGAGCAGACGCTCAGGAGGCTCAAGATCAGGACTATTTGCAGCCGGTGCCGGGCGGATGAGTCCTGCTGGAGCATGGAGAAGTCACTGGCCGCCTGTCTCTCCACGTCAGAAAGCCAGCCGTGTCGAACGTCGCCGACCTTGACAACCCGGAACATGGTACCGGTCTCTGTGTGCGTTTCCGGGGGTGTCTCCACCGTGGTGACGGCCAGGCTCGACCCCTTTGCCGATGAGTCGCAGATCTTGGTACAGATCACCGTGCTCGCGTCCTTGGGGGGTGGTGAGCAGGCTGTCGAGCGCTCATACGCAATGGCAGCCTTGCGACGCAGGAGTCGCTCCGTGGGGGTCTCGGTGGTCTTCCTCCTGACCGGCCTGAGTCTTGTAGAACGGCGGTTTTGTCTCCTGAGCTCCTTGTCACTGCAGTAGGTTGGGTTCAACGGTGACGAGGCGCTCGGGGCGTACTGTTGTGCGGCTGCTGCGATCAGGGCGGGGATGATGTTGTCCTTAGCACACATCTCTGGGTATCCCGTCCTGTCGACGTCGTTTTGTGAAAGGTTTTGAGACATGTTGTATTGGCTCGTCTCCAGCATTGCAGAGTTGATTGCGAGAATCATGAGGACTGTAGAGAAGAATGGACGAAGAGGCGGGGCTCACTCGAGAGGTCGAGGGGGCGGAGGAAGGGAGGAGCAATGCAGTATGAGACAAGTCACGATACAATGTCGCACTTGTGTCTACTTGTGGAATCTACTCGGGCGGGATGGCAGGAATGTGGAATCCACAAGGCCAAAAGGGAATGAGCCCATGCCCGTTTTGTTTTGTTTTTATCACCGCCCTTGGCCCGAAATCTTGGGGATGGCCGGGGCCTGCTCCTTCGCGACAATATGTACAAGGTTTCGCGAGAGGGCAGAGAGAGTGCCGCATGCCAAGTTCACCACGTAGTCGCCCCAATACAATCGTGTGCGGTCCACAGAATGTCTCACTTAAGGGGAAGGTGGCTTCTGCAACTCCCTGTCAAGGTGCTCATCACATCTAACCTAATTTCGACTCGACGGGCCAGATCAATCTATTCAGATGACGGGCCGCCTGTTCAATCTCGGGGGTGAACTCCCCTGGCCGGGGGGTGTACTCGCACTGGCCAGCCCTCGGTCCCTTCAATATGGGCCACGCTCCCACGCTGCCCCATCGCCCTGTTCTATACATGTATTTGTGCTGACAGGCTGACCACCTGCACGCAAACGCTGCCAGGAGAAATGTGTGCACGCTGCACAGTGGAAGCCGTGCATGGTTCCTGAATTGCCGTGGATAAGTGGGCCGTATCCCCTCCCCGAACGCATACCTCCGACGCTAGACCTGACTGACGGCTGTAGAGGGCAACCGTTCGCTTCCGGCGGAGCTTCACACCGCTCACCGAGCTCCAGTGAGCCCCGATAAGTGGGTGTTGCATCAGGTTGACAAGCCACTGGCCCCAGAGGCGGAGCCGAGCCGCCTGAGGAGTAACGGTGCTGGTTACCCTCGTGCCATCAGACGCTGTTCTGGCTGGATGTTAGATGCTACCTATCCTGGCCCACGCCTGAGACGGAAGGCGTCGAAAGGCAGACGGACCTTGGGCTCCTGAGCCGATGGGACGGGGAGATACAGCTCTTCGCGGGTTGAGCAAGACAGCGTCGCCCACCTCCAGGAGGGGACATGGCAGAATTGCCTCAGTCTCGTGCACTGAAGCGAGTCAAACCAACAGGCTCAAATCGAGGGTGTGATCGTCGACAGACCCTCAGCCGGGACAGGGCCAAGACGGTCTCCTATTGATCGAGCGGACACACACGGTCCGGACGGACGACAAGGCCGACCCAAAGCCGTCCAAGGCCCCGAAACGAGAGTACACACAAATCCTCCCCAGTTCGGCGAGACCGGAAGGGCTTGTCCATCTATCTAGATAGGGCTGCCAGCGTCGCAAGCGGTGGTCGTTGGCACCCACAGCGACTCCGCCTGATCGTAAGCGGGAACCGGCCCACCGTGGTGTAATGATACTGTAGATTTGTCCCTCACCGCAGCGTTGGTCGACCAGCCAGCCCGCCCCGCGGGGACATGTGCTGTTGGTGGACCAAAAGGAAGGCAACTTTTCGTCCCGGCTGCGGAAGTGTGACCACGCAGGCAGGCCCTTACGGGGCAATTCAGGCACGGCGTTCTCGGTGCTCTGTCACCGGATTACGGCGTCCATTGGTGGCTTTTCGATATCGTTGCACCATGGCTCTACCACCATCTCATGGAAATATCCCATCGCTATTCTTAGGCGTCATCTTGAAATAAAGAATATCTCCTGAAGCCCGGTATCCAATGCCGTTCGTCCATTCCATGTCCCACATCCACGCAGATGATTCTTGCTCCATTCACTTGCCGGGGAAACATAGATCCATGGCATCGGTCTTTATTGACACTGTAAACTTTTCTTTTCCATTGCCGTGATCTAAGTGGAGGCTGTAAATAATGAGATACTCCTACAACTCCACGAACCACTGTCATGTCAGTGTACCATCTGACTCCTGCCTCGAACACAGAATTTACTAGAATAAAGGCCTTGGGGAAGGACACCTCGAAATTACGGTCTACCCGCCCCATCCTGCAAAATCAACGCCAAGAAACTATCAAGCTGTGGGTATGCCTAAGTCATGAGACGCTGGTACAGCAGTGGTCGCATGCAGTCCCGACCTTGGTATGCGTGCTATGGCGACTTGCTGAGTGGCGCGCATCAGTGGAGCGAATAAGTCGTGATTTGATATGCAGATCTCGTTCTGCACTCGTCGTCCCTCATCGCGCGTAACAACTACCAGCAAATCAAATCTGACTGTTTATGGGGCGCCCTGCAAAGCCTCTGCAGGGTCCTCTGTGGATGCAGGCACTTCTGTGGCCGCCTCCATCGGCACCTCCATGGGGGCCTCCATGGGGGCCTCCATGGGAGCCTCGTGAGGCGCCTCGCCCGATCCCTCGGCGACACCCTCGGCGACACCCTCGGCGACAGCATCGGTCGCAGCTTCGGCCGCAGACTCAGTAGCAGCCTCGGGGGCGGGCTCTGGTGCAGACTCTGGTGCAATCTCATGCGCAACGTCTGTAGGAAGTTCTGTCGGTATCTCAGCCGTGGCATCCGCAGGCGCCTCTGCCAGGAGGTGCTCCTTCAAAGCGGCCTCTGCATCAGATGTCTCCGTCATGCGCATCTTCTTTGCACGGCCATTGTCGTGGAACTCGAGTGACTCCTTTGCCTCCTTGAGCTCCAGCTCCATCTCGTCCAGTCGTCGCTTCATGCTGTTCTCTCGTCGGTGGCTTTCGTCAAGTTGAGAGCGGAGTTGGGCTTCGGATGATGCGAGCGCCTCGAGCTGAGCACGCAGCTGAGCCTCGGTCTGCGCGGCATCGTGACCTCCGTCGAGTCCATTACCAGCAGCTGGGCCCGCGCCGGTGCCGTAGGTCTCGTAGTGCTGAAGGCGACGCTGGATCAAGTCGTTGATGACTTCCAGCTCGTCGATACGAGTCTTCAGGCCCGAGTTCAGGGCGAGAAGTTCCTCGGGCGTTTGTGGCACGCCCTCGCCGTTCATCGGAGAGGGTACGCGACCGTTGCCTGGTCCTGGGACGCCAAAGCCAGACAATGGCTGCTGCAGGTGGTGCTCATCGAGGCCGTGGTACAGCATGTGTCCAGCGTACATGTTGGGGGTCGCGGTCCGCGATATGGGGGAGTTGGTGTCGTCGATGTGGCCATTGCCAGCCTTTTGAGAGGTTCGTCGCACGCCGAGGGCAGCGGCAGCAGCATTCTGGGCCTGGAGATCAGCGACGTTGGCATCAGAGGCGACAGCCTGGTTCTGTTGGGAGGGAAGGAGTGGAACATTAGCCTCGTCGGACTCGAGAAGCGTTCTGTTAGGTAGGCAGAAGAACGGGTCGCGTACCTTCTTCTTCATGTCCATGCCCGGGCGCATGGTCTTGACGCGGTTGCGGCTCTTGATAACGTCCGTCTTGAGGGAAATGGGCCTGGGGCGGCCGTGCAGCTTGAGGAACAAGCCGCAGGCGTTGCAGAGGACCGCGCCGGACTCATCGCGACGCCACAGAGGGGTGGTTGAGGTCTGACAATTCTGGCAGATGGGCTGCGATGTTTGTTGGTCATTGTTAGCCGCCATGGAGGCCATCATGGTTGGGAGGACTGCAGCAGCGCGCTGCTTGAGAGAAAGCCGCTGCGAGATGGGACGGAATGGTATCGTAGCGTATCGGGTCTATCGTGAGATACAGGTAGGGAAAAGGGAATGGGCTTGTTGATAAGATCTCGGGTGCCAGAGATAAGAGACTTTTGAGGACGGGAGAAGTTTTGGGGGGGAAGAGGCAGAACCCGCCCGCAGGCCAACAACCCAGTTTTTTTTCTCCCACTAGCGGGCGATCCCACCCGAGCCATAGCCATACTCACATGCTCCAGCCAATCAAAAGTTGCGGTTATTATCAGCACCGGCAGTCTACACCCTGCACCTCTTTTTTTTTTTTTCTGTGAATTTTTTCTTGATCGCTTCATCTCCCTCTAATTGTTTTGCGTGACGCGTGGCGCGAGGATGCAACGCTTCACTCCGTATCACACGAGTGCAATGGGGTGTGGTGCAGATGATAGTGGCGCGAAGATGAATGAGTTTAAAATGTGACTTACGAGATTCCCACCTGGGCCAGCGCTCGTCGCGGCGGGCGCTGTTGCAGGTGTCGAGTACATCGTGGACGGCGTACTTGTCATTGCTCTGTGCAGTGCAGGAGATCTGTTAGCTTGGGGCTGACTTGAATGCTGATGGAAGATTGGCAGACATGACAGTGTGCGCTTCGGCCGAGTGCGGGTCTGAAGGGAGCGAAGACCGAGCTTAGATCGAGATGGTGGTACATGCGCGCGTGTGTAGAGCGAGGCGCGTTCACGTCCTGTCCCATCCCGTGTCTGAGCTGTTCCCCGGGCAAGGCTGAATGCCTGGCACCAGTCCGCCCCGTCCAATATGTACTTCTTATGGCCACATATGTTCGCATTCAGGGTATCCACCTACCTCATCTGTGGTGGGCTTGACGTCGAAGTTGCGGCGGCCGCTGCCGCCGCCGCCGCAGCAATCGACGAGATGCCCGGGAGCTGTTGATGGGAGTGAGAGGCCGTGGTCGAGGTCGAGCTCGGTCGCGATATCGGTTCGAGGGTCGCCGGCGGTGGCAGGCCGCCTTGGCCTTCTTCCATCTTGACCCGAGGGGAAAAGGTCAAGGGCGGCAGCCCAATATATAGGTGGTTGTGATCGGGCGGAGGTGTTAGACAAGGGTGAGGCACAGGTAGAGGGAGAAGCAGCGGAGAGCGAGTGGAAGCCAGCTTGGCGACGGGCAGGGAGGTCGGGGGAGAGAGGTTTGCTCGTCGGGTTCGGGATCAGCGCCGGAGCCGGAGCCGGAGCCGGAGCCGGAGCACTGCTTTCGTGTCTTGTCTTGAAGGCGACGGGCGCCAACCTGTCGAGTTGCTGGGCAGTCGGATGTCGTATGAAGGAAGGGTCGCAAATATGCCCGAGGCGAGACGGCTCGATGCTGACCAGGGAACCCGCGTCTCGCACACGCGCGATGGACGGTAGAAAGAGAAGCGAGGAGCGAGCGACTCGAAGATGGAGGGGCAACCGAATAGATAGACAACCACCAATAATACTTCAAAACATTACAAACTGGATGGACTAATGTAGTTGACTTGCAGGTAGAAAAACGCTTCAGAGACAGAATATAGACACAGACAAGAGAGATTGAGAGATAGAGAAGGCGTTGCGAAAGCTCAAATAGCAGTAGACAAGGAAGAATATCCATCCAGGCGTGTCAGCCACCGACCGAGCGGGCAAATTATTTCACAATCGGCAAGAGGCAGAACCCCCCGGACCCTGGCCAGAGCAGACCGAGCCCCTGATTTCTGCGTACTACTAGTACTTGGGCAATGTCGTGTTGGCCGGATTCTGGCTCGAGCTCGAGCTCCAAGCTCACCCTTGCCCTCACGCACTGTACTGTGTGTGTTTAGGAGAGCGGGTTTGGTGCTACTTGTGCGGTGCGAGCAGACCAGATAGGTACGGAGTGGCCGTTTCATTGGCCATCCCTTGAAGGCGAACCCAGCAAACAGAGTTGTGGCGGCGGGCAGGACTGATAGACTGATACGGTACGAGACTTTGCCACGGACTGAGACTAGTTGCACAAGACACAGCCTCTGCCTTCTCAAATTATCAAATTTGGGGGACGGAACTCGGTGCCTCGTTCTTGCACACTCCTGCTGGAGATACCGGCCCCCATGGAAGGCTGGCTGTAGGGAAGGGAGTGATCAGCCAAGCATTTGCTCCATGGAGATTTCTATATCGGGAAGCAGTGGAGGTGAGAGCTTAATTTGGATCTTTCGCAAATCAAGAGCCACGCACCGTAGTACCAAAGTGTAGAGTACAATGACAAGCGCATGCAGGCACAATCTACGAGATGCCTTGCCATGACTCCAGAAGCCTGTTGGGAAGAGTGTACGCCCAACCTGCGCCTTGACAGATACCATATTCATTGGTGAGCATGCCCGGGCGCCCGTCCTTCCTACTGTATACTACACGGAATCGAGAACCCATGTATGCCGGATGAACTTCACAGCCCGTCGTTCCTGGAGCTTTTTGGACGGGACGGGAAGCTTGCCGAGTGGTGGCTCACGAGGTCGGCATGGGGCCAAACGGCAAGTACCTAAGTACCTAAGTATCTACGTACCAGTGTGACAAGGAACCCGCCGCTTGGGAGTTTTTGCCTGCCGACTTGGGGCCGAAAAAAAAGATAGAGCAGCCCAAACAATTTTGGCGATCAACTCCAGCTTCAATTGTCTGCCGTCCGTTACAAGTTTGCACCACACCCAATCTTACACCCTTCCCGCTGGGAATTTCAGCCAAAATGTCTACAAAGCACGAGAAAGACAAGCCGTATGCAGTGTTCCCCGTTCTTCAAAAGTATGAAGCTCCACGTTGCTGACCACGACTCTCCAGGTGGGACACGGAGGACATTAACAAGTGGGAGATCCCCGCCTTCAAACGCGAGGACAATGCCGGAGGGACTTTCGCAGAGGAGTCAACCTTTACCGTTCTTTTCCCAAAGTATCGTGAGGTCTATCTGAAGGAAGCAGTCAGTACCATCGCCGTCGAAACTAATCCCGTAGCCTCCGTCTGTGAAGAGAGACTGACCAGAGACTGACCAGTGGCCCCTCGTCACCCGAGCGCTCGAGAAACATGGCATCGCCTGCACTTTGGACTTGGTGGAGGGAATGATGACTGTCAAGACGACTCGAAAGACTTTTGATCCCGCCGCCATATTGAATGCGCGAGACCTCATCAAGCTGCTCGCGCGAAGCGTGCCCGCCCCTCAGGCGATCAAGATCCTCGAAGATGGCGTTGCATGCGACATCATAAAGATCCGAAACCTGGTCGGAAACAAGGAGAAGTTTGCAAAGAGGCGGCAGCGCATTCTGGGGCCCGGTGGTTCCACCTTGAAAGCGCTGGAACTGCTCACATCGACATACGTCCTAGTTCATGGCAACACCGTCAGTGTGATGGGCCCGTTCAAGTCGCTGAAAGAAGTCCGCAGAGTTGTCGAGGACTGCATGCACAACATCCACCCGATTTACCTCATCAAGGAGCTCATGGTCAAGAGGGAACTGGCCAAGGACCCAGCGCTGGCGAATGAGAACTGGGACCGGTTCCTGCCAAACTTCAGGAAAAACCTGAGCAAGAGGAGAGTGCCGCACAATGTTACCGACAAGAGCAAGAGGACGTACACGGCGTTTCCTCCTGCGCCCGAGAAGAGCAAGCTGGATCTCGAGATCGAAGATGGCACATACTTCATGGGCAAGCAGGCAAAGGAGCGAGCTGCTAAGGCTGAACGGGAAGAGACGGCAAGACAGAGGAAAGAGGACAAGAAGCGGGAGCGGGAGCAAGAGTTTGTTCCACCAGAGGAGCCGGGTTCGAAACCGAAGAAGAGGAAGAAGAACAAGGAAGCCTCGGCTTGAAGCTTCAGACCTCACTTCTTAGTCGCTGCCTCGACCACCCACACGATACCCGGTCAAATCGCAGACCAAATGTAATTTGATGGCGTCACAAGCGACCTTTACCAAAAGACTGCTGAACGGGACAGCAGTGTACGTGAGGTGTTTATGAAAGACTATCCGCAAGAAGCGCGGCTGCCAGACCTTACAATTTCGAACTCGAGGCGGAACCCGAAGAGATATCGATGACCAACTTGCCAAACTGCTTGCCGTCCTTCATGTCAGCGAAGAGCTCGTTGATGCCGTCCAAATTCTTCAGGCCTTTCGCCACCCGGCTAATAACTGGTTTCAGGAGCGGCCGTTCCCTGACGAAGGCCACCATGTCCCTAAACTCGGCCCTCGACCCCATGGTGCTGCCTCGCAACTCGACGTTCTTCAAGACGGCTTGCATGCCCCACGGCATGGTCGGCGCCGTGGTCATGCCGTACTGAGAAATTATGCCTCCCGGCTTGAGCAGCTTGGTCGCCCTAGCGACGATGTCTCCCCCAGCCCCGTCGATGACGGCATCCAAGAAAGGTCTCTCCTTTGGCAGGGCCTTTTGCAGCTGCTTGTCCCAGTCCTTGTCCCGGTACGACACGCCGCCCTTGGCGCCCAGCTTCACAGCTTTCTCGATTTTGGCCTTGTCACCGCTCGTGACCCACGCATTACAACCAAGCTCGACGGCAAACTGCAGCACTTGTAGAGCAACACCTCCACCAATCCTGTTCACCTTGTCAGTAAATCGTCACATTCTCTGGTGGGCTATAATATGCTTTGTGAGTTAACTCGAGCCTTGCAAGAGTCTACTCTTGAGGCTTTGCTTCAAAAGCACTGGCCTGACTCGGAAGTACGCCATTGCAAGCAAAGAGACTCATGACGCAGCTCAGAGAACCTTGGGACACGCTGTAGCACGTGGAAACGGCCAGATGGGGAAGCATGGCAAATACGCACCCCGTAATAAGAATGTTGCGGCCACGGCTCGCGTTCTCCCCGGTCTTGGTTACAAAAGCCCTCCAACCCGTCAGGCCCACGAGCGGTAGCGCTGCCCCCTCGATGGCTGACAGATGCTCCGGCGCGATCTCGACGTCTTCCTCGCTGCAGACTATGTACTCCTGTGCGGTTCCCGCATCATACATTGCGGTTCCGCCAATGACGCTTCCTATTGTGTCAGATTGCATGTTTTTAAGGACATAAAGGGGTGCTGAAGAGGAATGGGCTAAAGTAGTAATGATAAGAGAATTAACGTGCGTACCTATACTTCTTGATGTCCTCAGGCCCGTCCGGGTGTGCGTCCCAGCCTCGGGCTGGGAAGAGAAGAACATCCTTGCCCTGGAGGTTGCGAGCACATTGCGGCCCAGATTGGATCACCGTCCCGTGGCCGTCTGCGAGGAGAGGGTGGTCGAAAGAGATGCCCGGGTAAAGTTGCTGGCGGACGAAGAGGTCGCGGTGGTTTAGGGCCGCGGCATTGAGGCGAATGAGGACTTCCTTTGGGCCAGGAGAGGGCTTGGGCACTTCTTTGAGTTGGAGGCTGTGGGGGAGTGAGCATTTGGCAATGCCTTTGACTGGTTGTTGTTTCACACAAGAGCTTACGGGTAGTAAACCTTCCCTGGCTTTCCGTCTATCTTCTTGACTGTTAATGCGACAGGCATTTTGGGCTGCGTGGTTGAATACTGGCAATATGTTCTCTCGATCTTGTTGCCGGATGTAGGAATTGCGAAAGTTGCTTTGCGACCAGACAAAAGATAAAAACCAAGTGAGATGGTCTGCATGTATCAAGCCAATGAAATGGAATGACGTCTGTGCAAGGAGAGTGATGTTCATATCTCAAGTACCGGAGCTACAGAGGCATGAGCCACTCACTCCCCGCATTTCGGTGCCGATGAGCCTCGGCTTATGTGCCGCCGGAGCGGCCGGGAATGCTGGGAGAGAGCCGGGGCCGGATGACAGGAAGAAGCAATGGCACAGAGCCTAGTCGATCCTTTGATTGCGTTATCTATACACGGTCATATACCTGCACTGGATGCACGATTCTATATCTGTGGCTTGGAAGACAACGAGCCAGGCGTGACTCAGTCCCAGATGATCACGTCGACAGCCTCGACACAGCGATAGCAGCCGCAAAGGTAGCAAACATTGACACGAAACTCGCGACGGACATCAACCCCATGCCGCTGATCCCATGCCCCGATGAACACCCGCCGCCCAGCCTGGAGCCGACGGCCATGAGGAAGCCGCCCAGGAATGCCTTCCACGGGGCCACGTACATCGTCAATGCGCCCGGCGCCACCGCGAGATCAGGCATCTCCCGGGCCAGCAGCAACGCGCCAGCCATCATGGACGCAGAGAAGACCAACGTTCCGGTGGCAGGCCGCGGGCCCCTCCCACCCTCGATCAGGTATAAGACCCAGTCACCAACGTGTTCATAGCAGGTCGACACGCCGACCAGGGAGCCCCTCGCCAGCAGCGAGACCAGCTGCGCGGCGCCGATGACCAGCCCGCCCGCGATGGGCTGTAGCGGGGCGGGGGCGGAGGGGGCCCTGCCGGCGACGGTGAACACGATTGCGCCCAGGAGGACCTCGTAGAACACGAAGGTGGCGACGCGCCCCGTGCCGAGGAGCTGGGCCAGCGACTTGGGGCCGGAGCTTCCGGCCGGGCTCTTGCCCCTGGCAGCCTGCCGCCGCAGCTGCGAGGCCACCCACGGCCGCAGCACCGCCGACCAGAACACGCCGCCGACGATGGCTCCCGCGAGGGTTGTGTTCGCCGAGGGGACCCCCATTGCGACCTGTGGGAAGACCATGCCGGGACACGAGCCCGCGAGGGACATGCCGGCGCCGAGGAGGGCGCCGCCGATGATGTTGCCGTCGAGGGGGAACCCCAGGATGCCTGCGGGCGAGTAGGAGCGTGGTGGAGGGACTTTGAAGCCCAGATTGTGGAGGCCGTGGACGGCGAGGCTGGACGGGATGTCAGCCTTCCATCCACCCATTCACTTATGCCATGTGCTGTTGATGATGATGAAGAAGACCAAGGGAACACTCACGCGCTGCAACCTGTGGCTGTGAGGAAGGTTTGCACCATATTCCACTTCTGCAGGGTGAACTGCGATGCGATCAGGTATGGCGAGTACATGCCCGAGGCGACGAGGGCACCCCCGAAGACCAGTCCGGTGGCGATTACCTCCAACATTTCTTTGTGTTGTATGTATGTGTAGTTGCTGTGTGTGGCCGTGGGGTGGACAGACTGGCTTGAGTAGCTCTTGAGAGAAGCTGGCTGGAGTTGTTCGAGACCAGAGCCTCTGGAGCCACAGAAAGTCGACGGTGTCGAGGCTAATAAGTATCCCGTCCAAGCATGGTCGCCGGTCCACAGACGGTTGCGGCAACCTCGAGCCAGCTATTCTTTGACCCGGCAGCCGCGGCGGGAGGTGGAAGGCCGGCGGGTGGAGCTTTCCCACTACAACCTTTGTAGTTACAACAACGAAACGACAGGAGCCATCCTAGTACACAATAGCCCGCCCTTTTCCTGGGTGAACACATCACGAAACCAAATGCCGGTACACTCTTGGGTACGCAGGGCATAGAGCTCTCATTCGGGATTATTAGAAATCACAGTGGCCGAGGGAGACTGACCGTGACAGGCAACCCACGTCCAACCAGCGACCCACCACAAAGACTAGAATGCCACAGCCAGCCCCGTGCGGTTCGCCGACCCGGGGACGTTTGGGGTCCAAGTAGGTCCGCCTCCCGCTGGTCCCGCTGTCCCCGTTCGGCGACCTCGACGAAAGTCAAATCGTCCCAGACAAGGAACCAGCCATCCATCGCCAGTCAGTCAGCCAGTCAGCCAGTCAGTCAGTCAGTCAGTCAGTCAGTCAGTCGCGAGGTTGCAACGCCTCCCCCCTCCCCTCCCCGCCCCTCTTCCTCGCCGTGACCTCCATCTCCACCCTCATCTGCTCCTTCATCAGCCCCGCGACAATCATCGTAGCAGCGGGCCTGACCTCGCCCAGCCAGCGCCGCAGCACCGGCCACGTCGCCGGGAAGTCGCCCCGCTCCGGCAGGATATAGCGCACCCGCACCACGTCCGCGACGCCCGCCCCGGCCTCGGCCAGCGCGGACGCGATGTTGGCCATGCGCTGCTCTGCCTGCTCCGCCACGTCGGGCGAGATGGCCCCCGTCTTGTAATCGTACCTGGTGTGTGTGGCGCTCACTTGTCAGGGCCCCATGATGCATTTTGAGGATTTTTTTGGCTGGCTGGTGGCGGTGTTCTCGGGACCAAAAGGTAGGTAGGAGGGAGGGGTGACTCATTAGCCGGCTGGCAGCTCAGCTGGCAGCTCAGCTGGGCTCACTTACCCTGTGCATCCCGACACGAACACAAAGTCGCCGTCGACAACGGCCCTGGAGTAGCCAATCTCGGCCTCGAAGGCGCTGCCTGAGCTGATGAGCTGCCGGGAGGCGGGCGGGGGAGACATTGTGAGGTCTTGATGGGGTGCTGGGACGAGAATCTCGACGTTGACCTGACTTGACAAGGGTGACTCTAATTAGACTCCTGCTGCTTTTTGACGTGCATGTATAGATCACCACGTGGCTCTGTGGCACCTCGGAATCCTGGGCGTCGGAGGTCCTGCGACTCGACTTGCTGAGACCAGGGTCAATTTGCATACAAGAGACAGGGTGCCTAGGCAAGTCTCATGGCCGGTTTTTATAGTTGATTCCCAATAGTCTCGAGATAGTCTGACTCCAGCACTAGGCCTTGCATACAAGTATCCACCCCCCCAGCATCAAGTGCCACCGTAATCATCCCCTTCACCATACAAATACAGGGTTAAACACTGCTGCTGCAAGATACTACAATAGCTTATTGCTCCGTCATTAGACCAAGTCTTGTTTCTGTTATACCTGCTTATAATCAACACCCCCAAAAGGCTACCTTTGCAGGATGCTTGCTGTCTGGGCGGATGTCCACCTCCTCAATAGTAGCCACCTATATAGGCACGCCTGGCTTTTCTCTTTTGAATATCCCATCCATACTTTGAGCGTCCCAAGCCTTGCCTCTAAACTCCAGGCCGGGCCCTGAAACACAAACAAGCAACAACTCCTACCAGTCGTTCGTTCCCCGTCACCATCTCACCCCCTCTTCTCGCACATGTCCTTGGAACTTTTATTGAGAAATTGCAAAGCACGGCTCTATCACCCCAGCATGGAATGCGTCCGGATGGCCTTTGGACCGAGTTCACTGGGGTGGACAGTTAGCAAAGTGTCCCGGTAGGGTAGCATGTATCCCTGAGCAAGTTCGCAGAGGGGTTAGGAACTTACTTAAAATCCACACGGTGCAGGCTCATGGACCTCTGGGCCTCCAGCCCCTGCGCGTCCAGGTTGTGTACGCAAAACACTAGACGGGCTGCCACTAGTGAGCCGAGGAACATGGCCTCCTCAAAACCGTGTTTGGTCCATTCGGCCAGGTACGTCGGCATTGCCGCCAGCTTGATCGACGTAGGCGTCTGGCTGTGGAAGTGGTGTGACATGTGTGGCGCTGACCCGTCGCCCGACGCAGATCCCGGCGCGCCACCGGGGGTAGATACGCCAGGGTGTGGCGTCTGCTGCAGCGACGCTGCCGTCGTGGCTGCCTGCAGCAGCGGGTTGACGCCCGAAGAGGCACCCGTGGGCATTGTGTGCGGCGGGCCTGTGAAGCTGCCCGTTGGCGTCTGCGACCCCGTCCCGGCGGGCGTCGCCGCGTTGGAGGGCAGTTCCGACGTGAACATTGTCGCGCTGCTAGGCGAGATCAGATGCCGCAGCGTCAGGGTCTGCAGGATGTTGTCTTTCAGCCCGCGGATGCGGCTGCCGTTGCCCACGAAGACGATGTTGTCCCAGCAGCCGGGCCGCATGTACATGTCGCCAATCTCCTGCACGGCCCGATAAATCGTCGTTGCAATCCGGTCGACCTCGGCGCGGTCCGCAAACGTGAATCTTTCCAGGCCGATCTCGATGTCCCTCTTGATGCGCTTCGTTTGGGGTTCTGAAGATGCAGCCGGTGCGGACGTCGACTCCGGGGGCGGCAAGAAGTTGTCTACCTTGAAGGCATCACCACTCGGTTGATCCCCAGCTGGTTTCTCTGCCTCGCCTGCTGGTGCTTCCACTTTCGGCTCCTCGCCCTTAGCAGGCGGTACGACACTCTTCTTCTCCTGATCGGCCGCTTTTGCCGGCGGGGGTGCTGGCTCCTCGTGGACAATCTCTTCGTAGTGGAACACATTCTTCAACCTCTTCGAGTTGGGCAACCGCGAGGGTTTGTTTGCATCAGCGGCATCCTGGCCTTTGCCTTTCTTCCCTGCCTTTGCCCTCTCTTGCTTCTCCTTCTCCTTCTTCGCGAGGAACTCTTTCGTCTGGCCGCTCGTGACGATGTTTGCAATGTCAAGGACACCGTCTTGATCGGGGCCCTTGTCCTCTCCGGCAGCCCCATCCTCAGCATCCGCACCCACAGGCAAGTCGCTCGTCGTGCCCGCCGCCGCTTGAGCAGCAGGTTGGCCCGCGGGTGCCGCTGCAGTCTGCTGGCCGGTGCCACTCGCCGAGGGAAGCTCCATCAACCCAGGCTGATCCGCCGCGTACGGCAGAACCTCGCAGATCTGACTCTTCTTCAGCTGTTCGGCCATTTCATAGGTGAAACCCTTGTTCTCGAGCAACTTCTTGAGCTTGAGAGTGAACGCTTCGCCCCCGGAGACGGTCGACTCCTCGTCGCTTTCTGGAGTCGTCAAGCCCACGTCTTTGTGGCTCACGACCCTGTTGTCATGTATACAGGTCACGTCAACCTTCTGGAAGCCAATGTCGACGACGGTCATGGTCGGCCACCGTAGTCCGTATTGCGTCGCGACGCCGCTGTGGATGAGGCATAGTGCCGGTGTCTTGGTCTTCTCAAAGACATAGCGCGCGATGGCTTCGCAGTCAGGGCGAGTCCACTGGGGCGACGCCATGAGCGTGATGGGTGTGTTGTGGTATGTCGTGGTCAGCATGCTGTGGACGTGGTCCAGGAACGCGAGGAAGGCGTCCATATCCACGATACGACCGCCTATGCAGCAGAACAGGCGTGTAAGTATGAGCGATACCATTTGACGGGCGTCAATTGAATGAAGCGCAGCCACAAGACTCACCTCGGATGGGGTATACGGCGCCCTCGCTAGAGTCGGGGTCCTCGACGAATTCGTACTCGTCCTCGGACTTGACCCCGTCAGCGGCCCCGGCCTGCGCGACTCCATTAGATCCGAGGGGTTTATTCTTCTTTCTCTTGACGGTATGATATGGCCTCCACGCCCCGGTCTGCGCGTCTTTGAACATGCGCGTTTGGAAGCGCTGGGAGGGCGGCGTCAATTCGCTACAGCCGAGCTGGGCCATGGTTGTGGAGGAGCCAGGGCAGATGACGAGAACCTGCTCCTCCTTCCATTTTGTCTGCGAAGACATCGTGCGGTCTCGCGGGTTGAAGGGCGACGGTGAGAAACGAGGGGATGCCCGCCGTTTGAAGTCCAGTCGAGTCGACGTGCCTGGGCGCTGGTGTGTCGCGACCGCGCCTTGCAACTTGTAAGCTTGCTGGGAAATTTAGTGGTCTAGGAGCTCAAGCGCACGACCCCTAACCCTAGACCGGCCGCAACCCATGCTCATCAACCATGATTACCTTGGAATCTTAATCAGGAATCTATGCATCCATTTACATATACCACCGACATATGGAGTCGCTCAAGCGTGGGGTTGATTAGGAGGAGACAAATTTGACCCCAACTACTCCTTTTTTTGTGTCAACCAAGGGTACAAATGAGACGGCGGAAGCGCTGCTAGTGAAGGACTTGCTGCGTCGCAACGCGCACGCAATGGAGCACACAGAACCTGGCTGGAAGGTATTCAACCGACGCGCAACACCACCCACTCATCGAGTCACTACGGCGTGGAGAGAGAGTTTGCAATAGTGACATCTTGTAGATGCTTATCTTAGGTGTGGTAGCTACCAACGGGAATTTGTATCCATGTAGCAATGCATAAAACATTAGACATAAAAGCTGCCCAGTCGCCTGCTCCCAGCGTCCAGCCTCCAGCTGCCGTGCCGTGCCGTGCCCAGACCTGTTTTGCCCCCCCCCCCGAGGGGATTGGATATCGCGATTCTGTGCCCAAAACGCCAATGCCATAAAAAGTCATTCCCTGTCCCGAAACAAAATAAAGGGCTTGTCCGCCCTTTAATACGTGGCCTCGAGTTCAACCCCAAAGCTCATCACCTCGTGTCTCGCCGCCTTGGCATCTTTGGTTGTGGCCATCTCGTTCTCTGGCTTCGGCGTGCGAGGCTCCTGCTCGTCCCCGGATGATGTCGGTCCCGAGGTGTGGAGCGTGGATGGCGTCCTGGGCATATCCTCCGTTTCCATGCTCAAATGCTTCTCAATGACAGTAGTGTATGTTGGCGAAGACGCCCTAGACCTCAACTGCTGCTCCTGTGTCTCAACGTCCTGCTCGCATGGGCTTGCCGGTGTCACATTAGACGCCCATTTGGCTGCAGACTCAATTACCCCGTCCATAGTCTTGTGTTCAGCCCCCTCTTCGCTCTTGCTCGTCATCGTCGATTGGAACGAACTCCTCAATGGGCTCTTCAACGGAATCTCGCCGAAATCGCTCTTGCTGAAGCGGGACGACCTTGCCGGGCTCCTGGGTGGAATCGCCGGTACAACACGCTTGGGAATGTTGACAAGGGCCCCCTTGGCGTGGATTATTTGAGTGAGCTGTGGTGACGATGGAACCGCTCTGACTGGCTGAGCAGCTGTCGCCAACTCGAATACAATCGGTTCATCTTCATCGTCACACTCTGAATCGCACTGGTCGTCGTCCTCGAGCTCTGGGTCGGTTTCGATGTCTGAGCCTTCCTCGTCCTCATCGTCTGCGTCCTCATCGCGCTCATCGACAGAGACCTTGTCCACCTTCTTGGTATGATCATCGGCTGCGGTTTCGGTTTCCTCGGATATCGATGGTATCTCGTTCGCGGCTTGCTCTTCGGCTACACTGTCCTCTGGGATCGAATCCGGGCGCTCCCGGGATGAGCTCCTGACGGCGGCCTCCTGTGAGTGCTCAATCTCCTCCGGCTCCATGACGACCGGCAGCTTGTCAATCGAGGCTCGGTCCACACCCTCGTCTGATGTTGGCGTGGTCCCCCGAGTGTCGACGGTCGTCTGTGTGAAGGCATCCGTCATGCGGCTGAGAGTAGTCTTGTTAGACATATAGCTGCCCCTGTTACTCTGGGTTATGTAGGTGTCTGTGCTCTGGCGGTTGTTGAACTGGCCGAACAGAGGACTGCTCGGGCTTGGGGCGTACTCGAACTGGCTGCTGGCAGGCCTGTGCCTCGTCCCAGCTTCTCGAATCTCGAGTCCCGCCATCTCGAGCGCCCTAACACCAAATGGATCTGGATCCTCGTTATCTGGTACTCCGAATGCGGGCCTTCCCGGAGAAAGCAGAGAGAGCGCGGATGGATCCTCGATCACGGCGTCGCCGGGAGCCGGCTGCAACGCCAATTTCTCCAAGAGAGGCGCATTGAAGTCGACCCTGCCCTCTGCGCATTTGAGAACCTCGTACAAAGTCTTGATTTCCGAGACGTCTTTCTCATGCACCTGTCCCGCCAGCACGTCGAGGACAGAGACGTCGCCGCCGTAAAATCTCTGATTTTCCGAACCACGTTCAGTAACCGACGACCCATCGATATTGACAGCCCGGTGTTCGCCCCTCGCCCTGACATAGGTTAACACCGTGTGCCCTGGGTCCTTACCCCGGACCTCGTTCTCGATGCGCCCCTCTGTTATGGTAGGTCCAACGGCTAGCTGTACGTCGGCGCCCAGGGTGGTTTGCGGTCGTGTGAACATCTCCAGGTCAGACATCGAGTTGATGACCAAGACGCAGTCGTAAACATCCACCCCTATCACGAAGCCAAGGGCTGCCGTGTGCAGGAGGAATGCCGAAGGCGGGGACCATCTTCCGTCCGACTTCCTGGCAACCAGAATTCCACTCCCTCCGCTACCGCTCTTCCACAGCCCAGACCTCATACAAGAGAAGATTGCAAGGCCGACAGCGTTCTGGACTATCCTCGGCGGTATTTTCCTCTTCTTGTGCTGCAAAGATGTGGTGGATGAGCGCCTCTCGAGATTCGTGGGGCTGTCATCGCGAGCGGCGACGCACCCTTCGGCTGTGCTATCATGTTAGCTAGTGCTCACGGAACAATTCGGGTGCTCAGGTCTGACGTACTGCAGAATGCCTGAAGTATGCGAGCTGCCTTCTCGCTCTCGCGGTCCAACGTCGATGGCCAGTAGTCCTCGGGCCCATGGCGACGGGTCAAGGCATTGGCGGTGTCAGGGACAGCGACAGGGGCAAGGACAGGATTGGGGAGCCCAGCGTTCGGCTTTGGCCTGTCTCTCGAAGACCAAAACGCAGAGATGCGCTGCATAGTGAAAGCGGGTGTGCTGAAGGATTATTGTTCAGGCCATTAAAGAAAAACAAAGAATGAAAGGCATTGGGGTTGTGAGAGTGCAGGGGCAGACTCTGGCCGTGTTTGGCCCCTGCGCTGGTCGCCCGTGTCCAGGTCAGGCGGGGAAGGGGGAGGTGGTATGCTGTTATGGTGAAGGTTGGATGTTGTTGGATGAGTGGGTTGAGGAATGGTGGTCGCGAAGTGGGTGGGTGGGTGGCTGGTTACACACACAGCTTCGAGGGCCGCGGGCGGGTACCAGGGTGACGGTAGTGGGCGAGGTAACAGGAGTGAGAAAGGCACGGCCGCTCGGGTCGGTAGTGGGATCAGGGCGCCTTTTTGGCTCAAAGGCCGGGTGAACGGGTCGAACAAGCACGGTCTGGGGCCAGCCTCGTTATGCTAGTTCTTTGAACGGCAAGCAGCCGCAGGTCGGGCGAGAAAATGGGCGTCTGGGGCCGTTTTGTAGCTGCAGGTGGCCAGAGACGGGTGACGTGTGAGCAGGTGTGGTACGGTGTTTGGTACAGGTCCGGGATGCAGGTGCAAGCCGGCCAGGCTGTGAGCGAGCAGGCAGGAGAACAGTACTTGTACAGTAGATAAAAACAGAACCGATCGGCGTTTTCTGCTCGGCAGCTTCGGCAGGCGTGTTGCGTGCGCGGGTGGGTGCGTGGGTGCAAGCCAGCGAGCAAGCGAGCAAGCGAGCGGGTCGGGCTGCGTGTGCTGTTGGTATTATTATTATATTACCGGGAGAGCAGGAAAAGCTGTCCGTCCGGGGTGGGTTCTGCTCTCTCTGGGTTGGGTTTGAATTCTGGATCTGGATCTGCAAGTATGTATGAATGCGCTGTAGTGTGGGAGGGCCAACTGCGCCTGTCTGCTGACGTCGACGGCACGTCGATGACCAAGGACCCCAGATGCACAGAGGCTGCTCGTGGTAACTGATGGCTGGGCGTGCAGCACGGGTGCAGGTCTGCAGGAGCTAATACGTAGCGAGTAGAGGGGCATATGCAGGCGTGGGTGGCATCCGGTTGTTGGCTAACTCTTGTCAGGTCAGGCTTGCCGACTGGGTGGTTCGTCGTGGTCGTCGACTGGCTCGAGTCCAACGGTACCTGAGCGGTTGATAGAGTGGGGACGCACCCTCTCGACTGCAGGCTCCCGTACTATCGGTGTTGGGTCACAGTCAGCTTGGTGCTGGGCTGATCTGCTGGTGTGGATGCCGGAGAGGGGGGGAAGAGGAGGTGAAGGAGAAGAGAGTCAAGGCAAGACAAGGCAGGGCAAGCAGGGCAGAGAGGATCGCCGTGGTGCCGATACGACTAGTTATGTTGTTGTAAGGGTACAGCCCGTGGTGACGGGCAGCACAGCACGGCACGGCACAGTACAACACAACACAATACAGGAACGGACGGGCGGAAAGGAGAGAGGGGGGAGGGGCGAAATCAAGGCACATCAAGTCGAGTCAAGTTAGATTGCAGAAGAAAAAGTCCAAGCCCCCAGACAAGAATGCAGTGGAGGGGGGGGGCCGGACGGGGCAGGGAGGGTCATTTTGAAGGCCATGGAAAATACATTACAAAAAGAAAGCTCTGTCCCGTGCCAATTAGCAGTGGCATTGCAGCCGTCCCGAAGGTGAAATTTGAATTGCTGAAATGGACGTTTGGTGTTCCAGCCCGCCGTGTCCAGGGGCCGGCTCTCGCGTGCGACTTGCTGCCTGCTGCTGCTTCTCTGCTACACGGGTATTCTGCGTCTCATTACGCGGCGGGGGTCGAAATGAGATGAACCTTTTGCGTACAGCCTTGAAACATGTACAACTGCCACTCCACCTCCCATCCACTGCCCATCCACCCCACCCTCAATCTCGCCCATCGCCCATGGCACCTGGCCCACGGCCTTGGACCCGTGGCCCTTGACCCCAAGGCCCATTCACCATGAGGCAACCCAGCCCAACCCAGCCCCCATTGCTGCCATCTCCTTGTTTTACGACGGATGCTACCCTTTGCACTACCCAGCGCTGCAGTTCTCCTATGCCCTCTTATTACGACGACTCGGCGAGCTGCCCTTGGACCCCGATGCCCATGTCAAACCCCCCGGGCTGCAACCACGCTCGGACTCTTCTTCATCAGCGCCAGGACTGGGAATGACTCTATTCAGCACCTGCCGTGGCTTGGACACCAAGGGCGGCGGCGCCTTGCTTCTTCGACCGTTGGGTCTAATGCGTTAGCACTAGCGAGAGGCCGACTGCATCTCTAGCACCGAGACCATTTCGAGTTCGACCCGAGAGAAGATGTGCCGCTGGTCTGGTCTGCCATCTCATGGTTTTTTTTTATTCCGACACAGTTCTGCGACCTGACTCGGGCTAATCGCAACTGCTCACACGCACACATACACACATGTTTCGTTTGCATGTTTCCTCTGTCCACACCGACGCCAAGCCTAGGTACTGTGCCGGGCTGTGCTGCCTTGCTATCCTGCCCGCCCTCGGTCGACATTTCCGGCCGTCCCACTGTCCCGCTCAGCGGAGGGGCCGACGACAGGTGTCGCAATCCTCGCGAGCACATATAGACGGGGGCAGAGATTTGTGACAGCGTCGTAGCCATGGCCAATTCCCGATCCCGAGTCGATCAATCGCATCAAACACTCATCACGCCCGCCCCCAAACAGCATCTGCCAAGACCTCGATCTCTGCCGGTCCGTCCATCCTAGTGTGTCACGAAGCTCGAGCATCGCCATGCGAAAGAGTCGCCGTCTGCCAGGCAGAATTACTCGGCCCCAGTCTGGCACCGCATGCTGTTATGCGCTCTCCCTCGTTCAGGTAGCCCCCAAACAAGATTCACTTGCAATTGCAACCTGCTGCAGGGCTGCTAAAAACGGCCATTGCTGTCGAGTGTGACGCTGTCTCTCGCCAGAATCACATCTCGGCCTTTTCGGTAACTTCAAGCAGAGCCGCCTTCTGCCCAGAACCTTCCTCAGGAGCGGTTTCACAGGGCGGAATTGACCACACCCACGCACCATGACAACTCTTGGTACATTGCTGACACGGATCCTGGAGCTTATGTCGCCCATCGACACTCCTGTCACACTCACGTGGAGATCCAGGCCCACAGGATCGACACAAGCCTCTCACTCAGCACGCCCATTCAAGGACTGAGGAGACCCACCGGCGGACATTCTGGCCATACACGTATACAACCTTGAATCGCATGCATCCGCCTCAACTCTAATTTCCTCCCTCTCCCCCTCCCTTGCCCTATCATACGAAGCCCCCAGACGAGGCAAACGCAATTTGGCCTCAGCTCGAAGGTGGCTCGGACTTCGTCACCCAACCTCAGCTTTCCTCTTGACGGCCCAGCCCCTCCTTGGCTCGCCATGTCTTGCATGCGCTGCAGACAGAGAGCAGACACATTTTGACTTTTCGGGGCCAACAACCGAGGCTTCCACTCTGGCGTCCAATGCGTCACAGTCGTATCAATTGTTTTACCTGAGCGTTTTCGCTATACTCCAGAACCCATCAGCCGAACCCTGCCAGGCAGTAGTAGATCGATCACCCAGTCCCAAGAAACATGCCGTGCCATCCCAGTCCGATAAAGGCGAAGGAGAACAAAACACAAACAATCAGATGCTCTTCGCCACATACAGTTCCAGTAAGATTCACAAAATATTCAAATCGCTTCATCCCACCAACTTATGATGAACCCGTGACATGTTCCGGTCGTGCGTGGTTGCAGCAGCCCCATGCCTAGAGGCTCTTCTTCAGACCACCCAGCGAACCCATGCCGGCCTTGATATCCTGCGCCTGCTTGTTTCCCTTGAGCTCCGCTGCGATGCAAGAGTCAGCAAAGGTGGGTGGTGGTGAGTGCGCCTTCGGCGGAAATTTGACAACAGCGTTGAGGCAAAGAGGCTTCCCGGCGTTCCACACATGGGCTGGAGGAAGAGACAGGAGAGGCAAGCCATGGGACGAGAAGCCCCTTGCGCAACCCCTTCGCATCCTTTCCGCCAGCCGAGGGAGGATCAGGCAGTCGAAGAGAGGAGGGGAAGACCGCCGGTGTTCAGCCCAGGTCGTATGCAACACTTCGGAGGGCGGGGAGGAGCGGGACGTTCGCGGCACATGGACCGCACATGGACGCAGCAACCGGGCGAAGACAGGAAGAGCGGAAACCTTGAAGCCTCCGAGAGTGCCGAAGGGCGGAACGTGCAACAGGCCATGCTGCGCAGGGCATAACAAAAGGGGACTTACAGTCGACAAAGTCCTCCCCCCTCTTCAGGCCTTGGGCCTGCATCTCCTTTGCCTCGGCCTCAGCCTTGGCCTTCATCATGAAAACACTGAAGAAGAAGAAAGGTCCAGTCAGTGATTATTGTCCTCGACCTCAGCCAACAGGGGTGAGATGGAAACAAATGTAGACGGGTTAGGCCTCACCCGAACTTCTCAATCAGAGGATCCATGTAGCCCTGGTCATAGGCGAAGTACGACCCCGCCAGGACGAGGATCACGGTGAGGAGGGAGATGGCGAGCTGGTAGGTTGATTCCATATTGAAGGCGCGTTGGCGGGCGAAAGAAATGTAATTAGTTGCCTAGGAGTGAAGTAATTGCTGCGCTGAATTGGGACAGGTAGTGGGGCTGAATCTGTTGAAACAGACAACATTCCCAATTGACCTTGGAGTGAGTTATCTTACTTATTATATTCAAATCATTTGCACCACCACATATCTTGTCCACAGCCGTTTGGGTTGTACAATATCCAAGTTCCTCGCCCAGGAGCTGCGGGTAACCTACGATGACGTCCTCCCCGCTCAAGGATGATGCGAGGGCTAGCCGTCAGGTTCCAAGTTCCCGGGCACCATGAAGCAGGTTTTTTGGTACCCCATGTGGCGTCGTCAAAACCGCCCTGCTGCGGCTAGCAAGCGGGCGTTTGCTCAAACTACGACGACACGTTGCACTGGTACGTTGGAAAAGTCTTGGGCATGTCCATACATTGACATAACTTATAGATAGGAGCACGTGGACGCGGCAGGGGATAGCGGGTGATTAAAATGGTTGGCACTGGGCTCAAATTCTATTTGATATCGTCAAATCGTTTCGAAGCTACATGAGTGGTGTAGATCGGTTTGGGGCGCCGTGGGGGCATTTGTCTATATATATGAGAAAGCAGCGGTAGCACCAGCGGCGGCGGCAGAAAGAACTCCTGATTTTCGTAAACCCAGCCCCCGGAAAAGCAATTCCCAGAACACCAGCACTCGATCGCCGAGCCCAAGTCTAGTCGTAGGTCTATGCAGTGCGTGAGAAAGAGCGTAAAGGTCATGGTAGTAGTTTAACAAGGTCGTCCGTCGCAACAGGCCACATGTGCCAAGTGGGTGGACTACTGCGCGGGGGCCACGACAGCAGGGGACACGGACGCGGAGCCGGGGTATCTCCCTCCCTGGAGTAAGTACCGTTCGAAGTCGAGGCAGTCCCTAGTGGTCCTGCCGGTCGACGACACGGCGCGACCTGGCCGCCAGTCACCCGTCATGTCCTCCCAGTTGTCGTTGGTGACGCCGTGGAAGCTGTAGGCCTCGTTGGAGGACCTCTCGACGCCCACACATTCGAAGTCCCCCTCCAGGTGGATGCGCTCAAGCTTCGGCAGCCGGTTCCGCAGGCCGACAAACAGGCCTCTGAAGGTGCCGCGGCAGAGGTGGATGCCGCCCAAGCCGCCCTCGTGAACCTTGGCGAGACCACGGCCGCCGAGGCGGAGACGTTCGAGCGTATTGGCGTGCCGCAGGATGAAGCCGCGCAGGTCCTCCTCGTCGCAGGATATGCCCTCCAGCTTGAGGTCGGTGAGCTTCTCGAAGGTGAAGCCCTCAAGCAGCGTGTCGAACCAAATGATGAACTTGTGCTTGGGCATGCCGTAGGTGTGGAAGGCCAGGGTGAGATGGGTGACATTGGTAGCGCAGCGCAGGATGTGGCCCAAGCCCTTGATGGCCTTGAACCTCTGGTTCGGCAGCTTGAGCGTGGAGGGGTCAACGGTGATGTTGAGCGTGGACAGCTTGGAGAACGAGGTCGAGACGCAGTCGAACCAGTGCCTCCTCTCGTCGGGCAGCCTCAGCGTCTCCAACGGGAAGCGGTCGATGGTCAGTGAGGACAGGTTTGTCTCCTTGACGGCAGATGCGATGAGAGCGAGGTTCTTTGCGGCATGGTCCCGGTCCATCTTCCGGCAGCTGGGCAGCCCCTGGAAGACCTGGTCCAGCACATCGATGTCGAAGGGGCACCTGGTGAAGGTGACATCGAGATCGCGTAGATTTGGCAGGTTCCGGAACGCCTCCAGGACCATGTCCGGGCGGCTGTCAAAGGCCGGGACAGTCATGCGTTGCTGCTTTGCCTCCCAGTAGGCCAGCCAGGCGGCTTGCAGACGCTCATTGCGCTCCTCGGGGTCCTCGAGGTAGTGCTGGAAGAAGGAGGCGTGGCGAGCGTTGTACTCGTCGACATCGGCGAAGTTGATGGTGAGAGACTGGATGGCACTCCTCAGGCGCTGGTGAGCTGCGATGGAGTGCAGCCTGGCGACGTCGTCTCTCCAGCTGACGACATTGATCTTTGACTGCATCAAGTACTCAAGGCCAATCTCCGCAAAGAACGAGGACATGAGGCGGAGGTTCTTGACACTAGGCAGGTCACAAGACTCATAGATGAGGCGCACCAGCTCTACGGGGAGGGACTCCATGATGGAGGAGCAGGTAGCCTGCCTGAGGCGGCTGCAGGTCGCATACGAGGACGGACGCAAGGGGGAGAGAGTCCGGTGGTGGTGGGATGGGCGAGGCCGAGGGCGACAGGCACTGCAGATGAATACAATATCGGACAGGACAGGACAGAAGACAGGCAGACCAGGCGGACAGGCAGATTGTAAAATACAAGATGGTGAAGATCGAGCAGAGGGAGGGAGGCGGGCGAGAAAAAGTTGTTGAAGAAGTCCCGAGACTTTGTACCTACATAAGGGGGGAACGGGGATGGGGTGAGATCAACGAGTCGGGACTGGCAATGCAGGCATTTTGCAGGCATTCCACTAGCAGAGGCGTCTGGCGGGACAGGGGCCTGGCAGGTACATGGCCTGGACGGCCCAGCAGGCGCAGGAACCACCCGGCGGCACGGTCTGTGGGCGAATGCAGCAGCAGCAAGTAGCAGCAAGCAGAGGCGGCAGTCGCAAGTGACATCTCACCAGGTTCGTTCAGGTCAGGTCAGGTCAGAGCAGAGCAGAGCAGGAGGGGGCCCAGGCCACCAGGTCGGGCCGGACGGTGAGAGGGATTTGGCATGGAGCTGGGGATGCGTGCATTGGTTTTTGGGGGCGCCAGGGACGACACACCGTGACGAAAAGCAAACCAAGACCAACGAGACCAACCGAAAAGTGGACAGCTAGTCTACCTGGGTGGCAGGCGGCCACTGGGAGGGCCAGCAGATGGGCAGAGGCCCGACGGTAAAGCGGTGCTCAGTCACCGAAAGTCTTATGCGAAAGTTCAGAGTCCAAGTCGGCGGTGAGCCTTTAAGACACACATGGGCCGCCATTGGCCCCCAGCCCCCGATGACCCCCGGCCTGTGCGACGGCACCAGCAGCAGCAGTCGAAAGGTTGTTTATTTTGTTTCGCCCTCGTTTTCTTTTCCCTGCGCACCAGCCAGCAGAGCCCGCCAGCACCACCACCCAGTGCCTGCTGCACGCACGATGCTACTGCTGGTCGAATCGATGCGTCTGTACTGTCCTGCAACTCTGCGCTATCACACTGCACCACCACGCTAGATGGCCGCTGCTTCTGCTGCTGTGCTTCTGCTTCTGCTGCTGTGCTGCTAGGGAGGCGAGGGGCCAAGGACGAGGGATCAGAAGATGAGATGAGATGAGATACATAGATGCCAGCCTAACGGGGACCACATAGCACCACGCATCGACAGTAAGTCATCTGCGACCAGTCGAGCCCGAAACGAGCCCACTGCGCCCAAGGTGGGTAGTGCAGCAGCATTGGTCTCACGGTCTCCACGGTCTTACTGTCTCACCGTCGAAAAGAAAAGACAAGCACCGAAAAAAATGTGGCCTTTATTTTTCCCTTTTCCTTCTTTGACGCTGCGTGACGGTTTCTAGATGCCCGGGGATCTGGTTCCGACACTTGCATTGTGGACCGGGACTACGTTTCGACAGCAAAAGGGGAGCCCCCTGCGGGCCCTGCCCACCACGCCCCCATGCCGCGTCCATCCCTGCTCCCGCCTTTTCCATCGCCCGCCTGTTAGCCCCGGCGCCCGTCCAGCCCTGCCAGACCTTAACTCGCCCGCATGGCAACAGGTACCTAGGTACCCATGTACCCTCGTACCCAGGTACCCAAGTACCGGAGCAAGGCCTCGGCCCTCTTTCCTCCACACAGCTAATGTGTGTTTATTTCTTCTTGTTGCTCTTTTTCCTGTTCATCTCGTCCTGCCTCACCACCGACATCGTTATTAATCCACAGTGCTGCAAGGCACAGTGGGTGCAGGGCGGAGAGAGGGCAGGCGAGGGCCCGCCCATTACCGCCAGACCTGCCTTTCTTTCTCCAGCGGTCACGCGAGGATTGGATGTACCGCGGCTGATGGGGCAGACGAGACTAGATATGTATTCCATTGGCTTGAGTAGTCCATGTTGGAAACTCCCTCCATACGTGTGTGTGTGTACGTATTTATGTATCTATGTGCAGTGTGCAGGTGAAATGCTCATCACATTTTCCACGAATATACCCGGAGTACACCACCACGTCTACGACGCAGCCAGCATCGGTGAGCAGCCTCAGCTGCTGCAGTTGCTGCAGTTGCTCAAGCTCCGGGCTTACGCAGGAGGTGCAGCTCATAGAAGTGCAGCTGGGGGAGGATATCCCACAAGAGGCAGTAGGGTATCCCAGAGGAAGTTCACCCACGGGAGGTTATTCCATGGGAGGCAGGAAGATATCCCAGAGGAGGTTCTCCCACGGGAGGGCTGGAGCTGAAGCCGAAGCTGAAGCGTCATCGCCTTGTCGATGCCCACAAAGTCGCCGGCACTCTCTCCCCCGCCAGGGTCTGCCCTTGCGGGAGGGCGTTTCGTGTGGTATCCATCCCCATGATGATTGGGCGCTCAACGTGCCACCAGGTGCCTAGTTCCCGGCGGCTTTTGAGAGACCAAGGCAAGATAGCACGAGGGTGGGTTACTTCCTGAGTCCTGAGTCCTGAGTCCTGGGTTTGATCACCGGGTTGACAAGTGACTCGCACCCGAAAGTCTGCTTCCCAGGAAAGACTGAGGGAAAAAAAGAGGGCCCCCCAAAAATTAAGAGAGAGCGAGTGAGGGGCTCCACTCCCATGCAGCGTCGCACCCACCGCAAACCACGAGGCCCGTGATAGGGCTGGGGGTGTGAAGGAGGGTGGGCTGCGCGTGCGGGCTGCCGACTGGGCTTGTCTCGCCAGTTAGCCTTACCGACTTTTCTCGCCTGGGTTCGGTCTGCAACCCCCCGGCTGCATCTTGCTCCCTGCTGGTCTCTTGTTGGCTGGCGGCTGCTTGCCCGCCAGACCTGCCAGTCCTGTCTGGTCTGGTCTGGCCCTGGGCTGCAGGTGGGTTTCGATTGTCAGAAACTGTTTCCAGCATTTCACTGACGCATTCATCGGCTCCACCCCAACAAAGATGACCGTCCCCGGCTCTGGTCAGCAGACTCGGCGCATCAGCCATCGTCCTTCTCTGCCGCTTCGGACCTCGACCTAGTGAAACCTCGTGTCACCCACGTTGGCGACGAGGGTATAAGAATAGTGGGGATCGCCCTCTCACCACCTCTTCGATTCCATCTCGTACATATCAACGAGCAGTCGGTGAGCACCCGACTTTTGCCAGCCGAGGGCCG
Organism: Diaporthe vaccinii; assembly: GCA_039880775.1. Lineage (NCBI taxonomy): Eukaryota > Fungi > Ascomycota > Sordariomycetes > Diaporthales > Diaporthaceae > Diaporthe > Diaporthe vaccinii. Next base: position 2,002,443 of record JBCEDN010000003.1, read on the forward strand.
GCCCCAGCCATGGGCAACAATATGTACACATGGCAAACCACCGGTGAGCAAGCAATCTCGGCTTTTAGTAGGTTTCTATTAGCTACGTATTCGCAAATATCTGTCAGCTATCGCTGCTCGTCTTTTACTTCCAGACGGACCCATTTCATTTACCGACACCCGAACGCCAAACCCCCTAACCCGGATCCCCTTCCTGAGCCCTTCGCTAAAAAATGCCTGGGCCCTAGAAATGCTATGCTGCTTACATCGTATGCTGTCGCTCGCTGAACCTCGTGTGTAATCGCAGCCTCCGTCCGGCTGCTGTGTGATATCGTATCGTAATTATTGCGTTGGACACTGTGTAAATGTAGGTGTTCAGTGCCCGAAGAGTGTGCCCACGACCATGTCGCACACCTCCGCGACCGTAGGCACCCTTCCGTTGGTCAGGGCCGCCTCGACGCCCCGGCTCGTGCTGGCGATGCCAGTCTCGAGATAGGCCAGCTCGGCACCGCTCAGCTTGCGGTGCTCGACCTCCTTCCACTTCTGCTCGGCCTCCTCCTTGGCCTTCTGCAGGACATCATCCGTGTCCTCCTTCTGCCAGAGGTTGCACTTGTTGCACGAATTGCATGGCCTCCCGTCGCCCTCGGGCCTAAAGTGCTGACAGAAGTGCTGGTAGCCCGCGTCACCGCCTTCCTTGCCGCCAATGTCCTTGCGGCAGACGTAGCACATCTTGTAGCCACACTGGCACGTCATCTTGTTGCACCCGGCCGTCTTGACAAATGAGGCGTTGCACTTGGGACACACACGCTTCACAGCCATGCTCATCGCCTGCTCCACCTGTGTACGGAGGGCGATGAGGCTGGACTCGTTACACACGTGGATGTCGATCCACTCCTTTTCGCAGTGGAGGCAGGAGCTGCGCCCGCAGTCCGGCGACTGGCAGGTAAACTTGAGGCCGCGTTGGCGTCGGCTGTGACGCTTGAGCGACGCATTGAACTCCCCGAGCACACTCTTCCCGCACGGCAGCTCCATCGCTCCCAGCAGCGCAATGAAGAGGTAAACAAGGGCAAGGACCACGAGGATGGGGAACCACGCAATAGCGTTCAGCGTCCTCAGGAGGCCGTTGCTTGGTCCGTCAGCCCCGAAGTGGGGTTGCAGCTCCCTCGACGTGAGGTACACGTCGTCCACCTCAGCGTAGTCGCAGAACGGACACCGTGCCAGGGGGAAGCCAGACGCCAGGAGACTATACTCGGCCAGCCGTTGATCGAACTTGCGCATGATCTCGGCACCTTTCTTCACCTCGAGCATTGCCCTGTGCATCTGGTCAAATGAGATGCAGCTGTCGCACGAGTCCGAGGTGGCGTTCTCGGGCATCGCCGGACATCTGAGGGTGCCGGTCTGCGGCTCGATGGTCTTGGCCCAACTTTGTCCGAAGACGGCCTCGGTGACGGACAGCTGAACGCATCTGCGACATATCATATGACCGTTGGCATTGCACGTGGTGAAGTCCTCGAATGAGGCGGCGGTGAAGCAGCAGCAGCACTCGTGGGTTTGGTTCTCCCTCTCTGCCTCGTCCAGGTTCATGGCTGCGGCCATCTCCCGGTCCTTCTCCTCCGTCTTCTCCCTCGTGGAGACCCTGATGGGGTCGATCAACTCCTCAAACAATTCCCGGTCGAGTTCCGCGTTGCCCGTAGATTTCAGTGAAGGCACGATGGATCCCTGGCCAGATGATTTCCACACAACCAGGTTCCCCGTGTCGGTGGATGAGAGCGTCTTTCTTCTATACAACAAAAGCGAGGACAGAGTAAATCTCCACGACTTCTGGGAGAGGTCGACCAAGGTCTTTCTTGCGGACAGGTAGGAATAGTTGGATTCCGCGAGGACGGCGTTGATCGTCGAGCGCGACAGGCCCTTGAACTCGTGCCAGGCCAGTTCTTTGGCGGCAGCTATATACTCGGGGCTCTTGAATTTCTCTGACTTGGGCACCAAAGCGGTGCCGCCCGCCTGAGGCTGGAGCTGCCTCCAGCGCCCTTTGACCCATCCCACGCGGTTTTTGAGCAGGGCGTCTGCGACGACTGCCAGCCTGGACTCCTCGGAGAAGCTGGACAGCATCTCGCGGAACACCTCGACCTGGACATCGGGGAAGACCACGGCAAGGGCTTCCAGGCTGCCGTTGAGGTCTCGCAGGTCGGGCGCCTCGTCAACCTCATGGCAGGCGCCGATTTGAGAGTCGTCGCATATGTATTCGGGGTTGGTGTCACTCATGGCCGAGGACGAGCTCAGCTTGCGCTTGTTGGCCGGCCGCACGGGGCTGGAGTGCAGCAGGGCGGAGAAGACCATCTTGACCTGTTGTCGTGGCGGCCCACGACGGTCATGCTAGCCTGAGGGTCGGCTGCGGCGCTGGGTGGTGGTATCGTTGGAGGAGGCTTCTTTCCATTTGCGTGCGGTTTGTCACAATAAGGCTGGAGGGCTTAGACGACGTAAGGGACAGCCGTCTGTCGCGTCGTGAGTAGCTGCGGGCAGGTAGGCAGAACCGGGTGCTGGAGGGCAAGAGTTGTGCAGAAACGCCAGAACAATGGTAGGACCCGACACCAAACTGGCTGTCACGTCTCCGGCCCTTTGTGGTTCAAGTCGGCGCGGCCGTTGAATGAAGTATTTGTGTTGGGGGGGGGGCATTGATATAGGTCATAATGCCGACCTACAGAGACATACCCCGGACCAAGTAAATTGGACTCCATAATTCAACTTGACTGCTTGGCACGAGGGGTCCTCGGGTCCCGATAGAATTCGCCCGCGCGGCCAGATTTATCGATAAGCGAGGCGCAGCCACAAGGGGCAGGGGGGCAGGGGGGCAGGGGCTACGTAAGGCCATTTCCCAGCTCCATCTTGCCATCTCACCATCCAACATGCGGTGCCGGCCTCGAGCCGGCCTGGGTACCTGCCTGTAGGGGACCGACAACTGACTGCAGTATGCATTCCGTAACCCTGCACACGCCGACCTTCACATGACTGTTATCAGGCCTCGAAAGGCACGAGATCCAATGTGCAACCTCGCCATTATTCCAAGGAACAATTATACGGGAAATGGGACCACACAGGATCACGCATCCTGCTCGCGACTAACGAGCCATCCATCGGCTGTCAAATGCCTGGACAAGAGCGCACACCAGCGGTTGCTTGACGCTATCGTGCCGCGGAGCGAGTATCTTGTGACCCAACACACGATATTTGCAACCAACGTGCATCCATCCATTTAGCAGTCTCGCCCTGTACTCCTGAACTGGCAGAATAGGGGTTCTCAATCATAGATACAGTCGTAGGTAACGTTGTGCAATCTCCTTAACCGGCCTATCTACAATAGTCTCGTCACCGCCTCACATGAACACGGTTAGGCCAGGCAAGATAGGAAGCGGAAGGATCACTTGATGTCCTTGCGATCCATATTGCAACACCAGTCCATTTGAAAATACTAGCTAGATACGACATCAGGGGCTCCAAATTGTACATGAAAAGGAGAAAAAGACGGGAACACCGCGTACACATAACTCTCATCAGTAGCAAACAGCAAGCGCCAGCCATCGTGTCACTTCTAACATGTCCATTCTGCCATATCACGTATCAAGGCTCTTCTACAATTTGCCCTTTGCATCCGGGGCGAGCTCGACAGCGGCGCCGCCTATGGCCAGCTTGCCCGTCTCCTTGACCTTGGTCTGGAAGATGACCTTGTTGCCGTCCTTCCACATCTCGGTCACCAGCGTCTCGCCCGGCAGCACCGTGCCGGCGAAGCGGACCTTGATGTTCTTGTAGGGGCCAAACCTAGGAGGTGGCGATCCCGTCAGCAACAGACCTACAATGGGACACATGCTCTCTGGTGGTGAGGAACTTACTGCTCGTAAACAGCCTTGCCAGCGATGCCCATGAAGCAGAGGCCGTGCAGGATAGGAACCTTGAACCCACCCATCTTAGCGAAGGCGGGATCAACATGGAGCGGGCTGTTTGAATCTCAGTCAGCATTTGTCGCCTCCGAGCCGCTCCCCACTACCGAGATACTTACTTGTAGTCGCCGCTCAGCCGGTAGATACACGCCTGCTCCTCAGTCGTCTTGGACTCGACGACGACGTCCGGCGCACGCCCGGGCGGCTTGTTCGCCGCCGTGCTGGCGCCCCTGTCAGCAGGCTTCTTCTGTCCGCCGAAGCCGCCGGATCCCCGGAGGAAGACAGTCATCTCGTTGTAGAACAGCTCCTCCTTGGTCTCGGCGTTGACGGTGGTCACGCCGTGCCTGACGATGGCCGCGTTGCCCTTGTCGACGACCTCGATCAGCTTGGCGTAGCTGAGCAGCCGGCCCGACGTGGGGATCGGGTGCTTCCGGACCTCGAGGTACTGCTCGCCGTGGAGGAGCATCATGGGGCTGAAGTTGGGGACGAGGCTGTCGAGGCTGAAGGGTGTCTCGGCGTCGAACGGGGGGATGACCCCGTAGGTCGGGAGCACCTGGAAGTCCTCCGCTCCCTCGAAGACGTAGCGGAGGTCATTTCTCTTCGCACCCACTCCGAGGTTGTAGAGAATAGCATCGCGCTCGGTGAATGTGAACTCGGTGGCTGGGGACTCGGCCTTCAGGGCCGTTTGGATAGCGTCCAGGTACTCATTTCCGCCCGAGGGTGCATCACTCTGGAGATAGTGTCAGAGAATGTCTACCAAGTTGTATTCTTTACACTATGCTATCAAAAAACAGAGTACATCAATGAGACGCAGGTGAACTGGAAGAGGCTCATACCTTAGCACCTCCGCCTGCCTTGTTCCCAGCATTCGCCATAATCTTCTCCAAACTGGCCTGGGTCTTGTCAGGGTGGTCGGACCGGCCGTCAAAGGTGACAACGTCCTTCCAGTTCTTCAGGACCTCCTCAGGTGTGAGTGGCACGTTTGTGGGGAAGCCGTGGCCTCCAGTCCGCTGCCACCTGGTCGCGCCGACCCATCCACTGCCTACTTCGTACAGGCCTCCGGTTGGGTTCTTGGGGACCTTGTCACTGGACAGGGCAACGACCACCGGGGCGATATACTCCGGCTTGAAAGCCTGCACCAGCTCCTCCGGCAGGATGGTCTTGGTCATTGCCGTGCCAGCGTTGGGAGCAATGGTGTTGACATAGATGTTGTACTTGGCACCCTCGAGCGCAAGGGCGCGGGAGAAACCAAGAATCGCGCATTTCTTATTGATAACACCGTTAGTTTCTGTAGATTAATACCACACTAGGGGAGACAAAGACCTACCGCTGCGGAGTAGTTGGCCTGGCCGAAGTTTCCGTAGATACCACTTGTGGAGGTAGTGTTGATGATACGGCCATACTTCTGCTTGAGCATGTAGGGCCAAGCAGCCTTGGAGACCTTGTAAGTTCCACGAGCATGCACGTTCATGACAGGGTCCCAGAGGCTGTCATCCATGTTATGGAATGACTTGTCACGCAGGATCCCTGCGTTGTTGATAACAATGTCGACCCGGCCGAAGGCGTCAATAGCAGCCTTCACAACGGCATCGCCGTCCTCAGCCGAGGCCTTGACGCCAACGGCCTTGCCGCCCGACTTCTTGATCTCGTTGACCACGTCGTCTGGGTTGACAAGGTCGTTGACGACAACGGCAGCTCCGTACTTCGCGAAAGCCAGCGAGTAAGCCCGGCCAATTCTGATTTCTTGTCAGCTGCGTACATGGAAAGTCACAGGAAGTCACTCTCACCCAGCGCCTCCTCCGGTCACCAACGCAACACGGCCGGAGAAGTCAAGCTTCTCCCCTCCTTGGTTGGGGCCTAGCTTCTGAGACTCTTCCAGCAGGGTTACAAAGTCGTTGGGCCCGGTTGGGTATTGAGGCTTGGAGAAGTCGATTACTGAGTCCCACTTCTTCAGGACAGCCCCCGGGGTGTAGCTGTCGTCGCACTTGAGGAGCTGGCCGCTCGAGCGCTCCCACCTGAGCTTGGCCATGTGGCCACCGCCAACCTCGAAGATGCCGCCAGTCTCAGTTGTGTTGTCCTTGTGGACCAGGACAGCAACCAGAGGCACAACCCACTCGGGCTTCATGAGCTCAAGGATGTCTGGGGGCATGATAGTCTCGGTCATGCGGCTAGCTGCAATCGGGGCAATGACGTTGCACAGGATGTTGTACTTGATGCCCTCCTTGGCCAGAGTCTCGGTAAACCCAACCTGAGCAAGCTTTGCGGCTACAGGGTGTCAGTTAAGATGATGCTCACGGCAGTGTTGCGGACGATTCTCTTACCAGAGTAATTTGTCTGGCCAAAGTTGCCAAACAAGCCAGCAGCCGACGCCGTATTAATGACACGACCGTACTTCTGTTTCCTGAAGTGCGGCCATGCTGCCCTAGCACACTTATAGGCGCCCTTGACGTGGACCTTGAAGATCAGATCCCAGTCTTCGTCCTTGATATTCTTGAAGCTGACGTCTCGTAGGATACCGGCGTTGTTGATCAGGATATCAATACGACCAAACGCCTTGATCGCGGTGTCGATGATCTTGTCTCCGTTCTCTACAGAGTCGTAGTTCGCGACGGCCTTGCCGCCGGCCTTCTTTATCTCATCGACGACTACATCGGCGGCCTGGAGCGAGCAGAGGTCAGCTATGTGCGCGTGACAACGCCGGCTGGGTATGGTTGCATTGATCTCACTTTTGAGGAGTTGCCTTCGCCCTTGAAAGACCCGCCCAGGTCGTTCACGACGACGCTGGCGCCTCTGGACCCGAAGAAGGTGGCATATGCCTTTCCCAAACCACCTCCGGCGCCTGTGACGACCACGACCTGGCCGTCGTACCTTAATTGGCCTGCCATATTGGATAAGACACTGGTTGCTTGAGCTGTTGGGGGAATCGAAAGGTGCAAGGTCCGATCACTGGGGAAAAGCAAGGAGGAGGATGGAGCAGAGGAGGTGGGAAGTCTTAAAAGAGACGGAAACGAAGTGAAGACGTCAAGGAAGCAAGTAACCTTTTGGTAGGCGTGAGAATCGGCAAGCCGTTGCAATGAGCCTCGGCTTTGAACCCCTGTGCACACGGTTCCAGAATGCCAGTCCGATTTACCGAGGGGCCCGTGGGGAAAAGCCGGCCCAAACCGTTCTGGGCGATCGCCCGCCTCCGTCATGTCGCCCTTTTCACATGCTTTGCAAGTCAGTCGCCTGAATGATTACTGTCAGTCCATGCACGCACTGTACATGGTCACTGTACCGTCTCCGGGGTAATGAGGTCGCCTGGGGCCACCTGGGGTCGGGGCCGGGGCTGGCATCTGCTTCTGACGGGCACAACGTGGACGGACTAAACCATTGTACCTGTACTCCAGCATTTTGACCTGTGAAATCCTCACGATGGTGATGGTTTGGATATGAGAGTGCCACCTGCATGAGGAACGAGGACTTGATATCTTGTCTTGTGTGAGGCCCTGCCCTGGGCTATGACGGGTGAGCGGCACATAGCTGTGCTGATTCAATTGAATCATCTTCCGGTGCCGGAAGAAACAAGACAGGCGAGGCTCTCTCAAGACCTTGGGAACCGCTACTAATGTGGAGACCCTGGTTGACTGCCCCTTGCCCTCAATCATCACCAACGACAAGATAGCCGGCGGTATTTTTTATAAAAAACCAGGAGCCCAAGAAACAAACTCTGGCCCAGTCGTACGAGGCAAGGAGAAACGACTTGGCAGGCTTGTTGAGTGATCATAAGCTCCAACTTCGCCCCTCCCCTCGAATATCCACACCATGGCGAGTACTCCAGATATGCCACTCCAGTCGCGAATAGTAGACGACAAGTCTCCAAAATGTATCCCATTCAGTATGTGCCAGTCCCTTCTCACTGGAGGTTTATCCCCGTAGAGCCGCAGAAGGCTGACCGTCCAATAGTCCTTGAGCGCCTAAAGGCCCACCAGGCGCAACAGTCCGCCTCCAGCGGCGGCGCGGGCAGGCCCTTCGTGATAGGCCTGAACGGCGTCCAGGGCGTGGGCAAGACGACCCTCGTCAAGGCCCTCGCCGAGACCCTCCAGCAGCGGGAGCGCTTGCAGACCATCGTCGTCAGCATAGACGACTTCTACCTCCGCCACCAGGACCAGCTGGCCCTCGCCTCCGCCCACACGGACAACGCCCTGGTGCAGGTTAGGGGCGAGCCCGGCACCCACGACACGGCCCTCATGCGCGACGTCTTCACCTCGCTCGTCGCCTCCCTGCCCACCCTCATCCCGCAGTACGACAAGTCTGCCTTCAACGGGCTGGGCGACCGCGCGCCCCAGTCGGCCTGGATCCCCGTGAACCAGCCCGGCCAGCCCCCCGTGCAGGTCGTGCTGCTCGAGGGGTGGTGCGTCGGCTTCAGGAGCGTCGGCCGCGACGTCGTCGAGGCCAAGTGGAGGGCCCCGAGCCGCACGCTGCACAGCCACAAGCTCGAGGACCTCTTCTTTGTCAACGACCAGCTGAAGGAGTACGACGTGGTAACCGACCTGTTTGATGCCTTCATCCACATCGACGCCGAGGACACGGAGTATGTCTATGACTGGAGGCTGCAGCAGGAGCGGCAGCTGAGGCAGGAGAAGGGTTCCGGCATGACGGATGAGCAGGTGGTCAAGTTCGTGGACGCCTATTACCCGGCATACGAGCTATTCTCGGACGCGGTTAGAAAAGGGATATTCGCGGACCGCAAGGGCTGTCAGCTGCAGCTGACTGTAGGTAAGGACAGGAGTGTCGTGGACAGTTTGACCATCTAGTGGAGGCCAGAAAAAGATGCCGAATCATATGTATCTAATTTACGAGCAATCAAAATGGTATCATTGGGTGCTACCAGAACTATTTCCCTCTGGTCTAATCATCTGGTTGATGCCTCTCATCGTGTAGCTAAGCTCCAAGCGACCTGCCATTTCTCCTGACGTTGTCCAGGCTTTGCTGTATTATGCCATGCGCATACAGCTCTTCGCTAATCGTGCCCGACAACGGCCCAATGAAACTCCGTTACAGCCTGATTCTCTTGCGCCACTGCAAAGCAAAAACGCGTGGTCTCTAAGAGAGCTCTGCCCTGCTCCCTAGTCGCCGGACTGACTGCCCTTCAACATCGCACTGCTGTCATGCTTCAGCTTAGACAGCTTGCGATCTATGTTCTCCTTCTTACGCCGCACTTCCTCCTCGCGCTCCGAGATCTGTGTCTCGTACTGCTCTACGATCTTGCGTTTGGCCTGGCGCGCCTCCCTCATCCTCGTGACAATGTTGCTGAATCGTTCCAGAAACCAGTCGCCGCTCTCATCCCACTCGCGCACGGACATATGGGTGAAGAGTTGAGCCTGGGTATCCTCATCCTTACTCCTGTAGAACTCGAGGCGGTCGTCAAGGTTGTCGGCCGGAGGTTTGGCTGGTGACATTATTACCTGTCTTGTGGGATCATGATCGAAGGGCTCGTTCTGTAATTCCGCGAAGTTCATTTTGCGCAGAGCTTCCTCGTCGTAATCGATGTTGCGGACTCGTTTCTTGGGAGGGGAAAGCTTTGGGCCAAGGAGTGCCTGACGGATAGGGCTTCCTAGCAAGGCGTTGTCTTTTATTGTGACAGTTTTCTGAGGTTTCTGTGCCACCGCAGGCTTCGCAGGGTTGAGAACCATTGTCGCATCATCAGGAATAACGCGTTGCCGAGCTGCCTTTGGGGTGTGCTCATGTTCCTGATCCGGAAATTCATCTCCTTGCGAATGGAAGTCGCTATCATCCGTGTCCCAGTCCAGAGCCGGGTTCCCGACATTCTGAAAGTCCGTGGAGCGCTGAGCACCCTGAGCAAGCTCTTTGGCAGGCTGAAAATACGCATTAGGTTTGAGAGCCGCGCTGCTGTACTTTTCGGGAGAAATGCGCCGGGACGTTTCCTTGGGGAGAGGTGACTGTTCAAAACGACGTGTCTTCTTGGTCTCCGTTCCGGAAATGGGGAAGTTCGATCGCAAAAATCGAGGTTCTCTCTGTGGCCGAGGACTCGACTCGTCTGACGTGCTGCCAAAGGGGTGCTGCCGAAATCTGGGAGCGTCTGCTCTGGGGTTGTCCGGTGCATGAGTTATCATACTGGAGTTGAATACCTTCCCTTGGAGCGAAGGGACCACCAATTGACCATTCTGGTACTCAAAAACCGGGGCACTCTCAGCGCTCCGGTGGGCGTGCCGACCTCGTCGTGGAGGTTGACGGTTGTCGATGATGTCAGAGCGGGAATCATCAGCATATTCGCCATGGCGATTGGAGTACTGTGCTGAGGCTGGCCGGGCAGGTTCGCTCTCGGAGAACAAGGAGTTGATGTTGGACTGTTCATCCCATTGCTCTCGCAGCCCGCCTTTCTCGTGCGGCCCTTCCGACACTGATTCCCAACCGCGAGTTGCCCCTGGGCCATCGTCTCTTTGCCGCTCGGTCAACTCATCGGCACGTGGTGGCCCAAGAGAAAGCTGTGCATGAAACCCTGACGGCTTGGAAACCTGCGTTGAGAAGTTGACGGCCTCGGCGGCCGCCTGATGATCTAGGAGGGGGATCATGGGCGAGGGGGCACGAGCCGCTGTCTGGGTGAGTGCCTGAAGTGGCGGACTACCAGGCGCATGAGGGTTGATGACCGGGGAACCCTCATGTTTCTGGATGAAACTCTGCATCTTCCTCTTCGCCGTGGGCACCATCATCGTGGCGGAGGGGTGAGGACGTCGGAAGGAATGCTAGAGAAAGGAGGTGAGATGCTGAGGGATTTTGGTCAAGAATGTTCCAAGGCCTCGGTGGCGAATAGATAATAGCGGTGGGGAAAGGAGTCTACACTCCCAAGAGTTAAAGCCTCTTGGGTGCCGTCAAACAGTGGTCGTGGAGAAAGTGGATTTTGTGTGGTCCATAGATGGGAGAACTGAAGGTGTCGCCCAGCTCAACACAAATTTGCAATGCAGCGCATTGTACACTGAGCTTTGATGAGGCTCGACTGCTCGAGTCCCCGTCTGGCGCTCGAGGATGACCCGAACAGAACCTTGGACAGGTTGGCTTGTTTGCCAGGCATCAATGGAGGTCTGGCTGTGTGATTATCAAGGAAAGCACGTCGTGGACGCGCCGCATCATGCCTTCCCAAAAAGCCAGGGACCACCATCAGCTGGCTAGCTTCAACGTGGTGGACCCCTGCAGTTGCAGGTGCATGGGCCAGGCACAAACAAAACCGCCGATGACCCACCTCTGGCCAGGGATGACAAGTGCCTAGGTACCTAGGTAGACTACAATACACCACCTGTATTTAACAACCTTGGAACATCTACAGATTACTCCCCAGGTACAATATATAGAGCACCCTCAACAGTTCCACCTAACACTACCTGCTAACTACACAGGTAGTGCTGACCAAAATCTGATGAGCTGTGTCATGTCGTCTAACCAGCCAATCATTGCACAAGTGCCTGCTGCATGCAGGCGCAGGAAAAGGCCGCCAGCAGCCACAGCCGTAACCTGACCTGGCCATACTTACCCATGACCCATTACTATTCATCTATCAGTTTATGTCCTTCTTGAACCTCGGCCCCATCAACGCATCAACTATCTTACGGTTAACTCCGTAGTCGAGGTATACAAACCACCAAAAGGTCCTTCAGGCATTTGCCTTCTCAGGGTGGCTACGCATTCAAGGCCGTAATGACATCGCCGCCCCCGGGAGAGGACGAGCCCAAATCTAGTTTTGATGAGAGCCTATGTGTCGTCGAGCGTATGGCGGATGAGCTCTACCGTGCACAGCGCAGCAACGCTTTCGGGAAGGATTTCCTCCCAGCTGGAGCTCTCAGACGAGTGATTAGACCCGACGTCGTCCGCCGAGCCTTGCAGGAGTCACACGCAGACGTCCGGTTGCGTGGAGCAATCAGGGACGATGCGGAGAGGATATGCCGCTCGTATCGCAAGATATTCGCCATATTGGTGTTGGTTGACATGGTACACCGCATAGCGGACTTCGTTCTTTGTAACCTCGGTGACACGTGCCTCCCAATGCCGGATATTGGCACGACAGACGCGAGGGCCCTGCCGACACCACTCTTGGAGAACGAGGCCTGGATGGCAGTTACCAGAACGTGGCGAAGAAGAGACGTGGATTACTTCAAAACTTATCAGTGGCGTGTCCTGGCGCCTGTATTTACTGCTCAGGATCCAGAATACAGGCTATGTCCGAGTCACGTCCTTCCGTTTGTGGAGAGCCACGAACATGCCGAAGGCGGTTTCGCCACGGTATCCAGAGTTAGAATCCATCCGGATCATCATGAATTCGGGAAGCTTGGAGTAGGTGTTTTCCGGTTGTCTCTGTCAATTGTCCTAAGCTTCAGATGCTGATCTGCTCGGAAGATGAATACTCAAGAGTCCATGTTCGCTGTGAAGGAGCTTCGAAAAGAGCGTCACTATGACTACTACGATGACGAGGTCCACATTCTCAGACGCTTAAGAGATTTAAGATCCGGCCATATCATCCATCTCCTAGCCTCATATGAAATCCGGAGCGAGCACGACGACTTTTCCTCTCGCCGCTATCTGATTTTTCCCTGGGCCTCCGGAGATCTTGACACATTCTACAGACAGAATGAAGTGTTTCCTGACAGAACACAGATGATCTTATGGATGGCGGAGCAATCATCTGGACTGGCAACCGTTCTCTCTCAGATCCACGGAGGCAATGACGACCCCAGCCCGGGTAGCCCAACAAACGCAAGTACAGCCAGCAAGGCTGGCGCACTCGCACCGGACTCAGTCCGCATGTATGGACGGCATGGCGATATCAAGCCATCCAACATCCTCTGGTTCGACAACACCTCTAGTGAGACGGTCAACGGCCTCGGACGACTCGTATTGTCAGACTTTGGGCTGGCTCATTACCATCGACGGAATTCACGATCCAATGTAACGTCAGAAGCAGTGGCCAGGTCCGCCACCTACCGGCCCCCAGAGTTCGATATGGGAATGAAGCTCTCGCGAAAGATTGATATCTGGTCTCTGGGCTGCCTCTTCTTGGAGATGATCACATGGCTTCTCCGAGGGTACAGGATCATGCAAGATGACTTCTCCCAGTCTCGACTGGAGGAGTCCTCGGATTTGAGCCGCTTCTTCGAAGATACCTTCTTCCGGGTCGTGCGGGAGGACGGAAAACGCACAGCTGTGGTCAAGCCCAGTGTCAAAACCTGGATCGTGAATCTCTTGGACAATCCTCGCTGCAGTCCTTACATAAGGGACTTTTTGACACTGATCGAACATCACATGATTGTTGTGGACGTGGAGGACAGAATTTCCGCGACAGAATTGTCGCAAATGTTGCGAGATATGTATACCCGGTGCACCAAAGACGTTTCGTATTATCGTGAAGGCATGATGGGACTGTCGTCTGCTCCCCTTGGTCTGCTGCCTTTGTACAAGCCTACAGTCGTTGGTGGGCCGGCGTCATCGCCACCAACCTCCAGGATAGATGCCGCCGCCACATCAGAACCTGTCAAAGAAGGCGCCGTCGCTCATCTTGAGCCTACGGACAGGGTGAACATTGGACCCTCACTTGATACCTTCTCTCGGAAATTCAGACGCTCTGCCGGCAGAATGAGCCTGCTTGGATGGCCCTTCCGTCTGGCGAAGGACAAAACGCATGGGACAGGGCAGACAGACAAGCCGGCAGCGCCTGGCGCTTGAAACACAGATTAAGACTCTTTTCTAGAATGCGGATATTCGCACCTGCAAAAACGGATGATAAACCAATGCATCACTCCCACCACAGCTACAGCTAATCAGAGCACCTACACACCTAACACCCTTACACCCTTACACACGATACCCATACACCCAATACCCATACACCCAATACCAATACTCCCATACACATACACCCATATACACATGCACTTAACACCCACTCATCTAATACCCATGTACTTAACAGCTACACACCAACACACCTAATTCACATACTTAACTTGCATAGTTAAAATTATATATTGAACGATTATTACATAGGAACAAGTGGAAAGGGTAATCGCAAGGGCTACGTAGTAAGTGAAGTAAATCAAAGTTTAAACAGGTGGGTGCATCGGCTTGGTCAGCCGCTTGCACTACATAGGGTAGTGAGACACACACACACCCAGCCCTCTTCTCACACTGCTCCTCCTCCCGCATTGTTCAGATTTCTACTATGTAATTTCCGATAGACTCGGACATAGAAGACGCCGAAGGTGATGACGCTGAGACCAGCAGAGAAGGCGAGCCATACCCAGACGTAGCCCGAAACAACGGGCTGGTCAGACTGATCCGCCGCACCCGAGTCGCCGCTGCCACCACTGCTCTTGGTTACCGGGGATGAGCGCAGGTCCCGCCAGTCGTTGGTCCACCCAAAGATGGGCATGGCGAAGATAGTTGCCACGGCCGTTGTCGGAAGATAGACGGCGGCCATGAGGGCAAAGGCGGTGCCGTACCTCGTGTTGTCGGCGCTCGTACCGGCCTCTTGCCGCGCCAGCTCGGCCTCCTGCCGCGCCAGCTCGCTGCGGATGACGTCCGTCGAGAAGGAGATGCGCTCGACGCCGATTCGGCACTCGGCGGCCCGCCCGTCGAGCCGCGACAGGATGTCCTGGAACCTCTCATCGAACAAGTTCGTCACCTCGATTGCTTCGTCTTTGTTGAGCGTGTTTGGAACCGTTGCTGGACCTGTTGGACTGGGTGGTGTCTGGCTGCCGACTGTTGGACTGGGCGGTGCCCGGCTGCTACTTGCTGCACTGGGTGATGTCTGGCTGCCGACGGTTTGACTGGGCGGTGTCTGGCTGCTACTTGCTGCACTGGGTGATGTCTGGCTGCCGGCTGTCGAACTGGGCCATGTCTGGCCGTCTGGAGCGACTTTGTACTGATCCAGGAGCGTCTTAACTCCCGACGAACAGGCTTTGAAAAGCTGCGACCTTGTCGTGTTGATTTCCTCCTCGACTCTTATGCTTTTATCCCTTACCAGCTGGACTTTGTCGATCGTTTCCCAGTGGAAATGGTTGGTGTCTCTGCTCCGTTCAAGCTCGTCCATGAGCGCTTTGTACTCGTCGGATCGCTTACTGACCAGTGCCTCTACGCGTTGTAAATGCAACTCGGCACACACGCCAAGCATCATGAGAGGGTGCTTGGCGCCCTCTTCCCACTCCTTCACCAATCTCCTGACTTTGCTGATCTGATCATTGGAGCAGCCGACCATGACGGCGTACGTGAAGCGTCGACTCTCAATGTGTGTTGCCGCCAGTGCAAAGCCATACTCGTGTCCATCCCCAGGATTAGTCGTAGCGGTTTGCATCCACACTTTCTCCCTGTTACTAGAGACATCACAAGTCCTCTGGACCGATATTACGGATAGCAGCCTCCTGGATGCTGCTTTGTGGAAGTGGCCGGGGAGGTAGAATGCTTTGGCAACCTTTTTCCAATACGCCAGCTTGATGGGCAAGTCCGTAAACCCAGAGGCCTCTTGCTGAGCCGGAGCGCCAGGAGGTCCCAGTGCCGAAAACGAGAAATCTGCAGCACGTGGTATGAACAGGATGCAATACCCGTTACGCAGAGCCACTGGCGGCTGCCCAGGAGGGACTGCAGAGGAGATCCAGGTGTCCCACTCTGCGTCGTCCGACAAGATGGTATGTTGAACGTTTGTGATCGCATCATGACGCTGGAGAGCCTGACACTCCGGTGAGTGGGTTTGAGGCGACACGGGCAAATTAGGATCCGTATCCTGGCATTCGAATCTTTCCACCAGGTTAGGATCGATGAAGGGATCCGAATTTGGAACCCAATCCATGTTTCAGTGACCCCTTCCAGCTCTCAGACGGCTCAATATATTACGGCGTCTTGACTTGTTAGTACATACATAGGTAAGGACGAGACCATAATGTGCTCGAGGTTGAAGGAACGCACCTATATAGACTATTTGTATTCTTTGATTTCCTCTACTAAGCTGGAAAGACAATGATTGTCCTAGTGGGACAATGTAGGTTGAAGGCAATTGAAATTTACATATATAGACAAGTAGTTATCACGTATGTGGGTACGTATGTACATGTGTGAAATCGACGAGCTTGTTTCAATATTCCCCGTCGAGGATCTCCAGCATTTCTATAGATACGTGAGCGGGGAGGAACGCGCAGCCTCAGATGATACCAGGTCGCAAGTCGTACCAAAGCAGCTTCCGGGGACAGACCGCCCAGGTGGTTGTCGCACAGCATTGAACTATTCCATCCTGGTCATCGAGTCATCGGAGCTGAGTGCTTCGCCATTTTCGCTGCCAGTCAGCTGAATTCCCCATGCATAGGGAAAGTGTCACGGCTGGTGAGGGAGGAAGCCTCTGATTTGTCTTGAGAACGCCTCCTAGAAGCAGGCTGCGTTCTCAGAGGGGCTCTCGCCGTAGCTTGGCGAGAAAGGTTGGTCAGATACAGATACCACGAGCACTTTGGTTGGAGAGAGATCGAGGTGGAGTGTCGACTGGAAGTTGAGGGGTCAAGAGGTGCATTTGGAGATCTGCATTTGTACATTCTGGGCAAGATGTGTTTCGCCGGCGAATATTCCCTTCCGTCTCACAGTTCTGTTCGTCCGACAGTAGTAGTGATCGCGTAGCACACGAGCTGAATGAAGAAGTCACGTGTATCAGGCCACGTCGTCGACGCCTGACTTGCGCCACATAAGCAGCGGCCTCTCTGTATCCCGTCTGCACGATATCCCAAGATCACTTCTCTTCCATGCCTAACTCACGTGGGCTTGGCTAAATCACCTCGCCTGCCTCCCCCCCCCCAAAAAAAAAAGAATTCACCGCGCCTAAGTCAGCGCCTACTCGAGAGGAACGTCCATCGCTCCATATCACAGTCTAGTCTTCCTTTCCAACGCTACCGAGTGCGACAGCCATCGAAAGGCCCATGCGAGAAGCAAAGGCGACTTGTTTGTCCATAATCTCGGCCGCAAATGCCTTCCTCTGATGCTACGACCACGGTCATATCGAAGCGGTATGTTGACGTACGAAAGCTGCAGAGATATCTCGATCGCCTCTGGCCAGGCAAATATTCTGTAACAGTGGGTCTCGGATCTTGATCTATTCAAGCTTAAACACACACGTCCAGACGACGACGCCACGCCTTAGTAGCTTTGTACTCACTGGAGCGTACGAACCCACAATGATATGTGGGATAGCCGGCTGACCATGGGGCTCAATATGACCCATACACAGGTCCGAAACGACAATTACCTCGTCAAGGGGCCAAGAAATCTTACTCAAGTACAATCCACACGCCATACAAAACACTAAGCGACCCGTCACCGCTAACTATCATACCAGCGGGAGCAAGAGGAGATCCACGAACTGATGCGTGGACGCCGATCTGAGAAGACCAAGGCTGAGAAAGAGACCCCACAAGAGCAGCAGGCCGCTGGGAAGCCTGACCACGAAGGCGCAACGGTAACAGATACCGGAGGGCTGGAGCTGTCTCCTGCGGCTGAAACCCCAGCATCAGGGCAGGAGTTCGGAGAACATGGGCCTCCAAAGCTTCAAAGGACCGGAACGGTGCAAAGTGTCAAGGATTTGTTTGGCCGAATAAAGAGGACGTTGACAGGTACAGGTGTTGTAAATTAGACAAGGACGAACGTTTCCTTGACATATGGATTAGTCTGCACGCGGCAGGTGTCTGGCAAGCGAAGACTCGAGACTGCACGCATTCTCGGTTGTATGTGATGTGTGTTTAGCAGTTCAAGTTTGTCACTGCATAGCATAGAACCCCCGAGGTATAGGATAATTAGATCATGGAGGTGGCTGTGGCTAGGGTGGCTGATATGTTAACAGCCTGGTATGATGAGACTGGCAGGATTTATATAAACTTGTGATATATAAGCTGGGGTATATTGAGATTGCCTTCGGGGTATTGCAGAAGGAAGCTTATGATATTTACTGGTCTACCAGGCTGGAAGTGCCTCTGGTAGGTTGGTTGTATCATTCGTTAGACTGCAGGGCCTAGACCGACCCTAGCGTAAATGGGAGCCGATCTCGGCAGCGGCCGCATTATCAATCAACGGGCTGGATTGAGTCGAAATTCGCCGCTGAAGGAAATGCCCCAGTACCTGGGTAGTTCAAACGTCCCGCAGTGTCCTAAGCAGCCCTCGTTCCAGATAGCGTCATCGTACCCAAACCACCATGGCGCCCTCCCTAGAAGAGCCAGAGGCCGTCCAGGACGTCCTCAAGAATCATGCCAAAACAAAGCCCTCATTAGTCGCCCCCGAGCCAGAACACTGCCCCGGCCCCGAGTCCGACACAGCAGGCACCGCAGACTCGTGCGCCGGCTGCCCCAACCAGAAGATATGTGCCTCCGCGCCCAAGGGGCCTGACCCAGACATACCCCTGATATCACAACGACTGGCCGGGGTGAAGCATCGGGTGCTGGTCCTGAGCGGCAAAGGAGGGGTTGGCAGTGCGTCCCGTCCCGCCCAGTGAATTTTGTACCCTCTGCCCGCTGGCATTTGGCTGACTTGAGGCGTTCCCAGAATCGACATTCACAAGTTTACTCGCGCACGCGTTCGCGCTGAACCCCGACAGCACCATCGGCATCATGGACACGGATATCTGCGGGCCATCCATACCCAAGATGATGGGCGCCGAGAACGAGACAATACACATCAGCAACTCGGGCTGGTCGCCCGTGTGGGTCATGGACAACCTCGGGGTCATGAGCATACAGTTCATGCTGCCAAACAAGGATGATGCAATAATATGGCGTGGGCCCAAGAAGAACGGCCTGATCAAGCAGTTCCTGAAGGATGTCGACTGGGGCGAGCTGGACCTGCTGCTGGTCGACACGCCACCCGGCACGAGCGACGAGCACCTGAGCGTGAACTCCTACCTGAAAGAGAGTGGCATCGACGGCGCGATCATCGTTACGACCCCAAACGAGGTGTCACTGCTGGACGTACGGAAGGAAATTGACTTTTGCCAGAAGGCAGGCATCAAGATTTTGGGCCTGGTCGACAACATGGCAGGCTTCGTCTGCCCCAAATGCACAAAGGAGAGTCAGGTTTTCGAGGCGACCTCGGGCGGCGGCAAGGCACTGTCAGAAGAGATCGGCATTACATATCTCGGCGCCGTGCCCCTGGACCCTCGCATTGGCATGGCTGGTGACTACGGAGAGAGCTACTTCGACTCATTTCCCGACAGCCCGGCCTGCAAGGCGATCAAGAAGCTGGTGAGAGGGGTGGCCTCCCAGATAGCACTAGACTCCGAGAGCCTCTTCCCTGAGGAGTAGATCTCGACCAAGAAATTACCGCGTGATACCCCAATCCCCTGCGCCACGCGCAAGTGCTGTCCAGCGAGAAGGGTCTCTGGCGAAATCGCTGCCGCGTGTCTGGTGCCATCATTCCCTGCTTCCAGCATGGCAGGCTTCAGGCGGTCTCCCTTTCAGTCTGTTTCAAAGATATCCCGTTTCAAACCCACCGCGACTTAGGCAGCACCGAGCTTCTCGGGGATCTCCTCCAAATCGTCGACTGAGCTGAGGTCTATCACCTTGTTGACCTCGGCCGTGTTCCGGAACAGCTCCTTTGCGCCGGCGTAGAGCATGCGGAGCTCGCTGTTGCAGGTGACGGGGAGGTAGAACAGCAGCACGTATGGGACCGATTGTCGTCCAGAGGGCTGGCGTGAAAGATGAAGTCAGATCACATCCTATCCACCTAGTCGGATATCATGAAAAGGGGGGATGTACCAAGGTCATTGGGTAGCTCAGGAGCACGAATCTGGGCGAGTGGTCCGGCAGGTCCTCCCCAATCTCTTCGAGGCTCTTGTATACCGTCTTGTCGTCATCTTGCTTGATCTCCTTGGTCGCTTTATCGATCATGTCTGCGCCGGGAAGTAACGTCAGCTTCCGCCTTTTGGTCTGGCACCGCCAACTGCGACTAAATAACCTCACTGTGGCGGCGAGCTAGAGACGTACATACAGATGACGGCTTGGGCATCGTTGGACCTCGAAGTTCCTAGCCGGAACTTCCGCAGGTGGTCCTTTGTATCCTGGGAGAAGGTGTATAGCCTCGCTTCGGAGCTCTAGCAATGGTGCATAGCCAGTCAGCCAGTGCGCGCGCGCCTTGCAGGTGTATTTCCGCAGGTCAAAGGGCTGCATACCATGATTTCTGGTCTATGTGCTGCAACAGTGGCTTCCTTGGTAATCTGCAGATGTCGATAACGATACCGGGCTTTTGGTATGTACGTCGGTGCAGGCTGTACTCGCTATGGGCTGAGGTCGAACAGCAAGCTTAGGTGGTTCAGACACGGGAACCCCCAGAGCAAGGTCAGCCCCGCTACGGGCGCCCCGCCCATTTGGGACCCAGGGACAAGCCGAGAGCGGTGCCGGACACCGGGGCCCACCACGTCGAAGCTTCACAAGTCTCTATGACGGTATCACCTCAGCAACTACATCCTCACAACGCATTTGTAGTTGCCGTGGTCGAGGACTTTGGGCGAAATACTGCCCTCTCACACAACAAGTCTTGATAGAACAAAATTGGGACTGCTAGCCAAGCCTAGATCGACGGATTTCTTCATGTTCTCTCGTGTCTCGCAGATTGCGCGTCATCTCTCCAGACCTGCCGCCCAATTCGCTTATTCCGGTACAACTCCCGTCCTTTCCACCGGAGTACGCCCACAAGTAAAGATGTCGACAGCCGAGCAGAACTTCGCGCGGACGATCCGCACTGCAGCATGTCTGATCATCGGTGATGAGGTGCTTGGGGGCAAGGCACGTTCTATCCTTACCAAGCTCAATTCGGCCGTCTGTGATCTTCTGGCTAACGTGTGATGGCTGTACTCTACGCAGACCAAAGATGTAAGTCTTGTATAGATAGCACTTTTCGAGATATACACTAAGCATTGGATATCAAGAGCAACTCGAATTATATGGCAAACTTCTGTTTCTCATTGGGCATTGTAAGTGCTGTCTGTGGTCTCGGGCTCTGCGAACTCGGCTGAGTGTTGCTGGACAGCAACTCAAGAGGATTGAAGTCATAGAGGACGATGAGTCGGAGATCATCGAAGCTGTCCGCCGGATGAGCGACAAATATGATTTTGTCGTTACCAGGTGAGGAGAGATCCTGAACGAGGACCGACCTATCTAGACGTCCCAATGCCTGGAACCGCATGAGAAAATGCTGCTGACGAGACGACCTCAAAGTGGTGGCATTGGGCCGACGTAAGATTCCTGCAGAACCAACCCTTGTTGGAATGCCAGCTTGCTAAAGTCTGCGTAGGCATGACGATATTACGTACCAGTCCATAGCCAAAGCCTTCGGGCTCAAGGTCAAGCTGTACGAGGAGGCATACCAACGGATGAAGAAGCTGTCTCGCCCCCACTCATCGCGGGACGAGGACAGTCCTGCCAAGAAGGCGAAGCTCAGGATGGTCGAGTTGCCTACAGAAGACTCCGTCCCCCTCGAGAAGCAGTTCCTGTTCCCCCGGGAAGACCTATGGGTGCCTGTTGCAGTAGTAAACGGCAATGTTCACATCCTGCCCGGAGTGCCCCGTCTTTGTAAGTCATGTTACTGTATATACGTGTATATCTGGCCTGCCACTGACAACAAACCCGTCTCGCTTCAGTTGAGGGACTGCTGGATGGCTTGAAGCCGCATCTTCTACCACGCCTGGTTGACCCTGAGGGCAAGGGCATTTATAGAGTGCTTATATCGACGCCAATGGCCGAGAGCGCCGTGGCCACCTACCTGACCGAGTTGGCGAGCAAGGTCGAGCCGCAGGGCGTCAAGGTGGGGTCTTATCCTCGATGGGAGAAGAAGAGAAATACGGTGACTCTGGTCGGCAAAGACAGGGCGTACTTGGACAGTATCAAGGATGAGGTGGCGCAGAACGTCAATGGGCGGGTCGTGCAGGTTGAAGGCGAGGACGATGACCTGCCCGACGCCAACTGAATTGGAGACCGGGGTGATCGATTAGCCACTCCGTCCATGTTGCAATCAACGTATCGCCAGAGAGTTTGACCGTGTGATTGTGCGATCTGTCCGGCAGATCTACCGACGGTTCCGTGGAGGCGGATATCGAGCAACACGCACCGAATACGATGGGGATCCACTTGGATGTCCGAACAACAGGATCCGAGACGGAACGACAATGCGTCGGGACGGGTAATCATTTGATGCCTTAGCTAGATGCCGGGATGATGCTTTCGGGGCTCTGAGAAGTCGAGGGCCTCGCCCATTCAACACCTCGCCCCGCCTGAGTAGTCCAAGCACGAGGCTAGAGACAGGCTAAAGGAGCCAGAACTGAGATCAGATACGGCATTGTAGCAGTCATTGATGTCCCAGCCATGGGACATCACATGTGGCACGGGCTTTAGTGCAGGTGACCGTCGATGAGCTCTATCCTGACCTGATGCCAGGGAGGCACAGGCAGCAGATTTGGTGTCCGGCACAAGAGCTTGGTCGCCCAAAGCTCATTACAGTTTATATCGGACCCCTGCTGCGGATCAAACACCCTAGCACAACAAGCTTGAGGTATCCGTCTCTGAGACTTCCCGTTAGTGTATCCACTTTCTTCTAGAAAATTTGTCGGCGTTGTGGGCGAGATTATCGACAGCCCCCAAGATTTCCCAAATGGGAGTCCCCTCAAATAGACAGGACCCACGGAGATGGGGGCCACAAGTGACGGAAGAGCGTCGGTCTGACGGAAGGTTTCCGGTTCGAGTAGACGAGAGAAGATTTGTGGGAGCAGGGCTTTGAAATATCCTCAACAAAAGGGTCGCGGATTTCGGTGAGCGTTTTCAAACAAGAATCGGCCCTGATGGAGCATCACACGGTACCAACAGGTCGGAAAGACAGCCATGAGTATCCGAACCTATCGGGGGCGCCACCGTGACCAATCGCCCACGATGGCAGCAGCGTTGGGCACGCTGCTCCCAGGATTTCGATACCGGTCTGACCAGCTATGGGTGCCATGCGTTGCCCGTTCGCTAAACCGATCTCGAGTCGTGGCCCGAGAGGGCACATGCATATACCCAGCTGGGGGAGTTCCCATTAGCAGCCGCGCGCCGGCCCACGGTAGATTGGCTCTGGGCGGCCCAATTCCCAAAGGTGCCCGCATCGGGGGCTGGCGTGATGAAGCTGTCCCCCGATGCGACCATCGATCACGTTTCGAGGCTAGGGGAGTTGCTTGCTCTGCGAAAGGACGCGAACGCTCTGGCTCGTTATCGCGGCGGGTGCCCGTTGAGAGAGCACCCGCACCCGCACCCGCACCTGCACTGCACCCCTGAGGGGAGGGGAAGCTTGGGAAGGGACAACCCAGGTAGACCCCGATATCAAACCAAACCTGAGGCGGCTAAGGATGAAGCTACGGGAACATCACCGAAGTTGCGTCCTCGCCGCGCGAACCCCCCGGGCCTGGGTGGTGTGTGGCCGGTGGTGGTGGTTGTCGACTTGCAGACTAAAGCCGTTTGGTCTCATCTCAGTAAGATTGGGTGGGGTGGGGTACGCTCTCTCCCCTGACTCCTGCTACCTGTTTGCGTACAGTACAGTACAGTACCCCATCTCGGGAGAGGAGACGAGCCAGACGGGCACCGTACGGGCTACTTAGCGACAGCTTCGTCCGCTAGCACCCCGGCAGCCGTGGCCGGGGTTTCTGTTCTGGCAGGCTGGTGTTTTTCTTTTCCGGGGGACGTCTCCAGAGTAGATAGCTGCCGCCCCAGGGAGGTTGATGACATTTATT
Source organism: Diaporthe vaccinii (assembly GCA_039880775.1). Taxonomy (NCBI): domain Eukaryota; kingdom Fungi; phylum Ascomycota; class Sordariomycetes; order Diaporthales; family Diaporthaceae; genus Diaporthe; species Diaporthe vaccinii. Next base: position 2,026,107 of record JBCEDN010000003.1, read on the forward strand.
ATAGGATCCACGTGAGGAGAGCATTGCGCCGGGTTCGCGGATTGGCCCGCCGCACGAGTGTAACTTGCGGTATCTATCAGGCGTCGTCGTGCGTCTTCTGCCTCTCCCGTCTGCTGTTCGTGCATGCCGCAAGCTGCAACTAGCCATGCAGGAGCAAGACACTATCCTTGAAGACGGGCAGGCCGGCCACGTGGATGGGCTGGGCGGTGGATCTCAGACAGCCGCGAGCCTGCCTGTGACGGAGGGGAAAGAAAGGACGAAGGCATCCCTGGTTTTGGCCGTGGTCGCCCAAGCAGCCCAAGCAGCCCAAGCCGGAATCGATCTCGAGTGCTCTGGCACCCTGAACTTTGCTGAACCCGACGGACCAGCATGGTCCATACACGTACCTGGAGGTCCGAGTCTAATAATGTGTCCAGTTCGGCATTGCCAGCCGACGGCGGAGCGCCAGCGCAGCGACAAGGCCAGCGCAGGGCAATCCGACCGTTGTGGGCTGCGGATTGTGGACTGTGGATTGCGGACTCGGGCGACCCTGAACCCCAGGAAGTTTTCCTGGTGCTGCAGTGGCAGGTCCACATCACGATTGGCGGCGGTGAAATTGGCGCGTGTCCGCTCTCATTTCCATATCACGCAACCTGACCAGCCCGGCGGCTGAACAAAAACAGGGCGCCAGCCCGATAGGGGGGGGGGGCTGGGCTGGGCTGGCAGGCTGATTGAGCCTTGGTTGTTGTTTATTGGGAGCTGCACGAGCGCCGCGGCGATCAGAGGGAAAGGCTGGTTGCACAAGGAGATATGCATCACCATGGGATCAGTTTCAACAGACAGGATGTTTTCCTGCATGATCCCCCCTAGACTTTACATACCCGCCCCCCGGCTGCCCGGACCCTAGATTTCGCGCCGTCATCATGACGAACGAGTGGCAGAAGCAGCCCCAGAAGCTTGAAGCAGTGCGGCCTTCGACATGGCGACATGTGTTGGGTTGAACCGCTCGAGCGATGGCACGGATGCAAGTCCACACCTTGGTTCCGACACCGTCTCCATCCTGCCCGATGATGCCTGCTGTTATTACCACCACGGCCACGAGAGGCTATGGTCCGCGCTTTGATGCGCGCTGTCGCTGCTTGTCCTTGCTGCCTCGGGCGCTGTCATTGCCGTTGCCGTTGTCACCGTCGCCCAGACCAGACGGACGGCCCGGGCGGGAGTTTGACAGGAGAGGTGAGGCCCTCGCGTCGTGCCCCTTCGCCCTCTGCCCTTCCCCTCCAAAACCCCCCCACGGCCTACTCCTGGCTGCCTGGACGCCTGGATGCCTCTCGGGACGAGGTGCAACAGCCGTGACACGGGCTGTGTTGGTGGCACTCGAGGAGCTGTCGTCTCCCGCGTGGAGCCTATTTTTATTGCGGCGAGACCTTGTGGTGTAGCCTCTGCTTGGCTTGCACAACCTCGCCCAACGTGAACATGAACATGAACATTGCTGGGCGTGTGCGGATGTGGCTAGACCAGAGCGGTCCGACACCAACAACAAGTGTCGTTGCTGTTAGTTCGACGTTGGCCATCTGCCAGTCCGGTCCCCAACGCAGCTACCGAGGCATGCGATGCAGGCTAGCACATAGGACTGCAACCCTGGGGAGGGTAGCAGCGCCCTTGCCGGCTTGTTTTTCAGCCTGGTCAAACATCGAGAATATTCCTTCGACATGCAGAAAATAGCCACAGGCAGGCGCAGGCCCCTATGCCGGGCCGCGCTGGTGGGATGAGGTCAGCCCCCTGTGAGGCTCAAGAAGCCATCTGTACGATCCTATTGAGCCCGAGGGGGTTGCATCCAGTCACCAGTGCGTAGGAAGGCCGTCCCACCGGCGCATGCGATATTCTTGTCCCCCTGCCACCCGCCTCCCGGGGGCGTCCTCAGCGCCGAGAGGCTCGCCGTGCCCTGTGACGCGAGCCGGAGGGGGTGTGGACAATGGACAGGTGCTAACTCGATCTGTGCCTACACTACACTACGGTACATATACATGTACTTTAAACAAGACAGATACGCAGCTGGGGTTCACACCTGCCTGGGTAGAACGCAGTCTCCAGCGGGCCTCTGAGAGCTCCAGCTGGCGGTGGTATACTGTGTGCTCCATGCAGGCATAGCGAGCCTGTTGGTTGTCGAGCAAACCTCCGAATGACGAGCTGGCCCACCATTCGCCGTCATATGGCATGCGACGTGCCATATCAGAGCCCGAAGCGCATATACCTACCTGCTAGGCCTGCGCACATCACGGTTCACCCAGAGCTGCTACCGGTTTGAGGTGAGCGAGACTGAGGCCTAATAAAAGCACGGAGTTTTCAATTTAGGACCCCATCAGACCGACAGGCCGACCCGCACTGTGTACCTGCCCTGCCCTCCGTGCCCCCAACTCCTGGGAGCCAATCACAGCTCCCAGCCTCTGCAGCTCTGGTATCATTCTCGGCTCATCTTTGTGAGAAGTACCCAGGTGGGTACCCAGGTGGGAGGCAAGGTGGGGTACCCAGGTACATCCTCCAACGTCCTGAGCGCCCATGTGGTGGACAAAGCGCTCCTACTAGCAGAAGACAGACAGCCAGCCAGAGACAGCCAGAGGGACCTGGCAGACCCAGACGGGTGTGGGAGCTGCTTGCTGCTCCTGCTCTTGCTCTTGCTGCTCTTGTCCTTGCTCCTGCTTCTTGCTCCTCCTGCTCTTGCTGGGGTGCCGCTACCGCTGCTGCTGCCGCCGCCTCTGGAACCTGGAACCTGCAATCACTTCCGTTTCCATTTCCCAGGGCGCCCACCCTGCACCCACACCACACCTCAATCTGGCGTACCCACGCCATCCATTTTAATTCTTTCTCCTGCCTACTCCTACTCCTTCCCAACCTTCCGCGCATCAGAACTGCCGCGACAACCCTCGACTCTCGACTCTCCATCGCCTTCCTTTCGCTTTGGCCAGCAAACACCATCCGATTTCTGGCGATCGATAGTCGGCTACCAACGACAAAGTCTCCCAATTGACCAACCCGTGCCCGGCCTCTCAACCACCCCCCGGACGAACTTGGGCGTTTTGACTCCCAGCTTGGCGCTGGAATTTGGACTGGGATCGCCGTCTCTTCTTCAAACAAGCACCACCACACTAGAGGGTCCCGACTCCATCTTCTGTCCGGAAAGCCAAACGCACCTCCATTCGCCAACACATCATCATCGTTCAGCTGCTCCGCCCATCCTGTTCGATATCAACTAGTTTCGGTTCGTGTCAATACTACAGGCCTTAGTCGTCTCGATTCCTCTTATCGCAGCTACAATGGCTTCCAAGGTACGCTCCAAACGTCCACACACCATCCCTTGTCAGCTCCTGCTCCGGCCATGATCTGTTCCCGATTGCGCCCTGTTTGCGTCGCGCCCAGCCTGCTGACAACCGTCGCCAGCAGTTTCTGAGAGAGTACAAATTGGTGGTTGTCGGCGGAGGTGGTGTCGGTAAATCGTGTCTTACGATTCAATTGATCCAAAGCCATTTCGTCGATGAATACGACCCAACAATCGAGGGTATGTCGCACACCAATCCCATCCCTGCTGGCTGCATCAATTGACCCTTTGTCGCAGACTCGTACCGAAAGCAATGTGTCATTGACGACGAGGTCGCGCTGCTCGATGTTCTCGACACGGCCGGCCAAGAAGAGTACTCTGCCATGCGAGAGCAATACATGCGGACAGGCGAGGGTTTTCTGCTCGTTTACTCCATCACGTCCCGCCAGAGTTTCGAAGAGATCACAACCTTCCAACAACAAATCCTGCGAGTCAAGGACAAGGACTACTTCCCCATGGTCGTCGTGGGCAACAAGTGCGATCTGGAGGGCGAGCGAGAGGTTACCAGGCAGGGTATGTCGCACCGCCTCTTTTTGAAATTTCAGCGCGCAGCTCGGTGGTATGCTAACGGTCCGTCGCAGAGGGTGAGAACCTGGCAAGGTCATTCGGCTGCAAGTTTATCGAGACATCAGCAAAGTCTCGGATCAACGTCGACAAGGCATTCTACGATATCGTACGCGAAATCCGACGCTTCAACCGCGAAATGCAAGGGTACTCGACCGGCAGCGGCGCCTCCGCACCGAACGGTGCCGTCAAGCCGATGGATGTCAGCGATAACGATGCCGAGGCGGGATGCTGCTCCAAGTGCGTGATAATGTGAGAGGTTTCGGGTCTGCGGCGTTGCAGAGCGGGATGTTCGGGGGCAAGGGACGTCCACCAAGAGAAGAGAGTACGGTAGGGCCAAGGAATGGGACGCACTGATTCTTAACGAGTCAATCGATGGTAACGTCCAAGCTTGATACGACGACATATTTGCATAAGGCTGGGGAGTCGAGTTCCCTTCCAGACGATATGGACGCACATGGCCAGCATTTCTGGAGGAGTTGACGCGCGCGAACTCGGACTCTCATGGGACACGACAGGGCATGGCCTACATTTGATTTTCCCCTTCTCCTTGTCAACCGGAGACGCATATGGACACTTTACAGAACTTTTTATTTACTATTACCCAGGTCACTTTGCCACTTGTTTTTCTTTTTTAGGGGGGTTTTGTCTTATCTGCACCGAAAACTGAGTCTTATATTATGGTTGCTATCCCGACCTGTAATCTCTTTTTTTCGTCTGCCTTCCCTCGTCTGTGGACCGCGGACTGTGGCTCTCGCGTATTAAGACGTTATATTCCTCTCAGGAGCTCTCACATGTAAGAAGCGGCATATCTCGATATGCAACAATGTGATCGTCAATCAAGTGCAAGAAATGTCCCATCAAATCTGACCCAGGTCATTTGTACCACCCAACAAGATCGACGGTCTTGTGTCTCGAAAGGGGACGAACACCTCCCTTCTGAGCGTATCTATCGATGCCAGGTACCTTTGTGACACCACCACATCGGTAACCGGAGTCTCCAGGCAGGCAGCGTGTGTACTTCATTATTTCGACGAGGTGGGAGAAAGGGAAATATCCAAGTTCCTCAACCTAGTTATATATCAGAAACTTGCAAACCTTAGGGATGATCATATATTACTATCAGCCAATTCCTCGGGAAATGCTGGTTCCGCTGTCGTAGAGGTACGACGGTCTCTCACGGCTGACGAGAGTGAGTAACAGATAGATTGACTGCATTCATTCAGAACATACGCGGCTTTTTTCGTCGTTGCTATTACTCTGGTGTTCCCCATTTCGTAGCAGATGAAACAACCACATTTGTCCAGGAGACTCTGCTCTATCCCTCTGCCCTATGCAGAATACCCCAGGCTCATCCCTAGTACCACTCCGAAGTACCAAGACGGGACTCATCTTCCGCCATCAACACAAAAGGAGTTATTCAAAGTCCCTCCGGAAAGGGGCGGGAGGCGCAGAGGCTCTTTCGACATTTAGCCACCACCACCCCGTCCCAAATCTCAGTGATGCGTTCCATTCCCATGATATCATGTCCAGACCCCCAAGATCACATATACCAAACTTCCCGTTCGAGGAGGAGGCGTGAATGCCGTGCGGACAGCACACCCGGATGTTATTGACAGGGAGGTCCGTCCAGGGCCCCATTGCCCAACGCACAGCAGGTCGCACGGCATCATGCCCACGAGCCAATCTCAGCGGCCACGGATAGACATCTCAGATGGTGCATGCGAGGTAACGCATCAAGCTCAACGGCGCCAAGGAACGAGGTACACGCAGGCACTGAAAGGAGGCTTGCTCGCAGCCCAGGCTCGCCTACAGCCGCCCCCTGCCGAGTCGCCGAACCACCAACATTTCTGCTACATCTGTGGCTTTCTTTGACCGCTTAAGATGAAGGAGCTCTTTTTTGTGCCCGCGGTGGCCATAGCTTACATTGGGAGGGATTGGAAGACGGGGAAATACCGGGAACGAGACCGAGGCCAAGGTTGGATGTCTTGGCTCTCGAGCCAAGCTGGCTCGTCGGGGCATAGCACATCATGCCGAACGGACCGCCGAGGCCCTGGCGGGAAAGAAAAGGATGGCGAGTCCCTGTGGCGCACCGAGTCAATAGTTGTAGTCAATACTGCGCCGATATCCCTTGGTGCACAGGGCCGCTCTGGGCGAGTGATAATGTATGCTACGGTGTAGGAGGCCCTGCGGTGGAGCTGGCCTGTGTTGAGCTGGAGCTTCTGTGAATCAGGGACAAATCTACCTGCTGCATCTTTTGGTATGAATGATCTGAGTAATTATGGATTGCGGGAGCGATGATTTCTACCAAGGGGCTTCCACAGCACGTTGTCCGGCGCCTTTGCAGTAGTTGTATGCACGTTGTCAAAGACATCTCAACTGTGACTTTGAGAATCCCTGGTTCTTGAATCTGTTATACATCATGGAAGTCTTCTGCTCTGCAGCTCAACAGGATTTGTTGTTCCTTATTCCAAGATTGAACGTAGTAGCAGCTAGGCAACTTGAGTGACCTAGACTTCTTGTGTATATTACCGGCCACATCGGGGATTTAGAGTTCATCCACCGGTAACTGGCTCTGTAGTGTGTAATATGTGTTTTGATGGTCAATTCGCATGAGCACGTCCGTTCTGTTGTGGAAGAGGTCCAGTCTGACCTCAACCCTGGTCTTACATTCCATAATAACAGCTTCTGCAGAAGTTTTAAAAAGATGTAGAAATTCCGCACATAAATTGAAATGACGAACTGCTCTAATGTTCCAACAAAAGCACACCAGCAAGTATCAAACGCGCTTGCGGGTGAGCTTTGCTGTGCTCAACCAGCAGTTCCTCTGAAAAAGTCAAGGGAGTTACCCTCGACTTTCCTAAGAGATTAAGTCCATGGTCACTTCGGGGCATGAGGTGTGTGCATGTAGAAACAAAATCTAAGACTCTAAGTTTTGGGCTGATCTAATTGGTATTGGATAGTTTTGTAAATTTCAAAACGGTTGTGAGGGTTGCAATGGGGGCGGCTCAGGGGTGTTTTCAGCACAATACATTTATGCAGCGGAAACTAGCGTATGATTCACAGTTGACTACAGTCACAATTGTGGCGGAACTAGCTAGTCATCAAGGAGAATCAGCAGGTTCAGCTTTTCAGATAAATTTGTAAGCCCGTGGTCTGGGAAAGGTCCAAGGTTGGCATTGCAAAGGCAGGGCTTGTAGGCGGCTTTCCATCTTGATTTTATTCGCAAGACGAGATACAGGTACCACCAACTCGGCCCTAGATTGGCCGTTGGGTGGCTATGCATCTTGATATGATCACTGCACTCGAACCCCTGTATCTGGACGTGCCATTCCTCAACTTGAGATGTTCATTGTGGCAGTACATGCTGTTCCGAGGATGAGTTGCCGGCATACCTCAAGTGACTGTAATGAGCACACTCTTAGAGTCTCTAATGGCGCTTCTGTGCCCCTATGTGTCTGAACGATGAGATAAAGGAGCGCGTTGGGTCTGACCGAGCTATTGGACAGCCAGAAGACGTATGGCGATATGGGTGTGTGCATGTAGTAATGGTCTCCGAGCTTTGCACGTAGAAACAGTCCTGGCTACATAAGTAGACCACGTTGTTGGTCTTTAATATTCTTTCAGACTCTCGAACACACCGCGTGGTATTGACAACAATTGACAATATACGAGGGGCTGTGAGCGCTGTTAGCTTACATAACTAGGTAATGTATATATTTTCCTTCCGGCCCGTGGTCGGCACAACCCTATCCTCTCAATAAGCAGATTGGACATCCAGATAGCCCAGGTTAGATGTGCAACTTATTGTATTATGTATCACTGCTTGGAGTTCAAACTGTATTTATAGCGAGGCTGCAATAGTCTTCCAATTATAGCACTTTAAGGTGACATTGCATATGGTCACTCCTCACTTGCAATTTAAAATGTCGGAGCAACTACAAACAATAAGTCGTTGATTGGGACCATTGCAAATGGCTAACTCGTTCTACCTCTTGCCAGTCAATACTTCAGATGCTGAAGCCATCACGCGGCGTTCACGCCCCAGCGATGCGAAATGGTCCGCTCTTCGGAACCATGTTCCCTACATACAGCACCATATCATCGGCGGCGCGGGACGTGATGACGCAGTGGTATATCGACCGGCTGAAAGAAGCATTGAAGGGGAGGGGGACCATATGTTTCTGAAGGCGTGTCAGCACACCGAGGATGGTGTTGATGACAACCAAACACGGCCAGTTGGCATCAGCGGGTGTTAGAGCCTTCAAACGCGCCGATGCGACATACGACCAGCACACAAAGGACGAAACCAAGGGCTCGACGCAGCCAGGGAAAGAGGAGACCTACAGCAACAGCAGCACCACTACAACCAGTTAAAAGTAACGGGGAACACTGCCGAGACACTCCATGTTGACGGCTGGCTGGCCCTTTTAGCAGGACTCAAGACGGAGCGTATGCGAGTATTGGACCGGTTGGACAATCTGTGCCGAGTCGGGTCTATGATGCTGGAGAGAAGCTGTGACGAGACGGACAAGTGCCGAGGGGCTCCTTAGAATGTCGCCACATATACGCACATCAGCTTGTGGTTGAGACTTTGAAGCCAGATGAGGAGGCACCTAGTTTAATGATGATCCACGTTTCATGCTACGTTCCAAGAGTTGCAGTGGGTTTATATGTATGTTGGTTCGAGTGGACTCCACGGTGAGCTGTCATGTGTGGGTTTGCAAAAGAGTCCTGCGGTCTTGAGGCGGGGAACCAACAGACGAAGACACATCTCATCCGACGCGTGGTAGTCTGAAGTCGGGGTATGATCTGTCAGAACGGAAAGCCGCTGCGCGCATGTACTTGCGGCACCTGAGGGTGTTCCTTTGTACTCGAGATTTGGCTTCAAGGTAGTTGGGCCAGGTTGAGACGCCTTATGGCAATATCATGAGCATGTCCCGGCCGTCTGATCAATGAATCTCCTTGCTCTGAGTACCCATCCTGACATCTCATGTGGCAGAAAGATTCAGAATATGGTGCTTAGCACTTTGCCTGTTCCTCGAGTATCAAGCCTGCAAGCAATTGGATCGGCCTGCGGATTCACCTCCATGGGGCATCAGCCACGGCAGTGGGGTTATTGGAGACACTGTTACTGTGGTCGCCAGCAAGAATGACAGACTCATCCCGTGTCAGGCACACTGTCGGATGTCCGCCCATCAACATCAGTGAGTTCAAGTCTCGCGTTGGGTCTGGAGCTGGCAGCTAGTTCGAATGCCCTCGCCTGGCGAATCAACTTACACGGTTTGGCGCCTGGTAAGCTGAAGAGGGTATCCATGTGTCGAGTCAGGGGCAACGGCATGCATCGCACTATCGGTGGCCATCGTGACGGGTGGGTGGACCGTCCTGCCACTCTAATGATACCGTAGACGGACAGAGAGGCAGACACGCAGGCAGACACGCGCTCAGAACTGTACACGGTTTGTGGAATGATCCGAAGTCTGACACAGTCTTGTTGATGCACCACGGACTGGAATTGGTCGCAAGATCTTTCGCAAGATCCTTCTGAAGAGAGTATCTTTGAAGATGCCCGTCGCATGGCCGGACAGCCCCACTACAGCGGACAGAGTTGGTGCCGGCGGCATGCCGGCTCTGATTACCCTGGTTCCCCTGCAGCGGTCGGGTCCGTATCGGCAGGAACCCTTGGCTACTGTGGTATTGTGGCGGGGGAACGACAAAAGGGGGCCCTTGTCCAGTCGCGATACATATTTTGCCGCCTCTTGCGCCGGAGCCTCGCCCTCTCGAGTCGTCCTCAACAATTCCCTTCCTCTTCCACCGGCACGTCTCGCTCAATTCTAGGCAGTCTGGAAAAGGAAAACAAAAAAACTCAGCGCAAAATGTCTACAACAACCACCGTCACGGCCTCGGCCCCCCAGGCCACCGGCATCAATGCTGAGACCATCCTGCGCCTCTTCCCTGACATCGACACGACCAACACCTCAGAGCTCGACGGCCACGATGCCGAGCAGATCCGCCTCATGGACGAGGTCTGCATCGTCTTAGACGAGAATGACGAGGCCATTGGCACCGCCAGCAAGAAAGTCTGTACGTATTATTGTTCAGTCGCCATCGTGGTCAATGTTGGGACGCCGACTGACTGACAACCGCCCCCAGGCCATCTGATGACCAACATCGACAAAGGACTGCTTCACCGCGCCTTCTCCGTCTTCCTCTTCAACGACAAGAACGAGCTCCTTCTGCAGCAGCGCGCCTCAGAAAAGATTACTTTCCCGGACATGTGGACCAACACCTGCTGCTCCCACCCTTTAATGATCCCCGGCGAGACGGGCTCCAACCTTGCGGAGTGCATCGAGGGCGTCAAGAGGGCGGCGCAGAGGAAACTTGACCACGAGCTGGGCATCAAGAAGGAGCAGGTTCCTATCGAGGACTTCCACTTCCTCACGCGCATTCACTACAAGGCACCGAGTGACGGCAAGTGGGGCGAGCACGAGAGTACGTTGAACTATTCCCTTCGCCGAGTATCACTCGGCTCGGTAACAGAGCGATGCGCAAGGCCTCCATTCTGACTGACCGTGTGCAGTTGACTACATCCTCTTCATCAAGGCCAACGTCGACCTCAACGTGAACCCCAACGAGGCCCAGGCGACGCAATACGTGACGCCGGAGGCGCTTAAGAAGCAGTTTGACGACCCTACACTCAAGTTCACACCATGGTTCAAGCTCATCTGCAACTCCATGCTGTTTGAGTGGTGGTCGCATCTGGACTCGGGCCTGGAAGCCTACAAGCACGAGCAGCAGATCCGACGCATGTGATGTGATCATCTGGACGGAATGCTTCTTTCGCGATTTGACCGTTGTCCTTTCACTCGCTGGAGGACTGATATAAGAACAAAAAGTTTAGACATGGTACTGCCTTTCTTCAGGCGCAAGGCCTTGTTCCTGTGGCCCCGGTCCTCAAACACATGAGATACCCATATCCGACTGTTGGCAAGCTGGAACTGTTGTGATATTCCGTACATAGCACTAATACAAGCATGGCAATCTCCTTTCATCACGAGACTCGCGTACTTCGACTCCAGTACCAGTGATCAGGATGTTGCCGTCTCTAAGTGACGTCTCTCAGAGGTCGAATCGTTGCTTGGGGAACTGACACGCCTTGTTCCAAGAGCTGTCGAGGGAGGGTGGGCGTGCAAGTCGAGACGACACGCGGGGGCTACAAACCGAAGGGTTGTGGACACACTCAAGAGGTTGCACGGCTCTCAGACACCGACCTAGAGTCGTCTAAGGTGTGGGATGCAGTTGCCAACACCAGGCGTACCAGGAAGACTAACACGTAGTCCGAGTGATCACTACACCGCACAATGCCAGCTAGTTACAAATTGGATGGATAACAAGAGTTCGAAGCTGAGTTTCCAGGCATGGTTTATTGGATGTCGAGGAGTTTTGGTTTTCTTGACTGCTCAGGGCAAGTGTTTCAGGAGCGTTGTAGACCCGATAGGGAGACAGACTGCGAGCAAGAGATACGCGGCCTCGGGTGTGAGCAAGCTTGCGAAGCCGAAGGGGGCGGGAGCAACGTGCCCCGCGGGCGTGGGCACGAGGCTCTCACCGGGACTCGTTGATCGGATTTAGTCGGCTAGATATTGTTGGGATCTTAAGATATAACGTGGGTTACGCAGCAGTGCCGCACAGTCGGACAGAGAGACAGACGATCTTGATGCCTCGCCAGCACACCCCAGACATCCCGCGCTCGCCGGGCTTGGCTGATGTATGTCTGTGTGCCCGTGCCCCCATTCGACGCCTCATGGGGAGGAATAGCAAAGCATGAGAGGCTCTGGGAGGGAGCGATGCCGATTCTTGCGTGGGACAGACAACCATGGCCCGCGGCGTCGTCACTGTTTGTCTGTTTCCCCTCAGGTCGGGATCCGATAAGCCACAGATATGCTGCCTGTCACCACCAGGGCCGGCAGGTCTCACCCTGCAGCTTACCGAGACGGACCCATCCTCCAGTCAGTGTCCCTGCTGGAGTTACTGCACCTGCAAACATCCCGCGTGCCGGTGGTAACCCGACTAACCCGGTAGTCACGAGTAGAGTGGTGGTATGCAGGCAGCGGACAGGACCGAGTCTTGGCGGGACGGTTGGATGTGCCTACCACTACCACCTGCGCTGGTCTATTTAAGCTTCCCTAGCTCGTCTCGCCCGTTGCCTCTCCTCTCCTCCTCCAACTACTACCACTGCCACTACTCTTTTCCACAGATCTTCCAGAAAGAGACACTCTAGCAGGATATCAGACTACTCACCAAGGCATAGGAGTCCATCAACTTCACAAGCTCCATCCCACCGGGGCGTTCCTCACTAGAACAAATACTCAGATCGCAACTGCTCTCGTCCTTTGTCCCCACAGAAACTCACGAACAAAGCTTCACAGCACCTGCTCGCTCGATTGCTTGCTTTGCTGCTTGACTGACCGACTGACCGAACCTCATCTCCTAAACCCAAGCTATCCAAGGCGATATTCGTCGAACTCTACATTGATGTCTGTTGATATACGCACCTGTCTCAACTGCCTCACCCACCCCTCCAGGTTTATGCCCGTCTCGAGATCCCAATTATCTCGAGTCCATACGGGTGATAGTATCCAAAATATAAAACACACGTAGAATTCCGAGGTGAGTCTTCCCTGCCCTGCCCCTGTGCTTGCCGTGGGGACAAGTCTTCTGATAAGTATCCCCAGTCAACGACTGCCCAGCATGGAGACCGTGAGCAGTAGTGGCACCGTCACCCTCGTCGAGATCAAGCACTCGCTCATCCCCAAGAAGTGGGGGGAGTCTGTCCGTATCGTCGACATGTCCGAGTGTCAGCAGGTAGCCATCTCGCTGGCCCACGCCTTCGCCGCAGACGACCTCGCGTGCTATCTCCTGGACTCGGACGACATGGCCGGCCTTTCTCCGGAGGAGAAGTGGAAGCTGCACGTGGACATTTTCCAGTACATCGTTGCGGCTCACTGTCTCAACGGCGAGACTCACGTCATTGGGCCCGACCATGAGGGCGTCGCTTTGTGGTCAGTGTTCCCGCTACGCCCTAGGCATTTACCATGCCCTGCCCTGCCCTGCCCTAGCTGAGCGTCCACATTTCTCTGTTTCGAGAGTGGAAGATCGTTCCACAAGGAGGGATTCTAACAACTTGAGCAGGATGCCGCCTGGCAAGAACATCGACGATTGGTACACGGTTCTCCGAAGTGGCATGTGGAGGCTCTACTTCCAGCTCTCGTCGGAGGGAAGGCAACGCTACTACAATGAGATGCTTCCGCTTCTCCACGACACCAAGGCCGAGGTTCTCGGCGAGCGCGACGACAATGCCTACTACCTTGTCTACCTGGGCACCAAGCCCCACGCACGAGGCCGAGGATACGCCGGAAAGCTCTTGCGGACCATGATCGCCAGGGTAAGTCCAAGACCCCTCCCCCGAATGCTGAGGCCAGCCTGCTAACGTTGCCGGCTGCCGCAGGCGGATGCTGAGAATAGGCCTGTGTACCTTGAGTCGAGCTCCCTGGCCAACAACGCCTACTATGCCAAGTTTGGGTTCGTTGTGAAAAAGGAGATATTCCTCAAGCGAGGGGCCGTTCCGGTCCAGCTGACCATCATGGTGCGAGAGCCCCAGCCCGCCGCCAAGGTTGCTAACGTCCCCGTCGTCAAGAGGCAGGTTAGAACAGCAGCACCGGGTGGCCGTGTCCTGGACTCTTAAGGGAACCCGTGGACTTGTGGGCTGGTGCGCGGCCGGCCGTCTTGTTCTCTTAAGAGGAAGGGAGAGAGAGGCCCCGTCATGACTGGCCCCGTGTGCACCTCAGACGTGTGCCATGTTTGTGCGTGCCCGTGTGGTGTGTCTGTTTTATGGATGTGTGTGATTTCATGCTTGTTTTTGAGGCAACCAGGCTAGACTGACCCGGAGTCCCTCCTTGTGCTCGTCATTATCTTGACGACGCTTTGCTGCTATGGGCCACTAGATTGAAAGCTTGTCATGGCCCTTCATTTCTAACATTTTGTTCCCCCGAACCAACACCCGCCCCGCGCGAATCGGTCTTTACATCATCGCATAGGTATTATCATCAATGGAGAAAGGGCAAAAAGGGCAATCATTCCTTTTGCCGCAAAAGACGCCGCCCCAGCCCCAACAGTGTGTGTAATTGTGGATGCGAATGTCTCCAGGCGGCCATGTTCTTACACAAGTAAACAAACACAGGCGGGTAAATATCAACTGATCAGTACTCAAGTATTGCCCACGTCTCGTCGTCGACCGTCGTGTATACAAGCCCCTGGCCCAGCAACTCGTCCGACGCACCGAGGACCTCCCGGGACGTCATGCCCGTGCCACTCGTGATGAGGTTGAGGTGTACGCCCTCGTTGCTGCCGGGCGTATCGGACAGGAACCTGAACATGCGCTGGGCGCTGGGCGAGCAGGCGCCGAGCTTGGCCGCGTCCTCGCCGCCGCCGTTGGCGCCGTACGAGTCGACAAACATGCTGTCGCCGTTCCCGGCGTTGCCGTCGCCGTGACCGTTGGCGCCGCCGCCGCCGAGCTCGCCCTTGGTCAGGTAGAGGTGGACGTAGGTGGCCTCGAGCATGTGGTAGTTGACCTCGTTGAAGTCGTCGACGGCGCGGATGAAGTGGGCGCCGACGTGGCGCTTGCCGCTGAAGGACTTGAGGCGGCCCCAGACGCGGACGTGCTGGTCGGGCTGGTACTTGGGCTCCAGGTCCTCGGGCTTGTCGGCGTCGACCCACTTCTTGACGTCGATGGTGCCCGTGCCGTCGTCGAGGCGGTAGGTTATGTTGGTCGACTGCGGGTTGACCTGGCGCACCTGGCCGACGATGGTGACCTGGGTGATGGGGTGGCCGTCGATGGAGAAGTCGGCGCCCGGGTATGCCTCCTCGAGGTCGTTGAGCTGCTTGATCGTCACGGGGCGGAGGGACTCGTCGGCGAAATTCTGGACGGTGGGGGAAGCGGAGGTCAGCGCATTTTTGGCAGCACAGCATCCACGGAGAGGAGTTGAAGGAGCGTGGGTACCTTTGCACCGCCTTGGCCCCCTTGGCTGCCTGACTGCGAGCCGCCATAGACGAAGCCGCCGTCGGTATCGCCGCCTTTTGTGCCGTATGATGTGTATGAAGCTATCACAGATTGTCAGTTCAAATTCCATTTTTCTTCTTTCTTACGCAAATGGTGGGCCAAGCGACGTACTCATGGTAAAGGGCGGTGGTGAGTCCAAGGAGAGGGGTTGTGGCGTGGGTGAAGTTGGTGGGTCGGGCGGTGTTGAAGATTGGGATCAAATCGAGGGAGACGCGTCTCGGGAAGGCGTTGACGCGCCGGGCACTGGGAAACCACTTTAACGTGGTGACCTAGAGAGGGGTGGGGGCCCTGGGCCTAGTGGGTACCACTGGAGAGTAAGCCCGAGCGCTCGTTACATAAGCAAAGTCTCTGCCTCCAGGAAGACGTGGGGGAACTCTACAACTGCAGCTTGTCTAGCCCCGAGGTGGGTGATGCTAGGTCCCTTGATTCTATGTATTCAGTCTTTGAATATTAACTAATCTCTACGAAGGTATCCAATGAGGCAAGAATGGCAGGACTATACTATGTGAGCCGTCCGGTAGACCGTAGAATGTTCTAGGAGACTTTAGGGACCCCGCGATCGGTACTGTTGACATCTGATCTGGAGCCCGCAGCGGCAACCATGGCGCGGCATCCGGGGTCGTGGCGGGTCTTTTTAGCCTCGGCTCACTCGCCTCGTCAACGTCAACGTCAACCACTTAATCAATCACCACTCTCCTCAACACCACGAACACATCTGCCCTCCCTGCTGAGGAACACACCTAATAATAGCCACGGTCTCGTGGACGACAGCCTTATCCGTAGCTCACATATTTTACCACTCTCACTGTTCTGTGCTCTTCCTTGTGTCTTCTATTCGCCCCCTGCAACTCATCATAGTCCTCCTGCCCGCCCATCGCACATCATCCATCAGCATCACCCGTCACCTACCTCCCTGTTCCTTCCACCCAGATACAACTCCCGGCTTGACCGATTACTCGACTCGGCACAGGTGATCATCATGGCTCCATCACATTCCGCCACCCTGCCCATCATTCCTCTGCCACATGGCATAGTCCTCCTGCCGGGTACTATCCAACGAATCCCCGTTTCTCCCAGCCGTCCGGATATACCGGCCTTGCTATCAACCGTCTTCACCCGTGCCGCCGCCAGCGGCTCCAATGGTCGCATAGAAACCGTCCCTATCGCTTGTGTCCCACAGGCTCGCCTGTCACCTTTGATGGGGCCCAATGGCCAGCTTCTGATCGAAAACGGCGAGCGAGACTACTCAAAGGTTGCCCAAGATGACTCGGGACGCAAGGTATCAAAGTCCGATTTATTCTCCTGTGGTGTTGCTGCAAAGATCACTGGCGTCGAAGGTCGCGGAACTGGCGACTTCTCTCTGATAGTCGAGGGCGTCACAAGGGTCAAGGTAGAGAAGATATATCAAATGCAACCATACTTCGAGGGCAAGGTCACCTACCTCAAGGACCAAGGTAAGGAATCACTGCGCGTCCACTAGTCGCGACCTCATCTCTTTACGCCCTGTCCTTCCGCTCATCTGGTCGTCCGATGCCGTGGCTTCGTGTGCTGACTCGCTATCCAGTATCACAAGACAAGCCTGTCGAGGAGCTTTTCCAAGCTCTTAGACTCTTATCAAGGGAGCTGGTCGCCATACTCAGGGTGGCTGCCATATTCAGATCATCAGGCTCTCCGGGCCTGTCGCCTCTATTGGCCCGA
The DNA here is from genome assembly GCA_039880775.1 of Diaporthe vaccinii. Classification (NCBI taxonomy): domain Eukaryota; kingdom Fungi; phylum Ascomycota; class Sordariomycetes; order Diaporthales; family Diaporthaceae; genus Diaporthe; species Diaporthe vaccinii. The sequence goes on from JBCEDN010000003.1 coordinate 2,042,837, forward strand.
AGGCTGGACTTCTTCATCAACAAGAAGACCTTAGCTGAGGCTGGCCTGCTTGCCGATTTCATGGCCAATGTTGTTGAGGCTTCTTTTGAGGAGAAGCTCAAGGTCCTGTCACTTTTTGACACAAAAGAGCGGATGGTGAAGGTCATCGAGCTACTGGAACGGCAAATTTCTTCTATCAAAAACAACATCCGCATCACCACTTTTACGTCCTCGTCTGTTCCGGTCATTATTGATTCCGACAACAAAGACCAAGAGCCACAGCGCAAGCCCAGCAAGCCCCTCGGCCCAGTGCGTGGACCTGGGAGTGGCTTTGGTCTGCCGTTCTCGGGCTCAAGGGGAATGAACGGTCCAGCGGGCGGCGACGATGACGAGCCCAACGAGATAGAGGAATTGCAAAAGAAGCTCGAAGCGGCAAAGTTGTCCCCAGAGGCAGCCAAAGTGGCTGAAAGAGAGCTCAAAAGGCTGAAGAAAATGATACCAGCACAGGCCGAACACGCCGTAACCCGAAATTACTTGGAAACGCTGGCCGAAGTTCCCTGGACTAATGTCACAGATGATAGGCTTGGGCCTGGGACGCTGACAGCAGCAAGAAAACAGCTTGACGACGATCACTACGGCCTGGACAAAGTGAAAGCCAGGCTTCTGGAGTATCTCGCTGTGCTGCGACTGAAGCAGTCAGTCAACGAGGACATAGATGCCAAAATCAAGCAGGCCGAGGAAGAGACTGCATCCCTGGGGACAAGCGAGAAGTCCGAAGGCGAAACCCCTGCTCCGAGTGACCAATATGACCAGGTCAAGGCAAGCACGGCCAAGGTCGAAGTGCTGAAGAGTAAGCGGATGGTTGACAAGTCGCCAATCTTGCTTCTCGTCGGTCCTCCAGGAGTTGGCAAGACGTCCCTGGCGCGATCGGTGGCCAAAGCTCTAGGCAGGAAATTTCACCGAATCTCGCTGGGTGGTGTTCGCGACGAGGCAGAAATTCGTGGTCATCGCAGGACTTATGTCGCCGCGATGCCGGGTCTCATTGTTCAGGGCTTGCGCAAGGTTGGGGTGGCTAACCCGGTCTTCCTCTTGGATGAGATCGACAAGTTGGGACAGGCAAACTTCAACGGAGACCCATCAGCTGCTATGCTGGAAGTCCTCGACCCTGAGCAGAACCACACCTTCGTGGACCACTACATCAACATTCCCTTGGATCTGAGCAAGGTTCTCTTCATCGCTACAGCCAACTCGCTTGATACGATACCTGCTCCTCTACTGGATCGCTTGGAGATGATCTACCTTCCCGGGTATACAACTTTGGAAAAGCGACACATTGCCACATCTCATCTTATCCCCAAGCAGGTGCGTGTCAATGGTCTTGATCAAGATCACGTCAAGTTCACCGATGATGTTGTTTCCAAGATCATCGAATCATATACTCGTGAAGCTGGAGTCCGCAACTTGGAGCGGGAGATTGGTAGTGTTTGCAGAGCAAAAGCTGTTGAATATGCCGATGCCAAAGACGCTGGGCGCCTGGAAACCTACAAGTCATTGCTCACCGTCGAGGACGTCGAGAACACCCTGGGAATCGAGAAGTTCGAGGAAGAAATCGCCGAAAAGACGAGCCGCCCTGGCATTGTCACGGGGCTTGTGGCTTACAGTTCTGGCGGCAACGGCTCCATTCTATTCATCGAAGTGGCCGACATGCCCGGTTCCGGCACTGTGCAGCTTACTGGAAAACTCGGTGACGTCCTGAAGGAGAGCGTCGAGGTTGCGCTGTCCTGGGTCAAGGCGCACGCCTTCGAGCTTGGACTAGCTCAAGACCCGTCAGAGAACATCATGAAGAACCGTAGTATTCACGTGCACTGTCCCTCCGGGTCTATTCCCAAGGACGGGCCCAGTAGCGGCATGGCGCAGGCGATTGCGCTGATATCCTTGTTTTCCGGGAAAGCTGTGCCACCTACTATGGCCATGACGGTACGTGCTGTGCCACTCCTATGCACCCTCACAGGGCTTACGTGCGTTGCGGGTCGGAGGCTAACACGACATACGACTTTTAGGGGGAGATATCGCTTCGTGGCCGCGTCACAGCAGTCGGGGGCATCAAGGAGAAGTTGATCGGGGCGCTTCGGGCTGGTGTCCAGACCGTCATCCTGCCGGCCCAGAACCGCAAAGACGTCAAGGACCTGCCACAGGAGGTCAAGGATGGGCTGGACATTGTCCATGTCGGGTAAGTCTCCCCTCGTTCATGCGGTGCGCTCCGAACAGCCTCCCATGACCAGCTTTCAACCTCGGTTATCTACACCCTTACTGACGCTGGCTGCTTCAGCCACATCTGGGAGGCCCTGCGTTACATCTGGCCAGAAGCACACTGGCCTGAGGATCACGAGCTCCCGGGATTCCAGAGCCGGCTGTGAACATGGTCTCGTCGCTTGCGCTCCTACCCCCGCGAACCACAACCTACGTGACCGAGACATGCTCTGTCTCTGTGGCTGGGTTCGTCTCACTCAAAGACCAAGGGCCAGCATTCCGCCCTGCCCGAGTATATGCAATGGCTCCTATTGGCCTCAGCCTTTTCTGATGTGATTTCCCACACCCATTTCCGAATGTTGACCGTTGGACGAATGTCAGAAGCCCACGTTGCCCACATATGCGAGCTCGCGACGTCGTGCAGCAGTAGGGCCGGCACTTACCAACGTCACGGATATAGTGCTTTCTCGTCTAAAGCTGAGATGGGATCTTTGTGTAATGCGCACCGCCATGCACAAGGGTTGATTTGACTGCAGGGCGAACGTGCCGGAGAGGAATACGGGTGATCGACGAACACCCCATACCCCATTCGCAGCTTCGGAGAAGGGAACGGGCATAGGAAAAGGGCTGCGGCGAGGGACATGAACACGCACATACACACGAGACTGTTATGGCGGCTATGCGTGGTTTCTGCGGTGCGAGCATTGTCCAGGGGAGCGCATCTTCAGGCTGTGTTATATATCCGGTTGAACAAGGCGCCTCCGTTCGCCGTTCAACAGCGTCGTTTAATTGCAAGATCTTTGGACGAGGTTCGCACAAAGGGGAGTATACAGTCAAGTCACCTACCACGGTGCCACGTTGGACAATCTGACACGGGCGCCCGACGATCGCCGTTGCTACTCGGGCTGGTATTCGCCCCCTCTCCCTCTCCACTCTGCTGCGCTCGTCGACGCGGCGGGACGGGGAGGGGGGCCTCCTGCTGTGCCTACTGTCTACTGTCTCTTTTTGTGTGTCTGATGGGTTTCTGGTCCGATCTCTCCTGCTGCCCCGCCGCCCCATGTCTTGGTCCCATGCCCTTGTCTCTATGTTTGGCTTGGGCGAGTTTCGGCTGAAGTTGCGGATAGTTTTAGTCCAGCTGTCAATCATCCGTCATCCCTCCATGCCACCCTGTGCTCCCATGTTTTGAAGATTGCCGGAGATGCAGTTTGTGTGTGTGTGTGTGTGTGTGTGTGTGTGTGTGTTAAGAAAATAAAAAGTTGTGACCGAAAGGGACGAACTAGGCCTGGGCATCCAACGCATTTGTCTCCTTGGTCCCGCGTCTCTGGTACCCAACCTCCATGCCCCGTGCGCCCAGCCTCGGGAAATCTCATGAGACGGGAACCGGACGGAAATGTAGGCTGGCCGGCTGCAGTGCGTGCGTGCGTGCAAAAATCGCCCGGCCGGTAGGCGGGCAGGCAGGCAGGCAGGCAGGCCGTCAACTTTCTTTGCGCCTCTTTCTGCTGCCCTTTCTTCTCCCCGTGTTCCTGCGCTCCCTACCCCCTCCTGTTCTCGCCGACGAACCTGCCTGTGAACTACAAACATACATACAGGCCCAGGGTCATGCGCTCCGGTGCTCTGGCCCGGCGGCCGTGTTTTGGCCGGGGGGCCGATAGATCATGCAAAACTTGAGTTTCCCAACCCCCGGGTGACCCGAGTGGTTCGAACCATAACCTCGCGTGACCCGTTCGCGACGCATGTGTCTAAATTTGGCTGCTTGCTGTTCGATGATCAGCAGTCAATAGTCCTGTCGCAATATAGGCGGGCCAGGGCCCGTGGTCCTGGGTTGTTCCCAGGTGGGCGTTGCCGGCCCTGCGGCCGTGGGGAACTTTCTCTGGCTAGTCAGAGCACCAAGTCCCCCTGCAACGGAGGCTCCGGGCGAGGCGAACAAGGACAACACCGCTGCTATGGTGACAGTACCTGTATACATACGGCACGCTCTCTCCCTATCCTCTGGAGAGGGTGGACATCTGATATCGTCCGTGTCCTCTCATCATGACATTCCGGCGTCGATCCCTCGGCCTAGGTGGGGCCCAAGTCTCTCCACAACCGAACGGTGTCTCTGTATCTGGGTGCCCTGGTGACACGGGGTGCGACGACAGGGGCAGCGACCCGGGAATCAGAGGGAGAGGAGAAGGGGGGGGGGTGGTTCACCGGCACCTCGGGGCGAAGACACCGCGGGCGGGGTTTGGGTGAGGAAAAACGCCAGGTGCAGGGCCGAGGCCACGTTCCTCTTGGGGGGAGCAAAAGGCATGATGAAACCAGACAACGATAGACGAGGGCGTCGTCGGTCACAGGGCTTGAGCTTGTGTCAGAAAGACCGCCCAGCGGCGAGGGCTTTCGTTGACTGCATCGTACAGCACACAACTGGGCGCACACAAGACACATAACACACAGAGCGCACACAGCACACAGCACACAGCAGCGCCCCGGGTACTGTTACAGTCGAGGCGGCTACAACATGTCGATCTGAACCGACTGTGCGCGCATGCGGTTGTGGTTGTGGTGTGGGGATCCAATCGTGAAACCCAAAATGTGTCCCATCTGTGTAATATGATGTGGGTGGGGTGCGCATGTCTGTGTTTGCGAGGTGTGTCTGTGTGTGTGCGTAAGGGCCGTCTCTTTTTTTGGAAGCGGGAGAGTACATGGGATACATACGTCCAGTCTCTGCCTGGTCAACCTGGACGCTGGACATGGGCGACGGCTGTCCGAGTCGTTGTTTGTTCCGAAAGGCAATATATATCAAACGTCCGAAGACACTGCGCTTGGCGACTGATCTCCGGGCATCTGGATCCCACGAGAGGGGCCCCCGAGGTGGTGCATGCAGCTCTTGTTACAGCGGCGAGCATGCAGGCACCGCTTCGGTACCTGACCAGGAGCACTGGAGCCCTACGTGGTTCCGGTAGCAGCTACCGAGCCACACTGCCGGGGCGGCCCGCTCTTCAAAGTGCCTGGCCATCACCGACCTGAGAAGCATGCAGGTAGTAGTAATAGCCTCCTCAGACGAGTAATAATACCACCACCAACATAGGTCCTGGTGGATAATTGTAGGGCACATGTCGTGTCTCGTCAAGTCGACGAACTGCCCGGTCCGGCCTCACCGCACATCCAGACAGAGTTGAGCTCTCGAGACGGCTAGCCCAACTCTATTGCTCCTCTGTGCCGTATCAGACAGACATACACATGGCATTTTCTGGCCGGAAATAGACAAGAGGGGGCCAATAAGTTGGAGAAAGCTGGTGACCAAGCCCGTCCGCTCGCTCGCCCAGCCAGCCAGCCAGCCGGCCCGCCGGGCGAGGCTGCGGCTCCATCTGGTGGAGGAGCAAGTTTATTGTGTCGTCTCGCCCCATGGTCGGGGTGACATGTGGCCTCGCATTCGGATCATGCGGTGGTCCACTGGCGGGTACCCCTCCGCCAGTCAGTTGCCCAGCCTCGGCGGCGATGAGCGATAGACAGCCAGCGAAGGCAAGACTGTCGGGAAAATCCCCGAGATCTTCGACGTCAAGAGGGCTGGGATGCCGCCGTGGCCGCCGAGTCGGGACGCAGCAGAGTCGTCCGCCCACCCCTACGAGATTGAGTTCGCCAGAACAGAACTTCTGGAACAAGCGACTCGAAGGTTAAGCCTCGACAGGAGATCTGCTCCGACTGACACAGACGTCGACATCCTGATTCCCCGACCTGGGCCAGCCTGGGCTGTCCCCTGCTCTGCGATGGTCGTGGATTAGGGCTTTCACCGTCCGTGGTCGTGCTTGGCGGGCAAGTCTGCTGAGAACCGAAAGGCTGGTCTTGGCCTGATGGCGATGGTGAGGCAACACCGAACCCAGTGTGACCCCGCCTCTCCACTTTCTCTCTCTTTGTCTCGTGTGGTTGTGTTCCATTCTTCAATTGGTGTCAAGACTGCGCTGATGGGAGGAAAGGGGACATTAGTGAGGCCGGTTTTGATGGTTTGGGGGCCACTGAACTATGTGCTCCACGGGATACTGCCCGACTCAATGCGCGGGACAGGGACAGGGACAGGGATGTCAGCAGGGACAGGGACCCCTTCATCAGGCAAACCGCGGTCGGCGTATTATTCCTGTGGACTAGGAAGGCTATTCACCAGTAGACCTGGCGATGCTACGCTGGACGGAGTGCGCTGGATCCAACAGTTCGAGGATCGAGAGTCGCAAGCCGAGGTGCCGGAAAGCTACGTTAGCATGAACGCTACGGTCGCAGGGCTTCTCAAATGCCCGCGCGCTATAGGCAAGGGCTTGCTATAGCAAGATCGTGAAGGTGTGAGCGATCGATGACCGGTTCCCGAGAATCCTGAGTTTCAGCTGCTGCAGGTTCCCCAGCCTGGGCCGGCAGCATCTGATTCCTGGTAGCGATGGCACCTTTGGCGGGCCCCGGGAGATTGGGAGATTGAGGGGCATGAACCGGGCCTCACTCTCTCACTCACTCACAACCTTCACCAACCTCACCTCACCTCACCCTGGGTGGCCCTGGCCCTGGCCCCGACACCTGACAGTCCCCATTGAGCAAATTATTTCATCCCATCTTTTTCCCTTTTTTATTCCTCCGCGGACCCATGCGCCAGTCCCTCCCCTTGTCCTTGACGGTGAGTGTTTCTGGGGAAGCCGTGGCACATCCCCAGTCGGTCTCCATTCATCTCGGAGATACACTGAGGCTCGGGGAGCGCATGGTGGAGATGGCCTTGAGGTGAACTGAGCCGCCTTCGTCATCGCATTCCAATTCGGTCGGGAAGTCAGTCAGTCAGTTGAGCAGACAGCCTTGGCGCCCACGGGTGCTGCTACTTGTGTGCCGCACAGGCTTGCAGCGCCGAATCCGACAATTCGGTAGAGTGGCATCTATACCACATATACAACGCACTGCTAAGCATGCACACGGTAGTGGTGGTATCGCCAGGGCGAGCGAGGGGATCCCGTCGCCGGCTCTGTCACATCAGCCAGCCCTACCCAGATAGTTCAGTCGACGTCGTTAGAAGATGGGCTTGTTCTGACCCAACGCCGCACCGCGCGCAATCACATCCTGCTGTGTGTATGTATGTATGTATGTGTGTGTGTGTGTAAGTAGGTATGCAGGCGTGCAGGCATGCACGCATGCATGTCCACACCCACTACAAGAAGCTTTTCGGGCAATTCGAGACGCTGAGCATGTCTGAAATGAGTTGCGGCCCATCCTGGTATCGGCGGCGCGCGGCTCGGACATGCATGCAGCTAGCTACATACCACATGCACCATACCACACCAAACCATACCAGAGCGTCCGCATAGAATTAGTTGTTGTCGTCGTCCATGTTGCCACCGAGGTGCTACATGCAGCGCTGCACCTCGAGAGAAGGCGACAAGGCGACAGGGAAAATTTAAGGGGTCTGGGTCTCTTGCTGATCCGCGCGTCAGCTCCATGCAGGCTAGGCCAGCACCAAAGGGAAGAGTTCGAGAAATTCTCCGCGTGATGCAATTCAATCGGCAGCTAGCTCGCAGACAGCCCGGGGTGGGCATATCAACTGGAGATTGGGGATCGGCTTTTGGCCATGCGGACCAGAGACGCCTCTCCGCCTGCCTCCCTGGTGCCTGCTGCGACGGCGACGTGGCCGCTCCGGACAAGGCGGCGGCGGCATGCTCATCATCATCATAATGATCATGGCATATCCACAAGGCAAAGTTCATGTATAGTACCAAGACCCATGCAAGGAGTACCACGGTAGGCGTGGTTCGTCAACTTCACCACGCCTTTTCGCTCCAGTCGTTCGTCGACAAGGGTTGTGGGGTTTGGGACGGGGGTGAGGATTTAACCGCGGTCCGAATCGAATCGGAATATTAGGAAGGGTCAACAAGGGGCTGAGGCACTGACATGCTGCAATCAACTGAACGGTGAACCGGGGTGGCCGTCTGATCTTTGACTCGATGAAAAACCTCCGGATTTTCCTCCCACATTGCCGACTGTCGCGCGGGGTGGGAACGAGGGAACGGGCAGGCGGCAGATGGCCCAACGGAGATCCAGCGTTCAATCGACGAGGGGGTTGGGAGGGGGGATGCGAGGAGGATAACTTTGCTTGGTAGCTTGCTGAAACATGACTGCACGAGTCAGCGGTGTCAGTGTATCCGCGGTCCTCACTCCTCCTCACTGGGCCTGACCCTTTCAGAAAGAGCCTCTGTCTCGGCATGACTCTTTGGCCGCCGGCCTCGCCGTGGTTACATACGACAGTGCTACCTACATACCCTCCCTCGGACACAAGATTTGGTGCGATTTCTGGGGGTGAATATGACAGCGTACTCCTCGGCACCCGCATGGACTTGTTGCAAATTGAAGGAGGTTTGCGGCTCTCCACCATGGCGGTTGCGGTGGCTTCCGCTGTCCGATGCGTCTCATATGCATCTTTGGTAGCGGAGGTACTTTTCTTTTTCTTAATCCTGCACAACGGCTGTCATTGGCGAGGATCTGCCCTGGATGAGGAGATGCGAGCGGCGAGACAGGGCCCGGGCGTGCCATAGTGACGAGGTGCAGGATGCTTAGTAGGCTTGGTGACGTTAGGCACTTCCATGAGGCCAAGCTATCTTGGCTGGCATTCCATGGCCATTAGATAGAGGTGCTGGTGCTGGTGCTGCTGCCGGTTGTAACAGAGTAGATTCGAGACACGAAGGGTTCTCAGCCCGGCCTTGTGGCCATCCAGGAAAAGCTCCGATTGCTAAAGAGAGAGGCGTGGCAGCGGCGTTTGCTATTCTCTATCTGACCCGTTCGACTCTGCCACAGGGGAGACGCATGGTCGATAGCCGCTGGAGAGATCAGGTGCGCATATACAGCATACCGTGCTATGCAGTATCACAAGTACAGCACGGGTCGGATTTGTGTCTGGCTCCCGACGGCATCCGAGGCGTGAAAGCTCCAGTGTCCACATCCTGACTGCAGGCATCGCGAGCCGGACAAAAGACGGAGAAATTCATTTGCCAAGACCCCTGTCGAAGCCTGCAGAAAGCTCCAGTACATGTACAATCAAATGTCGGAAAAAGGGCCGACACAGGGTGAGGGCTTCGTGGTGGATAGATGCTCGGGCTGGCGAGGACCGACATACCTGCTGGCTCGTGCTTTTAGTGCCGAGGTGGGTTAGTTTAGCTGCACCTGTCATCCACCGTTGCGTTTTGCAGCACGTAGATACGGCGGCATGCTCGCGAGGCGACTGACCGCCAGCCGCCGTATCCTTACCCAGCACTGCACCCTTATTAGATGGAGACACAGAGCAGGTCGATGGGGCCGAACGCATCAGCTTTGAAACGAAATTGATCCCTTGTCATCTCCAAAGCTGTCCGCGGCTTCCGCTGCTCGCTGGGACCGGTCAGATCGCGTCATCCTGCTGCTATCTGGCGGCCCCGCCCAGTCCGTCATCTTGTCACGATGGTTATGATGAGGCCGGCGGGCATCATGCCATGGAAATCTTCCGGTCGGGCCTCTGCGCTGCAGACAGGCAGGCACGCAGGCCAGTTGGCGGCTGGGCTGGCATGTGAATTCCGCATCCTCAGCTGACGGCGGCCCCTCACCACCTACGCGTCACGTTGCATTCTTCCATAGATAGAAACCTGCCAGGGGAGCAGTCCGGAACGGGAGATTCGCAAAATGGCTGTTTGCGGACCCGGGAGGCAGTGCTGTGAGTTAAAGCTTGTCTCAAGGAGGAGAAGAGTCAAAAAAGCAGCGCACGGCTTGGCCTCTGGGGATCCAAGGAATGCCAGGATCTCGGTATGGAACTATTCCATTCAGGTGACCCGCCGGAAAGGAAAAAGAAAAGTCTCCAGCGGCTCCATCCCGCACGAATGTTGTATCATATATCATGGCCAGCCGGGGTAGCCGCAGGAGGCCATAGCTCGCAGACTGCCAAACTGCCAACACAGCGCCAGGCGGTAGCTACAGGTTCGGGCGATATTTCGAACCCCGGCCGGGTGGAAGGGCCAGAATGTGGCCCCCCCCCCAAGTCTTCGCTAGCCCACCAGCCCATCGAGCCCAAGGGCCCCTGTTCCTGCGTCTTATATTAGCTTAATTAAAGATTGTCGGGCCTCTCCACGCTCCCATGTGGGATGACGTGGGGACGGACTGGGGGCCTACGGTGAGCGGTACTTGGTGACTGGGTACCTTGGCCTTGGTGGACCATTGAGGCTCCTTCCGGCAGGTATTGTGAGCGTCGTTGCGCTGTGACCCGTGAGGGCTTCCCCTCCGTGGACCGTTGGACCGTCCGTGATTTGTGTCATCAAGCGGAGTATGGAGCGGTGTGGCGGCCAGAGTGTGAGATCGAGTGCATGAGCGTCTGCTGAGTCAGTCGGTTGAGCATCCGAAACGCGAGGGAAGGAAGAAGGCTGAAAGGCAGGCAAGCAAGCAGGCAAGCACAATTCGGCTCATCCTGCAACAGGGTAGAGAGCACGTTCGATTTGTGCACATCAGGGACCACTTCCGTCGCCTGTGTATCCGGAAGCTCTGAGAGCTTGTTTTGGTTTGGGGGAGGAAAATGGCCGAGGCTTGGGCATGTCAGGAACTCAAGCCACAGTGGGGCAGGGCGTCGATGGGAGACAGGGCCATTGGTGAGCAGAGGAGAGGGTGGGTAAAGCACTAGAAAAGGGACGGGAAAAGAAGAGAAGAAAAAAAAAAGGAATACCCGCCGAATCAAGGGGCGGGCAGTGCCATAGATGGTGGGCACAGGTACGGACTCGGGTCTCTGGAGCTAGTGTAGAATGCTTCCAAAATGCTTCCATCGGGCTTCCAGACCCGCAGTCTCCTGCCACCGCTCTGTGCTGTTACGGTGGGAATACGCGGAGCTCCACCCAGCCTACCTCGGCGCTTGTCGGGCCCAGAGCCACTGTGCGCCCTGTACTGTATGTCACTGTGCTCCAGTGCAGGTGAGCAGGTCTGGCTCGTCGGTCGGGGTGTGATGCCTCCCCGTGGAGGCACCAGTGCTCTCACAGGATGACACCGACACCGACACCGACGCTGGAGGACGTGTGAGGGCATGTGAGGCGGGCGACCGCACAGGTCGGGCAGAGGTGCATGAAGGTGAGTGCATCAAGAGGCGCGAATAAGCTCCGATCGCATAACTTGTGCGGATGGTCTCACACAAAGATGGGACGAGAGATCGACAGGGTGGCAGCGGTAACATGATGGGGCAATAGGAGGAGCGCGCTATAGGCTGCTAGCGCCGAAAAAGATGGGATGATTGAGCGTCGATGTCGCACATTCAGCCTCCCTCCAGACGGCAGGCGTGACCACATGGTTTGAGCCGCATCGACTTCCTCCTTCCAACTCCGGTGCTACGCAAACACACACACCGACACACCTACACACACGCATTCACACCACTTTTAGTTTTCTGTTCCTCCTCGCTTTCCCTTCTCGGTCGCGATACGAGTACGCTCAGCTACTGATCAGCATCACCTCGTCTCTCTGTTGTCCCCGTGACCACAAGACTGCACGGGTTTCAGATCTGACGATTCATGCAGGAGAACCCCCCTCCCCCCCCGTCGTGGGAGGGGTCCGTGGTAGAGTTCGGTTGCGGGAAATTTTGTCAGCCTTGCATTTTCTCGGGAGATGGACACGTCGTGAAAGTTCGGACGAAATCCCACAGACTGCGGGCCCCCCGGTCGTCAACCAACAGATACACACCCCCCTCCGCCCCCAGGCCTGCGCAGTAGTGTACATGTGGCTGTCAGGGGCGGGCCTGGTTCTCGGAGCCGAGCTACCGCATATGTGCACATGGACCGTAATCACCGTGTAGACTACTGCGCTCATTGGCAAGTAAACAATAATAATAGTATCTACTGCATACTAGGACAGTGTGTGGAGCTGCACATGGAACCCTATCCCCGGGTCTTGTGGCCTTGACTCGGACGCATTCGGAGGGTAGCTCGGGCTTTGTGTGTTGCCTGTCTGGCCTGTCTGGCCTGTTGCCTGTTGCCTGCTGCCTGTTGCAGGGCAGAGTTGATGGGTGGGTTGGGTTACGTTCCGTACAGTAATACCACGGTACAGGGTAAGGTGGAGGCGGAAGTGGAGGGCTCGGAAGGTGCAACGGTGAGTCGTCCCCTCCTAAGGCCCCAGGCGCGGAGATTCGACTAGCGGATCTGGTGAGGCGTGTGTCACGGCTTGATGGCAGAGGACGGGAGGCGGGAGACGGTGAAGGGGCCGGCGAAAAGGACTCCCGACGCAATCCCGACGCAGCCCAGGTCGTGCCGTGCCACGTTGCTGCGACTGCCTGGCAGACTGGGCTGCTGGTGGCAGAGGCTGGGCTAGCTGGGCAGGCCTCGAAGGGGCTGGCGGCTGCCCATGGTGTTTGGTTCCAGATCACTAGTAGACACAGGCACAGGCACAGACATAGACAATCAGAATCAGTACATCTGTCTAATTAGTGGCCTGCTACATACTCACACACGCTTGTGGTCTAGCAGGTGGGATGGGCAAACCACATTTGATCTTCTTCAACAGGCGGCGCTACTGCATGCAACAGGGTCCATGCATGTGGGAGTGGGAGGAAACCGTGGAACTGGCTGCGGGCAGATTACGGTACGCCGTTCGGTCGGTTCCATGTCGACTCGCTTGCCACTTGGGTGGTTTTATCTCACCACCACCAACACCCACCACCCAAGGTCTGCTGCAGCGCTAGGCGCGGCGCCTCGCGCTGCAGGCCGCGACGCAAATTGCGGTTGAGATGGAGTGGCCAGCCACATCTACAGGGTACGTATTGCACCGTCACCAAACCATGGTACCTACCTGCGCCTGCGCCTGCGCCTGCACCTGCACCTGCATGAACGTACACATCTAGATACAGCACAGGAGAAGCGCAGCACGGACTGGGGGCGGCGGATCCATCCATTGATGGCGACATGCGGTGTACTGCACTGCCCGGTGTGTAGCAGAGGCTGCCGAGGAATGGGCTTCGGCAGTGGCACCTCCCATGCCCCTGTCATTAAACCCATCGGCGCGTCCTGTGCTTTGGTTGTGATGTCAGGATGGCCAATATGCGTTGATGTGGATATGGATGTGAATGTGGTTATCTGAGTGCTTAGCAGAGTGTTACAAGTCCTGCTCGCCTCGCTGTTGTTCTTTCGAGATGGAGGTTATTGCACCCACGCCCCTCTCCTACTGCCGGATGCTTTTCTCGACGAAAGTTGGTGTTGTAGGTAGGTACCTAGGTACCTAGTCACTCAGGCTGTCTTGTCTGTCTGTTGTCTGCCATCATCAATGGCCAGATGCGGTGGGCTGCTTTTTTATGCCTTTGCTCTTTTCCCTCTCTTCACTTACGAGACAGTGCCTACTACCTAGGTAGGTAGTAGGCATTAGATAGGTACCGTGTGTGTCTCTAGCTCCAAAGTTTTGGCAAGAACGGTCGTTGGTGAGGTGTACATGAGTACTGGTTGGTGCCATTTTAACGTCCACCGCACCGTGCTGACCTACTCTGTGTCGCAGGCGCCGTACAGTGTGTGCGTATAGATGGCGCTTGGGCATGCACGGATACCCTGACATGCACAAACCGTGCTGCCAAATGCAACGGCGCCTCAGCATCTGCGACCGCAGCACCAAGCAGCCTGCAAACTGCAACTTCATCTCCAGGCCCCCGGCAAAACGTGCCTTAGCCCAAGCGAGGCGTCTTCGGCGGGCCAGACCGATCCAATCGACTCGACTCGGCTCGACTCGACTCGACCTGAGCTTGAGTCAACCTGAGGCGCCCGAATGTCGTGGTCACCCTGAGAATGATGCTGCTGATGCTCTGCCGCCCATCCATCCTGCCACTACTACTGCACATCCGGCCATCCTGCCATCTTGCTGCCATCTAAGGTGCGCCAAAGAAGCTCGCGGCGGCTAGAACCTCAGTCTATTTACCCACGAGATTGCCTTCGCATCCGGGCTGCTACTCTGTGTATCAGACTTGCCGGATCGACCACGACCCAATCATCGGATCAATCCAACCACAAGCCCAGCCCAGCCCAGCACGAATACCACAGTAATAATCAGACCCTAGGTATCCAACCAGGGATACCTAGATAGTCTGTTGTCCCAATCCAGCCATGCCGAAGCAGCCTGAGAAGCTGAGCCTGATCCTGAGCCTGAGCCTGGACATAGCCCTCAACCGAGTCCTGCCTGACCTGAACCAGCACCGTAGACACAGAAACTGAGCCTGGTACGCTACGAAATCCTGGCGAACTTCGCCAGAGCTGGATCAGTACCTACCTTTGCCTATTCTTCGGCTAAAGTGTTCCTGCACGCAATGCCCATCCCGTACCGCTACCGCGACCGTGCCTTGGGACGACACCCCATCTCACATCTTTGGACGGTCACGCAAACAAGGCCCTTGCCAACCAATGGCCTAGCCGCGAATGACGACACATGCCACGATCCATCATTTCCGCGCCCGGAGGAATCCATCACGAGAAATTGGATGCCACCGGCTCAGGTCCCGCCGAGGCAATGGGATCGTTGAAAGGGTGCCCTGCTGCACATGCTGGCCCTGCCACCTGCTCTTACAGCCACCCCCCGAGGGTGCCCGCCATTCGTGCCTCGAGCTCGACATTCATGCGCTTGATCCTGCCCTCCGCTCCTCCAAGGTTTGGCCCGTCACCCTGCGTTGGCATCAGATGGTCAAGGGTTCCTGGCCAAGCCGTTCATCGACCCGGATACAGAGCAAATGCGCTCTCTGAGATCAGTTTCTCGCCTTGCCAATCGCGTCCACGCCGTCCCGTCATGACACCCACCCCCGTTGTGTCCTCGAACGTCCTTTTTTGGACAGTCGCTATCCCATCCTGGGATTCAGGGCCCATGCTGCGAAACGCCACGGACGCTTTATTTCATGTACTTCATCCTGCTGCTATCACACTCACCGCTGCCCACACACGTCCACCGTCGCCCAGGCCTTCTGCCGCCACCTGCGAGCATGAACAGCTGTCAGTCATGGCCCGCCAACCCCCCCTGCTCCACACACTCGCTCTCAAAAGCTACCCAAAAAGGTGTAGCCCCTCCGCATCAGCTTCAACCCTCCTCAGGCCAGCAGCCACGAGAAAAGGGCTGACTAGTCTTTTTGGCCCCAAGGATCAGGATGGATGCGACACAGTTCAGTTCATGGACGATCAACCCGCGTCAGATCACGTCCTGCCGGGATACACTAGGTATACATGGGTCCTCCCACAAACAACTTGACTACTAACACTTGCCCTGTGCCGTGTCAGTAGCCATCCTAGACCTTGGCCCATGATGCTCGCTGCGGTGCTATGTACTCATCAAGCATTGCCCGAGGCTGATCTTCGTTCGCTGGGGCATATTTCTGCAGCTCTGGCAGGGCTGGGTCCTGACAGGGTTTCATAACCCACCACTGTCACCAGTCATCGAGAGAGGCCCTTGTATAGCAGCTGTGGGCAGTTCGAGACATCCAACCCAGAAAGCTGCAGTTGCTGCAGCGCTGCTGCTGCCGCTACCGAACCCGACACGCGAGACACACCCCGTCCCTGGACGTCCCCCAAAAAGAAAATTGCGCTGAGGACTTGTCTTACTGCTTTTGGACGAATTTCTTCACAATTTTACTTGACAATCCACGACGAAACCTGCCGGAGAATTTGCGGCGGTCCGTAATAGACTGGACCCACGCCTTCTCGGCCTGCCTTGCCTATCATCAATGCCCCTCTGCAGTATTCGAACCTGTCTTGTCTTGCGTCTCTCTTGACGCCGTCCACGCTGCTCGACCCGTGCATGACACCTGTCCCTGTCCCTGTGCGAGTGCCTGTCTCCCCCTGTTCACCCTGCCTTGCCATGCCTCGCTACCTGTAGGTGGGCTGGCTGATGGACATGGGATGAGAGCAGAGGCACCATCGGCACGATATCAGATCATTTCCTGTCCCCCACCTGCCTTTGCTGCTCCTTGCAACCTTCACGGAAACTCGTGGACGGACAAGATTGGCCTTGGCACAAGGCGTCCCGCGGGGCCTCTCAAACTACGTCCTGTGTTTCTCAGCGGTATTGATGCTCGGAGGCGCAGGCCTTCGTCCCGCTGCGCACAGATCAGGTAGCATGCGGTATGAACGTGTGCGAGTGTATGTATTGTGTGTATGCCGTGTGTATATATGTGTGTACGTGCATATGTGCAGACCGAGCAAAGCTGATGACCGCATCGACGACAACATCATTCAGCCCGCTAGGACTGGCCCGCCAACACCCTCGCTCACTACATAGAGTATACCCCCGGCCCTTGCACTACGACATACAGCGTACTACGTGCACATGAGAGTTGCGAGTTACGTGCAGGGGATTGCTGGTGGCATACAGGCATTGGATGTACCCTTGAATTAGCACCACACATCAGGATGGGCCAGGGGTGGTCCCTGGCATCCACTCCGCTCTCCAGACCATCTCAACCCTGAAGCACCCTTGTCTTGATCTTGGCTCCATCTCAATTGCTCCGTCCTCTTTAAGTCGCACAAAAGGCCTCGGACAACTAACACACAGTTCTTTATTTTCTATCTGGGCTACTGCACCATTCTCGACGTGACATGGGTTCCGGGGATCCATAAGACAAAGACCATAAACCGCCGTTGCATCCTCTTTACTTTGCTCTCGACCCTGACCGCGTGTGGTCTCTCCCAAGCACATCGGCCCAGGCTTTTCCATAGCTTCCATGACATCCAGAGAGCTTCCTGGTGCTTCTCCTGCAGCTCTCCGACACCCCCAAACACGACCACGAACACCTCCGCATGCCGTACCACTGAGATCTCAGGAGCCATCGACCCAGTATTACAGTGCACGTTTGCTCTGCCCGAGTGCTGGAACTGCGTGTCAGCTTCTGTCACCACCGGGACTCGACGGGCCCTACCGGACCGAATCTACCAGTCGCCCCATCTCTCTGAAAGCGCGACGTCCTTCCACTTGATGCTGCCGACCGGAGTGTTCGATCTTTTCTTGTCGCGAGATTGGCACCTGCAGAGACAGCTCAGCACGTCCAAGACCCAAGATCAGGCCGCACGATCCTAGAAAATTCGCCACTATCGACAAGCAGGCTCAAACAGGCAGGCCGTCGCCATTCCCACTACCACCCGGTCTTTCGAGATTAGACCCTCCCTGCAGCTTGGGCACTTCCCAAGGCACAGCCAGCTCGCGAAGCCGTGGAAAGCCAGACCGATTCCAGGGCTCCTGCCGCGCGGGATCGTGAGGGTGACTGCATCGTCGAAGCGAGGGCAAGCGGTGATTTGGCCCAGGCGCTAAATCTCTTAGAATCATTTCCATGCAAACCATACTCCACCACCGAGACATTTCGCATAACTCGTTCGGCCAACGCCGTGGCTGTTCAGACCTGGTGCGCTTCGCTCTTGACATCTCGTGGCCCAGGGCAGGCTCTGAAAGTCCTGCTTCCGGGTCAGCAGGAGACTATCCATCTCCGCCCATGTCAGGGTCTCCACCGATTCCACCCAGAGTAACTCAAGAGGCCGACGACCGAGTTCAGGGAGTGTACCAGACGGCCAGCCACGATGTGTATCGCGGAAGCTCGACGACACAAGCAGATTCGAGAATGTTGCCAGGGATATTGGCACCCGTCAGGCCTTATCAGCCAGATCTCGCGGAGCGCATGCCATACGCGTTCCCGCGCCCAGAAAACCCAATGCAAAGACCTTTTGTGCCGTACACGTCGCAACACAGCCAGGTCATGTCGCAACCCCCTTACCTCCCTGCCCCAGGCCCAATTCCAGCACCTGGACCTATCCCAGGCTACCCCATTACTTCGCGACCGCCGACACAAGAAAGCCAGCAGTCATTTGCCTCGCCCAAGTCCCAGAGAAAGACGAAGGGGCACGTGGCCTCGGCGTGTGTGCCGTGCAAGAAGGCCCATCTCAGGTTAGTGTCGAGCTGCCCTCCATCACAAGTCGAAAACATACTAATCCGCGCCAGATGTGACGGTACGTTTGAATCCTCCTTTCTCCACCTTGCGAGTCCCTTCTCCCGGCTCAGGATCTAGCGCCGAGGGCCATTGCGTTGAAGCAAGTTGGGGCAAGCCCGGCTTGCTTCGACTAGGCTCTGCACTTGCATGAATGCTACACCAAGTAGTCCTCGTCACATCAACACCAGGCAGAACTTGCGGGCGTATTGCGGGAATAGCTGCAGATGCTCTTAAAACGCCTGAGGTCCAGGCGGCGCATGCGCGCATAGTTTCTTGGAGACGGCGTGGAATAGCAAGTGCTACCGAACAGTTGTCGTGGGCAGGCAACACTTGTTCTCCTGCTACCAATTGATGCCGGACTATTTTGAATTCTGAAAAAGAAGCTGACGTTTTGGTATCAACAGCCCAGAGGCCGTGCACGAGATGTATGCAGAACGGCAAGGAAGATGCGTGCGTTGACGTTCAACACAAGAAGCGCGGTCGCCCACGGCTTCGAGATGATCATCGTGGTGCCGGGTTCGACTCTCGACTCGGACAAAGTCAAGATCAGAGTCTCAGGCGGCCGTTATCCTTGTACGCCCCACAGGGCTCTATCGGCTCGGGCTTCGACGATTCCCTGAGACGAACACAGTCATACCGCGTGCTGAAGTCCCAACCGACGGAGCCTTTGGCACCTCGCTTCCTTGAACGAGGCTCTGCAAGCGGCGCCAATGTGTATCCCGCCCCTCTTGCCATCTCAACAACACCACCAGAGCCCGCAGCATTCCTGACCATGGACCTGGAGGTGGTGAAAGCCTCCAGCACATTCTGGGAAGCTGTTGGCCGCCCACTCATACAGAGCCCGCGAATCACTGAGATGCTCGCTCTTGGGGACAGGGAGAAGATTGTGGCGCTCCAGCGGCAGATGCAAGACGAGCAGGCACGGAGGGAGCCAAACTACCTACCACCCATGTATGCCAAGCAGGAGGAGGAGAGCGTGCTCCGGTCGCTCGGATTCAGCAGGGAGGAAATGGCCAGTTACTCGCTTGAGCTTCTGGAGAACCTCCGCTTCAACGACCAGGCAGGACAGCCGAGGAATCTGTCAGTACGCCTCGGTCTCGCAAAGCGCGGGTCGATATACTTCATCGTTGTCGTCGTGAACACGAACACGGCCATTCGAGGTTTCCAGCCACCGACGCCCTCACCACAAGGCCGAGACCCTCGGGATTTGGCGTACTCGTACCCGGCGCCTCAAATGCCCTATCCGCAGCCAACACCTGTCTCAGCCACTTTCGACCACGGGCGAGGGAGATCAGTGAGCGATGTGGCATACTTTCCGAGACAGCCTGCCACCCCTGGGCAAATGATGCCAGGCCTGAGCCCTCGGCTCCCATCCTACGCCGCATCGCCCAGCAGGCCGGACTATCCCGCCGGACATCCTGCCTACCAGATCCCTCGCAGCGAGCTGTCCACGGCGCCACGCTCCTCGCAGGCCCCAGGATATCAGTTGCCACCCATAAGACAGCCAGTGCAGTTCCAGACCCCTGCGCAGACCCAGGCTCAGTCCCAGCAGCCTCAGTACCACCATCAACCTCAGCAGCAGGGTGGTCCATCCGAGCAAGGCTGGCCTCGTGACGATAGGCAGAGGGTTCATATCGAAGGCCTCATTGACAGGCCGGATCCCGCTCATCGGCATCAAGGTTGAAGGCAACACGACCACGTTCGTTGCTGCTCATAATTTTACAGAACCAAGCTGATCGGCGCCGGGGTGGGGATTTCCGTGGTGGCCTGGACGACCAGCTCTGGTCTTCTCCGGCGCACGGCAACACCTTGCTGCTTCTTGGACTTCTTCATATCTCCCAGGCCGGCTCCAACTCCAGCCAAGCGCCATCGTTGGGCGGGGCTCGTTGTCGAGCGTTTGGGGGCGATTCGGCGGGGGCGGGCCGCATTGTACTAGTACGGCACATATCGATTTGTTCTGCGTGCTGTTGTCGTGTTCGTTAAAGATCGGGTCGCGATGATACCACTGTGCGAGTTCTGCATCGGTTTGGGTTTGGGTGCAAAAGGGAGCGGCCGGCTTGAGCGCATGTTGCGAGCATAGAGGATGGACGTAGATGCCTTTCCGGGTGGGCCGCTGGTTCCTGCTCATGGGGTCTCTCTTTACCAGCACATCGCAGAGTTTGCAGGAGTTGCGGCTGGAGAGCTTAGCCGGGCCGAGCCTTTCCATCATTTGGTTGGCGTTGGGACGTGAAGGCACATGTTGGTACCCGTTTGTTCGGCGGCCGTGGTAACACCTTAGACACCACGTTGCTTGGGTTCGCTCGTTCTTAAGAGTCAATTCTTCTTGTTGCCCTGTGTTCAAATGTCCTGGAGTCCCGAGTGCTCGTGTGAATTCTCCAATGCTACCGACCCCATGTTGAGAGGATACGCGGAGCCTCCAGCTGAGCCAAGGGAACACCACCTGGCGACCTGTAGGGAGTATCCGTGCGCGTGAGCGAGCTCTTGTCGGTGTATTCTCCGGTAGGAGGGACGTTGTACAGAACAAGAACCTGCGGAAGCGGGTCTCCAAAAGCACATTGATGGTAGGACCTTGAGGTGGTAGCCACGGGAAGGCTTACAGCCTGCGCCAGCAGCACGCAACGCAACAAACGTCGAGAAGATGCCCGTGGAGATTGCGTGTAAGTACTTGACGAGGTAGATAGGGAGGAGGAGGGATGACAAGAGAGGAGGCGGGATAGGAGAGAACAAGGGAGAGAAAAGGAGCAAGGCAAGGAAGAACAGAGTGAGTAGTCAGCGAGGTAGTAGAAAGGCAACTTGACCCAGGAATATCGAGAAACATATAGCAATTTCGACAGCCACGCAAGGTTATGTTGCTAGCTCGAAGAAACAAAACGGAAAAACGTCTGTGTTGAAGGCAGTAACAAGTCGAGCAAGGGGGCCGTGGTAGGAGGCACTTGCCCTTTTGCAGACTCGACAACCGAACTATTTACCTTGGTATCCATTTTCTCCTCCCTTTTGTATACTGCCCCGGACCCTACCCAACTCTTTTATTATTACCACACGGACTACATCCTGTCGCTCAACCTTCCCTTCCACACTGGACGCTTGCAGAAGCTCAATCTCCAGCAGCAATGAAGAATGAAGACCTTCGTCGGGAAACAGGGTACGGTTAGTTTCGCTTCCCACACCCTTGCCCCCCCCCTTCAATCCAGAGCCACGCGCAGACAGACACAGACGGACGGGCGGACAGATAGACAGATAAACAGAGACGCATGCACGCACACCCACACACACACGCGCACACACACGCACGCATACACAACCACCCACCCATCCCTTGGGTGGCTCGCCCCGTCACGCCGCCGCGTCGCACCCAGCCCAGGCACCGCGCATGACAGCAGCCCTGGGTGGGTACGGAGTACGGAGTACAGGTAGGGGCTGTCACCGTGTTGTGGAACCTGCTTCCTCTTGGGGCGGGCAGCTGGTTGATCAGTGCAGTGCCAAGCACTGCATGGTGTGCATAAAATTCCCCGAGACCTGGGCCAGCGACCACCCGGCAGCGGCCCAGCAGCAGCACACACCCAGCTGCTAAGCATCGCGGCTCTTCTGCCACAGCCTCCTCCCGGCTCACGGGACAGGGCAGCTAACAGGCTGGACAGGCTGCCACGGCATCAGGGGTGGCCCCCGGGCTCGACAGGCTCGTCCAAATATTCCGATGGCCGCCTGTCAAGTGGGGCCAAGGGGGGGAAAGGCGGGCGGGCGGAAGAATTCGCCCAGAGCAGCATCAGGCCTGACAGCGCAGACAGGCACGCAGGACCACCGGCTAACCGACCGCCACGCTACCGCAATACCACGCTACGCAGCCGGCACTTGCCCCGATGTGAAGGGCCCGAGCTGGCTTATAGCTGGCGCTATTGGGAATAACATTGTTCGCGGACCATCGAATGTGGAAAGGCTCTAGACGACACCTTAAATGAGCTCCTCTTAAACGAGCTAGCCATTGGATGAGGCTCTGAACCTTCCGACTTCCTTATTTCGGCCGCACTGCCAGATTCTGATGGGGCCTTTCCTCTCCTCAATGCTCTGTCGCGACTCCATCCGCCGGCGACTTTTGCCTGGGACCAGGGCTTCCAGCTCCCTGGTGGTCCCGCGCCTGGGCACGCGTTGTCATCGCTGATCATTTCCGCTTTGCCGCCCCTCGCTGGCATCAGCTTGACGCTCGCCTACCTTGGGTTTTGTCCCCATTGCGCCACACCAGCACACGATCAAGACGAGCTGAGGTTTCAGGCACGCAGCCTCGCATCCCAGGGCTGCTTGAGGGAGACACTTCAAACTATTCAAGGGGTGCATCGCGGGCTGCAAAACCAGCCCAACCTTCTTGTCCGCATTCCGGCGAAAAAGTGGTTCCGGTACCTTGGTGGAGGCGGGTCGATCGTACCATTCTGTCGACGTGCTGAAACTCAACAATTGGCAATTGCGAGCACTTGGTACTCGCCATGGAGACAGTTCCGAGGCGGTCGCTACTTTTGTCCTGTCTTGCGAGTGCAAGGGGGAAAACAGTCCGGCCTCATGCAACAGCCCAATAGAGGAATTGACTGGCTCCCTGAGGATAAAAGGGGCGGCGCTCGCCACTGCAGCCACAGCTTGGCAAGCATATTACTCACAGGCCCCGGTGCCGAACTCCCTGGGCAAAATCCACGCGCTATTCTTGACGAGATGCAGACAGCAGGCGCGCAGCCGAAATCTGGGAATGCTTCGCCTGGGCCAAGCAGCCAATATCTTCCCCTGCTGGGCCGTGCAGAGGGGGGGGGGCGGCCGCTGCGAAGCCGCATTGATCAGGATCTCCGTCGTTTGCCTGCGTTGAGTAGTCATCGGCAGAAGGCGACTGAAATTGTCCTTCTGCCCGTTATTACCGGAGATTCCTACCCTATAAGGCTGAACCTACCTTCCGGTATGGGATATGCTGGTATTAGTACACTGGGCTCACCGGCAACTCACCGATATGAGGCCGCCATAGCCGTCGAGGATAAAGACTTAGCAAACTCTCCCAGGCCAGCTCGAATTGCCTGCCAGGTTTAATATGGAGGGGGCAGGGCTTGCGAACTATGACGTCTGCAGTACTTTGTGTGTGTGTTTGGATGGTTTCATATCGACTGTGCATCGCAAGTGAGGCCACGAGGACCCATCGTCATCGCCACTGCCTTGGCTCTTACAAACGCGTTTGGTGGATCATTCTGCCGAACGATGAGTTGTGGATGGGCTGGATGTCAGCCCGAAGAGCTCAGCCCTGAGGCCTGCGTCTTTACTTCTCTCTAACACGTGTTTCAGTGCGTCTGTAGAGCCAGTAAGTGACCCCCGGCAGCGCTCCTGTTGTGGTTGGCTCATCCCATGCTTGGGAAGAATGATTTGCCATAAAGTATCAAGGCATTGAGATGCAAGGCCTCATATGAGACGACACAGACAACGGGGCATCTATCAGCAGAGTTTGCCGTATGGAAAGTATATCTCGAAAGAAGTCGCTGGCTTGTCGGCCCGGGCTAGAATGCCGCCCAACACATCGCAATGCGCCCGCCGACATTCAGGAGATCACTGAACTTCAGATATTTATCATGTCTCAGGCACGAGATCGCGGACTGATCGAAGAACGTTTGCATATCTGACCGAGGGACGAAACCTCGTGGGTGACATCTACCATTTGGGCTTCTGTGGGAATTGTTGGAACACGAAAAGACTTACTGCCATTTATCGCCAAGTAGCATACGAGCTTTCAAGATGATCCTGATCACACTATGGTCAGGCATTTTCGAAGTTTAGATGGCGACTCGAGATGACCTTTGACTGGCCAACCAGCAGAGAAAGCACCAATGCGGACTGAGCGCATCCTCTCGACATGCCAATGACACGAAGTCAGCTGATCAATTCGTTTCTGGTCTTCCGGCAAGCCAGTTTGTCACAGACTCGCGGTCCGCATCCCATACAAGACGTCGAAACCGTGCACACGTCGTCTGGGCGCTTCGTAGGCTTCTAGCCTCATGCCACGCCAGAACCAGAGGCCAGGCCTCTGGGTGAAGCACCACCAGTTTTGCCGTCACATGCAATCAATTGACTCCATATCTGGTCAATTGTTATAGGGCACCGCATCTTTTTAAATTCGCCGTTAAGCTCCAGCCATCCCCGCCAAACCCCAGTGACATTGTCCAGGAATCAAATCGAGCTGCTCACCGTCCCGCGGAGTCTTCAGAAGTGCGAAACTCTGTACGAGCTGCCGTTCGCGGTATTATTTCTGCATGTTTTAAACTTTGATTGGCTATGAATACGAGTGCGAAGTCTGGAGTTGATTTGATCAAGGCTTGTTGGATGTAACGCGTGCCCCGCATCTATGGATTGTGAGGTAGGAATCCTGCTGCATTATGTCTACTTAAGGCGGCCGCCAGCCAGTCGCTACACCACACCCAGAATTCTCCTTCCAATCGTCATTCTGCCGCGAATAACACAATCTAGTATTCAAGATAGAACAGCACAAGAAGGAAATAATATGGCGACCGAGGTTTGCACTTCGACTTATGTCAACGACCACCACGATGTGAGGGCACTCGTGAACTACCTCCCGTTGGACAAAATGGATTTCGGACCGGATGACATGCCCGCACCCAAGAAATTTGGCGAGTTCATTGAGTCGAGCAGGTACAGTATGTTCTCCATATAATACGCTGTTTGTGAGACTTGCTGGTCACGGGGGTTGTTATCGTTACTGAAATTACCATAACTCGCTGACGCGAGACTCGTGGAGTGACGTTCCACAACGCCAGAGGCAAGGAGGATTCGTTCAAGGCTGGACAGAAACGGCTTTGAGATCATCACCCTCCCGGAGAAGGAGCGGGACATCACCACAGATGACAAGATCAAGGAGGACTTCATGCCGGAGGTGACAGATGTCATCAAGAAGAGGTGCGCCCGCCTAAAGCTACCTACTCCTGTATGTTCGTGTGACTGACCAGCACGACTGGCGGTTCCTGCAGGACGGGAGCCTCGCTCGTCGTCCCTTTCGCCCACGTGCTCCGCCGGGCCGAGAACAGCTTCTTCGCCGAGGCCGTGGACACGGAGCGCTATAACCGGTTTGCTACCGTGTGGCCGCACAGCGACTTCACCGTTGTCTACCCAGAGCGCCTGCCTTTCATCAAAGAGGCCATCATGAACTACGACGGCATTCCTGCGGACGCGCGAGAGGAGCTGCAGCGGGCTGCGAAGTCTGCCTCGCGTTGGGCTTTCGTGCAGGTGAGCTCTCGAGCGATCTTCCCATCCCTTGGCATTGCATTGGCAGTACATTGTGCTGTTCTGGTTTGAGGTAGCCGTGCCCAGACCCTTCGTGGAGAGATTACGTGGTGGTCTGCACGTCTTCGGTGTGTAGGCAACTGGGATCTTGAGCGGAATCAGATGCACTCCTGGTTCTGGATGGAGTGTGTTCCAGTGTGCCTGGGCCACTTGCTAATCTAGGTTTCGAGTAGATATGGAAGCCACTCAAGACGCTGGTGCGCGACCCTCTCGCGCTCTGTGACTCGTCGACCCTGAGCAAGGAGGACTGGAGGTTTCGCCAGGCCGAGGACCCAAACATCTCCTACTCGCTCCTGACACCCTGAAAAGGAGGAGAAGCACGCTTGGTATTACGTCCATGAGATGAAGCCAAACGAGATGTTTCTGTTCAAGGGTTGCGATAGCAGGCAGGGCGAGCCGGGTTTCACCGGGTACGCCGGTGCGCACACGGCGATTGTGCTCCCTGATTCTCAGGATAAGCCCCCGAGAGAGAGCATCGAGGCTCGGTTTTTCTGCCTCTGGGAGTGAGAGGCTGAAGTTGGTTGTAGCTATGATTGATATACTCAAGAAAGGAGGAAGTTGAACTAGTTGATAAACTAGTTGATAGGGGATTTTTTACTTAGGCAGTGAGCCTTTAGTGATGTATGTCATGTTCCAGATGAGTTTGACAACTGGACAAAGAAGTAAATGCGTTTATGTCTGCCTATCTGTAAGTGCCTCTTTGAAGTGTTCACATATCACGGATGACCGGCCAGGTTGAGAGGAACAACCCTGCTGCAGCACAATCCACTGCAGTACCGTACTGATAATACAGTGGGCGAGTGGCTTGAAACGAGTGTCTTGGACTTGTAGCTTCTCGAAAGCTACATATTGTAGGTAATGAATCAAGGATATCAACTTTCGCCAAGTAACGAGCGCGTATTCAGGGGTAGTTGAGGGGAGAATACCATCTTACTGCCCAGGTGGGTACTGGGTAGCCAAGGAGGCAGGCATGCAGGCATGTGCTAGGTAGTGTCAGGAAACCCACTGGCTTGGTGCTGTTAGGCGGCACCTGGGCCGTTTGCAAACGCGACTTCCTGGACTGCACGCTGCTTAATTGCGATGCTGTTCGCGTCAAGGCAGGCGCGTCGAGACAGATGCCTGCCTTGTGAGTGACGACTTGGAGACAAAAAACGGCATTCAAACCCGAGCAACGAAATACTGTCCAGCTGTGCCCATTTCGAGGTCTGACCTTAGTCCAGCGCATCTATTTTTTGTTTTTGTCTGCGGCGGCAGCTCACTCAAGCGTCCTTCCGGTGCCTGTTGCCCGCATTCTGATCACCACAGTTCTCCGATGCGCCAGGAGCCTGCGATGTTCACGGTCTCCTCCCGCGATGGCTGAGCCAATGGACTTTGACGGCCCTCGTGGCGTCAAAAGGAAGGCTGACAATGTCGACATTACTAACTCACGGCGAATCAAGGCCCTAGATCCAGATGTCATCAACAAGATCGCAGCCGGCGAGATCATTGTTGCCCCAGTTCACGCACTCAAGGAGCTCATCGAGAATGCTGTGGATGCTGGCTCTACCGCCCTCGAGGTTTTGGCCAAAGATGGCGGTCTCAAGATGCTTCAGATCACTGACAATGGCAGTGGAATTGATGTGTGTGCTTTCATCCCACTTCCCCTCTTATTCCCTTCGCTTCTTCCTCATCCTGAAGGACGGTGTCCTCGGTCTCATGATTGCCACAACCGAGCGAGCGTCTGACCGCTCAATAGAAAGAAGACTTGCCCATCCTGTGTGAGCGTTTTACCACATCCAAGCTGCAGAAATTCGAGGACCTCTCGTCCATAGCCACATATGGATTTCGCGGGGAGGCTTTAGCAAGTATCAGCCACATAGCCCACCTGACAGTCACCACCAAGACCAAGGACTCGACATGTGCCTGGCGTGCTTATTACGGCGGAGGCAAGCTTGAGCCCTCCAAGCCAGGCCAAACCGCGGATCCTAAGCCGGTGGCGGGCAGAAACGGCACCCAAATTACTGTCGAGGATCTCTTCTACAATGTGCCCACAAGGCGGCGCGCATTCCGCTCTGCTTCCGACGAATACAACAAAATCATCGACATGGTTGGCCGTTATGCCATTCACTGCAGCCATGTCGCCTTCTCATGCAAGAAACAAGGGGAGTCCTCGACGAGCATATCTGTGCCGGCCACTGCCTCTGTCGTCGACCGTGTTCGTCAAATCTACGGCACTAGTGTCGCCAACGAGCTGGTCGAATACTCTACCTCAGACGACCGATGGGGCTTCAAAGCCGAGGGTTATGCCACGAATGCCAACTACCATATAAAGAAGACGACGCTACTCCTGTTCATCAATCACCGCTGTGTCGAATCGACAAACATCAGAAAGGCCGTCGAGCAGACATATTCAGCATTTCTGCCCAAAAGTGGCCATCCTTTCGTATATCTTAGCCTCGAGATCGATCCTGGACGGGTTGATGTCAACGTGCACCCAACGAAACGGGAGGTCAATTTTCTCAACGAAGATGAGATTATCCTTGCCATCTGTGAGCACATTCGCAGTAAACTCGCAGCTGTTGACCAGAGCCGGACCTTCATGACACAAACGCTGCTTCCAGGTGCCGATTGGGGATCCACACAGAAGCAGACCGAAGACGATGCAACCCCGTCGTCGACAACACGTGCCTCTGGGAAGAAAACGACGCGTTATGAAAACACTCTCGTCCGGACAGATACCAATCTGCGCAAGATCACCAGCATGTTCGCTCCAAGTGAAGAGTCATCATCTACACCAAGAGACTCCAGCACAGTACCAACCACTGCACCCGATGCGCAACCTCCAGAAGCCATCGAATATGAGACTAATGACCGCGAGCAAGTCCCGTGTCGTCTCGCCAGCGTCCGTGAGCTGCGTGCAGGTGTCCGAGATGACATGCACCACGAGCTTACAGAGGTATTTGCGACACACACTTTTGTCGGGGTCGTCGATGAGCGGCGTCGGCTTGCAGCCATACAGGGCGGCGTCAAGCTCTACCTCGTTGACTATGGTCGCGCCTGCTTTGAATATTTCTACCAGGTCGGACTGACTGACTTCGGAAATTTTGGAGTTGTGAAATTCAGCCCTTCCCTAGACCTTCGTGCTGTTTTGCGCATAGCAGCGGAGCACGAGAAGGAGAAATGCTCTACATCAGAGGATGATTTTGATGTAGATGAGGTCGTGGACCTGGTGTCATCACAGCTTATCGAGCGCCGTGAGATGCTACTGGAGTACTTCTCATTCGAGATCTCACCGGCCGGAGAACTTATCAGCATTCCCCTCCTTGTGAAGGGCTACACCCCGTCCATGGCGAAGCTACCAAACTTCCTGCTCCGGCTGGGCCCGCACGTTGACTGGACTGAGGAGAGGGCTTGCTTCGAGGCGTTTCTGAAGGAGCTGGCGTCGTTCTATGTTCCTGAGGTGCTGCCACCAACGCCAGGTGAAGCCGAGGCGGCCGCTGCCGAACAAATCGACGAAGAGCTCAGGGCAAGAAGGAAGCACGTCCGCTGGGCTGTCGAGCACGTTTTCTTTCCTGCATTTAAGGCCCGCCTCTTGGCCACAAACAGCTTGATGAAGGGTGGCGTGTTGGAGGTTGCCAATTTGAAGGGGTTGTACAGGGTATTTGAGAGATGCTGATTCAGACACCATTTGGCTCCGTATCAGGCGTTCTACCACATTTCCCATGGATGTAGCTCGCTATTACATTTTTGCCTGCTAGACACGACCAAAGTAGCCTCCATTACCCAACAGACACTGTCTTATCTATCGTAGACATCGTGCCCTGTCTTTTGTCACTGCTTTTCTCAACGTCAACGAACAGGGCACACTCAGCGTCATGAGACCGTGCGCTGTAAAACACGCTCATGTCTGTCTTCTTAGAGTTATCTTGAACTTTTGTGTATTATGCGAGGCACTGGTAAGCAGGCATACAGTCTTCCTTCTAATAGTCGGGTGCGATGTATGCAGGCCGTTGACAGGGACACTGACACCCGCAATGCGCTCTGAAAAGTCATTTCCATTCGTCTATGGGTTCGTTTCGGTACCTGGATGAAGCTCGTTCCCATGGCCCCAACCTGAAAGAGGACCCTTGATACTGTACAGTAGTAGCCCCACCCCCTAACAGCCTGTCCCACAGGCCAATTCACGTTATACGGCTCCGCCTAGGATAAGCTTATTTACCGCCTTCCCACTCCGGGTTCTGTAATATCAGATTAGCAGACTGCCAGTATCGGCTGTAACAGAGACCAACATACCTTCTTGAGGATGACCAGGCCCTCGAGCACATTGCTCACGCTGATGTATTCCTCGTCCTCGAGCTCAGCCCGCTCGCCGTATCCCAGCAGGACGGGGGTACTCTGTGTCTGCCAGCCAGTGATGGTCTTGGGGCGACCGGCTTGACCGACTACATCAACTGCCTGACCAACGCGCACGTTGACCGTCAGGGGCTTGAGGTTCTCGTCCAGAGTGACGAGGAAACGCGGATGCATGGCGGTGACCAAAAAGTACAGGAGATAATGAGAGTTCTTGGTGATGAACTGCTTGGAGTCAATCATAGCCACGAGTACAGCCAGCAGGCCTGCACACGAGACCCTTGACAAGATCTGCCGGTCAGTGTGGAAGGGGCTGAGGGACATGGTGCCCTTGCCCATGTGCAGGAGACCCTGGGCAATCCGCACCATGAAGAGTGACTCCTTCTCACGGTGGTAGTAGCTTGCTAATTGTCGAAGCAGTTGCGCTAATCTGGCATTGTTTGTGCCGGCGCCGAGAAGACCCATGGCAAAGATGGCGTTGATCGCAACATCGTTGTCATTGTCGTGACTGTATCGTGAGAGTGTGTCATAGACCTTCATCTGAGGGTTGCTTGGGCTGATCAAGCCCATGGCGAGAGGAACTGCCCGGCGGATGTTGGGCTCACCGTAGTGCATGAGATGGCCAAACTGGCGAAGCACCATCTCCTGGCCGACTTCCTCGCCCATTGCGAGCAAGCCAAGACCGAGCACGGCATAGGATTGTACCAGTTCATCACCCTTCTTCTCGTCAGACTCCTCCATGTGCTCATTACACATGTGCAGGAGCTCTTGGATCTTCAGCACAGCACCGGTGCCTGCCCAGGCACAGATCTCAGCTAGGACAGCTGTGGGCTTTGCCGCAGGGTGGTCGATTGCCTTGAGGGTCTCCAGAATGACATCCACCTCTTCTTGCTTACCGAAGAAGAGCAGGCCAAGCCCGAGAGCCAGGAATCGAGTCCATTTGTCCTTCAGTTGGTTTTGGCGCTCATCATCGAGGAGGGTTGTGATTATCGCTTCTGTCACGTCTGGGTGAGATGTGCCGACGAAGATGAGGCCACAGGCCAAGGCGGCCATGGCTGAGATCTGCATGTCCTGGGTGGTGTCATTAATGATAGGCAGAAGCTTCTCCAGCAGCTCCTCCTTGTTGGAGCCAGCGTACGTCAGGCCAAGTCCCATTATCGAAGCAACACGGATGAGAGGGTTGGAGTGCTCGAGTTTCTCAGGTTCTCCAAGCAGAGCCATGACAGGCTCGGAGTCCATCTTCACACCGGCATTCATGATGCCAATAGCGAGCATGGCTCCCGCGACGATTTGCGGCTCCTCAGAGTATGTATACTTGTCGATCTTGTCCAGGCCGTTCTCGACATCCCACAGGAGTAAGGTTCCCAATGATGCAACTGTTGACATCATACCTTCATCCTTGGTCTTCCACACCCAGCTGTTGGTATCC
The DNA here is from genome assembly GCA_039880775.1 of Diaporthe vaccinii. Lineage (NCBI taxonomy): Eukaryota > Fungi > Ascomycota > Sordariomycetes > Diaporthales > Diaporthaceae > Diaporthe > Diaporthe vaccinii. Next base: position 2,074,054 of record JBCEDN010000003.1, read on the forward strand.
TTGTCTACCAGCATCATCTTGTCGTTGCCGAAGCCAGCGTTCACGAACGCGTTGACAAACCCTGCAGCCAGGTTGTGACGAGCAGAGTCCAGGTTGGTCATTCCAGCTACGCGACTGCTCTCCAGATGGCTCTTGTAGATGTCTTCAGTCGTCTTAGGGTCGAGGATGTTAAGCTCCTTGCCAAGAGTCTTGAAGTGCTCCGAAAGACGGAGATTGCTGAGACTCTCTTGGACTTCAGGGTCCTCTTCTTCCGAGTCCAGGAATATCCTCTGTCGCGCGATCAGGAACGCTAATTGCTTCTTCAGTGTAGGGTCGGTCGCTGCTTCGAAATCCGCCTTGATCTGGTCTGTGTCGTTGAGACGGATGGCCAAAACCATGGCCTGCGTGTATTGGTTGTATTCCTTGTATATGTCGTGAGCGACACGAAGGAACAGCTCGTTGTCTGGGTATGTCAGAAGGTTGACCATGGAAACCATGTACAAGCAAACTCTGGAGTAAGTATCCTCGTCGATGAACTCTGGAAGCTTCTCAATGATCTCCAGCTCGCTCATCAAATCAACAGCGTCGGCCTCCGCGTTGCTCTTGAGAAACAGAGGTACAAGGGACAGCGCCAGATCCACCAGATCAGTGGTGGATTCCTCAGCTGTGATCCTCTTGGCATAGACCTCCCCAATCTCCAGGGCCAGATGCCGGACATATTCATGTCCCCAGGAGCCGATGTCCTGCGTTGGCGCCAACAGCCTGTACTTCAGGGTATCTTGTCTGTCCTCATCTGAGAAAGTCATGCCGATCACGGACATCACATCGGCCAACGAGTTCTTGTCATCGCCTGCTGGCCAGTTCTCGTACAAAGCGGTCATGGTGTCGTAGTGGGGTCGGAGGAACTTCAAGGGCTTCGGAACAGCAGTCATAGATGATGTCGATGTCTTGATGAAGTTCTTCATGGCCTCCAAGGCCGGCTTGTAGAGGGACGCATCGGGCTCCTAGTGTCATGGGTCAGCATTGCTTGATCACAGTAAGGTGCACCGTGTTGGGGTGGACAAACGGTCAACCGCTCGACAAGCATATCAAGCTCACTCTTGAGTTGTTGGTCCTCCTCGCTGAGATCTTCTGTGGCTAAAAGGGATGACCGGTCAGTCTGCGGTCGCAAGTCGTGGAATGGCGGCGCATACTGTCATCCTTCTCGTCGGCCTTCTTTCCGTTTGCCAGAGGCTTGCCATCCTTCTCCTTGGGGACGTCATCAGGCTTGCCATTCTCAACCGCCTTGCCCTTTCCCTTGTCGATGGCAGTGGGCTTGTCACTGTCTTGAGCCATAATGGATGTGGGCTGCGGTTAGGAGGCACGTTGTAGATTCGAGGTCGGCGCAGACGGGAATTGCGTCAAGTGGCGCCGGGGAAAGCTGAACAGGGAGGAGATGATTCACAAGGAGGGGAATGAGGAGGTTTGAAGAGTTTGTGTCCGGGTATATGTGGTGTCCAAGGGCGATCGGAGCCTGTGGGTGGATGGTGTGTAGTGATGTTGATGTTGGTGCTCGAAGCTTCGTAGAGTGCCAGCCCGCAGCTTTAGCTCCCGGGACCTGGATATTACGCGAGTCTCTGCCGCCTGGAGATGGCAAGCAAGGTCATCATCCAGAGGCGCCGAGCAGGGGCCCTTCCCACCTTGGGAACCTGTGCTGGTCAGTGCGCCATATCTAATCACTGATAAGATAAGCCCAACTTCATCCCACCATGGGTAAATTTCAGAGAGAGACTCGGTCATCTCGATGCGACTACTACTAGTATTCATCACGATTACGGTACGAGACAGATTTGGTTGCATTTGGCCTCTCAACCCACCATCCGCCCTTTTACCCAGTCATTGGGAAACAGAATAATCCTGTACGCGCCTAGAATTCTTACAAATTACCTACGCAAGTCAAGGAACGGCCAACCCATCAGCGCCATCAGAAGAATCGCCTGTCATCATGAAGTTGGACACAAAGTCCATGCGCCACCTCGCGCCCGAGGATTGGCGGGTGCTCACCGCAGTATGTCGCTCATGATCCTCCTCATAAATCTTTAGTCAAGCCCGTGCTCATCGAACCAAAACCAGGTGGAAATGGGCTCCAAAAACCATGAAATCGTTCCGACAGCCATGATCGACAAGATCGCCCGCCTGCGCGGCGGCAGCAGCGGCGTGCACAAGTCCATCTCAAACCTCGCAAAGACGGGCCTCATAGGCCGGGTCAAGGAAGCAAAATACGACGGCTACCGCCTGACATACGGCGGGCTCGACTACCTCGCGTTACACACCTACTCCTCGAAGAAACAGATCTACAGCGTGGGCAGCCGGGTGGGCGTGGGGAAGGAGAGCGACATCATGATGGTGGCGGACGACAAGGGGCAGCAAAAGATATTAAAGATACACAGGCTGGGGCGCATATCATTCCGCACGGTCAAGACGAACCGAGACTATCTGAAGAAGCGGCAGGGCGGCTCGTGGATGTATCTGTCGAGGCTGTCGGCAATGAAGGAGTTCGCATTCATGCAAGCCCTGAGGGAGGAGGGCTTCCCCGTGCCTGAGCCTATTGCGCAGTCAAGGCATACCATTCTCATGTCGTTCATCGACGACTCCTACCCGTTACGACAGATTTCAGCCGTTCCTGACCCAGCAGGCTTGTACGCGGAGCTGATTGCCATGATTCTCCGACTGGCTAAGCACGGACTGATACATGGCGATTTCAACGAGTTCAACATTCTTATCAAGGAGGAAAGGGCAGACGACGACGATGGCGAGGAAGACTCTGCAGGAGCCGCTATAACACTAACGCCCATCCTCATTGATTTCCCACAGATGATCTCGATGGACCACCAGAATGCCGAGATGTACTTTGACCGCGATGTCAACTGCCTAAAACGGTTCTTCGAGAGGAGGTTCCATTTCACCAGCACTGAACCTGGCCCCTTTTACAAGGATGCGAGGAAGACCGTGGGGCAAGACGGCGCCAGGAAGATTGATGTTGCAGTCGAGGCTTCGGGTTTCACAAAGAAGATGTCTAAGGATCTCGAGGCCGCCATAAGAGAGCAGACTGACTCAAGAGACGAGAGCGGGAATGACCTTTCTGAAGACGAAGATGGCATAGACTCGGAAGACGAAGCCGACACGGGTGGCGGTGAGGGCGAACCGGATAGCGAGGCTGATCAAGAACCCGAGCTTCAACAAGGCGCCCAAGACGAGAAACTTGATGACATGGCAAAACTAGAGATCAAAGATACTTCATGAGGCCAGAAACATCGTCGACTTGAAAAATTTGAGCACTGCTTTGCAACTTTAGTTCCTGAAGGATGCTGCGACTCTCAATATGCAGCCCACAGGCATTCACTTGCGGAGTTGGGCGCACGTATTGCTATCAACGACTTCCATGAATGTATATTGCCGGTGGCGATCCTGCTGCTACAGCAAGTTCCAAACAACGGAAAGTGATATGGTACAGAAGACAAAATGGGTGTTGATGATGTACTGATCTTCCCTGCTCTAACTGCTAGAAAGCAGATCCGTCATGCGAGGTGGACAGCCTCTTGCGTTAAGGGACATACTTGCGATGATAAGACCAGAGTGTAAGAGAGGACACCAAAATTTCGGACCCTGCTGACATCGAACAACCTCCACAAGCCCTCGGGATAAGGCTGATAATGAAAATTATGCCGGGAGTGCTGACGTCGAAAGAGCGTGGTCCAAAGCGTGTGAAGAATGACGGTCAGAAAGGATGGTATTCCTCTAGACAGCTTCCTTCTTGATGATGGGAGACGACTGCGACTTGTGGTTGGTGGGCGAGTCGACAACCGTCACACCCTCATCGGCAGACCCGTCATCCGAAGAAGACGTGACTGCGCACTGTCTGCGTGGGATAGTCAGCACATGACAGGGCTTCAACGACTGGCTGTGAAGAATCCTACTGGTGAATGCGGCCCTTCGTCATGTTCGCGTTTCCGCTCTTGGCAGCGAGAGCAGGACGGTGGGGGGCTCCAGGAGCGGCGCTACACATATGTTAGCACCGGCAAGATAGTGAACAGACAGAGAGGTCTTTTCGGCGAGACCAACCTGGCAAAGCGAGGGGTGCGGCCCCAGCTGCTCGGCTGCGAGCTGTAAATGGAAGGGGTCATGCCAACGGCCATAGTTCCATATGCGCCGATGTTGTACTCGTTGGTGCGGTACTGGCGGCGCTCGGCGGTAACGCGCTTCAGCTCCTTCTGAGAAGGCGTGTCGGCGTAGCGAACCTGCATCAGGAAACACTCGTCACCAATGGCCTGGCCATGGTAGCGTCTGATGACCTCCTCGCAGATATCGCGACTCTCGAAACTGCGATAACTGGTCAGATTCATGTATGGAGGTCAGAGAACAACGCGAGTAAACTTACCGGGCAAATCCAACACCGCGGCTGTTGCCCATGCTGTCGCGAAGGATCTTGCTCGACATGATCTGGTAGGGCTCAAAAATTGCGACGAGTTGCTATGAAGAGTCAGCACAATGCTAGGCTTTCAGAAGAGAAGAGGGAGGACTGACCGCCTCTGTGACAGACTTTGGCAAGTTGGAGATGTACAGGTTGGTCGACTCTTCGTCTCCCTCAGCCTTGAGGCGAGCGTTGAAGCTCTCCCGTGCGAAGCCAACTTCATAGCCAAGAAGGTAGAAGGCCTGGATGCACTTCTCGGAGTCACGGACATTCTTGAACTTGGCAAAGCCGAATCTGTACAGATTAGTGTCTCGTCACGGGAGGCCCAGGTTGCAGTGAGCACTTACCCCTTGCAGGCACCGGTGGTGGTGTCAATAATTGCCTTGCTCTGCTCGACCTCACCGAACCGAGAGGCATACTTCAGCAAGAGCTCATCATCAGTGGTCGGGTGAAGGCCACGAATGTAGACGTTCCTGTTGCCATCGATGCGGTTGTCCAAGCACTGGTCCAGTGTCTTGCGCTGCTCTGGGGTGGTGAAGACAGCGGGCACAGCAGAAGGGATAGAGGGATCCTGCTCAGCAAGGGCGCGGAGCTCAGCCTCAGCAACGCGCTTTCCCTTGGAGCTGACAGGACCGAGAGTTCCAGACACAGCAAGCTGCTGAGGGGACGGAGTGGTGTAGCTCGATCGGTCCGCAGACATGACCCGAGGAGCAGACTGTCGGTCTCCCATTCCTCCAAAGAAAGGCGTCCCCGGGGTGGACTCGGTGGCAGTGGTCGAGTAAGAGCCTCGGCGGTTGTCGAGTCCAGGCAGGTCTCGAAGTCCACGCTCCATCCGGTCCGCGTAGGAGACCGCTCGTCCAGGGGTGTAAGGGACCATGTAGGCGCCATAAGCACCAGCAACGCCGCCCTGATGCATGTAGTGGCCGGTGTGGATGCCAGGACCGTAGACAGAATCAGAGACCTGGGCCATTCCCATGTTGTAAGGAGGCTGAATGTGGCTTCCATAGCCAGGGTAGACGACAGAGGTGTCAGCGGGCATGTAGCTTCCAGGAGGAATGGCAACAGGCGCAGCGCCCTGGGGAACGTTATTATTAGCCAGGCCGAGAGCGCCGAAAGAACTGACAAGACCGCCAAGGCCATCATGATGGGTAGCTGGGTAGTGAATGCCACGGGGTCCAGCAACATCATGAGCTCCTTGAGCAGCCATGTAAGCAGGTCCCACGCCGGGGCGAGGTCCCTGGTTGTTGGCATCGGAAGCCATAGCGGCGTGGTTGTGGTAAGACATTGTGGTTTCTATATAGTAAATAGGTCAGCACTGACTTCAATACAAATCTTAGATCACAAGGAAAGGTGTGAGAGCACAAGTAGACGGGTTGCCCAAAGAAGCCCGAATCGGCCTCCTGTCACCAGGCAATCAGGCTGGTTGAAGCTAGATTGTGCTGCTTGGAATATACCAAGCTTGAGAACAATTTCTCAGGTCACAATCCAGTGTTGCGTGTGATCACCCAGCACGATATTCCTCCACCGAGACGAGAGGCAGTGAATGGGGTAGGTTTCGCAGGGCAAAGTGTTCCCACATCTGAGGAATTGCAAACGCGACTGGAAGTCACAACGAGGAGACTCACCTTGGCTGGATGTATCGATGAGGATGCTATCAAAGCTGCACAGGAAGTGGTCAGTCAAAAGAATGGAAACAGGAACAGCCACGATGATCGTTGTGCTGTCTTGGTGTGGAAGGTTTTGAGGTGAGGAGTCTGGACCAAGCTGCTGGTGATCTTCGAAGTGAGCGTAACAATGGGTCGAAAGTAACAGGCAAGAGAACCAGGCAAGGCTTTGCGAGAAACCTTGCAGTGGTCGAAAGATTGGTGACCGGTCGGTGGCCGAAGTGAAAGGCAGGGGAGCTCAGTTCACCACAGGATGGCAGAGCACTAACCTTGCCGTCTTCAAATTGGGACCCCCAATGAGCTGAAAAGATCAGACGAATTGAGGCAGGGCCCAAAGATGAGCGACAGAGCAGGCAACCTGGGGATGGTATGTTGGCGTCACAGGAGGGGTTTTGGTATGAAGCGAGTGGTTTGGGGGGTAGAAATGGAGCTATGAAGCAAGCTGGTGGAGTGATCGATCTGTGATGCTGGTGATGAAGAGAGAAGAGAAGAACACAAACCTGAGCGAGACAGGAAGAGATACTAAAGAGACTGACACTGCCCCGAAGCACAGATAACACTGAATTGGACAGAGAAGCTGCGAGGCACAATGATTGGAAGGAGGATGGAGGCCGATCGTGGTATGCAGGCAGCTACCCAGGCAAAGTCTTGATGTCGTAGTGTCTGGAAGAAGGAGTAAGTGTCTCAAAGAAAGAGTGGTCAACGCCCGACAGACGTTGTTGACCTAAATGATCGAAGGCAGAAGGTAGAAGATGGCGAGGAAGGCACGATGTTGGATGGCAAGGTAGCCAGGATCAGAGGAGACCTTGACTGGGTGGTGGCTTTGCGCATGTGAGAGAGGAAGGTAGCAGGGCCACTGAGTTTGGGACAACAGATGACGGCCGTTGTCGAAAGCACGCGCAACTGACTTCGAGAATAGCAGCTCAGAGATAGCTGGAGGTTCCCCTGCCTACTAAGGGGAATGCCAATAACTGGAAGGTCTGTGAAAGTGACCTAGAAGCTCCTATCAGAGATTGTTTACCGACCTAGTGATCCAGCAGGAAAGGGCCATTCACCTGATGATTTCTTTCTGGTCTTGCCAGCCTCAACCTGGCAATAAGTCAAGTCCACAAGCCTCCCCCTCCTGTTGTAGCTTCCGGGATTTCAAGCAGGGTGGATGTATGTGGCTACTACCTACTATCAGGTAGGCAGTTGAGGTACCACACTTGAAGCCTTTGATGTCCTCGATATTTCTCAGTCCTCCTCAACGTACCTTCCCAGGTTGAGCAGCAGAACGGGCCACCACAATCTGGAGCTCTGTGAACCTCCCGGCTATGAGGTCTCAAATGTATGATATTTCTGCTCCTAGAGAAGTCGAGTCGCCTTGCCAACACAAGTACAAAAGCCGTTCTCAGACAGTATCTGACCCAGTAGATCGTAAGGAATAGAAGTTTCGTCCAGGATTGACAAACCAGTGCACAATTGCCAGCAAGGAAGCCTTGAAAATAACAATATGGAAAGATGGTAAGAATAACAACGAGTGGACTGCTGTCAATGGTGTTTGCTCGACATCACGATAGCTTGAGAAGTCCAGTTCCAGCTCCAAGCCTGTGGAAGACAGCACCGGTTCTGAAGAAGGAGAACCTCCCGAGGCAGCAAAATGCAAGAGCCTTTATGGGCCGTCGCAGACTAGCAAGGCATTCGCCGACCATAGAGGCCAACATGCAAGCAATCACAACATCCCGCCCTTTGCTCTGTACTTCCCCGCAAGCTAATAAACGGCAGGATTGTGATCAAAAACGCAGGACAACCGCAGATGCGAACGGGCCTCCCTCTGACCAGAGACGCGGGAAGGGGACAGGAAAGAAAAAGGAAAGAAGGAGAGGAACCCCCAGGCAGGCACGGCAGGGCACAAACGTCAACATTGCTTCTCACCCTCCGGCAACTGCGCCCAGCAGAGGCAGCGGCACAACGTGGCTGCCGCAAAGTTGACAATTGACATGTCGATCAAGCTGCCCGTCTCAGGGTCCCCCTTGGGGAAGGCAAGACACCCACCTGGGGGCTCTCGATGCAGCATCCAGGCTGCCAGGGCATCTTGCGCGAGATGACGCGGGTGCGGGCGAGGCTCAGTCGGGCATATTTCCTATGTCTCACTCCTGCCTCTCTGACTGGGCCCAGGGTGTCTCGCCGCATACTCGACTCGAGGGCCTGCCGAGGCGACCTAGCTCGTGAAACCAAACCGAGAGCTTCGAGCACAGGTCATTCCAGGCATTGCTCTTCACCTCTGAGGAGTTGTTGTCATTTCTGGGAATCGTTATCACGCAAAATGGTGCATGGATAGCAAGTCCACACTAGTCCAGTTGAGGCTACGAATCATCCTCTCAGCGGGCCGTGGATGACTGCACAATCGAATAGCGTACTTGAGTTGACTTTAGTCCCCGGATTTCCCGTGCAAACAAACCTTACCAAGCTCGTCGAGGAGTGCAGGAAGAAAAAGCAACCAAGCGCCCCTCGTCGCGGGTGTCCAGACGGGCCGTCGTTTGCTCCAAAATTGCATGCCCACAAACAAGGGTCAGGCCAATTAGCCACTCCTCGTGTGGCCATGCTGCAGGTTTAGATGGCTGAAGCTGTAGGTGGCATGCCATTTGAGGACGCGCCACGGTTTGTTGCCTGAGAGTCCTCCCGAAACTTGTGCTTGAGATGATCCACAATACAAATCAAGCCCGGTACCGACTTCGGCCACCCTGGTCAGTTGATCCGGGCCGGAGCCGATCAGCCAGCCATGGTGAACGGTGTGGGCCGATTCTTGCTTGCTCTGGTTTTTATCACCTACACGAGATGTTAGCAGCATCTTGCCCGAGTCGAGGATATGGTCAGAATAGAAATAGATATCAGCTCGTGCACCTGTCCTACAAAGAAGCGAAACTCGTGCTTCTGTCCCATTAGTTCTTGGGACTGCAGGGGTACAATCATAACCATGACCACTCGGCCGGAACCGGGAAGAGATAAAGTATTAACAATTGGTATTGTGTTATGAACGTGTGCAACAAAGTCGATCTTTCTAGGCTTGCTGAACTTCAATAAATTTTCAAGTATGCCATGACTCCTGTATCCCCAACAACACACTATTCAACCAGATAAAGCCTGGCACGAATGGTCTCCTCTTCACAGAAAATGCGATCAAAACACGCTGGCTTTCTACGACCAAACGTCCTCCTATGTAGCCTGTTAGCATCATGCCTTCGTATTGCCTAGTGTGTGGACGTACCTGGTATTGGTTGGCAGCTCTCATATTCTTGACAATCTCCTCTGCCTTGGCCTCTGACACGCCCCTGTGCTCAGAAATGATTTGTGCCAGGACAGTGTTGACCTCACGGGCCATGTTCGCTGCATCACCACAGACGTAGAAGTAGGCCTTCTTCTCGAGGAGCTCGTTGATTTCCTTGCCTTGCTGCTTGAGAAGATGCTGCACATAGACCTTGCTAGGTCCTTCCCTCGAGAATGCGGTGTGCATCACGAATTGGTCACCCATAGCCTTCTTGTATTGCTACACGCTGTCAGTATTGGGGTCCTTGAGCTTTTTGCGGAAGACCAGCTACTTACCTCCCACTCGGACTCGTACATGAAGTCCTCGCTTCGCTTCCGACAGCCAAAGAAGAGAATGGTCTTGCCAACGCTTTGGCCATCTTCAGCCTCCTTTGCTCTTTCCTGAACGAATCCACGGAACGGTGCGACACCGGTGCCAGGCCCGATCATGATGACTGGCTTCGAGGGATCGGAGGGCAGCTTGAAGTTCGAGTGGCGTACATGCACAGGAACATGAATACCGTCATATTTGTTGCGGGGGCCAGTAAGCTCGTAAGTTGCACCGAAAGGCTCTGGGTTTGGATCGCCGTTCTGCTTCTGCTTCAGAGCAAGGAGGTAGTTGGTAGCAACACCTCGGAATGGGTCATCCCGGCCAGGAAGAGTCTGGTTTTCAACGACAGCGGTGATCGAAATCTTCTTGGGCTGCACCATTGCAGACGAGGAGATAGAGTAGTAGCGGGGCTGCAGCTTAGTGATGCCTTCAATGAAACATGAGAAAGGGACGTTGGTCCACTGCTGGCCCTTCCCGACTGTCTCGAGCACCCTGGCGATGTTGAGATGTTTGGCGCTGATCTGTTCATGGAAGTAGTCCTTGTCGCCACCAAGCTTGGTCATTTCAGCCTTGGAGTCCTCGTCAGGGGCGAACGCCGACAGGGTGGCCAGGAATTGACGGGACACAGGGGCACAAATCTCCATGTGGTAACGAATGATCGCATCGAAGGTGGTTGGGGTGGGGAATGGGACCTTTGCCGTGGGCTCCAGAGCCTTGACACTGATGACTTGATCGCGCTTCTCAGACAGTCCCAGGACGTTGATCAAGCGATCAGCCTCTTCACCGGGGTTGGTAGGCCAGATGGCGATGTGGTCACCTGTCTGGTAGCTCAGGTTGGAACCGCTGATGTCGACCTCCATGTGCAGGCAGTTTCGGTCCTTGACGGAGAACAGCTCGTAAGATTCGGCAATAGGGGCAATGTAGGGGTTGTGCGCGTTGAAAGGCCCCTTGGCAGTGCCCTCGAGATGCATCTTGTTGGGTTCCCCGAGGTAGACCTCATGCGAGTCCTTGGTCAGGCCCTCTCGGTCGATGATGCTGAATATCGGCTCGTACACCGCCTCGCGCTCTTCCAGTCCCATCTTCTCAGAGAGAGCAGTCCACATGGGCTCCTTCCAGGCGAGGAAGTCTTCTTCCATGGTGCCGGCTCCGTCATCACCCTCGCCGGGCTCGCCAATCCTGTAAGCGCCAAGTTTCTCGAGGGCCTTGTTGACGTTGCGAACCATTGAGTTGTAGTGCTCGTATGTGTTGTTGCCCAAGCCGAATGCGACGTAGTTCAGGTTGCCCAGAGGGGGGTCGTTGCTCTCGGAGAAGGACACATCCTCTCCGGTGATGAACTCATAGAAGTCTACAGCATTGTCCGTGGGCTCGCCCTCACCGTACGTGGCCAGAACAAACATGACCACCTTGTCGTTGGGAACGCAGTCAAGGTTCTCGTAGTCGTAGTCCTCCAGGTCGGCAACCATAGTCTCGAGTCCGAACCTGCTCTTACCTTCCTTGGCGAGCCTCGAGGCGTAATCCTCGGCAGTTCCGGTCTGGGATCCGTAGAAAATGATGCAATTCTTTCCGCTCTCCTCCATCTTCTCCAGAATGTTCCTGGTTTTCCCGGCCTTCGCGGCATGTCCGTTGGCGAATGAGTTGGCATATGGATCCTTGGTGACTCCCCAATATTTACCCTTTGTGAAATACGCCAGGGTTCCGAGGAGGATCGCCGCAAGGACGACAATGTCCAGGGTGTCGAGTTCAGCCATGTTGGCGCGACCGGTGCCGAGGCACACGTGTTAAACCAGTGAATTTGCGACTACGTTGCTGAGACAGCTGCAAAGCCTGCAGGAAGTCAGTTTTGGAAAACGAGGCTATCACGAGTACTAATGGGGACAAACCTGAGGCGTTCCTGGGCGGCGGAAATGCTGACGGATGGGGTGAGTGGTTTGGACCAGGAAGAGAACCGAAGACGGCACGCAACCTCTGTGGCTCGAGTCGCTAAGAGCCGCGGTGGGGATGTACAGACAGCTCGTGCGGAAGAGCCCGGGGTTGAAGAGTTGCAGGATTACCGGCTGACGACCGTCGAGGGAAGATGACACGGTCAGCCACCAGCGCTGCAGTGAAGGGTGGAAGTCGCCTTGCAGAGTGCAACAACGTTTTATAAAGCCCGAGAGCGAAGGAGACAGCAAAGCGTGTTGGGATTCAAACGTGGCGTCGGAGTGGAGGAGGACGAGAAGGGACGGGGGAGCGATAACTGATAACGGGCTTTTCGTGGTCCGGTTTTAATCCGAGCGAAAGAAAAAGTGTAAACGGTCGGGGCCCCTCGCCTGGGGCTGTGTGAGTGGGCTGCTAAGGAAATGCCGGGTTTTCTTTTTAGGGGACCACGCCTGTGCCACCTTCCCCTGTCTGGGTGCCCAGATGCTTTATAGGTTCCCAGCTGGGTCTGGTCCCATCGACCTGGGCTAATAATTTGCGCCGTGCTCCCGAGAGATCCCACGCGACTGCGATGTATCCATAAGGTAGTGCTTTGCGTGAGGAGGATCGGTTGTCCCCGAGGCCGTTCTACGAGTAATGGCCTCTCTCGCTCTCGCGCTGTGTGCTGGGCCTTACGGCCTTCACAAGTTGCCCGAGCATCTGAAAAGCGAGACCGGGTTGCTGCTGATTCACCGTCATTTTGCTCCAATGCCCAGTTGTCCACAGTTTTCGCTTCCGACGCCCGGTACGCATGATAGGGTCCATTACGGTTACGGTTACGGTGCGGTGCGGCGCGAGCGGTGCGGTGCGTTGCACCTAGGCACTCGTCATCTGCAAGCAGAAGTGGGCAGATTCAACAGCCAACCACCCACGAAGGAGGATTTTGTGCTAGGGCTTACTGCATCGAACACCCAACTGCAAATAAGCACGATAGCCCTGCATTGACTGCTCGATTTTCTCTGCGCAATGCCCGGGTGGCTATCTGGATCTAGGAGGCGCCCAGCCAATCTCGAATATTCCACATATTTGCACGTCCTGAGAACTGAGACCCGAGGGCTGAGGCGACAAACTCAACGGACTTGGATGACGCCGAGATTGCCGTACCGAGGCACGGTACTGGGAATGGTGCCGGCAACGCCTTGAAATTAATGCACATGGAGTCATAGACGGTTATTGCTACGCTCCGTTGTGATGCTTTGACTGCGGCCTCCTTGTCTCCTTGTCGCAACCCGGGCAGCCGGGCTGACGCCTGCTGACGGTGACCACGATGTGATCTCCCCCTCCTTGGCAGCCTGCGATCCCGTCCCACAATGTCGGCGATGTAATCGGTTCCGAGTCAACCGACCACAATTTCAGAACGTTACTGGACCCGGAGACGCCTTGAGGACCGGCACGCACGGCGCCCGCTAAGGTCGTACTGTGGCACTTGCATCCGGTTGGACATCATGCAGCGGCTGACTCATACGAGGGCTGTGATTCCAGCGTTGGTCCGCACTGCTGGAGTGGGTTTATTACTACTGTAATTATGGAGGCTTGAGTTGGGCGGCGGGCCACGGAGCCCGGGCTGATGGTCTCCAAATCGCTCCGCCTCCGACTCCGGGAGCGAATTATAGGGCCCAACCGGGTTCCAGTTCAGTCCTGTCCCCGGATGCTGATGCATATATAAATATATACATTTATATCTCACGCCTTGTGTATCATCTCTGATGCCCCGCTAGTCTTGTGGTGACTGGGACTTCTGCTGATGGCAATACTGTTTTATCGCCTATGCAGCAACAATCCTACGCCGCCTACAGCATCCGAACAAGCTCGCTCGAGTGACAATCAGCTTTCTGTCAGAATGCGGATGGCTTGGCATGATGTTGAGCCAAACCATGACGCTCGGGGCAGCGCCCCTACCTGGGATGTGATTGGTTGAGGTGTTGTGCGTACCTTGCATTTTCTCGCTTGCCAGCCTGCCATGCCTGTCCATAGAGATGGCTCCTGGGATTGCGTTCGCTCTCTGCAATCTAACCAACTTTGGGAAGTCAAGCGCCCCCCCGCACATAGACTCCTCTTGACCTGTCCTGTGGTTGAGGTGATTCGGAAGCCGCCGCAGAGGGTGAGAGAGTCTCAGAGACATCTGGATTGGCCCGTCGAAGCGGCCCATACCCCTACTTCCCTGCCTAGGCACCCAGGTGTGGTCAGGTACCTTCGGGCGCCAGGGCTCCAGACAACAGCACAACTCTGAGGACCTGCAGGAGGGGAGACCTTCCCGCCCCGACCGCCCACCTCCATAGTCTGTTGCCGCCGTGTAGACCCTCTAGACTACATACCTCAAACCGTACCTGCCCGCCACCCTGTCGCCTGGGCATAGCTGTGCGTTGTCTGCCTATCTGTCCGTCTATCTGTCTGCCCAGCCGGGGTGTGTCACCTTCCATCAAGGCCATCTGATGCCCTGTATAAAAGGGGCCTGGAGAGAGGCCCAGCATGGGTAAGTCCGTCCATTCGACACCCGTGGGTATCCTGAGTTGTGAAACGACCAGTTCCAGCACGCTCTCAGCTCGGCAGCTCGGGTGGCGGGCCCATCCCATCTGTGCACAATCCGAGCCTCACCTGTTTCACAACACTGCCAAAAGAGGGGAACGAACCATTGCGAAGCAGCAGCATGTCTGTTTCCAGTGCCTCAACCCATCCCTGTTGCCCTCTCCTGACACCGCACTACCACTGCACATTGCGCGCTGTACGCTGCACTCCTACGCTCTCCCTCACTACTTGCGATCCCCCATAGTCACCCCGGAGCTATCTCACTGCGGGTACGAGTTGCATGTTCGAGGTTGCGGGTTGCGGACTGCGGACTCGGATTGCGCGTTGCCGTGTGCTGACTAGAGCTGCCCTGTAGCTCCTTCTTCGACGCTGCCCGACCATGCCTACGATACTCTGAAGTTCTCGCCCCGGTCACCTATACACGAGGAGGATGAGGACTGGGACAAGACCGTGACATCTGGTGCGCTGGATCCTCAGAAAGCACAATACATAGCCCATTCCCGCGAGTCGTCCCTGGAAAAGCTGCAGGCTGGCGCGCAACCCGCCGGCTCCCCGTCGCAGTCGCAGTCCCACCACCAGCAACAGCACCAGCAACCCTCTTCTCAACAACACTCCCCCTCCTCTGCGCCGCGCAACCAGCCACCTGCCTCTCGCTCGGCCCTCGGCAGCGCATTCGACCGAATCATTGACCCGAGGGGTACATATGGGCATCACCGACAGACCTCTATTGTGCACGGAATACAACACTCGAGGAATGGGAGTCGTGCCAGCTCGTCTTCTAGCCCACTGAGCCCCCAGATCATAGCTGCCGCCGGCACTGGGCTCACGCCGGAACGAGCTGAGATGCACCCTTATGGAGACGTAGCCCTCGCTTCACGCCCGTCTACGGCCATGTCAGGCGCATCATTGACTCCTGGGCCTCAAATACCAGAGCGGACTTCGTCGGCGACAGATACAAGTATCAACGCCTTCACGCAGAGAAAGTTGGAAAGAATGCATAGCGGGAAGGGCAAGCGCGACCACGCGCACCACCATTCGCACTCGAGACACCACAGAGATGAGCAGAAGACTGTGGGGGAGTATGCCCTCCACGTTTTGTTTACCTCGGTAGGACATCTTGGGTATCCGTTGTAGGGGCGCATGCTAACGCCGACTCAGTTCATCGGCCAAGCCGAGGAGAAGCTGAATGAATCTATAACGGTGCCTTTCGAGCCCGAGCCTCAAATCGAGCAAATATGCGGCCCCGGCGTGGATCCCGCTTTCGACCAGAGCATAGTGGCCCTCGGTCACATCGCTAGTCCGAAACCGAAGGCGCTCATCGATTCCATGATGCTGTGGAGAAAGAGCAAAAGCGATGCCGCAAACGAAGCACGCTCGGCGTACAAGGGGCAGACTCTTTCCGGTCCTCTGCAGAGGAGGAACACGGAGCCGGTGCAGCCCAACGGGAATGGCATCGGGGATACTTTGCAGCAAAATGGCCAGTCATCTGTCACATCGAAGCAGGAATTCGTAGCCCAAGCCGAACGTCGGTCCCTGGTTTCCATATACATTCTATGTCGAGTTCTGCTCGAGGTCATCGGCCAAAGCACTCTTTCCTCCATCACGCCTGAAATGGAGGATAAGCTAGAGGGTATCATTTTCAGCCAGCTGAAGATCGCCGACACAGAGCAGCTGATGTTTTCGCCACTGAAACTCGCAAACTGGAATCTCTTCGCGCAACTTCTCGGGGTCATGAGCGATATCAATTTCACAGGCGTCACGGAGCGCTTCATTGCCGATCTGGACCGCTCACTCCAGGAGCATGGGGTTCTCAAGAGTCCCATATCTGCAAGTCGGGATGCCACAGAGGGGAAGATCGAGCTGGTCCTCGGCGGAATGAAACATCTGAGGCTGAAGGTCAACAGCCCTGGTGCCTGGGACCAGACTTGCAATTTCATGATCGCACTCGGCAGGCTGTTCGGGCGGTCACACGGTCAAAAGGTTAAGTCTGCGTTTTGTCAAATGCTGGAGATGCTGCTACTTCCCATCGCTGCAAAAGCCGACAACAGCGACTTCAGCCATCCAAAATGGGTCGAAGTCCTTGCCAACATCAGCCCGCGGCTTGGGCAGATATTTGTCAAGCCACGCCACTGGACATTCGCGTTTCCTTTGACGGCTACTATGCTCTGCGTGTCGCCTCCCGACACCTTCTCGTCGCAATGGCTTCAGCTCGTATTATCACTGCAGACAAAGCTTAAGGACCGCTACGCCAGGCCCGTATGCCTGCAGGTTTTGTCACGACTTGTGTGGACGTATCTGATACGGACTACTGACACTGCAACGGGTACAATCAGGAAGCTGGATGAAGTTCTCAAGCTAGTCTTGCCCCCGGGGAGACGCCCCGTGCTTGCCAGTGACACATCTGTTGCGGACCCTCTCATACAGATCATCCGAATAATCGGGTTCAAGCAGCCAGAATACTGCTTCAAAAACTTCATCTTTCCTCTTGTCAACGCTGAACAATTCAATTCCAACAAGGACCTGAAGATCGAAAACCTCGATCCGGACAAAATTGTCATTGGTATAAGGTCTTTTCTGGTTGTCATCTCGGATCTGGAAAGAGGGGAGGAAGGTTGTCCGCCATTCCCTCAGTACTATCCTGCCCCGACCCCGCCACCAGATCGCTTGCCCACGTCACCGATCATCGCCTCCCCAAGGGATGATTCTCTTCCAAGCCCGTCTGCGATATCTCCTAGCGGAGAAGCCCAGACTAGCCCGGTCTTGAGTCACTTACTGAATGACGCGGTGCGAGAATATTATGTCAAGTTCTGTGAGATCCTGGGCAAAATCACGATGATCTGCGACAACACATTTGGAGGCCAGGCTGCCTTGGAGGAGAAGTTCAGCAGTCCTGGGCCAAAGACCCCAATCTCAGAGACTTTTAACTTCCGCCGCGATGATCACCAGAGCCCTCAGGACCAGAAGCAGGCCTTTTACGAGCTCCTTCATGTCGCAGTACAAGCCCTTCCGCGCTGCCTGTCTGCAGACATCCCTTTCAATTCACTTATCAACCTACTCTGTACAGGGACGGCCCATCTGCAGTACAGCATCGCCGATTCATCGGCCCAGTCTCTGAAGGCTATCGCACGACAGTCTTATGCGCAACCAGTGGCGACTGGGTTCTCCCGTTTCATCTTCAACTTTGATGACAGGTACTCAACCATGTCGGACGGTGGAATGCTCGGCCCCGGCCACGTTGAGAACACCTTGAGGCTCTATGTTGAGCTACTTCAGATCTGGATTGAAGAAATCAAGCGAAAACAGAGGCACGCTGTCGCAGAGGCTGGTGAAAACGGTGCTGCTGAAAAACGAGGCATGCAGCTGGACATATCCAGTATCTGGGCCGAGGTGGATCAGATCGAAGCGCACGGCTTGTTCTTTCTCTGCTCACAGTCTCGCACTGTACGCTCCTTCGCCATTACGGTCCTACGGCTAATCACTGAATTTGACACGGCACTTGGCAAGTCGACGAGCCCGGAGAAGGACACTTTGAGACTGATTGACATTCTTGAAAATGACTCCGTGCAAGTTATGAACTTCAAGGATGACCAATTGTCGGTTGCCGAACGAAGCCGTATGCAGAGAGGGATGCAAGACAACAACCAGAGTGCCCTTGTTGAGCTCTGTACAAGCGATGTTTCCTACGATACGACACTCTGGTTTAAACTGTTTCCGAATCTGATCCGGCTCGCGTATGAGAAATGCCCTTTTACTGTCACGATCGGGCGCGACCTCATCTGCAATCGCATCCTTCAGATGTACAAAACAATCACGCTCCTCTCTGAGCCCTCTCGGGGCCTTTACTATGGATCGGACCCAGGCAGTGCTCGTTTTGTCGGACGCACTCCCACAGTGCAACCAGATGTCTTGATTGAGCAATGGAAGTTGTTTCTAGTTTTCGCCTGTACGACGCTGGCGGACCCCGGGAATCCGCAGTCTAATCCGCTGCACGGGAACCAGCACCTGCGCAAGGGCTCCTTGGCTTCGTCGACTGATAAGATTGTGTCGGCGAGGACACTCTTCAAATATCTCAACCCGCTCCTCTCTGTCTCGTCTGCGTCTGTTCGGGAGGCTGTAGTCACTGCGATGGGTTCTATCAACATCTATATATATCGGACTCTTCTTGAAGAACTCCAGGGCTACGCTTCCCGATGCAACGACGAGGCAAGGGCACGCATCCATCAGCGCACGAACAGCAGTCCCCGCCGGAATCGTAAGATGGACTTGCTGAGGACCGAGATCACGCACGTCTACAAACTCACGTCGCACTTCTTGAAACAGCCAGAGGTATACCAAGATGAGTGGATACTCAACAACCTCGTCTCTTACGCAAAAGACCTGAAGTTATTCCTAATGGATGGTGAGGTGCAAATGGACTGGGAGTTTCAAAAACTGAGGCGACACTATTGCGGGCTGATGGAGGAGCTCTTTGAAGGCATCAATCGAACGAGTGATCCATCAAGATGGATGACTTTTGAAGCCCGCAAGTCAGCTTTCGCGTTGATGGAGGAGTGGTGTGGCTTTTCACCCAACCAATCTCAGATCCGTCAAAGAGAAGACACTATGAGACAGTCAATGATCGACCAACAGAACCTCGGCGAAAGGAATACAGCATCAGCTGCGATGGAGATCGAAAAGCGCAATCTGAGGACCTCTGCCGTGAGCGCCATGGCTGCGCTCTGCGCGGGTCCCATCAGTGTCACAACTGAAAGCGGCGCGTCCCTGCAATTTGATGTGCGGCGAATGCTGGCATGGTTAGAAACAATCTTCAGCAACGGCAATGACCGGATGAAATTGATCGGCAGACGAGCGCTGAAGAATCTGATCGTCTACAACCAGGAGTTTCCTTATCTTCTGGAGCACTGCATTTTACGATGCTATCTTACCGACATTCCCAAGGTCCTCGAGAGTTATTTCACTGTGGTCACTCAAGTTCTTCACGAGTACCCCGACTATCCCTCTCCCTTTTGGAAGCTCCTGGGCCTGTGCTTGTTCACCCTTGGCAACGATCAGAGTGATATCAGAACCCGATCTGCACAGGTTCTCCATGCCATCGAAGAACGGCATTTACATGCCAAAATATCCAAGATTCAGGATTTTGACATCAGCATCTCCGACAAGACGAAGGCAGTATATAAGCTGGCTCAGTACAAGATTTCCGAGAGGCTGTCGAAGCAACACACAGATCTAGCTTTCTACATCTTCTCCGAATTTACGCTGTACTTCAAGGATCTGCAGCCAGTTAACCAGAGGAGCGTCATTGCTGTGATACTGCCTTGGATCCAGTCAGTGGAATTGAAAGTGGACCCGAATGGCGGACCAACTGGTCAGTCGTACGTCCTGCTGGCGAACTTGTTGGAGATCACGATAAAGTCAAGCGCCGCGCTTCACAATGAAGTGCAGGCGCTGTGGCAAGCGCTCGCCACGGGGCCCTACCCTGGTAATGTGCGGCTTGTGCTCGATTTCATCATGTCGTTGTGCCTTGAGCGCCGGGAGCAGAATTTCGTGGAATACGCCAAACAGATTGTAGTGTTCCTCGCGAGCACCAATAGCAACCCTGGCCACAAAGTTGTCGAGTTCCTCCTGCTTCAGATTACCCCGAAAGCAATGGTACCAAACGAGAAGCGGGAAACGGTGCCACCCCCCTCAGACGTCAACCATTTCCCTTACTGTGCTGACTTAACCGACGCTCTCCCGGTTGGTACCAAGCAAGCCGGCTTCTCTCTTGGCCAGCTTTCTCTGATATTGCTGGTGGACCTCATGGTGTCTCCCGTCAACCTGCAGAAAGACAGTATACCGGTACTGCTGCAGGTGGTCACTGTTCTGTGGGACCACTACACGCCTCTGGTTCAAGAGCAAGCCCGGGAGATGCTCGTGCACCTCATTCACGAGTTGGTAATTTCGAAGCTCGACGACGAGTCTCCTGAAGAATTGAAGAAGCCCATTGAGGATCTCATCGAACTGATTAGGCGGCATGATCGCTCCGTTGTTTGGGGCTACGAGGACAGCAATGGCAAGGTCAATGATCACGACACAAAGGTCCCTCCCAGCATGGAGTTCTTGACCAAGAGGATTGTGGAAACGTTTGAGATCACTTTCCCGGGAATCAAGGAGCAGTGGAGTCGACTCTCTCTGACCTGGGCCACAACATGTCCTGTTCGACATCTGGCCTGCCGCTCCTTCCAAATCTTCCGTTGCATCCTGACCTCACTGGACCAGTATATGCTGGGCGATATGCTTGCCAGGCTGTCAAATACCGTTGCTGACGAGGATGCCGAGATCCAGTCGTTCGCCATGGAGATTTTGACGACCTTGAAGACCCTCATAGCCAAGCTTGAAGCGGAGAAATTGACCACGTTTCCCCAGCTATTTTGGACGACCTGTGCATGCATGGAGTCTATCAACGAACGCGAGTTCCTTGAATCTGTGGAAATGCTCAACGAGTTCATGGACAAGGTTGACCTTCAACAAGCAACCGTCCGGCGATTGCTCATGGACGGGCAACCATCAAAATGGGAGGGAACATTCGAAGGACTGCAGCCGCTGCTGTACAAAGGCCTGCGTTCTTCCATATGCATCGAAGCGACCCTCAAAACCATTAGCAGAGTTGTCACGCTACCAGCCGATCCGTTGATCGGAGATGATAACCGTATCTTCTTTGCCATCGTCGCCAATTTTCCTCGTTTCGTCCACGCATTGGAGCAAGGCGAGCCAAGCGATGATGTTGCACAGACTGCTGAGACCCTTCTACAAGTTGCAGTCACTCAGGGTCTCTCGACCGTGGCCCTAGTTCTCAATGACTACCTCTCGCCGCACGACGACATGCCCAAAGATTTCGTAACTCGAATGTTTGCGGCTTTGCAGGAGTCCTTCCTTCCACGACTGGATTTTGCGTTGATCACAACTCTCATGGGGATGCTGACGAACAAATGCGGCTGGGTAAAGACGTGCACTATGCGCATTTTGCGGGTGGTCATTCCCGAGATCGACCTGAGGAAAACTGAGATGGCGGGCCATGGCTCGGACCTCATCTCGCCCCTGCTGAGGCTACTCCAAACGGAGTTTTGTATGGAAGCACTTGATGTCTTGGACAGCATCATGACGATGTCGGGGTCATCGATGGACAAACATCATTTGCGGATGAGCATGACGCGTCCCACATCAAAAGCGGTCCGCAAAGAGTACGAAAGGGCTCAGAGCCTGTTCGGTATACCGGAAGACTCTGGCTGGGCGATCCCAGTGCCTGCAAAGAAGACGGATTCCACGCGGGCGAACATCCATGCCTCTTTCTACATGTGCCAGAGCGTCGAGGGGGAGATCATCGAATCGGCACCTACCCCTGACGTGGAGTTCCACGCGGATGAGTTCCCATATGGGTACTTTCCGAACGCCGATAGGACAGACACGATGATGTCGGATGAAGTCCGTGGGGAATTTGGTCCTGCAGACCTGGCGTCCAAGCTGGACAGCCTTGATGACTTCTTCGATGACTTGTCCACAAGCCCACCGAGCGACGGGCGATCCTCTCGGACCATAACAGAGTATACGCCAGACACCTTTTCTGAATCTGGAGCACAACTATACGACGAACAGGTTCTGCCGATCCTGAGCGCGGCTGGGAGCAACACATCCTTCCAGAATGGGTTCGCTGAGAGACCTGCGCGTGATGGCAGCGGCAAGAACTCGGGCGCGTTCACGACGGCCTCAAGTCGACCAGGTCTTCATTCGCGTTCCGTGACCTCGCCATCGGCGCCGGCGTCCTATCTGCCGCATTTCACCTCGGATGATGAGATCTACTCCGACATGGAAGACAACGGTCAAGTTGCGGAGCACGACGAAGGGTCGTTCTTTCTCGAAAACATGGTGAAGCGCCCGGCGCAACAGAGTCGGTCTCGCCTGGCGGGCAGCCGGTCTCGGGAAAATCTACCGCAATGGTCGCATCCAAATTTCGGCCCTGGGTCGATGTCTAAGGTGCCAAATGCATTTGTTCAGAACTCGCCTCAGGGTGACATGATGTGAGCGGGTTGAGCTTGATGAATGATGCTACCTCTACTTCTAATATTCAATGAATGTCATGACAGGGGGGGGGCGGGGAGGGTGTTGCGATTTCAGGACTCAGGTGTACGGGATATACTGGGAGGCATTGTGTACAAATGTACGTACGGCACGGTTTGAATGAAGCAGGCAATGGGGCATTACGGAGCGGGTGTTACGATTGGCATGTGATGTCGAAAATACCAAATACTTTGGTTCATGAACAGCTTTGTCCACTTTCAATTTCGGCATTGTGGTGGAAATCGTGCCTGCGCTGCAGCCGCAGAAACGGGCCACATTGTGTCATTAGACTCGAGGGAAGTCCAATGGGCGATCATGAAGTACTCAGCCTGATGCGGGAGAGCTAGTTTGCACACATTCGTATTGCTCCTGCGCGGTTCGGTTGGAAATGTGTGCTTGTCTGGCGCTGAAGACGATGGAGTGAGCCAGCCAAGTTGACGTTGACCGACCTTATGTGCCTGGGTGCCTGGGTACCTAGGCACGGGCTAAGTACGCTACCGTACTCCAGATAAGCGATAATAGTGGGTCTAGGGATTGGGACCCCAGCCCCTGCCTGCTGCAGGCTGCAGCTTGCTCCCCAGTCGGCTCCAAATTTGATGGACTGATAACCGAGAAAGGCAAAGCGGTCAACTACACGATAGCGGCAGAATCCTAAATTTCGAGACCAGAGGACGCCCATGTCTTGACGATCACCCTGTGATCATCGGACAGAGAACATTTCACCCATACCGAATTTGAACGTTTAATTCCTGAAAAGAGGCACCTCAGTTGAGGATTTGAAAACACGGCTTCAGAATCAAGACAGGCGACCAACAACCCAGACAGAATTCTGGCGACGTTAGCAATCACCTCCATACCGGGCGAGATTGCCTCGTGCCTCCCTGGTTAGCAGGAGCCATCGGAGTGGTTGGTCACGGCGGCTTTGGGAACCATAGGCTTTGGCAAGACGAAGTCGGCCGTACCTTACGCCAGACTCCTGAGCGGCATTCACTGTTGTCTCCAAGATGGTCAAGAGAGGTCGTGGGGCCGACGCCTCAAATCCGCACAAGCGGCAGAAGGTTGTCCACGAGGCACCAACAAGTGAAGAGATCCACACAAGCCGGCAGCTGATGCAGCTTCTCGCATTCGATCAGGATTTGCAGAGAGCAAGACATGGTAATGCGAACCGCCCCTGGATCATAGCGAATTCTTGGCTGACAATCTTCAAGGCTTACAATCATTCAAGGTCTTCCTCGATGGGCTGCTGTCAGAGAATGGCGCCGACGATGAGAAGGTGCAAATACTGAGGGATTATCTCGAGTCAGCTAAGCGGCAAGAAAACGAATTTGAAGCAACTTGTCTGCCAGACATCATGGAGACTTGGAGCTACGCCGCTCATGCAAACAACGATAATATCATGTCCGCGGTTGCAGTGACTCTGGATCTGCTGATAAAATTCATATCCAAACGGCTCGATCTAACGGCACTTGGTTTAAGCATCGGCCGGACACTATTGCAGCCACGGCAGCAAGAACTCATCGCTCGGAATCTGTCGGCTGATAAAGGCAAAGAATTCATTTTCTCGCCTACCTTGAGGCTTCTCAGGGAGCTCATATGCCTCGATGGTGGTACTCTGGCCAAGCCAATGTTCCGTGGGCAGAGTCTCACTTTCAAATCCCTGGCCCGCAATATGGGTATAAAGCATCTCGGGGTGGGCCTTGAAGATCTGAAGAGACCCTCGGCCCGTACAAATGCGATTCGATTCTTCTTGAGCGCCCTCAAGTTCCTGCCCGCCGAGGGGAAGGCTGAACTTCTGTCACAGAGGGAGCTCCCTCCAGCACTGACGAAATCCCTGCTGGATGACCCCCCATATCTCATCTTCGAGATCCTTGAAACACTGCGAAACCACGTCGTCAAGGACAGCAAGCTTGCCGGATATTCCAAGAGCAAGCTGCTCAATTCTCTGACTCTAGGACGACTGGCGTCACTTTACCAGTACAAACACGACGGTGCCACAATGGAGGGCTCCGGCACAACGGTGGAAGAGGCAGTCCATGCATTTCTCATCTTGGCATGCACATCATCATTAGCCGGGGTTTTGAGACCACAGTCAGGATTCTACCCAAGGAACGTTGACCCGGATGCCGCTCTACTTCCTTCGGCCGATGATGAGGTAGAGCCTGGATTAGAGAGCATAATTTGGATGAACAGATTCAAAGATGACGTGCCGGTGCGCAACAGCATCTTAGCCGACTTCACTCAGAGCTCAAGTTTACGCCCATGGTCAAGTCAGAGACATAGTGACCTCCTGGTAACTGTTTTCCAAGCCGCTCCCGAGTTAGTTGCGCACTATTTCATCAACAAACGATCCTTCACATTTGAACCGAAGTTGTCGGCGACATGGATCGGCTACTCAGCGTTTTTGTTCAAGACAATTGAGTCGCCCTTGCCCGATTACTTCGGCCACAAGAATGGGTACGCCCCGCTCCCACCACCGACATCAATCATCATCGATAACATAATACCGCTCCCGATGGATCAGAAGATACTTGTCAAGTGCCTGACGCAAAAGGTAGAGCTCGTATCATTTGTGGCAGTCAGATTGCTCGTGATGGCCATACAGAAGCTCCAGGCCGCCCTGAAGATGCACGCGGAGGCAGCTAAGGCTCAAAGCAAGCCGCTTTGGGATGATTCTGCAAGGAAGCTCGTCGATGCGTTTTGCCAACGGGCTCCGGGTATCAAAGAAGTTATTGCTTGCTGTCGGGAAGTTGGCGACTCGGACCTCCTTCAGCGGGAGGCGGCGAGCAAACTGTTGAGGCTGTACTACGAAGTCATCCCACAGGTGGCTTTGATGGCTAAGTTCGACGTGTCATCCCCCTTGATCTCCGCAATCCAGCGGTTGGGTGAAGCCGAGGAAAGCCCTGAAGACCGAGCGCTTCGCCTGGTTGAGCTGGAAAATCTGCTCGCCATCTCTGGGTATTCCCCTGGGATGAGGTGGTTCTCCAAGACGCAAGGGCTATCACTGTCACCATTTGTAGCCTTGTTAAAGGTCTCTGTTGCTGCTCCCACGGGTGTATCACTCGAGGGACTCAAGAGTGCCCTCGGGGCTGTTGCAGAAGAACACCAACTTATTCAGTCCGGAAGTAGTGACTCACTATCACTGCTGACCGTTCTTCATTCTATGAGAGAATCCAGAAATCTGGCCTCTTGCGATGCTCTATGGGCTCTGCTCGATAACAGCACATCACGATGTGCCACCGCTCCTGTCAAGTACCTTGAGATGATCCAGGATCTTGTCGCTAACGAGCAGAGTGAGGGGCCCACGACATCGGGCTCAATGAGTCCACTTACTTTTGCCCTCTTGGAGCAGCTGCCATTCGCCCTGAGTTCAGCAGGCGAAGAAGAAATACCAGTCTTAGCCCACCTGATCGCAACATACATGTCGTATACAAAGGGAATAAGCAACAGCGACAGTGGCTTCAATGCGCTTCGTGAGAAGTTTGAATCGGCTTTCTCGGAGAACCCCAGTGGGAAGAAGTCACTCAAGAAGTACACAAAACAGGCCAATGCCGTGCGCGAGCTGCAGAGCTGGGGGGCAGACTTCTCGACTGGCGAGGATGAGCACCGGCCCCAAGCAGAGGATAGTCAGAAGGGTGGACACATGTTGTCAGAAGAAGCGCTGGCCGACCTTCTTTCTGCCCCATCATCTCTGGCCCAGGACAACTCAGCACTCTCCAAGTGGGCGACCAAGGAGGCGGATGAGCTTGTTGAGGAGGGACACGCAGGCTCTGTTGTGTCCCTGCTTGCCTCCGAGCACACCAGCATCCGGAAAGAAGCACTTGTCAACATCGCGAAGATGGCCGCCAAGATCAAGGACTCGTCGTATGAAGAAAAAGATCAGGTGTGGCTGTTCCTGTTCGAACTCGTCGAGTCGTGCAAAGGCCACGTGGACGAAGGACCGATACCCAACTACATCGTGGCCTTCGCAAGGAATGCACTCGACGTGCTCAAGAACCCCTTGCACTGCCTCTATGGGAAGTTAAACTCGTTTCTTATCAAAGGCCCGACATGGAGGCTCGACAGGCTGCCGTTAGTTTATGACATCCTGCAAGACGGACCAGAACTGGACGACACTTATTACGCTGAGCTCAGCTGGCTGTTCTCTTACCTACTGGACGGTGTGCAAGGAGAGCCAGACATGGCCCTGTACCACAATACACGCCTATTTGAGCGGCTGCTGTCCCTGGCGAGCAACCCGTACCTGCGCCCGAACCTCAGGGCGCAGATACTGAGGATCATCTATAGGGCGACATGCATTAAAGGTGGAAGCACAACTCTTGTCACCAGGTTTGGTATTGTGAGCTGGCTTGAGGCGCAGAGCGCAGTGTGTGACTCTGAGTCGGAGTGTCAGACTTACAAAGCCCTTCTGAGGAGGATATGGGAGACATCAGACAAGGAGCGAGCGTCTGTGTGGAGCAATGGTGGCATTCAAGATGCTGTACAGGATGTAGTAAATTGACACCTGGGAGGTGTGAGTTGACATGGTCATAGTTCGATTCCAATAGCCAGAAAGCAGGCTTCTACCAGGCCTCTTTCTACCAGGCAAATCTGGATCATCAAACCAACATCGCTTTTGTTGCAGGCAAGACCATGAGAATCACATAGTGCACGCATGTAAAACACCTCGAGTTCCTTTATCTATGCTACCTACATGAAGGGTATGAAGGGGTTGGTCCTTCTCTATGGATCACCTAACGGTGCTCAGGGAGCAATTGAATCTCAAAGTACAGGTACATATCTCAGTATGGACAGCATTCTGTGAGGCATGTATCAGCAGGTAGACAAGTGGAGAAGCGTGACCCCTTGAACCCCCCCTCCCCCCACTTTCAAAAGAGCTAGGAACAGCAGCGCATAGGCCAGTTAGCGGCCTCTAGACCATGAAGCTGGTTCAGGGCCACAGGCTGGCAGGCAGTCTCCTGCCTCAACGTCGGAGAGACACACTAGGGACGAGAACCACGCTCCAGCAAGGCCTTCTCCACCTCACAACTTCACCCGCGACAACAGCTCAACACCCAGACAAATCACTTTTGACAACATCCAATATTTCGACCTACCTAGCTACTTCTCAGACCAAATCCTCCGTACCGTTTCTTTGCCAGGCTGTACTGTGCTCCCTTGTTATTATTCTGCCTGCCTGACTGACATCAAACAACCACAACCCTGTCATCAGGTGGCACTGTACCACCACCGCATCGCCTCTTTCTTCCATCAGCCTGCCAACAATCAGACCATCAAAACCAAGCCTTTCATCTGGTCTGCAGTCCCAGAGACTGTTCCGTCAGAACAAAATACTCCCGCCTACGAGACTTGCCCTGCGAAGAACAGACTGGCCGTCAAGAGGCCTCTTGACGAGCCCGACTTCGGGCAGCTTCCACAGCTGCTAGCTGCAAAGTCAATTCCAGCCTTATCGCGTCGACCTCGAGCTGCACCATCCTGCCTATATGTTGCTGGGGTGGCTCAAGGATAACAGAATACCCGAATCATATTCCTAGGAGGCTGTCATGGCCCTGACAATACGATATGAAGCTGAGGTGCTGCTTCGCTTGAGAGAGTCCCCGCTTTGCATCAAGCCCAAGGACCTTCCACCACGGGAGGAATGGATGGGGTACGAGTACTATCTAGCTCAGCATGTACTCCCCAGCTAACAGAGTCGCAGCCCACCTCCAGAACCAACCCGTCCCCAGAACAAGACCGCCAACGACAGAGGAACACCTCTTGAACAATCCACGCGCAGGCCTGCCACTGAACGTCATGTGTCACGCAATGGAGCAAGTACGATCGCGCCCGCCCTGGTGACTTCTACCCTCGAGAAAGACCCCATACTGATATTGACCAAGGCTCCGATGGCATAATCCTGGGGCCTCCCAGGATGAACTTCACCTCCACCTCATTGCGCGGGAATAATGGCGACAGTGACCGCAGTGAGAGGACCCCGCGCGACCCTGAAGCCCGTGACCGCTTCCTCCGAAGCAAGATTGGCGGCGATGACATCAGCGACCGTTTCCGTGATGCGAGGCAGAGCGACCCCCGACGGCGTGGCGATGGTGACCGTGACGGTGAGGGGTGGAGTACGGTCAAACCACGCAAGAGCTTTGGCCAGGAGGGCGCCGAGCGCTTCACCGGCCGCATGGGTGGTGACCGACAGAAGGATGACCGCCGCCCCAAGGAGCGCGACGACCATGACACTCTCAGAGACCGGCCACGCCGTAACATGGACACCGATGGGGAAGAGGGAGACGCACCCCGCAGGAACGGCTTGAACCGGGGTAGGTCAGAACCCTGGTTCAAAGACAACAACAAGACCAACGAGGGTGCTGAACGTCCATCGGCCCGCGAGCGCATCGACAAGGCCAAGAGCTGGCGTGACCGCAATGATCGCGAACGCAACGATCGACAAGACCGACGGTGGGAGAAGGACCGAGATCAGCGCCCTTCAGAGCGAGAGCCAGAGTGGTTGGATGAGCCAGCTGAAGAGAAAACTCATGGCCACACCGAAGCTGACCTGAAGAAATTCATGGAGACAATGAAGGCGAGCAGAGGAGGGGGCAAACCTACCGAGAAAACCGAAATACAACCGTCGCCTGCGCCTCCTTCGTTCTTCGCCGACCCCCCGGCTGTCCAGTCCGCTCCGGCTGTAGAGCGGGGCCCTGACAAGTTCTTCGAGGCCTTCGCCGGGTCTCGATTGACCTCCCTGCCTGCGACTGAAGGGGACAAGCTTGAGGCAACCAAAGCGCCAGCCGGCTTCGACGCCCCAACCGGAAAGTCCTCGAGATTCGCAAACCTCTTTTCTGCTCAAGCGGTGCCCCAAACAAGCGAATCTCGCGGACGGACCGAGCCGAGTACTCCAGCTTCTGGGCCTCCGCAACCAAATGCAGAACCCTTGGACTCTCAGCCTGGCCAGCATAATAGCGCAGAGAAAGAGGCGTTCCAAGCTTTGCTGCAGAAACTCCATTTACCACGCCAGGGCGAACAGCAGTCCACGCCAACGCCGCCCAATGCCGGCGCATTCACGCAGCCGCCGCCCCCACCAATGCAAAACATGCCTAAAGACCCGATCCAGAACCTTGCCCAGGCCCTGGCGCAGAAAGCCCATGTTGTATCACCTCAGCCAGCTGACCCATACGGCATGGACCGCCGAGAGGAGCCCCGTCTGCGATCTGTGCCTCCAGGAGGCCCCGAGATCCTGGCGCCGCGCCCTATGCCTCCGCCCAGTCAACCTCCATCTGCTCGTCCCGATCAGATGCTGCAAGATCTCCTCACCCACCGTCACACCGCGCAGAGCCAAGGCAGCGGTAGAGCTGATCACGGGTCGAACGCCAGCAGGGACTTTCTCATGCAACTCATGCAAAGCGGTCGCCATGCACCTGAGCAGCCACGCATCGAGCAAATCATGCGCATGCCGCAGCCACAGCGGCAAGCCTCGCTCCCTCATTTCCCGGACCGTGAGCCGGACTTTGTGCAACAGCGTGGCCCGGCCCAGCGACAGATGCGCCCACAGGGCCCACCTGGCTTCGCTGACGAGCAATTCCGACACTCTGAAGGCGACGGCCGGCCCATGCATCCAACACAGATATTGCAGAGGCCACCTGGTCTGGACCACGCTCTGCAGCAGCAGCAACAGCAGCAACAGCACCAGTTCATGCAGCCAGGTCAGCAGATGCCTCCTGTCCAGCGGCCCATGATCCCTCCTCCAGGATTGATGGGTCAACCGCGAAATGGACCGGTGCCCGGCATGTTCCAACCCCCTAACATGCCTCCTGGTGTTTTCCCACCAGACAACATTCCCGGACCTCCCCGGAACATGCAGCCTCCACCAGGATTTTTCGGCGGCGGCCCCCCACCACCCGGGGCTGGCCACATGATGATGGGCGGCTTCCCTGGCCCGGACGGAATGGTCTTCGGGGCCCCTTTTGATGGACGCGGTGGAATGCCGCCCCCAGGCGCGGCGCCGTTCCGCCGCTAGATAGCAGGAGAAGCACGTGAAGGACGAGTGCAATAACACTGGCTGAATTGTAAACATAACGCGAGCTCGACTGGCAGCAACTGTGGTGATGATGAATGACATGAAGTCGGTCAGGGCACCAGGCTGTTGGTATCTTCCACATTGCTCCTTGGGGCCCTATGAATATAGCGCACAGACCAGGGCGATTGATTTGCTCGAAGTCCCTCGGCGACTGGGAGCACTTGGCACACTCGAATGGCACGGCGGAACTGGACGCTCGTCTCCGCTCGCAGAGCAGGAGCGAGAGCAGTGGGCAATCGTGTAATTGTCAATAGGTCTTAATGAGAGTATGAATCACACGACCTCCGGGGGCCGCGAAACACGTGAAGCACTATATGTTGCGCACGGGGCTGGGGTGAACCCCGCAAGGCCTCCCTCAACGGTGACCAAGTCTAGTTATTTACACTGGATTTCTACTGACCTACGTACGTTTGTCTGCCTGCCTGCTAGCCTGCCCCAACCCAACTCACAACAACAACGCTGTATAAGCTGCTGGCACCCAGCAACGAGGACGACGACACCACCCTTGTGAAAAGAAAACGCCGTGCTCATGCCTTGATTTGTACATGTTGATCAGGCCGGTAAGCGACCAGTTCCCACGTCAAAAGTGAAAACTCCAACACTCAGCAAGCCCCGTAATGCCGTCCGTCTATATACGCACATGTACACATACAGAAGCCCGCCCACCTGAGAATCCAAAATAGAAGGGGGCTTTGGGGTGCAGAGCCAAAGGGCCATAAGCAAGCGATACTAGGCCGAGAGACGCTACTTCTTCATGCCGAAAATGTTCCGCTTCTTTTTCTCCTTCTTGTGCAGCTTGCCGTCATCGGGCGGCGGTGTTGGCGCCGAGAAGCTGCCGCTGCCGCCGCCGCCATTCATCGGGGGTGCCGGCCTCGGGGGCGCCGGGCTGCCCCCCATCGACATCTGCGACATCTGTTGTGTGGGTGGCGCCGGTCTGCCTGGAAGGCCTCCCGCGCCGGGCGGCAGCGGGGCGCGCTGGATGCGCTGCTGGCCCGGGGCCATACCCATGGGGCCGCCCTTAGCGGGTGGTGGTGGTCCGGTCTGCATTGGCGGCGGTGGAGGCCGCTCGCGCTCAAAGAGATGCGCCGGTGCTTTTGGCTTGGGGCGTTCCATGGGAAGGTCCAGGCGCCGCTTGTCGACTGACAAGTCGCCGAGTTGGCGGGCGAACATTTTTGGTGTCACCATATGGCTGGTGACTAGGAAAACATCACGGTTCTGCTTATCCGAGACTTCGTAGCACGACCGGGCTTCCGAATATGTTGCGCCGCCTGCGACAAAGACAATTATGCGCTGCCGGTTGTCGACCACGCGACGTCCTCCACCGGCCCAGCTTGGTTTGGCAGCGCGTAGGGACCCTTGTCCTGCCATCATATCCTCGTTAGGATCTGCTGGCGGTTTCGTATACGGAAACGTGTTGGGATCCAGGGTGCCTTTGCACATGTGCTCGAGCATGTGCTTCACGTTTGGCTCGAACCTAGAGAGGCCGTACTCCTCGTTCAGCTGTAGGTTCTTGTCGAGTGGGAAAAGTGGTGGTCGGGGTGGCCGGACTTCCTTGAGCCCCTTGAGAATGTGAGCCCCGAGAATATCCAAATTAGTTACGATGTTGCATTGGGACTGGTCAAGGGCTGAATGCGCCACGAGTCTCTTGACATCCTCCTCGACCACGCCTTCTCGGAAGATGAGGTAGGCCATGACCAGGCGTAGCCTGTCTGACTTGGTGATGGATTCGTCGTCTAGTAATCGCACAACCTCCTGGAGGATGTTCTTCGGCTTGCGCAGATCCTCGTCCAGACCGGTTGCCAGCGTCTGCTCCACAGAGGCGATATCTGGCAGCTTGTGATTCTGAAATTGGTTCATGCTCTCCTGCGCCATGGACAGGTGCAACGAGTAAGCCTCCTTCATCTCCTGGAACTGGGGCAGGCCCGCCAACATGTCCTTGATGGTGTTCAGACTGGGCTTATTTTCCCCGTCCGTGAACTGCGGGTTCTGGTCGATGAACTTCTGGAAGTCGCCCATGAGCTTGTCGATTGTATCCTTCATGTGCCGGTGCCTGTTGTCAACCCAGACCTTATCCTTCTCTTGGAGCTCCATGTCCTTCTCCTCAGCATCCGCCTGGCCTTCGTTGACGGTCATATGGTATGTCACCTTGTCGCCCTCCTTGATGGTGAGTAGATCGTGCGCCATGGCCTGGTAGGTGAACTCGTGGACGAGGGGCGCCATAAGGTCCATGCTCCTGTCCGTTATCAACAGCACGCCCGTCGGCCTGCTGGATTGCGGAGGGAAGGCCTGGTTCCATTGCGCATAGTTGTCGAGCTCCTCTTGTACGAATCGGGCGAGATGGGTGCACAGAACGCTTGCGTCGTGTGTGGGGTTCTGTGGTCGGTAATATCGCACTTTGGGGTATTCTCCCAGCGAAATACAAACACTCGTGATCTGGGTGAGGACATGTCAGCTCTGCTTGATGCTGCTTTTAGCGACGGGGTTCAGGGTGGTGCCGACCTTCTGCGCCAATGACTGCATATGTTCCCGGACAAGATGATTACAGCCCGGGTGGTATAACACAGGGAAACTCCACGGGTCGCGAAAAGTGACCAGGTGGGACTCTCGGGGGAAGTAGTCAATGTTCAGTATCTTGTAATCGGCGATTAGCTCTCGAGCTTGTGGGTGGGAATATAGGCGGCGTCGCAATTGTGGTTCCAGGAGATCGGTCAGGACGATGAAGGACCTCTGGTATCTTCCTCGGTCGAAATCGGCGAGAAGGCAGTCGACTATGTGTGGCATTGGGGAGACAAAGTATATAGCGTCCATGGTAGGGTTCATGTCTCTCCTGTCCTCAATGCGCTCGATGTCTGGACGGCGTCAGCATTGGGCGGGCTCTGGGGCACAGTGGAGGGCCGGCGCATACTGGCGACATTCTGGTTGAGAATGTCATCTTCCTTGGCGACATTATCGATGATCTTCTTTGAGAACTCGTCGACAACGAGCACTTTCCACTGCGAGGGGCACCGTCAATTAGTCGCTCCGGCCTGATCTGCCTCGGAGTGGTAGGGTGTGGGCTTCCTTACGTCGCCTTGGGTGATGTCCTTCAGGGTGTTGAGGATGACTAGGCGGATCACAATCAGCAAGCGACCCAGGGCTCAAAGCTTCCCATCTCGTGGGCGAGGGGGGCCCTCACCGTCATGCTGTATCTGAATGATGGAGGCGCCCATATTGGCGGCAAAGCGTCACACGGCGCAGCGAGGCGCCAGAGGTTGCCTCGGGACAGGAGTGGCGGATCTCTTGCCAGGAGTGAAGCACGAGGGGGAGACAGCGCCGATCTTTGTGCTGTGAGAAGGTTCTTCAAAACCACGGTGGCTTGGTAGCCGCTTGTCGGAGGCGGGAATCGAGCGGGTTCAATGGGGAGGATAGATCTTTGACGGGCTCGCAGGGACTCGGTCTCGGGGGGGGGGGGTTAAAGGAAGGGGTCGAGGCTTGAGATTGGGCGGGCGCCGAGAGAAAGGGTCGCTGGGTGCCTGCGGCCCAGGCCGGGCCAGGTTTAGGCTGTGATGGGAGCCGGATTGGACGATGACGGTCGCAAGGTGCTGCGGTTGGATCAATACTTGGATTGGGGTCGACGGGTTTCAAGAACTGGTCTGTGGTGGGATGGATTCATGCTGTGCCGGACTCTTCCCAGGTTGGCCTACCTGCTGCTGTATGTACAGATCTCAGGGACAGGATGCCGACCGCATGACGCTTCCCCACCAACAAGCGACGAAACTGGGCCAGTCAGTGCCGGTGACGAAGGGTCCCTTCACCCTGGTCCGTGAATGGCAATCAGAAGCGCCCCACTGCGGGAGCCACGCTGCATATCGGAAGCTTAGTCCTGGAGCCCCCCGCGCAGCTTCCCCTACTGTGTACCTTTAGCTACCGTTAGCTACGGCGCACCTCGCATCACACCACGGGTACCTTGCCCTGCAGTACGTAAGCACCTGGGCAGCACAGTCGACTTCAAGCCGTCTCCTGGCCCGGGGCCCTACCCGATACCAGCTTGTTTTCCGAGTGCCATCCAGGGCAAAGACAACCCGAAATGGCTCTCCAAGTGCTCCACGGTAGCCATTGAATCAAACCGCTCTCCTTGATCTTCTATGGTGCTGGCCAATCCCCCTGGCCCCCAAAACCCTGAGACGGGGAACGGGCATTTATCAACCATCTAGTCTACCTATAATAAGTGCCGTGTTTATCTCATGCTGATGGTATTTTTCGAGAGAAACCCCAAATGCTCAGCGACAGCCATCGAGACATAACCGCCAAAGAAAAAGAAGAAGAAAGAAACGACAGCTGGACACGCATGAAGTCATGCTGCCCGTCTCAAACATCCCACATCAAGACAACCAAATCAACGGCCCAGAAGCCTGTCCACAATGCTCACCTGGGCCTCAAACACCGACCCAGGAGTGGCCCATTTCTTAAGTCTCGAAATGACCATGTCCGCCAGGCCCGTCAGGTCAGGCGTCAGGTGCCGGAGATAGGGAGACTGGCTCGCCATGAACAGTACCACGAAGCATGCCAGCGCCCCGTCCGAGATCGACCACAGGTAGGGAGACCGCTTGTCCAAGATGTCAACAGCTTCCAGCAGGAAGGCCTCGCACGATTGAATACATATGTGGCACTTCTCGATAACCGTCCTAGGGATCGGAGGTATTGGGAAAAGCTGAGCGCTCGGTGACCTCGACGAGCCCTGTGGGATCGGTGGTGACGGCTGGAGGTACTTGTACGAAGCAACGTAGATAACGAAAAGGCGATAGATGATATGGCGGGCATGGTGGTAGCGCAGGTTCAGTATGCGCCTCCTGTCGTTCGAGACCGGATCGGTCATTATGGGTGGCGTTATGGGGATCGAGTTGTAGTATTGTTCGAGCTGGCGGTTCAGTTCGGAGCTGATGGCTAACAGCCTGTTCAGGGTCGGGTTGGCGGCCGCTGGTACCGTCTCTGGAAGCACGGTCATGTCGATGTTTCCAGGAGAATACAGCGAACTGTGTACCCTGTTGATCAGTCTTTGTATGGCTGTTTCAGCCACGAAGTAGATCAGGTTATCGTGATCGCTGCCCTCGACGCTCCGAGGAAGGGGCATCTTGTCTCCTAGTGGCTCAATCCCTGAACGGACGACGTCAAGAGTGGCTGCCCGATCACTGGTGCACGTTAGTAAAAGACTCAAACATGAAGCGAGATGTGGTAAGCAGATAAAAGAACGTGATTCCTGTTGTTGACTCGGCGAAAAGGGGGGGGGGGGTGTGATCTCTAAGTCGCGGCAAGGGGCTGCTTACCACTCAACCGTGAAGCAACACCAAAATATGCGGAGACGGTCCTCATGGTATTGTTCTGGCTCGTTCGGAAATTGTGCCGTTTGTGTGAAGTCATACTTGGCTGCGATAGAGAGGCCCGCCGTGTAGATCATCTTCCAAGAATGAAGCGGTCGACCCAGATAGGACAAGTACGTCCCGGCCAGGAACAGAGCCTGGCAGACCTTTAGGTTCGGTGTGAAACCCCATGTAGACTTAGAAAGAATAATCCTCAAAGCGGGTTGAAAAAAGTCCAATCCAAGGTCTATAGCAGGATCGTTTTCGTGTTCAGGGACAGCAGCTTCCGTCGACTGGGACGCCACACAACCCAGGGCCCAGATACAGAGGCAGATGGCGGTTTCGATGTCTTCTGTCGGCCCGTTTTCCAAGAGATCATTCTGGAGGATATCGTAGTACTGACGGGAGAATAGGGGCAGGTGTGGCGAGACATCCCTGAAGTATGCGTCAGCGAGCTTCTGCAGTAGCTCGGGCGCAAAGGAGGGCCAGTTGACAGGCTGAGGGTTGACGAGATCCAGGGGACGGGGGAGCGGTGTGCTCTCCTCAAGCTCGTGAAAGTAGGTCCTGGGGAAATCCCCTATCACAGACTGGATGGCCGGGAGTGACAGGAGCCAGATCGAAGTCGCCGTGTGGCCAGGGGGAATCAGGAACTGGGCGCTCTCGAAGCTTACGTCGGCAGCTTCCAGCGATCGATTGGACACGGAGAGGGGCGAGGCAGCTGGGATCTGAGGGGAAGAGCGGAAAGACGGGAACGAGGCGGGAGTCGAGGTGTAAGCGTAGTGATCTCCCCGTGCCATGTCGTTCAATCTCTGCCCCTGCTCTTCCAACAGCCTGCCCACAAGTGTCAGCAGAGGCAAACCACATCAGGGAAGTAGGGTGGCAGCAGGTATGGATGTGGGGGTGACGAGGCAACGCCCTTGGCCAGCGATGGAGTCTCTCGCCACATGGGAGCCTGGAGAAGCTGTAGGGTGGTGACTTACGCCTCTATCCGGCTCAGTCTCTCAGCGACCACTCCTTGAGACGAGGATGAAGGTTCGACGCTACATGGAAAGTTAGCCTCGGGCCCGAGGGGTGGCAAGATGACATGGGATTCTCTCTCAGGACTCACCGATCCACGGGAAGCTCTTTGTATATGCAGTCTGCCGCGGCCTCGAGGCAGGTAGAGCAAGGGTGGTTTCCATCGCACCGCCGCTTCCGATGTCTACAGAAGTCGCAGGCGAGGAGGGCTCCTGGATATTTGTTAGTCAGGACCGATTACTTAACGACTGTGTGTTGGAGAGGCGAGATGGAAGAAAGTCTTACTCTTCCTCGTGTAGTTCATCGTGTGACCGGGTGAGGGTATTATGAGGTTATATTGGAAGTAAGAAGGAGTGCACAAAGTCGACCCTGTTTCCCAGCCCGAGGATCCGAGTCTAGTATGTATGGCTTATCCATGGGTAGTGCAACGCCTGAGTACAACACCCGAGGCCGGATTATATGGGGTATGAGATTGGGCCCTGGGCCCGAGATATTATATATATGGGGGGCAGTTCTGGAAGTGCCCATGGACAGCCTTAAGGCACATGAAGGGGGGGCTGGTTATGGTTCCCGCGCGGCGAGCAGTAATGCTGCGCCCACCTAGTTTCCCTGACGAATGAGATGGCATCAACCGATAGAGGCGCTGGTGTTCGTTGAGGGATATCCATGATTAGAAGGTGCTGTGTGGTGGAAGGGCCGTCGCATACTCGCCCGTTTTCGCGGTTGCGTGTCTGGTGCGGCTTGGGGAGACTCGAAGCCAGTCACCCTCGCCGCCTAATGTGTAGGACAAGGGCGTGGGTTCGCCTCTGTGATGGAGCATTAAACCCCCCAGAGGCCCCAGAGGGACCAACGTGCTCCAAAGTTGTTCCCATCGCTGCTGCATGCGTGTATCTTGGATATTAGAAACCCAAGAGTTGTTCCTCTGGGGCTTGGTATCCATTACAAACCGTGGCTTGCATCACCCCGGCCCGTCAGTCGCGCGCGGCGTGGATTAGTCACTCCGCTAAAGTCCGCAGCGGCCGATCTTTGTTCATCCTACCCACCCGCGACCACCCTCTTCCTCATTGACCCGAGCATCTCCTTCCATCTTTCCCAGGCCACGGGCACCCCGATTGACTGAGTGAAGGCACATGCAGCTTCGGCCGTCTTGGAGCAGGAACAATTGCGGCTTGGCTCATCCACAGTACTTGCTTCTGGCGAAGGACATACTTCGACCTGTTCCACATGTTGCACCCACGATACCACCCCGCACCGTCGACTGCACAAGGAGAACCTTGTGTGCCTCCACGGTGGCACGCTGTCAATCTATGTTGTGCTGTGATGACTGATGTGCATGGCGTAGTCAGAATCCTTTCGTGTGTGACGACGGCGTGTACCTACCTAGTCGGGAAGGCATGTAAACATGGACAGAACTTGCTGCGGTGTCACTACATTTCTACCGATTACTGCTGGGAATTTCATCGTCCAACCTGCCAGCGCCGATGGAGCCCAGGAGTGCTTCTAGAACAAGCTAGAAGATGCCGGTGCGGACCCGGCACGCGACGATACTATCACCGACCCAACACGGCTTTACCCCCGACCTGCTGCAGCATAATAAACTGGCACGTCACCAGGATGGTGCCGAGGCTCGAATCTCGCCTAGCGGTGCTCCCATCGCACTGCACGCCAGACGACCGCAGGCCGAACCACTGCAACGGCTATCATCTACCCAACGGACATGATCGAAAAGTCCTCAGCCGCCCGCCGTGTTTTATGCGTAGGAAGGGGCTCTGAAAGTCCATGACCACATACGACAGTATGGCCCATGGAAGTGCTTCCGATCATTGCCACCGTCTCGACCAGACAATTCTCCTTTCTCGCCAAGGAACTGTCACACCGGCTGACTGCCAGTCTCTCGGGTCGGAGATCCTGTCGCCGTCACCGGCTGTGGCTTGTCGCGACGGGCGGGAAGACAGCGTAGGTGGGTGGATGACATGGCCTGCGCTAAACATGCCCTGCAGGAAGTGTATGGTAAGCACGTAGCCAGGCCAGTGGTGTAAGCGACGCACTTCGCACCTGCCACGGACTAACGGACTAAGAGGGCACATATGCCCATACAGTTACAGCCAAATCCGTGGCATGCAGTCAGCCACAGGCGCACAGTTCGTGGGCAGTGGCATCTCCCTCTGCACAGGTCTATGGCCTAGTAGAGGGATGCCTGCTTTTGCAAAATGAAGACCTTCCCACAGTGGTGCTCCATTGTCTGTGTTCGTCCCTGCTCCGTACAGCCATTGGTCGGTTGACGGTTGGGGCACCTTGTAAGCCGTTGTCAATTCTAAGTTTTGCTTTTCGCTTTTTTTGTTTCTACTTTTTAGGAGCCTCGGTTTCGCTGGGGAGGAGGATGCTTTTCGAGCGACGGTCCAGCCAGCCCATCGGCTTCCCGGCCGTGCAACCGCCGATCACCGAGTCTTGATTCGGTGCCGACCCGGCTTCGACGCCGATCCCTCGCGGCTCGGCTCCTTGCTCGTCCTGACGAAGAGAACCAAACTATCCTGGCCAGGAGCATGCCTGCATTTTCGTAGTGCGGCCGGACGGCCACACGCAGGAGTGCCAACGTGTCGGCCGCTGTTGTTGAACAAACAATGACACCGCTGTGTTGCGCTTCTGCATACGTCAATTTGGAGGTGCCGGGGTGGCTGACAATGTCCGAGCCGGAGCCGAGGGCGGGACTTTCCCTTCGTGGGAAGCCGGCCACCTCGAGTCTCACGGCAGAGAGCCAGCTCCCACGGAACGGCCGGCGACCCGGAGGGCGACCCAAGTACTCTGACTCCTACGCGCCCTTGCTCGCCGAGCACATCATAGCGTCCTGGAAGCACAGCCCCGTCACTGTCTTTTCTCGAAATATGGCTTCTGGGTCATGGCTGTCAGACATGCATACCAAACTTTTGGCATGTTGTGTTCTTGTGATATTAATTCCAATAATAGTAAGTTCTGATATCAAGCATGTGTATCGCTGTTGCCTCTCCTTTCCGTACAATGCTATCAGGTGACGTTTTTTCTATACCCTGTCTGCCATGCCCATGCACCAGATCAATCTACATCATCCGGCTTCGCTACCGGGGCACCCGCGACGTCCGGGGTGCCGGAGACCGGCCTCGAAGATTCAGCCGCGGCTTGTCCCTCTGGTGGCTGGGTTTTTGGCGAATCGCTCCTTCTCTTTGTCGCGCCTTTCCCGACTATCTTCTCCGTCCAAAATCCACTGACGGGGCTGGAAGTGCGCTCAGGGGATGTTTTCTTGCCTGCCTGGCCGGGGTCTTTCTGTTGACCACCACTAGAATGCGTCTCATCCATCTCGCTTTCAGAGTCTGCCCAGTCCCTTTCGCTCCAATCTACAGAGTCGACCCTCTCCCGGACAGGACGGTGTCCTGGAGGAGTATGGTCCACGGAGTTGCTCGGGAGGTCTAGGACCTTGTCCTGAGCCTCAAGGTTCTCGCTCTTCGTCCGATTGTGCCCGCCAGGATCCGAATTCTTCTCTTGTGGGGTTTCTTGATCTTTGCCAAGGCTTGGTCGCATGGCTTCTTCTGTCGGGCCAGGCTCTGACCTGGTCTCGCCGCCGTCCTCACTTGGAGGCTGGCCGGTCGCTTTGGCTCGTTCAGTATTCTTCTCGTCTTCGTCGCGCAGACGGGCCGCGCATGAGTCGCTGAAATGAGCGTCGACGAGGTGTTTCACCACAGGCCAGCCAAACGCATTGGCGAACATACGGCGACAGATAATGTTGTTGTGAGCATCCGGCTCCAGCTTGACCAAGACCTTCCGCCAAGAAAGATCGCGGTGGTAAGCGCGGGCTATCTTCTCTTCCACTTTCATGTTTGAGCTGTCAATAACCTCGGATGGGTCTTTGTCTGGGTTTGTATTTTCGGTGTCGTCGTAATCCTTGGTTGAAGATAACGAGTCTTGGTGGGGAGGAGGTTGATGCACGGAAGAAGTTCCAGATTGCGAGTTACGGCTCGAGGAGGATGCCACTGTGTTAAATGACTTCCTGCGTAGAGCCAAGGTACCAGTGGGGCGCTTCTTTAGGGGCGGCGGTGGGATGTCTGCTGGATGATACACTCGATCGTGGAAAATTGTTCTCGGTCTCGTTGAGGGATCAATTATATAATCCACCGAAGGCAATTTCGGGTTGAGCAGATCTCCTGCAGATTCAAAAAATGTGGTCTTCGGCGGTGCTGAGAGGCTGCTGTCGGCATCCGCGCCAAGCTCATGGCCAGATGTGACTTTAGACTTTTGGGACGATTGTGACGATTCTGATGCGTTCTCGTCGAATCGTAGGGTCTGGCTGCGTTGATAGATCTTCTTCTGTTTCGTGGTAGGTGACGCAGGTTGTTTTGAAGGTTCGTTGTTGTGCTTGAACAAGGAGAAGAATCCGGAGAACGGATTTGTATTATTAGTGATAGCCGTAGATGACGGGTATCCTTCGTCTTGGTACGGCGTGGTAACGGTCCTGAGACTCTGCCTGTCATCCTCCAGCATGGCGTCAGTTGGGGGCTGAGGCACCTCGTGAGAATCTCCGGAGCCAACAGGAGTAGCGGCACCCGAGGCAGGGCTGCTATTGTCGCTGCCTTCCCTGGGGGTCCAAGGGCCATTTCTGGGGGACGTAACGTTCGCACCGGTGAGCTCAGCCCAGCCAAAACCAACGACAGTTTCTACCAGGCCCGCTTCCCGTCGTGCCTTCTCCACTCGGCCCAGGCCCTGCCAGTCCAGGAACAACAAACAGCTAGTTCGCAGTGGAACGATCCCATCGTTGACAACATTGGAGTACACAGTCCTGTTTCTGAACTTCTTCAGAGCTATGTGCGCCGGGCCTGTGGGCAGTATACGGAGTAGTGGCTTCGATTCAGACTGTGACTCTCCCATGACCTTCTTGTGAGCATTCTCTCCTAGGTTGCTGACGATTGCGCCCCAGCCATTCCTTGCGATTGTCGGTGCCCTCCAGGTCAGTCCAAGATCCTGTCCCGTCCTGCCAACGAGTCCAAAATCCAAGGCGAACTTGACGTACATTGGGTTCTCGTGGTTGAGACCCAAGAATGGGGACGCCAGCGCAACAAAGTTGATGGGTTTGATGAGGTCGAAGAACTGTGGCGAGTGCTTCTGGATGTAGGCCACAGCGTAGGTCTGGATCAAGCCACCCAGAGAGTGTCCGATGAAGCTGATCTTGGTGATCGTGTAACCCCTATCCTCGAAGCCTGTCGCGCTCTTGTGGATGGAGCTATGCTTATGGGACGGCTTCCCTTCAGCGTCCTTGTGGGAATTTGGATCTCCTTTCAAAGTATGCGAAAGAACCTCCTGGGCTGCCTTACCAGCCGGCAGAAACGGTTGATCGGGATAGGTAATGGATAAGACGTATCGAGCCAGTCTTTTACCCAGGTACTTGATGCCCCTCTCTGTGCGAGTGGCATTGCCGGAGAATCCACGAACAATGGTCTCTTCGTCATCCGAAACTTCATCGTAAGGGTCATCCAGCATTACACCTGAGTCGGTGTTTCCTTCACCGCCTGACTCTTTGGACTTTTGAGACTGGCTCTGCCTTTCCTTAGCTCGTCTCTCCTTAGCATCGACCTTCGCTTGCTTTACGCCGGCATCAATGCTCTCCTTGAGAAACAGCATATCGGAGCCCAGGTTGCTGTGGAGACCGTGTGTGAGCATGACCAAGTGCACCTGTTTCTTCTTCGTCGGCTTCTGATCCTTGTTCTTGGGCTTTTTAGGGGTCTGAGCTGGCTGGGTCGCCTCGGTGTCAGTGCCCTTGGCAGCATCAGTCTGCGGCTTTGACTGCTCAGCGCCCGGTAATTCCGGGGTGTTCCAAAGGCTTGCGGTGTCTTCGACCTTCAGGTGGATTGCTCTGGAAAATACACCCTTGTTCTGAGCATTATGGCGACCATCCTTGGCGCCCTTGCTCTGTTGGAAGTCACTGACCCGTCCCGGTTGAGGAACCTGGGCGTGGTTTCCAACAACAGGTATGCCGGAATTTAGGGTCAAAGACTTCTCGTCCCGCGCCAGCAGCACATCGTAATGGACGGCTGCAGAAGCCGAGAAAATAACTTGTGATGACACCTCGATAATCCACGAGACGCTTTCCCCGTCATGGTCCGGGCCGTTGCCGAAGTGGCCGGACCCTCCGGTGCCTGCAGTCTGCCTGATTGTTTCCGGAACGACTAAGTGGCAAGTCCAGGTTCCACCAGCCTTGAGCATGGGCTCGAACTCAGGAACGCCATAGAGGCGCGCATCCTCAAACTTTTCGTTGGGGTTGAAGGTGGCGGGATAGGCGGCAGCGGAGAGGTTGTAGGGGCCGTGTACGAATGCGGCCCGGAGGGCGATGGCAGAACTGTTTTTGATGCGCAAGTATAGGCACTCGGGTGAGGGCAGGATGCGGTCTTGTGACGGCGTGTAGGTGACTGTATATCGGACCGTCTCCCCAATCTTTAGGCTGCCGGTCTGGTGGAGCAGCAGCATGATGGCGGTGTCGGCAGTGGGAGCCGGTTGATGACAGACAGAGGATCGCCGTTATTGCGCAAGGTCAACCGGCATGTTCGAGAAGAGGCCCGGGTCTGCTCGCAAGGGTTTGGAGCTCGATAGTCACGGCAGTGGCCACCAGTGATCGAGGATGGGATCGAGGTTGACGGGATCGAGGCGAGGATGTGGCGGTCGCGTGCGAGTGCACAGAGGAATGCGGCTGGACGATGCACAGTTGTGTCGTCGCTAGGAACGACAGAGGGCGGTCATATTGTCGGCGCGAAGTTGTCTGACAGGTTGTGCAAGTCGATCCTCCTGGCCGGAGTTGGGAGACCCTGTGAGACGTGAAAGTCAGGAGGGTGACATGGAGATGGGAAAGTGAACGAACATCCGAATTCGAGCTCTGGGCGCCGGTATGCGGTACCGAGATATGCTGGGCCCACCGCCCATACAATTCCCCTATGAGCTCATGGTTGCGGGTTTGTCTGTGCACTAGGACCCCGAACGCGCCTCCTGAATATCCGTCTAACTCTAGACTACATACCTGCATAAAGGTACAACGGTACTTACATGCCTTTCACAATACAAACTTCCCGATTGCGGTATGCGTATCC
The DNA here is from genome assembly GCA_039880775.1 of Diaporthe vaccinii. Lineage (NCBI taxonomy): Eukaryota > Fungi > Ascomycota > Sordariomycetes > Diaporthales > Diaporthaceae > Diaporthe > Diaporthe vaccinii. The sequence goes on from JBCEDN010000003.1 coordinate 2,117,854, forward strand.
TACTAAGGTACAGTAGATGTCCGAGGTCAGACGTGCCCCCTTCCACATGCCTCGACAGCCCCTCCAAGGCGACGCGTGGACACTACCTGAGGGTTCATCCCGGCAGTAGTCTTCTGTACTTGAAATACTGTCCTGTGTACCCGCACATTCGGGCCCGGGGCCACGTCGCATGCCATTCTGAACCGGCCGGACGTTTCTGTGAGTCCGTGCTGTCTGGCTGTGCAGTGACAAGCATTCTTCTAGCGCTCCTACGTCACTGCAGAATGACCAGATGTTTGGGAAGCACCCTGTCCTGCGCTGAGAATATCAGATTCCAGAGTGCCGCGACTTGCTCCTGCCTCGGAAGTCGGTGCATCTACGAAACGGACCATGAATGTGCCACATGCAAACAGAATTCGACATTCAGACTCGGGCAAACCATTGAATCAGTAGAACTAGGCGCTATGCTTCAGCCATATGCGAGCATGAAGTAGTACACAATCCCAGGTATTCCCTTGACAATTGTCAACACCTCTTTGCAGCCGTCAGTCTGCTTGATGACCTCTCTATCAAAAATGAGCCATGTTTCGTTGAGGAACAAACCAGCCTGGCCCTGAGCTCGTCCGGACATCGCGGTCCTCTCTCGTATTCGCCAGGATGCCGGGGGGTTCGGGGGTACGAGTACGGGTTGTGGCTGTACATAAATGGGAAGCTTAAAGCAGGCAGGGCTGAACCGGAAAAGGCAACATGGTGTCAAGGTTCTGGGTGTAATCGCGTAGGCAATGTGAAGAATAGTCGGGGAAGTGTGAGCCTAGCCCGAAGCAGTGGGTACAAATTGAGTGAGAGGAAGTCCGTGACTCCCGGGATTGACGACGGCAGTGTTGGTCCGAACAGCGATAATCCTCTCGTTGTACCCGAGAACCATGTGACAGCTACTGACAGGCCGTCGGACCTGCCCCCAGGGACAGCAATTCGTAACAGGGTTCTCAAGGAGTGAGATATCGGATACGAATGGTGCATATCCGCCAGGCTTTCTGCAATATCAATGTGGCATCGCGGCCCACGAGTAACACCCGAAACGTCTGGTCTTGCCTGCCCTGGGGCCAGGTAGGATATTACCACCTAGGTTTTCAAGACTGAGCATCTGCCTGCTCCATCATTCTATCCATCTGTGTCATCATCGCGGCCTCTTCATCTTCAACCTGTCCGCCGTTGCCGTTGCGAATTCCTCTCGCCTGCAGCTCTGCCTGTACTGTCTTCCTCGTGACCATACCCTCTGCCACCCACGGAAATCCCTCACGCTGCTTTCTCACCCACCCCTCAAGGCTGCGCATGGCAACCACAAGGAACCCAAGCTCCTCTCGCTCCACATCAAAGACTTCCCACCACTCGCACTCGGGCATCTTTGCTCCGACGTCCTTGGCGGCATTATAGATGGCGGAGACTGCCAGCATGTTCGGCTGATGAGTCAGGTACAGCAGCTGCGGGGAGAGCAGCGCTGTGTTGAGATACTCGACCGTTCGCCTGGAGATTGACTCCTTGGACTGATTGCAGAAATCCAACGTCTGGAGGTAAGTGACGGCCAGGGGGTGAGGCAGCGCCACGTGCGTGTCAAAGGACAGCGTGTAAAGAATCCGCGCCTCCAGTGCTAGGATACGGTTATGAAAGGCGAAGTAGTCGGCATCGCTCAGGTAATAAGACGAGGGATCGTCCACAGGCGGCTGGGCGCCTTTGCTCCTCATGAACGACGAGCTGCTGGACAGCAGATAGGCGTAGACATTTGAGATATCCCGCGGCGAGCGAGCGCGAGAGCCCATCTTTGAGACGAGAAACACACAGGCGGCCGAGACATCCTATGTCCAAAGTGAGCGGGGATAGATCATCAGAGTCGGGGCAGGGACGAGGACCTACACTGAACTCAGTTGTGAGAAGCGGCCGAGACTCTGCCAACCAATATCTGGCAAGGATCACGTTCGCCTGAGCCGTAGCAGACTGCGACAGCTGGAGAAGAACACCCGCAGCCTGTGTCAACGACTGGGTCACATAGAACATAACATCCTGCAGGTCGTTTGGAAGAGAGCTGAGGTTGTTCCGCTGGTACAATTGCTCGGCGGTTGCCAGCGGGTTCGTCATGTGCGCCATCTTGTCAGAGGGTCTCCAGTAGCGATGCTCAGAGGGACGATCCAGACTCTGACCACCCTAGTGACCCAAGGTAAAACAAGATTGCCACTCGACTGGGTGACCGTCCTAGGATTGCTCTAGGTCGAAGAGACAATTGTCGGACAGCCGCTGTTTGGTCGAATTGCAGGCTCTGGCACGTGTTGACGGAGGTGGAAAAGGCATTGAATTGCAGATGGGACAAGAAAAAAATATTGGGGCTGCCTTCAATGGAATGGAAAGTTGGTCGCTCGCCTGAGATGCTACCCTCCCAGGGACTTATGTGCCAGGTCCGCGCCTGTAGTCGATGGGCCCCCACTGCCGGAAGGCTGCACAGCTCAAACAGTTGGGGCGGCCGCTGGAAGTCCAGCTTCGCGAAACTTGAGAGAAGCACGAATTCAGTCTCTTGGGACCCAGGCGAACCAGGACACGTCTTCTGCGGTTGAATGAATATAAGTACACATTCATAAAGATTGTTCTAAATGTCTTATTTATACAACGTGAGCTCTATGTGGCAAGTGACCCTACGTAGAACGGCCTGCTAGAGAAGTTTCTCTCTGTTCGCCGTCACCCTCTCAAATTTGTCCAGCTCCATTTGGATGCTGTGCCGGCCCTCCGTCAGGCTCCTGAGATGCTGGTCATAGTTCAACATATCTCTCAGCGGCACTCTTGCCTTCAACTTGAGCATTCTCGTTGCGCCCTTTTTGTTTTGACGCAAAGTGGTCACAGACTCGTACGGGTCTGGCGGTGCGTAAACCTGCTCAAGGTCTATCTCCCCTTCTCCTGACGCCGTTTCATTGAGATCTTCTGTCTCCATGACCTGTCCTCCATGCCTAGAGGACAGGTCATGCCTCACCTGTGCCGCCGCCGATTCGGGACAGACAATCTCAACTTTCATCACTGGCTCCAGCAGTCCAATCTTCTGCATGTCGTGGGCGTTCTTGAACGCGTTCCGGACGGCGTGATAGCCCACTTGTTGGTAATGTGCAGGGGAGGCAGCGCCAAAGAAGTCTTGGGCGCAATCTACCACTATTTCGATACTACAGCCGTGCAGAGGGTAGCCTTTCCTTGGGCCCCGGTACAAAGCTGCAATGGCCCCATTGTGCAGGTGGTGAGAAACGGTGTCAACGTCGAAGAGCTTCGGGTCATGAATCGGGCGGATGATGTTGACGTTGATCATGTTACCGTCTCGCTCGAAACTAGAGTGGTGAAATTCGTCCTCGATCCCGAGGTCAGTGAAGCCGAGGCGAGTGGCGCGGTCACGCCACGATTCTGTCTGTTGCTCCGTGTCGATGGGTTCAACAAAAGCCGCACAGGCTACCTTGCCTGGCTTTCCTGCCACGGGACGATCGATGATATGCTGCTCCTGCTGTGATTGCGATGTGACACATTCCTTGTAGTCCACCTGTATAGTGCCGAAGAGAGCATCGATTTTGAACTTCTTCAGGTTATCAATCGCAACCTCCAGGTGCAGTAACCCCATTCCAGAGAGAATATATGTCCCAGCCTTCTCATCTCTTGTCCACCGAAGACTGGGATCCTCTCTCGATGCATCCGTTAGTGCGGTTTTCAGGGCTTCCTCATTTGTGGCCGAGAATGGCTCGATGGATATGAAAGTGACAGCTGGTGGGATGATCGCAGGCCGGACCTGGATGCTCTTCATGAGTGTCTCTGTTGCCTTCTCAGGCGAGATAATGAGGGTATCTCCAGTGCGGGCCTTTTTCAGACCTGCCAGGGCACCGATGGCTCCGACCTTGAGGTGCGGAATGTCGTTGTGCTTGTTTGCGAGGATTTGCATCATTGCTAGTGGTTTCTCAGCAAGACGCTGGGTCGAGTTCCACATGGGAGCATTGCGTTGCAGCACACCGTGATACACACGGACAAAACTCAGCATTCCTCGGTGGGCGTCGCTGACAACCTTGAAAACGGATGCAACTGCGACGTTGGCACCTTTCTGCTTCAGCCTCATTGTCTCCTGGGCAATCAAATCCTCTAACTTGCGTGTTCCTGTAGCAGTTGTAACCTCTACAGGAGGGCGTTCGTGGGGATTTGGGAGATAATCGACGACAGCATCCAGTAGAGGCTCGACCCCGATATTCCTCAAACTAGCCCCAGCAAAAACCGGCGCAACGCTGCCATTGCCATTCGCAATAGCACGGCGGATACTCAGCTTGACAGTCTCGTCAGATAGATCCGCTCCGTGCTCCGCGAACTCCATCGTAAGATCATCATCGAAGTCGCACAGCTTCTCGATGAGTTGTTCCCGTGCAAGCTCAACCTCTTCGGCAAGGGGTGGATTTTCCGATCCAAGTGCACTTCGAAGGGCGTCATGATTATAGAACTTCTTGGATCCACCACCTGACCATTTGTAGCCCACGCGTTTGATGACATCGATCACGCCAGCGAACTCGTCACCGACCCACCAAGGTATCTGGCAAACCAAGGGCCATGCCTTCAGCTTCGAGGCAACGTCCAAGACCGACTTTTTGAAGGAAGCACCGTCTCGGTCGAGCTTGTTGACGAAGATGATTCTTGGGATCTGGTATTGATGCGCTGCGGTCCACACTCGTTCAGTGTGAGCTTCAACGCCTTTGACCGAGTCCATGACACACACGGCGCCATCAAGCACCGGCATGCACCGGAGGACTTCAAACTGGAAATCCTGGTGCCCAGGAGTGTCTATCAGATTGATAGTTTTAGCGTGCTCGTTTGGCCCACAGTCCTCAGCCTGGGGCCAGTTGAACGAAATGGCAGCGGACTGGATAGTGATGCCTCTTTCCCTCTCCATGGGAAGGAAATCCGTGACTGTATCACCATGGTCGACATCTAACCCATTGGCCTGTCAGCATGGTGCATTATGAAGCGAGAGAGCCCATATAAATCCTTACTTCCCAAATGCCGTGTGTTGCCGCTACAGTAGAGCATACGCTCTGTGGTAGTGGTTTTGCCCTGGGGAAAGAGTTAGCCCACGTTCGAGGATCCGGAACCAGTATATCTTCTCAGTCCGGGCACGGGGCCACTTACAGCATCGACATGAGCAATAATGCCTATGTTACGGATGTGCTCCACTGCGGCCTCATGATGAGCTGCCGCGTGAGCCCATCTCTGCGTAGAGCGTTGAAAACAGGCCCAGCTTTGTCGAGAACCAAGCCGAGGTACCACCACGTGGATGAGCAGGCCGGCAAGGCTTTTTGACGGAGTCCTGCGACCTCGCAGAAGGCAGGCCGGCATGGGCATTGCGGCTCATTCAGCGACTCGGCACTGTGAATTCGGCCAGACGGTCCACGAGAGTGATGCCAACATGTCTGTTGCTGGGAGAAGCCCAAAAAGTCGACTTCATGTGTGACCGTTTGTGTGACCAGACCATGTCGACTCCCTGTATCTGCACCACCCCTCCCCCCTGCTTGTCCTCTAAGGGCCCCACTCAGACCTTGATTGGGCACTCACCAAGGCTACTGGGAGCACCACTCCCTGCCACCGTGCCTGCCTATCGGTACAGCTTAGGGAGGTACGGCCCATTCCTCCGACTTCAAGCTTATTCCAGTCGGAAGTCTTCGTCGTCATCCTCTCCGACCTCTTGGAAGCCTGCGATTTTATCCTACACGTGGTCTACTGCATCGTGTCTCCCCACGAAAACTGCCCTCTGACGTCCAATCCGCGCTCACCAAGCGTGATCGCATCGCTGGGCCTCTTGGGAACCCCGTCCATCTCCTCCTGCCCCGACACCTGCCGACCGTCAACGTCATCCGCACCCGAGCTTGCTGTGTCTACCTTTCCGTCCTCAACTGCGCCTCCCATGGATTACAGCGCCTCCGTTCACGATGCCGAGCACCCCACAGGCGCTTCGCCATGGGGCAACTCACCGGCGCCCTCGCCTCAAGCCCATCGAACAACATTTGGCGCAGTAGTCGGCGAACCCCCAGCATCGCCACACCGTTTCGGCTCAGACGTCCCAAGCAACGGTTTCGGCGCAGATCACGAAGAAGAGGAAGGCTTTGGGCCTGCAGACCATGGTTTCGGTCGACCAAGCACCGGCAGCACTGTTTCTGAGAGCGACACACAAACGCATACAGCAGAGACAGCATCCGGGGCCGCTTCGCCAGGGCAGCATCACGGAAATGTCTCTCCTTTGCAGCCGCATGATCCCAACCGGCTGTCTGGGGACACTGCGCGTGCTAGTCAAGAGCAACCTCAGGCACGAAAGCCTACGCAGCCGATGTACAAGCTCCAAGCCAAGATCACTGGCCTCGAACGCGCAGCGCGAAAGGACCCTATTCTAAGATTCGATGTCCATGTATGTCTTCTTCTTCGCTACTATGGCGCGTGCAAATGCATACTGACTGTTGATTGTGGCAGACCAACCTTCCAAAGTTCCGAACCACACAATTCCGAGATGTCAGACGCCTGCACTCCGAATTCGTGAAGCTTGCTGAGTACCTCATATCTGCGAATCCCGAAGCGATCGTCCCGGCTGTCCCTCCACCTCTGACGTCCGCTGGTGCTGGAACCGACGAGGACGAGATCAGGGTCAAGGCGCTCATGCAGCGATGGTTCAACTACGTTTGCAGCAACGAGGTGCTCGCCAGAGACGACGAGATGGTTCTTTTCGTGGAAAGCGACTTTGGCTATAGCCCGATGGTGAAGAAAAAGCAGCCTGCCACCGGAGTGCGGCGCAAACTGCTGAAGCAATTCGCACCTCCTCCGGATGACACCCCCGATCTATCCGAGGCTCGACCAATTGTGAAACTTTTCTACCTGGGATCTATGGATGCGGGCCACAAGGTCGACAAGCTGGTCAAATCCCGTCGAGGTAAGTTATGAATCTATGTTCGGGGATGCTAAGTGTGAATACTAATCAGACGAAGGGCTCGGTCTTGGGCAATCCGAGTTTGGCGTCAGACTTGGAAGTATGCACGTACAGGAGCCACACCAGGGCCTGGCCAACGCGTACCGCAAACTTGGGAAGATCGTCCAAACGGTCGGAGACTCGCAGCAAGCTCAGGCTACCGCGGAGGCCTTCACCATTGGGGATCCCCTCCAGTATCACTCCTCGGATGCTTTCATCGTTAAGGAAACCCTGACGAATCGCCAACTTCTCATCCGCGAGTTCCTGCAGGCGCAAGAGAACACTCGGAGCAAACTCAACGCCGCGGATCGTCTGAAGGCCAGCTCGAATGTCCGCCGAGAAAAGGTAGATGAAGCAATCTCGCTGCTAGAGGACGCGAAACAGAACGAGGCCTACCTTTATCAAAAGACTAGGCGAGTGACACAAAACTTGGTTCAAGAACGCCATAAGTGGTTCACAAGGACGGCTGCCGATCTGCGTGCAAGCATTCGCGAGTTTGTGTGCAAGGAAATTGAGGCCGAACGCAGGACTCTGGCAATGCTCGAGAACGTACGACCTGACGTACGTGCCATTGACGCGTCTGGTGGTCTGAGTCGGCTGGGCCGTGAGGCGCACCCGACAGTGCGTCGAACCAGCATGGCGTCAAGCCAGGGTCCCAAGGGAGACGCATGGAGCGGAGTACCGCGACGATCTGTTGATCCGATGGGAAGGAGCATTTCCACCAGCTTCATGACCAACGTCGCTGAGGATGGGGATGGCGAGGAGGAGAGTGCGAAGGCTCCGGCCGGTGGCTTGCCCGAACAGAATGAAGAGGATGACGAAGACCGAGTGGATGCCCGCAATGCGGCAAGTCGGCTGGCTACGAGCACTTTCTAAAGCTCGTACGCCAAGGGAAATTTCCCGCCTGGAATTCTCGAGGTCCTAAGCCTTGAACACGCATGCCTAGGGGCACACTCAAAAAGCATTGGTCGGCAGGTTCTTGTAATTATTGTATGTGAACCCACACCTCATCCCTCACCGCTCCCTAGGGCATGGGGCCAGTCTTCAGAGTATATCTTCGAAGAAGGCTTTAATGAATGCGGAGGGGCGACATAGTCATTTCAACTAGCGACTCAAACCTCGTTGCATAATCTGGTAAGGCCCATCTGGGACACACCTGGCCACTAGAGTATGCCTGTCCTATCGTGGGCTCCTGATTCTGCCAGTCTGCATAAGCGTACAGTACTACAGTACAACGTCACGTTGAGCACATATTCGCTTCTGTATGTGAACTCGCCTCGAAGTGATACAGCGCATATCGCATCTGCATAATGACGGCTGCAAGCGCTCGAAGCGTCGTGCGCCCAGTCCCAATTAGGCCATGGTCCCCAAAGAGGGCATACAGAGATCAGCAAGAAATCCAGCAAGGTCGTATATGCTATCACAGCCGAGATTTCATACGACGCCACCCTAGCAGCTCTTGGGCGGATTTCTTAGCAGCAGAGGAATGCATCACCGGGAAGGTACCCGGCGAACAGTGGTGTGGGCCGGTTCTTGCCCTTTCTCTTCTGGCTGCACCTTTTCTTCCAACCTCCTTCACACGAACGATGGTGACATTTGGCTCGAACAGCGCGGCGTCTGCGCAGGAAGCCACCGTTTCGGAAGCAGAGCCGAAGTGATGCATTCCACAGCATTTCAACGAACTGCGCATACTCTTTCGCCCATCAGTGCCATGCATGCATAACTTGGCAGATCCTACATCGCTTACTGGACGACGGTTGTGACACAGGCAGCATGGCGGCAGCATTACAACCCCTTCTAGGCAAGGTGTCAGGAAGGCACTACGCACAGGCCCCATTGGGATATTCTTAAACAATCCAAGGTTCCTTAATCTTTTAATATAAACTTAGATAAGATAAGAACCCTAATATAACCCATCTTTACTACTACCTTAATAACTTAATTTAAATTATAAGAATTAAATACCAGCTAATAACCATTATAGATATAGCCTTATTTAATAAATAAGAATATTATTTTATAAATTTATTATTAATTTCCTATTATTTACTTTACCTTTAATATTTATTTACTTAAATTATTTAATTATATAGCTTTATAAGATATTATAGCTAAAATCAAATAATTATATATTTAATAATTCTTATAATTTTATTCTTTATTTAAATCTTTATATATTATAAAGATTTAACTTAAAAAGCTTAAATATATCTATATTTTAAAGCTTACCTTTAATAAAAATAATTTAATTCTTTAAGGTAAGATTTATTAACCTTAAAATTAATTAATAAAATAAAAAAGCCTTCTTATATTTTTTACTTATTAATAAATATTTTTATTATTTAAATCCCTTTTTATATTTAATTAATAAGCTCCTTTTTTAATTAATTAAATATCACTTCCTAATAATTCATTATTTATATTAATTAAAATATAATCTATTTAAATACTTAATTATAAATAAACTATTAATTTATTATTATCTTTAAAAGTTTCTCTTAAGAATATTCCTTTAATATTATTATATAACTAAAACTTTAATTTTCCTTTATATTTAAAAAAAAACTATTAACCTTAATTAACAACCTTTAAATTCCCCATTAATAATATAATATTATTTTCAATTAAAGATATTATTAATCTTATCACTTAGGTAATAATATACCTTTAAAATCAATAGAATTAGGATTTTACTTAATTAATTATTATAACATTTATAAATATATTAATACCTTAAGTTTATATCTAAGTTATATTTATTTAAAATAGCTTTAATAAATATTCTTTTATCTAATTTATAAATATTAATTATTTCTACCTTTAAAAATATATTAATTTAAATATTTAATTTAATAAAAAGATTATAAAATATTTTAATATCTTTTATTTTATTAAATATTTAAAATACCTTAAATAAATTTACTTTATAAATAATATCCATTAGGTTTAATCTTAATATCTTTCAAAGGATATACTTAAATAATATTCTTATATCTTAATTAATAATAATTATTAATTATTAAAAATAATAATTATTATAATAATTTATAAAAAGTTAAAATTATATTTTATTAAGTCTTTTTTAAATATTATAATAAGCCTTAAAATAAAATATTTATCTTTATCTTAAGTTATAAAAGGATAAGATATTACTTTATTCCTTTAAATAATTATTATAAATATTAAGGCTTATAATATAAAACTCTTAATATAATTAATCGCTACCTTTAAATTATTAATTCTAGAAATTAAATTTAAATTTTAAAAATTTAATATAATAATAATTTTTAAGAGTTTTTTAAATAATATTTAAAACTATAAAAATATAATTATTGAATTAGCTTGATAATAGTATTTAATTACTTAAAATATTATCTATTCTTATTAATCTACTCTTATTTATAAAGGTAAGTTAAATATTCTTTATACTTTATAATATCTACCTTTATAACCTTAATAATAATAACTTTAATAATATTTTTAAATATAGCTACCTTAAGCTTTTCCTTAATATAATTAACCTTATATAGCTAACTTAAATTAAAATTAAAATTAATTTTAATTATTAATTTAGCTAATTAAATGAAGTTAAATTTAGAATATTAAGTATAATTAACCTTAATTACCACTAAATTAATATATTATATAATAATAATAATAGGATAAATAATAATAATCTATATAATAATAATTATAATAAAGAGATTATTATTAATTATTAATTTTAAAGAATTATTATCTATTTACCTTATAAGTATTATTTATCATTAGCTTATATTAATAAAGTTAGCCCTATTAAGTATATTATAATGATTTTATAAACTTTATAAAGCAACTTAATATATTTATATATTAGCTACCTTTAGTTAAAGAAGTCTTAAATAAGGAATTCTTTATAGATATAGCTATAAAGTCTTTTAATTACCCCTTTAAAAAAGCCTTTTTAATTAATAATTATAATAATTATCTAAATATTACCTTTTTTAAAATATTAATTATATTATTATTGGTTTATTGTTATTATATAAAATATTTTTATAATAATAATTTATTAATAAACTATATCTATTTTATATATTTTAAAAAGCCTTAACTATAAATAAAAGGTATATTAATAGCTTTCATAATTAAGATAATTATAGCTAAGCTACTATTTATAATAAGGTTATAATAAAACTTAGGTTTAAATGATATATTGGAAGATACTTTAAAGGAGTTAATAAAAAACTAAACAGCCTTAATATCTTTTTAAATATTATAAGGGGTATAAAGGTAATTAAATTATTAATAAGGGTTGACTTTAAACTTAATATAAGCTTTAATTTTCATTTTTAAACTTATTTATATCTTTTCATTTAACTATTATTCAGCATATTATTTAATATTTATAATAATATTAATTATAATTATATAATAATAGATAAATAATAATTATAATAAAATTATTTATAACTTTATATTTATAAATAAATATCTTTATTATAATTATATAAATTTAAAATGAAAATCTATAAATTATATAATTATATATTTATACCTTTATAATTTTTAAGAAAATATATTAATCGCAATACCCTAATAATTACTTCTTTTACTTATAAAATCTTTATAATTAATAACTTAAAGGTTAATATATTAATTAATATAAACGTTATAAGATTAAAGGGTTTTAATATTATTAATTTAAAAAAATATATTAATATTAACTCCTATTATATCTAAATTCTTATAAAAATAAGAAACCATAACTATTTAATTAAAGTTAAAATATTTATCGCATAATATATTATTATATTACTTAAATTAATTATTTACCTATTTATTAAATATCGCCTATATATAAATAATATTTAAAACTTAATATTTAACCTTATATCAGCTTAATTTAACACTTATATTCTTTTTATAGATATATATTTAGCTTATATTATTATTAAGAATAAGATAAATAAGCTTATAATTATCTTAAATAAAATATTTATTAGCTATTTATATTCCCTTAACTTATAATATTAAATTTATTTTATTAAGAAGGATAATAAGGCTATATTTATAACTTTTTATAAATCCTTAAATCCCTTATAACTAAAGATAATATTAATAAATAACTTTAATATATATATTAATATTAATATTAATATATTCTTAAAAATAAATATCATTAATTAATAAAAATTATCTTATTTTCTAGATAAAAATATTAATATCTTTAAAGATAAGGGTTAAGTTAAGGTATTATAAAATAAATAGCTTAAAGTATAACTTAGGTAAAATTAATAAGATATAATTTTAAAAAATGTAAAATTTACCTTATAACCTTAAAAAATATTAAGGTTATTAATAAAACCCTTATTAAGCTATAAGCTATAAAGAAACTTAAGCGGATAATATAAGTTATATCTTTTTCCTTTTTAATATTTATTATCTAGCGGATAATATTTAATAGTATTTAAAAAGGTTATATAGTTATTAATATATAAGGCTTAAATTATATATTAATCCTTAATATATATCTTATAAAGAGCTAAGATTAAATCCTTTTTAATATTATAAATATAAAATATATTATAATTTTCAATATAACTACTTTCTTTTATTAATAATAAATTTATTTTAAATTATAATAGATATTTATTATTATAATAACTTAAGGATAATTTACTTTTAATTACATTATTATAAGATATTATAGCAACCTAGCTTATATATAACGATAAATAAATCACCTCTTTAAAGATATACCTGATAAGATATATATAAATAATATAATCATTCTTATTAACGGCTCTCTTAATAATTATATAAATAATATTTATTATATATTTACTTAATTATAAAAGAAGAATATTTTAATAAGCCTTAAAAAGTCTTACTTTATAATATTTATAGCTATTATATTCGGCCGTTATATTAACTTCTTTAAATTTTTAATAATTAAGGAATGCTTAAAGGCTATAAAGGCTTTATAATTTCTTTAATTATTTAAGGATTTAAAATACTTTATTAGTTTAGCAAGTTATATAAGATATAATATTCTATATTTTATAATAAAAATTAAGTCTTTAAAGCAGTGGAAAACTAACTTGTTATAAACCAACACTAATGGCACCAGGGTGCTCAGTTCCAGCGGATAAGGGACCCAGCAAAGGACACCCTAATGCAAACCTAATGGCACTAGAGTATGGAATTATAGGATCTATATATATTAGGGTTAGGGTTAGGCTCGTAAGACTTATATATAAGCTAAGCAAGCTGCTTAATAAGTAGAGCATTAAGCTTTATATTATAACTCATAAGCTCGCCTTATAAGCTAGCGAGCTTATTAAAGAGTTAGAATATATAAGGATATAATTATTATTATAATAAATAGCTTTTATAAAATAGATTTTTTAATCATTAATTTAAATATTTAGCCTAATAATTAAATAGCTTTATAATTAATAATTATATTATTAAATATTAAGTATTAAAATAATATCTTTATATACCAGAATAATTAAATATCACCTTTATATTAAATTATTAATATAAACCTTATAGGTTATTTATTAAACCTTATAAAGGTTTAATATAATTATTATATTTTAATAACTTTTATTTAAAATAGCTATATAATTAATTAATTAAGTAATATAAAGATATAATAATACTTTTAATTCCTACCCCTTTTATTATTAATAATAATAACTTTTAAAATATAACTATATAAATTACTATACTTTAATAAAAGATTAACCTCTTTTATATTATATAATAAGCTAAGGCTTATAAGATGGATAAGCTAGCCCTTTATAAAGGAGATAAGGGAATCCTTTAAGGATTTATTATTTAATATTATATTTACTTTAAATATTATAGATATTAATTTAATTCTTAATATAATATAATTATCTTTATAAAATATTAGCTTAAAGGCAATGCTTTTATATAATTTAAACCTATCTTTAAAGATTACCTAGAGAATAATAAGAAATATTAAAATGAAAATATTAAGAAAATCTTTAAAGGATTTAATTACTTTAAATAAACTTTTAAAAATACCTTTAAAAATCTAAATAAAGAAAGGTTTATAAAATATAAGCTTATAAAATTTAAATAAAGAGGATTAGCTTTTAAATATATTATATACTTTAAATAGTTTATTATTTATATTAATTAAAGAGAAAAAGTATTTATAAGCTAATTTTATAAAGGATTTAAGGAGGATATTAAAGATGAAATTTCTAAAATAGATTAACCTAATAATTTCACTAAATATATTATTATAGCGGTATGTATTAATAATTAGCTATTTAAATAATAATAAGAATATAATTATAAAAACCCTAGAAACTATTAGAAAAATCGTAACTAGCTAAATATAAGTAAGAAATATTAATATAATGGTAATTTTAGCAATAATAATAAACTTTAATATTAAAAAAGATATAATAACATCGTAATAAATACTTATATAAGTTTTATAAAACTTAATATAGCTTAATAAAAGCTAAATAATAAAGATTATTATAATTATAAAAGATTAAGATACTTTATTAAGGATTATTAATAACCTAAGAAATAATGAAAATCTATCCTAAAAGGATAATAATAAGTTAATATAACTTAGAGATAAGAGCTAATTATACCTTATAGCTATTTATTTAATAAATAATGCCCGGTATACCTGGAAGGTAAGATATCTTATATTTATTAACCCAACCTCTGTATAAAATATCTAATCTACCCTAATAATAATAAAGAATTAAAAAACCTATTATTTAAATTTAAGTAAGTAATGGATATTAATGATAAATATAAAGCCCTTAATTAAACCTTCTGCTTTAATAATTAATATATATTATATCTTTTAAAGAAAAAAGCCTCTAGTTAATTTCCTAGGAAACCTTATTAAGAAAGATAATTAATTATAAGAAGAAGAGGATTATTATATAATATAATGATGAATAATAGTAACTTGGATTGCTTAAGCATTAAATATATAGAAGTAAGTGATTCTTAAAATGATGCCCTAGAAAATAACGATTTATTATAAACTAACTAAATAATAGAATCAGAAAAAGACCCTATAGAAAATCTTAATATAAACCTAAAATAATATCTAAAATATAATATCTTAATCGCCTTAGATATTAATATTATTAGAATCGCTATTATAAGAATTAAAATAATTTAAGTGATATAAAAACTTAATTAACCTCTTAAGAAGTATAAATTAAGCAATGAATTATACTTATAGCTAAAATACCCTAAATATTTAAATATATCTTAAGCCTTATATATTTAAAATTTATATTAGTTCTATTTTTAAGAAAAAGCTAAATTTAACTTATTCCTTAAATGCTTTAAAAAAGGATTTATTATTTAAATTTATAAAAAAGATAAATTTAATTATTAAGAAATTAATAAATATTAATAGGATAAGGCTTATATAATATTTAAGCTTAACCCTTAACTCTTATTAAAATATTTATAAAAATGATAATAAGTTAAAAATTATAAATTACTTAGCTATTTTATTTATAAGGAATATAAGATTATAAGTTGGTATAATGATAAATAATATAAAAGGTATATTATATATATTTAAATTAAGAAAATATAAGAATTAAGAAAAGATAATAATTACTTATAAAGGGATAATAAATGATTATAAACTATAGGTCCTTATATATAATATAGATAAATAACTATATATATATTATATTTAAAGCGGAGATTAATGGAAAAATATATAATATATTATTAAATAATAACGCTTAAAGTAACTTCATATTATTAAATATTATTAATAAGGATAAAATCTTATAATATTAAAAGGAAAACCCTTATAAACTTAATATTATAAAAGGTATAGAAATAGGATATAAAGATAATATAATTAATATAAAGATTGATTATCTTTTAATCTTAATCTAAGGATATAAAACTTTTATGATTTTAAATATTATAAATATAATATATTATAAATTAATCTTAGGATTTTTATAATTATAAGCTATAAATCCTTGAATTAATTAAATTACTAGCTAGATCTTTTAAGATAATGCTATTCTTTAAAAAAAGGTTATAATTAATAATATAAAAAGGAGTTTAATTATTAAAAATAATGAAAAGCTATATTTAAACGAACCTATAAATACTTTTAAAAATAAATTAAGGATTTAGCTTTAGAAAAATAAAGAAGGATTAAGCTAATCTTAAACCTTAGAAAAGGGTAGAAGCTAATTAAATTAATAGAAAAACAGCGGATTATTATATAATGATGAAAGAATAACTTACTATAGCAATATATATAAATAAGAAATGTAATAATATTTACTTTACCTATATCAAAGGGAAAAGCCTATAAATAGAGAAGTAATAAATAGACTTATATAAATACCTTATATATATTATAAATTTAGGAAAGTCTTCTAAGAAAGATTTAATATAATCTTATTATAATATAGTTATTATAATTATAAAATCTTATTATAAGAAGGGAAAACCTTAAAATATTATTAGATTTATAGATTTAATAAAGAATAACTTAAGGCCCTTAGGGAATATCTTAATAAGAACCTTAAAAAATAATATATATAATTATTAAAATTATTAATAAGATACTTAATCTTATTTATACCTAAGAAGAATAATAAATTATAATTTTATATAGATTATTAATAGCTTAATAATATTATTATTAAGAATAAATACTTACTACCATTTATTAAAGAATTATAAGATTAATTTAAAGGAATATAATAATTTATAACCTTAAATCTTAAATATAGCTATAACTTAATAAGAATGAAAAAAAGAGAAGAATAAAAAACGACTTTCTATATTTATTATAAATATTATAAATACCAAGTTATACCCTTTAGATTAACTAACGCCCTAATTACCTTTTAAAAGATAATTAATAATATTTTATAAAAATACCTAAATATCTTTATTATTACCTATCTTAATAATATTCTTATCTTTTCTAAAAACCTTAAAAATTATAAAAAATATATCAAAAAAGTACTTTAAAAACTTTAAGATATAAACCTTTTAATAGAACTAAAAAAGAGCTTTTTCTATATATAAAAAGTTGATTACCTTAGATATATTATTAAACCAGGATTTATTAAAATATAAAAAGATAAAGTTTAAATAATTAAAGAATAGCTAATATTAATTAATATTAAAGATATTAAAGCCTTTTAAAGATATATTAATTTTTATAGATAATTTATTAATAATTATAGCGATATCGCAAAACCCCTTATAAACCTAATATAAAAGGATACTTCCTTTTAATAAACTTAAAAGGAAGAATAAATATTTTAAGTACTTAAGGAAAAAATTATATAAGACTTAATATTTAAAGAAGTAAACCTAAAAAAGGAATTTAAAATTTATATAAATGCTTTAGATAATATAATAAGCGGAGAATTCACCTAATAAAATAATAAGGGATAAATATAAATTATCATAAACTTTAATAAGAAATTTAACGAACTAGAAATATATTATGCTACTTTAGATAAAGAATTTATAGTAATAATATATATATTTTAAAAATAATAATATTATTTTATTAAAGCTTAGAAATAGATTAAACTTTATATAGATTATAAAAATCTAATAACCTTTATAATAACTAAGCAACTCAATAAAAGATAAATTAAATATATAAAGTTTCTCTCTTAATTTAATATTAAAATCATTTACGTTAAAGGAATAAAGAACGCTTAAGTTAATGCTCTTAATAAATAACTGGATTATTATATTAAGAAATCTCCTCTAAAATAAATAATATTTAAAATAAAGGAAAATAGAAGTTTTATGCTTAATAAAGAACTTAATATTATAATTAAAATCGATAAGATATTAAAGGAAATACTTAAAGATCCAAGAGAATAAGATAAATTAATTAAGGAAATTTATAAAGCCTTAATATATAAATATTAAGGCATTATAATAATAGTTAAATAAATTTAAAGGATATATTAAATCCTAAACCTTAAATGAAAAATAGAGGAAATTATTAAATAATGCAATTTTTATAATAAAAATAAGACCTCTTAATATAAATCTTATAAATTATTAAAATCCTTATTAATACCTATAGTTATTTAATTATCTATTAACTTAAACTTTATTATTAAGTTACCTTTTTTATAAAAACCCTTAATTAAGGTACTTTATAATAATATCTTAATAATAGTTTATAGATTAAATAAATATATATATTTTATATTATATAAGAAAATTAATATAATAAAAAAATTTATATATATATTTTGTAAATCATTATAAATAATTATAAAATATTATAAGAAATTATCTTAGATTAAGATAAGCTTTTTATATTAAATTTCTAGAAATCATTAATAAAACAACTTAAAATAAAATATAAGTTATTAATAGTAGCTTATTTATAAATAAATAAATAAATAGAAAGAATTAATTAAATTATAAAATAATACCTTTAATATTATATTAATTAATTATAGGATAATTAAGTTAAATTACTATTATTAATATAATTCGCTTATAATAATATAACAATTAGTATAACTAGATAATTACCTTTCTTTATAATTTATAAATATAAACCTAAGTATATTATAAGTTACTATTAAATATAATAATTATAAAATTAATAAAATAAAAAGCAACTAGAATTAAATAGATTTAAAAAGATATTTAAGATAAACTTTCTTTTATATAAGAATAAATAATAAAATATATAAATTAGAAAAGAATTAAGGGATTAATTCTTAAGGAAGGAAATAAAGTTTACCTTTTTTAATAAAATATTAAAATTAAGCGATTTAGCAATAAACTTAATTATAAGAAAATTAAATTATTTAAAATTTTATAAAAACTTTAAATATTAATTATAAACTTTTATTATCTTATAAAATAAGATAATATAATAACTTTATATTTTATTCTTAAAATTAATATTATAAAATGTGAAAGTTAAAATATAAATTAAAATTATTAATAAATATAATAAAGAATATAAAATAAAGTAAATTTTAGATTTATAATAATATTAAGATATAATAAAATATCTTATTAAGTAAAAGGATATAATTTAAGTGAAAATATATAGGAATTAATAAAGAATTTAATTTATTATATTAAATTCCTTAGATAATATTAAGCCTAAGATATAGCTAAAGATAAAATAAGGATAGAATTAATTAATTAGCAAGATTAGTTAAGATAAAACCTATAGTAATCTAATAAATAACTAGATCTTTAATTAAGTAATAAAATCTATTAATTAAGGGATAAATTAATTAAGGAAAGGCCTTAATTAACCTAAGAAACCCTTTATTAATTAACTAGTTAATTAATATAATGATATAATTAATTAACTTAATCCTATTAAATGACCTATCCTATTAATTAACCATCTTACTAATCAATCAGCTTTACTAATTAATATAGCTTAATTAATTAAATAAATTTATTAATATATTTAATTTATTAGTTGAATCATTTATTAAACGGTCTATTATTAATATTTTCATTTTTAATACTAATATTTAAATTTATTATTCTAAGTTTAAATTAATTAATACCTTTATTTATTATAAAGCTTTAATTAAAAATACTAACTTTACCTTAGCCTAAAGCTATAACTTTTATAACTTTATTTCCTTAGAATTAAGCGAGCTATTATAAATAATCTTAGTGGATTGCTTAATAATATACTTATACTTCTCAGCCTCCTTATTTTCCATATAATTTAATTTATTAAGATTTTATAAGCCTTGATAAATAACCTGTATTATCTTTTTATATTATATATACTTTTACTTTTATAACCTTAAAAGCTTCTCTTTTAATTCTTTAATCTTATCTTTTAACTTTTAATATTAAGTTAAGATTTATAATAAGTCTTTTAAATTATTAAGTTTTAAGATATTATATTTAAAGCGCTATTATTAAATATATTTAATATATTAATTAAAATCCTAAATAGAGATTTTATATATCTTAATACTATAATTATTATAAAAAGAATAATAAGGTATAATAATAACATTCCATAAAATTATTAAAAGCAGGGAATCTTATTAATTAGCTTTATAAGAATAATAAAAGGTTTTAAAATATAAGAATCTTTAACTTTGCTAAATATAATAAATTAAGAAGATATAAATAAATATAGAAATATATAAGAATATAAACTAACCTTTAAAGATAAAGGATATAAAAGAGAGATAATATTATAAATTAATATTAATAATATTAAGGTATTTAGTTTTAGCAAATAAGGGACTTAATAAAGGATACCTTAAACTTAATAGCATTAAAGTATGGAATTATAAGACTTATATATACTAGGGTTAAGGTTAAGCTTATAAGATTTATATATAATAGGTAAGCTGCTTAATAAATAAAATATTAAGTCTTATATTATAGCTTATAAGCTTATCTTATAAGCTAATAAGCTTATTAAAGAGTTAAAATATAAGGATATAATTATTATTATAATAAATAGCTTTTATAAAATAAACTTTTTAGTTATTAATTTAAATATTTAGTTTAATAATTAGATAGCCTTATAGCTAATGATTATATTATTAAATATTAAGTATTGGAATAGTGTCTTTATATACTGGAATAGTTAAGTATTATCTTTATATTAAATTATTAATATAAACCCTATAGGTTACCTATTAAACCTTATAAAGGTTTAGTGTGATTATTATATAACTTATATTACTTAAATGCTGCTATTAAATTAAAAGGAAAATAGCTTAATAAAATTAAATAAAATAAATTATATTTATCTTACTTAATAAAGCTAAGAAAGTAGCCTTTAATATAATAAAGATAAACCTTATAAAGTTCACCTTTATTATATATTTTAATTTTAAAGGTATTTATTTATTAATTTTAATATATCTAGATTTAAGATTAAAATATAAGTTTATTATATAATAAATTCCATAGAAGCTTTTAAAAGATAATTACATTATAATATATTTACCGTGGATATTAATTAAAATAATTATATACCTTAATTATATATTATTAAATATAAAATATAGATATTAAGCTATAGAAATAAAGCTTTTAACTATATATAGGTATTAAAAAATATTAATATTAGATTAATATTATAAAATATCGCCTTATAATTTATATAGATTATTTAACTATTCTTACTTTTTTAAATAATTTAATATTATTAACTTAATAATAGCATTAATTAATAATAAGAGATTTATTTATATCTTTAAATATATTAATGCTTTTAAGATTGATTTATTATATAAATTAAGATAAAAGAATATTATCTTAAATATATTATTATATATATTAACACTAGAAATATTATTATTAATATAAGTTAATAAATTTAATATTCTTTTAAATAATTAAGATAAATATTAAATATATACTATTATAATAAATCTAATTCCACTTAAGAAATTATTATAATTAAAATTATATAATAATAATATTTATATTAAAATAACCTTTAAATTCTAAAAATACCTTTATAATAAATATTAAATAAACCTTTATTAAGCTAAGATATTTAATATAATCTATTAAAATGATATATTATATAAGAATAAGACTATCTTACCTTTTAAAATATAATTTAACTTAATTTAAAAGATATTTATTAAAGATAATACCTTATAGCTTTATATCTTATGATTATATATACTAGATATCTTTAAATTAATATATATAAGTAATTATTATAGTTATATTTAACTTAATGAATTTCTTCACCCTTATTATATTACCTAGCCTTATTTAAAATTGCATAACTTTATTTACCGCTATTTAAATTATAGAATCTTTAAAATATATTATTATAAGGCTTATAAGAGTTTATAGCTTATACTTAAACTATTATATTTATATTATTAAATTATAATAGATTTTATATTTAGCCTCTTATTATTTATTTTATTAAGATTTAATTATATCCTATTTATTATTTATAAATTTTTTAAGGACCTATTCCTTATCTTAAGGAAATCTATATAATCTATAGCTATATAAGCTTTCACCCTTTTTAAATAATTACTTTAAAGCAATTAAGGCTATTTAAAAGTTATATTATTAAATAAAGATCTTAAATTTATATTTAAGATTTAATTAAATATTTAGAAATAAATAAAAATAAAATTTCTTTATATTATAATATATTATTTATAAATAAATGGTTAATTAAAATAAATTATATAAATAATTAAATCAATTATATAATATTTTATTTATAAATTTAATAATCCTTAATAATAAGATAAAATCTTATTATATATATAATTTAAATATTATAATAATAAATCTTAAGCTATTAAAAGCTTATTAAATGAAATTATTAAAGGATTTATTTTAAATAATATCTTAAATATTATTATTAATTAAATCCCTTATTAATTATTAAATCTTCCTAATAGCTAAATCTAGATATATAATGCCCTTATATTAATAGCTATAATAATAAAAGTTTATTTTAATTAATAATATCTTCCCTAATTCTTTAATATTAGTTAGTAAATCCTATTTTATTTATATAAAAGATATGGAATACCTCTTAATATTAATTATAAATATAGCCCTTAATATATAGATCTTTTCTAAATTATAAAAAGAATTAATTAAGCAGCATATTAATTAAACTTCTTAATAACTTAGAAATTAAGATATAATATTATTTCCATTAATTATTTTAAATTATATCCTATAAACCTTTATAAAAAAAGCCTATCTCCTATTAAACCTATTTATATTAAGGATTATAAAAAGTAAATTCTTAATATCTATAAAACCATAAATAATATTACTAAATATCTTATTAAATATATTAATCTTAATATATAATTTTAAGAATAAAAAACCTTATTATAACTTAATAATAATAACTAATCTTTTATTAATAATTTTATATAAAGAAAAATATTAATTTAAAAGCTTATCTTTTAATATTATATTTAATTAAAAAAATATAAGATAAAAATTAATAATTAAAATATTATATTAATATAAAATAAAAATAAATAATTAAATATAATATATAGCTAAAAATATATTATTTATAACTATTTAAACCCTTAAAGTTTTAACTAGAAATTATAAACTTTCCTCTCTTCTTTCTCTTTTTAATTATATAATAATTATAATTATAAATAATAATAAATATATATAAGATAGCTAATAAAAAGCTATTAAAAGATAAATTTAAGAGATAAAAGAGAATTATTAAGGATTATATTTAATAAACCTTTAATAGCTATAATAAATATTATAAAAATATCAATAAGCTCACTTTATAGGATGATTAGATTAATAGCAACTATTATATTTAAAAAATATATAAAGTTATAAACTAAATTATCTCTAAGCAGTTATAAATTACTTAAATACTATTAGATAAGATTTACATTAATTTTATAATAATCTGGTCTATATTTAAAAAAGATAAATTATTATTAAATTCCATTGAAAAATATAAAGGCCTTAACTTAAATTAATATAAATTAATTATAAATAAACTTTATAATATTATTTATAAAACTTTATAAAGATATCTATTCTTTAATGCTTATATTAATAATAAAACTTATTTATTAAGAAAATTACTACCTAATTACTAAGAACTTTTTAAAGATTATAAATTTAATAATTTAAGTTTATCTAGCACCAATTCTATATATAATAAGATTAATGCCACTATTAAAAGCTAATCCAATAATAAAGATAACTTTAATATAAAATCTATATTAACTACCCTTCTATCTAAAATTTAAAATATTAATATAACTCTTTTCTACTTAATTAATATCATTAAAGACTTAAATATTAAAAATTAATTATAAAAGTAAAAATAATATAATAAAGAGCTTAATAAAAGTTATAAGTTAATAAATCCTACTTTTAATTATATTTTCAATTTATTAATAATAAAAACCTTTATATTTATCTTAATAAAAATATTTAAGCTTAATATCCTTAATAAAGATAAATTATATAATAAACCTTTTATAAAAATAAATATTAAATCCATCATCAAGCCCTTATATAATAATAATTTCTAAAGAAATAAATATCTTTATATTAAAGAGGAGAATAAGAAATAAATAAATCGTTTTAATAGATTTAAAATAGCTTATAATTAACTTAAGGGTAAGAATAATATAATAAAAAAACAAATTAAATTCTATATAAGCTAATATAATAAGGATATAAATAAAATCAAGATATATAAAAATGAAATTAAAATATATAAAATTATTATTAAGAAATAAAAGATTAAACTTAATAATTAAAGGTTTATAATTTAAAATCTTAAAATTAATATCACTTAAGTTAATAATAAACTTAAATCATTTAAATAAAAATCAGCTATTAAATTCATTAAAAACCTTAATAATTATATAAAGAGCTAAATTATTAATTTAAAGGTAATTATTTATATAATATTAAAGGCTTTAAAATATATTAATATTAGCTAAGTGATTAAAATAAAAGTTATTAATATAATAAAGTACTTTATTATTAAAATTATAATAAAGATAATATATTCCCTATTAAAATAAATTAATATAAATAATATTAAGATAAATAATAATAAAGATAAGGGCATTAATATCCTTTAATGAAATTATAATAATATTATAATTAAATTTACTTATAAGCTATTAACTAGTATCCTTAAATACCTTAAATAAATTCATATCTTTATAAAGGAAGGATTATTAGATTATATATTAATTTAGGTTAATTATTAAATATAGAATTAATAGATAGATGGATTATATTTAATTATAAGGGTATAGCTATTTTTTAAGGGGCGGTAGGTTATTAAGAAGGCATTATATATAAGCCTCATCAGGGTATTCTTAAATAATCTAAGGTTCCTTAATCTTTTGATATAAACTTAGATAAGATAAGAACCCCAATATAACCCATCTTTGCTGCTACCCTGACATAAGGCTTGAATAGATAATTGTTGAGGTGCTCCCACTGCCCTCCCTCCTCGGCTTTTGGCCTTACTGTTGTCGGTTGGGTCCCGTGGTGACGCCAAAGCTGCAGGCGCGAAGCGACCTCCTGCACCTTTATGGGCGACTGTTACGGATGCTGCCGGCGCTGTTCGGGATTGCGCCACTCACAACCCAGCTGGTCGAATATCATTTCTGCTTCTACGACGGAGGAGGGTCGACCACGGCTCGCTTGGATCGCTGGGCAGGGACCGACACTACGATCAGAGTTGACCGCCCATGGATTATCCATCTATCTTTGTGGCTTCACGCAATAGTGACCTGTCCTCACCCTCGAGCCAGTATCCAAACCCCGGGTGACGGGCTTGCATCAGCATACGACACCGCCTGGCAAATGAACCTCCGATCTTGCTGGCTTTTTGTGATGCCACCATTAGTTGCCGTGCTATCATCGATGGATCGCTGCCAGCCTTGGTTCAACAGCCCTTGGATCGCTGCAGTCTGCACATCTTGTATCAGGTTAACGCCTCGCAATCGGTTCACCGACGGTTCGCCGGCAAGTCGCGCCGCTCTGCTTCAGGCTGGATTTTCCCGTGCTTGCAGATCCAGGTCTCGCAGTGACCTCCGGCTTGTGGCGGCTGGTGGAACAAACTTGCAGTCGATGCAGCCCACTGATTTCACGATATGCTGCGTTGACACTGGTCGTTGCACATGCATGCGTCTGGACGCAGCTCGCGGGAGATCCGATATGGCAGAGAAGCAACAGCACCCACGCCGCCAGTGACGCCGCTGTCACAAGCTTGCACTAATCCGTCTCAAGATAGGATTGGGTACCTTGAATGGACGAGTTCCGTCCCTCTCAATATTCCCAACGCATGCCTCGAAGGTGTGGTGTCACATGAGCCGCGACGCCTCGATGCTATCATTTTCGACGCCGATCTCTCACTTGTGACCAGCGAGCGCTTCGAGATTTTGCGCCGCCCTGCCAATACCGAATACACGTGCCGGCCCTCAAAGGATCATGTCGACTAATAAGTTGTTCCTTTTGACCGCTCTACGCTCGTCAAAATACCCGGTACGGGGCGAAAACAGTTGCTTCCGACCGTTGAAGCCGCCAATCTCTTGCAGGGCACACCCATACCCATGCAGGCGACGTGCAGGACCTTAGGAGCTCGGCAACAAAATTGGTGTACCCAGAACACTACGTCTTGGAAAACCTCTTGCGAAATGCGAGGGCCCGTTTATTTTCGCGCCCGTCTCTTGTTGCCTATCCCGATTCTATCTCTTCGCCTAGAGCGGCAAGTGAGAACCCGTTCCCTGCGCTCGCAACACCAGCTTTCTCAAGTCAACCAAGGCACGAGCACATTCGCTCAAAGCACTATCACAACTCTTCCATTTTCACCTTGGCTATCATGCTAGCCGACACAGGCATACATACCGCCTTAGCTTCTGCATGCCTCGGCAGTGCTTCGGCTGCTTCCAAGTACAGACAACCGCACTTCCATAATCGATATACAACACAAGCCACCAGATTGTATGACACCACTATTTACGCACGCCCATACACACCTGTTGCTTTCCGTCAGAAGCTGCCTGCTCGAATGGGACGGTGGTTTTTAATCCACACCTGTACTGGCTGAGACACCCTCACCACAAGTAATACCTGGTCCCGTCTGGGTTGCCCAGGCCGAGGTATTGCAGCGAACCATCCACCCACTCAGTGCTCTCGACCGAATTCGTTGCCAGCGTTGCTTTTGGGATGATGAGGACTACATTATGATTGAAGGAGAAGAACCGTCAAGATAAGATTCGTCCAGATTTCTGCTCAAGTCTTGTGCCACGAGGCATACAGCTTCTTCTTGCACACGGTCTAGATCTGGCGCCCCGTCCTTGAAGAGTCATCGACCTACCCCTCCCTTTCATTTTGAAGATGGCCTCATCACATGGGATCATCCCACTCGGCGAGACATCATTGTGGTCGCGCCATGGTACTCGACATTGCGAAGACAGTTGGCAGCCGGTACCCGGCATAGTTGGTCTACAAGCCTGTCAGCTGCGAAAAGCCGGCGCAGACAACTAGCTTTCCTGCCATATGGCAACCCACTTCAGCCGATTGGTCCTGGACTCAAATGGCCGAGGGACCTGGTTGCGGTCTCGTCTGTTCCTTACGTTTGAGCAGATTGATATTATACTCCCTTTGCTTCGAAGCTATAAACTCTTGGCTGTTATTATGCTCCATCGTCGTACGCATCATATTATCGATATCATGGTACATTGCAGCTCTATGGATATCCCAACACCTATATGCAAGGCGCGCTGAAGCCCAGCATTGCATTTGAGCTGCAGAGACCCATGCATTTTGCTACTTCCGCCTAAACCTGGTCCAGTGGACGGAGTGAAGAGAGCCAAACTATGCTTTGACCAGGGCCAGCATCCAAGCAGGAACCCTCTACCTCTGCGTAAATAGGCTCGGGTAGACGCGAATATCCTTGCCTCCGCAGCATCAAGCTCCGTCCACGGTCTGATAAGTCGTCGAGAGATGACTGGCGGGCTCGTGGTGTGTCTAATGCTGCTCTAAGGCATGCTTCTGAATCAACCAGAGGAAGTTCATCCGCTCGTTGTCTCCCTCCCCTGGCATGCTCTCAAGTGGATAGCCTTTGCCGCCCCTCAACCTTTCCCACCTTGTCTCGCGGATACCAGGAATGGCAGCATCTGCGACATGGGAACATAGTGCGCTCCAGCCCACATCTCCCAGAACCCGGAGGAGCTCTGGCTCACCGGGACGAAAATTCCAAAATGAGCACCTCAGAGCGTATACCACCCTTGGCCAAGTCATATGTACTCAAGACGTGGCATATTCTGAAGTGTGCGCGTGCGTGATGCAGAGATAAATGGCATTCCTCCTTCAGGACACCGACTCCCTCCCTCCTTTCTTCATCTTCCATCACTCCAGCACATGTCCTGCACTCCTGTCTGAAAGAAATATAACCTGCATTTCCGACGAGTGTCACTTACAGCCAATTCTCCAATTGTCTGGCCCAGGGGAGATCTGCCCCCACGAAGTGTTCCTCTGTCTCGGGTCCCCTTCCTTGCCACTCCACCAATATACGCCCACTCAGCCACCCTCCCATCCCGCACTCATCCCACGTCTCAAGCATGGCGCCGTCTGCCATGGTTCAGGATGAGATGGAGCCCCTGCAGCTACCCTATGCCAGGGCTTCAAAGATCAGTGCATCCGTCTTACATGGACCAAAGGACCTGCGATTGGTGAGTTTGGTGGTGCTTCATTTGGGGTTTTGGTTCGGGCTGTCACCTTGACAGTCTGACTGTTACACAAGATCTCACGCCTTACTGGTTTCGCTCGCAAACTTACTACCTATTTTGGGAGGCGGCGCTTGCGGGCTGACAGCAGAGCCGCGTACGTTCTTTCAACGACCGAGTCGCTGACCAAACCCGTATAGGAGTACAGGACCCTCAGCGAGCCTGCGCTGGGTGAACTCCAAGTAGCCCTGCGCTCAACCGGTATATGTGGTTCGGATGTGTCTTATTATAAGAAATTCGCGAATGGCGATCTCTGCGCCTGCCAGCCACTTTCGCTCGGTCACGAGTCCTCCGGAGTCGTAGTGGCCATTGGTCCCCTGGTGAGCGGCTTTGCGGTCGGAGACCGCGTCGCTTTGGAGGTTGGTGTCCCCTGTGGACAATGTTCTACATGTCGCAAGGGGCGATATAACCTCTGCAAGAAGATGCGATTCAGGAGCAGCGCGAAATCGTTCCCCCATTTCCAGGGCACGCTCCAGGATAGGATTAATCATCCAGCGGTATGGTGTCACAAGTAAGTGACACAGCAGACAGTCGGAAATTAAGGCATCCCTTACTGACTTCACCCGCCAAAGGCTCCCTGACAACGTCTCATTCGACGCAGCCGCTCTCCTCGAGCCGCTCTCCGTCGCCATACACGCCAGTAACCGCGCGCGGCCAGAGGCTGGTTCCACAGCCCTGGTCCTCGGCGCAGGGACAGTCGGGCTCCTGACCGCGGCCATGGCCCGGCAGTCGGGCTGCACGACAGTGACGGTCTGCGACGTGGACCAGGGCCGCGTAGACTACGCGCTCGACAAGGGGTTCGCAACCCACGGCTACGTCGTGCCGCGGCCCCTGCACCTCTCCTCCAGCAGCTCCTCCGTCTCCGGGGCGTCGACCCCTGGCGGCGCGACGGACGGCGCCATGACCCCCGCCAGCAGCGTCTTCTCGACGCTGGACGGCAGGCTGGAGGGCGCCAGGGCGACGGCGGCCGACATCATCGCCGCCTCCTTCCGGGCCTCGTCGGCGCTGCTGGCCGACCCCGACGACGACGAGGACGACGGCTTCGACGTCACGTTCGAGTGCACGGGCAAGGAGGTCTGCATGCACACGTCCCTGTACGCGACCAGGCCCGGCGGCAAGGTCATCATGGTGGGCATGGGGACGCCCATCCAGACGCTGCCCATGTCGGTGGCGCACCTGCGCGAGGTGGACATCCTGGGCATCTTCCGCTACGCCAACACGTACGCCACGGGCATCCGCCTGCTGTGCGCCCAGAAGAGGGGCGGCGGCGCCTTCGCGCTGCCCAGCCTGGACGACATGGTCACCCACCGGTTCAAGGGCCTCGAGAACGCGAGGCAGGCTTTTGAGCTGGCCGGGCGGACGGTCGATGACGATGGGAGTATGGTGCTTAAGGTTGTGATTGAGGCGTGATTTTTTTTTTTTTTTTTGATACTCAGGGTGCCTCATCTGTCGTCTCCTTTTGCTTTTGGGCCTTCAAAGTAGGCTTACATCTAATCGGGGTCGCTGCCGTCTGATAGGAGCGATGATTGTGGCCTGGCTTTCTATTCCCCAAGGACATCCCTTGATAGCGTTTGCGTAGATCTTAGAACATATCTTATGTTTCTACACACCTGAAGTAGCGATTCGAGTAGTGCATTCCTCCGGACGCGCAATGAAAAAAAAGTTGAACTTCCATTAATACGTCCAGAATGCATGGCTAAAACAACTTACTAAAAGGCTCATCTGATGAGTTCAACACAACAATTTGGCGGACCGGCTACGGGAGGCAGTTATGAACAGCTCTCTACTAAGTAATACTTGCTTCACTTTATTTTATGCGATCACGCTCACAAAGATGGTCACCGTGTCAGAAGATTTGTGATTTGTCTGTTTTTCCTGTCTAGGAAATGTATGGGCGCTTACTCTAACATCATGATTAGCCCACCAGAACGACCAAAAGTGCAGTGGTTTCCATTTGTGCCGGCCACGAGACCAAGATCAGCCGAGTCAAGATGCTGTCTGTCCAATCTTCGAGGGCTCCTCAGATAGTCAATAGACCAGGATGGGTCAAGACGAGACTGGCGACCATCAAAATGTGAGTGCGTCTCAGCCGGCCTGAGCAGTGAAGCCTGCTCCCGAATTGTCCTTCACGGCCAAGGATCCGTAATACAAGGTCTATGAGGAATGACCAATCCCCTTTCCAGGGCCCTAAAAACGCCGTGCTCTTCCGTGCCTCTCGTAAATGCCATAATGCCAATTGCCTTTCCAACGCCAGCCCTGCTGATAGAGACTCGTACGCAATGAACGAGAAGGAAAGCCTTCTACATCAAATCGCCGGCGGCAGACAAGGATCCAGGTCGACCGCCCTTGCTGGGCTGAGATTGGCCAAAACCAGCTCCCTGAGAAGCGTATGTAGCCACACGCTGGCTGTTGTGAGCCTTCTCAGTCTCAATGGCGTGGAACTTCTTGCCAATGTCTCTGGTATCACCGGCTCGGTTCATGAGCTCAGTGAGGAGCTGGATCGTGCTGACATCGTTCTCCTCGCTCAGGAGCTCCTCCTGGAATGCCTCGGCATCGGATGGCTCGATGATGCTCAGACGGTGGACAAGAGCTTGCACGAGACGCAGCAAGGTCTGGGAAGGCTCGGTGTGGTCGCCAGCGGCAACCTCGGAGTTGACCTCGTCGATGTACGGGGGAGGGAGCTTCTGTAGGTACTTGATGATGAGGTCGATCCGGGCCTGCAGCATCTTGATGGCGTTCGCCTTGGTGGTGAGGGCCGAAATCATCTCCTGGTCCTCTTTGGACAAAGCAGCATTCTCTGGGTCGACTTTCTCGTCCTCCTTGGCAGCCTGCTTCGCCTTGCCCTTGCCCTTGACGTCAAGCTTCAGAAGCTCCTCCTGCACTCGCTCCGAGGCAGCATTGGCAGCGGCACCAGCGACCGAGGTCATTCCAATCATTTCAGCCTCGTGCGTCTCGACGGTGAAGGGAAGCTCCCTGAATTTGAGCTTAAGCTGAGAGTCGCCATCCTTCATCTCTTTGTCCTCGCCCTCGGTGGTGTTGTCTTTGGCCGCATCGTCGACTTCGTATGCAGTCTCGTAGACGGAAAAGGGCAGCTTTCCACCGACAGACTCCTCACCAACCTCCTCGCTGTGGAATCCGAGCAGGATGGCGGACTCGTTGTAGGAAAGGATCTGGTTATGGATTGGGAGGATGTGGTTTCCCGGGCCGCTCCGGGGGTTCACGGTGAACCAGCCCACCAGGTCGAGAGTGCGATCCTTGTGCACAAGTCTCACTATTAACCTACGGTCAGCACGGTCAAATATCCTTGGAAGGCACTCAGTTCAAGACTTACTCTGCTCCAGACGAGTCTCGAACCAGCTAGGCTCTAGGGTGACTTGGTCTCCGTCCACCAGGGTTTGCACCTCGTAGGCAGTCTCGATAGTAACCTCGCGGCCGTTCTGCTGGCCGAATAGTGCGCCGACGATAGGGCCCGGCTGCTCCCTCAGCTTGTGCCTCGTCACGTAGTCTCCGATGGAGATCACGGGCAGCGGGTGCAGGGTGACGGACTCCATGTTGGGCAGATTGCGCTGCGTGTGCAGCAGGACTGAGTTACAGGTGATTTGCGAGTCGCTCTTGTTCTGCGAGACGTCGGCCTGCTGCGCGATGTCTGTCTGCTGCGAGTTGCCAATCTGCAGCAGCTCGTCAAGCTGCGCCGAGTCGATGGACTCGCCCGAGCTGTCGCTTTGGTGGCAGCTGTCAGACAGATGCGACTCGCTGAGCAGCTGCTCCGATTTGTCAGGTTGCTCCGAGTTGGTCGCCTGCTTCGAGTTGCTACCCTGCTGCGAGTGACTGCCACGCTGCGAGCTGCTCGTCGTCGCGGAGCTGGTTGCCTGCTGCGAGTTGCGCTGGCGAGCGTGTTCTGGGATTGGAGGGAGAGGTCGGTTTGGAGGTGGAGATGGTGGGGGACCGTAAAAGTCTAGGGCAGAGTAAGGTCGACAACTGACACGAGCCTTCTTGGGCCGACCCTCTGATGGTGCGGCAGCAGGCAGAGAAACTGGGCGAGGGCGGTCAGTTGCGTTCGTATTGTTGCTACTGGTGTTGTTGTTGGCACCCGTGCTGGCGGCGCTGCTGGTGTTTTGGGGGGCAACGTTTTGGAGTGGGATGCCGTCACCTCCGTTAACTTGAGCTCCGCCGTTTGGTGGAGCTGTTGCTGTTGCTGTTGCTGTTGCTGTTGCTGTTGCTGCCGCTGCCGCTGCCCCTGCTGCTGGTGCTGCTGGTGGGCTTGGGGAGGAACCCCCCAGGCAGCAACCCAGGACGGTCTTAGCGGCCATGCAGGCCTTGCACTTACCCATTTTAGCGTTGATTTAGCGCGGATTGCGGGCGCGGGCGTGGGCGCGGGGCAGCAGTTGGTGATGGTCTGTGCGGAGTTTTGAAAAAAAGAACGTGTTTTAAGAATGTGCTGCCCGTGTTTTTTATTTTGAGCCAAAGCTTGCTTGCAATTGCTCTGCAGCTACCCCACTATGACCCAAGCTCACTCCTCTGCACACAGGAGCCCCACCCCAACTCTGCCAGGCTCAGCTCTCGCACAGGTACCCAGGTCCATGTGGTCGTTTTCTACTGTCCATACATCATTCCCAGCATCCACTACTATGTGATGTGGTGAATCCGCAATCTTCGCGCTGTTGACTCTCACTATCGTTACTCAATCCATCAGACGAACTGAGGGCAGGAACATATAGTTCCATCCCCATGGACTATATGAGAAACTTAGCGAGAAGTTCCTGGTTGAATGTGAGACCAACAACCATGGCTTCCACGTAGGCTGAGTATAAGTCTTCAACCCACATGATATTAGTAGGCTTGATTAGGACCAGCAGCACAGCCGCAGGACAAACATATTCACTCAGGTAAATTTCAAGCACATACCCTCTCATAATCCTCTCTAGAAAATCGCCTGCTGCTGTGTCAAACCGCTGATAATAGATCAGTCTCCCCGTACAGAATTCTACGTGAAAACCATCCCCTATAAAAGCTGAGCACCATCAATAAGTTCTGGTAATGGCAGCATAAGTTGGCTTGACTGTTGTTGACGCGAACTTGGAGTTATTCTCAAGACTTATGCTCTTTCATGAAGTGACAATCAGCTTGCTACTTGACCTGGGGGCAGATGAGTTGAGACCCGAGGTGTGAACGTTTCCAAAGTTTTGCATGAGTGTGGCAACTTGTTTCTTTTCATGTTAGATCCACTTCGCATCTCGCAATCTGCAGAGGTGTAGAGGAGACCATGTCTTCTCCTGTAGAAGCCTGGCACGAAAGGATCAGTTTCCCCAAAAGATAATTAGACCAAGTGGTTTTGCAGTTTCACTGCATGGTTTCCTATTTGACCGGCTTTCTTTGCTCTACTTAGACGACACCAGGAGATACAAGGAGAGGCACAAATGTCCCTTGTCCAGGCCTTGCCTGTCTTTGTCAAATTCAACAGGTTCTTTCAAGTGCAAGGCCATAGGAAACATGTGTGGAATGGCTTGCTGGTCACCAGGTATGCTGCAGTAGGGAACCTCGC
Organism: Diaporthe vaccinii; assembly: GCA_039880775.1. Classification (NCBI taxonomy): domain Eukaryota; kingdom Fungi; phylum Ascomycota; class Sordariomycetes; order Diaporthales; family Diaporthaceae; genus Diaporthe; species Diaporthe vaccinii. Next base: position 2,151,665 of record JBCEDN010000003.1, read on the forward strand.
AAATGCTTGAGGCAGGTTGGCCACACCTTGAAGAGACTCTCTGATCTCATACCTTGATTATGTCTCTTGACATGCATCTGTAACACACTTACACCTAGATGAGTTGACTCTTCCTTCCAAATTGACATCAAATCTGCTGGAACACAGCTTGGGCTCCCGGATCTTCAATACGTCCTATCGAAATCCAAGAGATTGCCGTAGGAGGGCCTCCACTCCCAATATGGACTCCGGTGTGGCTCACAAGGAGAGCAGTGACTCCTCTCCGATCAAGAGGAAGCCAGAGGAGGAGGTCCAGTTTGTCTCTTCCAAACCTGTGAAGAAGTGCCGCGGCAGCAGAGATTCTCCAGCGGAGGCCAACCGTGGCGTCAACCCGGCCGACATATCGAGAGTAGGTCGTCCTCCTGGAGACACTCGTCCTAGCAACATGTCTAGCCATCTCGGTCCGAGCCTCCCAGCGAGCCAACCGCTTCATGAATCAAGCAACTTCAATCGCGGAGCCTCGCTGCCCAGCATGGAGAATTACGTGTTCCCTCCACCTCATGACGGGATTACAAGCCAGACCTCTCGAAGCTCTCCCATGCTGTCTCCCAAGCAGTTGCCGCAAACTGCGCCTTCAGGCCAACCTGATGCCCAGATGGCTCCATCAACATCTCCCAACGCCAACGATGCTAAGCCGCCAGCCTGGTTCAATGCGCCATGGGCAGCGGCTGGCGTGCCACCCCAACCAACGTCTATGAACCTCCACATGACGCCCAACCAGCCGATGGTGACCCCGTACATCCAGCCATCAGCCCCCGACCCATCAGCTGCTGTCCGTGATGAGAAGCAGCAGTCGAGAACGTCCGAGAAGGTCACAGATCCAGCCCGGTGTTCCCAGCCAGCCAGCCAGCCGCGCAGGGAGTGGGGCATGGAGCATATCCAGAAAAGCCACCAGTATCATCCGCAGGAGAACGATGGGTCAATGCAAGCCACACAGCCTTCCCGAACTCAGAAAGCGTGGCGGCCCACTCAGTCTGCACCTCGAACTCCGCCAGGGCAAATGTCCAGCACGCAAGTGCCAGCGCAACAACATGCGGGCAACAGCAATGGCTACGCCGTGGCAACTGTCCACCCGCTCTCCACAAAGCCACCATGTTTCGCGTGCGAGCAGATGCGGCAACAGGCTTTGCACAACAAGACAAATATTTACCCGCTCATTGGCCCAGGTTCTCACGCGCACCACGGCTGGCATGGCCCTGAAGTCACTCATCTCACACATCCCACTCACATGCAGCCTACGCCGTTCCCGAATACCGGTTTCGCTATGAGTCCTGATGTGCCCCAGAACCATACGCTGCACAGGCCACAGCTCCTTTATCGCGGGCAACTGCCCATGGGATACGGCTTGACACACGCACCAACCCAAGGACCATATCCTGCTGCGGTGCAGAGAGCATTGCCGATAGCAGAAACGAGCGCGAGCGAGTCCGCCCCAGGGGTACCCTCTCACAAGTTCAACCATAACCCTCAGCTGAACCCGTCCCCGGTGTGGACCCCTATGTCTCAGACAGAGCGTGCCCAGTACACCCAGGGTCAATCTGCCTCATCTCAACCACTGGCAACACAGACAATCTCAACAACAGCTCCTTCTCCTACCCCAACCGCAGCCCCTGCACCTCGACCGCTGACTCCTCCGCCCCCGGAGAACCACTCGCCGAATCTCATCGTCGACATCGCTGAGACTTGCGAGGCGTTGTTCCCGTGGGATGAGGTCGCTGAGAGACACAATGTGCCCCGTCAGAAGGTTCTCGACACGTTCGCGGCCATCATCCAGCTGCCTCTGATCCGGTGTACCACCGACAAAAAGCGGCACGGGAGGCTGGCGACAAATAGACTGAAGGATTACACCAGGGGAAAGAACGCCGTGTGTATCTCTTCCCCTGCGTCACCAGCCACCCCACCTGCATCTGCATCTGCCAAGTCCGATTCCAACGAGAACCAGGACAACAGACCAGTTCTTCCCGGCGTCGTGGAGCTGGCCAACTCGATGGCACCTGTTGGGTTCCCATCAACCCTGACAAAGAAATATCCTGGGACGTGGTGAGAGCAGGTGCCTCAGCTCCCTCTACCCCCAACAGCCCCCACAGCAGTAAGACGACGACAGCACGAGCTCTCAGCCGTTCAGCAACCGGTCCCAATCAACCGGCCTGCCAAGGTTCTCCTGGACGAACTGCTCGTACATGCCCGGGAAGCGCACCGGCACGGACGGGTCCAGCCCCCGGACCCTGGTCCGGCCCAGGTCCTGCATCTGCCTGGACTGCCGGTCGCGCAGGCGCCGCTCCAGCGCCCTGGCGTCCTGCAGCCGGCCCTCGAGCGTCGCGGCCCGGAGCCGCGCCGTCAGCCTGTCCCGCTCGGCGCTGTACCGGAGCAGGATCTGCGACCTGTTGAACTCCGGGTCGCACTGGGCGCAGGTGCAGGCGAGCGAGTTCCGCCGGTCGGGGAGGACGCATTTCCTCGGGCACCGCGAGGACCAGTGCACGAGGTAGTGGCCGCACACCATTTTGTAAGCTAGGCCGGTGCACATTTCTGGGGGTTTCTTTTTGTTTCTCTCGGGGAGGGAAGTGGGGCAGGTGATGTTATTTCTTAGTGGTGGTCTTCTTGTCCGTTGTATCTCTCAATTTCTCGCAGCTCGGCAGAAGCGAACATCGCAGAGTGGTCATATCGTTGATTGTAGATGTTTGGTCACTTCTGAGTGAGCGGTGTTTGCCAATTTTGGTGATCACTGATCACAGCGCCGCGACGTGAGATGGATTGGGCAGTGTTAGGGACGGTGCGCGGACAAGGAGGAACAAAGAAATCAATAGGTTTGCGAAAACGTGGCCGTTGTTTGTCTCGGCCCTGCCCGAACCTGGCCAATTGTTCCCTGAGACATGACCACAAGAAATGTCTCTGTCACATGGAAAGAAATGTGGACGGGCAGGAGCTGAGAAGTTACCACCTCCCTTATTAATCTGCCTTGATCCCCTGCGCATGAGGGTAGTGCCAACGATGGATCTCCTTTAAGTCACACTAGCATCATCACAATCTCTCAAGGCCGGATATCCCTGGCGAGGAGGGCTTCGGACCGTCATCGCTGTGGTGGTTGATGTTACTTCCTGGCGGTGTCGGTTGGGACTCTGGAGGCCGTTGCGGGCTAAGAAGTTGGACGTCCGGGAACAATCGTCGTCCCCAGGTGGAGTTTCCTCGGTAGCGCAGCGCCTAGGTCGTTTTAGTGTTGTCGTGCTTCGAGGTCTCATCTAGTTAGTTTTAGGGCTCTGTCACATTGCTTTTTCTCCCTAATGCTACTTGGGCAGCAAGAGCCGCGCTCGATCCCAGGACTACCTGGTTCGGCCGGTGGTGCCAAGCAGGCGAATCGCTTCCACGGTTTCCGCCTTCGGGAGTCATCAGCCGCCATCAGGAGACCCCCGACTGAATAAGTCTGGTGCATTCCAAGAATTTCACGCGGCCGAACTGGCTTTTTGGGTCCGAGTCAGCAATAAGTTCCAGGATTGCTTCTTTTCAGTGCATATCGTTAGTCGTATATCTTGACAAAGTTGGCCACACGCTTCTTAGCGCTTCCGAGCCTGGCCGCCAGAGCCCCTTCATCTGTGCGGCCTAATTGACAGTATTGGAAACTCGTCCTCTGGGTCCTTTCCCGCGAAGCTCACGGAGCTGACGCCGGGTGAGCGGCTGTCATGCTGACGAATTCCTGGGCCCACACCCGACTCTCCGCCATCGAGTTCGAAGAATTCCGATTGCCCGGGGGTGTCCGGAATTGGGTATCGAGCTGGTATCGTGACGACGGGTGGGCTCCTCAGCGTATTCCTCCAACGCCTCCGCATGCTCCTTGGTACCAATTTGCGGTAGAAATAGTCTCGGAACGACTTGGTTGTGCCGAAGACTATGAAGGCGAGGAGACTCGCGGACACGCCCGGTAGGAAAGTTAAAACGTCGCCAATGGCTCGTTGGTAGCTCAGATCGACAACAGAACCGAGTGACTCTTTGCCATTATCTCGGGCAAAGCTGATTTCCTGAGCAATAATTACCAGTTGGAACGCTCTGTGAATATGCCGTCAGAACTGCATGGGTGCGAAGGGCGAATCAATGCATTTAGAGACTCACGACAGACCCGCGAAGGCAAGAGTGAAGCGGGTAACCAGCCAGCTGTCATAAATGCTCTTCTGCTGCAATGGGACCCCGCCAGTACTGCTTGCAAGACTTCCGACGGCGGTGTTTTGAGTAGTTGCGGCGTTGGTTCCATTAACAGTCGAGCGATCGGCATATCCAACATGCTGTTTAGATTATATTAGTCAAGAACCATTTTCCTGGTATGTTTGAGAAAATTTCTGGGGCGCTCTTGGTCTTGACAGCGGCTTTGTTACTCATGAGGCGCAGTGTTGAAAACTGAACCATTTGATAGGCCATGCCCCATGAGACACAGGGCTTTTACCAGTGACGCACGACATTATACAAAAACCCCGGGTGTAAGGAGTATGAAAGGCACGTACCCAGGTCATCACAGCTCGTGTTGCAACGTATCTCGCGAGGATAGCCAGAAGGAGGATCGTGCCGAGAGCAAGGCTGACACCCACTGCGTTGAATGATCAGTAGCTGTGTAGAGCTGGCGGGGACGTTCCGTTGAGTGAACTCACTGATCATATTGGCAAGAAAATAGAACCCAATGGTTGAGCTTTGCACTACGTCGGTGCGCATCAGGCTCACTTGGATGATGGGAATGATAACAGCCGTGGTTTTGGCAGCGTAGCTTCCGTATCGTGTTGCTGATCCGGTTGCTTTCAAATGGTAGATAGAGTAGGCCAGCTCTGTACACCTACTTTCAGGTAAGACTCTCTACTGGCCAAGACGGTGTTCCCGGTCGGAGCTTACCATGAGACGACGAGGATCGATTCAACATTGTAGCAGTAAAATTCTGGCTTTGGTCAGTAAGTTTGAATCGTAGCAATATAGCTCCAATACAACTCACGAATATAGAATAAAACGAGATCACTGTTGACTGAGGCTCCAGCCACCGACAGTTCAGGGTTGCCGGCTCGTGTGCTAACATAATCAAACTGGTCAAGCTTGATAGAAGTCCACCGGAGGTAGGTGTGCAGCTGTTGCGCCTAGGGGTCTGTCAGTCCGAAAAGGTTGTACGCAGGATAGGGGACTTCTGGAGTTATATGCCTCCATCTGTCACCCTGACATGCGACGAATTGTCTTGGAGTTATCTAGGACAGAGAGAGAAGCCTGGTAAACACTGACCATGGAAGCTATCGTGCTCAAGGACGTGAAGAAGGCAAAAAATGCCACATCTTTTACAGGTCTATTAGCTGGGCGTCTGGATGAATGCTACGAAAAACACACTCACAACTCTTCCACTCCCGGTGGGCGATCGTCGCCCACAACAGGGCACAACTCAGTGTTAAGCATATCGAGCTGTAGATTGATACCCCAACCGCCGGGCCAACAGCCTCAGAAGGCAGCTCCTGAGCAACTAGTTCATCCTCGTCAGTACATCTGGCAAAAGGTCTGTGGCGGATATGTGCGTGAGGATTTCACTGCTCGTTCAGACGACTGCGACCCAGGTGCGTTTTCTATTGGAAAGAGACCTACTGCCGGACATCACCGCGATGTAGTCATGAGGCTCTGTGCCTGCTCAGGCAGGGTTATAGCCAATGTGGGTCGATACAAGGACGTCAGAAAGAAGGGATGCGAAAATGGCCGGGGGAAACATTAAGTAGCGAGAGAATCCAGGCAATGGAAAAGTAAAAAGAGTGACGTGCTATCTACTTGGGTTACAAGTAGCAGGGAGCGATTGTGCAAAACAAGGAAAAAGGAACCTAGGAAAAAAAGAAGGAACCTGTTGAGAGATCCTAACATTGCCGGATCGTGCATGGGATGGCATTTAGAGAGCTGCCACCAAGTCCCAAAAAGGTCGTGAAGGCAAGCCATGCTCAGGGGTCGAGCACCGGGGTGTGGTCTGCTCGACGAAACATCAGGGATGAGGTGCGTTTGACATGGACCACGGTTCGAAGTGGTGGGAGCAGTCGACGACGGCTGGGTCCTGGTGGGAATTCGGTTTCAGCTGCCCAGGCAAAACTTAGCAAGACCGAGAAGACGAGGCCAGCTCGGTCGGAAAACCCGAGTCTGATGATCTACACGAGGGAAAGGTCCGTTGCATGTTATGCCGTCGGCGAAGCACCCGCGACGCCACTTGTTTACCTCCGAAGTCTGGCTGGGCGTCTTTCGACGACGAAAAAAGTGCCCGCATGGCCCAACATCGTCGAGTAGACAAGCCGTGTCTGGACTCCGTGGCACACAGACCGGTACCAGGTTGCTGGGTGGCTGGATGGACGATCCGTCCGATAGACGATCTATTTCGGCGCATCGGAGGGGAAACCTTGCTAAAGCACCTGGGTTAGGCGGAGCTGAGCCCGTGCTGAGCTTTGGAATACGACAGTGATGGCTCGCATGTCTAGCGGGTTGCGACGGTAGATCTCAATGCAATCTCTGGACAAGCATCCGTACCGAGAACTCGAGGAATCGAGAAAGCTCTTTCCACCATCGATGCAGCTGATGCGGCTAATGCGACTGATGTCCCTGGATTTCCTGCGAGCGAGGGGCCAAGATGCCTCGGCGTCTGAGGGCCTGGTGCGGCAGTTGAGGCAGGCAGGGAGGCTAGATCGGCTGCCCCTGCTCCCTTGGGCTGGCACGCTCCACAGCACCCCGACACCTCGGGCCCAGCTCCGAGGCCACGGTCTCGGCCAAGGGATGGCGAAGCTGGGGGAGTTATCCGAATGGCCAGGAAGTGTCGAGTAGTGTACTAAAAGCGGCTGATTGCTTGCAGCACTTATATGGGGTGATAGGACTACCGCGGTAAGTGACAGAGCGAGGTGGAGGCCCCGTCTACGTGGCTGAAAGCCATCGTCCGGTAATTAACTGATCAGAAATTATCGGGATGAAGACTCACGAAGCTTGACAACATGTCTAAATATGACCAACCCGTTCTGCCCTTCCAGTGGGGCAACCTGCCACAAGACTTTACACGTGCAATCTCGCCACAATACCATTGAATGGCTTTGTTGAGGAAGACAGGTAAGTAGATATTTATTGCCCTTGTCTGTTCAACTTTGAGTGTCTGGCCAGTGTTGAGACCGTGTGAGATGAGATGTTGGAGATTGACAAGCCTACGATATTTGTCCGCCCACGGCAGCGCGCGTCCGATTTGATCGCCGCTGGGTTGGGGCGATCTCTGATGGTGGGGTGGATTGGGTTGTGTTGATGCAGCCTTGCGGCTGGGTCCTCCTGTCAGCACAGTCCAAAGGCTATTTCCGGGTGCCTGCCACACTGTGCCTTTTAATACTGCCGTTCTATTGAACTTTGTCGGCATATCGAGACGCGCCTGTCTGTGGCCCACGCGTCTTGCAGTAAATCGATAGCTGCCATTCATCACGGCCTAGTTCCAACACAACTCCACCGTCCTTGTATTGACAGCCTTCCCTTGATTATCCCACTGTTCATTCCCCGTCCGGCGGTGCAATTTTCGCCTATCAGCATCCCTCCTAGCGGGCTTCCATTCTCCTCTACGGGCCTGCGTCGCAAGCATTTCTCCCGCTGTTCACGGATCCCCCCTTTGGACACTTCATCTCCCGATCATAATGGTGGAATGGGAGCCAGTGGTCCCCATTGGTTGGGACCACAGAAACAGAGCCTTCATGCAGGCCTTGATGGCCCGCGGCTTCATAACACTCGGCGAGGGCAAGTCGATCATTGCCGCGATCCTGTCAGCAGAAGACGGCTCGGCTCGCAGGATAAATGCCGATTCAATCGACGACGACACCTTCAGACAGTACATCGGCAAAGCACGCGAGGCCGTGGCATCGCTCGACTACGACATCCGTAACACGTACCACCAAGTCGACCGGCAGCAAATATGGGCGCTCATTAACGTGCACAGCGATCCCAGCACCCAACTGGCGACCTCGCGGACTCCTGACGAGATCTCTTTCATCAAACGACTGCTTGATGCCATGTTTGAGACGTACAACACGCCCAGGCAGGAGGTCATGGCCGTCACGGCGGCGCAGGCCAGGAAAGTCGCACGGCCAGCGGCACCAGCCCAGGACGGCGATGCAGATGGGGAGGAGCCTGCACAACGGACTGCAGACAGGGCCCTGAAGCACAGCGAGATCGAGAGGCTGCTGCCCAGTCTGGTCGCCGAGGGCTGGTTCGAGGAGAGCGACGACGGGTTCTACAGCCTGAGCCCGCGCTCACTCATGGAGCTCAAGACGTGGCTGGTGGCGGCCTACAACGACCCTGATGTCGGTCCCAACCACTGGCAGCGCATCAAGTTCTGCGAGGCGTGCAAGGAGATCGTGACGATCGGGCAGCGGTGCCCTGAGCGAGACTGCAACGCACGGATTCACGACATCTGCTCGGAGGCCTACTGGCGCACGCGTAGGGGCGGGCGCACGTGTCCCCGGTGCGAGACGGAATGGACGGGCAAGAACTACGTTGGCGAGAGGGCCGTCACAGAAACAGCTGCGGCGCACCGCCGCGTCGGCCGGAATAGGAGTAGCGGTGCGAATGAATCGATGGTGAATGATGAGGCAGATGAGGAGGTCGACAACGAAGACCACGGCGCAGAGTGATGGGAGCTGCGTGCAAGAGACATGCGACACTGCCATTGAGAAGGAAAGAGGGCGAGGCTATCAGGCGGCCTCATACAAGCCGTCCGCGCATCGCGGATGTGGGTGCTGGGGCTCAAAGCCTCGCGGGGTCGAGAACACTACATGGACATGACCAGCCAGAAATCAAAAGGCCGATACTGGGATGAGGACTGCTCGCAGTGGGTGTTTCTGATACTTCGGGCAAGGCTCCTGTCGAGCACCAGTCACGTCCCAGTACTATTTGGCTTTTGCAGAAGCGAAATATTCTACGATACCCAGCCACAAGAGAATGGCATTGACATGAAACAAGCGGCTAAGTCGCATACCTTCATTCGGACCGTTGCGTGCGTAACCCCTGCAGCTGTGACGTCACCCACCCTTGAGGCCTCTCCTGTCACGGCCAGGCCAAGGCAGGGCCTTGAACTTCTGGTGTGTCTGGGCAAACCATTTGGCGGGGTAGCAGAGTCTCAGTGACAAGGGAGCTCCGATTACTGACGGTTCAAGAAGCTTGGTAGAGTGGCTGTGTGCTCGCAGCTAAACGGGCGGCCTCGACAAAGCCTCGCCACACACCATCATGTGCAACGCTGTATGACATCTCTACTGCGCTGTCTAACACAGTAGCTCGATCAAAGAAAAAGGCCAACCTGGGTCGCAGCCACTTTCCAGTCCTTCCTGACTTTCTCTCGTCATCCACTCCTGATACATTCTCAACTTGTTCCATTGCCCACCGAGGCAAGAAACCAAAATGCTTGAATACATTGCGTATCGCAAGTTCAAGAAGAACAGGGACCGAAAGGTCGAGGAGAGGGCCAAGCTCCAAGAAGAAGCAGAAACAGCCCGGGCACGATCTAAGTCCCCAACAGCCAGCTCCCTCGGGCCAGGGCCAGGTCCCGTCTTGACGGACGACGAGCAGCTCTTCTTCGAGAGGCTCACATCTGAGGACGGCTTTTCCGACGAGAATGGAAAGCGACCACCTCTTCCCCCTAGGGTGAAGACACCCGACATATCGTGGGACAGCGATAACGACAGCTATGTCCGAAGCGAGGATCTCGAGGTCAAAGGAAAGGGCAAGGGCAAAGGAAAACCCGGCGACGGCAGCAAAGGCGACGGCAAGCAGCCCTCGCGCTTCTCGTTCTTCACGCGCAAGACCGGAAAGACCGACCTCCAGCCCACCAACCTCGCGGTGCCGCACGACGAGGAGGCACGCGAGAAGGACGACATCAACCGCATCCTTGACGACCTGAACCTATCCGCGCGCAACAACAAGACCTTTTCCCTATCCAAGGACTCCGCCGAGATGGTGGGCAAATTCACGGTCGTCCTGCAGGATCTGGTCAACGGCGTCCCCACCGCCACGAACGACCTGAAGAAGCTCTTCGACGACCATGACGGCACGCTGGCCAAGAACTACGAGAAGCTGCCTAAGAGCATGCAGAAGATGGTCACCACCCTGCCGACCAAGGTCACCGGTGCCCTCGCCCCGGAGCTGCTCGCCGTGGCCGCCGAGTCTCAAGGCCTCAAGGGTGATGATGCCCCTAAGGGCGGCATCAAGGACCAGGCCATGAAGCTCTTGGTGCCCAAGAATCTCTCCGAGCTGGTCACGAAGCCCAGCGCCGTCGTGGGGATGCTCAAGGCCATCATGAACTTCCTGAAGGTGCGGTGGCCGGCGTTCATCGGCACAAACGCCATCTGGAGCATCGCGCTTTTCCGTGAGTAAATTGTTCCCCATATGCGCTTCCGGTGCGGTATTGCTGACATCGTGCTCCCAGTACTCATGTTTGTGCTCTGGTACTGCCACAAGCGCGGCCGCGAGGTCCGCATCGAGCGGGAGAAGTCCGCCAGTGCCGTCGAGGCGGGCAGCCGCATCGAGGAGCTCTCGGACGATGACTCTGTCGTTGAGTCCCGCAGCGGGCGGGCGTCCCCCAAGCGCATCGAGAGCGCAGGGGCAAGCTCACGCAGGAAGAAGTAGAGGATCAGGATCCTATGGGTATTGATTTCAACCTATTGACGATTAATGACTGGTGAAGCTTGCGACGTGCGACATGATTGTCGGCCTGTTGATTACGACGAATTGGTTTCGAAAACTTGGGCGTGGCGTTGGGATGGTTTCTGGGCGAAAGAATGATGGTTATCGAGATACCCTAACAAGAAAGGGGTACCCCACGTGCTCACGAAAGACATAATGATCACCGCTTATAGTCACGTTAGCTTTTGCTTTGTCAAGAAAATCTGGGTATCACGAATGCTCTCTGTCCCAATGTAAATCAGTCTGGCCTAGCCAAAGCTCTACACGTCTTGAACGACCTCCTTGAACTCCTTGACCGCCTCGTTACGCCGTGTCCGGTCAATGACCTTTGCGCCATCCTGCATCCAGAAGTCGACCTCATCTACAATATCATACACGATGTCCTCGACGATCTGCTCTTCGTAGCGCTCCGCCATCGCTCGAGGAGGTTCTTGCTTCGCAGTGATGGTCGGCTGCTCATCTGTACCCGTCATGACCACGTCGACTCCGTTTTCTTGGTCATGCTCATAGCCCGGTGGTGGGTACCAGAATTTTGGGCCAAAGTTCACGGCTGCTGCACCGCCGCGGAAAACACTCACGGCGGGGTAGTAACCGAGCATGCCATCATCAAGGCCATCTCGCACGTCAGGTTGCTTAGCCGTGGCTGGCTTGGAGGCTTGTGGCAAGAATGCCAGAAGATTGGTGAATGCGGTGCCCATCTCGACACCGTTCTTGTACGCCTTGATCCAGGAGTTCGGCAGCGTGCGTAGGCAAGGAACTGGGTGCGTGGGGTTCGGGCCTTCTGACTGGCCTGCACCCGTTCCAGATGTAGACATCGGTGATGGATTCATCAGGTCCTCAAGCTCGGGTGAGGTGTGGTAATCAGGTGTCTCGAAATAGATGTGCGCCTTGAATCGGATCGGTAGCCGGTCCCGGACTATGTTGAGTGATTCCGTCGTTGAGTGGTCTGCCTCTTCCAGTAGGTCAACAGCAGGGTTGAAGTGGCCCGTCACAACCTTCCGATGTATCTGTTCAGAGGGCAGGTTGATCTCGAGCCCCAGCACGTCGCCCTCGCGGAGCTCTTCGCCGGGTGGGAAGAAGTCCTTGGGCCTTGACATGTGCACCGTCTGCCCCTCTTTATCTCGGATTCCGTAGCTGTAGGCATCGAAGCCCGCTGGTGCATCCACCGCGGCTTCTCTCCGTGCGAAACCTATTCGGACATGGCCGTGCGATTCTGGTTGGTCGGGGCCTGGCGGCGGTGGCTCCCTCAGTATGCCCCTTGTGATCTTGCACTCCCAGTACCAGCGCCCCTCCCTAATCGCGATATTCGCTCGAGACATTCTCCATCCTTTGTTAGTCGTGATGTGCGTTCCGGACTTGTCGAAGAGCAGGTGCGTTGCGGCATCCTCGAAGCTCATGTGAGCGCCAAAGGGTTCTGGCTCCGTCTGCCTGTAGTAAAAGGAGGAGGGAAACTTGGGGTCTGCGATGCAGTGAGTGTAGTAGTACTGCTTCTTATTGTACACGCTTGGTGTACGTTAGTAATGGCTAGAAACGCGGGCGAACCATGCTTGCTTACTGCTCCTGCGTCTCGAAGAACTCGATGTTCTCCCCGTTGGGGTCGGCCACATCGTGATGGGGCGCGAGTTGTGGGCCACGGGCAGGCTCGAAGTCAGTTGCCTTGGGAAGTGGAAGTATGTAACGTGCTGGCGATATCTCTGCAGCTGGAATATTGATCCGACTCTTCTTCGTCTGTCGTGGATCCGGAGTTGCTCTAGAGCTGTCGGCGCCACCAGGAGTGCTAGCAGCCTTGGACTCCCGCTTTTTAAGCGATTCCTTTTTGGTGCGCTTCTCCCGTGAAACGATTGGCGTCTCTTCAGGAACCTGGAATTTCCTCGAGGTGAAATCCGGGTTGAGGGGTGAGGATACAGCCGGTACGTGGTCGTCGTCGAGAGCGCGCTTCTGGGGAAGGGAGGCTGGACCTGGGGCGGGTGCCGGCGCAAGACTCGTGCTCCCAGCTGGAGGGATCTCAGGGGTTTCGCTAGACATATTGAACTAACTGGACCGATAAAGTATTGCGGAACTGGTCAGAAGCACTCGCACCATGTCAAGGCATTGCCTCCGGAAGCGATTTCGTCTAGCATGTGAGTTTGGGGCGAGCTTAGGGGCATGATGCGACGAGAAAGCTTCCAGACGCGCCTTTGCGCCGCGGTTGTCTGATAAGAGGGCACTTATCGATTGGTCGTTGCCAGGCTCCACCCTGCAACTCAGCACCCTACAGGACCTCAATTATCTGCCTGCTTCGCAACATGCCGGCCGAATATTCATTTTCATCAAGCCTCAAGTAATAACAGCCTCCCTCGTCCCCGACCGCGAGCCTTCGCGTGGTATTTGATCATTCGCCTGCTATCCACTCCTTTCTTCTTTTCCTGTCGAGCGGTCTTTCCCCCGGCTCAAACAGTTTTCAAAGGGTAGGCCCGGCAAGTGGCTCGCGCTGCTCCCACGTCGATCCACGTCGACTTTTGAACTTCACCCGCTCAGCGAAGCTGTGCTGCCACCATGCCTGTTGTCAAGGGTGGTGTGTGGACCAACATTGAGGATGAAGTTCTCAAAGCTGCCGTCTCCAAGTACGGTCTGAATCAGTGGGCGCGTGTATCTTCCCTGCTTGCACGGAAGACACCCAAGCAGTGCAAGGCAAGATGGCAAGAATGGCTGGACCCAAGCATCAAGAAGGTCGAGTTTACCAAGGAGGAGGATGAGAAGCTGCTCCACCTAGCGAAGTTGATGCCCACGCAATGGCGGACTATCGCCCCTCTCGTCGGCCGAACCGCCAATCAGTGTATCGAACGGTACCAGAAACTCCTGGACGAGGCAGAGCAGAGGGAGGCTTCGGAGCTTAGCTTGACTGGAGGCGACGAGACGTCCGCACCGACGGCAGACGATGTGAGAAAGCTCCGACCAGGCGAGGTGGACCCCGATCCAGAGACGAAGCCCGCACGGCCGGATACAATCGACCTCGATGAAGACGAGAAGGAGATGCTCAGCGAGGCACGAGCTCGCTTGGCCAACACTCAGGGAAAGAAGGCGAAGCGCAAGGCCCGTGAGCGACAGCAAGAGGAGTCCAGACGTCTCGCTGCTCTTCAAAAGCGCCGCGAGCTGAAGACTGCTGGCATCAATATCAAGGTCACCACGCGGAAGAAGGGTCAGATGGACTACAATGCCGATATTCCCTTTGAGAAGAAAGCAGCGTCGGGATTTTACGACACGAACGAGGAACTATCGCTGAATGAGAGGCAGCGAGCAAACTTTGACCCCCGAAAACAACAGCTGGCCCAGGCGAAAAGGAAGCAGGATGAGGAAGACGAAGCAGGACGCAAAAGGAGGAAGGCGGACAAAGATGCTCCTTCGGCCTCATACCGGGAGGCTCTCAAGGCCGGCCAAATGCAGCGGCTCCGGGAAGCCGAGCAGAGTAGTAAGAGGAGAGCCCTCAACTTGCCAGCTCCCCAGGTCGGCGAGGGCGAGCTGGAGGACATCGTGAAGATGGGCATGATTGGCGAGCGTGCGAACACGATGGCTGAGGGTGACAACGACGCCACTCGAGGACTTGTCAACTCATATTCGGCCCTCAACACAGGAGCGCCGATTCGAACACCAAGAGCCCCAGCTCACGAGGACCATATCGCCAACGAGATCAAGAACATCCGGGCGTTGACCGAGACACAGTCGTCTCTCCTTGGTGGCGAAAACACACCGCTGCACGAGGGTGCTGGTTCAACAGGCTTCGAGTCTGCCGCCCCAAGGATGCAGAACATTGTGACCCCCAATCCTCTTGCGACGCCCCTCAGGCCAGGTGCAAATGGCGTTGGTGCCACACCCCTGCGCCCGGGGCAGACGCCGCTGCGGACACCACGTGATAACTTTGCACTGAACAGTCAGAGTAACGACATGGTCTTGAGGCATAGGCTCCAGCAAGGCCTGGCGTCTCTGCCCAAACCGAAACAACAGGCATGGGAGCTTGAGCTGCCGGAGGAACAGCAAGAGGTGACGATGGCCGAAAATGGCCTGCCGGAGGATGCTGCAGAACGTGACCGCAGGGAGCGGGAATTCCGTGAAGCGCAGGAACTCCTGGAGAGGAAGAGGCGCACGCAGGTCATGCAGCGAGGGCTTCCACGGCCAATCTCTGTCAATTTGGCAGTACTCTCGCGGGCTGCTGACGATATTGAGGATCCCGCGGAAAAGGCCGTCGCACGCGAAGCAGCCCTGCTCATGGCTTACGACGCAGCCAAATATCCTCTTTCTGGTGCCACACGCGGTGGGGAGGCTCCCAGCCTGGTCCATATTGATGATAGTGCACTAGCGGAAGCGAGACGACAGATTCTGATGGACATCAAGGACAAGGCGAAGCCCGAGGAGGTCGAGGCTGCCTGGGCTAAAAGCAATAACAACTCGCTTCTGTTGGGTCTCGGATGCTACGACGACACGGAACAGGATGAGTTGGAGGCTCTGAAAGTGGCTGCTGAGGACATCCAAGAAACTATGATTGCATCCGCTGAGAAAGGATCCAAGCTGGAGAAGAAGTTGAACCTGCACCTGGGTGGCTACAAGCACCGCGCTGAGACGCTGCGAAAGAAAATCGGCGAGACAGCAACAGAGCTAGAGAAGGCTACCAATGCACTTCACGCCTTCGAGATCATGGCTTCTTCAGAGGAGGTGACGGTCAAGAACAGGCTAGCTGCCCTGCGAGAAGAGGTCAGCTTTGTGAGCAGGAGGGAGAGAGAAGCGCAGGAGGTATACAGGCGGAACCAGGAAGAGCTGAGTGCTCTGGGGGCCGACGGCGCAAACGGATACCATTAAAATGGCTGACACCATCCGCAAGGGCGGGCACGAGTGTAATATAGGTTGTGAAAATTGATAACCCGAATGAGTGTCAATGCAGGAGAGGGTTGAGCTCCTGAGATGGCAATTGCGTGGCAATTGTGTCGCATATTTCCTCGGAGTACCACTGCGCCCACCTGCATGCCGGGATAAGAGGTGCAACAGTATCGAGAATTGAAGTTGTGCCAAATTAGGACTGAGACCTTAACTCTCGAGCGAGCCAGCCACCCCACTATTGTTGGGCCTAGGTATAAGCCTCCCACAGGCTGTACATGTTTAGCTACTTACAGTGTTTCAAAGCACTGTAACGAGTTACACGAGGGCTTTGGAATTAATCAGGGCACCAATTTAGGTTTTTAATAGCCAATTTAATTGAAGGTATCATATCTCGTTATATATGTATTAAGGAGAAGTTAATGCTAGGCGGGTTATGGAAGGTATGGTATATTAAAAAAGAGTGGGGTGATTAATTATCCCTTAATATGCCTGGCCCTTAAAAAATGCACATATCTTTATATGCTTTTATATTAAGATAATAATCCTTATAATTAATTATTCTTAAAGAGTTTATTTATCATCCATTTTTATTAGGTGAAGTATTATCTTTATTATTTTATCTATTAGATTTATTAGCTTAATTTATAAACTTTGCAAACTTCAGCTTATTTTACTCGTTGGATTTATCAGCAGGAGTAATAGGAGCGGCTAGAGTAATATTAATCTTATGGTTTTAATTGAGAACTTTATTATTATTTTTAACCTTAAGGCCTTAGCTAGGAACTTTATTATTATTTATAATATAAACTTTAATTTATAAACCTTTCTTTTCCTTTTTTAAGCCTTAATAAACCTTTTTAAATTTAATGGTTTTTTTATCTATTAAGAATTTATTAAAGTTATTTAAATCTTTAATTTAATTATCTTCTTTATCTTTATCTTTAGATTATTTAGATTTATTAAGCTTTATATCCTTTAATATTATAATAAAAGGCTATATATTAAATATTTTTAGGGTGTTATTATTAAATAGGTTATTTAATTTAGCTTTTAAGTTAGGGTTAAGTTCTTTTATTAATTTTTTAATTTTATTGCACTTAGGTTTATTATTATTTTATAAATTTATCTTAAATATAATAGGATAATTTATATATACCCTATCTCTTTATTAAGAGTTAGTTTCTTTATTAATATTATTAATATTATCTTTCTTAATAACTTGCTAAGGAAGGTTGATAATATTAAGGTTTATTATTAAATTAAGGAAACCCTTTTTTTAATAATTATATATATAGTAACTCTTAGATTTATAAAAGAAATAAGTAAGCTTATTATAATCCTTTTAAGTAACCTTTTTAATAATATAATAAGGAATATAATATTAATAATAGATATTGCTTTAATTATAAAGATCCTTATAATAAGCGTTATAAAGTGCTTAATATGCTAAATATTGATTTATAATCTTTATATTATATCCTTTAGGCTTAATAAAAAAGTTCTTATTTAGAATATTAATTAATAGGTATTTAAAGTGCGTTTATATAATGTTGATATGGTTGCTTTTAGAAAGGAATGCTATCTTGTTATCTTAAATAAAGCAGAGAATTATAATATCTTATTTATTATTTATTACCGTTATTTAAATATAAACTTTAATAAGGTTATAATAGATTTCCTTATTAGATAAGGCTTAAAAGTAAATCTTAATTTTATTAATTTAGATATTATAGGGCATAATAATATAAATTTAAGGCCTTATTATTATATTAAAACCTGGAATATAAAATTAGTAAATTTAAGCTATTATTTTTATTAAGAGTTAAGCTTATATTATATTAATAAAGTTAATGCCTTTGGTAATTATTATGGATTGGTATATTAAAGCGATATAGTTTTTTAAGAAGAACTTAATTATTTTATTATTAATAAGATTAAAATTTTTAAAAGTATATATATTATAAATAAGTTATTATTTAAATATATATTATATATAGTTAGGTTAAAAGGTATATAAAAGTTGAAAATAGTTTATATATTTCTTTTATAAAAGATATTAAATATAAGATCTTAAAGTTCCTTATATTATTAATAGTTTTTATAAGAAAGGTAATATAATTAGTTTTATAATTATAATTTAAAGTAAAAGGGGTATTAAGAGTTAATTAAGGTAGATATTTTTATATTTATTACTTTTTATTATATTATTTATTAATAAATAGCTTATCTAATAATAATTATTAATAAATAAGAAAAGGTAGCATTAATATAATTTAAGCTTATTAAATATATAATTTAGATTCTTAAATACCTTATTAATAAGGATAATTATAAGGTTAATAAACTTTTATATATTAAGGATTAAAATAATAAATATATAAATAATAACCTTAATATTATTAAGGATCTCTTTATAAAGTTTAATATTTTTATTTAAATCTTTATCTTATTTAGGTTAAGATATTAATAGGGTTGTTAAATTAATATAATAAGTATATTAAATTAAGCTTATATTTATTATATAGCTTTTAAAATATAATATTTTCTAGCTTTTAAATATATTATATTTATTATAGGTAAAGTCTTTAATATAATAAAATCTTATAGCTTTTCTAGTTATATAAATATAGGATATTAAAGATTCTTTAATATATACCCTTATTATACTTAAAAGGAAGCTTTCTTTAATATTATATTTTCTAGCTATAAGTTAATAATTTAAATAATAATTTATTAAAGTTTAAGTTAATATTTAATATTTTATATATTAATATAGCTATTATTATTATTTATATTTTAATTAATAATAATTATAACTTAAAGATTATATTTAAGGTTTATAGGTTTAAGCTACCTAACTTATAAGGCGATTTCCTTATAAATATTATTTATAATAACTGCCTTTTTAATCTTTATAATTAAGGTTATATTATAAATAGCTTTATCTTTAAACTTATTATAATAATATTAATAAATATTATATATTTTAATACTTATTATAAATAAGCTTAATATAATTATTATTAAAAAGGTTATAATTAAAGTTATAATAATAGGTATTTTAAATAATAATAAATAAATTATAATATTCCTTTTACTTTATAATATTTAAGATAAATTAATAGATATATTATTATTAAGTAATAATTAAGTTAAATATAAGGAGGGGAATCTTATAATAACTTTAATTTCCTAGTTATATTTATTAATTTCATCCTTAGCTTAATTACCTTTAAATAAATAAATATTTATTATTATTTAAAGATTTTAAGATAATCGGCTTAATATTATATTATATATTATTATTATTAGATTAAGGTTATTTAAGTTAAGGTTTAAGTTATTATTATTAAAGATTTTTTTACCTTAAGCTAATATATTATATATAATATATTTTAAATAAATAAATATATATAGGTTAATAAGATAATATTAACTTATATTATCTTATTATTATTAGGAATTCCTTTAATGATAATAGTTATAAAAGGCGCCTTAGTGAATATAATAAAGGTATCCTATTAATCCTTAGAGAATATATATAATATTTCTAGGATATATTATATGATAATAGCTTTATAATATTAGAATTTAGGTATAATGATTATAATGATTTTATTATTTATATCTTAAAGCGTTGCTAAGTAGAAAAGGTCTTTATGCTTATTTTAAATATTATGGAATGGCAGGGCTGGGTTGTAATAGAATCAATATATTACTTAGCTTAAGATAGAGAAGCTCTAGGTAATATTTATAATAATGGGATTATTATGGAATATAGAA
Organism: Diaporthe vaccinii; assembly: GCA_039880775.1. Lineage (NCBI taxonomy): Eukaryota > Fungi > Ascomycota > Sordariomycetes > Diaporthales > Diaporthaceae > Diaporthe > Diaporthe vaccinii. The sequence goes on from JBCEDN010000003.1 coordinate 2,171,009, forward strand.
AATTATTAAATTAAGGGTATATTTTAAAATTCCTTTATCTTAAGAAGGCCCTGGATTTTTAATTTAGCTATGATATTATTATTAATTTTAATAAAATAAAGATTAATTATAAACTTTTCCACCTTATCTTTATTTAAAGTAAAGATCTTTATAAGCTTATTTAATCTGTTATGCTTAGGGAATTAAGGTTTTTTAAAGTTGAGGAATAAGGTAATAGCTATTATGAATTCCTTTTTAAGCTAATCCATTTATTTAAACTAATATATTATAAATTAAAAGTTAAATAGCTTATTTAATGGATCGTTATATGATATATAAATTAATATAAACTAGGGAATATTAGCGGTTATATCCGCTGGTAATATAAGGTGATTGCGATATTTATTAACTTCCTTTATAATCTTAATGTGGTATTCCTTTAGGGTTTTATCTTTAATATTACTTTTTTTATTTGCCTAATACTTTTAGAGCTTTTAGGAAAATATATAGGTAAAGATATAAATAAGCTTATCCTTATTATTAAACTTCTTCGTTATTATAAATGGCTTAATGATCTTAATATATATATTAACTTATTATTATTTAATATTCGCTTTATTCTTATTATAAGGAATATAGTAAGATTAAAGCTGATTATATATTGCTTTTGCAATTATGTTGATAATCTCCTTTTTAGATTTATTATTTATAAGTATAGGGACCTTAATATATAAAACTTAGACTTGGATTTTATATATGGTGTTTATTAGAGGCATTAACTATATAAATTGCTTATTATTAAATATCTTAAGTATTGAGAAGTAATATAAATAGGGAACTTTAACTTCCTTTCCATCTCACTTAATTATATATATTTAGGTACTAATTAGCATTATAAATACCTTGTAGTTTATCTTATTAAGCTTTAACGTTGCTTATTTTTTATAGGTATATTTATATACTGCATCATCTCTTAAGCTTATTAATATATTATCTATATCCTAGAAAGCTATATAGGTTAGCAACTTATAAGCTTTCTTAAGGAGGTTAGTAATATAATTATAAATAATAATGGATTAATTATAAGTGGTAGTCTTTAGGGAGGCTATTGGGTTAAGGAGGGAGTTTATATATTCTTAATTAAAACGGAAAAACTAGTTATTAAAGTCTTTCTATTCCTTAATAACTAAGAAGGTAAGTTATAGGGATTTAATAAAGAAGGTTATTTTAATAAAATTATAAAGCTATATAAGCCTAGGTATATATAAATTATAAAGATTATTTATAATATACCTTTAAAAGATGATTTTAATATTTTCATTATTTATTATTATATTAAGCAGGAAGGTACTATTTTATAATAATTTAATAAAACCTTAAGATATTAATAAGCTTTTAACTTATTTTTATAATATTATATTTATTTAAGATATTATAATAAGGCTATTTAAGGGAATAAAGATAGATGCAATCTTTATATTAATTATATTATAATAAATATTAATATTTAATTTAAGTTAAGGGTATTAATATAAATAATTAAAAATCTAGATAATTATAATAAATTTAAATATAGGTATATTATTAATTGCTATTATAATTTCTTAAGTATATAATATTATTAGCTTATTTAAGGTAAAGATAATATAAATAAAAAAGGGGGAAATATTTTTAACTTTTTTAATTACCTCTTTATTTATCTTTTACTTTTCCTTAGGTTGAGTTATATTAACCCTTAGGTTTAAGGCATAGATTAGCTAGTATAGGCTAAGGCTATTTTATTTAAATATTAAAAATAATAAAAATCACTTATTATAAAGGAGCTCTTCATTTAATATTATATTAAATAAGATATTATTAAAGGAGTATATTTATAATAGGGAGTTTAGCTAAATAATCTTAAGGGAAAATAAAGTTAAGAATTTAAGATTAACTTACGGAGGAATATTATTAAAGTAGAATAAGGTTGCATTTTATACCGCGGATATATTTTAAGAAAAGGCTTTTTATAATTTATAAATTAGTTGCTTTAAATTATAATTATTTATTAAGTTAACGATATTATTAAGGATAATAATAATTACTGCTTATATTATAAAAGGATTAAAGTTTATAAATATATTAATTACTTTATTATATTTAAATAAAGGCTTATTATTTTTTAACGCAGTAATATATCTTAACGTAATAGTAAACTTAAATATAATAGAGTTTTCACTATTAATATTATCTGATTTTTATTAAGGAAAGGTATTATTAATTCTTAATTAGTTTTATCTAGATTGCTAAATAATAAAGTCTGATTTACTTTAAATTTAATATAAGTTGATAGAGTTATTACGATTAATTATTTTATCTAATTTACTTTAAATATAATATAAGTTAATAAGGTTATTGCTTTATAATTATAATAAAGGGTATGATTTATTAAAAAGTTCATTTAATATATTATTAATATTTAAAGCAATAGCTATATAAATATAGGGAATAATAATCTTTATAAAAAGGGAAGCGAAGGTATTAAGAGGAATAGGAATACCTTTTTAAAGGTACTTAAATATATTTATAAATATATAAAGGGATATTATAATAATAGTTTTATTATATATTATTTTAATAATATATAAAAGGAATTTAAAAGGGGGGGATTATTATATAATTAAAAATAATATATATAAAGAGATAAAGGCTAGATAAGGGTAGAAAATAAGGTTAATTATAAATAAAGGTTAAAAGTAAGGGTAATTATAAATAAAGGTTAAAGATAAAGGTAAATATTAATAGGGTAATAATTTAAAATAAGCTTTAAAAAGTTTTTAACTTTTAAGGTAGCTATTTATAAATAATCTAAAGTTATTATTATAATAATAAATAATGAATTGCTTTTAATAATAATTTATATATTAAAGTTGAGATAAGTTTTATTAATATTTGCTTTTAATATAAATCTAATATAGTTGATTAATCGTTTAATAATATAATATAAATATATTATTTATAAGGAATTTTAAGATATAAGTATAAAAGTTATTAACTTTTTAAGTTTATAATGCTTATAATATTTATTAATAAGATAAGGAATATTAAGAATAAGAATATTATAAAGCTTTTAAGTTATTCCTTTATAATTTATTTATTTAACTTTATAATAAAGGTATTTAATAATATTATTAAGTTTTTTTAATTATTTATAATTTATAATTACCTTTATAATAAATTTCTCTTCTCCCTTTTATATAAGCGGCTTAAATAATAAAGGGGCTTTAAGTATTTATTAAGGGTTAGCTAGTTTAAGGTATTTAATTGAAATATTTTATGATTAATATAGTTATTAAGGTAAGTTAAGATGGTATTTAAGAAGGTTAATCTTTTTAATAATTCTATAGGGCTTAGCTTAATAAAAGGATAGCTTAATTTAATGGTTTATATAATATCTTTAATATCTAGGTTTAATTAACTTAATATATATATAGTTATTCTTTTTAAGGTATAAAGGGCTTTAATGATAATCATTATAATAAGCTTTTATCTTAGCTTAGGTAATATATAAATATCCTATAACTTCCTCTTATATAACTTATTATATTCATCTAAAATTATAATTTATTAAGTGTATGGTTAGTAGAAATCTAGTGGAAAGTTAATTATATAATATTATAAAGAATATTTGTTTAATTAAGGTTAATATAAAGGTATTTATAATAAATAATATATATAATAATTATTATTTTTAAGAGGATGGATCTTATAATATATTAATATAAATAATTAAGCTTATTATTATAGTTTAAATTATACGCTTAGCTTGGCTATTAGTGGCAATATGGTTTATAATTATTATATAGATATTAATATTAGCGGCTTTATATAGTTCCTTTTAAAGAGCGCTGAGGAATTTCTTATTTATATTAAAGATGAAGATATTTAGAAATCCTTAATTTAGATATATATAGGTGATATATATCTTTATTTAGTTTTTTGCCGTATAATTAATCCAGCTAATTAAGGTATAGATAAATTTTAAGGTTTTATATATAATAAGTAGGATATAATTATAACTTTTTATAGATATAAGTAAGTTGATAATAAAATTAAGGTAGAGGATTAAGAATGGAATTATTAGAATATTAATTAGCTAGAGATCTTTAAAGGGTAAATATTGGTAGGATCTTTTTATATTATAAATAATATATTTTAAAATATATTTCTAGATTCATTTACCTATAGATGGGAAAAATATAATATTTCATAGGAATTAAAATATCTATATTTATTTAATATAAGCTTAATTATTATATATTAAGCGAAGGATTTAATAGATTTATCTAATAGGGATGATAAGGCGGGCTTTATCCTTATCTATATAATATAATAGCCGGCTCTTTAGATATATATAGAAGTTATAAAGCGTTAAGTTAGGGCCTTTAGGCTAGTATTTAGTGTTTATTAATTATTTTAAGAGTTAGAGATAAATGGATTTAAAGGTATAATCTTTTTTAAGGGCTTTTTTTAAGTTTTCTTTAAAGGTAGGGAATATATAAAGCTAGGTAATAATTTAACCTTTATTATTATTTATATATATTTCAGTTATTAAGATGTTATTTATTAGGATTATTATAGCTGGTATATCTTTATCTTTAAAGATATTAAGGGTAAGAGGGGTAATGATGATTTAAAGGATTAGAATAAGGGTTAGGTTTATTAGGTTTGCTTAAATTAGTTTAAATATAGCTTAAGCTTATTATTAAGTAATAATATAAAAATATATTATAGGTTTAGTTATTATCGTTATAGGTTTAGGCGTTATTGTTTTTTTTTTTAAGATAATCTTAATAATATATTTATATTAATATATAATTTACTTAGGTGATGAATAATTAAGATTTAATTAATATATTTTATAAGGAAGAGTTATTATTTTATAATATATTAAGTATTCCTAGGAAAGTAAGCTGTAGCTTTAAATAATTATTTAATAAACTTATGATTAATAATGATTTAAATCTTATTATAATTTAAATAATATAAATATTTCTCTAAGGCTTAAATAAGATTAAATATCTTTAGTTTAAGGGTAAAATAATTCTTTTTTATAGATATAAGGATATATAATAAGAATAGGATAGGTTAATTCTTTCTATTTACTTATATTTAATATAAATTTATATTAATATCCTTATTATTTATATTAATATAAAGGATAAAGGGCTTAGAGTAATCTAGGAATATAAAGTTAATATAGTTAATTAAGCCTTATTTAAGTTGCTTTTAAGCCTTTTCAACTCTTATCTATAGCTCATTATAATATTTCTACTTTTTCTCTTAAGCTTTTATGGTTTTTAAAGTAGTTATTAGAAGGGGGTAAGTAACCTTAAGGGGGAAGGTATATCACTTGATATAAATATCTCTTTAAGGATTAGTATAAGGGCTATTTTTAAACTTAAGGGTTTTAAGCTTATTTAATAAGTTAGTTATAATAAAATAATTAGGTATAAAGTTATAATAATAGCTTATTAATTTAATATTATACTTAAGCTTTTAAAGATTAAAGGGTATGAGTAGGTTGTGGATAGCCTTAGTTTTTTCCTTAGTTATAAATAAATTAAGTTATAATATATAATAGCTTAAAGCTTTTAATCTAGTTTAAATGAAATAATATTTAATAAGAGATAATGTATATTTATTGTTTTCTAATAGGGTTAGGGTTAGTTTAAGATAAAAAATATAATCTTATATAGATTTAAAGAAGATAATAATATTATTAATATAAATTAATATAAATACTTAAAGATAGAATATAAATAAAGTTTTTATATAATATTAAAAGAAGAAAGGGGAAATGATTAAGCTTATAATAGCTATTATTATATATTTTAATCCTTAATATAAAATAATAAATGTTATTTTCTATTAATCTTGTTTAATAATAGTTTATTAAAAAAACCCTTTTATTATATTTATAATTATAAAAATTTAGCTGTTTCTTAATAAACCTAAAATATTATCTTATTAAGGTAAGAAGTAGCTATATTAAATAAGCTTTATATTAACCTTTTATAAATTAATAATTATTTAAAGTTTATTATTTCGCTATATTATAAAAGTTAATATCGCGGTAAAGTAATTTTCTCTAGGTTAGATAGGCTTAATTATACATATTTAAGTTAGCTTATCAATAATCTTATTAAATGCCTTATGATTATAGTGTAATATATTATATAAGTACTATATTAAGTTATCTAGGTTAATATTTAATTTAAAGGGAATGTTTATCTTAATTCTATTATTAAAGCATCTTAACTTAGTTTAAAATAAGTATATGTAGTATAATATGGTTTATTATACTTCTTTTATCTTTTTAAGGCTTTAATATAGGTTAATATTAGCTTGATTAATATTAAAATCTAGGTTTAAGATTAATATATTAAAGGGATATCTATTTAAAACTTATTCCTTTTTTTTATTAAGAGGTATATTGCTTAAAACTTTAAAAAAGGGAATATTAATTAAGGTATTATTTTATTATATAAGGAAGGATTTTAAGTTAGAGATTAAGAAAATAGCTTAAAGGTAATTTAGAATTTAACCCTTATAGATAATGATAAGGGTATTATTAAAATTAAAAAAGGATAAAATATTATTAATTCTGTTTATAATATTATTAATTAAAGAGTTATAGGTAAATCTACAGGTATTAGTGATTATTTAAGGTTTAAAAAGGTAACCTTTAATATAAATAAAAAGCTTTTAGGTTTAGATATAAATATTAAAGCTATAATTAAAAGAGATAAAGTATTCCTTAATAGCCTTTAATATTAAAATTTATTAATTAGCTAAAGGATCTTAAGTATAAATAGCTTAGATTTCCTAACTTATGTTTATAATAAGAATTAATTTATTATAATTATAAGGTTTTTATTTAATATATAATTAATAGTATTTAAGGAAGGGAATTTTAAAAAGGATATTATAAAAGAGGTTATTAATAACGTAGGTTGATTTTTAAATGATTTATGATTGTTATTTATGGTTTAAAAGGTTTATTAATAAGTTAATTTAATATATAATAATAAGTCCTTTATTAATTCTAGATAAATAAAAAGGGATATTAAGTTCTTTAAATAATAAATTAGGATAATAATATATAAGTATCTTTTTAAAGATGAGAGTAACGCTGGAAGTTATATTTAATATATTATTAAGAGAATCTTTATTTAGGGTATATATGATAATATATAAGTAATTTAATTTAAAGGGGGAGTATAATGAAGAAGTATTTTTCTTTATTAAATATAAGAAGATAATATTAATTAGATTTTCTATTATATCTTTATATATAATCCATACCTTAATATTATTTCTTTAAGGTGGAATCTTAGATTTAAGAATAAGTTTTAACTTCTCACTATTTTTTTATAATAATAGGTTAAAGGTGATTTACTTTAAAGGATTAATAAAAATATTAAATATATTTATAATAAGAATAAGTTAAATTAAGGATTATTTAAGTGGTAGAGGTATCCTTAATCCTATTTGCCTATTTAGTTTTCTTACTTTAATTCTAGATTTATATTAAATTTAAAGTTATTGCCGCTAAAGGGCAGGTTGCAGTATATATAAAATCGTTAAATCTTGTTTATGATTTTAAGAGTAAGTTAATCCAACTTATCTTTAATTATAGTTATATAAGCCTTAATGGAAGGTTGATTCTTTCCATCTTCTTATAGCTATCATTTATTAATAAAGTAGTTTTGCTTATTTAATTTATTAAATATTAGCCTATTAATATAACTTATTAATATATTATAGGAAGCCTTAGTTATTATTATATTATTAATATTATAATTTATAAGGAATCTTAAATTATAATTTATAAAGAATCTTAAATTATAGTTTAATAAGAAGTTTAAGTTATAATTTAATTTATAATTATAGCTAGGGCTTTAAGGATAGTTAGGGCTATAAAGGTAATTTCAGTCGTTTTATTATATATATAAAGGATAAGGGGCTTGATTTTAATTATTATATTAAAGGGGCTAGTTAAATTACTTATTTTAATTAAAATGATTATTAATGGATTTTTAAAAAGTAGTGACTTAATCTTATAATGCTTTAATTTCACAAGCCTATAAATCCTCCGCTTCCTTATTCCTCTTCTATTTTAAATAAATATTATGCTTAGCTTAATTAATGAATTTTTTAAAGCCTTTAAGCTTATTCTTCTTAAAATAAAGCATAATAATTATATATAGCTTAAGGTTAAGTTTAATATAAATATATTATATTTATATATCTTTATTAATTTTTCTAGCTTTATTATAAAGGTAAATCTTATTATTAATATATTTTTATAAAGGTAAGATATCTTTATCCTTAAAGCTATATATTATCTTATTAACCTTAATTATAAGGTTTTTATGATCCTTGTAGAAGTATTATTAAAATTTATTTTCTTATAAGGTAAAGTTAATAAAGAGCTATTTATATTTTCTCTCTATTAAAGATATAAATTAATATATATTATTTAAGTTTAAGTTAAAAATGATATTAATAAAGAGATTTATTAATATAATATTATTATTATAAGTTTTAATAAAATATTTAATATAAGAGATATAAGCATTAACTTTAATACCGTGAAATTTAAATATTTCTAATTTAAAATATAAAGCAGCACCCTTTAAAAATATAAAGGCTTAATTAAGAGTAATTAATTCTAGATAGGATCCTCAATATAATATAAGTTAATAAGAAGGGAGCTTATATTTATAATTATAAGCTAGGTAAAAATAATATTTATAATTATGGTTTAGATTAAGGTAATAATCTTATTTATCTTCTTATCTTAAGAGGATATCTTTAGATAATTATTATATTAAAGTTAATATAAGATGATAATAAGGTTAATAAAAAGATCTTAAGAAGAAATAAGATGCTTTTTATTAATAATAAAGTAAAGCCCTTATAAGCCTTAATAAGATAAAGGGTATAATTATTAATTATTAAAAGGGTTATTAAAATAATATTAGTTTTTAATAAAGTAGCATCTAAGAATATTAAGGCAATATTAATAATTAATAAACTAGTTTTACTTTAAAATAGATAAGGAGGATATAATAAATAATTAAAGAAAAAATAGCATTTATAAGTTTAATAAATAAACATTATATTATAACTATTTATTTATAATATTTTCTCTTTATAAATTCATTTATAATTTACTAAATCCTTTAAGATATCTTATTAAATATAATAAGGTAAAGCTTAAGAAGTATTTTTAAGATAATATTTTATTTAATAATATAAATAACCGTTATATTAAAGGTATAATTTATTTTAATATAAGAAGGTTTTTATCTAAATAATCCTTTAAAGGCTTTTTTAATTCATTTTATAAGGGAATTTAATAATTTAATTATAATTATAATAATAAAAGAGTGATAAGTTAAAAAGAGAGATTTAATTAAATATATAAAAGGAAGAGATTTTATTTAAGGTATTAGGGAATCTGCTTATAATATAAAGAAATTTAATAATTAATTAATAATAAGATGCTTTCTATTCTTAAATTAAGGATATTAATAATATAAAATAATAGGATTTTGGATAATAATTAATAAAAGATTTTTTATTATAAATAAGGGATATTAATTAAATTTAAGGGAATTAATAAAAGAAGAAGATTAAGATAATAGTTATAATAAATTAATAATAGCTTCTTTAATAACTTTTAAATTTTATATCTTAAAAAAGAAGTTATAATTTAAAATATAGATAATTATATTTTATATTTAAAAGGTTTAAAAGGGGTTATTAAAAATATAAAGCAGTATTATTATAAGTTAAGGAATAGCTTTTAAAAGTAATTTAAGCTATCCTTTATTTAATAGCATTAAATTAAAGAATAGCTTATAAATATTAGGTTAGTTTTAAAGGGGTTTAATGCTAAGGAAGCATCCTTTAATATCTTATAATAATTTTTTCTTATTTTTATTTATAGGGTTATTTAAGGTTTAATTTAGGTAATTAATAAAGGGTTATTTAATTTAAATTAATTTAATTAAAGGGGTTTAATAATTAAAAGTTTATTAAGATTATTAGATTAATAAAAACTTAGCATTTAATAAATATAAGGCTTATTAATAATTATTTAAGGCATTATAAATATTTAAAGCCTTTAATTAATTAAGTTAATATTTATTTAATAAAGTTTTAATATATTATATAAGGGAAGGAATTTAATTATTATAATAATTATAGGGTAATTAGCGAAGATTAGGGATTATTCTTAATATAAAAGCTTAAAGAATAAAATAAAGTTATAATTATTATATAATGAGTTATATAAGGGCTTTAGAATCAATTAAGGCACTAATTTAGGTTTTTAATAGCTAATTTAATTAAAGGTATTGTATCTCATTATATATATATTAAGGAGAAGCTAATGCTAGGCGGGCTATGGAAGGTGTGGTGTATTAGAAGAGAGTGGGGTGATTAGTCATCCCCCAACAAGCACAGTAAGTCATAACTCATACAGAGAAAGCAACTATTTGTGATGTCAGCCTGTACTAGAAGTACTCCCAATGAACACAACTTCCACTGCGGCAAAGGCGGCTGTGGCAGAGTATACCTCAATCTTCTTAGCGTTTGTGAACACTGTGATACTGGCGGAGAAGATTGCGGTGAATATGATGAGTAAACCGAGCCTCCATAGCATATTGTGCACGAAATACAAAACCAGTATCATCACTGTTGGCAAGAGTGACGAAATGACTGCCGCGAGGGCGTCAGCGACGACAGTGATTTTCTTGTCGTCGTAGACTCGCAGATTATTTCCTAGGTCCTGCATTCGAGAATCCCGATTCTGATGTTGGTCAGCATTGGTTCGACAGACTATCAGGATCGACAGGTCCTGACTTGCCTCTTTCTTGTGTCCATAAGCCCAATGGTACGCATCCAGGATGCTTCCAGTAAGAAGCGAGTTGAACTTGTCCGGTGTTCCCACCCGAGGACTGATGAAGTCACTATTGTTGACCTCGCCCCAAGTGAGGGCTTCCGCACCAACGAGGAAGTTGTTGCCCATACTCGGTCTGATAAGCCACTTGCGCAGATCCCCAAGGTCTCTCGACGAGGGACCTTCGGCTTGGTCGAGACGCATCACCTGGAGCAATGCTTCATCTGCACGGCGGTGAGTGGTAATCTTTTGATTGCAACTCGGCAGATCTCTACTGACTATACTCCTTGAGAGCCACCTGAATTTTCTTCAACACGTCGTACTGCTCTGATTCACCGTCTTCAGACTCGGCCATGTCCTGCATTTGGCGGAAGTCTTTGACCAGACTTGCCAGGCCAGGCTCGTCGGAAGCAACATCCTCTGCCCTAATGTCCCGATACTCCTGCTCAAGGTCCTGGAGCCTCGCTTGGAGCCGCAGGAGATTGATCATCTGAAGCTCGCCGAACTTGCGGAATATCGCTGCTGGGGCGGAGGCTGCCATAAGGCCCGCGAGTTTCGGGTAGCCGGAGGGTGGCACATCGGCCGGCTCAGGCTCCTCAACCGGCGAAGCTTGCGCTTGAGGTATCTGGGACATCTTTAAGGGGTGAAGAGAGGGAGTTTTGAATAAAGGAGATCGATAGTTTGCAAAAGAACGCTCAAAGTCGAGCTTGTTTGCCTCCAGTCGGATGGCCTATTCTCTGCGGAGCAGACTGTCGCAGAAATTAGGCATTGGAAGCCTCGAAGCGGAGAATGCACCAAACGCTTCGCCAATGAGGTCGCCGAGATTGTGTATTGTATGTCCAAGTGGCTGCTTACGGAGCGTCGCTTCTTATGGCTTGCATTAGTGGAACGTGATCAGAGATGCATGAGCTGAAGACTGAGTCCCGCATCGATGTCGTTTCTAGTAACGTCATTTAGAAGCATCGAGTTCCAAGACTATTATCCAAGGATACTGTTTTGTGAACTTCGTTCTCCTATTCGAACTCATAGCCAAAGTATTTCGCTACAATGGCGGACCCTCTCTCCATATCGGCCAGCATCGCGGGTGTAATCTCCCTCGCACAAAGTGCCATCTCTGCACTCGGCAGAGACACCGTGCGGCACGACCGGGACTATCTCGAAGAAGTACAGCCGGTAATCAACAAGTTTGAGACAGCCGCTATTCTCTTACAGACTACTAGCAAGCATTTGCCGAGTAACGCTGTGGTTCCCGGCGTGGACCTCAGCCTTAAAATATGCATGGAGAGAGGGGAAAATATACAACGGATGATTTATGAGGTGGCCAGCGGAAGCAAAAGTAAATTGCGGGTGTCATCCCGCACGGAACAATTTACCAAGAGATTGTCCAAGGAGGTGGACATGTTCGCGGATTCGGTCGCGTCGATAACGACTTTCTCCCAAGAGTGAGTTTTGTTTTCTTCTGGCATTACCCAAGGAGGAGGTCGCTTTGCATGGACTATGTTGTTGACCCCAAGTATGTCAACAGAGCGAGAACGGAGTACATCTTACGGTCCGTTGAAGAGCTCAAGAATATGAGCCAGAGAAGCTTGGTCAATCATGATGATCTGAGGGTCCAGATATATGAGATAACTAAAGGGCCTAAAGGGCTCCATTATATGATCGACGCTTTAAAAGCTCTCGACGATGCTAGAGCTCGAGGTAATGACGATACCCACGTCGCCGAGCTCCTATCCCAGCTTAAAGCCGACATGGACAACACGCGCGACAACATCGACAAAAGACAGTAAGATTTGAAAGAGATACGGGCGCAGCTGGAGAGAACATTCACCCAGCAGATGCCGCTCGAATTCAACCAATCCGACGGGTTCGTCTACAACATCTCTATCCTCAGCCGGGAAGACGGCGTTCATGACGCCGCCTCCAGCACGCACTGCCGCGCAACTCTCGACACCGGGTGTCACGACAATTGGGTGTCGACAGGCATCATCGAACGGGCGGACTTGCAGGGCAGCATCATTGCGACCACGGACTCGGATCAATTCAAATCGTTCAGCGGCCACGTTATGGAGCCTCAGGGGCAGATCGAGCTGACATTCTTCCTGGCCACGGTCAGCGCGAGCTCGCAGCAGACGAGGACGGAGACCTTCTATGTGTTTGACCAGCTCCCGGTCGACCTGGTTCTGGGGAAAGGATTCATAGCCAAGCAGTTCACGTTAGTGTCAAAGCATGCTCTGGGTCTCGTCAGGCAGGGAAAATTCACGCAAGGTCTGTACTTACGACTGGACTTGTACATATATACCTTGACCTCCCGGCGGACCCCTCCGCCAACCATCCCAAAGCAATCTTGCCAGGAACTCATTTCTGACTTGGGCCCTCCACAGAGGAAGTTCGGACGATCGAGATATCACTGAAGGAGCAAGGCGCAGCCAACGCCGAAATCAGCTCCCTCCGCAGAGCAGCGGACTCGTCGGCCAGGGAAGCGAGACGAGCACAGAAGGCCGCGTCCCGCGCCACAACAAGAGGTTCAAACACGCCTTTCTCGGGGGCATCGGGATGGGGAACTCCACGCCACCCGGACTCGATCCTGCGGGTAGATACCAGGAGCTCGAGTCTGATGGTGCCAACAAGCAGGCTCCATATCAGTAGCACCCAGGCTTCTGAAGCGTCGGGTCCGGAGGATGACGGTGAGGTGCAGGGGCCAGATATAGAGGCTGGGCCGAGTGGTACTTGCATGAAGAGGTAGTGCTTCGTCTTTGCGCTGTGATGTGTGCCCGTAGCCTGCCCTTGCGACTCAACCGATCGAGGCCAGGACGGTGTACACTTACGGAGAGCTCGAAGTATCGCGCCTTTTCTCTGCTATAGCCGGTGTCTGTCACGAGGGGGGCTGTGAGACAGGCGGCTGACTTCAATGCGTCAGGTAAGGTTAATTCCAGGCCATCTCGTAAGTAAGAGGGAAGCAATTCAGAGGGGCTGCCAGACGAAGTAAATACCGGTCCGGAGGGGTGAGTGACAGGTGCTTGTGTAAGCCAGACTACCTAGGTAACCCACAAACACCATCTCAGTACCTGCTTAAGTTGTCTTGACCTTTCCACTTTTCCTGTATATTACTTAGATTCAACTGTTATCCCACAATCGGCCTATATTTTCGTCATATTATACGAGTAGATTTTTTTTATGTCCTTGAACATATTATCTGGCATCACATCCTGTGGAGGTCACCAGTCAGTGCAGTGACTAGCGCTGCTGGGTCGTATGTCCTCAGACCCCCCTAAGGCAGGCGCCTAATCACCTACCTGGGTACCTAGGGGTAGGCAGTAACTACCAAACCGAACATGGCAAATCCACACCACAATATCCTTTTGCATGCGACACCTCAGTACACACGCTCGACACCGCCGCGCATACTCTAGGAAGGTCCCTTCGGGAGTAGTATGTGGGCGGCCAGAGCAATGGCGTCCACAGCAAGATCAGCCACGCATGGGGCGCTCACCTTTGAGCTGGTAGCCAAGTGCTCTGTGAGTCCCTCTCCCGCCAGCCTCGTCGCCGGGAGCCCGTTGACTGACAGGTGCGCCCACACCAGGGATAGACCACACGAGCCCGCGCCTCCGTCCTCACCCTGCCCCACGGGCCCGTCAACCTCCCCGTGTTCATGCCGGTCGCCACGCAGGCCTCGCTCAAGGGCATCACCCCGGAGCAGCTGGAGCAGACGGGCTGTCGCCTGTGCCTCAACAACACGTACCACCTCGGCCTGAAGCCCGGCCAGGAGGTCCTTGACGCCGTCGGCGGCGCGCACAAGCTGCAGGGCTGGGGCCACAACATCCTGACGGACAGCGGAGGGTAGGCAACCGTATCCCTTCTCCCCCACGCGCATGAACCACGGTGTGCACGTAGACCTACGGGGAACGCGACAGACACAAAGAGACAGAGAGACAGACGGAACGAGCACGCAGGCTTACAATGGCAGGTTCCAGATGGTCTCCCTGCTCAAGCTGGCAACCATCACGGAGGAAGGGGTGCGCTTCCTCTCGCCGCACGACGGCACGCCCATGCTCCTGACGCCGGAGCACTCCATGTCGCTGCAGAACTCGATCGGCTCCGACATCATGATGCAGCTGGACGACGTGCTGGTGACCACCTCCCCGGACGCGGCGCGCATGCGCGAGGCCATGGAGCGCAGCGTGCGGTGGCTGGACCGCTGCGTGGCCGCGCACAAGAACACCGCCACGCAGAACCTCTTCTGCATCATCCAGGGCGGCCTGGACGTCGACATGCGCCGCGAGTGCACCGCCGAGATGGTCGCCCGCGACACCCCCGGGATCGCCATCGGCGGGCTCAGCGGCGGCGAGGCGAAAGCAGACACGTGCCGCGTCGTCGCCGCCTGCACGGGCATGCTGCCCGAGCTCAAGCCCCGCTACGTCATGGGCGTGGGCTACCCGGAGGACCTGGTCGTCAGCGTGGCCCTCGGCGCCGACATGTTCGACTGCGTGTGGCCGACGCGGACGGCCCGCTTCGGCAACGCCGTCACCCGGGGCGGCATGCTCAAGCTCAAGAACTCGGAGTTCGCCAACGACTTCCGCGTCGTCGAGGAGGGGTGCGGGTGCGTCTGCTGCCGGCCCCGCGGGGACGTCCGGGACGGGGTCGACGGCCTGGGCGTCACGAGGGCTTTCATACACCACAACGTGGGCAAGGAGACGGTCGCGGCACACCTGCTCACCATGCACAACGTCTGGTACCAGTTGAACCTCATGAGGGGGGTCAGGGAGGCTATCATTGCGGATCGGTTTCCTGCGTTCATCAGGGACTTCTTTGCCAGACTATACCCAGATAGAAGCCAGTACCCCGATTGGGCGGTCGACGCGCTCCAGGGGGTCGGAGTGGACTTAATGCAAGAGTGAGAGAAAATCTGGTGTCCTACGTCTCATCCGGGGCTGAATGATAGTGTGAACGAACGGGGTCGTATTAGTTATTGCATACTCCCTGCCATAACCAGGGCCCCCCCCCCCCGTGTGCCTGAATCAGGCCCTAGCCCGTGAGAGCGAAAATGCCTTGCGATGAGGAAATTGTACAAGGTCTTTCTAGAACGACTGTGAGGTTTTGTTTCCTCGCCTGTCCCATGCAATAGTACAAATGCTGTCTGTAGATCACCAGTCCAATGCTGTTCTGTCGTTAAAAAACGCCGTTCGAACATGTACCATCCCATCATCCAAAATCGTAGATACATCGTGATATTCCTTAATCATCGAGCACGTCGCATCATGTTCTGCGCCGTATCATACGGCACAAGCGATAGTCCTGATCATCAACTTGCATCCGGGTCATCCTCAGGATCGACGTGTGTCCGCCACTCAAATACTCTATCCGCCCCTCTGCCAGAGCCGGTAAGGCCAGCGAGATTGCTTGCCTTTGGTGGGTCTCTGGTGTGCTGCTTCACGGCCTGTACGCCGTGTGTGAGCATGTCGTCGGGCTCCTCATGGAAAACTGGCCGTGTTGTCCTCCCACTCACAGCCACCCGCTCCACGGACCTCATGCCGCTCGATCTCGGGCGGGACCTGTCGTCGTCGTACATATCTCCGGTCTCAACAGTGTGTCTCCTAATCGGCACGCCGACATGGCCAGGCGACATGGCCGAGACCATGGCCGGCAAGGGCATCGTGGCGGCCGTCGGCAACGGTGGGGGCCGGTGCACGGGGCCCTGGCGGAGATCCGTGTTGAATCTGTCCGCTAGCCTTCCCAGGGACGCAGCGCGGACGCCTCGGGCACGGTTGACGTCTAAGACGTAGTCACCAGGCGCAGTCCTGTCAAAACCTGGTGCGAGATCGAGCGTCATCGGGGGGAGAGGAGACGGCCGGGGCGGTTCGGGCGCCACAATGTGGCGCGGGCGCGGGCGGAAGTCGTCATTCATGTGATGGCTCGCCGCGTTCCCTAGTCCGTGGATATCCCCGAAGCCACCCAGGAAGTCGTCCTCGGGGCCGTCCTCGGACTCCTGCCAGTTCTGCAGACGCCTCGCGTATGCCTCGTCACGATCCTCTTGCAACATGCGTCGCTGTAGCTCGCCCTCGTAAAGCTGTGATCGCGGACGGCGCCCCGGAAATGCCGACATGCCAGGCCCTGGGCGAGCCTGCCTTGTGGGAGAGGGGGGCATCTCGACTGCTGGGCGAACACCAAAACGATCTCGTACAGGCAAGGGGACCTGCATGTGGTCCAGCCGATCGTCCTCGGCAGGGTCATAGTTGAACCAGGAGCATTCGCATGTCTTCCATCTGGCGCCGCAGATCATGCAGAATTCAGCTCCGCAACGACTTTCCATTCGGGTCAGATGAGAACTTGTCTCACAGAGGGAAAGAACATAAAGAGGGGATGGGAAGGAGAGAGAGTACGAAAACATACCATGTCATGTGATTGCAGCCTTCCTTCAGTTCGACCATGGCCTTGCACCTGAAGCAACACTGCCAGCCCTCGTCCTTGGCCTGCGCCATAAACCTTACCGTATCCTCATCCTTGGGGCAGTCCCTACCGCTATGCCACCTGCCGTTACAGCGCACACAAACCTTGGTCCTGCACTTGTCGCACTTGCCGAACTTTCGCCCGTCGTCGGCTTGACGGATGTCCTCGGGGCGGATGAACTCGCTGCAGCCCTTCTTGGGGCAGTAGATGCGGTTGCGGGTCGAATACTCGACGAACTTCTTGTTCCAGTTCCTCTTGAATTCGTTGTCAAAAAGGCGGTCCACGTGTTTCAGGGGGATGGTGGCCGCGGTGCAGCACTTGGGCGGCATGTGCTGCGGGTCCGTAATGGACAACTTGAAGCTTCGCTTGAGGCAAGAGTGGCACATCCGGTGGCCGCATTTAAGCTTGGCCGTCTTGCGGGAAGGGAGGTCGTCCATGCAGATGATACATTCCACTCTGACGTCTACTGTCAGCTATGGCCTGAGCTGTGCGACGAACCGGAAGGTAGGGGACCCACAATTTTACACGTTTATCTGTGGCATGATGATGATGAGAGTGTAGTGACGGACCAAAGAAGCTTCCAAGGAAAGTTGACGATGACGAGCGCCTCGTTGAGCTTACACTGTGATGTTGCGACGCAGCCGCCTGAGAGCCGCTGACGGTGTTCGACCTCCTAATCGATGCAGACGGCGGGTGGTGGCGGTCGACCTTTTCTAAAGTGGTGACTTCGGTCTCGTAGTATCGCTTCGGGGACGGCCTGGCCCGGTGTGATGAGCCAGGGGTGCCACCAAAGAGAGATGACAATACATACCGCTTGGGCGTTGGTGAAGGGTCCACATGGCTTTCGCTTCGTCTTCTTCGAGGGTCCGTTTTGTGAGAACCGTGCCTCCGATGCCTGGGCTTCCCTCGGCGCTCAAACCGGTCACGAAGACGGTGGTCGTCTTGCGAATCTTCTGACTCCGTAACGTCTGGTTCCGGGATGGGTATAGCAGATGGGGCGCGGGAATGGGGACGCGAGCGTGGGTGTGGAGGAGGGGGAGGGGGAGGGGGAGGTTCGTGGTCGACGGGAAGGGTGTGCCTAGAGTCCATTTCATCGTAGTCTTCATCCAGCCTGGACGCGTCTCCACGTCTTCGACGCGAACGGTGGTGACTTGTCCTTGGCTCTGCCCGACTTGGGCTTCTGTCATCAAGGCTCAACCGCCTGGCCCTCTCGCCCCCCCGAGACCTCCTAACATCCCAACTGTCGTATGTAGTCTCGGTATCCTCACCATTGGGTTCCGGTCCTGATGCATACACCCTTCCCCGGAGGACAGGGGCCGAGGGAACGGCATGAACGGAGCGGGTATGAGAACGGGCCCTACGCGCGCCGTGCCGAGCATCCGGGTCATCGTATCCTGCCGGGGCAAGCTCCCTCAGCGAAGGGCGGCGGTAGGGTGCTTCGGCTGTCGACGGTCTCGTCATGGAGGTCATGGGCGGCACCCGCGTGCTCGCCCTCGAGGACGAGACAGAGTGCGGCGGCGTGTAATCGCGGCCACGTGTGTCGGGCTGGTAACGGCGGGAGGGACGGTGGGACGACGATGAGGTCCTGGAACCGGGTGTCTGCATTATTATCCCCTCGTCTGGCCTCCTCTCCCGCTCCAGCTCCCAGCCTCTCGGATCCAGGCGGTCCCTCGCCGTCGTGTCGCCATCTCTGGCCCAGCCTCTGCCCCTGTCTCTGTCTCTGCCTCTGCTGCTCCTGTGAGGCGGCGAATCCGGGTCTTCGTCTTCGGACCCGGTCGAATCATCGAGCATGGGCGCCGGGGGTAGAACCCGCGAGCTCCTCCTACTCCTGGAGCTCATGGGGCTCTCGAGGTACTCGAGCCTCGCCATTCGTCCACTCCGCACACGTCAGCCCTGATGCGTCGGCATTCGAGAAAGTGTCGAAGGCGGGCAGGCGTGGGCGAGTGGCAGGTGGAAGTGCAAGGGCAAGAGCAAGTGCGAGTGCAAGTGCTGATGTCTCGTTGCTGGCTGGCACGAGGGCGGAGGGGCACGGGGACACAGCAGCACGGAGCGAGCACGGACGGGTGGGCAGGTGGGCGGTGGAGAGCAGCAGCAGCAACAGCAGAGGTCGATCTTCGCAGCGATAGCGTTGCGTAACACTGCCCACCCGGGGAGGAGAAGGCTAGGTCGGAAGGGATTGAATCGCGGGCTGCATGTGCGTGGTACGCCGAGAGGCAGCCAGATGGTTTCACACAAGTGGTTCACTGCAACCTGTAGGTGCATGAGTGGGGTGAGGCCTGTGTGGGTGATTGGCGATGTTGTGCTGCCGGCGCCAGCTGCTGCAGAGACAGGCACGGCTAGTCCGCCTTACACAAGGGAGATGCAGAGAAAAAAAAAGGAAGAGCCTTCTGGCGGCGGCAAGAGGGAGGGGATTGGGCATCAGTAGACGAGGCAGGCCTGGATGTCTGGATGTATGGATGTCTGGATGTCTGGATGGATAGTCGTCGCTGTGTCACCCAAGAGCCGGCTCGTATATCCAAGCCGGTCTCACTCTTGTCCACCTACCCCACAGCGAGGGAGAGGACGATGGCGACAAACGGCTTCGGACCAGTAGCAGCAGCAGAAGCAGTGGCAGAACCGGCATCAGGATCAGTCATGAACCATCGTCCCGTGGGCCCAAGCAAATCGTAGTGGCTGTCAGCTCTGGCTAGTAAGGGTGGCGTGGGCCCCTTTTCAGCTGACATCTGACGGCTGACGGTTCTTGGAGCCGTGAAATGAAGGGTCCAATATCCCTAGCCACTACTAGTTGAAGAAGATCGAAAATCTTTGACCCAGGATACAAGAGTCGATTGGACTGGATTGGGGTTGGGGACGGGGCTTGCTGGTAGAATTGGGATGGCTGGGTGGGCAGTGCGATGTAATTAATGAGGCGGCGGGTGGGAGGCGAGGTGTAAGTGAACAAGACTCGGGGAAGATTCCGACTGCTAGGCAGGGGAGGATGTTGGTTTGATAGTGCTTAGCTTCAGTCCAGAGCTTGAGCATCATCATCTCTCAGGTCAGAGAAATAGGTAAGCATTTGTATAGGCATGTGGATGCGTGCACACACGTACATTGTGTTACGCAGATATCTAGACTGACTATGAAGACTTCGTTGAGGTCTGCAAAACTGCACTTTGGGCCGATCTGCAGGCCGTCTTTCCTCAGCAGCAACAACTCCTCTTGGAGCTCGAGCTAGATAGTCTACTCCGTAGAGCTGAGGGGGGAGGGGGCTCGCTGACAGGGTCCAGGGGTCTGCGATTCAGCCACGCTTGGAGCCCCGGCCGTGTAGCCTACAGTACAGCCTACCCCATGCTGCCATAGTGCCTCCGCGAAAGTGGGGCTTTTCGCTTTCGGCTCCGGCCCGGGCCCCCTTCCGGCGCTGGCGGTGGCAGTCCGCGGCAGTGGCACTGACAAGACATTGACAGACATTGACGTTGACACTGGCATGTTGACAAGCCCTCCCGTCATTGTGGATGGGCCATTGCCGTACTGGACTTGCATAGTGCATAGTAGTGGTGGCATCTTATGCACGATACACCCGCAGAGAGATGGGCGGTTGGTATTGATATCCAATCAGATACCGGGCTGGTTATAAGGCGGCGGCTGTATGCTCTCCTGTATGGTGTTTGGTTTATCTCACTCTAACTCCAATACACACACACTCTCTCTCTCTCTCTCTCTCTCTCTCTATGTATGCTGTGCGCTACTAGATCTGGACAGCAACGAACTCGTCATGTTCAACTCCTGTGGTCGCTTCATCTGGCTGAAACGGGCTGGGCTAGGTGGACTGGGCTGGACGGGAAGGCGTCTGGTGTCTATTGTATCATGCAGATAGATGCAGCTGGGCAGATTGAATCCCAGCTGGACGGGCCCTCGGGAGTTCTCCTCAGGGGTACTGCTGCATCCCGTCTCAAACCTCCAAGTGCCCGCTGCCCGCGGCCCTCAAGCTTTCGAGCTACCATGTGTGCCCGAGGCTCCCATAGGCCAGCGTTGTCGTGCGATTAGGGGCAACCTCCCCAGCCTGGCATAGTGTGGGCAGCTCTAAGGCTGGGGGAGGTTATGCTGCGACAGCTTGTGTTTCTCACCCCCACAGAGGTATACCCAGATCGGTGACCTTGACGTGCCCCTTGACATGCCATCTGCGATGCCATATGCCACCCTGCATCCGTCGAACCAAAACCATGCAGCCTGCTCCTGTCTCGAATTCAAGGTTCTAGAACCGTGTCAGGCGACGCAGCTCGCCCGCCGCCAAAAGATCAATATTTGGGAAACAGTCGTCGTCCCCACCAACCAATATCATCATATCAGTACGACCTGCTAGCGAAATGATCTGCCAGAAAGACTACTAGAGAAAAAAAGCACGCCAGCAGACTCTATTGTGTCTCGGCCTCATTCCCGAACACGTCTGACGCTCCCCGCCCGTGCTGTCATTGTCATACCTCGTGAAGCGGCGCCAATTTGCACCCTCACCCAGCATCTTGACTCGGATAGCTCTCTTGCAACTCATCCATACCGTGTCTCTCTCTCTCTCTCTCTCTCTCTCTCTCTCTCTCTCTGATTCACTCATCCACTTATCCACTCACTCATCCACTCCCGCATGCCCTGTGGTTGACACATCAATGGGCTCACAAGCTTGACTGAGCGAGTTCTCCCGCTTTGTCCTGGCCTGCTCTGCACGCACGCGTCAGCCCCATGCCGACTTATCTGTGCCACGGCTTCCGCTGGAAACGCCGCAGCATACGCGTGTACGTCGTCGTCCAGAACCTCGACGACGCCGCCCCGGAATGGGTCGTGAAACGGGGCTCCCCGCGGAGCCTCATCGAGTCGTTCTACAACCTCTTCGACTTCCTTCCCGAGTGCACCTTCCCCCCAACACGCCGCAGCAGCTTCGCCCCGCGCTCGTACTCGCAGCCTCACTCCCTGGACCGCAGCAGTGTCGCCGACGACGACGATGACGCCGCCAGCCACCACACGGCCCGCTCGGCCAGGGGCAGGAGCCGGAGCCGGAGCCGGAGCCGCACCGTCGTGGCTCAGCAGTCCCAGTCCCAGTCCCAGCCCCAGCACCACCAGGACAGGGACCAGGAGACACCCGCGCCGCCCGCCTCGTGCAGGGAGAGCAGCAACAGCAGCAGGAAGCGGAGCAAGTCCGAGATAAGCCGGAAGCCCCTGCCGCCCACCACCCACGCCCCGGCCGGCTACCAGGCACACCAGGCCCCGCCTTCGCCGCCCTCGTCCCAGCAGCAGTTCGCCGGCTCGTCCTACGCGAGCGACGGCACCATCGCCGACCCGGTCCTGGCCCAGGACTGGTCGCCCGTCAAGGTCCTCGAGGAGCACGACCCGGGCAACCTCGACGAGGTGTCGCGGCCCTACGCCTACGTCGCCGACTACGTCCAGCGCATCGACTCGTCCTGCAGCATCGTCGAGGAGATCGCCAGGTACGAGCACATGGTGCGCGCGAGCAGGGAGCCCGCCGTCACCGGCCCCAGCTCGGACGAGACCCTCAACGGGAAGCGCGACACGGCCAGGCTGGGCGGCCTCGCCGGCTGGTTCGAGCAGCTGAGGGACCAGCTGCAGAGGGGCGAGGAGATCAGGTGGTACGTGGTCGTCAACGGCGACGAGGAGAGGGAGTGGCCCGCCGAGTGGAGCCTGTCGAGGCCCGAGACGAGGGCGCAGATGGCCCACCAGACCCAGTACGCCCACCAGCAGCTGATATTCGAGGGCCGGGACCGGGACCTCGAGGTGCGCAGGGAGCAGCTTAGGAGGGATCTTGGCTACGATCAGGGCGGGATCGACAGGTTGGCGGACAGGAGGATGGAGAGGAGTCCGCCGGTCGTCCCTGACAAGGATTTACCACCTCTACGGATTGATGTTCCAATGCATCCTGCAGGCTCCTCGCGCCCGAAGACGCCAAAGACGCCGGGAAAGGGTTCGTTCCGGAGGCTCTTTGGGAGGTCAAAGACTGAGGATCAGACGCCATGAAGGTTGTGCCTCGATCATGGACACTGAAATATCTCGACCAATCCGCAATGCTCGCTTCAGGCTCGCATCTGAGCAGAGCCGAATTGGATCTTTCCTAGCACGTGAGCATGCGGCGCGTCGCGGAATATCGTTGTATCAGGCCTCCCTACCGACAGAGGACTCCAGAGACGACATCATTATGTTCCGGGCGACTCGCTTAGTCTGGACTAATACAGTGTGCCGCCGTGAACCTCATCCATCAAGTATTCCAGCCCCAAGGACAGCCATACAACGGGGTCGAGGCAACGTGACGGAAAGACTGTCGGGAGAAGGACTCAGGACGAGTGAGGAAAGGGGTGCTTGTGACAAGACGGTGCGCTGTATGTCAGTGGAGGTTTGTGAGCTATGATACCACGGCTCCATGATCGCTCACTGTCTGGGCCGTTCAGCTGAACCTGGATATAAACTCGTCGGCGGGTAAGAGAGGAGGGACCCTAAGGCTCGAAATCCAAGAAAGTGAGCCGTTCTACAGGATACTTGGAAACATACGACTGGGTGATATCGCAGTGTGTCCCACTGTATTACTAGGGGGGTGGGCCTGAGAGGCCCTTGAAGAAGCAAACGACAATGCGTCGGTGCGTGATTGTGACAGGGCAGCTGCTTGCATATCATACACGGCGGCCGAGGTACCTTTGGGCTCTGATCCGTTGGTATGTAGAATAATTTGATCCAGGACCACTTGAAAACAAAAGGCTGAGTCCGCTGAAGACAGATCAGCCTTTGCATTTTGTGTGTCCTCACCTAGGTTCTGGTCCTGAAATTCCCCGGCAGTCAGTACAGCCTCACTGGGCCACTCGCTCGACATATCATTGGCACCGTGGACCTCAACACGGCCTCATCTTTCAGTCTACTGTGTCAAAGTCCAATGACATTCCTGCCAGCCCCTATCAACACCACCAAAGCGTCACTCGTTTTGTTCACTATTCTGGCGCTTTCAACCCCTCCAGGGGGCCCAGAGAAGTACGTCTGGAAAGGGATATTTCTTCAAGGGCAGACGAGGACTGCGCTTCGACTATGGTCGTTACGACCATGTCTGGCCCCTTCCCGTCCTCATGGCCTCGTCCAATATTGTCAACCCGTCTACATCCTGGAGCTATGCGACGTGTTCCGGCTAGCAAACACCAGCGTTGACGCCTTTATATCATGGTTTCCCCGACGCCTGCGTTGTTCCCGACAAGGGCTCACGGCCGTCTTGGCCCGCAAGCTATTGCACACGACTTCATCGGAGCCGCATGACTCTGGGCTTTCCGGCTCAGATACGGGCGCCGTCCCTAGTTCAAACCCTGCTCACAGCGTCGTTCTCCGTCTACCAAGACGGACGAGACGCTTTGGGGTCGCCTTGGGAGCGTCGAGCGTCGAGCGTCGAGCGTCAAGCGGCAGCGGTCGAGTCAGCGAAGGGAGTCGGCCGCGGTATTGGACACCACGAGGGCTTCGCGGTAGCCGGCTAGGCCGTTAAGTCCATATCCACCAGCCCCATCAATTCCATGGTGCCTCGCATACGGATTAAAAGGCAGGGAAAGTTCGGAGGCCAGATCAATCTGTGCGCTGTGTTGATGATTAGGATAGCTGCTGATCCTCTGGCTAAGGCTTCATGAGGAGGTCGACGCGAAGATGGACGATGGTCATCACTGCTTTTGCATCGTCACGAACGGAGAAACGTGCAGGCCGTCACACACATGGTCATTACCATTGAAAGGATGCAATCCAACCAGATGTATCGTATTCGCCGTGCGCAGGCCCAATATGTCGAGTGAGGACTACCTGTTCTACCACCCGGCGGATTCTCAAATCTACGCACGAACAAGAGAGAGGGGGGGGGGTAGCCAACACCAGTAATTTACCGCGTTCAAGGCAAAAGGGCGACCATGAAGGCGTCTGCATCGTTTCCAGAAGTGTATGGACAAGACTGGGCTGGACGTATGCGCGACTGCCGCACGCACAAATTATCAACCCCAGATTTGGCCAACCGGCCTTTCATTCAGTGGTCACGGTCCACTTCGCTTCCATAGGCAACAATCATGTCTACATGAACGACCTTGCCCTTCTCGGCGAGCTGTGGTGGATGGGCTGCCTCACGATCTCCTGGCCGTCAAGCTCGTAGACGGCCGAGGCCCTCGCTTCTGCGGGCGACTCGGGTAAAACCGACGCTCACGCGACCATGTTCAGGCTGGGCCTCTCCCCATCGCGAAGCTGTACCAGCCAAAGCTGCCGAAAGAGGTCATCCGGAGCGCTCGATTTGAATCGCACCCCAAACTAGCATGACCGCCTACTACATATTCTCACAAAGATATTATTGAATACGAGAGTGGATTGCATGGTCGAGACGAGCCCCCCTCACACCAGAATTGGCCTGCGATACCTGAACCGGACGGGGAATCAGTCTGACCATCCACTCCAACGCAGTCGGTCCTAATCTCACACGGAGCAGCAACATTGGTTCAGCGGAGACGGCAGGCAGGAGCAACTCTCTGATTGAGTATGATCGTCCGTGGTTCGTCCGCCGTCGCAGAGGAGGTAGGCCGAGCCTCCCTGGGTACCGAAAACCACACTACCATCGTAGACAACATTGTGCAGATGGAAAAGGGTGTGCGCCACAAACCCGCATCGGCAAATTCGCGCAGAAGAAAGGCCAAAGGAAGAACAACGGAAAAGTGATGCATCACACGCGTCTGCGGACTCGCAGTGTGACCGTTGAGGCCCGACCATATGGCGCCATATCACGGAGGATGCACAGTGATTTCTCGTATCTTGACCGTCGGTCAGTCAGTCAGTCGGTCATTCAGTCGGTCACTGCAGCAGATTTGGCAATTTGCTCGAGCAAGAGCCCCCGGAATCTCTCCGTCAGCCCTCGTTCAAGAGACAATCATTCCCGTGGCTGAGATATTTCCCAAAGGGGCTACTCTTGGCAACTTGAATTAAGAGAACACCCCGGTCGAACCGGGAAGCAAAGATAAAAAAGACAACTCAAAAACCTCAAGAGGCAATGCTTGGTGCCAGGACAAGGGCGAGCGAGTCTTGGTACGAACTATCTCGGCAGCCGGCCAGGAACCGTGGTCCTTGGGGCGCGGGAGATGGCCACCGTAGCTCTGCTGCTACTGGCCTGGTGACCCTCTCGTCTGCTTTCGGCCTCGTCATTTATTTATTTTATTTTATTTTTGCGTCTGCGAGGGGCGATTGGCACCTCACCGTCAGAGACGTGCTACTGTACATGACCCTGTGCAGCCCTCTCGGCAGCCTCGGGGGCAGGAGAAGCCCGTACGCACATCGATCAGTTGTGGCTGCCTGCCTCATGCCGTCAGACGTACAAGTGGTCGGCCCGTGGCTTGCATCGATACAACACACGTGCGCGGGTGGGCCTGGGTGTGGAAAAACGTGCAGATGCAGTTGGCCTTCTGTACACCACCGGCCGTCCTGCCGTCTCCCAGGGTGAGCGAGCTTCGACGAAAAGGCAGGCCTAACAAGATGACGAACTCCACAAAAGGATGCTCGGCCGGGTCTACCGTGTACAGCATATCTGCTGGTCCTGTCAAGCATTGAGAAGCAACCACTATGTAGACTACACTTGTCGAAGAAGAGCTACCCCGCGTCCCGGCCGCGCAGGCTCACACGCGCAGGCATCCACTCGCAAGGGAGCAGCTCCAGAGGACCCTACTGGCCACGATCTGGGTGCGTGATCTGCGGGCCAAGTTTGGGCGCCATTGTCTGAGCCGGGGCGGGACTTGGGAAGGCTCGGCCGGCCTCGTGGGAAATGCTGGTTCGCTTATTACGCTTGGGGGCGGCCATTGTTCTGGTTCGCCTGGGCACGCCCAGCTGCGACTGGACCCTTGAAATTGGCCCATGCCTAACCCCCAGGGAAGTAACGGGGGGTGTTGGCGTGGCTGACGGGGTGGGCATGGGCCCGAGGGAGGATTGCTT
Source organism: Diaporthe vaccinii (assembly GCA_039880775.1). Classification (NCBI taxonomy): domain Eukaryota; kingdom Fungi; phylum Ascomycota; class Sordariomycetes; order Diaporthales; family Diaporthaceae; genus Diaporthe; species Diaporthe vaccinii. The sequence goes on from JBCEDN010000003.1 coordinate 2,198,337, forward strand.
GGGATGGGCTGGGCAGGGCAGGGCAGAAATCTGGCATTGTTGGAGAAGAGGAAGGAGAGGACGGTAAATGCCTGTTCTTGATGTCGATTTGGAGATATGGTCAACCACTCGCCATCCGCGAAGCGGCTTTGCTCAGTATCTAGCGATGCAAACTGCCTACATAGGAAGGTAGGATGATGATGATAGAGCCTGGATCGCCCACACACATGACATGAAACCAGCATGCCGAGCGGTCGGGACTCCCAAGACTGAGAAGAACCTCGCGGTAGAACATCTCTTGACTGCTCGAAAAGACAAGGAAAACCTTCCTCTCCACGTGCTCAACACCCCGTCCCCCTCATGGCTGTGGACCCTTGGACCTTCGACGCCGCTTGGCTTTGCTCGAACGGCCAGCTCTGGCGCGTCCGCAAATGCCCAGATGCCCCAGAACGACCTGGATGTGGGCTGGCAGCTTCGATATACACCCCCCCCCCATGACTGGCCCAATCCATCTACTTATCGCCTCCTGGTGGTAGTATTCAGCCACCCTGGAATTGGGTCTTCGATCGCCCCTGCAGCCGACAACTTGTTTTCCTCGCCACCCCGTTAATGCCTCTGCAGCCGCCGCGTAGTCGACTGCTGCGTGTGGTGAATCATGGCCTGAGGACTCACCCGGTCACGGTGGCCGTACCCGTGCCTGAGGATCTGCAGCAGCAAAGAGCTGGCGTCGTCCATGTCGAATCGCAGCACTTGGCTGCGTGACTGGTCATGTGACGCCGATTGTTACTGCAGTGGCGGCCACGGAGCTGGACCCCCGTTGATCAGACCGTCAGATCGCCTCCTAGGGTGGATAGACGTCGTGTGAGCATTACACACGACTTCTCATAATGATGACGAAGCTGCAGGTGCTCAACTGAACTTCGAATGGGGCTCCAGAATGTCTGTATGGTGTATTAAAGAGTCTTGGGAGGGGGGTTGGTGACCGGCAATATCGGGCCGCCCGCCGAAGATCGTCCGCCAACCACGGCCTGAGTATTGTTCACGGTGCAACCACGGCCCCAGGCGCCCCCCAGGGTTCTTCTCGATTCCCTTGTCGAGACCAGGATTTTGGCTGTCATTTCTTAGCGCTCAGATCTGCCAATCTCGACTGCTCCTCCCACTGCCGAGATGTGAGTTTCGTCAGATCGTTTCCAGCTCGGGCTTTTGTTCGGCGTTGCTTTGCTGGCCGGGCCACCCTTCCTCATCCTCCGTAGACTCCCACTTTCCTGGGTGCGCAATTCGGCGGTCGTCATCGTCGAGACTGCGTGCGAGACAGGAATGCCTTGCGTCAACGAGCAGCAAAGGCCGTCAGATCGGCGTTTGTCCGCCATGGACGTGTTTAATTTGATTTGGAAGGCCCAGGGTTGTAAGAGCCACCCCTAAGTATGCGCCGAGGAGCCGGGTTTAATTGAACGTGGCAAGCCAGAATAAGTCCCGATCCGGTTGGTTCCAGCGGGATTTCGTCGGGCGCTTTGGGAACACCAGGCTGTCGTAAATCACTGGCAAGGCGATGCTGACCTCTGGATTTGAAATTTCCTGGTATTGTGTCGGCAATGATTGTCGTCGTCGAGATTGTTGGATATTGAGGTGACGTCTTTCCCGATGCCGTAAGGCGGGCTGTGCTGGAAATAGCTGAGACGGTCCGTCTAGAGGCACGCGCAGTGCATCAGTCACTGCCTCTCAGCCGCTAAGGAAGGTCCTTCTCCGGACCTCGGCCTCTTTGATGATTTCTGCAGCCAGACTCAGGCTGGGAGCTAGAACCGCATACCGCTCGATTTCCATGACGACCTCGTTGATGATGCGATCGATGCTGTCCCCGTGTTGGACCAGCCCCATCAATATATTGGAGAGAGACGGTGACATTGTAGCTCCCATAACCAGGAGCGTTTGAGACACAATGGAAAGTGCCCCTTGCCAAAGGTATGGCATATGCCCAACATGGCTATTGTAGAAAAGTACTGTCAGCACAAGAACAGAATTTGGTGCTTTTTGATAGAACAGAAAAAGTGATGTTTCTTTTTTCTTTGGGGCAAGTAGGCATGTGTAAGAGAGAATTTGCGAGCCTGAGACTTACTGGGCAGAGATATGCTCCAGCTGGCGGATGGAGGCTTCCAAGCATTTGTGACAGCTGTCGCGTACTGCAGGGTCCAACACCGCTTGTTCGTTGTCGAGGACGGCCAGAATGTATGGCCTGTAAATGATAGTCCGGCATGCAAAAAAGCGTAGGCGGAGGACCGTCTGTACTGGATCCGGCAGCATCGTCCGAGCAAAGGGAAACTGCAGTGGGAGCGGCAGGCTCTCGTACCATTGGGTCAGCTGGAAGTCGAGCTCGGCCACGACAGGCTCGAGACTGGTGGTGGTTGCCATGGAATCCTTTGAGTAGATAAGCTGGCTGACCCTGTTCAGGAGCCGTCGTAGTGCGATCTCTGCAAGAAAATACCAGAGGTCATCACGCCCCACGGCTTCGTTCTCGTCGCCCTCAAATCCACCTGGCAGCCCGACGTTTTCCTCGAAGTGAACGACTCCTGAATGTGGGAGATCGAGTTCTGCAAGCAGGTCACTTTCACAGAGTAAGGAATTCCAGTAAATGCGCTCCGTGAGCTCCCTCTGGTCGGGCGGTATTCTGTTTGGCGACATGAGGAGCAGCTGGAGCTTGTTGCTGGTGGTGCACAGTAAGTTCCAGGCCTCGAGGGGCCGGACAAGGTAGAAGAGATAGGCAGAGGCAAGCAGGTGGCACTGCGCAGCGAGAACATTGTTGGATGTCATCATTCCAGGAAGCAACGCCCAGGCCGCGGTAAAGTACTGCAGTCCTGGAGGGTCCTCTTGTGGCACCACCCTCGAGATGCTGCCACGCAGGCTTGCCTGGCCGAGCGCGAGGACGAGCAGGACGATGCAGCTTTCTGCACCCTCGCGGAATCCGTTGGACAGTGCGAGGCGGTAGTGGCTTCTCCACGTGTACGGGTTCACGCAGGCATACCAGATATTGACGCGTTCAAAGTAGGCCTCGATGTAGGCTGTCGTGTTAGAGAGGTCGACGCAAGGGGTCTTGGTCAGGGAGTGGAGCGGCTCCCTGGCCATTTCAAGCTGGAGCAGGATCTGGGGGTCGTAGGGGCGGGAGACCAGGTCACGTATCAGGGGCCACTGCAGGAGATGGAGGGCGGCATTGGTGTGTATTTTGGGCATGGTCGAGATGTTGGTATTGGTGGCAGCCCAGGTGCCTATGCCGCCGCTGAGTAGGACAGAGCTAAAGTTCCCACTGGCGCTCTGCGCCAGCAGGTTCTCGCCGCTGAGGGCGGTGGTGCCACTGCTCAGGTTGGGCGATCCCTGGGCGATGTTGATGCCGTTTGACTGGTTCACGATGTTTATCTGCAGCAGGCTCTCGATGCGGTTCAGGCGCTCGAGGATCAGCTTGTCGCCGGCATCGAGCTTGATGCCGGGCTCCCGGTAGACGCACTCGGCGCCTAGCTCAGTGCACAGCTTGCACTTTGGTTTCGTGCCGTCACATCTCGACTTCCTGGAGCGGCAGACCTCGCAGGCGATGGTGGCCCGCCTCCGGGGGTAGTCCACGCCGGCGTCGGTGTTTCTCCGCTTCAGGGGATTCACGCTGTCCTCGCTGTCGTCCTTCTGCATGCTCACGGACGAGACAGGCTCCGGGCGGTTGTCGGACGACTGCGACAGGTGCCGGGCCTTGTTCGGCGGGCCCAGGGCGCCGTCACGGCCGAAGCTGCCCTGCCGCTGGTTCTTGACAGCGGTGGGGGACTTGAGAGCACCGGAGCCGTTTGTGGAAGTCATGAGAGGAGTTGGCATTTCGATTGAGAAGTTGTCCCTGGTGGGCACGGGAAATGGCCTGACGGCGCTCGCCGTTGCGGTGGCGGTTGTCGAGTGGGGAGAGCCCCCTGTGGATGAGGGCGACATGCTGACCCGCAGGCTCATGTGGTGGGTAGACGTGCTGAGCGGGCGAGCGGGTGGAGGGGGGATAACAGCGGGTCCGAGGCTCTCGTCTACGGGAATCCAAGGGACGCACGCACAGGCAGAGGTGAGATCCTGGTACGATGTCTAGTCCTGGAGCTGCGAGCCCTTTGGGCGAGGGTCAGGGGGGGGGGAAGCGAAGTCAGTAAGCCCCGCCGGCGAGTGGTTTCAGACTCAGCAGCGGGTGAGGTCGGGAGACGGAACAAGACGAGACGCGATGGCGATGAAGCTGGCGATGATGGTGATGATTTTCCAATTAACCATTGTATTGAAGCCGGTCGGGTGAGGAGAAGACGGGTCTGGGCCCCGTCCGTCTTATGTTTGGAGCCAATTTGCGATCGAATTCTGGAGCAAATCCGGGGTTGCACTTGACCAGACTACATTTGTGATGGGCGGCCAGGGGGATTATTGCCTCTCGTGTGCTAGAGCACACGACGAGGGGTGTCGACTGGGGGAGCTTTGGGGGGGGGAAGGCGGAAGTTAGTGTATGGTGTGTGTGTGTGGGGGAGCGAAATGCTGGGGGGAGCGGAGCCGGGAAGCTGGGGGAGTAAGACTGCTATGCTACTGTACAACTACCAGATAGGCAGGTAAATACATGGTACGCAGTAAGACAGTATCTGGACTACCCATTAGGCATGCTGGCATGGGGAGTAACAGGGAATAAAAATTCTCAAGTGTGAGGAAGAAGACCAAGTGGATTATTACGACGGTGACGCTGCAAAGTGACGGCAAGGTTCCGTGCTTGATGCCGCGTCGGTCCATTAGATCTTGACAGCACTGACAGAGGCTGCAAGATCTATCTCGCCAGAGAGGATTAATTGGCAACAAGGAAGAACAAGAGGGGCGCAGAAGCAATAATGGCTAGCCTGGCTGGACCACACGGTGCCTGAGCACGCGGTCGGGTTACTTTTCCCGGCCGGTTGGGCCAGCTCACTCGTGGAGTCTGGTTTTTGCCTGGTCTGCCTGCCTGTCTCGAGGTGTCGACAAATGTCCCGTTGTCTCACACGCACATGCAGCTGGCGGCATCTCATGTGCCCGTTGAGCAGTCGTTGTCAGGGACCCAGGCCGCCGGTTGGGCAGGTCGGCCGGCAGGACAAGGGGCATTGTGTCTATTGTGTCTGGGCGTGTGCAGCTTGATTGGAGGCTCTGGGGAGGTTTAGAGTGCAGGCACTCTCTGACGCAACGTGGCTTGCCTGCAGCAGCAACTCACTCTTTGCTTTGTCGAGTCGAATGTTGGCATGCCCGGTCTAGGTAATCTAACCAACGTCTGGTTCCCTGCAACCTACGTAACACACGAGTAAAGATAGCACAGAAAAATGGCTACAATATAATCTACGTATTGCTATACGGCAGTTTGCGACAGGAGACAATGAACGCATTTGATTGTAGTCTATTGTGCACTAGCCACTGCACATGCATCTGGGGCGCCCGCCTGCCGCAACGACCTCATGGCGCGCGGGGATCAACCACTGTGTCGCCTTTTCAAGTGCACTTTGGATATCACAGTATCATTTGTATCAGATCTCCTACCTCTAGCCTCCACTCGCACCGCACCCGTCCGGGTATCATCAGCCTGCCCTACCTGCCTCATCGTGACACACACACTGACACCCTCTCTTATAGAGACGCATCAAAGTGCAAGCCCGTGAGCCGTACCTTTCATTTCCTGTCTTGTCTGGCCGTGAGGGCCTTGGCCCATATAAATCGTCAAGCTGGTCTCCACTGCCGAACCGTATTGGCGGGCTCTCTGCCCTGGCGCACGACCTTGTTCATGCTGTCAGTCGGCCGACATCATGCCATCCGGGAGACGAGACTTCCTGCTTGCTGGCTACCCCTTGTAACACAATGCGAAGAGATGGCCCATCCGGAGAATGTGGCAAAGCGCCGACCAGTTCGGGAATAAGAGATGCCATACTTAGGGACGGTGGGATGATCGGCCTTTGTTGGCGCTTCCCATGCCGTATGAGGCCACTAACAAGAGGCAGCGCGGTAGCAATCATCGACTTCCAAAGCAGTACACATGCATCACTCCTGTGCTCCCACAGATCATAGACCATCTTTTCGTCCCATATCGGATCGCTTCGACGCAGGCCATGCAGATCCAGGTCGCCCGGATAACAAGCGACTGGCCGACAACCGCGTGGCATCAGGCCCCTGTTCCCCCCCCCCCTCCCCAAACTTGCGCTCTTTCCCCAAATTCCTGCAAGACGGCCGCGCATGAGTCTTTCTTCTCTCGTCCCATACAGCTTCTGAGACGCGCGAGCAGGGACATCCCTGGCTGTCACTAAACACGGATGATCATCAGACGAACCCCGTCGACCATTCAGCATCCACGCGCGGTACCGTAGAAAATCTGAGAATAATATGCCTGTGGAGACATGGGATGGGCAGCAGAGAGGAGGACAGGTCGAGTACTATTCCGAGTACAGTGGTAGCCGCAGCTGCTAAGGTGAGACGGAAGCCTCTCATTCCCAGATTCTCCGAGACATTCTACTGGCCACTCGATGGCTTTTTGCCTCCTCGGTACCTATCCGCACCGGAAATGGCCGTCCAAACCCCATGTACCATATCTTGTGTACCATGTACCATTAGTAGCGAGCAGCCTATGCGGCTCTTTGCATCCCACCCCCACCCCATTCCTACTCGGCTTTAACCGGACGCTTCCAACTGGACACTCACGCCCATCCTCTTGACTTCCTTTTCCCTTCCGGCCGGTTGCGAAGACAAGGAAGGAAAAAAGTCAACACAGCCAAAACTCTGGCTCGGCATCGAGGTGGTTACTGTGGTACTCGCCACATTCCTCCTTGTATTCGAAATGTGCCTAGACGGGTACCTAGGTAGTAACCCCACAAATCTGTTCTCTCTACCGGTATCTTTCCTGTGGCTGTGGGGTTGCAATTCACCACCGGCTTCTCGAAACCTACTAGCCAGACATATAATTGTTGAGCTATAGGCAAGACTCGAATCTCGCGTAACACCATCACCACCAACAACCACAACTCTGCCACCACACAGCAAAAACCCCAGTGGCTGGTAAACCAAACTGCTTCTTCTACCTTGCCTTCGCTACCGCAGTTCTCCCCCCTTCACCCCTACCGTCGAGAGCCCAGCGAAAATTTCACCAGCTCACACTCATTTCTCCCTCCCGTCCAGGCCTCGTGTCAGATTCATCAAGACCAGGTTTTTTCTCTGCTGGCTGCTGCCCATCCAGACTCTTCACGAACAAGACATTCCCTGCCCATCAGCATCATCACGTTACGGCGGCACGTCTTGGCATCACCTTCCCGATTGGGTCGGGTGGCCGCTCGTTCGGGCGCCCGGGAGGGACGTGGTCGGGGTCGGCCCTGGGGTGGGGAGGGGAGAGAGGCTCCCACCAAGTCCCTGGTCCCGGACGCAACATCGCCTACATAGTATACTGCTGTGTGTTATATCGCTTCGCTAACCCAGCAGGGCTGTGACAGGCCGGTCACACGTCCAGCGGGCAGAAAAGGCGCGACGGTAGCACGAGGGTGTGGCTCATGTCACTATATGCTCATGTCACCCAACAACGGCAAGAGAGACTCGCTGGCACCCTTCGGTATTGCGGAATGCAGGTTATATATCTACCCTTGCCGGTATTTCACATGCACGCCCTTGCGGAGCTCGCGTGGGGGGCTAGTTGAAGAGCCAGCCAGAAAGACAGGCAGATAGGCAGGTAGGTAGTTAACATCAATATATACACTTGAATATCCCTAGTAAGCCACGTTCTCCGCTAAGCCCACTCAAAAGTCCCTATGAGAGAAGGGGCCTCTACTCGGCGGCGAAGATCACGCTGGTAGGCTGGCCGCCAACATCGGCCGAGGCGACGAAGTCAGTCAGCAGCCCGGTCTCGACATCCCGCCCGATGACCACGACGCGACCGTCGCTCTGGAGCCCGACTGCCACGAGGCTGCCGTCGGCGCTGATGGAGAACTGCCGGGGGATCCTACCGCCCGCCGGGAACTGCTGGATCTTGGTCAGCGCCCCCGAGGAGTGGTCGATCTCGAAGGTGAAGATCGGGTCCGACACGATCTCGGTGCTGTTAGCCGGATCGAAGTTGGGAATCTTCAGGGTCCCCTCGCCTCGGGAAGACACAAGCAGGAACTTGTTGTCGGGCTGTGAATGGTCAGAATACGGCCAGGGCCGGCGCCGGTAGACGCAGAGGGGGCAAAGCATCTTACCGATATGGCAATCTCGGCCGCGGTGGTCTCGTTGTTGGGCACCGTCCCGTTCAGGCCGTGGGTGCTGCTCAGGTAGACCTCGGTGAAGTCGAGGGTGTTATCGTCGTTGTAAGTGACCTCAAAGCCGGTGACGGTGTTGGCCAGCTCGCTGGCGAGGTAGAAGTAGGTCGTGCCGTCGTCGGTCACGAGGAACACGCCGTGACGGGGCCCACTGCCGGGGACGGCGGCGAGGGGCTCCAGCTCGGTGAAGCTGAGCCCACCCTCGTCGACCGAGTACAGGCGGATGACGTCTGAACCCAGGTCCGGGACGAGGAGGTACTGCCCCGTGGGGTCTAGCAGGGCCTGGTGAGGATGGGGCGCATCCTGCCTTTCCGGGTTGGGGCCGGGCGCGCCAAGGGTGTATGTCTCGGCCTGGACCGGTGCGAGTGCGCTCGCGTCCGAGATGTCGAACGCGGCTACTGAGGACCCAGAGCTAGAAAGAGAGACATGATGTTAGTCGCGGCCGCCGGTCTGCACAAGATGTTCTCGTCAGGTGATGGGAGGGCATCTGCATATCCCTTGCTCCCCAGAGAGTGGCTGGACAGCGTGACATTGGTCGCATGCAGCCGAGGCCGCATGCAGTACAATGCATTAAAATGCAGGTCGCAAGGGCATTTGTATGTTGCCAGAGTGCCAGAGCATTGCATGCATGGGATTTCTGTACGTACTAATGCGCGAGTGCCAGGCCATTGCCGGTCTCGCCATATATAACGCCAGACCTATAGGGGAAGTCAGCAAACTCTCTTCTCTGTGACTGGAGTCTGGAGCAGCAGGGTTCAAGCTTCACTTACACAGGGCCGCTGAGGGTGTCGACAATGTCTAGCTGGGATAGCGTCCCATTGCTCGTCAGGCCGAACGAAGACAGCGTGCCGTTGGGCGTGGTCAGGCCCTCGTCCAGGCAGTAGATGCGGTTGTTGGCATAGTCGGGAGTCAGCCACGAGGAATTAGCGCCACAGCCTGGCGTCGACGCGATGGCTTGGAGGCTAGAGCCCTTGAGGCTCAGCGTGGTGATGGTATCGAGGTAGGTGGTCGCGTGGAGGAGGGCAGCAGCCGCCTGGCCGGGCAGCACAAGGGCAGTCACCCCTGCGGAGCTGAGCGCGTCCTTGAACATGATGTCTGGTTCTGAGACCGTGTCCGGAAAAAGTCCTGGGCGAATCAACTGGATCCAGGCGCGGCAGCAGCGGAAGCGATGAGGAACAAGGTCGGTGAGCAGGAGGAGGATAGTGGTGAGGACGAAGACGACGAGTCCAGAGCCAACGCTGAGGGCTGCGGCGACGGTGAAATTCGGACCGCGCGAGACCGACGATCGCCCGCCGGACATGATTACTTCTTATTGTTGTGGCCTCTTGTTTTCAGTGAGGCAGGCCGCTCACCCCGGGCAGCTCGTCATGCTCGAACCAGGCCGTCAGCGCTGTCATGCGCGATCCACAGTGCTCCAGTAGGCGGTAATTAGGCACAGAACAATCTGGACGAGGCGGGCCAAGACTGTCCTGTCGGTCCTACCCCCTTGCTCCTGCCCAGCTTTACTTTCTAGTCTGGATTGTGGATGGTCTGCAGCAGTCAATTAGTGTGTGCCCCCAACAACTCGCAGCGGGGGCCAGGGGTCAGGGCTGGGCCGAACCTGGTCAGGGCTCGTCCGGGATAGATGGGAGTGCTGGTACTGCGCAATGTTTTTGCATTTAGCCAGGGTCCCCTCCTCCGCCCTGGTGTCGCATTGATGACGGGACTTGGGTGATATTGGAGGGATTCTGACGCCCCGAGGACCAAGAAGATGGACGAGGGCGGAGGCGAGCCAAACAGAGGCCGGCGACGGGCTCTCGTGGGCGAACCGAAGCAGTGCCGGGCGGCTTGGGGGCTTGCTGGCTCGCTGGCTCGCTGTTAGTGCCGCAACACACACTCACTCGCACACCCGCAGCGTACCTGGCAGTGTAATGGGTACCTGAAAACTGTGGGGAAGCAGTGCTGCAGCTCGCGTGATTGCAGGCATTCTTCCAACGTTTTGCAGGTCACCGTGACCTTGGGGCAGGGTTCTCGTGCGGGGAATGGAGGAGGGATTGTGGGGAAGAGGGAAGCCTCGGTGGTGTGCCCGCGCGCGCGTGGCCCCAGCAGGTGTGGAGTGTGGTGGAGCTCGGCAGCCATGTACATCGTGTATTAGGGAAGGCGCAACCCCATCATCTGGTCGACCTATGGGCCACCATCACGACCAAATCACCTTCTTCCAGCGTCTCAACGTCCTTGACGCTTGCGGCACCCGATGGAACTCTCTCTCTGTGCCCCCAGGGCCCCGTGGCCGAGCTCGGCCCAGCACCTGCCTGTCTGTTCCTTCCCTGGACCGAGGTGACGCAGGGTGAGCAAGGACTGGCTCGGCTGCTCAGCATCGGACATCTGCCAGCCTTGACGGCCTTGACGGGGTCTTTGTGCATTCCAGATGCCGTGCCCAAGACTGCTGGCGAAAGGAGAGGCTCCCACCGACACGATCACGAATGCGAGTGGCTGCAGGCTCCGTGGTCTCCTTTTTGGCTCTCGGCCGATTCAATCTGATAAACCGGCACACTGCAGCGATTCCGCTTACCGTAAATCGTCATCCTTGCGGCGCATCGAAAGGTGTACGGTACACTTATACATAGCAGCACGAGCTTACCCTACGCTACTGTCTGTTTGGCGGTGTGCGCCGTGTCGATACCCTTGCTGGGGGCTTTTGCGTTGGGAATTCATGGCTCGAGAAGACAAGCCATTGTGTTGAAGAATCGCTTCCGTGAGGCAGCTAGTCACCGCCTGACTCCCGGTAATTAAGTAACCCAGACTCCCTAAACGGTGCCCGTATAAAGATAGTGGAAGCCATTCGCATGTTTCAGGATATAAGTGTTTCCTTGGGAGCTGTAAACTTGGTTTGATTTGAATCCATGCCGAAATCTGTAAAGAGAACATCCATAGATGACTATATCCACGGGCAGGGTTACTTGCCCCCTTCAGACGCCAAAGGCGCCGGCGCTATTGCTATTTCGCTCAGGAGTATCTTTACCGTCCAACATCCCGTATATCATTATTAGATCTCTCTCAAGATCTCCTCAAGTCTCGCCTCAGAGATCGCGACCTGCACGTCGCCCGGTAGTGGCGAGACACTGTTCTTCTTCGCGTCTGCACCAACTGGCGGAAGGTCCGGCAGGAGGCCAGGGTCTATCGCATCCATCCCACGCTCCGAATGGTGGGTCGCAGGGGGCGGGGAGGAGATTGTGGGCATCATCGGGCTGCTGTTCTTGTTGCTGTGGCTGCTGTCGCCCGGGTCCCCCAGGACGGTCCTCACTCGGTCGACGACCAGGACCTTGAACCGTCCTAGTAGCTCTGGGTCGTCCGCAGGTGTGGTCTCGGCCTGCCACACTTCGAAGCCTAGTATTTCCTTTGCCCGAGCTATGAGGGCCTCGTCGGCGGGCATGCGTCCTGATGTGGCAACCTCAGCCACGGCAAACTGCATGAGCTTGTCTTCGAAGTCCTGGCTGTTGAACACGGCTCCCGGGTTACTGGATACCGACATGCTTGAGTTTCCGTAGCTGTGGCTGTTGATCATGTTGAAGTCTGCGCCGAGGCTGCTGCTCACTGTAGCATTTTGCCCAGTGAACGGCGCATGGGCGAGTATGGTAGGCTTCGGTGAAGCAGAGGCCGAGTGGGGACCTTGCAGCCGTGTGCGTAGGCCAGATCCAACTGCGCCGATTCCCAAGTCGTCGGGAAGGCCGGGTCCCTCAGTAATAGGCAGAATGCCGGTGGATCGCTTGAAGCGAATGAGCCATTCAGCACTGTCTGCCGGTGTGACGTTAAAAAGATCGTCACTGTAGAAAGGTCCGTGTTAGTGCAAGGTCCGCGTGGCTCTTGGAGGTAGCATCAGACAGAACTCACTCGTCGTAGAGAACCCATCGGGCCTGGTGACGGATTTCTTCATCAGTGGGGATGTGCCGATTTGGGTTGTTCGGCGACATAGCGGAGGCCACAAATCGAGCGAGCTCGCGGACAAGTGGACGATAATTCCCTGAGCCATTCAGAAAGAGCTGGGCACGCTTGACGCCGCACATGGGAGAGTATTCGGTACAATGTGCGTTTGCCGGGCTATTTGTGCCCGATCCGGTAAAAGGAGGGAAACTAGAGCCTGATGCACTGGCCCGATCGGTGTTCAGACCTTGAATAAGTGGTTCCAGTGTATGTGATGGCGAGTTGCTGTTCGATGGCGATGCCTGCCCGGGTTCTGTTCGAAGATGCCGTTGTTTGAAAGCATCGAGCCACGCTCTATTGTCAGCCGCGGTCTCATTTTGGCTCTTGCTGCACTTGTGCACGACGCATCGAGCATGGCTTCGGAGCTCATCGTCCGTTGGTGAAGTGCCCAAGGCACGTTGATTCCTCGTGAACTCTGCTAGTTCGACCTCCAGTTGCGAGTAATTGTAGATTGTAGAGTTGGCGGCGGACTGGTCTTTCAGATCCAGGGTCCCGTTCGGGACTGGCAGACCAGCTCGCTGACGGAAGTCGGACATCCACGATGAATCGCCGTATATCAGGCGTAGCATGAAATTGGCAACCTCCTCGGACGGTATGATGGACTTTTCCTCCATTCGACCGACGATGTTGCAAGCTTCTACCTGTAGCTCGTAATCCGTGGTAGTCAGACCAAGCAGTGTTCGAGCCTTGACGAAGTCGTTTAGCTGGGTTTCCATTGGGCAATTTTCGAAGATGTTTTCTTGTCCATTGATCTGGAGCCGTCCCAGGCAATTTTCTGCGGGACCACGTAAACGACTCAGCTGAGCCCTGTGTCTGATCTCATTGGAAGACAGCAGGAGGTCTCGCAGCCAACTGGCGTCCGAGGCCTGGCTGCTGTGGGAGAGGGGTTCTGAGGCATAGATAATTCGACATGCCTCGTGTTGCATCTCTTCGTCCGATGGGATAGCGCCCATCGCATCTCGTGTGTTCCGGAGATAGTAAGCCAGCTCAATCTTGACCAGCTCATATGCGCTGCGTGGCGACTCGGGTGACTGCTGGCTGGCCTGGAACGGGAGAGGAGTTTGCCTCTCTTGATGGATGAGCCCTAGAACACATGTCAGCTTTGCGTTGTCGACAATACTGAATGCGGAGTACGGTCGTACATGGAGGCATAGCGTTTTCCACGTTCGACAAGACAGCGTTTTCAAAACCCCAGTCCCCCTTCCAGTCTTTCATGTCAGAGCCTGTCTTGAAATGCTCAGCGAGATGGTCCACCCGAACGCCCCAACTCGCAAGAGCGAGACGGCAGAATCCACACCTCGACTTAATGTCGGGCGTGGCAACTTTCCATGAATCCATTGACCAGTTCAGGTACTTTGTGTTATGAACCAGTTTCAGGTGCTGGCGGAGGTGGTCTTTCCGGTAGAAGGTCCGCTCGTCCAATTGGCGCTCCTGACACGCCGTATAGTTGTGGCTTTCTGTGTGGGCATCATCCGGTTGAGCTACACCACAGAATGCACAGCAAAGTTGACCAGTATTCGGATTAGGCACCCTTGGGCCTTTCGGGCAGCACACCCACCGCTCCAATGATAAGTGTAATGATTTCTCGTGTCTCTGCCAGTCATGCTTCGTTCGAAAGGATTCCTTTGTCCGTCAGTGCCTGCTCGCAAATTGCAGGTCCGCCATAGCAGCCGCCGGGCGAGGGAGAGAGGAATCGTTGATGTGCAAAAAGAGGAAGGAAGCTGAGGCAGCTGGTGAGACAGTGTATAGGCGCAACATACCGTACAGAATGTACACTGGAAAGTCTTCAGCGGCGCATTAAGGCCTGACTTCTCGTCCCCTTGCTTCGGGGCAGTCCTCCTCCTGCGTCTCCGACGTCCTCTATGTTGAATGGATCCAAATGAGCCAAATGAGCCCCGTGAGTGGTGGGAGAAACCAGAGACCAATGAAGCAGATGACGGCGAGGTGCCGAAGCTGCTGGCAGATGATCCTTTGCAAGACCTATCAGCATCGTCGTCGGTGAGGTTGTAGTTCAAGCTCATGCTGTTGGGGCTGTCAAGCCCTGAAGAATGAGAGTTGTTGAGGATAGCTGAGGCAATGGCAGTCACGGAAGCGGGTTCATTTTCTGGAGAAAGTAAGCGACAATTCACGGCCGGGGGTATGAGAGCATGGTTATTACCGGGTGGGGAATTCTGCCATCTCTGCAGAGGATTCATATGCTCTGCCGAAGGAGTGGCTCTCCGAGGGATCTCGATGGCGCCGGAATAACCGCGGACGCTTGGAGACGTGGATCTTGTGGGTTGGAATTTGCCTTTGCTCCTCCGGCGGGCGTTGGCGAGCCAGTTCGCGATCTGGGTCTTGTTGAGACCAGTCTGTCGTTGGAGTGTCTCCCTCTCTTCATCTGTTGGGTATGGCCGTGTGGAGTGGGTGGACAGCCAGGCCTTGAGGATTCGGACAGATTCTCTGCTGAATCTTGCGCCTATCTTGGGAGTGACTGGAGACTTGTGGCCGTTGTCTAGTTGAGACTCTGTACCGGCGACCAGTGTTTCCAGGTCTGGAGATGAAGAGCTTCGCAGTGTGTTGCCATCCTCGCGAACAAGACTCGCTTGTTGGCCCGCGATAGGCCATGGATTCGACGGAAACGGTTCCGTAGTTGAAGCGACTGAGGGTGCCAGACCAAAGCTGCAGTTGTTCTTGAGGGCAACACAGGTCGTGCAGTAGCCCTTATACTCGCCTTCCTCTAGCCTCTTGCAGGCGAAGCCTGATGCCTCACAGGCATCGCATGGATCATCTGAGAATTCACAGAGGTCGAGTGCGGCAACATTGGACGAGTGAGGAGGAAGGGGCCCAGCCGGAGCATGACTGGGAGCGAGGTTGCTTGTCTCGAAATGCTCCAGGGCCCAAAAGGAAAAGTCATCACCATCGATGTTTGCCAGGGCCAAGTCGAAGTCTTGGTTCTCCCGGACCGGCTGGAAGTCGAGGTTGGTCCCGGAACGGGGAGCCGTGTCCGCCAAACCCAGAGCAGGCTCAGCCTTGTCCCAATTGACAAAGTCTTCCATAACGGAATCCTCGGGTATGGTAGGCATTCTGGGTCACTTTGGCTGTGCCAGGGCGTGGACTACAGGAAGGGCGTCGTATCGGAGGAAACTCCCGGGACAGAATGCAGGGCGGGATGGATCCGGGTGCAGAGAAGTGGATGTCAAACAAATGTTTAGATGAGTGCTGACCATTCACAGTGACGGTTGGGTAGGTCTCATGAGGGATGTCTTGTTGATTGGAGCGCCCTTTGGGTATAGCCCGGCTTGTGAAGAAGCCCAGGAGGGGAGGGTATCTGCGAGTTACGCCTGTATTTCCAAGGCCGGTCGAGGGCAAGACCCCGTGTGTACCAGACAGGAAGGCGATTAGAAATGAGGTGTCCCTGACAGGATATATGAGGCCAGAGACCCAGCCCTCTTCGGCGATGAGGTCTTCTCTCTCGAGTCTCTGGTCCAGAGACTTCGTTTGAAGCCGTCCAGGTTGAACGAAGTGCAGTCTGATGACAAGAGACAAGACAACGTTTTCCTTTATTCCAGCTGTGTCGTCGAGTTTGGGCCAGATCCTTGAGGTGGTGAGTGACCTGCCACTGTGTCTGCACGTCCAATCAGCCTTGCAAACAATCCGACGTCGTCGTCGCTGCCTCCGATTCGATCCATGGCCCTCTCTCTTCCCAGGCAGGCCACCAGCACAGAGGCTCCAATTGCTGTCATCGCTTGACAAGCCGACGCCCTTCGTGTTCTCAATCTGGTGTAGTGTCTCCGGTTTAGCCCCACATCTCGGCTTACGGCTGGGGAATTGTTAACTTGCTACCAAGACGGCAGCGATACCGTTGCTTGTGAGTCTCCTGCACTATCAGGTCCTCCGGTAGCGGGCCTGTTCGCGGTGGCGCTTACTAAACCGCTCAGGTAAAGTAATTGCTGCGACCATTGGTCTGACCGTTGGGCGCTCACCGTTGAAGCGCCAGGACCGCGGGCACCGTCAGACGGGCTAATGTTATATGAGGCAAGTGGCGTTCAGTCAGCTCATTTGATCTGATTCCTTGTCTATTGAGTAGTCTATCTGTCTAGGCGTCCGCGGCGGCTGGCAACAAGAAGGTCGGCTTCGCTGTGATAACGGCGGCGACACAGCCTGTAGTGCTCTGCTGGCCGTCTTCTGGAGGACATTGCCGTCTAATCTATCCGCAGATATCTCATCCTCTGATGTGACACAACAGAGTGACGAGTCTAGTTCATCTTGCTGAGCAGGCACTGGCGGAATTCGGTGAGTGTGACGCTCCTCTTCTTCAGCGTCGCCTTCTTCCCGTCTTGGGCTTCCGAATGTGGCTGCTTCTCCAGCGTCCACACCTCGGTCACTCCCAGGGACTCGAGGTAATCCAGCGCCCGCAAGTAGTTTGTGGCAACCTGTGCGATGCCGTGGCTGTCGTCTGACATGGTGAATTTGCCTCCCATCTTGAGCCACTCCTCGGCGATTGGCCTCGCGGGGTACGGCTCGGCCAGACCCTTGCGCAGGGCGCTGCTGTTGCACTCCAGCCAGCCGCCGTAGCTCCTGACCGCCCGGAGGTTTCGCACCACCTTGTCCCACACGGTGCCCTCGGACCCCGGCGCCTTATCGGCCCAAGCCGTCCGCAGGTCCCGCCCGGGCTCCTCGCTCAGCAGGCGGATCAGGTCGAAGTGCCCCACGACCCTCGGCTCCAACGCCGTGAGCATGGCGTGCTGCTCATCGTAGTACCTCGCGTACAGGAGCTCCTCAGTCCCGCCGGCGGCGTCCCTCGCCTTCCCGTAGTAGTCCTTGTCGAAGTCGATAGGCACGCCGCAGGTGTGGTGCAGCGAGCCCATGAAGTAGTCAATGGCCGGGTGGGAGGCCAGCTCGCGGACCAAGGGGCCGTACACCTCCGGGCGGATGAACTCGCCCTCAAAGCCGATGAGGATGTGGATCTGGTCGGCGTACTTTGCCTGCAGGCGCTGGGCCTCGATTAAGTAAGCCTCGTGGCGAGGCATGAGGGCTGCGAGTGAGCCCTCGGGGTCGTCGAGCTCCTCTGGGTACAGATCCTCGAGGCCGGTGCGAGGCATGTGCTCTGTCAGAGCCAGGGTCTTGTAGCCGATGCTGATGGCGTGCTGTATGACATCCTCAAGCTGGTCTTTGGCGTGGCCGGGGCAGAATTGCCCCGAGTGGGAGTGCATTGTGAAGGCCATTTTGACTGTGAATTTGATCGTGAGGTGAGGTGAGGTGAGGTAAGGTAAGGTGTGTTCTTGTGTTTGCTGAAGTTGTCCTCGACTGCTGGTCGAGTCTGAAGCTATGCGACCGATTCCTCCGTCAGGGTGTCAGCCAGCTCGTTGTTGCACAGAGTTTTGCAAATTTGAGTCGGAGACGGCGTCTCAGCTTATCTGAGCCAAGAGGCAGGTTCTGTTTTTCGGGTGTTTGCGAACTGGTTGCATCGTGCTTGTTTGTCAGGGCTCTAAATCAGAAGAGCTTGATAGAAATACCGGGCATGAAATCTTGCAATTTACACTTAGACGGCGTGGACTGGATCGGGCTGAGCCTCTCCTCTGGGCACGTTCTGGGTGTGCGCTATTTCTGGCAAGTGCCCTGTAAGTGCCGCCCTGCTTGGCAAGAACCTTGGTGCTAAAGGCAGCAAGTAAGGAAAGAGCCACCATCATCATACCTACCTACCTGGAAGTCCACGGGTCCCGAGAGCTGGCCCAGATTATCGCCTGCTGTGTCAAGCCGTCAAATATCACCAAAAAACGGTTATCTAAGAAACGAGGCTAGCCCGTCTGCGCTTGAACAAGGTGACGCAGAGATGCAACATGCACAAGCGCGACGTCACATCATATAGTCCGTATTAGGATGCATACAGGTGCATATGCGGGGATGTCATTCTCACATGGGGACGACTTCATGTCGTGTCTATCGTCTCGTCTCGTACTACCTCACAGGCTGCCAGGGCTACCTACAGACTGACACAAGCAAGAGACTGATGAACTCATGATATCTCCAGAATCATGGCGCACTCCTTCCACGTTCCCCTGTCCAAGGCGCATCTGAAATGGAACAACGCCCTCCCTCCAGCCCTCACAGTCCCCTCCGGCGCCGAGATTTCGTTCGACCTCAAGGACGGCGCGAACAACCAGATCCGCCCAGACAATGAAGCCACGTGCTTCTCGACATTCGACCGCGACCAAGTGGACCCGGCCTTCGGACCCGTCTACGTCGAGGGCGCCGAGCCGGGCGATGTGCTCAAGGTCGAGATCCAGTCGCTTGCCACGGCCGACTACGGCTGGACTGCCGTGTTCAACGGGTTCGGCCTGTTGGCCGACGACTTCCCGGAGGAGCATGTCAAGATCTGGGACTTGAGTGGCAAGTCTCTACTCCCCGGGACCACGGGCGCAAACGGCCCTCTCCGCGCCGTCTTCAAGCCCGGCATCTCCGTCCCAGTGAGGCCGTTCCTCGGGGTCGTGGGCATCGCGCCCGCCGAGCAGGGCGAGTTCAGCACCATCCCGCCCTACGCCCTCTCGGGCGGGAACGTTGACACGCGGTACCTTGGGAAGGGATCAACGATCTACTTCCCCGTGCAAGTGCCCGGGGCGCTGTTTAGCTGCGGGGATGCGCACGCTGCGCAGGGTGATGGTGAGGTCTGCGGGACAGCCATAGAGACCCCGGCGAAGGCCACTGTTAAGTTGAGCATCGTCAAGAAGGGCGCGGACGGCTGGATCGAACTCTCGTGCCCGCACTATACCACGCTGCCGCGGCTGGGCGAGGTTGCTGAGGATGATCTCAAGGGGACCTACGCTGCTCTGGGCATCCATGCGGACCCAAGGGAGGCGGCAAGGATGGCACTGAGAGGTCTTCTTGACTGGCTAGAGCAAAACAAAGGGCTGACGAGGGTGGAGGCCTACATGTTGGCCAGTGTGGCGGCGAGCTTGAGGATGACTGAGGTGGTCGATATGCCTAATTTTGCAGTTTCTTGCTCCATTCCGCTAAATACATTTGAGGAATAAATGCATGCCAGCTTCCCAAACCCCCTTTCTCCCTAGTGGATGAGCGACCCGTGCAGACTGGCTCAAGATGCTTGAACTGGTGGCATTATACGGCTTGCAGGCCTCAATCTGAATCTCACACCTGATCGCGTCCCTGAAAATAAACGCGAGACTCAGAGTAGTTCAATCACTATCCAAAGAGGAAATCCAACGACCTCTCGAATGCATTCCTGCGAAGTGTGCGTTAGTGGGTTGAAGGAGCGTGGGAATCTCAAGGGCTTTATTCAACATACTTGGCTGGTCGTGGCACAAAGTTCGCCTCGTATTCTTCGACTTCGTCGAGGTTCTTCACCAGATCGACTTCTTCTGGCTTGTAAAACTTCGACCGCTTCAGCAGCTTCCAGGCAAGAAATAGCAGAGGGCAAACTGCGATCATAGTGTAGCTGTTGCTCACACGGTTCATTAGAACAAGATCCAATAAGGTGGCGGGGGGCTTTTAAGGAGAGGCGACTCACGAGAAAAGGAAAGTCGGCACGTCCCACGACCCTGGAAGGAACACAGTGTAGCCCCCGACAAACGTCATGATAAAACAGCCAACAAGGCCATACCAGGCGGCAAAGGGCTGCGGCAACGGACCCTTGTACGGGAGGCTGTCCCTCGAGATGCCCTGCGCCTTTAGGGCCTTGAAGAATCTCAAGTAGGTAAAGCACATAACGCTGAAGTTAATGAGCTGGCTAGCAGTAACGAGCGAGACGAACCAGGAGAGGACGACGGCCGCGTTGTTGGAGACCTGGAGGAAGGACAGCAGCGAGATGAGGAGGACAAGAAGCACTGAGTAGATCGGCACGCCCTTGCGCGTGCACTTGAGGAAGATCTTGGGCGCCTTGCCCTCCAGAGCCAGGCCGTAGAGGGACCTCGAGGCGCAGTAGACGTAGCTGTTGCCGGCGCTGAATGCGGCCGTGAGGACCATGGCGTTCACGACTAGGCCACGTTAGAGAAAAATAAGTATGTGTAAAGAGGGCTGGTTCAACTGACTATCAGGGAGAACAGTAATCTTCAGCCTGTTCATGGCAACGACATAAGGAGAAGCCGCAGCACCCGGGGCGCCGGAACTGAAGGCCGTCTTGAGCTCCTCGTCGTTATAGGGGACAAGAATCCCGACCGCCAAGCTTCCGAGAACGAAGAAGGCCGTGAGACGGTAGAACACGGCGTTGAACGCGCGGGGCATGACCACCCTGGGGTTCTCAGCCTCGCCCGCCGCCATGGAAACATAGTCTGGTCTACAGTACCTCCGTCAGTAAAATCCTCGCAGTGAATGCTTGATACATCAGGGTTCCGCGTCTTGCTTACCCTGCTATGGTGAACGAGGCCTGAATGAGACACTGGAGGAAGCCAAGGAATTTTCCCAAATCTCCCGAGTGGTAAAGCTCTGCAAAGGCGCCCGGTTGCTGCCAGTACTTAAAGCCGAACCTCTCGCCGAGAGGATTGCCACCCAGCATCGCGATGAAAGTGAAAATAATCAGGGCGATAATCAAGAGCACTTTTCCCAAGGCGGCCCAGAATTCGCTCTCGCCGTACCACTGCACCGCGAGCAGGTTGATGAGCCTGAAAGCATGGTTAGATCAGAAGCGAGTGGCTAGACAGGAAAAGTCGCCGGGCTTGACTCACCCATATAGGATGATGACAATGGCTATTATGCCACCGGCAGGGACGATATCGCCTATGCACGTTGGTGTCAGCTCAAAGGTCCGTAATATAGCGGCCGGAGAAAGGAGGTGGACTGACTCCAATAATGGATAATAACATTACACGCTGTGATCTCAAAGGGCACCAGGGCGGCCTCGAACACGAAGAAGTTCCACCCGGCGGCAAATCCAAAGGCCTCGTCGACGTAGCGACCAGCAAATCGAATGAAGGGGCTAGAGATGGGCAGGTATGTCACCATCTCGGCCATACACATCGTTACACACAGGATAAACGTGCACCTGGTGCCTGGGTCAGCTGCTGGCAATATACATCTCCCGTTAAGCTGGTATTCACCATATTGTAAAGGCTAAGAATAGTGACGCCGGCCCGCCATTCAACAAGCCTTTGCCGATCTGGACATAGAGTGCGGTACCGATAGTACCGCCTATACCAATGAGTTGAACTGCGGTGTATATAGTCAGCCTTTGAAGCGAAACGGTACAAGTCGGATACAGATGGTGGCGTCAAGAAAATCATTCCATTTCCTCCTTCCTGTAGTTTATCTCACGAGCTGTGGTCTAACATGGCACTTTGAACAGCCCATGAGGTAGCCTACGATTACAGCACTGGTCTGGCATCAAAGGCGGGGGAATGGTCTTCGAGGGCAGCTTACTGTGGCGAGACTTGAGCTTCCTGGCAGTGTTATCGCCGTGGCCCATGGACCTGATGGAGCTGCTGCGGTCGGACTGGGCCCTCCCCACAACGGCCTTCTCATCGTCGGCAGGGTAGTAGGCAGGGTGAGCAACGTCGACCCCGGTGGACGACGCCATTGTCGTGTATAATTTTTTCTTCTTGTCTTCCGTGTTTTGTCATAGACTCAGGGATTGTTTCTCACTCGACGTGTGTCAAGAGCAAAAAACGAAAACCTGGGCGTGCAGCACAGACTCAGCGAATAGACTTGAGGAGAAGACTGAAGAACTCGGCTCTGAACTGCATTTGCCGTCAAGCTTCTGGGGGGGGGGGGTAATCACGCCTCTAAGACGGGCAGAGTCGAGCGGTTTGGCGTCAGCGGGTTGGTACTAGCTCCTGGGCGACTGAAAGCTTTTCAGCGAGAAGCAGTCGAGGACCAAGCCGGGCAGGTGGGCGGGAGGCAGCCGGGGCGAGGGCAGGATCACGGAGATGGCGTTTGCCAAGGGAAGATGTTGTGCTACGGTCCCGCGATGGTGCGTGTGTCTCTTGAGGATCTTGGTTCTCTAATTCCTGACTCGAGGGGCGGGATAGGCAGGACAGCAAACAAGCAAGGTTGAGGCTGGCGATGGCTGTCTGGGCAGTCTGGGCAAGAGGCGAGGGAGGGAAAGATAAGACGTTCGCCTGAGGGCTGGGCTGCAGGAGAAGATCATCCTGCCTCGCATGCTGGGGGTCTAGACTCCATTGCCTCGGTATTCGACATCCACATCCTACCTTGCGGCCGCTATGCTTTGGCGGATCTTCGAAGATTGCTGCTGCTTGCGGGTTTTCGACAAGGGCATGGAACGTTAACTGCGGAGCCCACCTGCACATAGTAACAGCAAGCGCGGAATCCAGCAGCCCTCGGCCTAAAGACTACTTGTCGGAGCATCCTAAGCCCAGCAGTCCGCTTTGTCGAGCGAAAGCCGGCCCATTCTATGGTTTTGTCCATCGGGTCAGTGGCACGAGCTGTCAGAGCCGGGCCGCGTGCGCTGGGGCCGTGGGGGTGGGGATGTACGCGACCCCGCCTCTGTCGATGTACTGTGGTACAGTCCAGCAGTCGCTCAAGCCGCCACTGATTGGTCTGGTGTAGCCCCGACAATCTGGGGCGCCCCACCACACACTTTACACAGCTGCTGCCCATCACCACCACGATTGGCAACGGACCGATGGCCGAGGACAGACCGCGCGTGGGGTGCGCGATTGGTGGCTTGCCCGACGTGGGCTGATACAGCAGCTTGCTCCTCCTAAGCCTAGTTGTCCATCACGATGCTGCTCTGTGTTGAAGTGATGTCTCTCATTCCACCACTTTGGACTTGAGGATTATGACATTGTCTGTGTATAGGCTGGTGGCTGTGCGAGGCATCACCAACGGTGGTGGGACTACACAGAAAACCCAAATTATCATGAGAGTAGTATCTACCCAATTTACACGACTTCTCCTTGTTCATACAGTATACATAGCGCCGGCCCTACAAGTAATTTTTTGCACCCCATGGTATCATCCGCAGCTGAGTCGAATTCCGCCCGCACATCGCTTTCTCAAATCCAGTTCGTGTGTACCGTAAGTCATCAGATCCAAGCAATGCCTGTCAGCAGCTATGTTCCATCCAGCCAACCGTCCAGAATTGATTTCAACAGGAAAGAGAGAAAGAATAGAAAAGAGCCGCCCCAACCCCTGCCGCCCAAACAGTTTTAGTTTCCACAACAGTCACTCCTTCAATGATGAATGATTCCCCAAAGACAAGGCCGTCGCCAGTCCCATGGCTCGACGTAAACTAAGGAACCGAGAACAATTATAATGCTAGACCTGTTCCGTCGCCGGTCCAGCGGTAAAGTGATAGAAGCTCGCGTCGGCGGTGGTGCTGTTCCGCGAGGTCCTCTGGCACGCGGCCTCGGACCTGCGCTAGGGCGCTGCGCATGACCCTGCTGAAATTCCGCTGTACAGACAAGATTAGCATTGAGCAATTACGTGGTGAGGTTGTGTCAAGCAGAATGATGCTAATCCTTACCTGGTACTCCGTATTGAGTGTCACCACAGAAGCCTCGTGAGCCCGAACGATGGTCTCGCAGGCCCGGACGACACTCGGCGACGCCTCGCTCTGCAGCTTGTCGGCGATCAGCAGCAGCAGGAACGAGCCCTGCAAGAGGTAAATGCCGAAGAAGAAGGGCATAAACTCCAGCCCCGGGTCGTATTCGAGGATGTGGCTGATGGCCTCGGCTGCAGAGACCGCGCGTCCCGTGGCAGTTATAAATCCTTGAGAGCTGATCCAGAGGTCGTTGTCGTCGAGCAAGTTGATCGGATCCCATTTTCCAGTGAGCAGGATATGTAGCACGTGCATAACGTGCGTCCCGTACGCCATGACGATTCGCGTCTGGATCTCCGACTCTGTCATCCTGCTAGCGCTTGTCAGAACACTGTGCACAGAGTGCACTGATGGTGTGCCGGCATCCACAGGGCCAAGGCTGTCGTTGTGGTTCTCCTCTGCCTCGTCTGCTGTGCTCGTGTTGTGCGTGCCAAGGCTCCGCTGAGCAAACTTCTTCAGACTCTGCTCGTAGAGCTGCAGGTGACGCTCGATCTCAAGCGCTTGTCCGTCCCATTCACGAGCTGACCTGAACCCAACCCCAAAACGAGGGTGGTTGCGCGCGTGGTTGAGGTCGACAATCTCACCCAAGATGGCCATCAGCGGGAGAAAGTAGCCATATATGCTGTGTCCATTGCATTCGAATGAAGGACCGCGGGCCCTTGTTTGTGACTGCGATGCGGATGGGCCCGACGCAAGCACACTGGGATCCGTAAGTGGCGAGGGCTGGGGCTGGAACTCTCCATTCTGGAATGCGGTGTCGTCCATTGGCTGCAGGAGCCCATCACATTCGATATCAAGCAAGAACAGAGGCCGATTGTAGCAGAGCGCAAGGTGGCGGTCGACGATATAGACAAGCCACCAGATGCGCCGTCTTTCTTCCCGCTCCTCCTCCGTAATCAAGCCTGACACTTCCGACTGATCCTCTGCCCCTTCGTTGTCGTGCTCGGGCGCACTCATTGACTGGGGAAGTTCACGGCCTAGCCTCAGCTCACGCGCGAGTGACCATGCGGCGTTCCACCACCGGAGACTGGCACCTTTGTACTCGCTAGCAGAGACGACCGTTGCCAGGTGGATGTACGTAACCACATCGTCGAGAGTTCCTGCAGCACCAAAGGGGCCAGTCTCACTGGTTAGGGCCTCCATACTGATTGTACCAGGTAATGCAACACCTAGACCACCAAGAGCAGCACCGTCGATGGCACCCGGGCTGGCAACAGGAGATGAATCTCCCGATGGCGTGTGGATCAGCGGCTTGAGCAGACTGACGGTTAGTTCCAAAAGCCTTTGGCAAATCCGCCCACGAGCAGATGGTACGCTCGTCAGGAAAGGGGCATCACTCGTTTGGGCAGCGACCCAGAGCATGCTGGAAAGCAGAGCCGGCTGACATCTGCGAGGCTTTGACGGATGCAAGAAGGATCGCTTCCGGAACACGAAGCCTAAGACGTATGGCGAGTGCGGGTGCATTTGTGCGGAGGATGAGCTCGAGAAATACAGGTCGATCAGGTCGCACGCAAGTGGTAGAGGTATGATGGTCTCGAGGTGAGGAATCAGAGGCTCCAAGACGGGATATCGAAGCTGGGAGCCGTGATAGCTGGGTGGAGGTACGTGAGTCTGGTATTGTTGCGGCGGAGATGACATGTTCATCCACCCGGGCGATGGGCCGTCACCAGCCATAGGATAGGCACTGAGAGGGCTGGTTGCCATCCGAAAAGTAGCCGCGTTAGGCGTATATCCTGTCGGGTTCTGCGTCTGCAAGCCATATGGAATGTTCGGGTATGCTGAAATATTGCCCTGGCTCGCGCCGTATGCAGGATGAGCTGTTGGATTCATCATGTGGACACTCATTGCCTGTCGGTCGTACGGGTGGTGGATATTGGCATAGCTGCTCGGGTCGAATGCGCCCTGGTTTTCAAGATGGTCGCGCTCCATCACTCCTGGGTGCCCGTTGATGTGGGACGCTTGCCCTCCCAGATCCGGCTCGCTGTCCAAACTTCCCAGCCTCTCTTCTCTTCGAGATCCTTCCTCGTCATCCCCATCACTGCCATTATTGATATTGGACGCAATGGAATCGTCTGGCTTCGACCCTGTTTGCTCATCAGGTTGGTTGTTCTCCGCCCCCGACGCCGGGGACTTGCGACCACCCTGGGAGGCTGCTTGGGCAGCAGCTTGCTGAGCGAGATCTTTACGGGAGGCCTTGCCTCTCTTCTTCCTTTCCCTCTGGTATTCACAGCCGAGCCCAAATTCTGTGCATGTTAACCATCTTGCACTGGTTATGTTGTACGCGGTCGAGGGAAGCCTTTGGACCTACCTATGCAGTGGGCGCAAGGATGCTGGCCATCACATTTGGTTCGAAGCTGATTGCACTGATCGCAGGCGCGAGATATCCTACGCCGTATGGGACCACTGGCGCTTGCTGATCTTCCCCCCGAGCCGTAAGGGTGCTGCCTGTGTTTGCCCTGGGGACCGGCGCGGACCAGGTGTTGGTTGTGTGTTCCTACATGTTGCTGGAGGTGCTGAAGGGCGTAGTGCGATCCTTGAGACAGCCCATCCAGTCCAGATGGATGCATGTGGCCTGGGGGAACATGGCCATTCGAGAGGAGAGTCGACGCAGGTAGAGAATGGTATGGCGAGAATCGGTGAAGAGGATTAGACAACATCTCGAGGCTTTTGTTTGGACGCTTTATGCGTCAATACTGATGTAAGAAGATGATCAGGGTAAGAAGATCGAATTGCAGGTGTCTACAGTGAGAAACTGAACCATCTGCGAGGCCTTGATGAAGACCCCGCGATTCCAGGAGTATTTGGGTGCTGGTCAGATCGGGGCCACGTCTGGGAAGTCAACAGGTCCAAAGCAGCATTTGGCAGTGAGGCCGAAATAGTAGTCTCCGGTATATCAATACGAGAAGGCGTTACACTGTCGAAGTAGGCGTGTCAGCGGCACATATGCAAGTCTCAGCAACGGAACGAGAAGCATACAGCCACCTTGTCTGGGGCTAGATGCTGGTGCGGGAAGAGTGTGACTGGGCCGATGGGTGAGTACCAGTACTGCCGAAGACGATGTCCAGAGACTTATGAGCCAAGCAAGCAGCCACTAATTCCGGATGGAGAGAGCCGGAATGTCAAGGGGAGGGGAGGGCCGCGGCCCAGATGACAGGGGGCAGGTGGAACAGGCTGCTGGATCTAGAGCGAAGATGGAGTGCTATAAGAGGCGAATCTATACTTACGGAAAGTTTCGAGGTGGAAGCCGAGAAGCACGTTGGTGTACCAGAGTTTGGGCGAGGTGGCACCAGGTGTCAGTGACACCGACTCGGAATCTTGGTTACTTCCTCCCTCAGGGCTCGTCTTCGAAGATTGTTTTCTATAGACCTGCCCTTGATGCTCTTGAGTCTCCCGGTGGCGAAAGCTGCGGTCCCGAAGCTAGAAATTACCAACCGGAGGCTCAGAGCACCGTGACCAGAGACTTGCCCGTGGGCTCGAAAGGGCGAGAGAGACTGGAGAGCTGGTCGTCAAGAAGCGGCGAGGAAATCTCTACTCTGGCACCTCGGAACGATATCTGCGGCAAGAACGTTGGACCCGTTGCGTACACACAGCTGGACAGCCCTTGAAAGGTGGAGGAGAGTCCTCTGCGCATGAGCATGAGCGAACCGCAGTGGTGATGCCCCGGCTGACCTGACCGGTGTCGGATTCGCCAGGATATTGACGAGACAATCTATGGTATGCAGGAAGACGGAACGGAAGCCATGCATTAAGACCAGGAAAGATTGGCGTTACGGCGACTGGTTGTTGGCAGGGCACGCGTGGCTGGCATATCGAAAAATGGAGATGTGAAGCAGAGTAGGTAAATAAACTATGTCAGAGGCGCGTGAAAGGAATTATGAGTGGCCCGCAGGGTGCGCAGAGTATGGTTCGGCGTCCTTGGGGAACCCAGCGATCTAAGCTCGATGGACGATAGTACGGACCGAGGAGGGCCACAAGCACTGCGTACAGTACAAGCAGGCATAGTGGGCAGAATTTCCTCGGGCCAAAAGCGAAGCAAAAGTCGAGCAGGGGGGTAGGGGGGGCTGTCTGGTGGGTGGACTGGGAAGAGGCGGGTACCTGGGGTAGATCCAGCCCAGGACTACCTGGGCTGATCTCCTTACGACTTTCCTTGTACGGGCATGGGCCTTGAGGAGGGGGCAGAAGTTGCTGCTCACGAGATGGGCCACGCCTACGTACAGCATGCGCCGGTCAAGCGAGCCTCGCATGTGCAGAGCTATGTGCAGGTCCTGCTGCATGGTGGAAACACCGCAGGTCTCGCCTATTCCATAATGATCTGCCATGTGCTGGCCTGCCCTGCCCTGGCCTGCCTTGCCATATTGTGCTGTGCTGATCGGTGTCGTACCGTCCAGACTGTCCTGCACCAACGGGCCAACAAGGATTCGATACGGCGGCGAGAGGACGGGACTGGGAGCCTGACAGCGATTGGAAGGCCGGGGTCGGGCGGATCTGGAGATGACTGGGGTCGCAGAACAGACAATGTCCAGCCTGCCAGCACCAAGGAAGACAAGGTTCTGAGCAGGTCGGGTCCGGAGTGGAGCGGACGCTGCAGGTGCTCGAGTCCTGTGGTGAGATGCGGCAGACTGCACGAATTGGGCGTGGCTGTCCGTACGGTATACTGCGTACTGTTCCTGTAGTGTTCACTATACAGGCGGTAATGCACGGCAGGATGCCGATACTTTGAGTGTACCAGCCTAATGCATGTTGCATGGTCGACAGGTGAAGTCGACGTCCCGTAGCCAGGCGACCTGACAGGCGGCCTATAGTGTAACGGGGGCCTTGGCTCCAGACGCGGCCTCATCGACGTGCAGTCTGTTCGCCAACGGCTGCAAGGTTGCCGGGGCGTTGCATGAGAACCCTAGTTTTGGGACGAACGGGACATGTCGACCCATCATCCTTCATCACTCATGCCCCGTCAGAAGTGCTCGCCCGCATGGTCGAGTAAAACAGCCATGATGTGATGGCAGCAGGCACAGGCAATGCACTGTTGCTGTTCTCTCGGACTGCTGTGCGCACGTCGCTTGGCACCGCGCATGGTGGGTGAGGAGAAGGAAGGGAAGGCAGGGCGGGAGGGTCACGATGCTACTCAGCGATCTCCACAAAATAGGGCCGAGTGACACACCCATCTCCTCCTCCCCTCCTCTCCTCCTTGTCCAGACCGGGCTAGCCTGGCTGGTCCTGCATGCAAACTCCCAGGCACTCTCACTCAGGCACTCAGGTACTTGGGTACCTTCCCAGGAGCCCAGGAGTAGTGCGCCTTGGCCCGTGCAGGCCTAGCGGAGTCAGTCCAACTCGAGCAACTCACCACTCGCTGTCGACGACTCGATGCTCTCCTGGCCTCGGTACCACTCTGCCCGACACTCTTCGTTGACGGAAACCTTGCATGAACCTACCCATGTCGGTGTCTTGGCTGAACCAGATTCCTGGCGCACCACCTCTTCCACACTGCCAGACTGCCAGACATCTTCTGCGCTGGGGGCAATCAGCCAGGTAATCTCAAGCCTAGTCTAATCCCTCCCCGTCTGTCCGCCTTTCCGTCTGCGCACCGCCGGCTGGTGAAAAGCGTCCGTCCCTTCTCTCGCCCCAGGACACGGAACCAAGTGATGGACAAAGATGCGCGCGCTCCCCTTCCTGGGCCTCGGCCCAGACGACCGGGTCGTCGATTCTTTTGAGGTCCGACCTGATCCAGCAGATGACGGCCCGGCCATTGCGAATGGGTAGAGGCTGAACACAATAATCCTCGAGCGCTTCGCGTGGCCTGGGGGCACATAACCGGATTCCAGACACACAAATGCACCTTGAAGCTCGACCAGAGTGCTCACCGAGACAACGAGCAAGCTGCCTAACACGCCTCATACAGCGGGCTGAGGCGAGCAGTGTCATCGACAGCCAGACCTCTATCTCCATGCCCAACATCACCACAACTGTTGCGAGTCTGCTCTCAGCCGCATTATGGTTTCAGTGCTAGACTACATGCCTTCTTCTAGAACATTGGGCTTCCGTACCCATCCTTGTCGTGGCGGTTCTTGACGCCGGGCAGTGATGATGACCAGAAGATATGCGCTGATCGCTATGCTTCTTGGTTGTGGTGGAGCACTGGCTTTTGTCTAGTGACATTCCCGCAGAGAACGCCAGTCTTTCTTGAGCAGTTCTCGCGAGCCCAACAACCGCCATCCAATGAACTAAGTCATTAGGGCTGGAACCGCCGCTAGCTAAGCATCTGGACGGCCCTCACCATTCAACGCGGTCGCACGTCTCGAGTTCCACGTTACAGCTCCCAACTCTGGCCCTCAGATGTTTGCCCATATCTGAAGACTGCCTACGTGTCCCGTAGCAAATCAAGCCTGGTGATCTGACCACAGTCGGGGAGCCTCAAATCTTGAGCATGGGCAGCCCTGGACCAGCACTGCAGAAGGCAGCACAACGCCACAGTCGCAGACATTCAGATCCATGTCCATGAGTGATCTACGGTCCGATGGCCATGGCATCGAACATCATTCAGATCAGACGAACAAGCTGTCAGAGCAAGCAGCAGCGATTTCCTTTAAATCCGCCAGGAGCAGAACTACACGGCCTTTATGGCTGTGACAGCGGCTATGGCGACGCGGTATTGGAGCTGTTGTTGAGCACGAGATTGGGGAACCGGCTGCATATGGTGCAACCTTGAGCCTCAGGCACAATGGCGTTAATGGCGTCCCTGGCAGCCTAGTTCAGAAGCCCTTGAGCCGATACACGCACGCGCTGCGTGTCAATCGCGGCTGCCGGGCAGGTGGTGGATGCCACTTTAATTTTGGCCGAGTCGAGTCCCGCCTGCAACCAAGTCTGATTACCACGGAAATGCGGCCATGCGGATATCAAACTGAAATACAAGAGGCCATGTGAGGGTTCTCGCCTTGCATGGTTTCTCGGTGATGTTCGACCTCCTTTGTGCCATACTGGAGCCTCGGGCTCGCTCTCGGGCTCACCTGTGGCAGTCACGGCCTGACCCAGAACAGGGGAGAGGGTTCAATCCCCACGCTGCCTTCGTCTGATCTGCCGTGGCACTGCAAGATACCGCAGGTCAAGCCTTGCTCCCGCTGTCGGTCTCCCTCGAATGAATGGCACCTTGCTGACAGAAATGCACAGGGCTGCTACCCCTTCACCGTCACTACCCAGCCAAGCATTCCATGCTGAACGTGGCGCTTGCCGCTAAGCAAAACAGGGAACTCTTAAACATCGCTCATCACCATGGTGCTGCCCGCCCGCGCCTTTTCTTGCTGTGACGCTGCTTCAAGTCCAGCCCGTTCGTCCGGAGAGACCTCGAGGCTATCAACCGGAGGATCTAGCGCTTTCCCAGTCTCCTTTCCCGTTGGCATCAACCTCTCAGCACCGATGCGCTCAGTGATTTGCAAATTATGCTGCGAGTGCATTCACTGTTTGACTCTGCAGGAATTCCACGCATCTGGTCTTTTTTCTTCTCTATCATTGAGCCTCGCCAGGCGTCGCAAGGCACAGCAAGACGCACAGTGCCGGAAAGATCCTGGCGAGCTGTGGCTGATCTGCATGCTTCCCGTGGATCCGGTCGAGTCACTCTCTCAGGATCACAGGCTAGTCTGGATGCTGAGTTCTCTGCTATGCAGTAGCTTCTTCAAAACTGCAGAAGCGCCGCAGCGCTGTCCAGCAATACCTCCAAGCCCGGTGGTCCGCCGCACCCAATGCTACGTATGCCCTTGTTTTGGGTCACCTCGATACGAGTAGGTCCACACCATCACTATCGGCGGGCTTGGAGATTGCAGATATTTGCCCCAGATCGGACCCCAGTGATCGAGGCCAAAAAGCTCCGGTCAATTTAAAACGGATTGCGGGGCACGGCAGGCCACGAGGGTGGTACACATTTGGGCAGCGATCGTAGATTATGACGATGGTACGGCAGGAGCTCACTAGTCAAACGCCGTCTGGCCTGGTGTGCCTGGGACACCACGAGACATTCGTTGTGCGTACTTACTGCCTGATGCCATCACCAACACAACTTTATGGGCAACAACTACGGACGATCGTCAATCGTCGTGTGGTGGCAGGTGGTCGCCACGAGCCCTCAGAAGCACATCGCGTCATGAGATGCCTCGGACTAGAGCTCAAATGCCAGGTGCTTGGACGTCGGGGTTGCAGACGGGTGCCACCGTATTGGTTGCAGGTGTGCACAGTCCGGGCACCGGGCCGAGACTGCGACGGAGCAACCCTGAACCGTGGAACACCACTCTATGATCGACCTCGCCCATGCAAGGCCAAGGCCGGCTGCCGCAGGATGACCCTGACAAAGCCGTACATGACCACCAGATTGCTCGGCATCCACATCACGTCCCAATGCGGCCGCTTCACAAATGGAGTCTTCTCTTGCTGGCCGACTGGACGCTTGGGAACTACTAACATGACAGCTGTGTGTCCAGAGTGACGGGCGTCCAGCCACTCCGACGTGACCTCTTCGGCAGTCGCCCTGTCGCCACGGCACTGGCATCCCTTCTGCCGTGCTCGACACGTGGCTGAGCCCAGATGTGACAATATAGTTCAAACTTGGCCATTCCGATAGGTTGATTCCGAATCCCACGGAAGCAAATTTGAGGCTTCACCTGCGAAGCACGGCCCCTACATATTTCGACTTTATTAATTACAGTCAGTGGGCCTGAACAGCCCTGCGATATGTCCAATATAGCTGCAGAGACCACTTGTCTCAAGGATAGAGCCTAGCTGCAAGCCACCGTCCTTATTGGATCACGACACCAGCAGACCACCAGCAAGTCCAAGGAAAACGAAGTTCACTTTCATTCAGCACCCCAAAGTTTGGGTCTCGATATTAAAAATGCGGCACGTCGCGCCCTGCAGCGTCAGACTCAGCTCACAATCCTACCCAAAGAAAGCTGACCCTCCCTAGTTTTGTTGACGTGACCGAAAGCCTCGCGGTCACTAAAACTGGTTCACACTCACCAAGCGGCCCGTTCTTCCCTTCATCGGTAGTCAATCTTGGTCGAAATCTGGGGAAGGTGGATCTTAATTCGGGAGCCTCCCCGGAAGCCTTCCCCAATGAAATCGGCTGAATATTCCGTCGTATCACCAAGCACCAAGTGAGACCCGCCCGCCATATTCCCCAAGCCTTGTAACACCGCCATATGGTCCAGAGCATACACGACGGCCTCCCCGAGCGGCTGTCAAAGTTGCTAGGCGAGAGATCTGACATCGGCACTGCGCTGCACTTTATCTAGAGTAACCTCCGTAAATCGACTGCCAGGCGGCGCGGCTGGCCCCTTTCGGGCCTCCCCTCCGCTTGGTGTTACACCGCCTGGCTTCCGCTCATCCCGACAAGCAAAGCGGAACTTTTCAGAGTAGCCCAGCCTTCCCCAGTGGGAGGAGCCAGCCCCTTTCCAGCGGGAGGAGCCCGTAGCTAGGCCCTACTTTGGCACTGCACCCGACTACGGCAATGGAGACAGGGTGATCCGCTCGGGAGACAAGGTCTTCCGTCTCAGGGGTTACTAGCTAGTTCGACCTGCCGTGACCATGACAGGAGCAGACACTACCGAACACTGGCCATAATAACAGATATGCCCACGGGAAAGGGCGTTGGAGCCAATGCAAAGCATATTGAACGTCCAGGGTGACGCAGTCTCTTAGCTGCTTCCCCAAGTGTCAGATGTCGGATTCATCGCCGCCGCTATCCCCGAGTCGTGCTTAATTGCAACCGCAGTCTGTCATGGTCAGTCAACCACCTCGACGACGATACATCGCTTCTCGACGGCTGTCAAGCAAGTGCATACTTCAATATGTCACACGCCCTTGGGGCGCTAAGTGACGTCTAACTAGGAGCCTCTCGGTCATTTAAGTGTCTCCTGGAAGTGTCCAGAGCTTCGGTGGCCATCCCAGAGCGGACGCGAGGACGTCGAAAGGGTGCTGGATATGTATGCTTTCTGCTACTTTCGGACGTCCCATCTGCACAGCTATTGCGCTTGCGTAGGTTGAATGCACGTCGATATGGAGCTGTCTTTACCCGGACCTGACTAACGATGGCAATGCTACTGTTTCAAGGAAATATCGAAATTATGCTTGCCACCACCTCCTCCTATGCGGACACAACAGAGACTGACGTATGGAGCAAAGCTTGCTCGCTCGTTTTCGCTACGGACCTCGAAAACAAGGTTTCCATTATTCTCAGTGCCGAATGCAAGTGTGTTCAGCAGGGCGGAGTAGCACTTCCAGCGCGAGTCGGGTCTCGTCAAAGAGTCGGCATCATCGTGCGCATTCATAGAATACGGTTAGACCAGAGAACACCGCCTCGAGTACCGCGGCGGAATGTGCAGAACTTGATCCCGGTACTATACGAGAACGTCATTTTTCTTCCCCCACCGCTCTGTGAGCGTTGGTAGAATACGAATCCCAACCGGCTAGTGTCGGTATGTTGTTGACCTCCCTGTCCTGCGTCGTCGTGCGTCGGAGCTGACCACATCCGTGGTCGCAGAGGTTTCCAAGGTCTGAGCAATAATTTCCTCTGCATCACGGCAGATGAAAGCGATTGTACGGAAGGGTTGAGTGTCTTCTCACCTGTTGCCATAGTGTGGATTTGTTTCCTTGTTTCTTCTAGTCTCGCTTGTTGAGAGCATGATGGAATGCTGCGAGTACCCAGCAAGTCATGAAATGTTCGCATTAGGCGAGTTGAGCCTTTCCAATACCTGGCTGCTTGAGTAGGAATTTCCTATACTTCCCCCGGAAAAATGAAGGCATGTTCACGGCCTGCGAGACTGTCAGCTGAAACAGACTTACATCTCTATCAAGGCGACGCACTGGTTTGTGTTGATAAATTGGAGACGTATTAGTTGGGCGATCCAGTTGCAATATTTCATAGTGGAATAGACTTATTTCATGAGTTGTTGCCTCGCAAAGGCGCAGAAGAATATTGGTGGCTTGAGTCATGTTCTACGGATGTGTGCGGATGGCAGCGTCTATAGCGGTACGGTCAAGACGTCAGGTTCTGCATATGCTGCTGTGTGAAGGCTGAGAGCGGAGGCTCGGAGAGCCCGGTTCTGAATCGTAGATCTTGCTCTCGCAGTTCGGCCACAACAAAGCAAAAACCACGCTGTATATATGGATTTGGCCGAAAGCTTATCGACTAATTCAAAGTTAAACTCGTTCTGTAAGCAGGAACGAGAACTTCTAGCTACGTGCCCGGGGATAATGCGAGATACGGTTGAAAGAAGATAGAGTTACCAAGATATAGTTATAAGATACAGTTCAGGAACTGCACATATATCTACGAGTACGCAGCAACTTGAAAATACAGAAGAATAACCCAAAACTATGATCGAATGACACTCGCAGTCCTTATATTAGTTGCCTCGTCTCTGCCCCAATATTCAACATCAAATATAGAGATTGGGCATATGTTCCACCGTGGAAGTGGCTCTTGACGCCGAATAAGGCTCACATATCGAGGTGTTTCACCGCTTGACTCACCCGAAAGTCTATAAATGTTGTTCGGTGGTGAGCAACAGCTGACCACTAGTCAGACCTCATCCGCTTTCAGACCCGATTATTCGACATCGGAACCTACGCTTAGGATCTACGGGAATACCAGAGCTGCCATCTCATGAAGGGCAAATGCGCAGCCCAAGGACATTGTCAAGAACTGCATCTCGGAGAAGCAGTATCGACGCTGTAGTCTCTGATCAGGTGTGGGCTTGAAGACGGTGCGTTAGCGGTGGGTCTGTAGCTATTCATGAATCCTTATGACGTCCAGAGTTGTGGAATGATTGCGTCTGAGTTGATATTTTGATTATGCTCAGGCATGTGCTTCGGTTAAGATGAAACAGTTTATACCGATTGAATATATACCAGAGAGATAAATATCTGAGTACGACATCATCATTCGTATTATGAATGTGCCGTCTGGAATACCCCAGAAATTAAGGAAGAAGCTGCCAACTTCTTCCATAACA
The DNA here is from genome assembly GCA_039880775.1 of Diaporthe vaccinii. Classification (NCBI taxonomy): domain Eukaryota; kingdom Fungi; phylum Ascomycota; class Sordariomycetes; order Diaporthales; family Diaporthaceae; genus Diaporthe; species Diaporthe vaccinii. The sequence continues at coordinate 2,234,027 of JBCEDN010000003.1, forward strand.
ATGAAGTAAAGGGCGGTAAAGCTTTTGCCACAAACTCCTGGTCTCTCAAGTATCATTTTAAACTTTACCAACTCGGTGGTCACGCAGACAGGGCTTTGAGTCTATCATCAGCAGTCTACTGCATGACTCCATCTTTGCATGCGGCCCATCGTGGTGCATGTGCAGTCGACATGGCTCAAGATGTTGACGGGCTCAAGTACCCAGCCACATTCTGGCCTATAAGTCTCGTCCTTCCAGCTCAATCCGTGATCAGTATCAGTTGTTTCAGCTCCAGGCAGGATTGAACAGCTTCAATCTCGAGTCCCCAAACTTCTAATTTTGAAATCATCTGGGAAACCCGCGAGGTTCTCTCTCAACGTTTAGCCATGGCAGATATAGAGAAGGCTGAAATCGAGGCGCCCTCCACGAGCAGTGAGGCAACAACAAGACCTACATCGCGCGAGGCGATCACGGAAAGGGTGCGACAAGTCAGCATCAGCAGCTGCCCAGGGCCAGGCGACGACCTCGAGCGGCAAAACACCCACATCTCCCTTGCAGAGTCCATCCGGAAGAAACTCGGCAACCGCCCGGGATGCTTCAAGAACACGGTGCAGGAGGTCTCCTTCGTGGCGCAGGCGACCGTCGCCATGGCGTCGAACCCGTTCCTCACGGGCGCCACGTCGACGGTCACGGCCACCATCGGGCGGGAGCTCGGGATGACGCAGGGCCAGGTCTCGTGGATCGCGGCGTCGACGACCCTGGCCGCCGGGTCCTTCCAGCTCGCGCTGGGCCAGCTGTCCGACCTCCTCGGCAGGAGGATGCTGTTCCTCTGGGGCATGGGCTCCTACGCCGTCTTCGTCCTGCTCGTCGGCTTCGCGCAGAACCCCTTCTGGATGGACGTCGTCCTCGGTGTCCTTGGTGTTTCTTCTGCGATGATCGTGCCCCCTGCTGGAGGGATACTAGGGGCGGCGTACGGCAAGCCGAGTAAACGCAAGAACTTGGCCTTCTCTGCCTTCACTGCTGGCAAGTCGCTGGGGACTGTTGCGGGAAGTATAACATGCGGCATAGCAGCGAAGTTATTCAATGTAAGTGAAACCACCCGACACTTGCGAACCGGAACTATCCATGAACAGATTGCTAAATCTTTCTACAGTGGCGCGCTTCGTTCTACTTCATCTCGATCCTTTTTGCGGTCTTCTTCTTGCACGCTTTGTGGGCGGTCCCGAGCGTCGAGGCTTTCGAGCCCGGAGAACCCCTCAAGCAGAGACTATCCGCCTTCGCTAGGAAGTTCGATGCTTTGGGCGCGGCTCTCATCCTGTTCGGGACCGGCATGTTCACTGCTGGTATTACACTCGGGCCGGAGGAAGGGTGGACTTCTCCCCTCACTCTTCCCTTGATCATCATCGGAGTCGCCCTGATCGTAGTATTTGGCTACTGGGAGACGAAGTGTGCACATCCACTCATGCCTCCTTTCATCTGGAAGGACCGCAACTTCGCCTTATTGAGTAAGTGCATTCCTGAGCCTTGAGTCTAATGAGCCTCATTCTGCAATTGAGAAAGAGTCTATCTCAGACCTTACTGACGAGAAACTTTATAGGTGCGACAACTGTCTTCGGATACATGTCCTTCCAGGCATCATCCTTCTACCTGGCATTTTTTATGCAAGAAATTCGGGGATACGACCCCCTCAGCGTTGCCGTCCACCTTCTCCCGCAAGCCATTGCCGGCCTGCTGTGGAACGTTCTGATAGGCTACACGTTGCACAAAGTCAACAACACGCTGATCATAGCCGCCGGGTCGCTCTCATACCTCGCTGCCAACATACTCCTGTCCCTGATGCACGCTGATAGCTCATACTGGGCGTTCATGTTCCCGGCGCTGATCCTCAATGTGGTCGGCGCGGACTTCCAGACCAATGTCTCCAATGTGAGTTATCTTCCATTCTATGAAGCCGCTGTCGTGGTGGATACGCTGACGCCTTTGTAGATGTATGTGATGCAGTGCCTGCCAGCACACCAGCAAGGCCTGGCAACAGGCGTACAGAACACCCTCAACCGCTTGAGTGCCACGGTTGGAGTGGGCATTGCCACAGCCATATACAGCTCTGTCGATACGACGGCCCAGGGCATGGCCCATCCGATGCTGAAGTACACCCGGACGTTCGAGGTCTCCGTTGGGATGGCGGCAGTGAGTGTGCTGTTCGTCCCGTGGCTTCGGCTTGGAACCCAGGGGAGCCAAGATAGCGCGACTACGCTCGTCACGGAGAAGAAAGATGTTCAGGCGGTGGTGGATGCTGGTGCGAGAAGTGATGGGGTGAGAGAAGGATGAGAATGACGGGTATTTCGATACATGGCCATCACTTGATCAGGCTAATCTGATATACACTCGTCACGTATTTCAGATCAAAAGAGTAATGCAACTTCACTAAGGCATGCAAGGGACAAGGCACACTCAGCTTGATCGATTCGCCGGGAAGATTGCCCGTAGCCAGCTTTCATGGACAAATGACAATCCAGACAGCAACGGCATATCCCATAAGCGCGCGACATGGGTAGGTGGAAGATCACATCCATCATATTAATGACCTGGTATCTGCTATGTCCTGGGACTCCTGATGAAACCAACGACACCGCCACAGTAGCCCACAAGGTTATCAAGCCGGTCCTTCTCCTTCTCCTGATGGCTTTTCCACGTCTTCAGCTCCCTCAGCAGGACTTCACTCTCCATGACGACATCGAAATGCAGCTTCAAGAACACCGTCATCCAAGCTTGCGTCAGCTCATAGTCTCGTCTGGCTACCAGCCTGGCCGTCATCGCTCGGATGAAATGGAGCAGCTCGTTCTCCTCGCTGTCTTTGGCGTCACCAATGGACAGGGACCGGAGCTCGAGGTCGGCAGCCGACGGCGACAGCGACTTCATGTGCTCGATGAAATCGTCGTATTTGCCACTGATAGCGCCGTCGCGGAGTCTCGCCGAGAAAGTCACCTGTGATCGGCTCCAGTCGAGCTTGGCGATCCTCGATTTGGACTCGTCCTCTTCTTTCGCCTTGGCCGCAGGATCTTGACCCAGAGTTTTGTCGCCGCTTGCCGACGGCAGGAAGAAGGGTGCCTTCTCGGGTGCCTTTGGTGCCTCTGTCGGCTTGTTGCGCTTCTTGATCAGGTCGAGGTGCAGGAGAGTCTGCCACCTGCTCTTGGGCACCAGACTTAGCGTCATCATGTCCGCGCTCAGCTGGTCTAGACTTGGAGCTGCCACGCCGTCTCCCTCATCCTCTGCGCTGGCCTCCTCAAACGCAGCCTCCAACAAGCCCTGACCACCTTCGCCCGAGGTTGTGGGACCCGAAATTTGACCGATCTCGCTCTCCGATATCTGTCTGGTCGGAATGTGCTTGAAAACGGCTTTGTTCGTGAAGATGTTCACCCCCAACTGGTCTGCATTCGACACGGCTAGGTACTCTCCGGTCCCTGAAAAGGCCAGCGCCGTGCATGGTGTCTCGAACTTGAAGGCGTCAATGAGATGGCTGGTGGGGAGGTCCCAGATTCGCACAATGCAGTCTTGTGAAGCGGCGATCACCCAGCGACCGTCATTTGAGAAGCAGAAATCGTTAACCGCACCATTGCAGCCCCAGAATTCTCTGATGGTATTTTTTGTTTCGATATCCACCACACGGATGGAATTATCGTCGCAAGAAAAGGCGATGAGGTCGTTCGCCGCGTGATACCTGCAGCCTGTTACTTTCGTCATGGGAGCCCAATCGATCTGCTCCAGCAAACTTCCCGTAAGGAATTCCCAGAACTTCACTGTCCCGTCCAAGGAGCATGATATGACAAGCTTGTTCATCGAATCGACCACAATTCCGGTCACAGGCTTGGAGTGCTTTCCGGTTCCTGGCGCGAAGTTGATGCTCGACCGAGCTTGGAGCTCCTGAACAGAATCCGCCTGTTTCAATTGGTGTATCCTGAGCTGCCTGGCTTGCGCCGGGGTCAGTCGTGATGGGAATCGTTGCCGGTGCACACCTGACTGTAAGTTGAACATGTCGATACTGCCGCCATCTGAGCCTACCAGCGCGAAGGTGCCGCATGGACTTATGGCGACCGTAGAGACGTTCATGCCATCACCAGTCTGGAATGCCCACCGGCCGGCCCTCTTCCGACCCCAAAACCAAGTTCGCGCGTAGGGATCGTCCTTGTGCCCAGTGACTACGCTTTCCCAACCAGTCATCGCGCTCAGCTCAGCATCGGTTCTCTTCTGGACGTTTCCTTTCTGCCAGATTTGATGCTTGCCAGGAATAGCTCCCATACCACCATCGCGATTGAGCGATGAAGATATACATGTAATCTCGGGTGCTTTAAGGTCATCGAGCGTGGTTGTCGGCCCATGGCTGAGAGCAGACTGAGACAAAATGCCAATCTTCTTCGCTTTTTTCCGAATGGCGCCTTGGCTCAACTCGGTGCTCTGGCCATCGCGGCGCAGACTCCATCCCCAGAGGCTTCGGTCCTTCCCAGCACTCAAGAGCCATTTGTTGCCAGCTTCAGAACCATCAAAGTCGGATGGCAGGAATTCGAGACGTGTTATCGGCCCAGAATGTCCGCTTCTCGAATGCAGGATTCGTGGTACGGGTGTGAACGGACTCTCATCGAAAATCCACGACTTCAGGGAGTTGTCCAACCCGCTGGTGATGATGACTGGCTGGCCGGGAAGGAACTTAACCTTGCTTACTCCGCCGCCGATGGTGGGACCGTCCACTGCTGGCGGATTGTGGGCGCTGCGAAGGACACCCATGATCCTGCCACCTTTGTTGAGGTCCCAGAACGTAATATCGCCGTTTCTCGTCGTTGCCGTGGCCATCACGCCGTCCTTCCGCCCATCTTGTCCCGCGCCCTGGCCATCCGTTCGAAAAGAGATCGCAGAAACTGGTGCCTCCTCCCTGCCCGCCATTAATTGAACTACTCTCTTGTCCATTAGAACATCATGAATGATCAGAGGGCCGTTCGAATAGGATATCGCGAGCAGCGACAGCGCTGGGGTTGGCTCCAGGCAGGCAACGGCACCGCACTTCTGTGAGGGAGGCAGAATGGTATAAACCAGTTTTCCAGTACTGATGTTCCAAATTTCGACCCAGCCATCCCGGCGCCCAACAAAGATCTTGTTCAAGTAGGTTGGCATATTGCAAATGCCGCCAGTCAGCTCGTTGTCTCCAGCCTTCGAGGCCACTGTGTGCAGGGTCGTGTAGTGTTCGTAGGTGGCGGTCTTCCAGGCCTCGATCCTCGTTGAGCAGCAGGCCACTATCCAAGAACCGAAAATGAGAATCTGCCGTATGGGTTGGTCAAGGTCGCTGGGCAGCGGCAGTTCTGCGACCTTCTTGCCACGCTGGAAGATCCAGAGCCCTTGAGGGCCGCCATTGCGCGAGTCGCCCCAGGCAGCAAAGACCTTCTCCTTCCAAGCGTATGTTGCTGTTATATCGGCGGGGGCCTGGGGACGAGTGATGAAGACGAGGTTCAGGCCGCGCTTGAGATCGTATGTCTGGAGAGATCGGCCCACCGAGGTGGTTATCTGGAAGGTTGTTTTGCCCAGGGGTATCGATGTGAAGGGAACATTGGTCGGGGAGACCAGGCCGACGGTCTGTTGGGGGGAATCGTCAGCAGGTCGACTCTAGCAGAGCTGAGACCAAAGCATGAGGCATGTCGCATTGGCTTACCCTGAACGGCGCAAATATTCTGGATCCTTTTGGTGCCTGGGAGGCAGATTTGGCTGGGGCACCAACTCTCTGGCGCTTGACAAGGGGAGCGTCATTCTGCTCTGAGTGAGGCATCTTGAGCCAGCCCTGGTAATCAATTATTTACCACAGAGTGTCTGATCATGTTGTACCAAATCAAAACTATTGCAGTTTGGCGATGCAGTGGCAGAAATTTGGACGGCTATCTTATCTTATCTTATCACATCATCCATGGTGCTTAGTCTTACCAGGTACCTGTCTAGTACCAGAGGCAGTCTATCTACAGAACGCCCACTCCTTACATGAATTACAGAATGACCCAATAATTTAGTACAATAACTTCGACTTCTAATTCTGAAGCATAATTAACATATGTTCTTTCTCTCTGCGACTGGAAGCACTCAAAACAATGCTACAATGGCGAGACACTCAACAAGGAGAGATGCTGAGGAAGGATCGGCCCAAACGAATTCCTTGTCTGTAAAAATTGTGTTCGGGACCTGTGAGAGAAACATATCTAATTATCTTTATACTCCGGGCCCATGTCTAAGCAGCACTGCTTGCCTTCCGCCAATCGGGTAAGATGGTGAAGCACATTTCTCGACAAATATATGCCATTGACCCCATTTATTTTCATTAGTGCACATGGTGATTAATGCAGGTTCAAAGATCACACAGTCTGGCGCCTTTTACTAATTGAATCAAAACACTCAGATTTCCTGTGGTTCTGATTATCATGAGGATTAATCTGCGTTGGCGCTGTATTGGCATGCATGTATCAATTTTGGCATTTGCAGACCATAATTGGCTTTGACTGATGTTCACGTGAACGACACCGTGGGACAAATTGCGGATGGGGTGAAGTGTTGGGTGGGCTTTATGTTTCGCAGACAGAATTAGTCTTTGCATTGAAGCTGGCCTCCGTGGAGGACAAACGGAAAAGTGGACGCGAAAGGATCCACGAGCTACAATGGTCACTGTTATCAGCACTTTCAAGTTCTTGTCAGGTCTTCTCGACCTAGAGGTGTCATCAAGAATCGAGGTATCCAGCTCGATAGACTGTGAAATAGTTTGATCCAGGCCATGACACTCCTGACTCACATGAGGTTCAAACATGGTGCAAATTCAAGCATTGGTGTCTGAGTAAGGTTGGAGTCAGTGTCTGATCTCTGGCCCAACCTGTCTAAGCAGAAGTTTGAAAGGGACCCTGATGTCTTTGGACGAGTGACACCTCTGCTGCCAACAGTCAACTGGTGATAGAGGCCTTCCAGAGGCACACCAGCTGCCTGAAACAGACTGGATTCCTACCTGGCCCGGACCTAGAGTCTGTAAGGGGCATAGGAAGCTGCTTTAGCAGCCGGCGTGTGCTCGGTGAGCAGGAAGGGAGAAATATAGTTTAGATGTTGCATGGTGGTAATTTTGCTCGCGTATAGTGCGCCACGCGTGGTGAAAGCCGAACGTGGGGAATTGTGTTGTGCACTGTACCTACTGCTCGTACCTAGGTAGAGTGATGTCTCTTGCACTTCACGCGGTGGTACGTATACCTTGCTGTTAAGTCGCTGCCCTTTAAAAATTGTGAGCACCTGCCTAATGGTCGTCTAGGCTATATCCGGGAGTCCCAATGCACATGCAGGATTAAGCCCGAGGCTTGCTGTCGCTGCGAACGGTCCTAACGTGCCCCTCCCGTTCGCTGCAGTCCACGGGTTGCAGCGCACGTCATCAAGAACGAACCCCGGCTGGGCCTGCCATTTCTCCAAAGTGCAGCTGCAGCAGCACCCGTTGCAAAAAGGTTTCTTGGAGACGAGGGGGATGACACCTGACCAGAGAATATCGGCCGTATTCCACTGCCTTCCTCAGTCAACGGACCTGCTCGTGGCATCTGGCGAGACCATCTGGGCTGAGAGGGTGTTAGGGTGAGCAACGCAGACCCTGGAATAGATACGTGACATATCTAAAGTAGGTTAGTAGCGTACCACTATAGGTACATAGGCAGGTACATGCAGCAGCCTCCAGGGCTGTCGACAACAAAGCTTCAACCTCGAGGCTCGTGATAAACGGCACTACCTTGTATGATACGGCGTTGGCCTGATCACTTGCGAACAAGTATTCCGATTTCGACGCCAAGCCTTAACCTAAACATCCCAGGCCAGTACCTACGACTCAAGCTAGAGGAAGCTGCTAGCCGTGCTCCTCTGGGAGCGACACCTGGCCGCCAGCAAGGAAGGTCTCCATTGAAAATCAGTGTCCACTCCACTCCACCCAACTTTGCCCGACTCTCGTTCTCACCGGGCCTCAACTCACCTCACTCACCACACCCAAACACATTGCATTACACTGCACTTTTAGTCTGATGATTGGAGGCAGGCTGCTGCATGGGACCGTAGCTCAATCATGGATCAACCGCCACCGCCACCAGGCCACACTCCCGACCCGGCCACACCTGAAAACCACACACTGGGAGACACATCGACCAGTGGCCCGGCTCACTTACCGAAATCCCCCGTCTCCTCCGTCAAGAGCAACCCTTCGGCCGATCAAGGGGGCAATTCCACCGAACCTGGGACTACAGAGGTCGCCGCGAGCTCGTCCATGCCGCCCCCGGCCCGGCCCATAAAGAGCCCACGCGCACCTCTGGCTCAAAGCAGCCTTGACACCATCAACGCTGATACAGGGAACGATGATGACGTCTCTCTGAGGTCTCGCACGGCCGACACCAGCTCCATTCGAAGCTCCAGTTCCCTGCGTGACGCCGTCGCTGCCACCCACGACCAGGACTCGGAGACCCCTCGATTGAATCCTGGCACTTTTACCGACTACGTTGGCGACCACCCCCTGCCTGACCCTGCTATGCCGTCTTCACGCTCTTCCTTCTCCGAGGCTGATAAGGAACTCAAGCGCATGAGTATCTCTTCCATCTACTCCATGGCCTCCGCTCGCGGCATACCAAGCTCAGCAGCATCGGTTACCGGCTCCGATACTGGCTCCGCCGGCACCCACCGCTCCGTGTCCGGCATCATAGCCTCCTCCTCCGGGAAACAAGGCGAGACTGGTGTATCAAACGTGACCGTTACTACTGGCAGTCAGGGCACGCCTGGAGGGAACCTTGCTCCCCGAGATCAACCTCAACATCTCGCCGACCCCCCTAAGAGGAATCACCCGCAACCACCTCGCTCTGACCCTTCTGGCGGCCCCAGGCCGCAACCAATCAGAGAAAGAAGTCGTGCTAAGCGAAGACTCAGCGGTAGTACCGCGGCTAGCAGCCACAGTCCAAGCAGTGACCGGACACCTCACCATAGGGAGAAGGAGGAGGGTTGGTCAACACTCCCGCGCAACACTTGTATCGAGGCGAAGGCTGACCTAACCGACAGCGAAACCTGCGCCATTGGGACTCATCGGCGTGTGTGCCTTGGACGTCAAGGCCAGAAGCAAGCCCAGCAGAAACATCCTGAATCGTCTTCTTGCGAATCGGGAATTCGATGTGAAGATATTCGGAGACAAAGTCATCCTAGACGAAGGTACGCGCGTGACTTATTCTATCAGGATCCAATTGCTAATGCCATGTCAACAGATATCGAGAACTGGCCCGTGTGGTATGTGTTCACTGTCATTCACTCGGTCGCCCTGGTGCCTATTTCCCCCACAGTTAAGATTTGCTAATCTTGCTGGACGCAGTGACTACTTGATTTCATTCTACTCTGACGGCTTTCCACTTGAAAAGGCGATCGCCTATGTCAAGGCACGGAAGCCGTTTTGTGTCAACGATGTGCCCATGCAGCAGGTCCTGTGGGACCGACGTCTCTGTCTCCAACTTTTAGACAAGATCGACGTCCCAACCCCGAAACGCTTAGAGGTGAACCGTGACGGCGGGTCCCGTATCCTGACTCCCGAGTTGGCGAAGCATATCGAGGAAGTCACTGGCATCTCCCTGGAACCGACTCCCACGGACCCAGAAAAGATGAAATTGCCCCGGAAGGTAGAGCTGCTAGATGATGGTGATATACTCAGCGTCGACGGTGCACTGCTTAAGAAGCCTTTCGTTGAGAAGCCCGTGAGCGGTGAGGATCACAACATCATCGTCTACTTCCCCAATGACGACCCCGATTATCCCGGAGGCGCGAGAAAATTGTTCAGGAAGATCGGGAACAAGAGCTCCGAGTTCGTGCCCGACCTCAAGACCCCGCGCTGCATCACTCAGCCGGCGGAGAGCTTCCTTTACGAAAAGTTTATGAGAGTCGTGAACGCAGAAGATGTGAAGGCATACACAGTCGGTCCGAACTATTGTCATGCGGAGACTCGGAAGTCGCCTGTCGTCGACGGTGTCGTCCGGCGCAACACGCACGGCAAAGAGGTCCGCTACGTGGCTCATCTCACTGACCTGGAAAAGAGCGTTGCAAGTAGGATTGCGACGACCTTTGGCCAGCGCGTCTGTGGCTTTGATCTGCTGCGAGCCGATGGGAAGAGCTATGTCATCGATGTCAACGGGTGGAGCTTCGTCAAAGACAATGATGACTATTACGATCGATGTGCAAATATCATGAAGGAGATCTTCATCAAGGAAAGAGTACGTCGAGGGGCAATGACGCCGCCCATGCCCTCTCCTGCCATATCAGATGTCGATCCAATGTCCAGGGCCGCTACTTTCGGCGCCCAAGAGAAGGGTCCCAAAGAGACCCCTCTTACCGGAATGCTGCCGAACCAGAAATCAGCCACTGGTATTCAAGGGTCCAAGTCGACGCAAGATGTCAGGACCGCGCACTCACCTGTTCCGGACCCAGCTCCAAAGTCAGAGGGCGTCACCGCGTCCAAGGCCGGGAGCGGCGCTACAAGCCCTCTACTACCTCTTTCCGAGCCTCTTGTTAACAGCAAGTCGTCCTCGTCGCCAGGGACTGTGCCGGTCACGCCAAATCTCCAGGAACTAACGACAGAAGAAAAGGATGTGCATACACCGCCGCCACCTCCACCCAAACATTCCTGGAAGCTCAAAGGCATGGTGTCGGTCATTCGACATGCTGATCGTACGCCGAAGCAGAAGTTCAAGTTTACGTTCCACACCGATCCATTCATCGAATTGCTCAGAGGCCATCAAGAGGAGGTACTCCTCATTGGTGAGCCAGCACTGGCGAGCGTCCTCGAAGCCGTCGAGAAAGCCATGAGGGCGGGCGGAGAGGACCGCGACAAGCTTAAGGCGCTGCGGAACGTACTGGTCAAGAAGAGCAGCTGGCCAGGCACCAAGGTTCAGATCAAGCCAATGTTCCGCAAGAAAAAGAACGAAGAGATGACCCCGGTTGACGAGAAGCAAGTTTCTCCGAGGGAACCAAGTTTACACACCACTGAAGAAGTGCCCGAGGCCTCAAATTCAGGAAACGAGTTTTCCGGCACTGAGAATGTGCCACGCTTCCCCCCTAAGCGCCACGATTCTTTATCAGGAGTCACAATGTCGAAGATCACAGCTGCAGAGAATGGTCTCGTTCTCGACAAGTTGCAACTCATCGTAAAGTGGGGAGGTGAGCCAACGCATTCAGCCCGTTACCAAGCACAAGAGCTTGGCGAAAATATGCGCAATGACCTGGCGATTCTGAACCGTGACGTCCTTGATGAGATACATGTCTTCAGCAGCTCAGAGAGACGAGTGACGACGAGTGCCCAGATTTGGTCGTCTGCCTTTTTGGACCGCACAGACCTTCCAGAGGATTTCATTCAGATTCGGAAGGACCTTCTGGATGACTCCAATGCTGCGAAGGACGAAATGGACAAGGTCAAGAAGAAGCTCAAGGGTCTCCTCCGCAAAGGTAATGAACGACCGCCACAGTTCGCTTGGCCAGAGAACATGCCTGAGCCGGCGGAGGTGCAGACCCGCGTCGTGCAATTGATGAACTTCCATCGCCGGGTCATGCATTTCAACTTTAGCAAGTTGCGCAGCGGGGCTGTAAACTCGCTTAACGCGGTTTCCAACCCAGGTAGCTCGGAAAAGCTCAAGGCCGGCGAGGGTTCATCCGGCTCCGTCCACTCACTGGCGTCTTCGTTATCCCAGGTCACGGCAGTTAACGAGATCCAAGCCCGATGGTGTTGCGGGGAAGATGCCGAGCTGTTCCGAGAACGGTGGGAGAAGCTGTTCACGGAATTCTGTGACGGTGAGAAGGTAGACCCTAGCAAGATCTCCGAGCTATACGACACGATGAAATTTGACGCGCTTCACAACCGCCAGTTCTTAGAGTGGGTATTCAGGCCAACTAAGGAACTGGTTGAGGAGTTCCGTAAGCATGGCGTCGTCGCAGCAGACCAAGACGGCAAGTCGGCTCAAGCTGGTAAGGAATCTCAGCAGCCCGCTAAGTCGTCCGAGGACGGCAAGAACGGGGAGAAGAGCTCTGCCAGAGATGGCGAAAGGGATGATCATAGGGTCAGGCGGTTGTTCAGAAGGTCGTCCATGGGCAGCAGTATGCGGAAGGCAGACATTGTGGGGGATGCGGAAAAGTACTTTGGCCTTCAGAGAGGCTCGCCCGAAAGCCAGACCAAGGCGAAGACCGATGATCGTTTTGAGCTACTGCGGGAGTTGTACCAGCTTGCCAAAGTCCTATTCGACTTCATCTGCCCCCAGGAGTACGGTATATCTGACAGCGAAAAGGTATGTGATTTCTTGTCTCACGAGAAACGGGGAGGCGATACTAATTGTGACATCAACAGCTCGAAATTGGCTTGCTTACCTCCCTTCCTCTTCTGCGAGAAATTGTCTCCGATCTGGAAGAGATGCAAGCCTCGGACGACGCGAAGTGCTTCTTCTACTTCACCAAGGAATCTCACATCTACACCCTCCTCAACTGCATCCTGGAAGGCGGAATCGAGACTAAAATCAAACGCAGCACCATTCCGGAGCTGGACTATCTCTCACACATCTCCTTTGAGCTTTACGAGTCCGAGACCAATCAGCCACAAGGCGCCGCCACAGGCGAGGGCTATCCCACCTTCAATTACAGCATCCGCATTGCCATCAGCCCAGGATGTCACGTCTATGATCCCCTGGACGTCCAGCTCGACAGCAAGCACTGTATCAGCTGCGCGCAGAGGAGGACCCTGACGCCGCACTGTGACTGGAAGGAGGTCATCGAGACGCTGCGCGCCAAGTTTCACACCGTTAAGCTCCCCAAGAGCTTTGTGGCGGTCAACCTTTCGGACGCCTTCTCTTGGTCGGAGAAGCAGCAGCTAGACGGCCAGGAGACGCCAGATGCCGGCGATGTCCTGGAAATGAGGAAAACCCCGGAACGTTTAAAGGCGGACAAGGAGGCCCAAGTGCCCTCAGCGACACCGGCACTGGCAGCGACTGAAGACCCTGCGCAGGTAGTTTCCGCTGCTGCGGCTGCACAGGACACTGAAGGGGAGTCGACCGAACAGGAGGGCGAGACCACTGAGGCCCAGCAGGCTGGTGATTCGTGATCGAAAAGACGAGACAATGGCGACCGTCGCCTTTCACGGCTATGCATTCATTCCGCTGCCTTCATAGCGGGAGTACTTTCTTGATTCAGTAGCGAGATTGCATACACCATCCGCCCTCACGGTATCATAGATAGGGGGTAAACAGCGTCCTATAGAAAAGAAACAAGATGCCCTTGTGGGCCCACCGAGTCCTCAATGGCGAGATCTCCATGCCTTGACCATGCAGGACGAGAATGCCAGCTCGTGCGTGATCTTTGGCGTGCCTGTCGAGCTGACCATGGCGAGGTCCTGCGCTGCCCCTGATGGTTTAGTTACCACATCCACACTATACCACGGGCACATATATGTGTCTCGGAAGCCTTCCCGTCTTTGATCCCCTCTCCCCTCCCTCCGTCGATGATATTGACTGCGGAGCACCTAGCCCTCCCTCTCCTTTCTTCGCTACCATTGTTACCCAACGAGCCGTTGCAATACCGCTTGCTTCCCTGCCTCCCTCCCTGCCTCGATCCCCCCGTCCCTCCGTCCCTCTCTCCCTACCCGTGAGTGTCCACCAAGGACCAATATCAATGTAAAATTGGACCCAGAATGTGACGTATCAAATACACTGGTCACAAACAGCCGAAGGATACTTGTCCGACTTCACACACGGTGAATACCATGAGCGCCTGGAGCGCCTGGAGCGCGATGTCGTTATCGGGCGATTTCGTGAAGCCCGTAGCCTAGAATTTTCGGTGGACAAGGCACGTAGAGCCTGGTGGTGAGATGCCTCTGCCCCCCCCCCAAAGCCCCACCAATCCCATCCGGCTATGTGTTGTCCCGGGCTCAACACGAGCGAGCCTTTGGGCGAGGGCCCAGCCCAGCCCAAGTCCGGTACGGGTGGTTAAACCGAGAGGTGATGGTTGCAAGAAATTGCTCAGATCCTCCCGAGCCGAGATGTGGAGGACAAGAGAACCAGGCGGTGGTCAGGCCACGGGCTTGTAGATTTGGTCCCCCCACGGGGAAGAGCCCAGGCAACAAGAACGGGCCCGATGACCTTGTCGCCGCTGGGTCTCTGAGCGTACCAAGGTCCGCACTTTGGGGCTCAGCGGCAGTGGCTACTGCTGTGTGCCTGCGGTCGATGGCGGACATGCAACCGGGGGGAGGGGGGCATTTTAGGGAACTGGTTTGGAAGCAGGATAGATGGCCACACCCGATGATTATCCAGCCGGTCTACCTAGCCTGCGCCATCTACCAAATAATGCGATTTAGGCAGTGTCACGATCCCCACAGCTGTCGTATGGACGTTTTTATTAGATTCGCTTGATGGGGCGAGCAGGCTCTGCTATGAGCTGCTGTCTTGGAAGCTTGGTAGGCAGAGGCCAAGGGCTCGCCTCGGGTATAACCCGAATGCGAAGATCGTGGGTTTCGAAGCCCCTGCCCAAGCGGCGACAGCATCATTCGCCGGCATCTGATATGTTCTCGTCAGCTATGCTTCTGTGTCACTTGGCGCCACTTGCCCTGATCGTCGTGTGTACACATCATCAGGTGTGGCAGCAAGACGGGCCACTTCTGCTGTGTGGTCGCTGCAGGGCCAGGACGGCAGGCACTCCGGTCAAGTGACCATTGGCAGCCGTTGGCCATTCAGACGAGCGCAGATCTTGCCGGGGACCCCATGACTGTCAGTCTGTCGGCACAGGGGCGCTGCGGCAGCAGGGGTTCGGCTCCAAGTCAGGGCTTCGACGTTATCTTCAATTCATGTGACTGACGCAGGATCCGTCGTCAGCACGCCCCCAAAGGCGCAGTGATAGGAGACCGGTCAAGAAGTTTTCGAATCATGAGCCTTCTGTAGACGAGCCTTGTGACGGTCACATTTCCTGGATGATCAGAACGAACCTTCTGCGCCGTCTTTGACGCAACCGGGGCCGCTCGCAGTCATCTCGCCGGCAGGGCTAAAATCTTACTGTTTCAGGTGTTTTCTGAGGGCCGGTCCGCGGCGCTGCACAGTTCATCATCAGATTTGGGAAGAAAATGTGACCTGCCTCCCTCCCATGCCAAGTGGCTTCAACATCAACCGTACCGATCCATGGACACATAGAGGACGGCATTGCCAAAAGCATCATCAGGTCCATCGTGAGCGCTCTGTCTTTCGAGCCGTGATTATCCGAAGGATGCTTAAAACAGCCTATGAATGGTATATCAACTGCTATACACTAGCAGCAAGATAGCATGGAATGACCAGAGAAGGTGGTGTACTCTAACAACGATCCGGCGACCGGTGAGCAAGGGGTGGGCACCTCTCCGGCGTTGAGGGCGGCGCCTCGATCTCCAGACGTGAGGTCGGCTAGCGGCAGGTGAGGCTGTTCCGGGGCCCCCAAAGAGATTTATCATAACTCACATTGTTGGCAGCGCTGTGTGTTGCGTAGTGCGCACCCACCGGTAAGCGGCTTACGGTGCGGTTTCCCAAGGCGTGCCGGGCTTCATTCGAAAGCCAATGTCCGGCGCGGGCTCGCGCGGCGTGCGAGCTACCACCTTCAGTTGTGGATGCTGTGTCCCCCACCTGCCGAGGTTGCTTTTGCTTCGCCTGCCCAGAGAAAGGGTTACGGTCGTTCCTTGTCATCAACAGGGCACTTATCAATACTACCTCCGCCGCGACGGTGGCACCACGCCGAGACAGTCCCCATAATCCCGAGACGAAGTTTCTTGCCAGTGGTGCTTCTGTTGAAGATCCTAGGACACCAGGGTACTGTACCCGCGAGCAGGTGTTCGTGAATGCCTCTTGTGACCGATGTGTTCGTGCCCAGGGTGCTGACTGGTAACTTTCCTTTCTGAACCTTATTTGTTTACTAAATTGATCAGACATCACGCTCGCTTCCATGGACCCTTCATGGTCCTTGGCTCCAGCAAATGACAGGCACAGAATGGCTTCCTCAGCATCTTGAGTTCTGCAAAGCCGTCCTCTTTCAGAGACGTGCATGATTAGCGGCGTTTGGGCAAGGCCTTGTTACCTCTGTGCCACGAGCCAACGATGACTGCTGGTATCATGCGATTGTCCAGCAACCCGAAAGAGGTATCGACTGATTTGTGCGTGGAGGTGGATACCACCGAGCCTTGCTACAAGTGAGTCCCGGTTGACGTTTTGAACTTTGAACAGGCTGTGAGGAAGACGCATCTGTGCTGTTTATTAGCTGGGGTGCAGGAGGAGCATAGGGCAGAAGGTCGATTGCATGCGACACTCGGTAAGGCGCATCCTGCAACAGTCAGCAGTCCAGCAGGATTGAGCCAATTGCGATGGCAGCTGGATCCAGATCTGGTATCCACTTTCGCAGCAAGCGATTCGCAGCAAGCAAGCATGCAGGCAAGACCGCAACTTGGCAGATTTTAGCTGTGACCGATTCGTGTTACCAGCGAGTACCAGGTACCGTTCTGTTGCGGAGGCACAGAATGGATAATTTCACGTCTCGTCGCAAGTCTCGGTCTGCCGGGCCAACACCTACTTGTGTGTGCCGGCTGAGCACAAACGAAACTCCTGGAGATGGACAAAAAGCACGCCTGACTGTGGGCAGACTTTTGTGGAGATTTGTCCAGACCGTACCGTATCTTCGGAGTGCGTGTTCTGCGCGGCCTACATGTGGACGCTTTGGAGTACGGTGGTTGTGGACTCTGCGGTCGACCGGAAATGATACCTGGATGACCGGGGCCCATAAATTCATGCCGGACTAAAGTCAACCATCACATTAACCCGTCCCCTCACCCAGGCGAGTGGGTCGCTTTTCTCGCGAAGAATTCATGTGATGCAGCATGATGTTTTGGAAGGATGGGAGAATGCAGTGCTCCAGTGGCACCAGGCAGCAGTTGTCGAGGCCCTGGCCAACCTGGCGATATTGCGCATAACGAAATTTCTCCTTACTCCGATCGGCGTGATTCTCGTGGCCAGATACTCACTCGACCGGGCCCAAGGACTCGGCGGCGGAACGTCACCCATGTCAATCATGTGTGATTCGCCACCCGTTGGATACAGCGTCATGTAGCCGGCACGAGATCTCTGAGTAGTCGTACAGCAGCAAGCTTTAGGGTCGACGATTTCTTTGGGCCGAGACGTCAAGTATCGAATGTCCCAAAGCACGAACGAGTGGGGATTCCGGCACCCAGTTCCGAGCTAGGGCCCACCGGGGATGGGATCTGGAAATCCGAATGCCCTCTGTTGATCGGTTCTGGTGGGGTTTGGAACGGGAATCCAAACTCCAACATCCACGAGCACGGCTGGAGGGCTGGAAGGAGCTCGTACACGTAATGTATCAAGGCGTCTGTGCCGGCCTGCGGGGTTGACCGGATTGGTCTTGCTGCCCGAGGGTGTCCAAAGCGTTGGGTAGGATCCGATTGAGTTTGGCGATGTCGATTCTAGATGGGTGGTCGGCGTGAGATCAGGTTTTGGCACATAGCCGACAGAGAAAGACGAGCCCGGGCACCTAGGACAAGACGTCAGCTTCAAAGAGGTTGTTGTTGCAGCAGTGGGAGAGAGGGTCGGCAGTGTAGGATGACGACGACAGACTTGTCCCGTCATATTCTTGGTCGGATCAGTCGCCGTATTCGTTAATGATGCCGGGGCATCAACGGCATTCCCACTGCGAGCCGGGCATTCATATGTTGTAGAACGAACAAGTGTTGTGGTCAGTAGCTACTTCCTGAAGACTCGGAGTCTCGGTAGTAGTCGCAGCAAGAAGGGGAGGGTGGGCCGGCGGACGCACCTTCGATGCCCCAGCTTAGATACTAAGTACGTACCCTAGTACCAAGTACCTGCCCGGGTTGCTGACGTCCCAAGCTGCAGGACCCACCTGCAAACGCGGACGACCTAGGTAAGCGGACTCGTCCGTTACGACATGCGGGGCAGCTCGCATGGGAAATCAGAAACCTCCATGCACTAACGGGACCCTCTTGCGTCTCCGCCGATAGACACCAAATGCCCAGATATCTGTTGCAAAATGACAATATGAAAACCATCATTTCATCGTCAACGTGCTTCAGCAGTCGAACGAGCCCGACGATGTTGGCACGCCCTGAACCGGACTCGAATCCTCTCCCTAGAATTGCCCACGTCATACGCCAAATCACTTAGATGCACACACGTGTTCGGGTCAACCGGTGCATGGGGCGGCGAACGTGGCCAGCCTGGCTCGGGAGGCTGTCTTTCCCGCCAGAGCTGGGCAGATCGAGGGTCAAGATCTGCCTCCGGGGATCTCGGCCGTGGAATCCCAGCTCCTATTCTGGACGTCCAGCCTCTTGTGTGGATGGAGGCTCGTCTGGTGACGGAGGGATCGCAATCTCGCCTGCTGCTCGTGAAGGAAGACCACCCGGTCTGAGCCGCTTCGGATGCGTCCCGAACCACTTCCTGCTGGACTTGCCTCAGCTTCACAAAGGGACATTGTGGGCGCTGTCGCGGAAGCGAGGCTCTTGGCTGCGTGCCCTCATCATCGGTGCCCAGCACGCCTGACCCCGGTTCTCGAGGCGAAACACTCGAGACCCAGAAGCCGTCTGAAGCCCCTTATGACCTCTGATATACCCCCCTAAAGCCCTCTCGGTCTCTGTCCCTGGCTAGAAAAGACAGCCGAGCCACCAAGTCCAGGACCGTGGTAACTCGCCGGCAAGGAACAGGGGCTGGCGCATCTTGAACTGAAGCGAAGAGCCGGCAGAGACGCATTCACATCCGGGCGCCCACCGCACTTGAGCACATCTAAGGTTCAGTAGCTGCAGGTCCAGCCAGGCCCATCCACATGGCGGCAAACCTTAGCCTCAGCCTCGACTCCAGCAGGCACACCTGGGTCCAAGGCAAATAATGGGTATCTCCGGCTGTGGTGAATTGTCTCGCCCCTGTGTTTTTAACCATACGACAGGTGATTTTGCGCCCAACGGCGAGCCGTGGGTGGGTCTCTACATCTGACAAGTGGTTCTTACCGCCGAGTTGACAGGGCAGAGGAATAGAATCCCGGCGCCGGTCGACTTGTCTGCCCCAAACCTGGCCGTTTGGAAAGCTCGGGATGATGCTCGACGCTGAAGCCAGCACTCGAGCGTTGTCATCTAACGAGGCCTGCTTTTAGCCCTACTACGGTAGGAGCAGCAAGCGGGCCAGAAACAGACCCTTGACTCGGCAGACCAAGTGCCTGAGCAAGGGCGATCTGATCGGCCAAGGGGCCATCTTCACAAGCAGCTATATCGTCGGGCAATGTACCGGTACCAAACGAGTACCGTGGATCGGTCAATTCGAACGCCGTTGCCGTCCCTCCATCCAATCCCTCCTGTCGCTTGCTTCCGCGCCATGTTATGCTGTCTGTATCCAAGCGCGCGCCGCCGGTGGCAGATTCCTATTGTACTTGTGTCCACTTTCTACATGCTCACCCATGTTGCTTGCCCATGGACCTGCCCGCCCTAAGCCTTACCCTGCCTTTTTTTTTTTCCAACAGCTCGTCCTGGTCTCATTCGCAGCTTCTATTCCGGCTCTTGTTCCCTGCCGTAATTAATAGAGACACATTCTGGGCAGACTACTTTCGGCAATCGGGTGTGCTCGTCATAATGCCGGTGCTGTGCCATGACCATCGAGGCCAGAGGATAAATATCATGTCATCGGCCCACCCACAAGTGGATGGGCCGCACAAATTGTTCCCATGAGTTCTCAAGCAAGTGAAACCCCCGATATATGCCCCACGATACATATAACGACTTTGTGCGTACGACCAAGATAGCAGGATCGCTGCCGCCGTCACCAGAACCTACACCAGAACCATATAGACACTTCACACTGCACCGAAAGCAAGGCCTGCTTGCCTCAGCAGAACCTCGCCGGCATCACGCACATCAACGCCCCGTGTTCGCCTCGCTCATCCGACCCGAAGGAACAATTGCAGCCCTACAACCACAGCTTCCTGTACGTGAAGCCTGGAGACAAACAAACCAAGCAGGCCCGGGCCCAAGGACAACGGCTCGCTTCCCTCCACGACCCAAGCATCTCTGCCGAACCATATAGCGTTGCCTGTAACCCATAAGAGCTTTACCCTCTGTTCTTGCAACGTTTTACACTGAGCAGCACCGGAACCCGAATTCACGGCGCTGGTATCATTTCCCGAGTGATACTTTTGGCTGGCCCCGTGTTTTGCCCAACCGAAACCTTGCCTCCTCAGGAACACGGCGTGGAGAGCTCACTGGCCGGTGCGCACCAAAACTATCCCGCCATCGCAATTCACCCATCTGGTGCCATTGCCATCAAAGTGGTATTGGCCGGGGTCACCCATCTCAAATACCCGCCTGGGCTGGGATACGAAAAGTAGTCAGGCTTTCCCTGTCGAAACCCACGACGGACCAGTGCAACTGTGATCTGCCCTGGCCCCAGCGCGTCACCGCCCATCAGACTCACTATTTCACTGCTCCATCGCCTCTCTCCTTTCCACGTGGAGGACCCACCGTATCCTCGAACCAGACGTTCTCTGCCGACCTCTTCCAACCAGCCTCTTGCCTGGGCGGGAGGTTTGCAGGCCCTCTGACGCCCTACACCACCCCTTCGTCTCACGATGGCCATCCAGAGTAATTGCGCACACTCTTTCCAGGTGATCAAGTCGGATAGCACCCTAGTTGTGTGGCACTGCAACCTCTGCCACTCGGGGCCCTTCTACATCATTTTTGAATGTCGATATTGCAAGCTCCACACGTGCCGCCCGTGTACGCAGGGAGCCTAGCAGACGGCCAACGACGACATCTCCTCGGGAGATGCCCTGGTTGGGGACTGGCTGCGCCGGAGCCCTTCACGCCCAAAGCGACTCCGACCAAGCCGGCGTGGGGGCACACAAACAGACGACGACTTGGGATTTCCTTTTTGGTATTTGTTGCGTTGGGGCGTCAAACGGGCTGGCCACCTTGTCCTGCGAGCCAGATGTGAGTGCCTCCCCTAGCTCCCTGGGATGGACTAGATCCTTGGGGTGGATGCGCCGCTTGTGCCTGTGCAGTGCAGATCTGGCAAGCCACGCCACGACGGCCCCATGCACAGAAGCGTTGTTTCAGCCCAGCCTGGATTCGACCATCTGCTGGGGCTTGCTACCAATGGAGGTCGCCGCACTCCCAAGAAATTTGGAATATGCACACTACCTGCCTGTCAAATACAGAGCACATCTTTCATTCCTGAAAACAAATTAGCTGACATCACGACTCGTGCAGATCTGGCCAGCCCAGAAACTAGGGGACTCCCAAAACGGGGGGGGGGCAACCTCCATTGGCCTCACGACAGCTTCCGGCCGCGCGGGTCTGAGAGCTGCGGGGAAGCAACCGGCTTGCCGAAGCAATCGGAGCGAAGCCGAGCGGGCTTTAGAGGATGGAGTGCCAAGCCCGATCCTGGAGAAGCTCACGTCGGGCGGGGGGTGATAGTTTTGGTTATGCTGAGACCTGAGGCCCCCGACGGGGCGGTGGCTCACGAGGAGACGACATTTCGACTTTCAACTGCCTAGCGATGATGCTTTTCAATGATACCCTCCATCGGCACTCGGTCAAATCTGCGAACTATCGACCGGTCTCTGCTGGAGAGGAACCATTGTCAATTTCTGGCATGTCAAGGTGCATTAGCGGGGCTGCAGGGCTTCACACCATCATCTCTCCTGCCTGCCTGCCACGACCAGCCCAGCTAGCTACCGCACGCAGCTTTCCCAGATGGTGTCTGGACCCCTTCCGAAGTTACACGCGGTCTTTTAAGCTTTCCAGCACTCCGGCCAACCTGACGATCCCTACACGAACTTCGATCATAACACTCCCACAAATGACACCATCCTCCCGCAACAGCAACCACACGCGGGCCCAGCCCTATATCGCAGTCGGATGCCTCCAAAAGAAGATCTTCTCCCCGAAGTGTCTATGTTTCCTTGTTTTCTTTGGCTTGGAAAGGAGTTGACGGGCGCAAGGCATAATCCTAGATTGGCACACGCGTGCTCAGAACTCACGACTCTTTTTTCTTATTTCACAAACAGCGGTCAAGGGATGGCGTTCCAGTAAACAAAACAAAAAATTAAGGCGTGGTCTGGTATACAGGGTCTCTTCGTCATCCGACTGCTTTCTCTTCTATCTATCTCTCTATCTCTCTTCGGTTCCTGCTAGTTCGTTGCGTCTTGCTCTGTCCGGGTTGGCTGGCCTACCAATCGTCGTCTCCAACCGACCGACCGCGTTTCGTTACGAAGGTGTCAATCCGTTACTTGCTATTCTGGACCTCTTTTTGGCATGTCGGTGGCGTTTTGTCTGAATCGAATGGCATTCTTAGGATCAACTCACACAGTCCGATGTACGCAAGTGCAAGGCAAGATTGAGGCGCACAGTGAAGATCGTGGGCCACAACACTAATACCTCTCTGTATATCACAAACGAGACGCTTGTACTCAAAGTTCCTCCAATAAGACCTGTTAAACTGTGCGTGGCGGTGTGCAACCACCCATTCAAACTGACACCAGAAATATGTTGCAGTGGGAATCGCGTGTAACCGAAGTCAAAATTGAGGCTCAAGCGATCTCGGGGGGTCGCCTCGCCCTCCTCTTTGATTCTTTTTCTTCGTCTTTCCCTATTCAGCTCTCCCGGCAGTCACATGCTTCCCCGGTCACACAGCGTGGCCCTTTTTTTTTCCGAGGCGGACGCCGTCGTCTATGATGGCTTGACTGAGCAATCCTGCATCCATCCGCTGTCTCTTATCCCCTTCTTGTCGCTCTCCTTCCCCGCCCTTCCCCAGGCCCTGGGGTAAAGCGAGCTCTGTGTCCCCCTGTTGTGCGACGTGACAGATCTGTTAATAGCCTGATATGGTAACGCCCCTCCGATGCGGGAACACCCTGGGCTGGCTTGGCCCTTTCATCACCACACCTGCCATAATGTGCTCGCTTGTTAGAAAGACAGTGTTAGAAAGACAGATAGACGGTCAGTATAATACCCAAGAAGCAATTATAGTATTCCGAGCTCGGAGATAAAGTTCGGGTGTTTTCGTTTCGAGAAGACAGGGACGTCTCACTCTCGCGAGCATGGATCCGCGAGCCTGGGCGCCGGCCACCAGTGACGGCTTGTTGCCTTCCCGTGGCCACCGCCCTTCCGTCGCCTGATATCCTTTGGGGCTCGCTCGCCTGGATGCATGCGTCACCTTGGTATGGGGCTTCCGCCCTAGGGCCTTACTGGGCGCAGGGGCGTGATATGCTTTGCACGACCAACAATGCTGTCGGCTCGCCTTGTCACGTGGCTTTCCCTCGCTTGTGTTACCTTTGGGCTCCGTTGGTCGATGTGACACCGACGACGTCGAATGTCCCAGATCTCCTTGGCTCTCTTCTTGAGATGTGCCCCTCGTGCTTCGGAGCGGCCGAAAGCGAATCGTCCCGGAATCTAATCCAGCTCTGTTCTCTGTGGACACGTTCAACCATCCGATGTGGGCTTCCACCAGGTTCCATGTGCGATGCCACGGCCCAACGTTTACCAGGCTCGCAGTACATCATTTTTCGGCAGAAATCATGTCATTGTTAGTTCATGGATACCTACCGGACCTGCCGGGGAGCAAATTCTCCAAACCGGCCGGGGCCCCAGCAGGACGCAGCGGCAACACACGCATAACTATTGCAGGGCCCAAAATTGTCCGAGACCCTGCGCAGATCCTGCCTAGACCGCCGGTGCGCGTTCGTTCACAGTGAAACGTGTCGCGTGACTGGAGCTTCCTGCGGACCTGGGGGTGGCCGCGAACGGGGAAAGACTGGGGGGCAGGGATGCGAGGCGACACAACTTTCGGGCCGACGAGTTGAGGCTCGTGTGCGGTTGTATCGTTGACGTCCGTCAGCTGAAATACCCACGCTCGGGTGATGAAACAATTCGCAATGCGCCCACGAAGATGCTTGCGTCGCGAGGTGCTGTCCCTTCCGTCCAGGGGTCAGGGTGATAAAAAGTGTGGCAGCGATGAGACCGCACGGTGATTGGGCCGCCTCTGGCATCCCAACGGTGGTGCCCAATCCAGGCAGGGTGACGTCTCCAGAGGGGACCCGTTGTGAGGACACAAAAGACTGTATTGGGCGATGTCACTGCCGCGCAGGAACGAGATGCTTGGCAGATCTGACATCGTGGAGGGGAAGCCCCAGGCCGGGGAAGTGCCGGATCTAGCACCGCCCCCTTCCCACGGCCCCAGGGTTCATACATGTCGTACAGCTGCCAGCAGTTTTCTGTCCTTGACCAAGGCTCGCGGGCGGGCGCGGAAGCTGCCCCCAGCTGCCCGCGCTAGCGGTGTGTGCGCGGGAGGGCACGAGCAACGGAAAGGAGTCATCAACATGCGGTGAGTGTGCAGCAGCCCGCAGATGGAGGGCAACATCAAGTCAGGCCATAAGTGATAGGCCGCCAGGCGGCTGTCACCTCAAGCGAGTGAAACTCCGGGACCCCGGTTGACGGAGAAAGAGCTGAGAACCATGACATCGGCGGCCGAGATCCCTCAGGCGTTGGGGCCAGTACCGCACAACCAGACCATAAGAAGGTTTTCTTCCAGCAGATATGAAAAATAGGCGGTGAGGGGGTTGGGGCAGGTAACGGCCGTTCAGGGTCCTTCCCAGGAAACCTTGAATGGACGTGCGGCTTCACGCTCCGGGGAAGGTTTGGGAGGGCTCCCGGCGGCAAGGGAGCGGCCCTATCGTGTGAATGGTCGGGAGGCTTGGGGCTAGGGGCCTAGGAAGATCAGAATCACCGGGCTATTGCTGAGCCAGTGTCATCCGGACTGCGTGCGTCTAACGGGCTATGAGGGTGCGTCTTGGACAGGGAGTGGGACTAAGAACTTAGCCAGGCACACCGGAAGGCTGCATGAGACTTGGAACCTTGATCCTGGGCCAAAGTGACATCGCCATGTGAGATGGTGGCTTACCTAGTTACGTCTTGGCTCGTCCCAAGGGGCATCCAGTCGGCGACGTGATCGGCCTTCGTGTTTTAGAGGGGTTAATGAAGGCGGCATATTGCAGCAATAAAAACGGCGAGCCGGAACTACTGTATATACTTCCGGCTGGAACCCAGGCATCGTATACAGGCAGTAAAATGCGAAAGCTTGAAACCGTGTTGGTGGGAAAGTCATTGATGTCCATTCCCGCGGCTTCCGCGTATTTCACTGTATTACGGGGTAAGTCAACAATGTTCAAGTCCCGTGTACTGTGGTTGGTATCCTTACGTACTTTGGGCTAATGCTGCGCGAGCTGAACACCCCATGCTTGACAGTTAACCAGGCTTTCCTGCCATATCCAGGGCTGTAAGTGGTTTGGCGTCCGGCTAGTAGTCATATGTGCGTGGCGTGAAAGTGACTAGATAGTCTGATAGCGTGGCTTTTCTCCAGTGGCAGGTGTAGCGCTTCTCATCTGTCTCACAATCGAACCATTATGAGTTGGACGATACAACCCAAGAGCGAATGTGTGCTCGAGAGGCAGGCCAATAATCCAACAAGCATGCGCAGTCACGATCGAGGACAAGAATAGTTGTAGGCGATCTTTCACGCCAAGCGACTGCCGGTCTCTTGGACAAATTTTGAGCAGCAAGCTGCGACCCCTGGTACCTTGGTGTTCTTGTCCTCACACATATCCTCCTCGATCTTGTCCGCTCCTTGCGAGCATTCTCGGCATTTCCTTTTTGGGCGACGACAAGTGCCTGGGGTCAGCGAATCAGATGCATAATGTGATAGTAGACTCGCTTGAGCGATGACGGGAAATGACTGAAAACAGATGGAATACTTCGAACAAAACAGCAAGGCAGGTCATTGTCCAGTCATCAGTCGACGCCACAGTCTGGCGTCCTATCAACCCCTGGCATCCTCAGATAAGCCTTCCTGATCGTCTCTTGAATAGATGCCTCTCCTTTTGAGATCTGACCCTTCAATTTGTTGCCCACGCCAGCATCGAAAAGTCCCGTCAGTCGACTGTCTCATGGCTTTCACCATGCGTCTCACAACGCTACCCTGGCCCAGAGGATGCCGTGAGGCGAAGTTGCTGAAGGGAAGAGACAACAAGGCAAAATGAACCAATCAGAGGAAGACATGGAACGAAGAAGAAAAAGCCCGACCAGTTTGCTGTGGTGACCAGACCCCCAAGCTATTCGCCATGCAGACCGCTTCGATGGTTGCTTGATCGCAAGATGAGACTGTTTCGTCCCACAGATCTGACACAGGGCCAGGCTGGCAATTCTGTGCTTTTGAGCCTGTGTTGAGCCCATTTTCTGTGCGGACCACGCTGCCGAGTTCGAATGCGAGAGAGACCTGGACTCGACGTAGCAAGCGCCGAGGAGGCAAGCCCTTTCTCTAGTCCACCTGCCGATGCCAGACCGGTTGTCCACCACGCCCCGAGAGTTGCAGTCCTGGCTGAGGCGGCAACATGTCCCTGGACTATCGCCAGGTGGCCGGCCCCTCGGAAGCTCGGTGTGTCCTCCGGGGCTGGCCAAGTCCTCTTGGTCGCGGAATATCCCGAATTAATCGAAGAGGACTTGCGCTACTGCGTGTTCGTTGAAAGGAGATGGATGTGCTGTTCTGTTTTGCAAAAGGCCGTGACTGACGGACGTGAAGAGGAAGAGGCGGCCTGACACATCCAAGGGTTAATGGTTGGTTGATGCAATTGGCAACTTGGTCAAGTGGGCCTTCCAGGAATGGACATGTTGAAGAAGCCAATGCAGGCTCCTAGGCAGGACCGTAGGACCGAGAATCACTATCTCGTCATTCTTAGCCGACCTCCTCATTGACGATGCCTGGCAGACGCTCGCCAAGGGCAGCCACGAGGTCTCGTCGGTGGGACAACAGCTCGTGCAAGATGAGGTGCTTATAGTCTGTTAGGAGCGTTGCTAATGGAGGGAGACTGCGATCTGAGACAGCGCCGATCCATCGATCTCAACCACCGAGCCAGGCAGTCCGGCACTTGGAAAAGAGGTTCGGCCCGCTGGCAGCTAAAGCACTGACATCGGAAAATTCGGTTTCATCGCCACGGCCGAAGGAGCGAGTCAGTCTCTGCTTGCATTCCTGGGCTTGCAGCACCGTCCGAACTGAGGTGCCAGACTGATGATGGCTTGCATGACCGGCCCTCCGCGTGACGACTGCTTTGTGTTGACGTCCTGCCTTGGTACACCGACAGCCCTGCACCGCAAATGCGGAGGCCTTGCACGGCACGAGCAAACCTCGTGTCGTCAGCGATGCACAGCGATGCACAGCGATGCACAGCGCACGCAGTGCTGCTGCGTGTCGACGCCCTAGTTGTCAGAGTCCCCAATTCGGGACAGCAAATGTCTCTCTTGGAAAGTGGTCGACGTCGATCCCGGAACCAGCAACGTCCCTGTTCGATTGGCCACGACATTCTGCATGTCACGTCCTCCGCACTGGAGCACCGTCCCAAGTCTGCAAGTCCATCCAGACCACAAATCGCACCCGCTTGTCGTGTGCGCCTGTCGGGACAGCTGCAGCTTGACCGAAAGACCACACAGCGGCAGGATACTTAGCGTTGATCGTGGATGGCTGTGCATGATGGAAGGATCGCGGCCGAGAGCTTGCCTGTTTCTCCGCCGCAGCAGGCAACAACGAGGCAGCGAGATCGCACTGCGGCCGCTTTGCTGACAGGGGAATCATCCACGAAGGAACAGGGTGGCGCGCAAGCAATCGACCCCTCCAGCAGAAGCAACATTCCAGTGCCATCTACGCCAACAATCAGAATCCACCGAGGAGGCGCCATTCGATGATGGCGAGTCTGAGCGACCATCGTCTGAATATTGGCTTTTGGACATCCAGAGGCAACTTTGGATGCGCCTGTCGCTGGTTCCGAAGGGGAGAGCAAGGTTACGCGAAAGCCAACCTTACGACATAAGCTTGAAACATCCGACGAACCTGTCATTCGCTCATCTCTTGGCTCGACAGCATTCTCCGCCAGCGGCAGTCCGGTTGTGTTGCTATCAGCTGCGGCGGGGACGTCATCCTTCGAGAAGTTATTTGCGACGCTCTCCACCAAAGCCAGCACCGGCAGCCCTGCACGCTACGGACGTGGGACCAAGAGAGCCTGGCCACGATTGGGATCCTTCCAATTATCTCTCTCGGTCCACTCGAACTCCAGCGTCGCGTGCCCATGCAAACTAGGCTGGTGAGCCAGAGTGACATAAGACGACCCCGGATTGATCTGCAAGGCTGTGATCATGGCCCACAAGGGCAGGCTGGCTCAGCTGAGCCCAAAGGATGGTGCCGAGATGCGTTGTCAGATTGCTGTTGCTTCGTTCAAAAGTCCAAGTAAGCGCTCTCGACGAGGCATTCTCTCAGGCCTGCATTCTGGTTTGCTTTGCAGAGCCCTCGTCCTCCTCACACTCATATCCGTGTGTTATACCTCGCTATTTGGGATTTTTTCCGACCATATCCATCGATTCGCAGCCGTATTGGTCGACCCAAGTAGTCTTCCAGAGCCAGTGTCATCTCTCTTAGCAGACACGGCAGCTCCCAGGACCCTCTACTACTGGCTAGCCAAGGCGAGCCTGCTTGGATTCTCATTGGCGGCCACAGACAAGGCAACTTATACCGACCACTCAGTGACAGCCATCAAGACGTTACAGACCTTCTACGATGAGCCAGGTGGGCTCTGGGAAACGACTGGCTGGTGGAATAGTGCGAACTGCCTTACTGTTCTGGGAGACTTCCTCTCCCTTGCCGTTGACGGGGCAAATGACTTAGACTTGGACAGTGTGCTCTCTAATACTTTCACTCAAGCCCAACAGACCAGTCAGACGGCAACCAAGACGCTTGTGAAAGGCTCGAGTAGGCGTTTGTTCGAATCAAGATACACTGCTTCCCCAGTACTGGGCGACTCCGGCCTCGCTGCCAGGGGCTTCAGTGGCTTCATCAATAATTACTATGATGACGAAGGATGGTGGGCTCTCGCTTGGGTCAGGGCTTACGACGTCACTGGCAATGCGGAGTATCTTGACATGGCAGAAAGTATCTTTGCAGATATGCAAGGCGGTGTCAATGGTACTTGTGGGGGAGGTATATGGTGGAGTAAGGACAGGAAGTATAAGAATGCAAGTAAGCAACTTCCTGAAACCGATTCGATTCTAAAATGTCCTCCACACCTATGAGCCTGTTTGACTACCCGCGCCGGGCTCTGGCAGGTTTTGTCTCTCGAGAGAAAGAGTCTATTGGCAGAGAGTGTCCCATTGCACTGATTCTTCAGACTTGGATTATCCAATTGCTCAACTGCTGACTTTTTGAGCTGTAGTCGCTAATGAGCTGTACCTATCCGTTGCTGCTTCTCTTGCAAACCGAGCAGCCGGATCGGATTCGTACTTGAGCATCGCCAGGGACGAGTGGGACTGGTTCAAGGGCAGTGGTATGATAAACGAGGACAACTTGATCAATGATGGACTCGACATAAACCCCGATGGGTCTTGTTCGAACAACGGAGACACAGTTTGGAGCTACAACCAGGGGGTCATCCTCGGTGGGCTCGTCGAACTCTCCAAAGCCACCGGGGATTCTGAGTACCTGTCTGAGGCTACTTCGATCGCAGAGGCTGCGATCGAGGCTCTTTCGGAGAACGGTATCCTTCATGAAAGCTGCGAGCCAAATGATTGCGGGGCTGACGGCTCTCAGTTCAAGGGTGAGCGAATCCATTCCGCATACAGAAACATTGGGCGGGTGACCAAGGCTGACTGAGATACAATACCAGGTATATTCATGCGGAACCTGTACTACTTACAACTCGAGGCCCCGCAAGACAGTTTCCGCAGTTTTATCCTGGATAACGCGGACTCTATTTGGAATAACGACCGTAACAGCAGCGACTTCTTGGGCCTCGTGTGGTCTGGTCCTCCTTCGGCAGGCGGATTCCCTAACGCGAGCACCCAAAGCTCGGCGTTGGATACGCTCGTTGCTGCCATAGCCGTGTTCTAATGTGTATGAACAGCATTTTCAGCTTATTTGTAGGAAGCACGATTCAAAAAAAAAAAAAATTAAAAAAATTCGTACATCGGCCAGGGTTCGAAATTCTGCATATTTTCTTGCGAAGGCACGTGGACTTTGAGGGAGATGGGCAGTCAGTCACAACTTCAGGATTACCAAATTCGAAGGTTATCTAGTAAATACCAGGAAGTTGTTTTGCAACCAATTTATAAGTATAGCTTATACAGTGGTACCAGAATTCTCCTCAGTTGACTCCATTGATGTACTCTTAAGACAGAATTGAGATGCTCACATATGCGTGGATCCCTGAGGAAGCCGCCCACCCCCCTTTGCCCTAGAGGGGCCAGGGTGGGCTGCCCAGGTGCAGACCCTGAAAAGAAGGGGTTGAGCAGAGGCCCGAATCGCAAGTTGCCAGGCCTGGAGATTCTACCTGCACATTCATGCCCTGATACGGCCTTTTTGACAGCCAGGATTACCAGCAGCGTGAAATATTTGTTGCAGGTTGTTACCATCTAGTCACAAATTTCGGCAACGATCAGAGCATCGCAATATCCTGCCAGACTACATTTCACATTGTGAGAAGTCACGCTAGGACAAGCGTGCCGTTTCACCCGACTTCACCCACTGAACCGCTCCCGTACACTGGATTGTTGGGCCCGGAAACCTTGCCGCCGCAGTCAAAGATATCAAAATGGAAGACGCCCCTGAGGAAGACTTGGACATCAAGCTGCAGACCGTCTCAAAAGACCTCATTTCTGATCTTGACGCCCGCCTCAGGCCCTTCTTGCGGAAGGCAGACGGATCTGGCCGTGTTCGCTCCCGCGTGCGTGCTCGTGAGGTGTCGCATCTTGTGTCAAATGTAAGTAATCAAGGCCACCCTTTGGTCTATTTTGTGTTGACAGGTTGAGATAGCTCCTCGACCCATTTCAAGAATTGCCTCAGCTCCTTGATCCACACTTGCCCAAGTGGCTCCCCGTGCTCGCCGAGGCCTTCCTGGAGTACCAGCAGACCCGGCGAAAACACATCAAAGGAGCTTCCAGTACATCCTCATTGCTGATGCCGTTTCCGACGGCAGTGTGCAAGCTAATCTATACCTTCTGCAAGATCCGCGGTGAGAAGGTCATCGTGAACTTCCTCAATGTTGAGACCCGGTATCTTGAGCTCCTCCTGTCCGCCATCGAGGAGTCGGAGAGGAACCTGGGCTCTGATAGCGATGCGCTTCAATGGACCTGGGAGGAACGATACGTCGTACTGCTCTGGCTGTCTCATCTCATGCTTGCACCATTCGACCTAGCAACAATATCTTCAGTCTACATGCATGATGTCGACTTGGCTGGCGTCCCGGGTTTCCTCTGGCCGTTCAATCCTCCCAGCATCACTGTGCGCATTCTGCCGTTGGCAGCCAAGTATATTGCCTCACCAGGCAAAGAAAGGGATGCAGCAAAAACCCTCCTTGTAAGGATGGCCATGCGCCGGGACATGCAGGAGCTCGGCATCCTGCAGGCTCTCATCGACTGGGCCCTCTTTTCGTTGCACCCATCTTTAGAGGACAATGATTCTGCGAGCAGCGATGGCCTGAAACATGGAACCAACCAAAATCCTTACATCTTCATCGGAGTGCTTGCTTTCCTGGCAGGAGTCCTGTCATCTGCCGACGCATCTGAGGTGGAAAAGTACTCATCCAAAGTCTTCTACACCGTGAATGCTACGATGTGGAGCGACGATGGTACTTCTAACACTATCAACTCGTCTGCAGTGGCAAAGAAGACGGTCATCAAGGTCATGCGCTCAATTTCTGTGTCCAAGTCGACAAGAGAGAGTCGAGACATGTCAGGAATCCAGCTTGTCGAGACCACTGTGCGGTACCTTCTGAGGAGCCTGTCGGATAAAGACACGCCTGTCAGATTCGCAGCGAGCAAAGCCTTGGGAGCCATCACCCTCAATTTACCCAAGGAAATGGCCTCACAAGTTGTGGCGGCTGTTCTGCAAGCGCTAGAGGAACATGTTCGGGTGGCCGCCCAGGCATCAAGCTCGAACGCGTCAAGTCGGCAGCCACCAAAGAAGGACTTGACTTCAGTGGATCCTCTTGAGTGGCATGGGCTCATGCTCACCCTGTCTTATCTCTTGTATCGGCGTTCGCCACCCCCGGAGAGCCTCGGGAAGATCGTGCAAGCCTTACTGCTTGGTCTCTCGTTCGAGCAGCGGAGCGCATCAGGAGTCTCTGTCGGAGCTAATGTTCGCGATGCAGCTTGTTTCGGCGTCTGGGCTCTCGCAAGACGTTATTCCACTGAGGAACTCCTTGCAGTCAATCATGAGCTCTTGGAAAGAGAGAGCCGTGAAAGTGACAGTGGCTCTATTTTGCAGATGCTTGCCACTCATTTGGTAGTCACAGCTTGTCTGGACCCTGCGGGAAATATCAGGCGTGGCTCCTCGGCTGCTTTACAGGAACTCATTGGTAGGCATCCTGATACTGTGGAAAAGGGCATCGCAATTGTGCAGACAGTTGACTACCATGCTGTGGCATTGAGATCGAGGGCGATGCAAGATGTTGCACTGGGCGCCACGAAGCTACATTCACAGTATGGTATGGCCATACTCGAGGCTGTCCTCGGCTGGCGAGGTCTGGGTGACGCCAACGATCGTGTTCGGAGATACGCAGGAGCGTCATATGGTATGATCACAGCCGAGCTGGCACGGATGACTTCGAGCAGCTCGGAAGTCATATCCAAATCCTTCGACAATTTAGCATTGTCCATCCAAACACTACAGCCGCGCCAAGTTGAGGAACGGCACGGCCTCCTGCTAGCCTTGGCTTCAGTCATGGACCAACTCCCAGAGATGGCATACAGCAGGGGTCAAGATCATCAGCAACAATTATCACCATTAATCGAGAGGATGCTGTCTGAACTAGAGATCAGCTTCAACTTCATTGGTGCAACGACTTTCCGACGCCCAGACCTCATCGCAGAGTCAGCATCCCGATTATTCACCTCCTCGTTCCCTGTTTTTCAAGCATCATATCTCGGCCTTGATGCCATCACTCCGGCAGATCTGGTGTCTGGACCTTGCCTCTTGTCATCTTTAAAAAAAAGTGCCACAAGTACGGCTGTATCCCGGCTGGCAGAATGTTCTGATTCGGAGGACTTCCCACCTGCTTGGGTCAACAGCTTTTTGCCAAGAATTTTGAATGATTGTCTTGTTAGGACAGAAGAGGTAGTGGTCGATGCGGCCTCTGAGGCTGCGGTCGTCTTACTCCTCTTCTTGAAGCCTGTCCAACGCGATGCACTCATCGCAAGTTGGGCCGATCTTGTTCTAAACGGACCGCGAGCTGGAAACATCAAAGGACACTTGTTTGCACTGACAAGATCACATGCAGTTGTGTCGATGTCACATGACGAGGCGAGGAACACAACGTCGGACACAATTCCTAGAACTCTAATACAATGCTGGGCGAAGGACACAACTGTCGAAGTGCGGGTGTGGATACTTGAGAGCCTTGTTGAAGGTGACGTGCTGAGGTATAATGTACAAACATTGCTTCGGATAATATCAGATGCACTGGAGGACTACACGACGGATGCGAGGGGTGACGTGGGATCTCATGCTCGTTTGCACGCCATACAGGCAACCAAGCATTTGTGGGCGTTGATGGCGGACCCAAAGACAAGGCCAGCGGAAACGGCCTCTCACTTGGCAGCTTCTAGTCTTTTGTTGCCTATCGTGCGACTGGGTGCTGAGAAGCTTGACAAGGTGAGACCAGAGGCCCAGTCAACGCTGGCTTTGGCCCTCTGTTCAGAGTAAGTCACAACCCCAAGTCTTATACTAGGACGTGAAAGGAATTGACTTGGCGCAGCTCATCAACGGAACTGAGGAAGCGTTCTTGCTCGTCCCAGGACTACTTCTACTTCCTCCTTGACCTCACAACCCACGAACTTTGGCTACATGAAGCATTCGGCGTCAAGAACGGTCCGGGACCTGATGAGTGGATGGACCAGCTCCTAGCCGGGTACGTGACATCGGCAGACACAGGCAATGAAGACCTCGTGATAGCTAGCCGCTCCGCGCTCTGCGAATACTGCGGTGCGAGCCAGGAGAACCTCGACCGCGTGTGTGCTTCACTCTATCGGAACATGAAAGCCCGCCAGGGGCAGGACAGGGTCATAGTGCCGACGCTGGAGATCATTGCGTTCCTCCTATCCGTGGGGCTGTACCAGAGAACCAGGACGGTTGTTGACTTCAAGAGCCTTTGCCTCCAGTCCCAGAAGGCAAGCTACAAGACAGGCAACGTCCGGAAGCTCATCGCCTGCGTCAAAGTGTATGGGGGCATCGCGAACATGGGCAATGACCCCAGCGGGCTGGCACCGATGGCGACTGACACCCTGGAGCAGAAGCGACGAGAAGCCGTGGCAGAGGCGAGGAAGAGGCTGGGGGCCTTGATGCTGCACCCCTGGCCGCGCGTCCGGACGTCTGTCGTCGACGAGCTCTGGAACGTGCTCTCTGGCCACGAGGCCGACAAGGCTGGGAGGCTCAAGGGCGTGGACTGGGGCACGGCCGAGAAGGGGGTCTTGAAGAAGTTCGGATCCGAGCTTGGTCTTCTGTAGGACGGAGACGCTTTTCATTCCTCTTTTTCTAAATTATGTATGGGAAGTCTTGCAAGGAGTTACGCGACCCTTGGGACGAGTTGCTTCGTGCGTAAGAGTATGGATAATCGAGCTTCGCATGTGACATCCCCCGTCACAGCATCCCGGCATCCCGGCAAGATAGGCACCTCAACGGTCTCATCAACCAGAGAGGAATCGTCCCGGCCGGAGCTGTGATTCACCGTCCACCCCCATTTGGCGGCCCGTCCATACTCGTGACCAACGAGTTGCTCCTGGGCGAGGAGGTGACTCGAAGCATCAAGCATGATACAGTTCTGTCAGATGTTGCACAGTGGCGGCTGTCCGACTCCTGGGTGTTGCCAGTGACGTCGCGAGGCATGTCCTTCTTGCACCAGACAGGAAGGTCTTGCCTCACCGGCCAAGCAGGAGCAATCTCCCATCTCTTCTCGCGGGCGGACAGGTGGAACAGGTGGGAACAGTTCCACGATCCACTCTGGCCCCGGCTCCCACACCTGATCCCACGTGTCATGCCTGTCACTTTAGTGGGGACGGGGAAAATGAAATACACCACAGTAGTGTCTACTATCCTTGGCGCGGATTAGGTTCGACATCGGTATTAATTAAATTAGGCTCAACGTCGGCGTCGGGGCCCAGAACAAAAAGAAGCCACCGTTCGAGGGCATAGGACGGTTCGCAGTCGTGCGCGACAGGCGCGACCCCGGCCCGGGTCAGGCTTCCTGTTGAGCCTTGGAAATGCGAGGGTTGTGTGTGATGAAACCAGGGAAGTTTGCGGCGAACAGACATGGGCAGCGGTTACTGCAACCGAGATATAGCAAGACCGGGGGAGGTGGGGAGGGGGGCGCTGCGCAGTGACGGACACAATCACCGCGTCTACTCTCCGTCTCGTTGAGGCGGCAAATCGAAAGCGCGGGCCTCATGTTCAGATTTCAATGCGGCCTGTGGCAGCATTGAAATGCAAAAAGGCAAAGGGATTTTTAAACTTTGGTCCGAGCCCACCAGCTCGACGAAACATCCCCAAAGCAGATGTGGAAGGTTGGACTCGATGCGCCACCAGGTCGCAGCAGCGACACCCGGGAGGTGTCCTCACAGCGTCACATTTTCTCTTTTCCCTTCAAGCCTCAAAGCTCGAAACCCCCTCCTTCTCTCTCGGCGGGGCTGGGGCGGGCCACATCCATCCGGATCGAGCAGCCAGAGTCTAACAAGTGTACAGTAATAAAGTCGTTACGAGCGGCCGTCCGACCCGCTTGTTAGTGGTGGTATGGGGGCTGGGTTCAACTGCCGCATGCCGAGGAGGTCAACGGCCCGTTAGTTCGATGCTACAGCACGATGGCATGCATGCAAGTCAAATTCCGCGCGTCCCAAGGCGGGGACTGGCTTCCCCTTGGAACAATCCCGCCTACGCATGCGTTGCAGCTCAACGTGCAGCTCCGAGCTCAGACTTTTGTTTGTATGTATGAAAGTGGTCTACCTCCTCCACGCGTACCTGTCAGATATCTAGTGGTCTGGGTACTGCGGGACATCGTTCAGCATAGCGCCGCAAGCTTCGGTGGTGGATCGGGGCCAGCCACCATCGATCCGATTTCATCGCAGGGGCTGGGAACTATCGCCTTCTAGTGTAATATAGTAGTCTACCGAGTACGGGAGTATTTGCTCGGCTCTGGAACACGAACACCGACTAATGCTTGTGGCTAGGTATTGAATGAGTAGACACTGCACCTGTGGTCCAAGCTGGAGCCATCTCAATCCAACGTCATGTCTGTCAGCCCTGTACTGTACTGTACTGTACTGTACTGTACTGTACTGCACGCACAGGTAAGTACAAACAAACGACGACGAGCTCTCTCAATGACACCAGCACCATGGCCGGCAGCGCCGTTCAGGGCCAATCCACACGACGAGGCTTGCAATCCGGAAACAAACATACTAGGCTGACGACATGATTTGCAATCTCTTCCATGGCAGGGCGGCACACGGGCAACTCAACTCAAGTCAAGTCAAGTTGGTGGGGGCGGAATACTGCTGCCTGGAGGTTGATGACGGCTGCCAGGGACATGCTCCCTGGGGACAGAGTTCCTAGTTGGCTCCGACCCCTCCCCCAATGTGTCCCAACCCACCTGGGCATGGATCCATCCAGCCATCCTCCCTCATCAAAGACCCCCGGCCTGCCAACTGCCCGCCTGCTTCTCTCCACTCACACCACTCCTCTCCATCCAACTCAA
Organism: Diaporthe vaccinii; assembly: GCA_039880775.1. Lineage (NCBI taxonomy): Eukaryota > Fungi > Ascomycota > Sordariomycetes > Diaporthales > Diaporthaceae > Diaporthe > Diaporthe vaccinii. The sequence continues at coordinate 2,270,882 of JBCEDN010000003.1, forward strand.
GTTCAAGCTTCCGTTGGCTCCCTGACCTTGACGCCTTGGATGGAATGTCAACCAGGAAATACCTGGCCTGCCCTACCCTTGCATCCCATTGTCTTTTCTTCCTGGCTCATGGACTACACACAGACACACGACCGTCTATCCATGCCGCCCTACTGCGAGGTAGCTCTTTGATGAATTGAATTGAATTGAATTGGATCGACTCGACTCGACTCGACTCGATTCGGCTCGAGGCTCAGGGCCCATTCGTCTCGAGACATACATACATGCAGCACCCGTCCTGACGCCTTCCGCTTCAATTGAATCTCCCGTACCGCCCGCGCTCCTGTGCGACTGGCTGGAAATCCAATGACAGATCCGCTCCGCCTTCCTACTCTACACAGATTCCCCGCCGGCTGAGCTCCTGGTTTGACGTCGACCCTGAAGTTGACGTTGGCTGGCTGCTTGTTGCCCAACCCAGCCCAGCCCAATCACCCGTCGTCACAAGCCCTCGGCAACATCTGGCTGACCTGGATGCAAGACGCTGTATGACCCTGAGCTGCTCAACGCCAGTCGCCCCTCTGATCTGCGTACATGTTGGACTGCGCCCTCGAACACCCCCTCGATCGGCATCATATAATATTGTGGACCGGCCTCCGTCCCACCTTCGCTCGAGTCTGGGCCAGTCCTGCTCGCCCGTCGCCATTCCTCGCTCTCTTTCGTCGCACCCGAGCGCTCTGAACCGCTCTATCACCCCGTCGGCGGCTGGTTAGGTCTTGGAAACCTAGCGGCCGCAACTCGCCGCCCAGTATTCCAGCCTCAACCGTCTTTGCGCCGGGCCCGTCTTCATGGCGGAGTCCCCATGCCTCGGCCGTCCCTGAGGATATACAGCTCGCCATCGAGGCCCTGACCAACCTCAAGGAACACTGCCCCGACTGGGCCAAGCGGCTAGACGAGCTTAGCAGCCAGATAGAACAGAGGCAGCTCGACCTGGCCGAGGTCGCAGAGCAGCACTCCTCAGGCTGCCTGGACCCCAATGGCCACCCACAGTCGATCAAATCCGTGCGGAACCGCGGCTCCACCCAGTCGCTCAAGCCCAATGACGACGGGGAGGCTCATCCCGAGTCGCCGGCCTTGGGCAGGGTATTCCCTGTGGAAAACAAGAATGCCGCGCACCAGGCACGGCGAGCGTCCGTGGTGTCTAGGAGCGGCGTTGACAGGCCGCACAAGGAGCAGGACTCGAGCAATGGGAAACGACCTTTAAGCCCTTCTGCTGTCGAAGGACAGACGGACCAGGTCATCGCACTTGCCACGGCTCAAGCTCGGGCGACGCTTCGGAGGACCCAACTGAGCAAGAAACGCGCCGCCGCCGCCGAGTCGATGCTTTCGGCCGAGGGTGTCACGCCCAGCAAGTATCGCAATCGCAATCTCGTCTTGGTGTACTATGATAGCTATGTGCAGTCCTTCTTCGAGGAGCTAGTCAAGTTTGTGAGTGCGAGCCGTAACCTGATGCGCAAGGCCAAGATGGCCGCCAAGGTCGCCCAAATCAAGAAGATGGCGGAGCTAGAGGTGCCGGACGACGGCTCGTCTGCATCAGAAGAAGAGCCTTCCTGTAATGAGAGTATGAGTATGGATCTCGTGCCGCCACAGCTGGCGAGCCCCAAGGACATGTCACCTGCAATAATCGGCGGGATGAAAGAGGACCTGCTCAGCGGAAAGGGGGAAGCTCAGGCAGATGCTACTCAAAGCACACCAGATCGGAACATGAAAGATGGACCATCGCCCACCATCAGTCCCAGTCGGTCGCCCCACGCGCGCGCGTCGATGGCCACAAATGGTTATGGCAATGGCAATGGCCACAAGCTTCCATCGCAACCACTCAAGCCCAGCTCCGTGCCCGCCGCGCGACCCAAGCCCGGTGGTGGTTACTCCTCGTTCTCCTCTTTTGGACTGGGCCTCGGGGACCCTCAGCAGCCCGATGCCTTCGATGAGTTGGATAAGAGCCTTGAGTCCGTCCAATCCATGTGCGAGCACGCGGCGCACCAGTTCCTGAGAGATGGGGACTGCAGCGACGAGGTTGTTAATATCAAGGATCGGCTCAGTGGGACCAAGACATCGGCGGAGAAGCAAATACAGCGAATGCTGGATCAGGATGACTCCCTCAAAGCCAAGCTCAGCGAGGCGCCGATTCGAGCCAGGAGCTACCGCCCACAAAGTATGAGACGAGGCGCTAGCCTTGCTTCTACGAGTCCGACGGCTGGGAGAGGCAGTGGCGAGGCTGGAAAGGTTATCAACGGCGGATTCGATGGCAACAGACTCGCACCGGATCCAGAACCGAGCCCATTTGGAGCATCTGGCGGGGTACTGGAAGTTGATGATGGGAGTGATGACGGCGAGCGGGAGCCACCAAAATTACAGTACCGATCGACAAGAGCGATGGGCGCGCTCAAAACCGTGTCTCCAGGAGCGTAATACTGGTTGGACATCGCTGTCAGCCTATCAAAGAGAATAATGCACAACACGAGAGACCCCTGGTATGGACTGAGGTGGAGGGAATCCTCGTACAATCAGGTGGGCGAACTATAGGAAGTATGAACTGCCGTCGGCTCAAAACCCTCCCAGGAAGCTTTTGCAGACTGTTGGAGTTTTTCGGATGGGTTGAGTGGCTGGTCTCAAAATCATAATGCGCGAACCGTCGCGTGGCCATGGGGGCGTCGAATATAGGGGCTGTTAGTGAGCTGGGACAGCTCATATGGGAAAAGTTCTGGTCACCTAAGCACACATTGTTGCACATAGCGAGGATGTCACTTTTTTGGATACTGCCAAGGCGCGGAGAACATTTGAATGACTGCATATGGCCTGAAATGGTCGGCATGGCAAGGGGGCATTGCGAGGATATAACAGCACTGTTTTCATGAACTCATAAGCCCAAAAGTCGCAAACAGACGAAAAATGGTTCCTATGAAAGTAACGCAGATTCCTGAGCACCGCCTCACCTGATCTACCAGAGACGGTGGGCGCGTGCCACAAGATTCGCATGTGATAGCGGTGACATTGACCGTGTCGACAGATGCTGTCGGTCATGTAAAGTACATGACTAGAGTGGCGGATGATCCGACCCAAGCAGCATCCGCCTTGTTCGTTGTTTTTGTTCTAGCTTTAGCTTCGAATCCTCCTTTCAAGGGACCTTTTCCCCCTTCTCACAGGAAGGGCAACCTCTGCGCATTATTCGCATTCGGAAAAAGTAAAGGGTATAGCAGGTATAGAGTCTTGGAGGAACCAAGGGCGCAAAGCAACGACTAGAATGTCACCCGCCTCCTCATTAGCTCGTCCAGCTCTCTTCGGCGGCCGGTGCGGTACTGCGCGTCCTCGGGGAGCATGGCCAGCACATGGCTCTCCGTAGCCGCCGGGCTGCTGGGCCTCGCGCCGTCCTGTCGTCCATCAGGCGCCCTCAACGGCCGAGACTGTTCGCCTGGCTCCCGGCTACTTTCGCCGGCGGCATCCGTTTCCGGCTCTGGGTCTCTGGGAGGCACCTTCCGCTTCCAATTAACTGTCCACACGAGCAGCTGCGGGCCCTTCTCGAGGCTCCTCAGCTTGTGCATCTTTGTGCACTCCGTGCAGTCAGCCGTCCCACTTTGATTGTTCCATCGGATACTACAGGTAGGACAGTGCCCGGAAAAATGATGGGGCAGGCCGCGCCAGCTGGTTTTCTGGACTGGCTCGTCCGCCGCAGACAAGACCTCCAGGTCCTGTGATCAGGGCGAGAGGTCGACTGGGTGCTCCCTGTGGCGTCTTTGGAGGTGATCAAATGTGTACGGGTCGCGATCGTCACCCCATAACTGTCGTAGTACGGGAAATCGCCAGTGCTGGTGGGCCCAGTTCACGATGGTTTCCATCTCATTCTTCTTGTCCTCTGCTGTCTCGAATTCGATGGTCAGGGTCTGAAGTTTGGGCATCCGAGACCCCAACAGGTCCAAAGCGGGACTGTGCTCGGTGACGAGGACCGCAGGTGCGGCGCCAGCAGACGGTCGGCCTCTCGCGAAGCGCGCATGCTTTGCTGCATCTGTTGATGCGTGGGCCGATTCGGACTTGAGTTGAAGGGGCTGATGACCAGTGGCGCGTTGCCCTCCCAGTTCCACCAATCTGTGCGACGTAGATATATGCGCAGTCTGGTGATGTGCTCTGTTAGGCGCCAGGGGCGGATTCGTTCGGCGTCTGAAGGATCCCTTATTGGTGGTAAGTCCCGCCAAAGTGACGGCCCTACAAAGCCTGGAGGATAGGCGCTGACAGGAGGAAGTTGAAGGGGCCGCGGAGGACCGGGCATAAGACCAAGGGAAGATGGGCTGATTACCGGCGGTAATCGTGGGTTGCTTACCGGCACCAAATGGGGTCCGTAAGCACGTGAGTTGGCACTGAATACGCCAGTTACTATATCCATGAGGTCGCGCTCGAGCCACCACATCTGCGGGAAGATTTGCAGGTTCTGAATGTGTCTAGCGGCTGCTGGGGCAAGTGCAGACACATATTGACTTGGGGACTGTGGACACCATCTCGGCCCTCTTGCGTTATAGAAAATCTTGCAGCCTTGCGACGGAAGAAAGTAGGTCTCCGAGTAGACGCGTCGACAGGTTCGGAGCAAGGCTGTATGGACTTTCCGTTGCCCTGTGTAGCCAGGTCGGAACCAGTCCCAGCTGGAGAGTAACTCTTGGAGACGGACAAGGGCAGAAGCTGGAAGCCCCTGGACCGCTGGCGCTGGACCATCCTCGTCATTGGGCCCATGGACGTCACTTTCGTGTGGTCCCCGGTCACCTGCGTGGCCGACTGGACCACCTTCTATGTCGGGCTCATCGTCGAGCTTCTCATGGTCATGACGGGCGAAGAAGTCATGTCTGATGGGGCGGTCCAGTGCCGGCAAAGTAGACTCAGCGAGTGTGAATTTGAAGATGAGAGTACGAATTTCGGCAGGAATATGACTGAAGAGAGGTGACGAGTCCTGTTGATCCACAGAGTCCCAAGAGTCCATGCGAAAACTCATGGGGACTCGAGCCTCGCTTGAAGGAGGCGAATCGCTCGTGTGCGACATGGGGAAGAACTGGAGCCTGCGCAGCAGCGAGGCGACGCAAGAGGCGAGAGAACAAGAGAAAAACTGGGTGTCGTAGAGAAAGAGACGTGGAGAGGAAGGGAAAGGGAGGACGGGAGAGGGAGTAGAAACGGAGGGAAGCAGGATCCCAAGAAAGAGAGAGAAAGCGTACAAACAGGCTGGCGAGGAAGCCAGGTGGGCAGCCTTGAGAGGGCGGCAGTCCTAGCCCTGACCAGCAGCTCCCAGGTTTGTGTATCATAGTTGGGAGCAGCAAGCTTGTGACACCTGAGAGTCGAACGCTTGTTCGAGACGAGTCGTTGTTCGTTGCGTTGCCTGTCGCGCGAGGCAGGACGAGGAGATGCGGTCCTGCAGGCGGACCAGGATCTATGCGAGCTACAGGCAACTATGTACCTTTGTACTGTACCTAGATGCCACATTCAACGGGGATCTGATAGAGGGGCTGCTCCAGTAAGTATCTCGCACGTGAGTACCTAAGTGTGGGAGCATGGGCCAAGGGTTCACCGCGGGGTAGCTCCATCCCCCATCCCGTTCTATTTCTCCAGCCCAAGGCTTGGATTTGCATGTTTTCTGGCAGCCTCGAGATAATCGAAAGAACCACCCACCCTTCTACGGCCAGCCTCATCCCCACCAGCCAGAATGTCGAGCCCCGAGGACCTCGTGCCCCGGTTCAAGCTCGAGCGCATGCTCAACCAGGGTAAGACGATCAATCTCTCTCCCCACCGGACTGAATGAAAGTCTTCCGAAACTCTGACCCCGGACCTCCTCTCCTCCAGACCAAGCAGGCAGGAGGACCTCGCTCTGCGGCACCATTGACGGGCAGCCAGCCTTGCTGGTTCTGGAACGCGCACCTTTCCCCAATTCCCGTGACTACCTTGGATCGATTGCCGGCAGCCTCCGCACGCTCAAGAACTTAGGCGCCAATGACATCTATCACTGGTACATGGCCAGCAGCGGCGCCATTGCCCACGCACATGGCGGAGACGACTTCGCTGACCTGAAGATCAACTTGATATACCCGTGTACGGAGCAGCACGTCAAGAAGTACAGCAAACAAGGGGTACGCTTCGTGAACGAGACGCCCGAGATCTACAGGGACAAGATCCGGCCACACATGCAGGCCAAACGAGACCAAGGACGGCTGAACTGGGTCTTCAACATCATCGAGGGACGCAAGGAGGTCGAGGACGTCATTTACAGGACGCCTCTTGGCGAGGCTGGGGACGAGGGCTTCCTCCTCCTGCCAGACCTGAACTGGGATAGGAAGACAACCGAGGCTCTGCATTTGCTGGGCATAGTGGAGCGCCGCGACATCTGGAGCTTGCGAGACCTCAGGGTCAAGCACATCCCTTGGCTCGAGCACATGAAGGCCAAGTTCATCGAAGCCACCGAGAAGGTCTACCCGGACATCGAGTCCGACCAGTTGAAGTTATATGTCCACTACCAGCCAACGTACTACCATTTTCACATCCACATCGTCCACGTGGCGCTCGAGGCCGGCGCGACACAGGCAACGGGGAAGGCCATTGGACTGGAGAGCATAATCGAGCATCTGAAGAGCATGGGCGACGATCAAGAGAAGGGCATGGACTCGGTGTCGTTGGGTTACACGCTCGGAGAGGCTAGCGAACTGTGGACGGATGTATTTGAGCCGCTCAAACGCGGTACTTCTTCTCAATCTCCAGCACCAGGTCGTTAACTTCCGCGCCGTGCGGGCAGTCTGCCCATTCTCCACCGTCCCGGATGCAGTAGATATCCTCGTCCAGGCGTACTGTACAGCTCTTGGTGACTCCGGCCTAGAACTCGTGTTGTTAGTTAAGGAAAGTCGCCAAGATAAGCTTACGCAGGCACGGTGAAGACCTACATCTGAAGAGCGTCGGACGCTGTTCCGGAGCATCTCGACTCCCCAGGCGCCGTCGTCCTTGCTCGCGCACTCGTCCAGCTTCTTGAAATCAATGGCATGCTCCAGCGCGCAGTCCTCGATGAGACTCCTCTGCGGGATGTGTGGATAGTCCTTGATCAGACACATGGAGAACCCAAGGTAGGTCTTCGGGTCGGGGTACAGGTCCTCGGCACAGAGCAACATGATGTTACCGAGACCTAGTCGGGACACGTCCAGTCAGTTTTCAAGTGTCCGAGACTCGGCCGGGTGTAACCCCGGCGAACACGCAATCTAGATGAGGGGGCGAGGGGATGCCGACTCACACTCCTCGGGCCCGTGCATGCAGGCGACGCCGTCGTTCTCGGTGGGCGTGCCGATGAAGGACAGGGTGAAGTTGACCTTGTCGAAGACGCGCACCATGGCGGGCAGGACCAGCTTCTGCAGGCAGTCCTTTGCGTCCGGGCACTTGGACATGATGTGCGCCTCGAGCGGCACCAGTGCGGCATTCGCGTCGGCGCCAGAGCCGGAGGCCGGGGCCGCCGCCTGCAGCGTGCTGGAGAGGCGCGAGGAGATGTCCGGCAGCGGGCTCAGCACCGACGAGGGCCTCGCGTACACGTAGAGGCAGAGGACGACCAGCGTCAGCACCAGCAGGGGCCGGAACCGCCCTGCCCTCCGCGCGTGGGGCCGCATCGGCGAACCGGCCGGGCGTGGGGGGAATGTCTTGTACTTGGCGTACTTCTCGTCCATCTTGGGTTGTGATGCGGGTGTTGCCTTTTCTGTAACGTGTAAAACAGCAAATATAGCGATGGCTCCTGTCAGAATTATAGGGACGGAACGGTCGGCGAGGTGGCCATGACCAGTGTGCGTTGTACGTGTGTGTCGGTTATCAGCTAGACTATCAGCAATCGTGAAGTGTTCTACTCCACTGACGTGATTCAGGGCTAGGGTATTTGGCCGGGGAAGCTGGGGGAGGGGAGGGGGGCGCTAAGTTTATATCTAAGACGACCCTACCTTAATGCTGAGACCTCTCAACGCCAGATGAAATATATTTGCGATGGAAAATTCTTTTCACCATCGCTCGGGTGAGACAATCTGTGGGGAAGATTGCACAAGACTCGGGTTGCAATTCTATTTGTAGCAGTGCCGCGTCCTGAAGGAGGCTGGGTGGGCACAGCAGCAGGCCACCTGAGCATTTGGAGGATTTCCTCCAGGCCGATTGCAAAGCTGCCCACAAACCAGCACCTGCATGTTTCTGTGTAGACAGACCACTTATGTACTCTGTCTGGCATGTCTTCAGACTACCGCAGCATATGCCACATGCTCTTCTGGCTTGATAGCAGCCTCGCATTGAGAAGGGTAAAAGATTATCCCCCTGTCATGAGGGGCAGGTGCCGAGGTGTAACAATCCAGGGGATCAGACAGAGCTCGATACGCATTATCCGGGCCTTCCAGCGAAACGTTGGCTGTGGTGTGGTCGCGTGTGACTCGACGTTACGTTGTCACGGTCGTTCTCACCTTGTGGAGTCGTTTGCTGTGGAGGTGGGAGAGGCACGTCCTGTATTTTTGGGGCAGGAGGTGGGGAGCAGCAGGGTATTAGAGGAGCCGTCCCTGCCTGCTTACCAGGTACCTAGGTCCGTCTGGGCATGTGTTCAGCGGCTCACCTCATAAGCCTGCATGACCTCAGTTACGCCTTCTCCTGTGCGTGGCTACAGTGAATACTAGATGGGCGAGTTGTTATTTCAAGGCCGTGAGCACACATACACTCTCTCTTGTATCCCAACCGACGCACTCATTTGATCTTGTGTGACTCACTCACTGTTCTTATCCATCATCTTTCAACTCCACCAAGCACTTTCGACCTCGGGGCGTAGCAACGAGCTATGAGCATACGTATCTCTACACCTCTCCAGCAGACACACCCAACATGGCGTCTGGACAACAACCAGCTCAGCAGTCGTTGGACGATTTCCTCCGACCTCTGCACATAACCGACGACACTGTTCTCTCGCTCTCGCGGGAGTTGTACAACACGTTCTTGCAATTGTCTAATAAGTCAGACAACCAGTTCTTGCCAACACCCATCAGCGAGTCCCTGCTTAGGCGGGTCGACGGCGCCGATCGCGGCCGGTGGGTTCCCTCGACTCCAGACACGCCACTCTTTATGAGTCAAGACTGACCGTTTGCCCATCCGCAGATACCTTGCTATTGATATGTGAGCTCATTCTTGATTGTACAGGAATTAGGGCCGTGTACTGACCAGGAGCTGTAGAGGAGGAACGAATCTCAGAGTCGGCTTTGTCGAGCTGCTTCCCGGTGGGGCTGGCAAGACCAGCAACGAGGGCGCTTTGATTAATGGGGGAGGATTCTCGTCATTTGCACTCGAGTCCCCACGGCTGCGACGGCTGCTGGAGCGATCATGGCCCATTAGTGAGCAGCTCAAGGACCAGAACCCAGACAACCTCTTCGACTTCATCGGCGAATGCATATCAGTTGTTGTCGGCCAGGCTTGCACAGAATGGGGCCTCGATCCTCAAACCGAGTTACCCATGGGCGTCACCTTCAGCTTTCCCATGGAACAGAAGTCACTGCAGGAGGCTACCCTCATGCCCATGGGCAAAGGGTTTGCGCTCGATTGCAAAGTCGACCTGGGAGCCTATCTACTTGCGGGGTACGAAGGACACCGCCGTGCAAACCTGCCGCGTATCAGGGTCGCAGCCATTGCGAACGACGCAGTCTCAAGCCTTGTCTCGTTCATGTACCAGTTCCGGGCAAAGCCAAAGCAGAGAGCCGTCATGTCCCTCATTTGCGGGACCGGCACCAATGCCACAATACCGCTGAAACTCAGCACCCTCAAGGAAAGCAAGCGGCCCCAGACCGTGAGCGTCATACCTGGACAGGCTGGAAATGACGTGAAGATCGCCGTGAACACCGAATGGAGCATTAACGGTACACAACTTGTTCTGAGCAGCCACGGTATTATAACCAGGTGGGACACACTGCTGAACTTGAACGTCGAAAGGCCCAGCTTTCAACCCTTGGAGTACATGACGTCGGGTCGCTACCTCGGCGAGCTGGGTCGCATCATATTTCAAGATTACTTAACAAAGGTTCTGCAGTACGACTTCTTCGAACTTCCATACAAGCTCAGGGAACCGTTCGCCCTAAGCACGACATTCCTCAGCCATTTCAAACCTGAAAACAGTAAAAATGGCACCCTAGTGGAGCAACTGCGGAGGGAGTTCCCGATTGTGGAGAAGGAGAATGCGAGTTTCTCTCTTCATGAGCAGCTCGAGTGGACGCCAGAGATTGCTGAGGCACTCCACCGCATAGCAGTTGCCATCGAGGTCCGCGCTGCAGGCCTCATGGCTGCTTATACAATCGGCTTGCTCACCTTGGCTGAAGACCTGCCATCGCCCTGGGAGAAGATGCTCGTAACTCCCCCACAAAGTCCGGGCGAGCTTGTCGTTGGATACACTGGCGGATGTATCACAGCTTTTCAGAACTACTTAAAAGACTGTCAGGCGTTCCTCGACAGGGTCGTCGTGATGGAGTTCGGCAAGAACAAGTATCGCATTCTCCTCAGTCCATGTCACGATGGAGGCATTACAGGGGCGGGAATCTTGGTTCCGGCATCATTGCATAGCGAGGAGAAATAGACGGAGTTTCTGTGTATGACAAGACGGCAGACTTGGGTAAGCAGCCATTGGCAGTGCTGCCAGATGGTGAAGGCTTACAGAGCGGGTACGAAGGAAGCCTAGATGGTTGGCTTCATAGCGATGGTTCTTAAGACTACCATGATACAACAAAATACAATTATATATTAAGTCAAGGGTTCATTGCAGGCTCCAGCCAGTTTCGTGACTGATGGGTCTGAGCGATATCGCGTGTCTGGTCTCTAAGCGTACGTATGTATCAAGGCAGAGGATGCAGCAAAGCAGGTGATCCGTATCAGGCCCTCTTTGTGCAACAATTGAGATGGACTGAGGCTACTGCTGGTCTCTTTCATCCCCATTGTGTGTTTGTGAGAAGGTCTGCTCCTTGTCTCACCCTGTGACCGAGAAACACAAAGCCACAAGCTGCTTCAGCCCACAATAGCAGGTGGCCTTTTGTCTGTTGGACGACGTGCTGCAATCCCAATAAATGGTGTGCGGTGAGCGCGATGAGGTAATCAAGGCCCCTACTCCCACATGGTGTGGTGGATCTTGTTCCTCAGGGGTCTTAATAACGTGCAGCACGGTGCTGCTGCTATGTGCAGCATGTATGTAAGTGAGTGGATAGATCGCAGATGGCCACTGGCTGTCAGGGGGTCCCCAGGCCCAGATGCTCCGTCACGTGGGGCGAGTGAGCTTCATTTTACGCGTCTCACTCGGCACGCGGCCCCTCCAAGAGCCCAGGCTTCTTATTATTACTGGTGTGTTATTTGTTTTGATTTGACCCCAAAGTTGACCAAGCGATACTCCAAATGACATGTGCACATTTTGCATAATTCCAGCCGGTCTTTGTCTTTCATAACAGCAAAATAAGGTCCCCAAATGAGCAACACAAATCTAATCCATTCCTTACTTTCAAAGCACTCGTTCCTCCGTCTTGTCGTCTTGTCGCATACAGAGACAGCAGCCTCCCAAGGGCCGCCATCGACTTTGTCCCGCGCAGCCTGGTGACGTGTGTGGCGAGGACTGCCGACACGACCCCTCGTTCACCATGTCGTCGCCAAAGGGCCAGGCCACTCCCAGCAGGAGGATTTCAACAAACAAGATGAGGGACTCGGACGGCGAGCTGCTGCAGTCTCTACACCAGCTTTCCCTCTCAACATCACCCTCCTCGAACTCGTCCGTCCCCGCGCGCTCGCCTCGTTCTCCAAACCCAACGCCAGGCGCCACGAGCTCGCCCTACAGACCAGCTGTCGACCGATCGCCCTCTGCCCTCAGCGTCAGGGCTGCCTCGCGAGGGCCTTACAACGGGCCTTCCTCAAATGGCCGCGAGTCTCGCTCGGCAACCCCGACTCTGCTTCGAAAAGCATCCATGAACTCGCTACACTCGGCCAACGGCGTCACGCCTCTGCGGCGGTCCAGCTCCGCCAACATGTCCCCGACCGCCTCGCGCGCCATGAGCTCGCCCGACCCCCCGCGCCCGCCTCCTCCCTCTGCTAACTCTATAGCGAGGACGCACTTCACCAGGGAGCTCGAACTTCTCCACGGCGAGGAGTCGAACCGCGCCGCCGAGACGCTGGTTATCCTCCACGATTCGTGTTACGGCCACCGGTTTTCCCGCCCGCGCTCGTCGCGCGCCACCCTGAGCACCATTGTCGAGCGGCCCGAGAGGATAAGGGCGTGTGTCCTGGGTATTTCGGCAGCATATGTGCTACTTGGCGAGAGGCACGCCGAGGGGGAGCACGTGTTACACCCGAGCCTGAACCCGGCGGCCATACAGTCGATACCTTTTCGGATACAAAAGTCCAAGCGCCGTGTGTCTCTGACGTCGCCTGCGGTCACCAACGTGCACGGCACGAAATGGATGGAGGAGCTCAAGACCATGTGCGACTCGGCAGAGGCGAAGCTTGCGACTGGCGGCAAGGAGCTGCAGCGGCCCGAGATGAACCGCGGTCCGGACCATGAGCAGCCTAAGAAGCTGCATGAGGGGGATCTGTACTTGTGCTCGGAATCGCTGGAGGCGTTGGAGGGCTCATTGGGGGCTGTGTGCGACGCTGTTGACGCTGTCTTTGCGGATTCCGGTCCCAAGCGCGCGTTTGTCGCGGTTCGGCCACCGGGCCACCACTGTTCTGCATCATATCCGTCGGGCTTCTGCTGGGTCAACAATGTGCATGTTGGGATTATGCATGGCATTCTCGGTCATGGCCTCACCCACGCCGCAATCATCGACTTCGATCTCCACCACGGCGATGGAAGCCAGCAGATCGCCTGGCAGCACAACTCTAGGGGCGTGGGCTTGGCGAAGAATGCGGCGTACTGGAAGAAGGCATCGATTGGGTACTTCTCGCTCCACGATATCAACTCGTACCCTTGCGAGATGGGTGATGAAGAGAAGGTCAAGAATGCAAGCTTGTGCATAGACAATGCGCACGGCCAGCACGTTTGGAATGTGCACCTGGAGGCTTGGAAGACAGAAGCCGAATTTTGGGCGCTGTACGAGGACAAGTACGCCGTCTTGCTAGAGAAGGCCCGGGAATATTTGAAGGCGCATACAGAACGGCTTCGTATGGCGAACCAGACGTCAAAGGCGGCGATCTTCCTGTCGGCGGGTTTCGATGCGAGTGAATGGGAGGGAGCCGGCATGCAGCGTCATGTTGTGAATGTGCCTACTGGCTTTTATGCCCGCATCGCTCGGGACGTCACCAAGATCGCCGAGGAACAGGGTACAAGTGTCGACGGAAGACTTATAAGCGTTCTTGAGGGTGGTTACAGCGATCGGGCATTGGCTTCCGGGGTGCTCAGTCACGTCAGTGGTCTTGCTGGCAGTGAGCCTACACCGAAGGGCGAACCAAATGGACTTGACGGCACGACGGACCAAAGAACGGGGATCTCGCACGACAGGAGAAACTCGTTGGAGTTAAAGACTCGACCTCACCCCTACGATCCAACCTGGTGGAGTCCCGAGGACCTAGATCTGCTGGAGACCGGCGTCATGGCATCGCCGCCGCAGGTCAAAGCTGCTCGGAACGGGCCACTTCCGACATACTGCACACCAACGCAGTCCTCGACCGCGAAGATGGTCGAAGCCGCACGACTCCGTCGGCAAGCATCCGTGAACGGCATTGCGCCTCCCAGGCCACCCACGCCACCGCCCCCGGAGGTGCCATGGTATGTCGCGGCTCACGGGCTATGTGCAGTACTGACGCCCACGGATCGGACGACAACGAGTTGCGGCCCGGAAGACCTCTCTGCTGAAGCTACGCGGATCCGGCGAGACCGGCAGATGGCTCTGGAAGGCATCGTACCGCCCGAGGGTGGCAGAAGCACTCCGGCGCCTGCGCCTCCGTCGGCTGCAGCTCCATCCCGGATGAGTCTGCGTGAGAGAAAGCCTACGAGTTACTTCGAGGGAGACGATGATCTGGGCAAGAACAGGCGGAAGACTGTGGCTGGTGCTTCGGTCACGGCCTCTGAAAAGGTATGTATCATCTCTGCCGATGTTCAAAACCAACCCAACGGCACGCCTTTCGCTCGACATTGGAGCCCCTTTCCTACTTTGGTTGCTGACAAACATGACCAGGGAGCATCACGGAGCAATACACCACAGCCTAATGACCGGGCGCCAACGAGACAAGGACGACGCGTTAGTGCTGCATCAACGATCCTTGAGTCTCTTGACGGCGCACCGGCCTACACTGCTCCGTTGGGTGAGCGACCAGCGACGTCGATGACTGAGAGACCAGACACATCCATGAGTGTGAGGACGACTGCTGGAGGCCCACTTGCCGTCAAGAAGACCAGGCCGACCAAAGCAAAGAAGGATGCGCCCAAGACCACCTGGCCAAACAAGAACACAGCTCCAGCTACAAAAGTTGCACCGAAACCCAAGTCGTCCAGCCCTATCGAGCCTGCTCAGCAGGCTCAGGCACCTCCGCCCAAGTCTGGCGATGAGCTTGACAAGATTACCACCGGCTTCAAAAAGATCACGCTGGTTACGAAGCAGCAGAAGGAAGCGCGTGCAAAGAAGGAACTGACAGCCTCGCCACCAAAGCCTGCGGTCAAGGATGCTGCTATAGAGCACACACCTCTGCCGCCATCCAGCCCTGACCCCATTGCGGTCCAGCACTTGACCCCGTCAAATGAGACCGTCTCCCAGGACAGTCTCCCACAGGAGATACCTCTCCCCAGAAGTGGTCAGGACACACCCACGGGCCCTCCGCCCGAACCTCAAACTGCCACTCCGGATGTTTTCATCCAATATCAGCCGGAAGGGCCCGCCCCGGACATCGCCGCTCCGCAGGAGCCTCTCACGTGGCTTCCTCCAAACACGGCGACGCCCAGCGCGGCCAAGCAAGCGGCGCCAGTCATGAACACGACACCCACGCCGATGAAACAGGTTGATCTGGCCTCGCTCCGGTCACCGAGCCCGATGAAGCGGGCTGATCTCCCCATTTTCACACCCACATCCCAGATCCCCTTTGCTCCCCGGACGCCGACCGACTCGTCGCCTCCAAGGGTCAAGGGCGAGCGGCAGCTTGACGATGCCATCTGGGAGGTTCCCGAGACGCCGGAGTGAGGCAATCCTAGAGCAGCTTAGGGCTTGGCTGGTGCCTCATCCGGTAGAGCTTAGGTTCGCCTCCATCGGGAGGCTTAATGATTGTTTTGTAGATATTTGTAAATGGAGGGGAGTTTCAGGGTGATGGCCTGCCTTCCCGGTGTCCGTTTTGCTGGTCATTTTGCTTTGCTTGCTCGAAGCTCGGTTTATTTTGAGGTCGTCTGGCCCTGTACACCATAATGCTGTAATCATCGATACCCATATTCCTCTTTCAACGGGAACGTTCAACCCGTGAGCCTAGAATTGCAACGGGAGCTCATGCCATGACTTATTCATATGGTGGTTGTCCCCACCGTTCCCACAGCACATGCAAAGACAAAGCAAAATGGGTATTTCTTAAGGCTCAAGTCTGCCTAGTGTGCTTGTGTGCAAAGCGCCTGACGACGCCGCAGGTGGCAAACAGAGCCAACTGAAAAGGCGCTGCGCTACGACCATAGTCACGAACGGTCCCAACGGTGCGGGACCAACGCGGTGTTGGTTGACGGGTAGGGCTGAGAAGACGGTTATAAGCCTCGCGAGCTTAAATTAGTGGGGCTGTATGATAGTAAGGTGGTGGAAGGATGATAATTCAGAAGGATGGACTATTTCTATAGTCTATGTGTATCCTTCGAGTTCCTCTACTATGCCCACCGGAACGACAATGATTGTCCTAGTAGGACAAGAGCCAAAGTATTTCGTAGAAAATGGCGGTCAGTTTCGCTATGCGGAATTCAAAGGCATAATTAACATCTCAGTAAGTCTGGCAGATTTCAAGACGTGAGTGGTCTCTCGTTGCAGCACATGGTGTTTAGATTGTCGAGTAGACTGTGTCGAGCTCGAGTCGCATCAACAGAATCTTAATGAGCAGGAGATGGGTGTAGACACTGAGTCGACAGGTTGAGCTCAGATTGTTGAATTTACTTTAGCGTTCAGTCATAGAGGACATCAATGATGTGGCGACAATTGTAAAAGTCAAAAAGCCCCCCTCTTTGAGCTCGCTTCCCATGCTAAGCCTTCAATGCGGTATATCCAGAAGTCCGCCATCCAGGCCTCGCTTTTCGCGTGATGCTTTCATGATTTGATCCTCCCAGTCCCCCCACCCCCGCCCCCTCCGCGGGGAAGCAATACCGAACGGGGCTTTTGAAATTGTCGCGGGTATTGATGCATACTTATGCGCTGTATATTACTTAAGTATATCCCAAAGTATCCGATTCTTCGTCTTGGCCAGAAGACGGCCCCCTCCCCAAACGCCGTTATGCTGCGACAGAGAGAAATCAACAGGAAAATGGTCAAAAGGTGCCAAGAGCTCAAGTGTTCAGGACCGCGGCGTGACACTCGGTGCCGATGTTGGGGTCGGTCAAGTCCCCAGTCTGCGTGGGCTTGATGTAGCAGTTGCCCGGGGCGCCGCCCTTGAGGGCTTCCGCTTTTGCCGTCCACAACGGGATGAAGCTGACCCCGCCGCAGGTGGTGTTGGTGTTGTTACTGCCGAACAGGTTAGGGAGGTAGTGGTTGTAGGAGGCGCAGTGGTCCATGCATGTGTCGAAGTCGGCGGCGAAGAGCGCCATCAGCGGCCCGCCTTTGGCGTCCTTGTTGCACTGGATCTTGAAGGAATAGTTGCCGAGTACTGAGGTTGATCTCGTCAGCACTCGAGGCCCAGGTCCACATGTATACGCACACAGAACGTTAGCGGGTCCGGAGGGTTAGCTTACATGAGAAGGCGTCATACGTCGTCCCCGTCACAGCCGAGGGATCCGCCGAGCAGTTCCTGTCCAAGTCGGCGAACGAGGTACTCGATGCGGCGGCGCCCGTGGCAGTCGCTGTGGCAGTTGCAGACGCGAGCGACGAGCTCAGCTCGGCGGCCCTCGCATCGGCCGTATTTGCCCTGCTGGCTTCAACTCCGGTGCCCGCAGCGAGGCCAATCACCGCAGCTGAGAGCAGGGCGACGATGATGCACAGCACGAAAACCAGGACCGTGCAGCCGCATATCGTGCCCTTTTTCTTCTTCTCGCCGCCCGCGGACGCCTGCGCCGCGCCGCCCAGAGCGGCTGCCTGAGGCCTTGGTGATGTCGGGTCGAGCTGGCTGCCGCTGTAGGCTGAGTAGGGCGCGCTCCCTGGTGGATACTGGGCGTCTTCTGGTTTCAATGGATACTGCTGGTACTGCTGATACTGTTGGTATTGCTGGTGTTGGTTGTACTGTTGCTGTTGTTGCTGAAAATGCTGCTGGTGTTGCTGCGGCGCGACAGCCTCTGGGTAATCCGTTTGGACCACCTCGGGAGCATGATGTGCATGGTTCTCTTGCTTTGGGCCCATCTCAGTCAGCCTGGTATGACGCGAGATCCAGATCGAGAGCCCGCGGCGAGGCCCCTCCAGGGAAGGGCGTGACTAGGGCACACAGGCGAACTTACTGTATCCATAATTGTGGTATAAGCGTACTTGTTCCGGCTGTCTGGGCTCGACATGGGACGAAGAGGAGCACTGGCTGCACAAGGAAGGGAAGAAATCGCATTCACATAAAAGTCCAGAACGCGAAGGTGGACAAGTATGTCAGAGCAAAGGAATGAAAAGGGCTGCCCAGGCCTTGCAGGCCGCCCCGCAAGGCCTGGGCCATGTCAAGCTCAGCTGAAGGCCGCCCAGGTTCGTGATCCTTCGGGCAATTTCACGCTAGCTCCGCAGCAGCTGCATGGCGACGGATCGAGTCAGCCCTTGCGAGATGTGCCCTCTCCTCCTGCAGGGTGCGGCCGCCTGTCACATCTTATCGAGAGTGGCTTGTCCCTATGCAGACGTTCTGACGCAGACACTCTGCGAGATGTTCCTCGGCGCTTGTGGTGCTGGCAACCGGCGAGTGTTGTCGGCCTGGAGCCGACGCGAAGAACAGGGACGAGCTGGGACAGGGACCCGGGGACGGGAACATGGGCTCTCGACATCCTCTGGGCTCCGGATGGCGGGTTGTGCAAAAGGACCTGAATGGTCTAGGCCCCGCCCGTTGAGGGTCACATCGCCCTCCATTCGGACGCCTGGTCGATCTCTTGGAGCAGTGCCAATTTGGGCAAGATCCAACAGCGGAGTGCGAGCAAGACCGAAGGCCAACCACGTGTGGGCAGATGCTGCACTGCGCTGTACGCGGACCCGATGGGCTGGGAAGGGCAGAGACCCCCAGAGTGACTGGGTGCTTCCGATGAGATCCCAGATCCCTGCCCAGTGAGACCGGGGCTAATCTGAGATCGCCAGAAGTCTGGGCGGTCCTGTCCTGTCGGTAGTTGGAGAGAGTGGGACCACTTTCCATGCACACAGTAAGCACCCCTTTTTCCCATACTTTTCCCACGCTGACATGAGACGAGACCTCGTGTGCCATCAGCGGCTCATTGTCTGGCCTGCGCGACCGCTGTTTATATAAGCTTAATTGGTGGCTTGAACTGTTCAATTCGGCCCAGGGCTCGTGCGAGGTAATATTGAACGAGGTTATGCAGTGCTTTTATGGTGTAAAACAGTACATGGTCTCGCGATTCGCTTCGGCACGCTCCCGGCCTTCGGCTCACCACCAAGCCCGGCCCCGGAGATAAATTATCAAATTAATCATGAACACGTGGGACTTAACCCACAATCGCAGGGGACCAAGGTCAGCTTACAGATATTTCCAATAATGCCCAGGGCCAGTCGCAAGTCGTAATTCCTAGGTATCAACTCAACAAATGTACATGTGGATATCCCATTAGCTGTGCTGGCAAAAGGCGATAGCCACAAGAAGAGCAATGGGGTTTTTAGAAGGTCAAGACTCTACTGGATATCAAACATCACTCACAGCGCGAACGGTGAGCCCTTGTGGTTAGTTGTAGCCCATGTGAGCCACATCGAGCCGTGAGCTCAGAATACTGCTCGAGACTTCCATCTGTCTACAAATGTGTCACAATTCCCATCCTCGCTTTCATTTTCAACACCAAAACTTATTATGAATTGGGTATGTATGGTAGAGGATTTTAGAATTTGCCGAAATCTGCTCCGCCAACTCAAGTCTGGTAGGAATCGAGCATCAGCTTCAGAGTAATGCATTTCGCGTGAACGACGTGTTTGTGGCTTGAAAGATCAATTAGTGGCTCACTTGGTAGTTATCCGGGTTCTTCCTGGGCTCACTCCTCGAAACTCCGATATTGGCAACCGAGGTGTAGGCGTGACCCAAGGAAGAGTCCGGATCATAAAGTATGCAAAGTGTTCTCTAGGTCACATAGAGTTCTTTGGCTCGTTGCTGCAGCAATTGGAAATTAACAAGTCACACCTCCATCCACGACGTGCCACTCCTGCTATATGATGTTACTTCCGCAGTTGAAGACTTCTTCGAAGCGAACAACGTGAGGTGTACAAGAAAAATGGCGAGGCATTGTTCCCTGGATACAGGACTGGGTGTCAGCAGCCCTATTTGGGAAAGCAGAACGAGCACGAGGGCTACCTCTTCCACAATTTTGAGCTGTTTAGTTCACTTGGGCTTCCGATGAAAAACGGAACATGATACAAATAGATTGCCAGGTAGACTTCGATAGTGTGGGATTTAGTCTTTTGCTTGAACGTTTAACCATCAGCTGAGTCCCTACAAGGAACTGGCCCAAGGAAAACCTCTAGCTTAGAGCGTCTAACTCAAATTCTTAACGTAAACATCTAATGATTGCAAAACTCAGTCGAACCCCTTCTGGGCTGTCTTCCGAGTCCCCTTAGCTGGAGTCTCCCAAGGCTCCATATTCTTCAGCCAGTTCTCCATGGTGGGGTTGGGTATGTCACCGGGCTCGAAAAGTCCTACCAAAGGTAACATCTCAGTCAAAATTGGTCAGCCCAAGTCTCTGGGTCTGAATCTGAAAACCCGGCCTTAGTACCAGCCCCTCAGCTATATTCAGAAGAATCTAGTGCCGAGTGTCCACCATCTACCAGCTGACCAGTCAGCCTCCCCGGAACTCACCTGCCTTGAGAAATGTCAAGCCAGGCTTGCTAGCCGACTTCAACCACACGCCCGCGCCGCAGCCGTCGCACCACGCGCGCGTCATCTCGTTGCCGCTGTCCGCCTTCTGCGTGTACGTCCTGGGCGCCGGGCCCGTGGTCTCGATGTCTGCCGTCTGCACGAAGAGGTGGGCCGAGTGCCTTTGTGCGCGCCTCAGCATCAGATGGAGTCGATACTAGTCCTGGAGGGGATGGGGTTGTGGGGTGTTGCTTACATTGCGCCGGCCCATTTGCGACAGTCTATGCAGTCTGATGACGATGAGTTGCGGTGGTCAGCTTTTTCTGGTTGGGAGGCGAGTGCCGTTGCGCACGGTACACTTGCAACTTCTAACGGCTATTATCACTCACGGCACAGGTTCATGTCTGCAGGTTTTGGGATCGTATAGACATGCCGGCCGCAGTTGCAGCTCCCGGTGATCTTGCGAGCCATTCTACTGTCTTTGCCTTGTTCTTCGATTCTGCTGCAATCCAGAGCGATTTTGCCGGAGCTTGAGGAATTGGACACTTGAGATGCTGGGGCTATGAGGGAGGTTGTCTCAAAATGTTACGCACGCATCATCGTCATACCGGCCGTTGAGGAAACGTCATAGCCCACCTTCTCTCTAGTGTAGAACCAGACGACTAGCCGATTCCGCACATCACGGTAGCCTCAACCCTTCCGGCGCTTCTAGCAACAGTAGCGGATGGGGTAATGTCCTTGATAGCATGAATGGAGAAGAACCCTGGCACTTTTGAAGGTCCGTGTCTAATTAAGTCCTTTCATTTCGTCTTTCGATAACGCATCTTGCACCTTCAACCTCCCTTGGATGCTTCGTATGCAACGCAGTAACTTCATAGTACGGCATACCCTTCCCTCTGTCCCAGTACTTGAAACCTAGAGTGTCAGCAGACTCTGCAATGTCTCAATGAATCGGACCCGAAATGACTCTTTGAATCCCTTATGCGCCCGTTTCATCGATTGGAGGATGTTTCGCTCCTCCGCTTTTCGTTCATCACATACTCCGGCACCGCTCACCCCGCCCGGTTCGGTGACGACAGGGTAGTCCAAGTTTATCCTGTCAAGTTGCCGATTGGCACCGCGATATAGCTCCATGGTCTTGCAGTCGAGCCCCAGCCAGAGCCAGTTGAGCTCATAGGCGGCCTTCTCCAAGGCTTGTCTCCTCTTCTCATCTCCCACGGCGTCGCAGAGAGTCACGGCCCGGCCCAGGGATAGCTTGAGAGTCTTTTGGTCGGTGACCGGGGCGTTCTGCGAGAGTATGCCGATGCAATTGCCAATCAGATCCGACGTAGACCGCACGCCGTTCTTCAGGTCCATTGCGCCATCTTGTACGGTAATAGAGTATTTGGTAGGACTTCCCGCTTCCCGTTGACCGGATATCTGGTCCCACAACTTCTGTTGGTCTGCTTCTGGGATGCAACTTTGAAGAAAACCATATGTCGCTTCCAAGACGACTTGTCTTACTGCGCGGCCGGCAAAGGCCAGCGTCTGTCCTTCAAGGTTGGAAAGCTTGGTGTCTGGATTGTCGGCGATGACAGCCCCAAGGCTCCGCTGGTCTTTTGCGTCCGTTGTGGCGTCCTCAACCTTCAAGTGCTCGGGCGCGGCGGCGACCTTGAAGATATCGATCCCACGGTTTTCGACCGGTGAGACCTCGTCGAAGAGTGGGTTGCGTTCTTCGCCGCCGGATTTGCCCGGTGAGATGTCCAGTAAAGTCACATCTTCATCCCCCTCATCGTGAGCATTGTTCGTCGATGGATTGAAGACATGTCTCAAGTGATTAACTGCTAGGCTGGCGTCGCCGCCTCGGAGTGATGCTTCGGGTTTCTCGTCAGGGGCCATTGCGGTATGACAGGTTTGTTGTTCGTCGTGAGCGATGTGCTGACTGCTGGCGACGGGATGGCTTGCCTGTCTCTGTTTGTTGCCTTTGGCCCTTTTTGGCGCCTTCTTCTTTGACTTCGCCTTCTTCTTGCCTCTGTTTCTTGTCATGTCTTGTATCGGGAGGTTGACGTCCCTGGCACGTGCTGGGTGTTCGTTTTCCAACGTTTTTCGATGATTTGGTTGAAATCTTGTTGAGAAGGCTTGTTGAAGGCTCGGGTCCTGTTTGCAGCGTGGCAGGGTCGTCTTGGACTTCAAACGTTCGTATTTGTCGAGGCCAGCGAGAATGTTCCCCCCTGAAAGGTTTGGTGTTCATACAGGCTCTCTCGGCAGTGAAAGATTGCAGTGAAACGATTTTGAAGACTTCAGCCTCGACTGCCCTGTTTGTTGACAGAATGTGGCCAGATATCGGGAAGGCGCGACAGAAGGCAGGCGTCCAGCGCACTTTTCGATGATAAGGGTCATGCGCTGGGCGTGGCGGCAGGGCTGGGAATAAGGTAAGTTGAAAGAGAGCAGGATAATCATATGCAATCACAATCTAGCTTTCAAAGTAAAATGTCAATTCTTCGCCATACTATGGAATTAAACGCTCGTTCGCCCTCTCCTGGGGTCAACGTCCACTCAAATCTAAGTGTCTGTTGATTGCGCAGCATCTCGTCGCGCCTTTGCTCCAGCCTTCAATGACTCCCATTTGTCGCGGTATTTATCAAGATTGTGTCTGAGACGCTTGTTGTCCTTCTCGAGCACCTCGAATTGTTTACTTGCTGTGAGCAACTCTTCTTCCAGCTCCTGGTTCCTCTTCTTCAGCGCCTCATCCGTCGCTTGACCTTGGGCGCCACCACTATGTGACATTGGTGATCCAGGCCTAGCGATGCGCATGCTGTCCGCCAGAGCGAGGCGAGAGTGCTGAGCACTAGCCTCAAATAGTTGCAAGCGCTTTGTGACTCTGTCGAGCATACTCTTCAGGCTGGCATTCTCAGTGCTAAGCTCCTCGATCACATTGTAGAGATCCCTTTCCGTCTGACTCTGACTCTTGCCACCTCGGCGTTTCGTGCTCGGTGAAACAGAAACCTGCGACTCCCTGGCATCAACGAAATCATCCTCGTCAGGGTCGTCGGCCGGCTCCACCTCGCCATCGTGATGCGACGCGGCGATGGCACGTCTCCTCTCCTTCTGGTCAAAGTTCAGTATATTGGCGTATGAAACAGTATGACCGCTCGTAGGCACGACATAGAATGAGTCATTCACGGCATGGCCCTCTCGCTGCACTGCACGCAAGGCAGCTTTGGAGTAGATCTTGGACAGGTCTGGCTCTTCGCCCGATGTTGGTATAATCTTGCCGCGATCTCGCTTCTGTGGAGGGACTTCGGGCGTGGGGCTCTCCGTAGTGGATTCCTCTGTGATCAGAGGCAGGCCAGCGAAAGCCAAAGGTGTTGAGAGGCGGTTGATGATGCTGCCAAATGTGCTGTAAAACCGAGAGAAGCCCTCATCGGCTGGTGCGTTCCCGGGCGCAGGCTCGTTCTCCACAGCCTCGTCGACCGAAGGAGGCCGCGAGCTCTGCGACGGAGCTTGAGTGGGAGGCACCCAGCTCGGCTTCGCCTTTCCGGTCTTGCTGTCAAGCATGTGCTGCATTTTCGTGCGCGAACCGGTGTTCCGAGCCGTCAGATCAACGTTCCCGGGAGCTTGGTCATTTGAAATGCTAGGCGCAAGGGGCTGACCACGATACCGTGAGGCACGAATGCCCCGCGCAGACGCCAAATTGCTCGCGATGGAGGATGAAAGCTCCCGGGATGGGGGATAGCGACGCTGTGGTGTCAAGCCCGGCAAGGTTGCAGGGGCCTTTGATGCGCTGCCCGCGACAAGACCAGACGAGGCTTCGGAGCCGGCAGCCTGCGCGGGGTCTTTCTCTCCTGTCTCGCGGTCATGCTTCTCCGAGTTCGCGTGCTTGCCGGGGTGTTCTACAGAGAACTTGATGAGCTCCGAAAGCCTCTGGTGGTGCTGTTCGAGAAGTCTGAGGGTTCGGAGGGCCTCGATGCTGGACGTGGCTTTGGCGGCGTTGGAGAACTCTCCTGCGGCGAGGGTGTGCTCGTTGATGGCGACGGTGGAGTCGGCGGTCTGCGTAGCGTCCAAGGCAGCTTTTGCATGATCATGCGCCTGTGAAGACTCGGTCAGCATGAGCCGTCCTGCCGCCACGAAGAAGCGCGGATGGGCATGCCTTGATGAGGGGCGCAGAGTCCATGGTGTTCAGGCCGGGCAATATGAGGTCTACCGCAGTGAGTGTCGACCGCGCATGACACGTACCGCCTTGCCAGAGACAAGGCTACACATGCGCCTGCGCGATTGGGGCACAGGGCAGGTGTGGCTGACCCGTTTTGAGAACGTCAAGTGGTTTTATGCGCAGATTTTCGTTTGCAGTATGGCCGTGGTGAGGTTCAAGGGTCGTATAGCGAAGGCAGGGCGAGTTGTTGACCGGCAGTTGTGAGTTGAGTCTTGTCACATGGGTTGTACAAAGCAAGACTGGCGGGATGATGTCGCGGGCTGTCGGCGCCGACAGGGACGGAGCTTCTAGTCCGGATGCCTGCCCGGGGGCCAAGCAGTTCCATTGCTTCCACCAGGCCCAGCTGGGGGTACCTGCTTTGTTGGTAACGCTAGCCTGCACCACCTGACCAAGCCTATGATGGAACCTTGGAAGTACATAGTATTGTCCTGGTCCCAACCACGACAAGATGACGACGTGAAACATTGCCGACCATGAGATTGCCATTGCCTCTAGCCTAAACAAAAAAATTGAGCAAGCTCGGCACATACAGCATACCTGCCTAGGTACCTTGCTGACAGCTTCCCTGGGGTTAGACTACACTACTAGACGTACCTACCTGGACTATTGTACTGCACGCCAAACTGTATGAAGGCAATATTGGTTGGTGGCTTGTCCAGAAGCCGTCGCAGCCGGCGTCCCGGTCGCCAACACTGAAGCAGAATCCCTTCGTATTCATCTTCCTACATTGTTGGTGTTGTCACGGAAGTAATAGACCAGCCCTCAGCAGACAGACACGCCAGTCTCCTCCGTCTGCTACAGCTTTCCGAGGACGTTTATTGTCGTCTGTAACAACTCAGTTCTCATCACCACTACGCCAATCGAGAACATCGCGAGCAACGTGAGGGAAGATTCGTCTCACAGCATCCCCACTAGACAGCACAACGGGGTGACCTGCTCGTAACCATTGGACTCGCACATGCGTTGCCATGACGTCGACCTGGACTGGACCCTCGAGCCGACACAATACCCACCAACCTTGTTGACTCGACTTGCCTTGCGCACGCCTGAGTCTGCGGTTGCGAGTCGCGTAGGCGCAACCTGGCCCGGCTTCGAGAAACTGAATGCCGCGACGAGCAAACGAAGGGATCCCCAGCCGGCAAAGGAACCAACCTTGGGAAGAAACGGCTTGGAAGTTTTAACTTTTAGACCACCTCAGGCCCAGGCTCAAGCCACCGGGCACGCCCGACATGTCGGACAGCACGCTGGGAAAGCTCCTGAGAAAGTCAAGGTCCCTCCGCCGCGGGCGAACTGGGTCCGTGGACGCGGCTGCCGACAGAGACGCGGACGACAGCAGCGTTGGCAGTGTCAGTGCATCGCTGTCGCGGTCCAGGCGGTCCAGCATTAGACGCAGCCACACGTCTGACGTGCTTGGGGACAGCCCGGCCGACGATGGTCCCACGTCCCCGGTTGTCGTCTATCACGTTTCGGCCGACAAGGAGGCGCAGGACGAGGATCCCAGCCTTACAACCTGCAACTCAGAAGATACCGAATTGTAAGTGGTGAACAGCCTACCTATATCAGCATTTCCTTATTGCACTGCACCTTGCCACCTCGTTATTACCCCAGACTCTGGCACCGTCGCATGGCCCGTCGCATGGCCGAGGTTTGTTCGGAGGCACATCCCGGCACGACACCCTCTGTGCGAGAGAGCCTCGAAGTCTGAAATCTGAGGTCTGAGGTCTGGGAGGTCCAGCCCGCCAGTCCTCCCTCCCTGCCAGAGTTGCAGCGTGTGCAGCTTGTGCGAATTGCGCTGGACCCCAAATGCCAATCCGTGGGGCTGCCCATCTTGATGCTGCGACTGCGATGTGCTCCTAGCGCCGCCCCTGAGACTTTCCCACGCGCTGGCCCCTCGTCCCCTCGCCCCTCAGGACCCCCCCCCTGACCCTTACTCGCAGGAGGAAGGGTGAGAGATCACAGAAGCCGATCCTCCTCCAAGCCCGCCGCCGACTCCAATACGCAATACGCCGCACCACGCAAACGCACACGCACCAGCACCGTCAGCAATCTAATAAGGGCCTGGCCGGAGCTGATACCGTCTATTGCGGTCTCCATTGCTGTGCCACTTGCAATGTCCCTCACAACTGCCCATTATTACCGTCTTCTTTCACGAACCCCCAGCCCAAAATAGCCATCCTTGCCAATTTCCTTTGTCCCTCTCACTCAGCCCTTCCATCTGGACCCAGTTCGCTCTCGAGCTACCCCCTTGAGCTCCCACCGGCCAACGTGCCGGCCTCTCTTTACTTGGTACTGATCCTTCCCACCACAGCACTGCTACAGAACGGCCAGCCGTGATCTCGAACCACCCGTCCCAGATCGGCTACCTGACCACCAACAACCCCCTCATACAATCCGAATACTACCAGCAAGGCTCCCAGCCTTCCCAAGGCTCAGTCACCACGGATCATCTAGGAGAGCCCGACCCTTTTGGGTCTTCAAACCCGGTGGGACTTGCACCTCCATCATCGCAGTCCAGCAGGAGATCACCCTCACCTGTGGGACGGCTCAAGGGGGTATTCAGGTCCAAAAAAAGCTCCTCGAAGCTGTCCGGGGGCGGGAGTGGAGCATCTAGCCCAGAGAGGCGGCCATCGACCGCAGGCCCAAGGCTGTCCTCCGACATAACCGATGCCCCTAAGCTTACCGATCCTCCCAAGACCGATTTGACGACCGACTCGGACTCGGACCTGAAGCATGCTGCCGTAGAAGAGCGGGACGAACAACAGAAAAGAGGTTCAGCGGAGCGCTTTCGTCGCCTTTCTAGGGGCCAAACGATCGTCACAAGCACGCCGCCCGGAACCCCTGGAGCTTCGGAACAGGGCACTCCAGTCATTGTCAACACCCCTCCAACGCCGACCGACTCTACCAAACCCAAGCTACCCAAGCTTCAATCCCCGCCACAGAACAACATTCCTGCCGAGGATCCTGGATTGGGCCAGAGACGCGGCAGATCGGGTTCAGCAAGTCTGGTGCCCAGCAAGTTGTCCACCATCCACTCTGCGCCACTTACACCTACCCCCGAGAACGGCATTCCCACGCCTTCCAACCCGGCTTCAGGCTTCTTTGGATCCGTGCTCTCCGCCGCGCAGAACGCCGCCAATACTCTTACCAGCACTATCCAGAACACCAACATCAGCCCGGGTGTCACAAAAAACAGAGGCTTGAACCCCGCACATAGCGTGCAGAGTAGCCGAGTCGACGACGACAAGTTCGAGGTCGAGCCCTCAGTCGAAGCAGCCACTGGCAAAGCGATGGAGTCGCACGAGCCTGCCGTCAAGACCCTTGGCACGGGTGACCTCAGCCTGAGCCACCTGGGCATCGAGCCGACCGCCAGGGCCACCACGCCAACAAAGCCGAGTTTCCCAGAACAAATCGATGTCAACAGGTCACGATCAGAGTCTGCACCCGCGGAATCGACGCCTATTAAGACCAGCGGCGAGGTCCCATGGGATGACACGCAAAGACCGCAGTCTGTCTATCAGGGCTCCGAGCCGCCATCGCATGGCGACAAGACGCCACCGCCGGGGAGTTTGCACGAGGAAAGCACTGGTATACATCGGAGCGGCAGTATCAGGAGCGCCATTGGCCGCCACAACAGGAAACGCGGTAGCACCAACGGTACTGGGGGCACCGGAGGCACTGGCAACACGATAGGCGCCGCTCTCGCCTCTGCCAATGCTGCTTTGTCACAGCCAGGCAACTTGTCTAGCGCGCCAAAACTTACTGGGTTTGCGGTCGCGAGCAAGAAGCGGAACCGGGACTTCCACGTGTTGTTCAAGAGCGTTCCCGACGATGACTACCTAATTGAGGACTACAGCTGTGCTTTGCAGCGCGAGATCTTGGCTCATGGACGACTGTACGTGTCTGAAGGTCATCTGTGCTTCAGCAGCAACATCCTCGGCTGGGTCACCACGCTGGTCATGAGTTTTGACGAGATTGTGTCTGTCGAGAAGAGAAGCACAGCTCTTCTGTTCAAAAATGGGCTTATGATTTCTACACTTCACGCAAAACACATCTTTGCCAGTTTCACGAGCCGAGATTCCACGTACGACCTGATCGTCAAGATCTGGAAGCTTGGCCACCCCGAACTTCAGAGCTCCCTCAATGGCGTGCGCCTCGATGAGACAGGTGGCGACAAGACGGAGAAAGTCGATGCGCAGTCTATTGCTGGCAACGATCAAAGCGCCTCTGCTTCTGCCGACGAGGACGTGGACGAGGACGAAAGCGACGACGGAGACGATGTCTACGACGAGGACGAGGATGATGATGATGTCCCTGAATCAAGCCAGATTGCAGATCCGCCACTGCTTGAGTCTGCTCTGGAAAAGTCTGTCTCTCGCAAGCCCTCGGGAGCTGTCACTGCTAGTCTACCAAATGACAAGCCTAAGGATGCGCCGGCAGGAGCGCCCAGCCAAGACTTCCCTGGTCCAGCTACACACGCCGCCACGGACTGCGGTGATGCTGACGCGCATTACAAGAAGATCGTGGGAGACGATGTCATCCCAGCGCCCCTTGGAAAGGTCTATGACCTCATGTTTGGTCCAACTGCAGTCATTTGGATGGCGAAATGGCTCACTGTTGACCAGAAGTGCACAGATCTGCAATCGGAAGACAAGAAGGGGCTCACTTTGGACAACCGAACACGAAATTACACATATATCAAGCCGCTGAGTGGCTCGATTGGCCCGAAACAGACCAAGTGTATTGTGTCGGAAAATCTTGAGAATCTCGACCTCGAGAAGTCTGTCAACGTTCTGGTCAGCACGCAAAACCCAGACGTTCCGAGTGGCAATGTTTTCAGCGTCAAGACTAAGTACTGTCTCTCTTGGGCCGAGAACAATGCGACACGGGTCCAAATCAACTGTATTGTGGAGTGGACTGGCAAAAGTTGGCTGAAAGGTAAAGCGAACCCCCATGCAGAAGCTTTGTGGTCTTGGACAACATAGGCTAATTCAAGCTAGGCCCCATTGAGAACGGTGCCAATGAAGGCCAGACACAATACTGCAAGGACCTTTTTGCAGGCCTCAAAGCAGCTGTATCGTCGAAAGCCCGCCAGCCGCTCACCGCCGGGGCCGGAAAGGGCAAGAAGAAGGGCAAGAAAGGCAAGGCGGCCGCAGTTTCGAACGTCACTAGCGATACTGAGGATGCCCCCAAGGCGTCTTCCAAGCAAGACTGGGGCATTCTCGAGCCGCTGCATGGCATTTTGGGCCCTGTGGTGGATATTGTCAAGCCAATTCTCACAGGAAATGTTGTCTACGGCCTGCTCGTTGGCCTGCTCGTCGCTGCCTGGTTCGGGTTCGGATTCAATCCGAGGCCAATCGCCAGGCCTTACGGCTCTGAGCTTGGCTTCTATGGCTATCCCGATCGACTTGCAGCCTATGAAGAGATGTGGCGGCGCGAGGAGAGCGAGCTCTGGGAGTGGCTCGAGGAGCGCGTCGGTATGGACCGCCTGAACAGCGGTGAGATGCACACGCGGAAGAAGGTGGTCGAGCCTCGCACCATGGCCGAGAAGCTGAGAGAAGATCGTATGGACGAGAGTGAAGTCAAGGAAGCAATCAGGATAACCGAGGAGAAGTTGGAGGTTCTGAAGTCGGTTGTCAGTAAGAAAGCTTAATTACAGGCAGGGAAGGTACGGACTGGCGGGCGGCTGAGTATCTTTCAAGGAAAAACAGTACGGAAAATACCCCTACGAGCCAACAGAGCACTCTTCTTTTTTGTTGAATTTTTTGAGAATTATTTTGTTAGGCAGCAAGCATCAGCGGGGTGTGTGTACATTACGGGGTCGGCCACTACTGTTACTCCTTCTTACCTTTGGTCTCGAAATACAGTTACTTGCAAAGCGCTGAGCCATGAGTATGACTATGAACTCCGAGGCTTCATCTGGCTGTCATGTATGAATCTTGAAGACACAAGATGTGTTATGTAGAACTTGCGTATTGGGATCAATGGCACTCTGAGAAGACTACGGAAATCCCTGACATTTCGCGTCGTGGTATTGGAAAGAAATTGGATTTGGAAAATATTGACAGAGAGTTAAGCTGCTGTCATCGTCGACCCCTGTAGCAATCGTGGTCTGCCTACTTGGCGACGAGACCTCCTACATCCTCTAACATTATATTATCCGGTGGCCGGCCCCGGTCGATCCTGCCCCAGCCCGCGTTCCACGCTGGGACACTGCCCGGCGGAGGAGAGATGGGAGGGTCACCACCGATGATCCTCGTCGTCGAGGTGCCGCTGCTCATCCCGAAGTCACTACTGTGATGCCCGCCGCCAACGGACCCGTGCCGCCTTGTCGCCTTCCTCCACCACTCCATCTTCACGGGAGCCGGCTTGCACGTCTCCGGGTCCGACGTTCTCCATGCCGCCCTCGCGCCCCTGGAGCGCGAGTACGTGAACCCGGCGGGCTTCCCGCCGCCGAAGGGGTTCCAGCGCCGGCGCGGGGCCGCGTCGTCAAAGGAGATGCTCCCGTTGCGGCCAGAGTTGTAGCTCGTCGGGGCCTCGCCGGCTAGCTCCTCGAGCGTGAGCCCCTTGGTCTCGGGGATGAGGAAGGATGTGAACAGGCCGCAGAGCATGAAGAGCGCGAAGATCTGCAGCAAGGTGTCCAGGTCGGCGCTGCCGTCGTCCTTCTTGGTCATGAGCGGGAGGGATATGATCTGGGCTATGATGGCGCCTATCTTCCCCGCTGCTGCCGACAGCCCGTGACTTGTGGCGCGGTAGCGAGTGGGGAAGCACTCGCCTGGCACGATAAAGGTGGTTGTGTTGGGGCCCAGGTTGAAGAAGAACTGGGCGATGATGTAGAGGGCGAACATGGATCCCGGGTTGAGGCGGTGGTAGGCAAAGCCCAGAATGCAGAAGAGTATTGTGAGGACCAGAAAGCCGCCGGTCTGGAGGGGTTTCCGCCCTATGGTATCGATCGTAAAGATCGCGGTCCAGTAGCCGGGCAAAGAGCCGGCAACAGATAGTATTATGAGGCCCACTGCGTTGTTGTAGAGTTTGTGGTAGAGGGTTTCACCATTGACATAGCCTGTTGCCGAGAGAACAATGGAGTTGTTCAGGCCTAGGCCGTAGAATGCGAGATCCTTAAATAGGAGTTAGTCAAGGCAGACCGGGAGCACCGACGGGCGCAGTGACTTACAAGGAAGAGCCAGCTGAGTGTTGTACCGAGTAGCACCTTCGCATTCTTCCAACGTCCAAAATACGATCCCAGATCCCGCCAAGAAGCTGCTGGTGTCGCGAGCGACGGGCCAGCGACCTTGAGCAGACGAGCCTGCCGCACGATATCGATCTCTCCCTTGGACTTGCTCAAGAAGGAGTTGATATCGCTGTCCGCCTTCTCTACGTCGTGAACAACGTCGAATGTATAGCGCGGGGTCTCGGGGATGGTTATCCGGTAATACAGCGCAAAGACTGCTGGGAGCGCTCCCACGCCGACGATTATGCGCCAGCACCTGTCGGCTGCAATCTGGCAGCCCAAGTCACAATCGGAGACGTCTGCAATGCCGATGAAGGACTCCTTGAAAGCAACCGTGACTACCAGTGCGACGATCGCAGCCAGCAGTTGGCCAAAGCCTTGCATGGAGAACACGCTTGCCATCATTGCGCCTCGAAATCGTGTTGGCGCATATTCGGATGTGATGACGGATGATAGAGGACTTGATTTAGGTTAGAGAATATCGTTCGTAAACCCGCAGAGAAGGCGAATCCATGCAAGGAACAGCTCAAAACAAAGATGTTATAGAGGACCTGAGACAGTGACTCACTAATCTCCTCCAATGCCAACTCCCATAATAATGCGATGGAATGTTAACAAAGCCGTCGAGTTGATGGACTGACTTGGACTCGCCAACGCGAAGTTCATTGTGGCGACCAAGATGATGCCAAGCTCGACGCCGTACATCTTCCGACGCCCTAGATAATCAGCCAGCCATCCGAAGAGTATCTGGCCGATAACTATGCCTGCACTCGTCGAGGCCTTCAGGGCCTGGTTGACCGTCGTTGGAAGGTGGCCGTTGTTGCCGCCGAAGCCATTTCGCGAGTCCTCGGCAGAGCCCTGCCAGAACACCAGGCCCAGGAAGATGGTGATGAGGTTGATGGAAAAGATCTGATAGCTGTCGATCAGGAAACCGACTCCGGCTATCAACACGGCTCTCACATCTGTCGTATCGGGTCAGTAATCTCGGCTTTTGTTCAATGCTTATATATGGGTATTCCGGAACAGTGTCTTTTGAGCGACCAAGACATGCCCGAGGCCCACGCATGTGTCTCACACGCAAGTGGACTCAAATGGAAACAAATCGAGTAAACACAGGTGTGGGAGAGACGAACGGTATGAACCAAATGGCGTCTTGTCGATCTCAGACAGTGCGAGCCTCCTCCGCAGATTGGGGTCTTGGATATGCGAGTAGTCATTCGCTGTGCCATGTCAGTCTTGGCGACTAGATTTACACCATGATTGCATTGACAGCAGGAAAACACACCGAAATTGTGGAATGCATTGTTGCCCCCATACGTGCGCTGGTGGGCTGTCGTCGTGGTCGGCATCTCCATCTTCGGTCTTAATTCGACTGTACAAGCCGCCGCCTCGGTGCAGCACCCTCCATGGATGCGAGTTCGATGACTGAATATTATTCTGGGTTTCGCTCGCCTCAACTCGATTGGGTTCGAGCTTGGCGAAATGATACTCAGGAGATAAAAGCCCAGGCGATCTGGGACTTTGACGTCGTCCGGCTCTTGGAAGATGAGTGTAGAAGGGTTCTAGAAGGCCCCAAGAGGTGGGCAGATGTGAGAGCTAACGGCTTGGTCGGCTTATAAGCTCCCGGGGGCGCGGGGCGCTGCTGCGAGAAGCCCCTGCGGACTCTCCCGGCATGGGGCTGCTGATGATGCAGAGCTAGTCTGCACATGGGAAAGGCAGGTTGCGTAACGGGCAGGTAGGTATCTAGCACTAGCATGTACTTTTTTGTAATGCTAAGCAAATGCTGAGACGTCAGAAACGCACGGTCGACGTAGGGCTACCCGCGAGCGAAGAAGGTTCTTGCAAATCAAGTCCCCCATCGCCCGTACTTGGCAGATCATGCCGGAAGAGTGCGAGGTTCTGCGGGAGGACAAGACAGGCCTCCAGGTTTCTCCTGCGTAGGTGTGTTGATGAGGCTGGCTGGAGTGGAACGAGTGTGGGATGGCCAGTGTACTACTACTACTGCCTACGGGAGTAGCGTGCGGCGAAGTCGTATCGTGCAACCATCACCGACGAAGCAAGCCAGTAGCGCGGGCTCCTGAGTCTTACGTGGGATGCCGCTCAGGGCCTGCCAACTACATGCTCTGCTTTCCCATTGGGCCCAATTCTCAACACGGCAATCTGCTTGCTCGCCGAAACATGAAAAGTACGACGTGCGCAGCCTGGCCCCCTTTTTTCGTTGACGTCGCCACGGCCTGGAGGACGACTTCTGGCCGCCGGGCAGGGCTGAGCTGAGCTCGGCGGCGCAGCCTAGAACTCTTCTCACCTGGGGAGCCCAACCCGAGTTATCGTGTCTCCGCTGTCGTCCGGAACATGCGCGCTGTGTGGTCAGACCCGGTACGATGTGGACCAGCTTATTAGGTTTGCCCCTGCATCCTCTCGTCCCAGACACTGGGAAAGTTTAAACTCCAAGATTTTGTACACCGAGCATATCGCCAGTTTTCGACTCGTAACGTCTAGGGTGTGACCAGGCCTGACTGGGTAACAATAAGCCGGCCAACCGCGCAGAAGGAACGAGGCTCCTCGCCATGGAGCCCGTCGCTTTGGCAAATCGAAGCAATGGGATTCGCTAGCCTCTATATGGATGAGATGTAGCACTTTTGCCTCCTGAAAATCATTTGTCTGAACACACGAAAACAGATCTTGACCCCGAAGCCAGAACGGGCGAGTTGAACGCCAAACGCACCAGCCTGTATGCAATTTCCCACCCCTGAACCCAAAAAATTGCTGATTGTACACGAGTTGAACATGTTAAATCACCTGCACTTTCGCTCGCCTCCCAGATGATCCAGGCGCCACTCGGGTCCGTATTGCAGACCGATGTTACCATGCAGTTATGTCTTCTACTTCGGCTTCGCCAAAGGTGCTGCTCTTGGTCAGCTGGCCAACGGAAGCCTCCGCGACCGCGGCGTTGCCTCCCTTCTGCATGATGTCGGGTAGTACCTCGTGAAGAAACTCGAGGATGTATTTGTTGACTTGCTCGAACTGGAGCAGAAATGCGTCGTGACCCTCAGGACTGTCGATTTTGCCGAGCCTGGAATTGCCGATATGCTCTGCGATTTCCTGCTGCTCCGCAAATGTGAAGAGACCATCGCTTTCGATGCCTAGGACGAGTGCTGGCTGCTCGATCTGGGCCAGGGCTTCGGGGATGTTGGCCGCCCGGTCCCGCGAGACATCGTGTGTGTCGAGCTTCCTGGTTATTGCTATGTAGCAGTTGCTGTCAAATCGCTTGACGAATTTCTCTCCTGCGGGACACGATCAGCGTCAAATTCAGGGAAGACGCTGGAGGGATACACTTACCCTGGTATCGAAGATAAGATTGAGCTGAGAAGTAGGTCGAGGTCGGCACTTTCTCGCCGCCGGTGAGGCCACCAGATTTCGGCCCATGGAACTGGGGGTCTGATGCCTGCTCAGCCGCATCGGCGGAGGCTTGTGCCCGGCCACCCTCGCTACCCTGGCCCCCCTGGCTATTTTGACTGGCCCTCCGTGAATTCACAGGTCGGTTGATCTTATGGCCGTCGTTGTGGATATTGAAGTGAGCCTCTGATGGTGTGCTGGGGCGCGGGATCTCCCTGATTGTCTGGCGTCTCGACGGATCTGGAATATTACGGCCGAAGCGAGTCTCAAAGGAGTTGCGGCTGCGGTATGTCAAGAGAGCTGACATTCTCGCAGCTCCGAGTCCAGTGGTCGGCGGATCGGAGAAGGCATAGTATCCGTCGTCGTATTTGGGGTCGGCGTAGATACTCTGTCTCTGAGCTTCACCCCAGCTGATGCACCAGGCGCTGTGTCTGCTTGACGTCGCAATGGGCACGATCGAGCGAACATAGTCCTTGCCGAAGTAAGCCCACTCGAGGACCAGCATACCACCCATGGACCCACCAATGACAGCGGCCACCTGCTTGACGCCCAGGTCGTCAAGGAGGAGCTTATGGAGGCTGTTGGGGTGTGTCAGTGCTGG
The DNA here is from genome assembly GCA_039880775.1 of Diaporthe vaccinii. Taxonomy (NCBI): domain Eukaryota; kingdom Fungi; phylum Ascomycota; class Sordariomycetes; order Diaporthales; family Diaporthaceae; genus Diaporthe; species Diaporthe vaccinii. The sequence continues at coordinate 2,306,435 of JBCEDN010000003.1, forward strand.
CCAGTTGAAAGCGTCTTGCGACAAGGACATACCGAACATCATCGCGAATTGTGGTGAGGGGAAATTCAGGGCCATATCTGCCGTTGTCCATGTTCCCATCCTTGCCTGTCACCGGGCTGGCGGTGCCGTAAGGACTACCCAAGCTGTTCATGCAGACCACGAAGAAGCGCGACACATCGAAGGCTCTCCCGTGGCCACCAAGCAACGGGCCCCACCAGTCACTGACATCGGCGCTGCCTGTCAAGGCATGGCAAATGACCATGGCATTGTCCCCGTTGGGAGACAGCTTGCCCTTGGTAGTATACGCAACAGGCACATGCTGGAGTGTGACACCGGATTCAAGGGTGAAAGACGGTATGACAGCAATCTGCTGGTCTGGGATCAAACTCGCGAACGGGTTCTCCGCCTGCGAAGTGATTCTTTCTTGGACGTAATCAGTCACTGGTCTTCGGGCACAGCTTGATGCCATGACGGGCTTGGATGCGATGCTGTGTGGGTGTTGGGCGCATAACTCACCATATCTGCCGCTTTCGGCCTGGCCGTTTGTGGCGTCTGAGGTCATTGTCTCCCAGTGCCGTTGTCCAAGGCGATATGAGAGACCGGCGCCCAATAAAAAATACCCAATGCCCGTCCGGCCGCAGAGTACGGAGAGAGAAGTGTGAAAGAGGTGCGAACAAACTCGCTTCGCAATTAGTTCCGAGTACTGTACAAGAAGCGGCAGAGTCATGAGGAGCGAAAGCCCTGGGACCTGAAGCTTGAAGAGTCATTCATTATCTTAGTCGGGTACCTGGGTACCTGATGTCGCGGGTGGGGCCCCGGCAGCCAGTTACATGTACCCCGGTAACCTGCAGCATCATGTTTTCTTTGATGGGAAGTTGATTCAAACAAATGCATCCTCCACCAACTTGACCAGTCTCTTTTGCGAGGAAATTGCTATTGCTTTCATAGAGCATTTTCAAGGCAGGTCAAGAAATCGTGGACATGCCTCACCTAGTTGTGGGCGGTTAGTTGCAGGCTGGTCGCAGTGTGTCACTGCTGTGGTCTAAGTGCCCCTGTAGCTCGTAACTGCGAAGAGCCCAAATCGCGCTAGCCTCATTGGGTCGCCAGCGACCGGCAAGGAAGGCTCCACGGCAGGCTCCACTTGAGCTCGGATGTCGATTTTGGTGAGCAACTGCCAGGTGAACTGCAACCTGCGATAGAGCCTCACCCAAGCTCTGCCAACTGCAGGACGACGACAACCCTCAACCTCGATTGCCGTCCTCCTTGATGCCGCTCCCTACTCCGACGCTGGACCTTCTCTGCGACCAGCGTCTCTCCCACTCATCGCGTTTAATTTGACCTTCTTTTCCTCGCCGTTTTCATTCCCGCTCCGCAGCGTCGTCGAGACATCTCTCACCTCGCGCCCGACACGCCCGACACGCCCGACACGTCCACCACGCACACCAGCTGGCGGAGCTTTGCGCTAGGACAAAGCACCGCCTCTCGTCCTAAGCCGTGCGTGCCGCTTGGCGTCTTTCACCACCAACTTGTTCAGATTGACTCCCATCTGCCATAGCCTGCTAGCGTCAATGGTACAGCAATAGCAGGTGCCGACTTGAAGATGGGCCCGAAGCGCAAGAGAGTTAACGACTCGGGCAGTGGCCGGCCTTCGCCTCACCGTCCTGACAACACTCCTCTTGGCCAACACGACAGAAATCGGCCTGGTGCTGGTGGCAGATCGACGCGCCGTAACGAGCGTCGCGATTCCTTTCTGAACACTGCCTCTTCAGGCGCGCCGGCTGCTGGCTCACCTCTGAACTCTCCCACCATGCCGCGACCTTCCAGCGCTTCCTCCCAGCCTGCCGTTGCACCACTGAACACAAAAATGGCATCCAATTTGCCCTCGCCAGCGCTGCCCTCCCCTGTGCAGTCAGGATTCCACTACGAGATAGTGACGGACGCTCGGCTGAACAGTTGGTCACAAAATGGCCGCCAAGAAGTGGTGGATCATGGGATTCAATCGCGGAACGACGAAGATGTTCAGGAGCTGTCAACAATATTCCAGGAGCTTGTACAGTCATGTCTCGATTTCCGCCTGAAATCAGCGGAAGCGGGCGAGATCGTCAAGCAAATCATCGGCACTCGACCTGGAGATGCAGACACCAACCCTCGCGCGTTCGACACCCACACCCTACTCCTCGACACCCTCGCAATCTACGTTGACGTCGGATCTGGCTCTTACAATGCGAACATACGTGACTTTTTGGTCGCCACGGGCGTCGATCCGGCGCTGATGCGGACTGTTCTAGAACCGGCTCTACTGGAGCAACTAGGGCTTATTCGCGAAACATTCACCAAGATGGGGATCCGGCAAGCTACCAACATCCTTTACAAACAGGCCAACTACAACCTGTTGCGGGAGGAGACTGAAGGATATGCGAAGCTTGCCACGGAGCTCTTCACAACCTCCAACACCGAACCTCCGACTTCAGAAGCTATCCAGAACGCCTTTGAGAGGGTGAAAGGTCTGATTGGAACGTTCGATCTGGATGTTGGGCGCGTCCTCGACGTAACGCTCGACGTCTTTGCTTCTGTTCTCATAAAGCAGAACCGCTTCTTCGTCAAGTTCCTCCGAATCAGCTCATGGTGGCCTCGCGGCCACGCCAAATCCTTCAATGCTCTGGGAGGGCTCCCCAAATGGGCGTTTCCGGAGTCAGCGCACTGGACAATTAGCGCGGAGGAACAAGTCGTCATCACGGAACAGCGCCGCCAGCGCGATGTTCGGTTCTGGGACAGGGCCCGTGAAGCGCACCTTGACGCCTATTTTGAGCTTGGTGGGCGGCAAGTCGAGGAAGCCGAGCTCAATCGTTTGCAGGCCGTGCTTGATGCCAACACGGAGTCTGACGACGCCATATCTCTGCTCGACCCAATGGCGCAGTGGATGGTGACTACCAAGACCTTTCCACCACAGGGCAACAGAGTCGCTGCTCAGCTGCTAGGGTTCAAGCTGAGATTCTACGAGTCCAAGGCTGCGGGCGAAGAAGTGGTTCCTGCCAACCTCTTCTTCATGACAGCTTTGCTTATCAAGATAGGCTTCATCTCACTAGCTGACCTGTGGCCACATCTTGCTCCGTCTGATGAAAAAATGGACACAGATGTCAGATTCAAGAGATTGCAGATCCTTGAGGAGGAGGAGAGGGCGAAGACCGGCAGAGGCCGTGGTGCTCTCGCTATGGCCGGAGCACTACCTTCTGACGAGCCCGAGGGGCCAAGACCGAGTAAGGTCGTCACGGAGACCAAAACCAGACCCACCACCGAGCCGGCGAAGAAAGGCAAGCCTGAATACTACCAAAAGTTCTCATTGGTCACTGAACTTCTCACTCTCGGCGCACTTCCGGACGCCCTCTTCGTCTTGACGCGCTTTCCGTGGCTGACGGAAGCCTTTCCGGAGCTTCTCAAGCTCATCAACCGCATAATTTCGCATTCGGTACAGAAAGTCTTCGAAGAGACCAGAACTGCATCCGGCGAGCTTGGCAGTAACTTGGAGATCCCACTGAAGAGAATGCCGGACATTGATCAGGGAGGGGTATCGAAGGGATCCGTGCGGCTTACCCAGTCCACCCCCAAGCGGCCACTTCGCTGGCCACATCCAGCAGGCGAGAAGGACAACACATTGTACCGATGTTACTGGGATGATTGGGCCGACAACATTCCGGTCTGCCAAACGATTGAAGATGTCTTAACGCTATGCGACACACTCATGAATTTCTCAGGGGTGAACATCGGCAAGGATGCGGCGCTACTGTCCAAGATTGCTGCCATCGGAGCTACGAGCCTGGCCCAGGATCAGTCTCCCGAGAACATGGGACGTTGGCAAGATCTATTGAAGCGATTGCTGGTTCCTGCTCTGAGCATGACTGAAGCCAACTCGTTCGCGGTTCAGGCTGTTTGGGATCTTTTGAAGCTATATCCAATTACCACCCGGTACAACATCTATGCGGAATGGTTCCAGGGCCAGACTTCACGTAACTCGTGGATCAAGTCGGCATTCGCAAGAACCAGATCGGAGACCAACGGCATTCTCAAGCGACTTTCCCTGGAGAATCTGTCCACAATGGCTAAGAAACTAGCCAAGACTGCGTACGCGTCTCCGGGCGTGGTGTTCAAGACTGCTTTCGACCAGATCGAAGCATACCCGAATCTGATCGAGGCCTTCGTCGAGTGCGCTCGATATCTTACTGACCTAGGTTACGATGTCCTAACTTGGTCTTTGATGAGCGCTCTGGGCGGAAAAGCCAGGAGCCGAACCCAGGAAACGTCCGTATTGCTCACAAGCAAGTGGCTCCAGGCTCTCTCAAGATTCTCCGGGAAAGTGTTCAAGCGATACCAGCACATGAAGCCATTGCCTGTCTTGCAGTACGTTAACAACCAACTGTCCAAAGGCAATTCCACAGACCTGGTAATTCTTCGAGAGCTCATCTCAACAATGGCCGGCGTGGTGCCTGATGTTGACTTCACCGACGCTCAAATGCGAGCCATGACAGGCGGCGAAGTTCTCCGTCGACAGACACTCATAAGTCTGGGAGATCGCAGAGACGTGTCTGTGCATGGCGCGGAACGCCTCATGCAGTCTTTGATGGATACCAAGCTCGCGGGGAGACTTTTGGTAAATCTGGCCCAGTACCGCCAATCAGCTCTCTACAAATTGCCCGAGGACGAAGCACATGTGAAATATGTGGCCACAATTATGGACGAAGTACACCAAGCCTTAGCACAGTACCTCGATTTCTTGCGCAGCAATATGACACCCGATCTCTTCGACGCCAATATCCCGGGCATAATCGATTTGATGGTTGGGTATGGTCTGGATGTGGATCTGGCATTCATGGTCGGCAGAGCCAGCCTGGCACACCGCATGGCAAATAGCAAGATCGCGACTCAACCTCTCGCCAAGGACGACCGTGGCGATAATCAGCCCGCCCAAGAGGGCGCAGATGCAGATGGTGATCTGGCTATGAATGGAGACGTTTCCGAATCAGTGGCTACCAAGGACAATCCGGAGAAGGACGAGCACGAGGACAAGATGGCTCTGGACGAGAACGCCTCTACTGCACCATCGCCGCCTACTACGGCTGACGCGCGAAAATCGGACCCAATCGCTGATGTTCTTCAGCCGCTCGTCAACACTATTCAAGACTTGCGACCGCCGGAGACCTGGCAACACCTAAGCCCAGAATTTTACGTTATTTTCTGGTCGCTATCACTAGGTGATTTGCACGTTCCACAGTCCAACTATGAGGCTGAACACGAAAGGCTCAACAAGGAAGCGGAAGACGTCATGAAAGATCGATCTGATCTGACCCGACAGGGCATGAACAAGAAAGCGGAGAAGAAGAAATCGCTTCTGGGCCTCGCAAAGTCAATTCGCGAAGAAATGACAGTACACATCGAGCGATACCACAAGACGAAGCTCCGGCTTGCGAGACAGTCTAAATCATGGTTCTCTGGAACCATTGCGGAGGCTAATCTGACTTCGGACGCCTTGCTCGAACACTGCATTCTACCCCGGCTACTTGTTTCGTCCTTGGACACAGAATATTGCTTCAGGATGATCAAGTTCCTCCACGAGAACCAGACGCCAAACTTCAAGCTGTTCGCTTTCTACGAGCGATTTTTCAACGCCAACAGACTTCGAGCAATGATATTCTCAAGCACGGTTCGTGAAGCAGAGCATTTGGGACGCTTCATCAAGTGCATACTGGAGGATTTGGCAAGATGGCATGCCGACAAGACAACCTATGAGAAAGAGGCATTTGGCAAAACCAAACGAAATCTTCTGGGATTCGCGACCGCAGTTGATGACGAGGGCAATCCAACAAGCTTCATTGAACATCCGTTCTTCCGAGATTCTCACTACGAGTGGCATAAGAACCTCAATGTAGCGCTGAAAGCCTGCTTGCAAGGCACGAAAGAGTGGATGCACATCAGGAACGCCTTCACAGTTCTCAGGGCAGTTTCGAGCTTCTTCCCGGCAGTCAATTTCATGGGGACCCAGCTCTTAAAGGTGCTCGACGAGATCAAGACACGCGAAGAGGTCACGAAAGGCTCGTCAGAAGAAGGGCACCGTGTCGATCTTGCCGTTACCGCTCTCACCGTCTATTCCATGCTAAAGAAGCGAGAGTCCAAATGGGTTGCTGTCCCAGCTTTCCGTCCCAACATGGTGAGCATCTCAACGAGAACACAGGCATATGCACGGACTAACTCTCAGCAGTCTGGCATGCCGCAAGACGGACCGAAGGATGTAGAAATGTCTGGCCAAAACATGAAGTCTGATCTGCGACCGACGGCCTCAGAATTCAAGCCTCAACAACCTGCTACGTCAGTGCTTCCGATGAACACCCGGCAGCCAGTCAACATGAAACCACTGACACAGACCAGTGCAACAACTGCCCCGCCCGCAGACGACGAGGACGGCGAAGTCAAGGATGGAAAAGACACCAAAGCAACCTCTGCCCCTACCCCAGACAGTCAGACGAGAAGCGAGCGCCATGCCCCAAGCCAAGATCGAGACGCACATAGAGAGCCGGCACTCAAGGATAGGGCCTCTGCGCCGGGCAGTCGGCCGGGAACACCAAAGTCAAACATTGTCGTGCCCTCGCCGGCGCCCCTGCCCGCCCCTAGTGGACGCAGTGAGACTTCACGGACTGCGACTGCGGCTCAAAGAGGTGACAGAGTGCCTCACGGTTTACCCAGCCGCCCAGAAGTTCCAATTCCCCCTCACTATCGACCAGAACTTTTCCCGCAAGGACATGGGCAGGATCGTCGCGACCCGCCACGAGAAGCCCGAGAAGGTCGTGATCAGAAGGAGCCGCCGCGCGAGACGAGGGATCCAAGAGATCGTTTTCGAGATCAACTTCGGGAGCAGAGAGAGCCCTCTCGCGACGGCAGAGACTCCAGGGAGCACCGCCAGCCAGAGAGTGGTGGTCGTGTGGAGAGACGAGACCCAGAACCAGACCGTCGAGCCAACGAGCGCGTGTCTCGTGAGCCAGGTCGGCTTTCGGAACGCGACTGGTCCAGCAGGCCTGACCCTTCCCCGCGCCGTGGGGAGCCTACGAGAGGAGAGACCTCCAGGGTTGAGCCAGCACGCGGTGAGTCAACGCGCAGTGAGCCTATGGCAATCGACCGAGAGGCTCGAACGTCTCGAGATCGCGCCCCTACGACATCTAGTCGCGATAGTCGAGGATCTCGCGAGCATGCTTCGGCGAACCAGCCACCTCATCCAGCAGCCGGACAAACGCCTCCAGCTGAGCCGCCTATCAACCCCGAGAGAGCAGCTCTTCTTCAGAATGAGGATCGCGCTGAGATGATCAATCCCCAACGCGCTGCGTTGCTGCAGGCACAGCAACCTCATTCTTCGACCCGTTCACCTAGGGATGGTGGGCGAGACAGAGCTTCGTCTCGGACGCAGTCCCCCAGGAGAGATGATAGGTATAATGCGACTACCGGCTCCGAAGGTCATGCTCGTGAAGATCGACACTCTCGTCGCAATGGGCATCTCGCAGAGCCATCTCAACCTTCAGTTCGAGATATTGAGCAGCCACGGGAACAGGATCGCCAGCCTAATGAGCGCAGCCGCGATTCGTCATTCCATGGCCCACCTCGGTCCCATGATTCGGATCGCGGCCGGCCGGCCCAGCAGGACCCGAATTACGGTCGTTTGAACCCAATCCCTACGGTAGCAGAAGCCCCGCAAGGGCCCCGTGGACGCGGCGCAAGGAACTCATCCAGGATATCGTCTATGCCATCAGGTCCTAGGTCTGATGGACGGATGCCACCTCCAGATACGAACCGGGCACCATCGCCGGACCGCCAACCTCCAACTGGGCCCTCGTCATCCAGGCCGCGCAGAGGCCCGTCGGCTCAGTTTGACCATGCGACGAACTCCTCGACTGCCCAACCCTCGATACCTGCTGGTGGCTTGCATTCCGACCGCGCTCATCAATTCGAGCAGCCGATGCATCCGGATCGATTGAGGCACATCGTCCCACCACCCCCGCCGCCGCCGCCAAGGGAACCCTCACACTCACGTCCACAGGTGCCTCCCATTCATACGAGTGACCGAGTTGCCACACCCACGGGACCATCAGCGTCACGTCAAGGGCAGAGTAGCCACCCGAACACCCCCGTCGCGGAACAAAACGCCCCCCACTCTGCCCCGACGGGCCCGTCCGCCAACAAGGAGAGACAGCGAGGCAGCATTCGAAGACAGCTTGAGAAGCTCCAAGACAATATCACTCCCGGGAACAAGCGGGATAGTGACCACCGTAGGCCCAGGCAGAGCATGCCAGATTCCGATGCGCAAATACTTACCGGCGCATCACCAGTCTCGACCCCAGTCCAGGAGCGGCCCGACCCCATACGGCGAAACGTGACGCAGGATCGCCCTGCCCCCGGAAACGACGTCAGCGGTCTGCCACTTCGTGAAGCGAGGAGCGATGTGCACGAGGACTTTTCTAGCAGCAGAGGTGAGCACGAACGGAGTGGGCGTAGGGATCATCGCGAAAGGCCCGACAGGCCCGGCCGTCATGGTGGGCGAGAACGAAGCCCCCGCGGGGACCGGGATATAAAAGACCCACGCGGAAACGAACAGATTGAGCGCCACGATCGCCGGTCTGGCTTGCCACCAGGGATTGACAGCAATCGCATCCGCGACCCTAATCACGAACCAATCCAACCTCGACGGCCTGCGCGAGAACCTGCCTCTACAAGCAGCAACCGCGACTCTTTATCTGGTGGTGGTAGGGAAGCTACAGGTTCCGGCCGCGAACCACGACATCGGGGCGATAGCAGAGGTGACGGTAGCAGAGGCGATGGCGGCAATGGAGGAAGACCAGGCGATGAATGGGGTGGTAACAGTAGAGGTGGATCGATGCGCGGTGGACCGAGAGAAGGGCCCAGAGATGGCCATAGAGAAGGGCCCAGAGAAGGGCCCAGAGACGGTCCGGCACGGCTGGGTGATGATCGACGAGATCCCAGAGGTGACGAGAGAAGCTCGGGCAGGAAGCGGAGGAGTGACATATCGGAAATGCCGCCAAGCGACCGAGACAAGCGACCTCGACGTTAGAAGCGTCCCCCACATGGTCCGTCGTTCAAGATATGAAGAGAGAGGTACATGCGAGAACACAACACGACGGGTTCTTCATTAACCGACACTTGGGTGTTTTGCGATGCGAAAATCGAGCTGTTTGGCTCGGGAGACAACCAGATTGAGAACAAATTTGCAGTGGCGGACTACAAGCATCATCATCATACCACACTCCTTTTTTCTCCGCACATTGCTCGACGAACTGCTGTACTATCAAATATTCATCTCGCTGCGGACGAGCGTCAAAAGGACAGACGCCCAGGCTGGAGTTCCGGAGGGAAGCTTCTTACACAAATCAAAAAAATGGAGACCTCACTTTCCCACAAGAGTCCGCAGAGCATCAGGGCTGCAGACGTTACTCGGTCGACGCTCGTCCCCAGAGCTGAGCACGCAACAACATGCATGAGTCCATAAATCGCATCGCCTGCCTATGCCTTGCAAGTCTCGGCCGCGCCAGAAACTCCTATATTCCGGATCCGTATCTGCATCGTAAAGCTGCCACAAGTGCACCGAAGAGTTATACACATTGTTTTCAGACCGCAAGGTCTCACAAGATGGAGCGTATTTTCACAAGCCAGGCGTCTCGGGCGGTCATATTCGACCAGGTGCATTTCAGTTTTGCTTTCTCGAACGGAGCATGAGCGAGGCGATATACCCAGATTCCACTTTGTAAGATAGAACCAAGTGCACAATGCCAATGGAAGAGGAAGAAGTGGTGCTTTGTCCGGAAGCCCACCTCATACGTATAACACTGCAGAGCTGGCAGGAAGGGTTTCGGCCAAACACACGAGATGGAGCAGATGATACTACCGTGACTTGAATGTTGTATCTTGGGACGAAGGCTTCCCAGCGAGGCAAATACGATGGCGACTCTCCGAAGGGCACTCCCAAGGTAATAATGAGGTCCATACTCACGACGTTAAGTTTCCTTCTGGTATTATTCGAAGAGTAAAGGCCTGCCCTAACATTGATCTGTTTTGCATCTCTAGCTGCTACAACCGGCCGCCTCACGGCGTGCCGTCAAACTGCTCAGACCAATCGACAGCCGACAAGCCCTTCCCCTTGCCCTCCATGATGGCCTCGAGCTTGTCCTCGTTGGTGACCCAGCCGTGCCTCTTGGTGGCGATGGCGTACTTGATGGGCTGCGCCCACTCCCGCCACCACTGGTCCTCGCTCTGCACGACGCAGCGCCTGGGGTTGGCCGCGTCGGCGGCCGCCGAGGGCTCGGTCCTCTCGCGGTTCGCGAAGGGCCAGACCGCCTTGACGACCTCGTACGTCCGCTTCCCCGAGAAGAGCGCCGTGATCCCCGTGAAGAACTTGTTGACCCTGTCCGGGCTCTGCACCATCACCTTGCAGTGCGTCACTGGGAACGAGACCGTGACGACGCCTCTGTCTGTTGGTGTGTCAATAACACGAAGGATCTTATTCCAATGCTTTCAAGCACATCCTGAGGGTAACTCGCGAGTTGGGGGGCAATGGCAGTTGGAACCAAGTACGTACAGTTTAATGAGTTGACGAGGATCCGGATCTGGCCGGAGAGCCAGTTCGTGTCGAGGTTCGTCACAACGCGCTCCAGCACGAACGCCTTGACGTGGTTCGGGTCGTTGACGAACCTACGGGCCCACACCTCGAGGCCGGCGTGGTCGCCCAGATCCGGCAGCAGCTCGGGCTTCGTCCCGCCCCTCAGCGCCGTCTCGCCGGAGCCTATGCAGCGTATGTAGCTCCTCGGCCTCCCCTCCCCCGCGGCTCCTCCCTCGGGCACGAGAAGGGGCAGCAGGTTCAGCTTCACGGCGAAGTCGATCCTGCTCCCCCTCTTGCCGGTGATGTGGACCTGAGGCTTGGGGGGCACGGTGGCCTGCGCCCGAACCAGAGCCGTGAGGGCCTCGACCGTGCTGGAGAGGTAAGGCGCAGTCGACTTGATAGTCGTGCAGTCGGATGAGAGCTCGAAGAGCGGCGGCGAGTACAGGCGGTAGTCGAGGCGGGGGAGGCCCGGGTACTCCTGCGGCTGGGGAGGTTGGTGCTGTTCAGGCTGCTGTTCCTGCTGATGAGTGTACACCACGAGGCCCGGGTATGGTGGCAGACTGAGATTGGGATGGGCCTCAGGGAAGGCCCCGGCGCCGAGAAGGGTGCCGTTCGGCGCGGTGGGAGTCTCGGGGGAGGCAAAGTTCGGCGCCGGCGGGGACTCCCTGGCTGCTAATATTTCTCGCTGGGCGCGTATAATGTCCTTCTCCGTTGGTGTCGGCGTTCCTTCTTCTCTGGCCATTATGCGAGGAGCCGCCGAATGAGAAGAATAAATCATGTATAAGGCGATCCGTCACCTTCGGTCCTTGATCATCTGCTTGTGTTTCTATTAGTGGTCTTGTGAGTCGAGGTGGACGTCAGCCGTCACAGGAATCTTCGCAGGCCGTTCAAGGGATATGCTACCGGTACGAGATAAGTTATGCAATGAGAAAAGAGGAGATTGAACAAATAAGGGAGGGAGGCAGTTCGACTGAGTAGAAATCATCATTCTTGTCAAGGTCAGTCATTAAAGGCCACTGAAATAGACATTGGTTGAAAGCGGCACAGCCCCAACCCACCGACTGCAATGGACATGTACGACAATTTAGGAAACTATCACCCTCTCTGAGCTGGAAATGCCAGGCTATTTGTCGAGAATTCTAAACCACACATGTTGTTGTCCAGGGGCAAATCTAAGTGATGGCTAAAAATATTCCCGGCGACGGCGCCGAATACGCAAAATCGTGGTGTATACGAAAAATATCCACCACATACGGAAATACCCATCGTATACGAGAGGCGAGGCACAACACAATGGCAGGATGAGCCAACACCCTGCAGGAGACCGAACGTGCATGACTGTATACTCAGTATCGCCTTCAATCCCGTCGTCGCCATCGCCGTTCACAAGGCTGGTCCCGCTGAGGTCTTGCCCTTCGTGTAGTCTGCTGGCGCCACCGTCATCCGTGTCCAAGCCAGAAGCTGTGCCGATGTGCCTGACCGAAGCCCTGCCCAATTAAAGCTTTCTGGATAGCATGTATATTCAGCTTATAAACTAAGCTATCCAGAGGAATATAAGAAGTAATCTTACTCCCTTAAGTAATATTATATATATAAAGATCACTATTTATAAGCAATAAGATAAGACTGGTATCTTTAAATCTTATAAATTAATATTCCCCTTAGATTAAAGATTAATTTTAAACTTAAAATATATCCTTTATAATATTTTATTTAATAAATATATCCTTTATATTAATTATTCCTAATAATTATATTGAATAAATAAATTATAATTAAGATAATAATTTAATAAATATATTTATAATATTATCTTTTAAATTAATATAAATAATTAAAATATCTTTCTTTTAAGTAATATATTTATAAAGAAAGTTATATTAAACCTTAATATATTTAATATATTAATGAAATTTAAGGTTTTAAGAAAAATACTTTATAATATTATTATTTGTATAAAGGGAAACCTTTTTAATAAATTATATAATATTAAGATTATTAATAAATTAATAAAGCTAAATAACTTTATATATATCTTTAATATTAATAACTTATTTAACTTAAATAATAAATAAAGTAATTAACTTTTAATATTAAAAATATTAAGAGATAAGGGCTTTTATAAAGAAAAAAACTTATTTAATAATAAACCATTTAATCTTTAAATATATAATATAATTAAAATTAATATATTTAAATAAATAAAGTAAGCTTATTTATTAAAAAAAAAATATTATAATATTTAATAATTTAAAGATATCTTTATATATAATATATAAAATTAATATATATTTATAATAAATTAAAGGTAAATTATAAAAAAAGATTAATAAAATATATAATATTAAAATAAGTTTAATTAATTAGCTAGTTTATAAATTTAATTAAGGTAATATAATAAATAATGTTATCTTTTATTATCTATCTAAGGTTTAATATAAGATAAATATTAAAAAGTAATAATATTTAATAAAGGGGAAGGTTTATAAGTTAATATTAATTAAGATATTATTTTAAGGTTTAGTGGAATTTAATATGTGGCGGCGGGTATAAGTACCTGCTTACCCTTTATTACTTTTAAATTTTAAGAAAAGAATTAATTCCCCTTTTTTTATTAATTTTAATTATATATATATATAATTATTTTTAATTAAATTTCCATTAACTTATTTATATTATTCTTTTATCCTTATTCCTCCTCTTGATTTCATATCCTCTTTTTTATTATAAGAATCGCTTTTACTTCTTATAATAAAATAAAGCTACCTTATCATTATAATAGTTTCGTTTTCATTAATGATTTAACTTAAGCGTGAATTTCAAGGTCTTTTCTATTTAATTAAAAGTAGGAGATATATAATAATATTTAAAATTATATAGCTTATTTATCTTTCCCTTAAATTTAACCTTTAAAATCTATTTATTTAATATATAAATAAGGTTAAAACTTAATAAAATGAAAATATTTTATAAATTAAGGTTATTATAATTATATTATAAATATTGACTATTTATATTTGTTTGAGTTCCTCTATTTAGCTGGAAACCATAGTTAATGTCTTAGAAGATAAGATATAATTTAAAAAAAACATAGTAATTTTTACCATGCAGGGCTTTTCATAGTGACTTTGTAATCTTCTGCAAACCTATCTATAGTCAGAAGCCGCCATTCTGCGCTAAAAGCCATAGCGTTGGGCCGTGCCTGTTCGCGCCGGTGCTATTGACAAGCCGTCAGCCCGTCGAGGTTGAAGCCATCGCGGGCCGCGAGCAACCTAGTCTGGCGCCGTCAAGCACTATGTGAAAATGCCATCGCCGTATGACTCAGGCCTTTATAAGTTGGCCGAAATGGGCAATGATAAAAGCCGCCTTTGCCCCAAAGGTTCTGGCTCTGCTCAAACACACACCCATCTGGCGAAACCAAGCGACCACCACGACCTTGTTGCGGAAAACCACTCGAAAGCAATCATTCAGCCTGCCGCGCCATCAAAGCTAAGATAACTGCCAGTTAAGCTTAAATTAATATATATATCTAAGACCCTATTAAGCAAGTTTATAGCTATAGTTGGAATAGATAGGTAAGGCAATTATATTTAATTATCTAGATATATAGATCTAATAGCTTATAAATAGCTATAGAAATAAACTTTAATTATAATGAGTAAGTTTATATTTATATAAGGATAACGCTTATAAAGGTAAAGGAGTATAAAAATAAGGAACCTTATATAACTAAATAGATTAATATATTTATTATTACCTTAAAGAAGTTTAAGGATTATTTTAAATAAATAAATAAGCTTATTACTCTTAAAATAATAATTTATAAAAAGTTAAATAAAAGAAGGAAGGCAGCTTAATATATAAAGCGTTTCTTTAATAATATTTCTTATTTATCTTAAATAAATAAAACCTTATTATAGAAATACCATATAGTTGAATATAAATTAATTAAAAAAATATAATTATAGGTTTTTTACCCTTATACCTAGGAGGGTTATATTATAAATATAAAGGGAAATTAAATATTATAAAGTTAAAAAGCTTTATATAAAATTAATTTTTTCTCCTTTTTATATAAAATAACTTCTTAATTAAGATATTAATATTATACTTATTATATATTAATATAAAATATAAGGTTTTTATATTAAATGGCGGAAATAAAAGCTAATAATATATTTATTTATATTAAAACTTATATTAAAAGATTAGCTTTTAAATATCAAAATTAATATAAATTTATATAGCTATTAGCTTTAAATTAACCTTTAATATTACCTTAATATTAAAGAATTAAGGGATTAAAAGTTTAATATTAATAATAATTATTATTTATACCTCTTAACGTTACTTTAAATAATCTTAATATTAAGTAATTTGCTAGGCACCTTAAATCTTATAATATCCCTATTTAATATTATCTTAACTTTAATTAAATATAGGTAATAAAGTTAATATAACTAGATAAAGGTATTATAATTCTTATAAAAAAGTATTTTAAATATCTTATAATTTAATAATTAAATATATATATTAAAATATTAATAACTTAATATTATTATTTAACTTTAAATTAATTTATTAAATTATTTAATCTTTTTTATTTAATTAATTAATTTTATTAATAATATTTAATTTAAGAGATTCCTTTTATATTAATCTTATTATAAGCTTTATAATATAAGGATCCTTTCTTTATTTAATGATATTATTAAGCTTATTTATAACTAATATCCCTTTAAGATAACTTATAAGATCTTATTTACCTTTATTAAAATCTAAATTAAAAGGCTTCTTTAATTAATAATAACTATTAAAAGATAAAGGATAAGGGCGCTTATTTAAATATTTTAAGCTTAAAGATAAAAGAGCTATTAAAATATCTCTTATTCCCTCTCTCTTAAGATAATACTTTAATTAATCCTAGTTAACTCCTTTTAAAGATTTTAATATTTTTAATAATTATTATTTTCTTTTAATTTTTATTAATTAAATAATTCTTTTTTAAGTTATTTTATTTATATTAAATAATATAAATATATTTAAGTTTAATAAAATTAATATTATTAAATTAATTTTTAATATTAAGAATATTTTATTTTAATTTTTATATCTTTTTAATTAAATATTAACCTTATTTTAATAATATTATATTATTTTAAAACTTATTAAAATTATTAATAAGATTATTATTAAAGAATAAACTTAATTAAAATAAAAGGATAAATTATTTATTTATTTTAAATTTAATAATAAATTAATATAAATTAATTTAAATAAAGTTATTAAAGCTATTTTTTATTAAAACCCTTTAAGGGATTATAATAAATAAAAGAAAAAGATTATTAATTATAATACCTTATTTAATAAAATAAGTAATATATTAATTTATCTTACTTAGCTTTTTTATAATACCTTATTATTTTATTTAAAAAAGCTTTTTATTATAAAAAATACAAGGGTTAAAAGGGTAAAGATTATAACGGTTTTAATAAATGCTTAAGCAGTATATTAATTATAACTAAGCTAGGTTTAATAAAGAAAGGAAATAAGAAAGCCTTATTAAATTAATTAATTTCTAAGGTTTAATATTTAAAAATCCTATAAATTATCTAGCTGCTCTAAACCTATATATATATAAGCTATGCTTATAACATTACCCCCCTACCCCCCCTTACCTTATTAAGGTTAAGGTAGCATTATTAAGGGGGGGGGCCTTTCTTAATATAAAAGGCCTTTATTCTTATAATTTCTACTCTTTTTCCCTTCTTCCTTTTTATTATAATATTAACCTTAAATAAATCTTCCTTTTTAATAATTTCCTTAATTTCCATACCTTAATATATAATTTTTAAAGAAAAATTATTAAATATTAAATATTCTTTTCTTTTAATTATTTACCTATTATATTTAATATTATTATATATTTATTAAAATATTAAGATTAAATAAGTTTTTAATTTTTAAGAGAAAAGCTTTAGAATCTTAATTAAATTATAAGGAAAATAATATAAATACTTCTTTTATTTATTTAATAATTACGCTTATAAGTTTATTATAAGTAAATATAATAAGATCCTTAAGGCTTATAAGAATTATTATTTTAAAAAATATAAGTTTTTCTTAGATTTTTAAGTATTTTTATATAGATTCCAGCTAATTATTTAATTACCTATATTATATTCCTTCCTTTAATTATTAAGTATTAAGAATATTTAAAATTTAAGGGAATCTTAACCTTTTTAATTTATAAGATAAGTATTTTTTTTTAATTTCTATATAAAATAATTTAAAATCTATTAATATTAAATAAGATATTTACTTTAAGAAGTTATATATTGCTTATTATATTATAATCATTTATAAGGAAAATAATATTATCTTTATATAAGTTTAAATTCCACCTTATTTATTATATTTTTTATATTAATTCTTTTGAAATTAATAGCTATACCTTAATTTACTTTATTAATTTCATTATTTAATACCCTTATATTAATAATTAAAACTTTATTAAAGCCTTTTTTAAAATATTTTTATAGCTTTTTAATTAAATTTTATATTAATATAAATAGTTTTTATATTTTAATTAAATTATTAATAATTTAAAATTAAATTATTATAATTATAAGCTACCCTTTTTTTACCCTTATTTTAACTTTTCCTTTATTAATAATTTTTATACCTTTCCTTTAAGTTCTTAATACTTTCTTTTTAAATTCCGTTTAATTTATATAATTATAAGTAATATAATTAAAGGAAGGTTAAGGCCTACCCCCTTTATTATATTTTCTTACCTTTTTCTTATATTAAGCCTTCCTTAATTAATAGCTTTTATATTATTTTATTATTTTTATTATTTTATTATTTTCTACTACTTTCCTTTTAAAATTTATAAAAATCTTCTTAGCTTTTAACTTCTTTATTAACTTATATAATTTAGCTTAAAAAAGATTTTACCTCCTTTTTTATTTAGCTTTATAATATATCCTAATATACCCCTTAATATACCCTTTATTTTACCCTTAATAATAATTAAAAACTTATATAATCTAGCTATCTTCCTTATATCTTTTTTATATATATTTAATCTTATTTCCTTTTCTTTATTAAGTAAAACCTTTTATTATATCTCTTAGTTTTTATTTAAATATTATATAATCCCCTTTTAGCCTATTTATTAATTATAAATCTTTAAATTCCCTTTTAAACTTATCTTAAATTATAATTTCTTTAAAGTTTTTTAGGTTAGTTTAATTAAGATCCTTATATCCTATTTATTTAATAAATCCTTCCCTCCTTATACCCCTTTTTACCCTTTAAGACCTTATATATAATAATTTCTTTATAAAAAACTCTTATTATTTATTAATAATTATTATAAAAGGCTAGAAATTTAGCTATAATTATCTTAATAATGGGTTGCTTGCTATATATTATAAGTATTTTATATAAATTTTTATATATTATTTATTTAAAAAGTTAAATATCTTTATTATTAAAGGGGAAATTATATACTTTATTTTAAATTTTATATATTTTTAATTAAATTTCTTCTTTAATTATAATAACTTGTAATTTTTTAGATTTACTTAAATTAAATCTTTAGCTTAAAAATATAATATAGCGGATCTCCTTTTATTTATTAAGAATTCTTATTATTAAATTATAGCTTTTATAATAGCTTAATATAAATTTAAGATTTATTATAATTTTTCTATAAACCTATAAGCTTTAACCTTTAAGGAGGCTATTATATAGATTTCCGTTATAACCTCCTTAAAGATTAGAATTATTAAGTTATTAATATACTTATATATAATAAAAAAAGCTAATATTCTTATATTTATATTTTTTTTTTATTTAAGATAATTTATATAAATAATATTTATTCTATTTAATTATCTTAGTTTTAGCTTATAAAAGCTATAAGATATACCTTAATTTCTTAATTTATTCTCTTTAAACCTTTATTAATCTTTAAATAATAAGAAGTATTAAGTTATTATTTAATTTAAAGTAATTAATATATATACTTTTAAAATTAGCTTATTTAATTTAAGTTATAATTAAAGGTAATTACCCCTAGCTATTTATAATATTATACCTAATATTATAAAAAGTGTTTTATATATATTTCCGTATCTATTAAAGCTATAGGTTTTAATATAATTTCTTTATTAAGGTAGTTATAAATTATCTATAGGTATTAATATCCTTTAAAGGTTAATATATATTTAAATATTATTCCTTTAAAATTTAATAATTCCGTAATAAAGTTTATAATAATTTCCTTATAATATTAATTAAATATAGGGAGTAGTTTTAAGAAAGCCTTATATATCTCCCTTTATACCTTTATTTATTTATATATATTATAATTCCTTAAAAACTATCATACCTTTTATTATAATAAGGGTTAATAAAAATATTAATTTATTATAAAAATCATCCCTTTTTTATTAAGATGCTTATTTAATTTAAAGTTATATATCTTTTAGATGATTTTTATATATAATAAATTAGCTTTTAACTCTTTTAAGCTAACCTTCTTATATTATTCTTTTATTATTATTAATATATTAAGAATTTATAAATATCCTTAATGTAAAAGATATTTATTTAAATCAATATAATATTTAGCTATTTAAATTTAAAATTAAAGTTTTAAATTAAGCTCCTTATTACCTTATTATATAGCTTAATAAATTAATATATAACTTAAGTTTTATTTTATAGCTTTTATTTATAGTTGTTATAAATTTAGATTTTTAAATATTTTAAGCTCGCTTAAATTTATACCCTTAATTATCTAAGTTAAATTAAAGCATTAATAAGAGAAAGAGGAAGTTAATAATAATTATATAATTCTTATATCTTTATCCCTTATATCTACTTAATCTTAATCCCTTTATAAAAAAAATATTAAATATAATTATATTATATTTTAATTAATAAATTAAGTTAAAGGGGAATTTTATAAGGAACTTTATATATTAAGCTTATTTCTCCGAAAGTTATTATTTAGTTATAAATCGCTTAAGGTTCTTATAATTAAAGTATATTATAAACCTATCTATATTCTTTAATTCCGTCTATTATTATTATAAATAATTTATAATTATTAATATCTCTTTATTAATAATTTAATAATTCCGCTTAACTTATATAAGTTTTTAAGAATAAAAAGTAATTAATTATAGCTTTTTATTAATCTTATAAAATAAAACGCCCTTTAAGGCCTAATTATTATAATTTATTTTTAAGAAAGTCCTTTTATTTAAATCCTATTATATTAATATTAAAGCTTATAAAAATATTAATTTTAATTCCTTAAAAGCCTCTTAATATTCTTTCCTTTATTTAAATAATATTCCTTTTTTAATAAATATAATTAATAATATAGCTTTTATAAAGTAATCTTTAATAAATATATAATAAAAGTTAATAAATCTTAAAAAACTTTTAATTCCTTTTATAAATATTAATGCCTCCTACTTTAATATTGCCTTAATTTTATTAAGATTTAATATTATATTTATATTAGCTATAATAATAAAGCTTAAGTAATAGATTTTCTTTTAAGTAAACTTTAATTTATTTAAATTTAAATATAAGTTATATTAAGCTATTTAATTAAGTACCTCCCTTACTTTTCCTATATAATATTCTTAAGTGCCGCTTATATAAATTAAGATATTATTTATATAGGCTGAATAATATTTATTTAAAAGATCTTATAAGATTAAATTAATATACCTTTAAAATATTATTAAAGCTTTATAAAGCTTAAAAGATATAATTAATTATTTAAATAATCCATACCTTATTTAAAAGGCTGTTTTTTATTTATAGCCCTCTTTAATATAAATCTTATAAAAAGCTTATATTATATTTATCTTAATAAATTATATAACTTTTATAAGGTTTTATAGGGTTTTTAAAATTAAAAGAAGGGGGTAGCGGTTTATTTTAATTATTAAGTTTAATACTTAATAGTTATAATAAAACCGCAGGCTTCCGTTAAGCTTTTATATAAAGATTATTAAAGCCCCTGCTTTATTATTATTAATATAAATAAACCCTTTTTTTAATAGATTATAGAAAGTTTTTTTTAATATTAAAAGTTCCTCTTAAGATATTTTATAAATAAGTTTAAAAGGAATGGAAACCTTTTTACCTTAATTATCCTTCTTAAGATTAATTTTATAATCTATATTTAATTTATAAGGGTTTAACTTATCTACCTCCTTCTTTTTAAAAAGAAGTAATAAATTATAGAATTTTAAAGGTATCTTTATATAAAGGTTTTTATTTATTTTTAGCCTTTTTAATTATAACGCTTTATTAATATCCGTTATAAAAATAATAAAAATTAATAATTTTATAATAGCTTTTTTATAAGTTTTCTTAATTTTCTAAATATAAATAATAAAGGTAATCTTAAAGATATATATAGCTTTTATTAATTCTTTTATATATTTTAATATTCCTTATAAGCTAATATAAGGAATCCATTTCCTTATTTATTTATATTATATTTCTTATTAATAAGGTATAAAATATACTTTATTAGCTATTAATTAAGGTTTCTTTAAGATTAAGGGGAACTTTAACTTAGGAATTATATAAGTATAGATAAGCTCTTTATAATCTCTTATTTTTAAGCTGAATCTTATAATTTCCTTAATTATTATTTTAATAACCCTTAAGGTTATTCCTTTTATACCCTTTAGCTTAATAAGTTAAATAAAGATGCTTATTTAATAAGTTATATCTTTATTTAATATAATAAAATATTTATATCCTTTATCTATTAAGGTAATTTCTTAATTAACTTTATTAATAATTATATGAATAAAAATAGATTTTATTTTTATTACCTTAAGGATTATCTTAATATAAATATTCCTCCCTTATTTTAAGATTTAATTTTATCTTAAAGCTATTTTTTATTTATTTAAAGGGCTTAGATTTTATATTTTCTTAATTATTTATTAGATTTAGCTTAATAATTTATATAGATTGGATTTAAATTAAAAAATTCCCTTTAGATTTATTTGAATTTAGGGGGGCTATATATAGGTATTGCCTTTAGAAATATCTTAAGGCGTTATATTATCCATATAGCTTATTTTAAAAGCAATTCTCTTATTCTTCCTTTATAACCTACTTAGCTTATTACTTTTTCTTAAAAGATAAATCTTTTCCGCTTAGCTATATAAGTTTTCCGGTTTTTCCTTATTAAATATTACTTTTTATAATATAATTTATATATATATTTATATCCTTATCTTAATTAAAGGTGGAGCTTATTTTAGCCTTTAAGAATTATTAAGTGGAAATTATATAAGAAGGCATTATATTTAAAGCTATTATTACTTTCCTTTTATAATATTTATTCATTAGCCCTTTAAATTCGCTAATTTATTTAAATCTTTAAGCTATTTATTAAATTATTAATATATATCCTTTGAAATCTTAAGGAAAAGCTATAATAATTAGCTTATTTTTAAAGATATTAAATATTTTTTTATAAAGCTATATAATATAAGAATTATTATCTTAAAAGTATCCCTTAGCTTTTATTAAGGTGCTTTTAAAGTTTATTTTAAATTATTTAAAGAATTAATTATCCTTTTACCTTAGCTTAATTAAGTTATCTTATCCCTTTTGCTTATAAATAATTATAAAAAATATCTAATCTATATATAAAATTAACTTTTTTAAGTTATAATCTTTATTAATTCCTTTATTTTCTTAAAATACTTAGATCTTTAACCTTTAATTTCTATTTAAATATTAATGAATTTTATATTAAGCTTTAAGGTTTTTATTAATATATTTTATTAAGCTATCTACCTTTAATTTTAAGATAAGGGAGGTATAAAAATTAATATATTTATTAAGCTTTTTATTTTATATTAACTATAATAATACCTTCCTTAAGGGTTTAAATAATATTAAGTTAAAATATATCTTAAGGATTATTATTAAACCTTTAAAGATATAAGTATTTTATTTAATAATTATAAGGGTTAAGGTATTTTCCCTTATAAAAGAAGATAATGCTTATCTCTCCATTAATATATTTTAAGGGAAATCCTGCTTTAATAACTCCTTAAAATCTTTTATAATTTCTTAAAATATCTTTATAGCAATCTTAATAATTACTTTAATCGCTTATTATATTATTTTATTTAAGAAACTTTAATTTTAAAGCGCTATATATATTGCTTAATTAAACTTAGAGTTATTAATAGCCTGATTTAAAAAGTCGGTTTCTATAGCTAAAAATATATTTCCTAGTATATTTCATTTAAATCCCTCTTAATTATATTCCTAAGATAATATACTTAATATAGTTAATTTTTAATCTTCTTTATTAATAAATCATAGAAAATCGAATAATAATTAAACTTAATATAATAATCTTAATAAGTATTTAAATAATATATTAGCTATAATTAAGCTAGGTTTAATAAAGAAAGGAAATAAGAAAGCCCTATTAAACTAGCTAATTTCTAAAGTTTAATACTTAGAAACCCCGCGAATCATCTAGCTGCCCTAAACCTATATATATATAAGCCATACCTATAATAAAAGATAAAACTATAATTTAACTTTAAATATATCTTATTTAAGGTTTTTAATAAAGAATTTAAATATTTTAAATAAGATTATTATTTATTTATTAAAGAGCTCTTTAATTAACTTAAACTTTATTTATAAGAAATATTCCTATATTATTAACTTAAAAACTATATTAAAAATTAATATTTTATTAATAAAACTTAATATTAAGTATTTAAGCTAACCTTTTTTAATTAAATTTAAAAACTTAATATTATTTTAATTAAAATAATATTATTAATACCTTTATAAGATAGCTAACCGATTTATAACTTAATAAAGTTAATCTTTAAAAATAAAATATTATTTTATTTAATAACCTTAAAAAGATTAAGATAAAACTTAAATATAAGGCTAATTATAACCTTTATTAAGAAATCTTAAATCTTATTAATCTTAATGCTATTAACTTTATTAAAAGACTTAATAATATTAATTAAAACTAATTTATTAACTAATTAAAGGTCTTTATTATTTAATATAAAAAGGATAGTTCTTTAAGGGTTTATTATAAATATACTTTATTTAATTATAATGCTTATAAATATAAGAAAATAAAATGCTTTATTTTAAATAAACTTTTTTATATAAAGAAATATAAAGGGTTAATTATTTATTTAAATATATAAGAGGAAATATAAATAACCTTTATTGATTTATTTAACTTATTAACTATTTATTATTATTAAAATTTACTTAATTATAAGTTTAAAAAGTTAGCTAAAGGATATTTTAAATTCTTTTCTTAAAAGAATAAAATAAACCTTCTTATTATTATTTATTATTAAAAAATAATTAAGGCTAATCCTTTATTAAAAAGTAAAAAAGCTTTAGGAATTTTAAAGATAATTTAAAACTTATTATAATCTATATAACTTAATTTAATTATAATTACCTTTAACCCTTCCTTATTTATTATTAAGATTAAAAAAGAAATTATTTATATATTATAAGCTTAGATTATTATTAATATAGCTAAGAAGAGATAAATAGTTAAAGAACCTATTAATTAAGATAATATAATATTTAAAACAATTTTAAAAATATAATTATAAAAACTTTAAATTTAATTTAAAGATAAAATATTAATAATTATAAATCTTTTAATAATAAAGAATATTAAGATTTATAATAATTAACTATATTTAAAAAAGATTATAATAAATATTATAAAAGTTAAAAATATAAGGGTTAAGTTAAAATTAAAAACTTAACTTTAAATTAACTTAAACCTTAAAGAGATAATAGCTTATATAATCCTTATAAAAATTATTAAGCTTTACATTATAAATTTTTTAATATTTAGCGATATAAATATAACTTTAATTAAATACTTATAAGCTATATAATATAATATTTATTTAATTTTAAAGGTATCCTTTAAATTAATATATAATTATAACTTAAAACATATTATACTTAATTAAATTATAATTATCTTTATTAAAGCTTATTTATAATAATTAAATAATTATTATAATATTTAATTATTTTTAAGCTTTAATTAATATTTATTTCTTATAAATAATTAAAAGTTCTTCTTTAAATATAAGGTTAATTTAATCTCTTTAATAATAATTAATATTATTAATTATAATATTTTAAGTTTTATTTATTTAATTATATATATTAGAATAAATATTAATGAATCTTTTTTAACTTTCCTTAATATAAAAGTTAAGATAAATCTTTTATCCCTTTTTTATTATAATTAAAACACCCTTTTATATATTCCTTTTCTTAATATAACTTTAATAGTTTATAATGGAGATTCTTTAATTTTAATTTAAAATAATTAAATAATAAATATATATTAAAGTTAATAAAATTAAAGTTATCTTCTTTATTATAAATAATATAAATTATAAAATAACTTATTATATCTTTTTTAAAATACCTTTTTTTTTAATATTAATTTTATTTTTAAGAGATTTTATAAGTTTCTTTTTATATATATTATTTTTAAGGATTTTTAAATAATATATAAGTTAGGGTGGTGGAATTAAAAGCTTTTTTATATGGCGGCTTTTAATAAGGTTAATATTTTAAAAAAATATATCTTATTTATTATTAAAATAATCTTAGCTTAATAGCCTTATTTTAATTAAATATTAATAAAGGGGGATATAGGCATTTAGTTATATTTATTAATGAAAAAGCTTTAAAGAGATTTAAATTTATAAGATGAAGATAAGGTGCTTAGGGTGCTTTTTAATAATAATATTTAAAGAATAATTATATTATTTATAAAAGATTTTTAATTAAAGATTAAGTATATTTATACCTTAGAGGGAATTAATAAGCTAAAATTATATTATATATATAAATCTTACTTTTAAAAGAGAATGTTATATATTAAGAAATAAATTAATAATATCCTTTAATTATTAATAATTATTAAATTAATTAAATATATATTAAAACTTATAATTAAAATATTATATAAGAAAGTAGGTATTAAAGTATATTTTATTAATAATTATTTATTTAATAGGTTTATCTTAAAGGGAATAATTAATTAAAAGCTTAATTATAAAGTTAGGATTAAAGCCGTTATAAATATTAATAAAGGGAGTAAATATAATATTTAAATAAAATTAAAATTTTCCCTTATAAAAGAAAATTTAAATTTACTTTTAATTACTTTATAATACTTATAAAAAAGAATTATAATAGCTTTTTATATAAGGAATATAATCTCTTTATTTATCTTTTATATAATTAAAAGGCTGCTTTAATATAAGATTAGTTATATATATCTTAAATAAATATAAATATTATTCTGCCTTAATTTATTAAGATTATTTTATATAAAATATATTAAATAAAGTTAATTAAGCTTCCCTATGTTTTATAAGAAACGGCGATTAAGATATTATAAAAATAATAAAGTAAAGGCATTATTAAAAAATTATATATCTTATATTAAAATAAATAATTCCTTATTAAAAAGAAAGATAATAAATATCATTTAATTAATAATATTTTAAAAGCTAATAAGGTTATAATAAAGGATGCATTTATTCCTCTTATTATTAATAAGTTTATAAAAGAATATATAATATATAAAGTATTATCTTTATTAAATTTTTTTTTAAATATAATTAAATTAAGCTAAATAAGAAAAATAAAGATATAACCACCTTTATAACTTTAATTAAATTATTTTAATAATATAGATTATTAATAGGCTATTAATTTTATATATAATTTATAAAGTATATAATTATATATTTTATAACTTTATTCTTTATATTTATAGGCCTTTCTTAATAATATAGTTAAAGGCCTTAATAATAATTATAATAATAAATAAGCTTTAATCTTCTAAGGTTTAATTATTTATTATAAATATATTAAGAATCTTAATAATATATTTATAACGTTAAGCTTATTAAAGGTATTATTAATATTATTAATTAAAATGATATAAATAATAAGCCGATATTATAAAATATATTTATAAGATAATAAGATAAATACTAATAAGAAGATCTTAAAGATTTTAAAATAAAAGATTATAAATTAATTAGCAAATTTAATCTTTCTAAAGATAATTAACTATTATTAAGCTTAGATACCCTTATATAAAATTATTATAAAACTTATATTTAACCTCCTTAAAAGAGCTTATTTTAATTAAACTTTAAAATATTAAAAGTTATAAATACATTAAAGCTATAATTACCTCTAACTATATTTAATTAATATCGATTATATATAAGGGAATATTATTTTTATAATTAATATTAATTTAAAAGGATAAGGTATATATTTAATATAAGAATATAATAATATGCAATACCTTATTTAATATAAGAATAAAGCTTAATTTTATATTAAAAGGCTATATAATATAATAAAGAAAAATATAAAGCTATTTATATATAATTAAGAGGCTATAATTTTATATTTATAAAGTTTACTTTATTTTAAAAACTAATTTTAATATCTTTATTTAATAACTTAATAATTTAATTATAAATATCTTTAATACCTTAATTATAAAATAGCTTATAATAATTAAGATTTATAACTTTATAATATATTATATAAAGGGTTAAAAATATTATTATAAATATATTATTATAGAAATATTTAAATCCTTTAAATATTAAGGATTAGAAAATTAATAATATTAAGGATTAATATAATCTTACCCTTAGCTTTTAATACTAGACTTATTAATTAAGATAATATTTTAAATATTTATTTTTAATTAAAGAATTAAAAATATTATTAAGTTTTTTATTTATAAGAAAATCCTTAATAGCCTTTTAAATAAGTAGGCTATTATATTTAAAAAAATATACTTTATTTTCTTTTATAATAATATATTTTAAAAGAGGCTTAAAAGGATTTACTTAAATAATAATTATAAATAATCTTAATTAAAATAATATATTATTAAGAATATTTATATCTTATTAAGTTATTAAAGATAAGATATAATATATTATTAAATTTATATTATATATTATTAAAAAGGTATATATGCTAATATTAAAGCTATAATAGCTAATTATTTAAAGTATGAAAATAAATATTTAGGTATATAATAATGAATTATCTTATAATTTAATTAACTATTTATTAAAATTATATTAATATTTAATACCTAGTAAATTATAATATAATAAATTATAAAGGTATAATATAACTAATAAGGTAGGTTAAAGTAAGCTTTTATAAAGTTAATTTTAATAATATTAAGTAATTCTTTATTTAAAATATCTTTAAATAAGGGCTTCCTTTAAAGTTATAATTAATAAAGAGAGAAAATATAAGAATTTACTTAATATCTTAAATTAATTAAAGTATATTAAATTATTTCTTTAATATATAATCTTTATATTAATAATATTATTAAATATAAATATTTCTTATTAATCTTTATATTAATTAAAATAAAGGAAGAGGAGTATAAGTTGAAAAATATCCTTTATATATATTATTTATTAAATAACTCTTTAATAATCTTATAAAAAGAGCCCTTTTATCCTTTATAGCTTTAATCTTATTATCTTTATTAAAATAATATTTTTATTTAATAATTTAAGTTTAGTATTTAAATATAATTCCTTAAAAGAACTTAATTATAAGCTTTAAGCCCTTTTAAATTTTAAAAAGATATTAATAAAGCTATTTAATTTATTATAAAATAAAGAGCTAAAGTTATATTAAGGATATATACCGCGGACTTTAACATTAACACCTTTGCAGGAAGATAATTTAATATTTCTTATTAATAAATAGCATAAAGCTAATTATTCTTCCTTTTATAAGTTAATATATTAATAAACTGGCTTATTTATTATTTTAAAATCTATAATAATAATATATATAAACTTAAGATATTTAATAAATTAATCTTTAAAGGATATTTCCATTAAGGCATTTAAAAAGTTTATTAATAATAATAATATATAGGAGCTATATTTTTTATAAATATAAAGACCTTAATTTTAAACCTAAAAATAAGAATTAATTTTCTTAACTTATTTATTATTTTAAAACTAATATTATTATAAATTATAAGATACCTTTAATTAATATTAAAATTAATTAAATATTAATTTATTAACTTAATCTATTTTATTATAATTATTATTCTCTTTAAATAGCTTATTTAATTTATATATATTAAATATAGCCTTATTATATATTTTTAATATTAATTAAAATTAAGCCCTAGGGTTTTTAATTAATTTATTAATATTTTAGTTTTTCAGCTAGGTAACCTTCATTAAGCTAAATTTATAAAAGATTAAAACTAATTTATTACTTTTTTATAAGAGAATAAAGGGGGGTTATTACTTTATATTAAATAAACTTATATAATTATTTAATTATTTCTTTTTCATTATAATATTATAATTATTCTTTTTAATTAAAATTACCTATATAATTTTTTCTGGAAATTTATAAAGGCTGGTAAAAATTATTTATTATAAGTCCCTTATAAGTTATTATAATTTTATACCTGTTATTATTACCATTATATTCCTTATTACTTATTAAATATTTATTATATAAGCTAATATTTAGGAATTATAAATCTTTATTAAAGATATATTTATTTATATAAACTTAATATCTTATATATTAGATTATTATTTATTATATAAACTTAATATTTACCATTATATCTTACCTTATTATTAATATATTAATTATAAAAGCTAGATATTAGCTTAATTAAATAAGCTTTATTATTTTGAAATACTTTTTAATAAAGTAAAATTAAATTATAAAAAATTATTATATTTAACTATAAAGCTTTAAAAGAATTACCTTTATCTATACTTTTTCTTAATATTATCTTAATAATCTTATATTTATCTTATTATCCTAATTACTATTAACTTTCCTTACTTTTAATTATAATGCTTTTCTACCTTTACTTTTTTTAATTAAGGCTTAAACCCAACCACTTTATTAATTACTACCTTTTTTACTTTATTAAAACTATACTTAATTAAGATATATATATATAAATTAATTTCTAGCTTTAATTAAAGTATGCTATTAAAATCTACCTAGCGCTTAGGTATGAATTTCCTTATTATTTTCTTATTATTATATAAGTTAAAGTTATAAAAGTAAGCTTTAATTATATAAATATAATTAATATAAATATTTTTATTATAGCTAATAATGAAGTAGTATTTAAAGAATAGCAATATAATAAGAATATTATTTAATTAGCTAAAGCTTATTTAAGAAAGATAATAGTTATAAGGGGTAGTATTATAATAATTAAAAAGGGTAATAAAAAGGCTAGGGTTATAATATTAATTATTATAAATTAAAGATATATATTTATTATAAGATAAGCTGTTAATCTTTTTAATAAAAATAATATTAATTAAGTAAATAATTAGCTCTTTAATATTCTTATATAAGAATTAATAATCTTTATTATAAAGGATATTTTAAAAAAGGTTCTTGATTATTATTTTATTTTCTAAATAATAAAGAATTTAAATATAATATTATATCTACTTTTAACCTTTAATAATATAAATATTAATATACTTTATAAAAGCATTATAAATAAAGCCTTTAAAGATATAAAAGGCTAAGAATATTCCTTTCTTTATAAAGGTAATATATATACCTTAATTAATAAAGTGCTATATTTTCTTAAAGGTAAATATTAATATAAAAGGCTCTTCCTTTTCCTTCCCCTTACCCTTACCTTTATTAATAATTATTTAATTATTAAAAGGCGTTATTAATTAAAAGGGGATATTGCTTTATTAAGAAGTAAGAAGATTATTGTTTTTTAAAGATAGGGAAGGCTAAGTAGGATATTAAGGTTTATTAAAAGGTATAATTAATTAAAAGGGGATATTAACTTCTTAAGAATTAAAGGAATAATTATTATTTAAAAATAAAAAAGGTTAATTAAGCTGTTAAAGTTTATTAGATAATAGAATTAATTAAGTTAAAATAGGTTAATAATGCTTTAAAAGATTTAATTATTAAGTATTTAATAAGGGTTTTAAAGGAAGAGGTTTAAAGTTAAAGTTATTTATAAGTTTAAAGTTATTATTTAGCTAAGAAAGGGATATATAATAATTAAATATATAATGATTAGATATAATAAAGATGGGTTTAATGTTTAATAATATGCTTAATTAATATATTTAAGTTAAGGTTAAGGAAAAGATAAGTTATTAAAAGTAGGGAGGAAAAAAAAAGGTTAAAGGAAAAGTAATTATATAAAAAAGGGTTAAAATAAAAAGAAGCTTAAAAAGAGTTAGCTTATTTTATAATAAAGAAGGGAAGTAATAAAGTAAAGTATTATTATTATTAAAGAAGGAAGGAAGTAACTTGCTTAGTTAAATGATTTATTTATTAATTAGATTTCTTCCTTATATTTTTAAAACGCTGGTATTTTATTTCTTTCTTTTCTTCCTTTATATTCTTCCTTTTAATAAGCTTTTTCTTTATACCTTTTTAACTTTAATTAAAAATATTTATTATCCCTTTTAAAGGTAATTAAATCTTTAAAAGATAAGTTATCTTTATTATTATGATACCTTATATAATTACTTTATTAATAAAAGTAATTATTAATAATCTAATTATAATATTTCTTTAATTAGCTTAGCTTTATATATTTTTCCTTTTTTCTTTTTTATTTACTTTACCCCCTTTAACTTAACTATTTATATAACATTCCTTAAAAATATAAGCTTTTTTATTATTATATTCCCCCTTTTAATTACTTATTTTTATTTATATTCTTTATTATTTATATATTAATACTTTTAATTCTTATATTTATTCTTAATTAATATAGCTAAAATAAGTAACTTTAAATATAATAATAAAAAGGGGTTAATATCCTTAAAAAGATTTAATTAAAGCGGCTTTTATATAAATATAAATAACTAGTTTAATGATTTAGGAATAATATAAATGCAGTTAATAAGCCTTAACTTTAATAAATCCCTTTTATTAATTAAGAAAGAGGGTATTCTTAATTAATAAAAATATTAAGCTTATTTATTATAACTTTTATTTTATAATAACTTTCTAAAGATTTATTAAGGTATTAAATTCTTAAACTTTATAAATATTTAAAATTATAAGAATTTTAATAAAGAAGAAAGTAAAGACCTTTTATATAATCCTTTTAAGATTTATATCTTTATAAATGGGTTATAAATCTTAAATATTTAAGGCTTATAAGTTTATAAGGAAAAACCTCTTTATTTTAATATAAGTTAGCTAGGTATTAAGAAGTTTAAAAAGCTATTTATGAAATACTTCCTTAATATTAACTTATACCTTAAGCTTTAATCATTACCTAGCTTAAATAACTTATTTAAGCGCTATTAAGGATATTTCTTCCTTAATCTTTATAATTATAAAGTATTATTTATTATTAATGAAAAGTTTTACTTTAATTAAGTTATAATGGCGGTATAATAGCAGCTTCTTAACTTTTAAGATATAGTTTTTATTTATAACTAGCTAGCTAGCTATAATAAAATATTATATATAATATTTAAATAAAAAGCTTATTAATAAATATAAATTTATTATTATAATCTTTCATTATTTTAATTATTAAGTTTTTATTATTTATTATTAAGATACCCATTGCTTTAAGATAATTAATATTTATTTAAAATAAAGAAATATAATAAAAACTTTAAAAGCGTTAATTATATTATCAAGTTATATTTACTTATAAGATTACCTTTAATTAAGATAAATAAATATAATTATAAAGTGATTAAAGTCCTTATAATGTTATAATTAAGTGTGATGAATTATAGGTAAGTTATTAATTATATAGTATTTTCTTAAAAGAAAAATAAGGGAGGAATAATTAAAAGTTTAAAGATTAAATAGAATCTAACTTATAAATAAATAAAGCCTTAAAACTTTTAAAAGAAGAAGTTATAATTAAGATTTAAATATTTATAATATAATTAAAAATTAATAGGATTAACAGCCTTATATAAGAGCCGCCTTATCTTATTATTACTCTTAATTTATTTAATATAAAAAAGAAGAAATATAGATTTATATTTAATTATAAATTTAAAGAAATAAGCTTTATTAATATAATTAAGATTAATAAAAGATAAAGAAGATTCTTAATACCTTTATTTATAATAAACATAATTAAGCAATTTAATAAGATTAATCTTTCTTACCTTATTAATTATTATATATTTTAAATAAAGCTTAAATAACTTATATCTTTAATTATAAAACTAAATATTATCATTAAAAATAATCTTAAAATAATATATATTTATAATAATAATATTTATTATATTAAAGAGATAATATTAAAGATTAATAGGAATTCATAAATACCCTTTAAAAAAAAGAATTTAATTATTTCTTATATTAAATTAATTTATAATTATAATTAATAAGTTAATTAATAAATCCTTATAAAATATATTAATATTTAAATATTAATGCCTTTAATTTTAATTAATTATAATAATTAAAAGGAGTATTTTACTTTAAAAAAGGAATAAAAGGTAAGTAAAACTATTAAGGAATAAGCTAATAAATATATTAAATATTATATTTATTAAGAGAAAATATAAGGAAGATAAGTTAAAGGTAAATATAATTAATAATAATAGTGGAATTTTAATTAAAATAAATTTAATCTTTTATATACCTTATTTTAAGCCTTTATTTTAATGAGGTTAGAGAGGGGTATATTTTAAGGTTTGGTAGAATTTAATATATAGCGGTGGGTATAAATATTTATTTGCCTTTTATTACTTTTAAATTTTAAAAAAAGAATTAACTCCTTTCTTTTTATTAATTTTAATTATATATATATATAATAATCTTTAATTAAACCTTTACCAGCCTATTTATATTATTCTTTTATCCTTATTCCTCCCCTTAATTTTATACCTTCCTTTTTATTATAAAAATTACTTTTACTACTTATAATAAAATAAGGCTACTTTATTATTATAATAGTTTCGTTTTTAATATATATAAATATAATAACTTTAATGAATAATAATATTATTATCGATTTATTTTATATTTATCTTAAGATAAAAAATATAAAAACCTTTATTAATTATTAAAAACTTTTAAAATATATTTTAATAAAATTATTATACCTTTTTAAGGTTTAATATATTAATAAATAAGTTATTAATTATTAATATAATAAGTATTATATATTATAATATAATATAATTAAGTTATATTGGTTGATTTATTATAAGGAAGAAATAAAAGGCAGCTAAAGCTGCAGCTTATTTATTAAGCTTATAAAGCATTATTTATAAGTATTATATAACCCTTAAGTATTAATATTATTAGCGGTAATGCTAATAATATAGCCCTTATAAACTTATTTATTATTATATATATTATTTTTATATTAATAATCTTTTATTAAATAAATATATATTTATTTTAAAACTTTAAATCCTTCCTTTAATTAAGAAGTAATAAAAATAATAAAGAAAAATATAATATTAAGTTTAATTAAACTTAAAGTTAATTAATTATAAAATATATTAAAAAGTAAATTAAAATATATTATTAATTTAATTACGTTAATATATTATAAAATAAAAGTATAAGCTTTTATATTAAGTTTTATTATAAGGTAGCTAAGATGGTTTATATATAGGTAATTCCTTTTATTTAATATATTTAATAATAAAATTTAATTAATAATAATGTTATTATTAAGATTTTATTAATTTATTTATTATTTAAAAGTTAAATTAAAATGCTTATATAAGGTATATTTTAATAATATTTATATATTATATTTATATTATTATAAATAGGTAATGAATATTATTTTAAGATTAAAGATTAAATTGATTGGATTAACTGCGTTAATTAATAATAAGTATCTTAATATAACCTTCTTTATTATTTAAACTTTTCTTTTTATTATATAAATATTAAATCGTAAAATCTAACTAGGGATATTTATTAAATATAAGTTAATAATTTAAGTGTTTATATAAAGTAAAGTAATATAAAATATCCTTTTTAGCGTTAAAATATTATTAAATAAATAATATTATAATTACCTTTAAAAAAAGAGGGGGAATAAAAAGTGTTTAAAATAATTTTAATTAAATTATAAATTTAAAGGTAGCTTTATTTTTTATTATTTTTATTAAGAGTTATAATAAATATTATCTTTTTAATAGTTTTTTTCTTTTATTAAGGGCTGCTTAAAGTTATTCCCTATTTATATAACTTTTAATAATGATAATTAACTTATTATTATTAATTAATTATTATAAAGTTTTATTTAATATTACCTTTATTAATATATTTATTAAGTTATTATTATTATTAATTTAATATATTTTATAAATCTCTTATTATTTATATAATTAATAAAGTATTATTATATTAATTATAAGTCTTTTCTTTTTAATTATGCTTAATTTAATAAGGTATTTATAAAGGGAGTATAAATTTATATAGATGATTAAGGGCATTATAAATATCTTAAGGTAGGTAATAACTTAGCGTAATATAATTATAAATATAATATTTATATTAAAGCTATTAATTATATTATAGATTTTAAAAGCTAATATACTTTAAGTGATTTTCTTATATTTTATAAAAGATTAATAGATAATATTTTTATATATATCTTATTATAATGCATTTTAACCTTACTTTTTATTAATTAAAGTAATTATAAAGTTAATTTAAAAGTTAAAATCTTAATTATTAATAAAGGAGTTATTAATAAAGATTATAAGTTTACTTATTTTTAAGTTAATAGGGATATAATAAAGTTCTTACTTTAAGTTATTTATTTATCATTAAAGTTATTAATTAAGTTTAATATAATTATCTTCATTAAGATTTATAATTTAAATAGTTATAAATAAGTTAAATATTGCTTTTAATTAATAAATAAAAGCTAAATAAGCATTTTTAGCCCTTTATTTATAATATCTTTAAGCTTTATTTATAACTTTAAAATCTATAAATTTAATTTTAATACCTTAGCCCTTTTATTTTAAATAAATAAAGCTATTAATATTTATAATAATCTTATTATTATTAAAATTAAAGGTATAATTAAGGCTAAATATAGTTTTTAGCTTATATTTAATTTCTTTTTCTTAAATCTTAATCTTTTTAAGCTTTAAAAACTTTAAAGTAATAATAAAGAGTATATTATTAATTTATATAGCTATTATATTAAAGAGCTTTTTATTATAAATAAAGATAAATAAATATAAGTTAAATATAAATATCTTTATATTTAACTTATTATAATAATATTTATAATATATTATTTATTAATATATATTAGCTTTTATAATATTATAAAAAGGTTTAATAATTCTTATAATAATATTTAATAAATATTTATTATAAAGTTTAAAAGGTATATTTATTAAGAAAATATGCTTTAAATTAAATTTTAATTATAGGTATGTTTAAATAATATTATAAAGCTTAAGATATATCCCCTTTTTAAAGAGTATTATTATAATAATTATAAAAAGATATTAATTTACTTTCTAAATTATAAATAATTAAATAAGGATATTCTTTTTATCCTTATTATTATATCCTTAAATAATAAGGCGGGATTTCTTATATAACTTTTTAATCTTACCCTTAATCTCTTAAATTATTTAAGATTTAAATAATTTATAACCAATATATTCTTTTATATTAAATTTTTTAAAGCGGAAAATGCTATATTTAATAAGGTTAAAAATCTTTTAAATATTAAATTTCTTAAAGGGTTTGCTTAAAGTATTAATTATTCCATTATAATACAGCTTTAATATTAGCTTATAATTATCTTTCTCTTTTTATATAAGTAAAACCTTTTAAAGCTCTTTAAGCTTGTTTTTTATACCTTTAAAATACCTTTAATATTATAATTAAAGCGGTTTTAAGTAAAGATTTAATATATTAAGCTTAATTAAAATAATATTAAGAATAATATTAAGCTTTAAAATATATTTAAGGGTAATAATAAGCTTAATATTATCTTTTTAATAATATAATTATATAAAAATAGATTAAAAGGTAATAAGGCCGTTAAATAGGTTAAAGGTTATATTATAATTATTAATATTAAGCAGCTTATATAATCTTTATTAGCCCTTTTTTCTTATTATATTCTTACTTTATTTTAAAGTAAAAGTATTTAAGATTTAATTAAAAGTAATAAATATATAAGTCCTTATTATTATAATTAACAGTAGCTTTTTTATAATTAAAATAAGCTTAATTAAGGGAGATAATATCTATATTTTAAAATCTTATAATACCCTTAAAATCCACCTTAAATTTTACACCCTTAAAGTTTTAATTATAATACTTATTTATCTTAATATATATATTATATTTATCATTACTTAATTCCTTTTAATATAATTATAATTTTTAATAATATTTATAATATTTAAGGTTTATAATATAAAGATTTATAATAGCTTTAACTTTAAGAAAAATAATTTAAATATAATTAAGGAACTTTTAAAGCTTAAAATTAATAATATCCATATAATTTCATTAATATTTTTAATAATAAAAATAAGGTTAATTATTATTATATACTTTATTAATTATAAAATATAGCTTATATTTAAGAAAAGTAAGCTTATTAATAATAAAGGCTTAAAAGTATAAAGTTTTATATATTTATTTTAAGTTATTAAAGAAATTATCTCAAGTAATATCTTATTATTAAAGATGATAAAAAGTTAAAGTTTTTATAATTAAATGCTCCCCTTGGTTATAAAAGCTATTATTATATAAAGAGAAAGGGATATCTTAAATAACTTTATTTTAAAAAAGGTTATATAATAAAGGTAACTTTTAAATATTACTTTTAAAGTATAAGTTATCTTTATTAAGAGGAAAGTTATTAGATAAATTAAAGTGATTTATTAAAAGCTCTTTATTTAAGTGGAGCTATTAAAGGTAATTAAGATTAATAAAGTTATTATTAATGATTTAGATAAGAGTATATTCTTTAAGAATGATAAAATCGTTATTATTAAGGGAAATTAAATCTTTAATAATGTCTTTATTAAAAGGAGTGTTATTAATAGCGTTAAGGATAAGATCTTTAATAACGTTTCCGTTAAAAAAGGTATTATTAATAATATTAAGGATAAGTTATTAGTTATTATAAGATTTTTTATTATAAGGGTTATTAAAATTAATACCTTATTAAACTTTAGCAATATTAATATAAAAGACTTAATATTTATCTTTATTCTAAATTAAATAAATAGATTTAAAAAAATAGCTAATAATAAAGCTAACTTAATTATAAATATTATAAATCTTTAAAGCTTAATCCTAACTTTATTTAAATAAAAGAATGATAAAGATATAATTACCCTAAATACTTTCTTATTAAAAATAAAATATAATGTTAAATAAAGCCTTTTATAAGATAATTTTATTATAAAGGGCTTTAATAAATATATAATTCTTTAATTAAGTTATATAAGTTATAATAAAAAATTAAAACTTTTTAAATATTATTATTTTCAAAGCATTGAAAATATAATAATTATAAATTATAATATAAATATATATAAATATATATTTTATAATTATAAATATAAATATAAATATATAGATTTTTATAATTATAAATATGATATAGATATATAAATTTTATAATTATAAATATAAAGATATAATATCAGTAATACAATATTTTAAATATATAATATATTATTATAATGTTATTAATAAACCTTTTAAATTAAAAGTTTTAATTTAAAATATTAAGCTTTTTAAGTTTTAAACTTAAAAAATTAAAACTTAATATTTTAAAGAAATATATATATTATTAATATTATATATAACGTTTATTTAAATTTAATATAAATTTCTTAAATAATATAATTAATAATAATATATTTAATATTTATAAAATATTTAATATAATTTAAATAACTTATTTTTAATATATTATAAAAAGATTAATAAATAGATAAATATTATTATTATATATTTAAAATATATATAATTTAAAGTAAATTAAAATAATATATTAAATCTATTTTCAAGGTATATATAAATAATATTCATTATTTTCTTAAATAATAAATGGTTATTTAAAATCTTCTTTAATTAAAAATAATATTAATATTTTATCCCTTTCCTTTATATTTTTATATATATATATAAATCCATAAGGGAGCATATATATTTCGTAATTATTAATAATAATATAATTATCACTATTATTTAATATAATAACCTAAAATCAACCGTTAGGTTTATTAAATAATATTATAATTATAATAATTAAATCCATTATATAAATATATAATGGAATTTAATAAAGAATAAAGAATAATAAATATATATAAAAAGAATAAATTTAAAAGGAAATATAAGCTCTTTATATAATATTTAATTATTAATAATATATAAACTTTTAATATAACTTAATATATATTAAATATATATATATATATAAACCTTTAATAACTTAATATATATATATATAAATAAAAATCTTTTAATATAACTTATATATATATATATATATAATAAAAATCTTTTAATATAACTTAATATATATATATATATATATAATAAAAATCTTTTAATATAACTTAATATATATATATATATATAATAAAAATCTTTTAATATAATTTAATATATATAATATACTTTTTATAATATAATTTCTAATTATAAAAAAACTTTTAATATTTTTTTATTTTTTATTTTTAATATTTTAATAATAATAAAATTTCCTAAAATACTTAAAGCTTTTATAACTATTTTAAAGGTATATAATAAGGAAACCCTAACTCTATCATACCCTAATTACAATTATAGCACCATCTCCTTTTATAAATCGCTTTTCCCTGCTAAATGGTAAATTCTCTCCTATATTTAGCTATAAAAATTCCAGTCTTTCTCTAATAGGGTATTAAAGGCTTATTTTCTACTTTTTTCTCTACATTTTAATATAAAAAATTAAGGGTTATAAAAAATCTAGGTTAAAGATATTAATATTAATAGATAAAAGAAGGGTAATATTTTCCCCCCTTTTAATAAAGTCCTTAAAGAATAATAAAAGTAGGTCGATAGTGCTTTCGCTTAAAAATTCGTTAATCGAATTGATATCAAAGTTTTAAGGCTAAAAAAAAAAAATTTTTTTAAAAAAAAAGGATTTAACTTATAGTATAATATTCCTCATTAATAAATGAAGTTATCGGCTAACAAAAAATATCATTAAATAGAGAAAAAAAGGCTCCATTAGATGCACATACGTCTATATTACGCAGACCATCGAAGGAGGCTTGGTTATTATTTGCAAAACGGAGAGCAAATAAAAGGTGGTTTTTTGCAATATCCATAGCCCTATTACATTCTTTCAATTCAAAAAGCATTACCTGGATATTCAACGGAAAGTCCATGATGAGTGAAAAATATTTCTTAAATTATAAGAAGAAATGGTAGCTAAAGAGAAATTAAATTCATTTGGAAAGGAAGGAAAAGGCTACGTATTTATACTTCCATTCTCTCTCACTATCCATCGTTATTCCAAATCGATAAGATTAGACAATAAAACTGCCGCAAAATTAATTTCAAAGCAGGATTTATAGTGGGTTATATTGAAAAGGGAAGAAGAAAAAAGGAAAACTAGCGGTGAGATATATATTCCAGTGTTAAATTATTTAAAGATTTAAATTCTTACTTTCTGGTTTAACCATTAATTTCAGCTTAAAATCACGGTTAGAATAATATATAAATTATATATATATATTAAAAAGTTATAATATATTATAATATTAAACTTTATTTTAATTTCAGCTAGCAGTTAAATAATATTTTTATTTATATTAAATTATATATATCTTAATATATAATAATCTTATCCGATTTCTATCCTTTATAAAGATATATAATTATATATTAATTAAAAGCTATATAATATAATAAAAAATAAAATATTATATTAAAATTTTATTATATAAAATAAATATAAAAGGTTATATTTTAAAAAAGATTTAAATCTTATTATTTACTTTTAACCATTAAATCCAAATTAAATTCACGATTATAATAATATATATATATTATATATAGCTATATATATTAAAGAAATATATTATATTATAATATTAAACATTATTTTTATTTTAGCCGGCAGTTAAATATCATTTTTATTAATATTAAATATTATATATATAAATAAAGTATAATTTTACTTAAATTTTGCTCTTTATAAAGATATATAAATATTATATACTTTAAAGCTTTATAAATAGAATAAAAAATAAAATAATATATTAAAATCTTATTATATAAAATAAATAATTAAAGTTATATTTTAAAAAGGATTTAAATTTTAATATTAAAATTTAATAATTAAATTTAATTTAAATCTATTATTAAAACAATATATATTATATATATATAGCTATATATATTAAAAAGTTATAATATATTATAATATTAAACTTTATTTATATTTTTATTAGCAGTTAAAAGATATTTAAAAGGATATTAAATTAAATATATTTAAATATATTATATTTTTATTTGCATTTTACTTTATAAAAATATATAAAAATGTATTTTATTTAAAAGCTATAAAATAAGTTAAAAATAAAGTATTATATTAAAAACTTATAATTATATTTTAAAATATATTAAAATTTAATAATATATATTATATAACTTATTAATATTATATAATTTAATTATAGTTTATATTTTATATAATATTTATAATAATAAGGTTTATATTTAATATATTTAATATATTTTATATTATAATATATAATAATAAAGTTTATATATATATATATATATATAAACTTTATATAATATAAGTTATATTTTATATATTATATAAATATATAAATATAAATTATATTATTATATATTAATAATATATATATTATATAAGGTTTATATATATATATATTATTATATATTAATAATATATATAATATATAAGGTTTATATATATATATTATTAATATATAATATATAATAATAAAGGTTATATTTATATATTATATATAAAATAAGGTTTATAATTAATATATTTCTTATATTCTTTATATTTCTTATAATTATATACTTAAAATTAAATAATATAAAAACCTTTAACCTTTCCTTTTTATTATTTTTTAATCTTTATTCTTTAATTATCTTATAAATTACTTAACTTCTTTATTACCTTATATTAATTATTATTTATTATATTTATTTATTTTAATATTATAAAATGGATTTCTCTTTTAATATTAATACTAGCTCTTTAGCTAATATTAATTACCCTTAATCTTAAATATCTCGATCTAGCGATAACGATTATATTAATAGCAATAATAATAATAAATCTATTAAAGAAATCTTTAAAAAACCAGAAAAAAAAATATAACCTTTAAAGGAAATAATAAAAATTTTAAATTTAAAGCTCTTAATGCATATACTTTAAAAGCAGATTTATTTACTTATGAATTATTACTTATTAACCTTAATAAAGATAGGCTAGTTGAATTTACTTACATTATACTTAATTATAATTATAAAAGATAATACAAAGCTATTAAGCCTTAAATAAGCTTAATAGCTAAAGATTATTATTCACGCTATTATTATAAAATTGCTTATAAAGAAGAATTAAAAGGGAAATTAATATCAAGTTAATATTTTTTAAATTATATTAAATTTAATATTAATGTTAAATGGCTTTTGCTATATAGCGTTTATATATATATATATATTGGTTTAATTCAATCTATATTTATTGTTTTATTTAAAATTATAAAATATAAGGGGCTGTTATATAATAATCCTTTTTAAGTTATAAGGGCTAGCTTAATTAGCCTCCCTTATTAAGCTGCCCTTATATAATCAGCCTTAATGCTATTTTAATACTAAAGGTCTTTTATTTTCTAATTATATTCCAATCCTTAAATAAGTTAAATAAGTTAAATTGCTTATATATCCTTTTTATAATAAAAGAAATTTCTTATTATTTAAGTAAATTAGGCTATTATAGTTTTATAAATATATAAAGCTTATAAGTTTCTTAATTAATAGTTTATATTAAGCTTTTTATATTATCTTTTCAACCTTATTTTTATTAAGCTTTTTATAATATCTTTTTAGTTTTACTTTTATTATATTTTTTAAATACTTTCTTATTTACTTTTATATAAATAAATAAGCATTAAAAAGTTTACTTTTTATGATTTATTTATATAAGCAATTTATATTCTGCTAAAGAAGAGTGGCTTATATTTAATACCCTTTTAACGCTATTATAAAAAACCCCTTTTTATTTATCTCTATTCCCTTTTTCCTTTCTTCCTTTCTTTATCATATAATATATATATATATATTTACCTTATATATTTATATAATTATCTTTCTTTTCTTTTATTATTAATAATCTTAATATCCTTCTTTATATAATATCTAGTTATAATTTTTATTTTAATTTATATAGCTTT
Organism: Diaporthe vaccinii; assembly: GCA_039880775.1. Taxonomy (NCBI): domain Eukaryota; kingdom Fungi; phylum Ascomycota; class Sordariomycetes; order Diaporthales; family Diaporthaceae; genus Diaporthe; species Diaporthe vaccinii. Next base: position 2,349,698 of record JBCEDN010000003.1, read on the forward strand.
TATAATTTACTTTACTTTTTCTTTAATATATTTTTTATTAACCCTAGTTTTAATAAGTCGCCTTTCCCAATATATAGCATACCTATATTTAGCCTTTATATATTACCTCTTTTAATATTTAATATATTTACCCCTAGCTTTTATATATTATTTCTCTTAATATTAATATATAATATACTTGCGCTTATTAATTTATATAAGTTAGCTTTCTTTATATTTAATATTATAACGCTTATTCTTATATCTTAAATAGCTTTTACTCTTTAAGATCCTTTTTAGCCTTTCTTTAATACCTTAACCTTTAAGCTTAATTTAATTATAAGCTTTTAAGTTATAACCCTTTTAATTAATTATTTTATAAATTATACTTTTTTAACTTTTATCTCCCTTAATATTTATATAACCTTTTTTTATTTTTTATTTTTTAATTTTAATTTATTATATAATTTTAAAATATTAAATATATAATTATTATTTATCTTTTATATAATATTTAAATTTTATATAATATTAATATATTATCTTTAAAGGTTATTAATTATATTATTTATTATTTAAGCTATTTTTATATAACTTTTATTTAATTATATAGTTAAGATAAAGGAAGATACTTTAAATATATATATAATAATCTTAATATATATTAGTTTAAGGGGTGTTATTAAATCTTTAGGTTTTAAAGAGGTATTTATATAAGATGCATTTAATAATTGCAGGGTTGTTAATACCTTTATTATAAGAATTACTAATCGTGCAGAGCTTATACTTAAGAAGGAAAAGGTTATAAAGGTTATAATAATAAATATAATCTAGATAATAATGACGGTTTAAAATCCTTTTACAGCTTAATAATTATAAAGGATATTAAATGGTAAATTAAAAAGGAGGAAAAGGAGCTTTTAATTAACTTATATATCTTTAAATATATAGTTAATTAAGCTTATCTTAGCTTAATAGCTTTATATATTAATTTTTAAAAGTTTTATATAATAAGATAAAGAATTAATTTATATAATAAAGGGATTAATTTATATAATATATTTCTTTATATATTATTTTTAATAATAAATTTTAAAAATCTTCCTTTATTATTCTTTCTTATATATTTATTTTATATAATGAATTTATCTTAAATATAGCCTTTAATATCTTTTATATAACTTTAATTATCCTTTAATATTTATTATATAACTTATAATATTTTAAGTTTAACCTTTATTATCTTAATTATATTTTAAGGGGTTTTATCTTTATCTTAAGTTAATTTTAAGGGGTTTTAATTATATCCTAAGTTTATATTAAGAAATCTTAATTATATCTTTTAATTATCTTAATTATATCTTTAAATTATTTTAATTATATCTTTAGTTTATTTATTATATATCTTGGTTTTATTTTAAGCTTATCTTTTATATATCCTAGCTTTATTTTTAGCTTATCTCCCCTTTTTTTATATATAGCTATTTAACAACCCTTTCTTTATATTATACCTTTAATCCTTATATTTTTTTTTATTAAGGCGATTTATATATACCTTAATCTTTACCCTTAGCTTATTTATTAAAATAAGCTTTTTTAAAGCTTTATTTAATATTTTCTTTATATAAATATCCGCTGGATTATCTTTTCTTTTAATTTATTATATTTTAAAAATTTCTTTCTTTTTATATACTTTCCTTAAAGATATAATATTAATTATAAGCCTCTTTTTATCTATTATATCTAGCCTTATAAGATAATTATATAATAACCTTAAATCTATATAAATAATTATAAGGATCCTTAGTATTTTTAAGCAGATTATTATTTAATTTAATATTATATTTAATGCTATATTATTATTAAACCTTATTATTATTCTATATAACTTATTTATTAATATATTTTTAATTACTCTCTTATATTTTATTAAGCTTTAATATATAATATTTCTATAAATTTTAAAGTCCTCTTTTATATAATTAATTTTTATTATTAATATAATAATAAAACCTAATTATAAACTTAAGTTTATATTATTAATAAAGGACTTATTTATAAAAATATAAAGCTTTATATATATAAGGTTTAATGGTATAAAATTAATCCCTTTATCTAGGTTTTTAATTTACCATTTAATCTATATATTTAATGCTTTTATATTTTTTATAATAGGCTCTTTAATTTATGCCGCTGTTAATAAATTATACATTACTTCTAGTTAATAAATTAATGTTATATATATGCCCCTTATATATTATGCGATATATTATTAAGGTGTATCCTTTATATGAATATTAATTATATAAAGGTTTATAATTTATCCCTTTTATATAAAGGTTATATTATCTTTATTAAACTTAATTTTATTATTATTAAATTTAATTAGTTGATTTAGATTTAAGATATTCTTATCTTTTATATAAAACCCCTTTTTATATAATTTTTCCTTTTTTTTTTTAAGAAAATTAACTTATTATAAACTTAAAAGTATTATTTATTTATATCCTTATAATTTTAAAGTTATATAGCTTATTTATTATAAATAATAGGTATAGGTTATATATAAAAACCTTTATTTTTAAGGCCTTTATATAATATATATAATATGTTTTATATTAATATAAGCTTAACTTTATAAGTTTATATAATAATTTTTAAATTAATAAGATTATCTTTAATAGGTATTTATTGCGTAATTTTATTAATAATTCTGTTAAGATTATATATATAAAAGGATTGCGTAATTAAATATAAGCTTAGGTAATATCTCTTAGTTTCCCTTAATAAATAAAATATAATATAAGGGTTGGTTTTAATATTAAAATTAATTTTTAACTTATCTTTTAAATCATTAAGGCTTAAGTTAAAATAGCTTCCTTTTTTAAATCCTTATACCTTTATATAATAAGCTTAAACTTTTTTATTAACTTAATTAATTTATTCTTTACCTTTTATATTATTTTTATTTTAAAGATTTATAACTTTTTATATAAATTAAGGTTATATTAAATAAACTGGAAAATATCTTTATTAGCTAAGGTATTTATCTTTAATATATTTAATTCTTTAAATGGCCTTTTAAGAATAATAATAACGTTATTTTAACGAAGCTTAATTATTAATTTATATAAATCTTTCTCTTTTTATATTATAAAGATATTTAAGAGTTATAAATATATAATGAAAATTAATTATATAGCAGTTTTATAAGGGCATCCTTATCTTTTAAGCTAAATAACTTATATAATAGCCTTCCTTAATTATTTTCTTTTCTTAAGCTAAGGTTATTCTTATATAGCTAGCTTATTAATATTTAATTTATCTTATATAAAGGCCTTCTTTATATAATAATATAGCTTAATATATATTATATAGAGCGAAATTAGGCTATTAATTATATTTATTATAATAATATATCTTTTAATACTATCTACCTTATATAATCCTCTTTACTTTTTATTCTCTCTTTATATTAAGATTTTATTTTAAATTAATAAAGAGAGGGTAAAGTTAAGATTTAGGCTATTTTTAATATTGATTATATAGTTGATTTTTACTTCCATTTAAATTATATATAATATTTTTATAGCCTTTTATATTATTAATGCTTATTATATAATATTTAATAATAAAGATGAATTATATAAGATTTATAAATATGCTTTAAAGATTAAAAGCGTTAATATAATATTATTTAAGCTTATTATATTATTTAAAGCCTTTATAGCTATTTAAAGGATTATTTTATTATTTATATAATAGCTAAGTTTAGCCTTTAAGATATTAAAGGCTCTCTTTAAAGGTTTATATAATCATTTTACTTTTCTTATAATTTAATATACCTTTATAGGTATTTCTTTATATATAATTCCTATAATTTTTATATTATTCTTAAATTCTTTAAAAGTAAAGTTAATCCCTAAGTTATATATAATATAGTTTAATGGGCTAATATATATATAAATCTAATATTTATATAGGGTATTTTAAGTATTTTATATAAATAATGAATTTAAGAAAGTAGCTGCTTAAAAGCTTATATTTAAATTAATTATATAAAAAGCGTTCTTTTCACTTAATTATATAATATTAATTATTATTTTATAATTAAAATAGCTATTATCTTTAATTAAGAATTTAAATCTTTTAAATAATAAGTTATATAATTAATAAAAGTAATAAAACTTTTAAATCTTCTTAAAGATTACCTCCTTAATATCATTATACCTTATATTCTTAAGAAATTTATATAATTTATTTATATAAGGGTATTTAAAGCATTTATAAAGCTTCCTTAGCTATAATTTTATTAAGAATACTTTAACTTTTATATAGCTTATATTAAAAAATAAATATCTTTACTTCCTTATTATTAAGATTATAATGCTTCTTTATATAATAATATTTAAGAGGTTATTAAAATATATTCTTAGCTTATTTATATTATATAATAAAAATAGGAATAGGGTTAATATATTTAAGATATAATATATGATATTTTTTAATTGGTTTATAATATTAATTATATTAATTATTAAGATAATATTATTATTCCTAAACTTAACTTTTATTATATTTATATCTTATTTAATCTTTATATTAAGGTTTTTTTATATATAAGTTAATATTTAAAATATCCTTATTATTAAGTATTTAATAGCTTTTATATTTTAAAGCTTACTTTAATATTTTATATTATATAAATTATATAATATAAATTAACTTACTTTTATTATTTTAAAGATAATATAAATATCTTTTTTTATTATATAATAATTAAAAGTAAAATCTATTAAATTTTATTATAAGATCTCTTTATTTTTTATATTTTATAAGTTAAAGATTAATTCTTTTATTTTTTATAATAGGCTTTCTCCTTTATATTTAATTAAATAAATAATAAAGCTCCTTTCTTTATAAATAAGTTCTTAATTAAAGTTTTTATATACCTAAAGGTATTATTTTTATATATCTATCCTTTCCTTATTTATATAATTAGTTAATTAACACCCTTCTTTTTTATATATAAAATATTTTTCAATTGGATTATTATATAATATGGCTTAAAGGGTTGCTTTAAGAATTAGCCTTAGGTAGGTTTTATATAACAGGAAGTTATTAAATAAAAAGAAGTTATTAATATAGATTAATAATTATATAATATCTTTTGGTAATTTTTAAAATTTAAGTTATATCGCTTATTAATAAAATTAATTCTAGATTCTTTATATAATATAAATTACTAAATTAAATTCTTCTTTATAGCGATTTATAATGTTATATATAAGTTAATAAATAATGCTTTATATATAGGTCTTTAATTAATTATTGCTAGCTTTAATTTTAATATTATATAATAAGCTTTAATTATTATTATATATAATGCGATTTCACCTTAATATCCCTCTTTAAGGGCTTATTATATAAGCTAAAGCTTATTTAAGAGGGTTTTTAAAACTTTTAATAGAATCTTATTTAAGTTTTCTTTCTTTATTTATATAAAAGATAAAGTTATTTAATTTACTTAATATTAACTATGGTTTATTATTATATTAAAATATATATTTAATAGGTTATATATTTTATCTTACCTTTTATTTAATTTAATATAATATATATAAAAATCCTTTATATAATTAAATAATATATTTAAAAAGATTATATAATATTAATCTTTTATAATTTATAATTATTTATAATAATTAATAAAGATTTATATCTTATTATATAATAAGTTATATAGCTTATTAATATAGTTTTTATCTTTTTTTTATCCTTTTTAAAAAATAGATATTTATTAAGGCTTTATTAATTTATTATAAATAATTTAAGTTAAAGGTAGATTATATGGTGCATTATTTATATAAATTAAATATATTATAAGTATTATATTATATTATTATGGAAAATTGCTTATCTCTTATATATATCTTATCCTTAAAGGTATTTATCATATAACTTATATTTTAATAATAAGTATTTATATATCTTATAATGCTTTATATAATAGTATCTTTAAGGGTAGTTAAGATAATTTAGTTGATTATTATATAAAAGGTATTTATATTTAAGGTGATTAATTCTTTAATGCTTTTTTAATATTGATAATTTATATAATTTAGGATATAAAGAGACTTTTTATTTAAGGAATTCCCTTTTTCTTAATTATATTTAAAAGTATTTATTTAAATATATAATTTATTTAATTAAATTAATATATTATTTATCCCTTAAAATTATAAATAAGGGAGTTTAATATATCATTTTAATTTAAATTTAAATTAATAATATCTATAAGGACTTATATAAAATATATATTAATTTAAATTTTAAATAATAGGTTTTTTAGATTAATATCTTGGTTTTAAAAGCGTAAGTTTATTATACTTTATTATATATTTAATAGGATTGTACTTTTAAAGCTTATCTTTTTATATATTACTTAAATTATTACTTAGTTGCTTAAACCTGCTATTATATTTAAGGTAGCTGATTTTAATATATTAAAGGCAGATATTATATATAATTTTTATTATCTTATTTATATAATATCTTCTTTATTATATAATGGTATATATTATCTCTTTTTAATTATATAATATCTTAATTATAAATATATTCTATAAGTATTTAATATTACGGTCTTAATTTATATAATAGGAAGGTTTTATCTTTTAAGTTAACCTCTTCTTTTCTAATAAGTAAGGGAGTTAAGGTGGTTCCTAAGCTCTTAATATAAGTATGCGAATTTAGTTGCCTTTACATTTTATAAGCGTTTAATAATTATAATTATAGTTATATTAATATTTATCTCTTTACTTTTATTAATCTATAATTATATTAAGTAATTATTAATTAATATTAAATAGCTTTTGCTATATAGCATTTATATATATATATATATATTGGTTTAATTCAGTTTATATTCGTTGTTTTATTTAAAACTATAAAACGTAAGGGGTTGTTATATGGCAGTCCCTTTTAAGTTATAAGGGCTAGCTTAGTTAGCCTCCCTTATTAAGCTACCTTTATATAATTAGCTTTAGTGCTATTTTAATAATTAAATTATTAATTAATTATATAGGAAAAGATTATATTAATAATAATTTTAATAATTTAAAATTATAAATAACAAATTAATTATTTATTATAAAATCTTTTAATAATATTAATAACTTTTGAAATAAAAAAAAAGGAATTTATTATATTAACCTGGATTTTAATATTAATGAAGAAACTTATTTAATTAAAGTTATTAATTTTTTATTAATAAATAACTTATTATTTAATATTTTATCCTTTAATTCATTTAAAGAATTAATAATTTATTTAAATAAATAAATATTATTTTTTAAAATATATATTTAATATTAAATTAACTTTTAAATAAAAATACACTTAAATTATATTATTAAAAATTACGCTATTTACTTTTTCTTTAATATTAAATAGCTATTATTAAAATAAAAGATATAATATAAAACTAAAAAATTAATAATAAAAAAATATCTCTTTAATTAAATATATAATCTTTTATTAATTCTATAAGCTATTTAAGGGTTATTATAAATTTTATTAATGAAAATTCAAAGTTAAAATATCATTTAATAGGTATATATATTTTTTTATATTTTTTTATATTTTTTTATATTTTTTTATATTTTTTTATATTTTTTATATTTTTTTATATTTTTTTATATTTTTTTTATATTTTTTTATATTTTTTTATATTTTTTTATATTTTTTTATATTTTTTTATATTTTTTTATATTTTTTTATATTTTTTTATATTTTAAATATTTTATTATAATTACTAATAATTAATTTTTAAGATTTAAATTTTTAAATAAAGCACATTGTAATTTATATATATATGAAGTTTTAAATAATGAAATTTTAATACCATTAAAAATACCATTATTAATAATTAATAAGTAAATATTTCTTTAAAAATATATTAAAATTTATAAATTATTAAATTTAATTATAATCTTATATAAAATAATGGAATAAATAATAATATATTTTTATATAAATTTAATATTAATTATTATATTAAAATAAATTAAGATTTTTAATATAATATAAGATATATTACTTATATAATAAATTTAGCTGCTAAAGCTATTATTAATTCTTTTAATACTTTTATTATTAATAATAAAGAATTAAAAGAAATAAAATTATCTTTTATATTTTTAGAATTAGCAGAAAATTAAGCTATATTAAATAAAATAAAAAAAGATTAAATATTTAAAAAGCTATTAAGTATATATTATCCTTTCTTTTTAATTTCTTTTAAATTTAAATATTAATAATAATAATTAATAGGTTTACCTAATAAAGTATAACATATAGCTATTATTATTAAACGAAATCGAGAAATAAAAAAATATTAGCTTTAAATATTAAACGATTTTAAATTAAAAGGGTTATTACCTTAAGACGAAAATAAAACTTTAATTTTATTAAGTATTTAAAAAAAGATTCTTTTATTATTAATTATATATTAATAATTTTTAATAAATATTAATATTAAATGGAATTCTTTATTAAAAATAATATAAATAGCGCTTATTTTTCAAGGACCTATTAATTAACTTATTTAAGATTTAACCATAGATTATTAAAAGAAATTAATATTAAATCCTTTAATTAAATGCAATTAAATAATTTAAAAGATATTTTATTTACCTTTTATATACTTATTATTTTACTTTAAGGTTAATAATATCCAACATTAAATATAGTTATTTAATTATTAAATAAAGTATATATTACTTTATTAAATCATAAATAACTTTATAAAGATAAATTTAATTAAGATAAAGAAAAAGGAGTAAATTTATATTAATTAATCTTTATTATTTATATATATATATATATTAATAAATTATTAGGTTTATTTACATCTTTATATTAAAGCTTTATTAAAGTAATTTCTTTAAGATTAAATAAATTAAATTAATATTATCCAACGACTTTTAAATTTCACGATAACGATATTTATAAATATAAAGTATATTTATTTATAATGCTATTCAACCCTCGATTGAATATTAAAATACTTTAAAATGAAGTTAATTTAATAAAAAACTAAATAAATATATTAAAGAATTTATTAATTAAAGAAATAATTATATAAGTTTTTAATTTATATATTTAATTATATAAATAATTATATTTAATTAATTATTTTTAAATTATATAATTCTATTTATAAAAATAAAGGAAAAGAATTAAAGTTATTAAATATATTAAAGTAAAATAATATATATATCGATTTAAGGTATTTAATAATAAAAACCTTATTTGAAAAACTTATTAAAAATAAAAGAAAAATAAATATATTTAAATCTTTATTTCTTACTACTTTTAATAAAGATATAAAAAGGAATATTAAAAATAAAATTAAAGATTATTTGAAAGAAGGAATAAAGCCTTAAAATATAAATAAAATTAAATATTATTTTAAAAAATATTAATATATTAATAATATTTAAATAAATATATTTAAATAATAGGATTTAAATAAATTTAATTATTTAATTTTATTAATATTAACAGTTAAATATTTAATTATACCCGCTATTTCAGCTATTATTAAATTAAATTTTAATAAGGGAATAAATATAATAATTAAACGGTATATAAGATTATTAAATAATACTTAAAAATAATTATTAATATTAAAATATAATAATATTAATTTAAAATAAAAAGAAAAATTACTTAAAATTAAGGAATATTTAGATTTAAAAATTATATTAAATAATAATTTATTAAAAATAAGTTTAAGCGAGGGAGAGGAATTAAAATAATATTATCAAAGAATATTAAGTTTAAATAAATTAAATAAAAATATTCATAAAAATTTAAAATAAATATAATTATTATTTAAAAATATAATAAAAATTTAAAATAATAATAAAATAAAGCTTTTTAAATATGTTAATTTCTTAAAAATAGCCGTTTATATATATATATATATTTATAGATTTTTAAAAAATTATTTAAAAAAGATTCTTTAATTATATAATTTAAATATTTTCTTTTATATATAAATTAAAAATCTAAGGTAAGTTATGCTTAATTTATATGGATAAAATATATATATTATATATAAGCTATATATTATATATTATATTTATAAAGACTTGAAATTATATATATTTCGTAATTTTATAATATAAATAATATAATAATATATAGCATTAATAAAATATTTAAATAATTGCCTATAATATACCTATATAATGATTATAAATATTTTAATATATTAATGCTATATAAATACCTTAATAATCACTATAATGCCTTATAATATATTTAAGGTTATAAGTTTAACTCCTTAGGGAATTAAATTTTTAAAGTCTTTTTATTTTAAATATAAAATAATATAAATATATTAAAGTTTTTCCCTTTAAAATAAAGATTTTCTTTAATAATATATATATAAATAACTTTATATATTAAAGTTTTTCTTTTTAAAATAAAGTTATTTTTTAAAAAAAGATTTATATTAATATAATAAGGTTTTAAAAGCTATTTAAATAAAAATATATATATATATTTAATATAATAATATATAATAATATATAATATTAATAAAATTTATATTCTTTGCTTATAATTATATATTATATAATATATTAAAGGTTAAAGGCTTAAATTATTTTAACATTAAATATTTAAGTTGTTTTTTATAAAAATATTTAAATAAATAATTCTTTTAATTCTTTTAATTCTTTTAATTCTTTTAATTCTTTTAATTCTTTTAATTCTTTTAATTCTTTTAATTCTTTTAATTCTTTTAATTCTTTTAATTCTTTTAATTCTTTTAATTCTTTTAATTCTTTTAATTCTTTTAATTATTTTAATTCTTTTAATTCTTTTAATTCTTTTAATTCTTTTAATTCTTTTAATTCTTTTAATTCTTTTAATTCTTTTAATTCTTTTAATTCTTTTAATTCTTTTAATTCTTTTAATTCTTTTAATTCTTTTAAGTCTTTTAATTCTTTTAATTCTTTTAATTCTTTTAATTCTTTTAATTCTTTTAATTCTTTTAATTCTTTTAATTCTTTTAATTCTTTTAATTCTTTTAATTCTTTTAATTCTTATAAAAAGTGTATTAATATATCACATTTTATATCTAATATAAAAAATACAGATATATAACCTTCTGATATAAATATAAATACAGATATAAATTATAAATACAGCCCTTTAAAAAATACAGATACAGATATAAATACAAAATATAAATATAGATATAGATACAGTATCAATGTATTTTATAATTATAATTACAAGATATACTGATACAGTTAATACTCTAATTATTTTATAAAGAAGCTTTTATATAATTATTAATGATAATATCTTTAAAGTATTTAATAATTTTAACCTTTTATATTATTAAAAAGGCTTTCTTATAAAGGGTATAATGAATATATTCTTTAATATTTATAATATAATAATAATATAAAGGAGTTAATTTAATAATAATATATTTTTTTTAAACTCAACTTATAATTTCTCTAATTTAAAATTAATTATTAAAATAATAATTATAAATAATATAATTATAAATCTTTTTAATATCTTTATATATAGCTTTAAAGATTATAAGTATTTATTTAAGTTAAAAGTAAAAGTTAAGCTAAATATACCAATTATAATTATTAATAAAAAAGAGTATATAATAAATATCATTATAACCCTTAATGGAATAAAATTCCTATTAATTAATATATATAAGCTAGCCCTTTTTAAAGGATTAATAATATATAAGGTTTTTTAAAATCTTAATAAAAGCTTTAATAATTATATAAATAAAATAAATCTTTTTAAAAAAAGCTTAATTTAAGCCTTTATTAATAAAATTTTAATATTAACCTTAAAGAGATTAATTATACTTTACTAGTTAAAATATTTAAAATAATAATACCACTCTTAAATTAAATAGTTGAAATTAATTAAGGCTATTATAATTAAAAGAGTTAAAATAAATAAAAGAGGATATAAGATAAAAAGCTTATTAAATTTAATAATAATAATAAGAAAATCCTTATTAAAGGATTTAAAGATAATACCCTTAATACTTTATTCCTTATATAAATTAACCTTTTTTAATAAAAGGGAAAGGGAGATAAGATTATAATATATAATAAGGTAATAAGTAATATTAGAAAAAATAAGAATAAAAATAATACCCTTATCACCCTTAAAATTTAATAAAATATTTCCTCCTCCTTTAACTTAAAGCAAAGCTATTCCCCTTATTATTATTATATTAAAAGAAAAGAAAATAAACTAAAAAAAAGGTTTTTAATATTAAAGATATATTTATTAATACCAGAATTAAGGAGGATAATAAAGTGATTAATATAAATATTATATATAACGAGGAAAATTTAAAAGGAAGGATTAAAAAGATTTAAAAAGATAAGGGGGCATTTAAAAAAGAATTAATAAAAAAAAAAAGATAAGCTTAATATTAATTAAAAGTAAAGGGGATATAAAAAGCCTTTAAATAAAAGTAATTAAATCATTTAATAATTTAAAGATATTAACCTAAATAAAGGTATCTTAAATCTTTTAAATAAATACTTAATTAAAAATATAAATATAAGTTAATTAAAAGGGTAAATAAGCCTTATTAAAAGCTTAATAAATAAACTTAAAGAAGATATTATAATTAAAGATAATAATTATAATAAATACTTTCTTATTATTATTCTTTCCCTTATCTTTATTTTTATTAATACCTTTAATAAAGTTTAAGTTATTATTAACAGCTTATTTAATTATTTATTCCTCTTCCTTTTTTTTATATTAATTTAACTTTTAATCTAAATATTTAATAAAGTAATAATCCTTATTATAACCCTTTTATTTATATTTAAAATAAATATAAATAAAGTTAAAAGTATTTTTTTAATTAATCTTAATATCTTAATTACCCTTATTTAAATTCTTCTTAAATTTTATAATTTATATATAAATCTCTTCTTTTATTTAAAGAAGATAAGAAGTAAGAAAATATATATTTAATTCTTCTTTAAAATCCTTAATATAATCTTAATTTTAATACTTTTTAAAAGATTTATAAATATTAAGTAAATCATTAAGAATATAAATAATAAAAATAAAGTCTTTATAAATAAATATATTAATATATATAAGATTAAATTTAAATTTATAATATTAATTAAGGTATTTAATTATAAACTTATAATTAAATAACTTAAGCTTTTACACTTTATATAATAATTATTATTAAATATATTTATCTTAAATATTATAAGTTTATTTAATATAAGCTATTATTTAAGGTATAAAGGTTTAATATTAATCTTTAAATTTAATAATAATAAAAAAAGATATAAAATTAAGAATAATTCGCTTTATTAATTAAAGGCATTCCTTTTAATCTTGTTATTTCTTAATATTAACCTATTATATTATTAAAGTAAAAGTAAAGTTAAATATTTTATAAATATTTTTATTTTTTAAAATAAAGGAAGTAGATTTAATAATAAGTCCTTTATTATTATTGAGGTTAAGGGGAATATAAATATAATAATTCCTAATATTAAATTCTTTATAAATCTTTTTATCTTTAATTAATAGTTTATATATACTTTTAACCTTATAAATATAATTAAATTATTAATATTAATTAAAGTAATTAATTTTATTAATAAGCTTATTAATATAAAGCTTAATCTTAGCTTTAATAAATATTATAATAAGAATAAGTTAAGGAAATAATTATAAGATAATAAGGTAGATAGGATAAAAGTTAAGTAAATTAAAAAGAGAATTTTTAAGAATAAATAATAAGATTTAATAATAATATTAATTTTTAAAAAGAGATTAAAGATAAAAGTTAAACTTTTAAAAAGAATATAACTTAAATAAGTAAAATAATAATTAAACTAGGAATGACTTTTTTTAATAGATAATCTAGAAAAATACCTTAAATAATTAAGGAATTAAATAAAATATATATTATAAAGAAAGCTATTAAATTAAAAGGTAAATAATTAATATAATAAAATAAAATGCGGCTTTAAAATTTAAATAAATAAATATAGCTTAATAGTTTAATAATATATTAATTATTTAAAATTATAAAAAGAAGGTAAAATAATAATTAAATAAATAAAGTTAAATTATAAATAAAGTAAAATATAAATATAAAGAGAAAATATTCTTTTTAAAAAGAAGGAGGGTTATAAAGTAAAATTAATTATAAATAAAGATTATAAGGATTAAGTTATAAGTAGTAGTTTTAAGGCTTAAAGAAAAAAAAGCTTATAATTTAAAGCTTTCTAGATAGCATATATATTTAGCTTATAAATTAAGCTATCTAAAGGAATATAAAAAGTAATCTTATTCCCTTAAGTAATATTATATATATAAAGATCACTATTTATAAGCAATAGGATGAGACTGGTATCTTTGAGTCTCATAAATCAACACCAATCCGTTCATACCATAGTCCATCTGTCGAAGCTGGAACCAGTTGGGAAGCTACATAAGAGCCGCCCATAGGAATATATACTAACAGTCGAGGTTATCCTAGACATTATCCTAGAGGAAATATCCCAGAGGAGGAAAGAGGTTATGCCACAGGAGATTATCCTATAGGAAGCTATCCTAAAGGGTGGTCTCCTAGAGGAGAGTGTCACATAGGAGATGAGACTTTATCCCACAGGAGGACATCCCATATGAGATTGTCCCGAGGGGAGTTATTCTATATGAGGGTATCCTATGTTAGTCTATCGTATTGGAAGTCAACCCATACGTCGTATCCCACACGAGGACATCATATATCGATATCCCTTTCCATTCGATAATTGACTGTTTACATGCGTATGAATCAAGACGCCTGTACTATATACACAGTTTCCGGCTTGACGTCAGGTTTGCCAGAATTAAACGTAGCTTATGGCACGATCGCATCGTGTGAACTTTGAACCAGTCAATTGCACAAGCCTGCTGATTTCCACTATTAAATTCTTAAACACTCCAGGCCTCCTGTTCCTACCAGATCCAGTTGCGTAGCTCACTTGCTTCTGCAACTCAACATGTAAGTTGGTATATGCTATCCAACACCCGGAAGATCCCAAATGTGGCAGTAAACGTCCTCTAGATATGAGGATGCTCCTGCGAGACGTGTGGACATCGCTGACCACGGACTGGCGTCTTCCCTCTAATCAGGACATTGACGACATCTCTCTTTTCTGCTGCTCCCACGTCTTCCGGCACACCTCCTTCATGAGTCTCTTGGGCGCCAGCCGCCCTGTCATCAGCTCAAAGGCTACGATGGCCATCTCGCTCACGTTCTCGAGCCCGTCGACCACCACCCACGAGGGATTGACGGTGTCTCTGTACACTTGCATCTGGGCCACGAGTGGCGTAATGAGGGGTTCATAAGCCAGCTGCGCTCAATTGTTAGCATTTTCAAATGTATTCACAGTTTTGAGATGGCACCTGATCGTAACCAGTAAGAAAGTGGGGTGGGGTCTGTCTGGTATACAACTCACCTCTAGGACCACGCCTCCAGTAGGGCTTGCAAGCCACTGCATAGGCATCTCAAAGTCTGCCGGCAGGCTTCCGTGAACGCTCGTGGCTGGCACGCAGGACACAATCATCGTCGGCTGCTCATAACCCTCTGGCCACGAAACAGAGATGGACGGCAAGACATGGCAGACTTGCGAGATGCCTCCCTTCCCTGGAGCCATGCCCTGCTTCTGAGCCCAGAGGTTGAAGTGGTCGGCGATGACCTGTGCGTTCTGGACGGTCCGATTGAATATGAATATATTCCGACACCCCAGCTGTATCATAGCATAGATTGCGGCTCGCGCCTGTCCTCCTGCCCCGATGATCAGTCCTGTCGTCTTGGAGGGCCGCACGTAATTCCGTGGGCTGATGCTTCTCTGGAGACAGATGAGTATGGACTGCCAGTCGGTGTTATCACCATAAAACTCGTTGGTAAGACCCGACTTGTTCCGCGAGTTTGCGTGGTCCAAGATGAAGTTCGTCTTGCCGCGTAGTGGTAGCAGCACATTGACAGCGCCGATGACGGTGGCATGGTGGCTCTTTAGTTTCAGGTGAGGCACAATGGCGACCTTAAACGGTGCTGCCAACGAGGCTCCCCCAAAGGAGGGATCGCTGCATATCTTGTTAAGATCTTCCATGGTAGAACACGTTTCTGCTGAGAAGTTGTGTGGCATGCCGGAAAATTCGTACGCCGTATTGTGCATGCATGGAGAAAGAGAGTACGACACATTTGCGCCTACAGTGTAGAACTGCAAGGGGTCCAACTCAAATTGGCGGAAAAGCCCCTCGAAGGAGTTGCAAGCAGTACAGACCGTAGCAAGGTGCTCTCGATCATTCTCCATGTCGGGGTGCTTCACTGGGGTCAAAATCCTTGACTGAAGGGGCGTTCTGATACCGAGAACCGAGAAGTCGTAGGCTACCAGCGGTGGTTTCGGATCCGGGACAGTGGTGGCAATCTTCTCCCGGAATTCCTGAAGCATCTCAGGCGAGCTGTCGCCGGAGCAAAAGCGAACCATGCGCACGAGGTCGCAACCGAGGTCCTTGGCCTGTTGGAAGTCCCGCACATGAGAATCACTTGACCAGGGCGTGCACATCAAGCCAACGTTCCAGTAGTTACCCATGATCTTCGACCGACCTCGACGGGCGAGGATCTTCCGCTGCGGAATGTCTTTCCTCTGCAGGTCCAGGCTCAGGTAATCAACGCCGAGCTGGAGGCCAAGCTCCAGGAGCTCCATATCCATCTTGACCTTCTCTTGCGGGGCCCTGCGCCGCTCCTCCCTCGGGTTTTCCTCGACGTGGTAAATTATTGGGACAACCAGCTTCCGTCGTATCTGAGCTACAATCCGGGCGATCTGGTTCATCATATCGTCTGGCCAGTGGTCGATGATAAGTTCCACGCAGTCGCCTCTGGCCTCGAGGTCCTCCCATTCGAGGTCCATGTTGACGAGGTAGGACAGCCGCAGGCGCAGAGCGTACGAATACTGTCTGAACTCGGGCGGGATTGCCCTGACAGCGAATGGGCTCTCGAGGAAGAGCCTCGTGAGGCCCTGACCGGTGACGAAGTCAATAAAGCGGGTAAAGTCCTGCTTGGCATAAAGCAGGCTGGAAGGAGTGGCCATCTGCATGTCCCATCCGCCTGACGAGGCGTCGCTGGCAACGGAAGGCTTCGAGTTGGAGTGGTCATATAGGTTGAAGTACTCGAGGTTCGCGCATGTCCTGTGCCTCTGATCGGCACGAAGAATACGTTCTCCGTCGGCAGAGTCCAGGAGGCGGAGCATCTCTTCCTTCTCCCGGTGGATGTAGATGACAGGGTTTGATTGGGAGAATAGGCGCAGAGCGCTCTGTGCCTCGTCAGAAAAACTGCTCATGCCACACTCGATGATAGACTTGTGGCGATGCTCGTCGAGCATGCGCTTGAAGACCTCATCGTTGCGCCGGTTGAATTCATCCTTGCCCTTTTGGCTGAGAAACTGCATGCGGCTGAGCCCGGTGACCTGCTGGAAGTAGAAGTCCTCAGTGATCAGGCGGCGGCGCAGATGGAGGGCACCGATGAAGCCAAGGGAGCGCTTGCCGGCGCCTCGACATCCCACCAGGACGATCGAGGCGTCTGGGTGGAAAAGGCGCTCATTCGGCGGGGCGGACGTCAAGGCATCTTCGACGGTCATGACGGTGCCTCGAGCATCCCAACATAGGGGATGGTATGGGTTCCCAGAAGCCTTTCTCACAAGAACACCTGAACGACGTCAGAGGTGTACCTGTCCTGAATCCGGATGGCTGACGACTGGAGGCGACCGAAAGAGCGAGGTTGCTTTGGTCGCAGTTTTGGCTGTATGGGCCGGGCCGTGTTCCTCGGAGTGAGGGCGGAAAAGATATGATCCCAGATGTGAGCAGCGCTCAGGTGAGGATTTCCAAGCAGGGGAGGTGAGGCACTCGCAGCGCAGCGGTCTGTTGGGCCCCTGCGACGGAAGACGGTCAAGGCGCAAGAGGAGCCCTGCTCGAGGATGACTTTGCAGATGAGCTACGAGGTGATTATTAGAGGATTGCTGTGTCTAGAAGCCAGGAGCAGGAATTGGAGGTCGCAAGACATTCCGGGCCGTCTGTCTCTCAAGGTTGGCTCGTCGGTCGGAGCCGGCGTCGGGAGATGGTGGAGGGCTGCGACAGGGTGTGACCCCTCGGCACTTATAAGAAGGGCCTTGAAGTTCGGGAATCTTGGCAGAAATGGAGCCTGCTTGCTGGGCAGCTCCCGCCCACAAAGCAGAGCTGCCCCGCCGGTTGCTCTCCCGTGGAGCTGCGAAAGGCGACTAGAGCCGGTGATGGCAGGACAAATTGATTGCTTGATTGCTCATCTGTCGGCAGATGCTGAAACCCGGAATCCACGGCCGAATATAGTCTGGCCCGTGGACCTTGCAGTGGGAATGCAATAAGAACAGCGCAGGCGCTGATAGATTACCCACCCAGCAGCGTCCTGAAAGGTTTCGTCTTGCACCTGGTCTGCCGTCTGTCTGTCTGCCCACCAACCTGCCTGGCTCGCTGGGTGCTTGGCGGACTGGTGCTGCTATCCGATGCCCCAGGAGCTCCTGCTCTGTACCTACCTAGGCCTGGGCTTATGCTTATTAACGTTGGAGCACCCCACCCCCGCTCGGGGCCATCAAGCTGTCTTGTGTAGCTTACGGCCATCGAATAATACGGTATAATACGACGCTCCGACTACAGTATGCAGGACTCACGGCTGTACGGTATAACGCCGCGACGCGCCGCGCCGCACGCACCTTGGAAAGCTTCTAGTCTACTGTTGGACTCGACTCGCCCGTTTCTGGAATTAGGTTTGTCTTCAGATATTCCCGACAATTACCCCAAAACCCGAGGTGTCAACTCCAATTAGCCGTCCACGGGCCTTGGTAGGAAGCGCAAAGAGCAAGCAGCACTTCAGCCCTGCCCGGCCTGACTAGAGACCAGAGTCCAGAGCTGCTCAATTCAGCCGATGCCCTTGCACTACGCTTGCTTGAGTCCCGATCTCCGCCTCCACATTGCCCTCCTTGTCCGCGCTCGCTGCACTCTATTGTGACGCTGTTGTCACTCCTGGGCGTCATATCTGATCCACAGTCCAGACACGAGACGGGCACAGAGGCAGACTGCCGCACAATCGGAGCCTGTCTCACACCCTCAGGCACAGGCACAGGCACAGGCACAGGAACAGGCACAGGCACAGGCACAGGCATGTACGAGCTGAGGCCGGGCGTCGACCCATTGGCCCCTTTTCTTGTGAACCTGCTGCTGATTCCTCCAGGCTTCACACCTCAGCCATGTCTGACTTCGACGACCTCAGGGACGATGCCGCCCCCGCCGCCGCCCACCCCGGCGACGCAGATGCGGCTGTCTCGGTCGCCGGCGACTCAACCGCCGCCGCCCCTGTCAACCCCCGGAAGCGCAAGAAGTCATCACGCGCGTTAGTCCTCCTGGTCCCTTGCCAGCATTTTTATTCTAATCAGACTCCCAACTCATCCCCTTGCCCTGTCTTCGGCCTCGGTGCTGCCTCGCTTCTCCGTGGCACAGCCCAACTATTCCAGCCCCACACGTCCCCCCGTCCCTCAACCACTCGTTCTTCTCATAATGACTGGTTTTGAACCTGGGTGCCAGGCTGACCTTGGTCATATTCTAGCTGTGACTTCTGCCATGTGAACCATCAGCCTTGTGACAACGCAAAGCCACGGTGTGGCTATTGCGAAAGACACAACAAGTCATGTCTGTACCTGCGGCCTCAGAAGAAAAGAGGCCCTGCGCAGGGCTACCGGAGTGCTCTGCACACCCTGAGGGAGAGTGCCGCCGCGTGGGGCGCCGCCCTCAATCTCATCCCCAGCCTGGGCCCCGTGGTTGAGGGCTACCTGAAGCAGCCCGAGGGCAAAAGGCTCGTCAAGGCCATCCGGGACCCGGCTCAGCAGGAGTTCTTCATCCAGGCATGGCAACAGAGCGGCGTGTTCAAGACCTTCTTTGGCGATGAGCTGTCAGGAGAGAAACGAAGCATCACACCGGATGCGGCGACATCTACCTCAGCAGCTCCTGCATCGGCCCCTACATTACCGCAGCAGCCTCTGCTCGCGAACTCTGAGCCGACCCCGGATCCCATACCGCCTGCACCGCACTCTATCATATCGCCTTCTCGACCGCCAGTACCACAGCTCGCCCAGACCCCTCAGCTGGACACGATGCCAATGCCCAAGTTCGATAGCAGCAACCCGTTCAATTTTGTCCCAACCCCATCTCCCTCTTCCCAGGATGGCAATAGCAGACCAAGGCAGCTCAGCATGAGTGGCCGGCCACGGCCCAGAGCAGAGTCAATATCTTTATCTGACATAGTGGCAAAGGATGCGGCAAGATCGTGAGTCTCGGTGTTATGTCTGGTTTTGACATCAACCTGTTAACATATGAACAGTTCTATTGGATTCACTCAAACACTAGGCTCACTAGGCTTCGCTCCAAATGAGACCCTCGAGGACTTCCTAGATATGAGCTTCAATCCCGAGCCACTGGAGCAGCCGCACGAACAAGACCCTTTTCTGGGAAGTGAGCAGGACCAGAAGGCTTACTACGAACTGCTGATGGGAAAGCGGTTTGGATGACGATGAACAAGAAGTCCAGTCTCAACACATGGCATGGTGGCGCCGACTTCAACAATTCCACCAAGATATCGGAATCCTGGTCTTGACGGAACCATTCCACCAGACCTCAAGAACAAGGATGGAGTCGGACTTCCAAGTTCTTGAAATTGCACACGATGGGAAGGATCAGTCGAGCAGGTACTCACCGAGATCGAGTGTGTGACTGTCCTAGTAGCTGACGATACGCTGAAGAAGGGCGTGGTTACGTCAACGGGCAGCGGCTACAATAGTGGCCAGATCGATGTGCTGCCGCGATCATTCGACCGCCTGTACATACAAGACGAGGGCATGCTCCAAGAAGATGTCGAGGAGGTGCCCACTGTCAGACGTGGAAATAGGGCGTCAATGGCCGTGTATGACACGGGTCGCATGTCAGTCTGAAGTGAGGATGTTGCGCGGAGGACTGGGCAGAAGACGGCGTGTGGGGCTTTCAACCGCGAAGATCTATGACACCGGGGGGGCCGGCTGTATGAAATCTCGGCCGGGAAAGTCGGAGGAGCGGAGGAGCGGCGCGCGCCGAGGATTGAACGGACCGTAGCCCGGTGTGCCCAAATTGCCAATAAGGGCGGCGAATGACTCGGGAGCTCGAATCGAGGGCGTCGAGATGATGCGCAGGAGCTCGGGCGAATTAAGTTCTGGGTTGTCAGGGTGCGGAGTCCGCCCGAGCCTTGGCGATCTCAGAGGCGTCGTCAGCGCCCATCTGCGAGGGCCCTGCTGCGGCACCCCCCTCGCGTGCTCTCATCATATCCATTTACATGCTGCATCCAGCCAGAACCTAGTGTACGCATCATGCAATAGGTTATGCAGGCGGACGTCGGAACTGTTGGACTGCGAGAATCCGGTCCCGCTGGCCTTGGGTGGGGGATGAGTGGCTGGGGGGATGGCGTTTGACGCCTGGTTCCTTTGGGATCTGAGCGACAGAATCCAAAACAAGTCGATTCTCGCCAGACGTGCCAAACCAGCGGCTACAACAGTGGGGCTTTGGACTCCGATCGGGTCTGTAAATTTGCAGGCTGACTGATTGACCGATTGACTGAGTTGACTGACTGCCCTCGCCTGGATTTGATTGCGGATACTGTAGGACAAGAGAGGGGTGACGAGGACATGTGGAACAGGCACAAATGATAATATCTATCTGCGCCCCTGGTAGACAAGCGTATTGTAAATTGTAAATTGGACTTTGCAGCTGGGAAACAGATTGGGATCGGGCGCGGCCTGTGAAATTCTCGAGATTGGCTGAGAGTCGATCCAGAATTGAAAAGAGGGTCGGTCCTGCGCAATTCCGTATACGTATTGTGCTGCGCTGCTCTGGTCTGGTCTGGTGTGATGGCGACTGACCAACGAACCAGTGACCGACTTGAGACGGACAGGGTCCTCAGAGCGCTCAGCCTCGTCGCCCTGTCTGCCCGTAATGCGGGCCCCTGGTGGCTCCCGAGGTCCCTGACAAGACCTGCCACACAGGGGGGACGGCTGCCGTCGTCTTGTGTCTGCAGGCCCAGCCGGCTGTCCGGGTGGATGGGTGGGTGCACGGGTGCGTTGGCGTGCAAGACTGCGGGAAGCTGAGGTGGGGGATCGAGAGGGAGGGCGCCGCCTGCAGCTCAAGGGAACCAAGCCTTCCCTAGGTCACCCCAACTGCAACAACAAGCCTTGGACAAGGCGCACTTCGAACTTGGCTGCATTCCATCCGATCCTCCTCCTTTTCTTGCTTCCCTCTTTCTCCAACTACACCGGCGCCTTCTCCCGGTGACGCCAGGAGACCCCTTTTTACTTGAGCTGCTGGACAACGTCAAAACCACCCTTCTCTTCTCGACCAGGCGTTGCCATCGCTGACCACAATCCGATCTCCTTGGCCTCGAAATCACGACCTTTCGCCCATCAGAGACCCGGCCACTATCGCGCCCCGTCAACGCGCCCACCTCGCTCCAAATTGCGAATCCGTGTAAATTCCTGCCAGTCACCGCTGCTGGCCGTCTCACTTGGCCTTCTCTTCCCATGACAGCTGATTCAATTCGCCGCGTTGTCTTGCTCTCAGCTGCTTACGAGAAACCGAACTGCCTGAAACAATCCGCCGCCGAAACGCAAGCCTCGCGCTGCAAGAATACTTGAACAGGAAGAACTTGGAAGTCTGGGTCTAGGTCAAAGGCTCACTGGGAATCGGTCCAGGAGAAGGGCGAGTAGAAGCGAGGGCGACGCCGCCAACAACAACCCACGGCGTCTTGCGCTGTCGGGACCTACGGAACTCCGACCTCCAATCCCGCCGACCATAACCTCGATCAGGCGCCGGGACAGGCAGCACTCGGCTCATGGTTGAGCCTGGTGACCCAAGTCACCAAAAATGAATTTAACATATTGCAACACGACGGTGGAGGACATGGAGAGTGAGCATCCCAAATGACTTTGCGCCGCGCACCTAGAATCCATGCTAATTCCGCCGCTACCAGTCTCCGAGATACCCATGGCCGGCCCCTTCACCTTCCACGAGTTGGCTCTTATGGTCTCTGCCGCAACAGCTCTTCTCTCCATGTTCATCAGTTTCTATTTGATATGGATGCATGCATTGAACTACACGAAACCAGAGGAGCAGAAGTAGTACGCGTCCCCTGTCCCCAACTCCCCAGGCTGAAATGGGGATCTTCGCCCGGCTGCCCGTGCTGACCACTTCGCCAGTATCATCCGTATCCTCCTCATGATTCCCATCTACGCCGCCTCGGCCTTTCTCCAGCTGAGATACTACCACGAGGCCGTCTACTTTGCAGTCATTTCTGACTGCTACGAAGCCTTTGCAATCTCATCCTTCTTTGCATTGCTGTGCCAGTACACAGCGGCTGACCTTCACTCACAAAAACAATTCTTCAGGGAACTGCACCCCGTCAAAAAATGGGTATGGCCGCTGAATTGGTTCAAGAAGTGTTGTGGAGGCGACAGGGGCCCATGGCGCACACCCGTCAGCGGTCTCACCTGGTTCAATATCATTTGGATCGGAATTTACCACTACTGCTTCATACGTGTTGCCATGACCATCACCGCCGTTGTGTCTAACAAATACGACCGTTATTGCGAAAGCTCCAACAGCCCTTACTTCGCGCACATCTGGGTAAGCCGTCTCTCTGACACTGCTGTCGCCGCAGCGTGTCCCATCTGGCTAACGCGCGCCGTCTGAACCAGTGCGCCAGCATCAACTGTGTCGCCGTCACCATCGCTATGTACTGTGTAATCCAGTTCTACGTACAGCTCAAGACCGAGCTCTCCTCTCACAAGCCTTTCCTCAAGGTCCTGGCTATCAAGGGTGTCATCTTCCTCAGCTTCTGGCAGACAATGGCCATATCTGTGGGAACGGGAGAGTTCGATATCATCTCTCCCACCGCAACGCTTGCTTATCCCGACATAGCGGTTGGCATACCCTCCCTGCTACTCTGCGTTGAGATGTTGCTGTTTTCCATAATGCACATCTGGGCATACCCCTGGCGACCATATCAACAGGACGCGCCTCCGATATTCTATCCCTTGCCGAACAAGGAGTCGAATGCACCCCCCCTGGAGAATGTGCATATCCCGCCGGCTGGGGGCTCTGTGGGTCTGAGGGCGCTCTGGGATGCCCTGAACCTATGGGACGTCATCAAGGCGTTTGGCCGCGGCATGCGTTGGCTGTTTGTCGGGGCTAAGCGGCGCAAGCAAGATGCCAGTTATCGCAAAAATGCCGACATAAATATGGATGGTAAGGACACATCATATCCTCTACAGCCATATGATCGGGTGCCCGGCGGCAAGAGCACCGACCACTTGCCCATTGCGACCGAGTTTCGTAAGCAAACCCCAGCAACATGAATTGGCTGCTTTCATCTGAGGCATAATCATGGGGCTGCGAAGATTGATAGCTCAATGACTCAAATTACCCACCCTCACTTTGTTAGATGTATTGTAATTCAAGGCACTAGGTGCTGACTGCTCCCAGGACGAAGCACATTTGGTATGAACCAACACCCAGGAGGACAAGGGGTTGTCAGTCCGATCCAGGAGGAGGAGCACGAGGAGGGAGCAGGCCTGATCGCCCATGCGCAAGGGGATCCGTCGGGTACTTCTCCCCTCGACCCGTATGACATTTACAAACAAGACCAACCTTACGAATCCGATCTAGGATATCGAGGAGCTGCGCGATTCCAGCAGGCGCCCGAATCCTACCAGTCGCAGACAAACCCTTTCCACGACCGACGGCAACCGCAACCTGTCCAAACTCATGCGCTCTCCACAGACGGATATTACCAGGTGCCAAACGCAACAAATCAGCCCATCAGCCCGGACGAGCCGCAGGGTACGCAGCGTGGGCCTGACAATACACAACAGGTGGTTGGCGCAGCACTATGGGGCGCCAACCCTCATCAGCATCCCAATGGACCCATGATATGATATAGGGCCGGACCTTGTTTCTAGCGGTGGCATATTTCGCTCGTGCATTTGGCGTTGGGTTTTCATTTCGCTCAGGCTGGCAGGCATGGCATGGCACAAATAAAAAGGGAAAGAAAGGAAGAGGAGAGATTTGCATGTTCCGCGGTGATTTTCTCGCCGCGAATCTCATCTCGGCTATGAAAGGTGGCATTGCTATATTTTGAGCAGGCAAAAAGCACATAGGCATTCTCCCAAGGGTTTCAGCGATACCACTTACGTATGTTGTTCTATTACTGTATCATTTAGTCAAGGATCATCACGACAGCTTCTTTGCTGGTATGTGAGCGAGATTGAGATTCTCGACCAAATGACCAGGATATTTTCACATTTGCACGTGCGGATGAGTATGTCTGCCAATGCTCTACAGTATTTCGCCGAGTTCGGACGACTTCGCGGGTGGCCAAGCCATTAGGGGTCGCGTGTCTCGTTGCCCTAGGGCGCCCAATTCAAATAAGCAACCCGAGCCGAGCAGCTGAAGCGAGACGGCGTCACAGAGTGCGGGTTCTCCGAAGAGATCAATCATGCACAGAAACAAGGCTATTATTGCCTTTACTCATTCAAAGTCAAACCGCAAACGCTATGCTACGCAATGCTCAAACGATGAAAAGAAGGGCACCTCTTCCTCTCTCTCCGCGCTCAACAATTAGTCCATCAGGAGGTGGATGATCCGCCGGCAGCGCCGCCGCAGCCACTGCCGAACAACAGGTCGATCCTCGTCCTCCTCTCCCAAACGACCGTGGAATCGCTCTTGCGCTTGAAGTACAGGATGCGGTGCTGCGGGATGAACTCCTCGTCCGTCTGCTCCGACTTCCATGTGTCCAGCGCCTTCTCCATCGCGCCGGCGAAGCGGTCCTCGTAGCCAACGATGAAGTCCCCACTGTCCAGAGACGGGTCCTGCGAGGGAGTTTGTGATTAGCTTGTTGCTTGCGATGATGATGAGTGGTAGTGTAGTCATCAGAGCATATCAAAGGAGGGTTCTGTAGTGAAAGAAAGCGCTTGAACTTACCCAACGAAGTCGGTTCAGCACGTCGGACGCTGTCCTGAACTTCCCGGCACCCTGTGGCTTGGAGACGACGACAGAGCGCGGCTGGTTGGTAGTCCTGCCCTTCTTAGACGCGGAGTGGACAGCCTGGTAGTCCTCGTAGACACTGGAACCGTGTGCGCCTTCATCCTCCTCCTCCTCTTCCTCGTCGCACTCGTCGTCACCGACAGTGTACTCGCCCCATTCGCGGGCGTCTACCAGTAGTGGCTTCAAGGCCGCCCGCCTGATCACGCCGGCTTCCACCCAAGAGGTCCGCTCGTCAAAGTACTTCGGGTCCCCGCGGATCTGCTCCTCGAACTTCCTGAGCACGTCAACTAGCTTCTCTTGCATCGTCTTGTCGTCGGTTGTGCTGCCCTCGAGCTTGTCGAGACCAACAAGATAGAAGCCCTCGTAGTCGCCTTGATCGTCTTCGGTCGCACCGGCCGCCGCTGCCTCGACGAAGCGAGCAGGCCAAAACCTGACGTGAAGATCCGGCAGCCGCCTGTTCAGGTCGACCAGCAGTGACACACACCGCGACTCAAGCCAGCCAACGAGACCTCTGCCCTTGGTGAGGGAGCCTCCCCAGAACTGGACGTTGATCTTGATGTAGCTTTTGAACGACTTGAGGAAGTCGGCCGACCCGTCAGTCTCGAGGAACTTCGACCACGTCATTCCTTCGTCCGAGAGCAGCTTGTCTGCCCTCTGGAATTCCTCGGTGATAGTCCTCACTGATGGCACGGATGCGGCCAGGCAAGTATTCAGGGCCGGCGGGGCGTAGCCTAGAACAGCCAAGGCTTCTCGATCGGTCCGCCTGTAGTTGAGCTGTTTGTGGAAGAATGGGTCGAAAGCGAGGTCCGCTCGCCAGTTGAAGCTGGCGTAATGGTTGAAGAACGTTGCCAACAGATCAGACAGCGACACAACAGCGCTATCATGAGCCAGGAGCTTATAAAGACGTGCAAGAAGAACTGTGATCGGAATACCGCCCAGGTACCCATATTTCTGCGCGTAGATGCCCCTTCTCTTTGCCCACGTCCTGATGAAGCGATGAGCAAGCCGGAACTTGACAATGTCAGGCACCGACCGGCGCACATAGTCGATGTCACGGATCGGCTTCAGCTTGTTCAGGGTCTGCGCCGACAGCATCCAAGCAGGATCCGAGGCAGGCAGCCTGAGGCAATCGGGCCACTTTGCTGCGACGGCACCAGCAGGGGCGTACTGGAGGTCGATCTTGACGCCATTGATCTCCAGTTCAAGCATTGTGCCAGTGTGAGCCTTCACTCGCCGCATCACCTTTACGCCCTTGTCGGCAGCCTTGCGAAGCCGCTGGGCAGCAAGGGAGAAGAAAGTCGACGAGCTGAATGGGCCTACACAGAGACAGTCGATGTCGGAGGAAGCCGTCCACACTCCCAGTCCATACGAACCCACAGACATGAGGACTAGGGGCGTGCTCGATCGTCCAGTGTCGGTAGTCGGCGTCGGCGCCGAGGATTCGAGGATGGTCTCGCGGAGCAGCTTGAAAGCTGCGGCGTGCTCATGAACATCCTCTTCCGACGGGATAGCTTGCACTTGCTTGAGCAGTTCCGGTAAATTGCCACCCTTCTCCGACAAGTGTCTGAACTCCTTCAGCTGGACAGGCATGATATGGGCTGCAGCACCGGAAGCCACCTGGCTCTCTGCCTCGGGGCCAATTCGCAGAACAGCTCGCACACCCCAGTGGTCAGAAGCGAATTTGCCAGTTTCCTCAGTAACGAAGCCGAACTTGTTGAAATTCAGTGTCTTAAAATAGTCGTCTGCTCTGATAAGAATCCTGTCGTATCGCTGAGGGCGCATATTGAAGCTACTTCCGACGATCTCTGCCGTGAGGGCATTAGTGGTCGGGTCGTAAGTTGCTCCTTGTTCGCCCTCAAAGGCTGCATCCAGGCCACCGTCGGATTCTGCTCCGTTCTCGATCTGCGCCTCCGTCCAGCTATCGATGAACCCACTCTCTACAAGTGATTTCTCAATATTCCGGAGGTACGTGATCGATTGAGAGGTCACGACCTTCTTCTCCAGAGCCTGATTGATGGTATACGAAGATGTTGTGATGTTGAAGTCTCCGGTCAAAATTGTTGGGTGTTCTGGGTGATTTTCGCACAAGTACTTCAGAATAGTCTCGGTTTCCATCTTTTTGGCCGCAATCGAGCCGTCCTTGAGACCATGCGTGAGATGCACAGCAGCCAGGATAAGTGGCCTAAAATCTGCGTCGTCCCATTGTCCGATAGTTGGGAATTGAGCCAAAGTGGCGCCCTTATGCTCACGATGGAACGGCATACGCTCCCAGGTAAACGCATGCTTGCTGAAGACCACAATGTTGTTGTGACTCGGAAGCGGCTGGACGCCCTCCTGATCCGGTGGGCCCCAGCTACAGAAGGTGAACAATTCCCGAATGTCGGGTTCTCGCAAAAGAAACACCAGGAAGTCATCCGTAACCTCTTCCAGGACGAGGACGTCGGCCCTTGCGCTGTCAGAAAGGATATTCATGACAATCAAAGGGTAACGGGCCTGTGAGGGTGGGAACTCGAACTCGGCAAGCACGTTGTACGTCGATACAGCCAATGTTGACACTTCGTCGGATGAAGATATCGAATAGTCACCCCGAGAGGACTGGCCCCACAGGCCATCCCCAAGATATGAGTATGGGATTCCGTTGTTTTCAACTGCTATTGGTGGCTGATCGAAGAATGGCCTGGGTGAATCAAATCTGGAAATGTTACCGTCTTCCAGGGAAACCGTTGCCCAGGTCTTCATCTCTGAGCCTCCATTTGGGGATTTTTCTCGGACGAGAATATGTAGTTGATCTACAGACCACTCGACCTTGGGAAGCCAGCGTGCCTTCTGAAGGAGGAATTGGTGCCATGACGCATTCACTACCAGCCCGCAAGTCAGTGATTGTTCCAGATCGTAATCCCACTCTATCGCCAGTGATCGAGAGCCTCGAAAGTGACCTCCTCTATACCCATCTACCATCCACTAGGTGACAATTCTTTCCGGGGGCGGACTTACTATCTTCGTTCTGACCGATAGTCATATGATTGCGATACTCTCCATCACCATGCTGTCCCACAGCCCGCAGGACGGCGGCCCGCAGATCCCTCAGCTGGCCGTCGTCCTGGTCGTGTACATAGATAGTGTTGTCGTGCCTGTGCTGGAAAACACTGGCCGAGTCAAGACACACGTTGAAGGGCTTCTGCTCTTGTTGGGCTGCTGCTGACTGTACCGCCTCCACCGCCCGCGGTAGGGCGTCAACCTGGACAAAGGGGTAGACGAGATTGATGTGTGGAGGCCATTTGCCGTATGATCTGTCGTAGTGAGACCTCAGTTGGTCGACCTTGCTCCACTGGCTCCTTGGTGGTATGATACATAACGCGGTATCACGAGATGTCAACGACAGCTTCGTGGGAGCCGCCATAACAGCCTTGAGACCTCGGCAGTCGGCAGTGCTATGTTAAAAAAGAAATGAAATAAGGTAGTGCTGGTGAGTGGTGAACTTCTGGTGGTAATTTTCTAGATATTCGTTGGCCTTGTAAGTGAATGGCTCCTTGGCTATCGCCTGCTGGGACACTGGGTTGCGTTGGGCTTTCCTATAATAGCCTTTTGCGGAAAGAGTGACCCTTCAGCGTTGACTGCCTATCAAACAACTCCGACTCAAGAACGTTTTATGCAATTGAGCATGCGGATCTCTTCAATGCATCCAGGGTAGCAGCTTGTTACGGAGGCCCACCGAGGCAGTGAAAGGACAGAAAGAATAAGGGGCAATGCGATGCGATGACTCTACGGGGACAGATTGGGGTCGAAAAGAGAGGCTGAGTCCAGCTCTGATCCTACCTGGCCTGCCCCGACGTGGCCTACCTGGTCCTAATTGCCATTAAGCTATTGCGCAAATGCCAACAGGTTTCCACTTGACTGCGAGACGGGGAAAGCGAGTCAAGGAGTCAGATTCCGAAAATGCTCGCCGACGTGAGTCACTTGGTAGGAGCGTCTCAATGGAGTTGTGGAGGTAGACCTGTGCACGCAGAACCTCAATCACAGAACCCTAGGGTAACGAATTGGCTTTTCAACACCTCGAAGTCTCTCCACGCTTTTCTGTCCATGTAAAATGCCGTCCCTCATCTTCTCTCTCTCTCTCTCTCTCTCTCTCTCTCTCTCTCTCTCTCTCTCTCTCTCTCTCTCTCTCTCTCTCTCTCTCTCTCTCTCTCTCTTTTTTGTTCCCATCTTTCTTTTCTTTTTTTTTCCTTTTTTTGGTTGGAAGAGAGAAAATTCAGCGATTGAGCATGTAGACTAAGGGAAAAGGTTTTGTCACTCTGTAGCATAACAAGCAGGGAGGGTAGCATTCTGAAGCGGGCAACGGAACGGTCTGCACGTGCAGCCGGGACTGCTCAGTTGAATTTCCTGTGCACCTGGCTGCTAGTCTCGAGCAAACCCTTCCCCCACACAAAACAACTTGCCACTGCATGAGCACTGTAATTGATCTCTTCGCCCAACACATCTGGCCCAAGATTATGAACCAACGACATGTTGTTGTGATTGGTTGCTCAGCTATGTGGAAAGTGCTATTCTGTTCATCATTCCAAGCCATCCAGGTCCACGGATTGTTTCCAGGTGTACGCTGTGGTGGAGGCGACGACAAAGCCAAATGACCGTCGTCGCCTCTGCAGAAGAAGGTAACCAATGCTCAAACTAATGTGCGAAGAACCACAGTACAATGTCTCAACAGAGCGACTCTCTCCAATGTACACCCATCAAGCCCAAAGCAGACACCAACTCCCTGCGACATCACACGACAGCGCAATGCTTCCCAGCCCACCGATACCTCCCAAAACTCCTGCGAGCCGACCGAAGTGACTCGACTTGAAATAAACGAAAAAGGTTATTAATGCGCCAACGACTCGATGTCATAGACATGACGGGTGAAGTAAACAAGTAAGAATATGGAACACTCGAGGCGGAGTTACCGACGTGGATCAGCGAGAAAAGCCAGTCGAGTGTGATCCCCCCATCCGCGTCCCGAATCGATTCCGAGTCAAACTCTACACCAGCTCGAACCCGTCCTCGTCCATCTCGGGCATGCCGTCGTCCGCAGACTTCGATCCGTTCGTCACGCCCCGGCGTAGGTTGCGACGCGCCTTGCGGCCCTTGAGGGCATCGCCGTTGGCGTCCAGGAT
This sequence comes from Diaporthe vaccinii, assembly GCA_039880775.1. Taxonomy (NCBI): domain Eukaryota; kingdom Fungi; phylum Ascomycota; class Sordariomycetes; order Diaporthales; family Diaporthaceae; genus Diaporthe; species Diaporthe vaccinii. The sequence goes on from JBCEDN010000003.1 coordinate 2,381,074, forward strand.
CTCGTACTCTTTCTCTACGAAGCGCTCAGTCTCGCGCCCACCCTTCTTGACGAATATGTCGAGGGTCAGTGGCCTGCCGGGCGAGTCCTGACGGTCGAAACTGTACAGGATGTTGTCCGCGGCCGAGTTCTGGCGACGCATGGGGCTGGGCAGGTAGTCCAGGACAGACCGCGACGTGAAGGCCGCCTCGTCGATCTCTTCTTGGGCAGACACCTTGGAGCGCACGCGCTTGGAGGGAATGTCCCTCAAACGGCCTGTTGTGCGGGTGTACTTGTTGATGTTTCCCTTGTCCTTGTCCTCCTTGCCGAACCTGCCTCGTGGTTAGGACGCGCCAAGACACAAGCATGTGATGAGGTCAAAGGCAAGGGCAAGCTCACTGGTCACTCCACTTCCCAAGTGGTCGAGCCTTGATGTTCTCGTTGTCGGGTTCCGGCGCGCTCGCGCTCCACCACGATGGAGATGCCGTGGTTCCGAAGGACCACTTCACGGAGGCGTCCTTTCCGCGCTTGTACTCTTGGCTTGCGCTGCGAAGGTCACGCTCGTACTGGATGGAAGCCGCCATGGTGTCGGGATTGCAGGATAAGGATATGTTGGGCTCAAGTGAAGATGAGGTAGGAAGATGTTGGTTACACGTTGCGTATACAGTGGGATGGGTCTGGATACAGGAAGAGGTAGGACTCGTAGGTGGGTAATATGGATTGCGGAAGAGTGGAAAGTCCAGCGAGATCTGGGATCTTCTGGAAGGAAAAGGGGCCGGTTGAAGGTGAGGCAGGCAATCAGTCAGACGGTGAGCGGGCTGCTACCTGCTGATCACTCGGGAAAGAGGCAAGGGCCGTCCAGTTGACCGTGCTTTGTTCGAGGGTGGCTCTTGCGGGACCTGTGTGGTCTGGCACCGGAGCAGGTAGGTAGTACCGGGCAGTCTAAAGCTCTCAAGAAAGCGAGAGGCTGTTTCCGCCGGGGTGACTCAGAGACAAAGAGGCACGATAATGCAGGCGGATAGGCACGGTGCAAAGGCTCGGCGTGATGACGGAAGACGAAGGCAGGAGCTCTTGGGGTGACGCAAGAGGCTGGGAGGGGGACAAAATAGCCAGAATAAATCCAACAGTGTTGTTCTTTGAAGTGTGTGGTGTTTTGTTTGTGATGTTATGAAGCATGGGCAGCAATCCGGGGGAGACGAGATCGGGGGCAGCGCGTAGGCCCAAGTATACGTGCGCCAGGGGGAAGGCGTTCTCGGCCCTGCCTGCTGGGAAGGCTACCGCACGTTAGCTTATCGCAGTCGGGATCACGGACCCAAAGTCGCTGATAAAGCTTCGGCGCTGGGTGGGAGGGTGACATGGTTGTGTCCACTTCCCGAACAGGACGAGTGAGACCGGTGTTGGGGAGCAGCAAGTCACTCCGCACCACAGCCACGCGCCCGCAGTACCTGCGGCTCCTTCTGGCAATGACAGCACAACCTCGGGAGCTCGCCTCAGATTCGGTCATCCCACGCTGCTGCAACTGCAGGTGACCTCTCAAGCGTGTCCCTCTGGACCTGTTACTCCGTCACGGTCTCCCAGGGATGGCTTCCCGTGGCTGCACTATCGCTACCATTGGGCCTCCCTCAGCTTGGCCTCCTGCGCAAGTCTAGTCGCATCGCATCGCATCGCATGGCAGAGCATGGCAGGGCAGGGCATGGCAGGGCAGGGTGGGAACAAGGTGGCAGTGACGCTTCCTCTCTCACAGATGATGGAATGGCGAAGGGCCAAACAGGTCCTCACCCCCGGCCAGCCGGGTGCCAGGCTTGGCCGCTAGCTGGGCCTGCAGGCTGTTTCAACCTGTGCCAACGGCCTCTGCAATGCGATGTGTTTATTTTCAGCTCCCATATTGATGACGGCTTGGAACAGGATTTCCATCAGATCGTGCAGCCAGGCAGCGCAGCGTGCCGGCAGCAACAAAGAAGCTCGGCTGTCTGTCTCCACGGGACCCTGAGGATCAGAATGTCAGCTATATTGGCCGGGCGCCTCGGAGCTGAGGTGGAGCGCTCTGCACCGGCGCCGTCGTCAAATCACAATCGCCATGGGCAGCCGTGCAAAAGCGGGTGGTGATTCAGAAACGCATGCAATTCTCCATCGTGTCATGCAGCTACGCAGCACAGTGCCTGGGAGCTAACTGCATGAAACCGACACACCCGAGGCCCCCCGCATGTGGAATAATACCTCAGTGCACACATTCCCGCGGTAGAGAGTGCGGCCTGGGCATCTTGGAACCCGTGCCAGGCCTCTTTGACTCTGTATCAACTCGATCCCGACTGCCGGAAAAGGGTCATCCAGCTGGCAGATAGTCGATGAAGTGATACAGACGGCGTGGGATAGACCAACGCCATCAGTCAGGCCAGAAGGAGCGCAACTGTGCGGCACCTCGACATCATCCTTGGCCCCTCTGGAACCGAGTGCGTGATGTCGCCTAGGGCCCGTCCTTGAGACGGGTTGCAGCTCTGTTGCAAGGCCGAGACAACGTCATTCCGGAGCTTCAGTCGCAAAGGAGGGCCTGGACTCTGTCCACCAGAAACGGTGCTTCAGATCCACCAGGCCAGAACGGACTTGACATGAATCGATACGGGAGGACTCGATTACTGTACAACGTGGCTCCATACGCAATTAGTGTCCGCCCTGCCTTTGAGCTGTCTGCATGTCTTATCCGTCCTCACGCTCACCCTGCGATGTGATATGATGCGCGTGCGCGCGACGGCTGTGACCATGTGAAAGCGCCGTGCGGAAGGGGAAAGGCTACATCGGGCAAGCCGGCGGCAGGATGCTGCGTGCTTCCCCTGGCCCCGAGATGATGTCATCTGGCTTATCAGCTGTTATCGAGAGTCCACCGGCCTGCGCTCTGCATGTACGTATGTGGGGGCCGTCCGCAGCTGGCCGTCACTAAAGCCCCACCCCTGCTTTGGGAGTAAAATGCACAGACCAGGCAATACCTGCACCTGCGTACCCGTTGGGGGCGGCCTTGTCAATGCGACCGCCGATCTGGATTGGTAGCTGGGCCGTAAGGCTGAACAACTCGACCAAATTTCAGACGAGGCGGCGATAGCTGCCACACATCTGTGTAGCCTCGCAATAGCCATACTAGTTGGTCGACGGCAACCCAGCACGTAGGACTGCTCTCCACCTTACACTACCACCGTTCCATCGCCCACGATGCCCTCCGACCTCTCTTCCTACCTCGCCACACACTACCTCACCCCCGACACCAAGCCATCCTCCAAGAAGCGCAAGCGCAAGCACGACAAATCCTCCGGCGGCGGGCTCCTCATCCAAGACGACGACGACCAAGGCTGGGGCGGTCCCAGCAAGTCAAGGCACGGGGGTCGTGATGGAGAAGATGGCGACAACGCCCCGGTGACGGTGGGCCAGGTCAAGGACGTCCGCAAGACCACAAAGGCAAACTGGAAGTCTTTAGGGGGCGACAGCGGCCCAACATCGAAAGAGGACAAGGAAGCCGCGGCAGCAGCAGACGCAATCCTCGCCTCCGCCGCCGCAGAGGCGGCCGCGGCGCGGGCGGCCGAGGACGACGCGCCGACAATGGTGGAGGAGCAAACATCCGCGGCGCGCATGGCAGACGGAACCCACGCGGGGCTGCAGTCGGCGGCGGCGGTGACGGCGCAGATCGAGCGGCGGCAGCAGGAGGAGCGGGACCAGTTCGAGGCGGAGCGGCGGGCGGGGCTGGTGCGGCACGGCGAGGAGGAGACGTACTACCGGGACGCGACGGGGCGGCGCGTCGACGTGAGCATGAAGCGGGCGGAGGCACGGCGCGCGGCGCAGGAGGCCGAGGACAAGGAGCGGGCCGCCAAGGAGGCGCTCAAGGGCGACGTGCAGGCCGAGGAGGCGCGCCGCCGCCGGGAGATGCTCGAGGACGCCAAGACCATGAGCCTCGCGCGGACGGCCGACGACGAGGACATGAACAGGGCCATGAGGGAGGAGAGGCGGTGGAACGACCCCATGGCGCGGTTCCTGGGCGAGGCGGACGGGGGCGGCGGGGGTGGAGCGGTCGCGTCCGGGGGCACCCGGGGTGGTGCGGCTGCAAAGGCAGGCGGTGGCTCGAGCAGACGGCCTCTATACAAGGGCCCATCGCCGCCAAACCGGTATGGCATAAAACCGGGGTACAGGTGGGATGGCGTCGACAGGAGTAACGGCTTCGAGGCGGAGAGGTTCAAGGCCATCAACCGGCGGGAAAGGAACAAAGGCTTAGAGTACTCATGGCAGATGGATGAATGAGCGAGCAGGCAGGGGGCTGGTGAAGTCCGCAGGCCTGGTCAATGAGACACGAGAACAGAATGTATTCTGTTTTCGAGGCAGCTAATTATCCTCGACTACAATATCCTTCCAGCAACTCTGGCCTTGCGGGAAGGGGAGTTCAAGGTACTGCCAGATTGAGCAAGGTCACAGCCTCTTCGCAGTTTGATTGTGTGCCTCTGTCTAGAAGCCTGTGACATCGGGAAGATACTTCTATAAGAAAAAGGAAAGGCATTCTTGCCAGCCTAGTCTGTTCAAGGTCACTGGATGAGTGAGCAACTATTCTCTATTTCTGAATCGCTATGGTATTTCCCAACCCTACCAGACCGGTGCAGCGAGTCCCACGCTCCATCAAGAAGGAGGCAGATATGTTCGTCCCTGAGGAGTGATTTGCAAGAGCTTGTTAGGCCCCCACTTAGCGACCTGCTTGACGTACGATATCCAAACCGACCTGGGCGTCTGGTTCTGACCGTCGCCAATGCGATTGCCGAACTGTGTGAGCAACTTGCCTATGGGCACACCCGGTGGCTGCTGGCTCAGAATGGCCGACGCAACGTCACTCACACTGACAGGTCCCTGAGGCTGGGAGAAGTCGAAAACACGACGAGTAGGCGATTGAGAACCTGGGCGGGGTAGCCGTCAGCAACGCTGCAATAAGATTTCTGTGCGCGATACCGAATTGCGAAATGGTGGCGTGGCGTGGAGACACATACCTGAAGGAGTCTGACCCGCAGCTGGGGCAGGGCTACCGGCTCGAGAGCCTGTAGGAGTACCCTTGCCATGAGTACCGCTCACAACCGTGACCTTGTGGCCCTTCTTCTTTGCACGACCAGCGTCCGACATCTCACCACCGGTAGCCTCACCATCGCTCATGGCACCTGCGGCAAGCTTGGCGCGTTGCGAACTAGGCAAAGGAGTCGACGAACGGCTGCCCTGAACAGAACCCGTGGCCTGCTTCTTGGCCCTCTTTCGGGAGGACTCGTTCCCACTGGACTCCATCTCCGAGAGGTTTGGAGAGCCAGGACGCTTGAGGCTCTTGCCCTTCTTGCCATCAGGAAGTGACTTCGGCTTACCCAAGTTAGGGCCTGCTCCCTTGGCGGCGCTCCCGGATGCCGCGTCTGCGGCCGCCTTCTCGCCATCTTCCTGCTTAACCTCCTTTTCTTCGTCGGAATCGTCCTCAGACTGCGAACTAGTTAGTTTGGCTCTCAATCATGGCACTGGTGATCTTACCGAGGAAAGCAGATTGTCCGAATCCTCTCTGTCCTGCTTGTACAGCATGTTCTTGTCGATTTTGATGAGATTCTTCTCAATGCCCTTGCCATGAATCCTTCTGGCCTCCTCTTCCATCAGTTCTCGTCTCAGCTCTGCCTCGAGAGCCTGCTCATCGGCTGTCCCAAAGAGGTTTGCACCTAGCTGCTCGCGACGAACTCGCTCCCGAGACTCCTTGACATCTTCGTCGTTGTCCGGCTCCATGTTTGGGTTCTCGTCGTCATCCTGGAACTCATCCCCTGACATGTCGAGGTCGTCGTGTTCCTGCTTTTCGGACCGCGCAGCTGCTCTAAAGGTATCGCTCTCCGTCTTGACCTTTGCCCGTCCAGTCAAAGCGTTCCTCGTAGCCGCCATCTCCTCTTTCAGCTTGTCCCTCTCACCGTCTCTCATAGCCCAACGGCCTTGGACCACCTTCTTGCCCATCAACTTCTCGGCTTCCTCGATCGAGTAGGTCTTGAAGGGAGGCTTGTGGGTGAACTTGTAGAATTTCTCCAGTGGAATCAACCGCCACTTGTCGTTCTCATATTGCAAGGCCGCCATGCTCTCAGAAAGTGCGGCCGTGTAAGCGCCCACATAAGTGCTCTTACCATCGGCGTCCTCCAGAACCCACGGCAGTGATTCCTCATAGCGGATCGTTGACTCTTTCTTGTGCGCGTCGCTCCTCTTGGCGTAAAAGGTCTGGGTGCTGGTCTTCTCCTGCTTCTGAGGCTGTTTCTTGGAAACGATATCCTTGGTGGCGACGGGCGCAATCTGAGCTTGGTCGCTCGCTCGTTGAGCCTCCTTCTCGAGCTTGGCCTTTTCAAGGCGCTCGGCCTCGACCGGGTCCACTGGTGTTGGGCTTGGGCTTCCTTCCTTGTTAGCCTGCGTGACGTTCAGGCTGCGAGCATCCTTCCGGTGAAGAGTGACTGGACGCGCGAACTCGGAATCATTCATGATGTCGGTGACACCACCGCCGCGAGCCTTGGCAAAACGCATGATGTGAGAGCGCAGCCCTTCCTTGATATCCTTCTTGGTGATGTAGACGGGGTACTCCTTAAAGTCCGGGGCCGCTGGAGGGGGGTCCCACCAGCCACCGTTCTGACGACGGCGCTGCTTCCATTCCTCCTGCGTCTTCTGGTCGACCTTGGGAGCCTGGACACCGAGGAGGTTGGGCTGGGTGTGAAATGACCTGGCCGGGTTCGGCTTGGAAGTGCTTGCATTTGCCTTTGGCTTGGGTGGTGGAGGCTTAGGTATGGGCTTCTTGCGGGCGACCAGTGGATCAGCAGTCTTCTTCTTGCGACGCAGTTGGGGGGCGCCTGGGGGCGCCGGGTTGGCGCCGTTCGGATTGGGCACGCCGTTCGGAGGTGCGCTCATGGTGACAGATTGACCAGACCACAAGGTTCGATTGAGTCGACGGGCTGGCGGTGAGGTTTACTGGAGCTGACGCGACATCGAGGAAGGGCGCAAAGGGTGCGCGCGGCGTGGACGTGTCGGGGTGGGTGCAGGTCCGAGGCACGCTCCTGGCGGCGCTCGCAAGGGGACAAACACGAACCGCGTGCGGCAAACTGTTTATGCCTCGGCCGTAAGTTTTGATGCCTTGCTGTATCTTGTTACCGGCTTTTGTGTTAGCAGGGCTTGTCGTCGTCGTTGTGTTGTGCTGTGTTGTGTTGTGAGTCTGAGAAAGGTCGCCAGGTCGGCAGTGACGGTGATAAAGGAGCTCCGCAGCAGCGCAGGTTTGGGAAGGCTGACGGATCCGTCTGTTTGGGCGGAATTGGAAGCACTGTACAGTAACTGCCAGAACACGGTTACATGGGTACGTACCTCCCAGGCTGCCAAAATCTACCCCCGGTACCTCTGGGGAAACTGGCACTCCATTCACCGATACCACTATGGGCGAGGTCGAGTGGATTAACGGGGATCTTACGATGCAGAGATGGACACCTCTTTCCGATGCCCTATTCTTGACCCGGACTGCAGATTGCCTGCACGTCTATTCTCGTAGGCATTGTGCTGGGACCGTCCCCGAACGGCGGCTAACTGTACCTACTGTGTGCACCGTGGGCGCCTGGCTGCCTGCATGTCGGTACCTACCTAGGTCGATACCTACCTAGGTCCACACTGGCCAGAGCTTCGCGGCTGGCAGCGCCAATTAGCCTCGAGCCCCCACACCAGTCGGCTGATTGACCCAGTGGGGTATTGGAATCATCGTCAGACAGTAAACAAACGGAAGACAGGCCAACCTCAAAGATCGTACGTCCACTCGGTCTTGGCCACACCATCATGGCCGCCATGCAAGGCCCAGGCCAACAGGACAATGTGTCGCTTGAGACCCGCATGCGCAACCTCATCCTCAAAAACTCGGGCCTGGCACAGGCTCAAAGTGCGGCTGCTGATGTCCCACGATCGTCCTCACAGCCCTTGATCCCTTCCGTCACGGATTCGTCCGCAAGTGGCCCTAAAGACGACACCCAAGGACAGCCCAAACCAACCCAGAAGCCAAACCGCAAGCGCATGAATCAAGCTCAACGACGCCAGATGTCGTCTCAGCTTTCGGTTGACATCGATCCTCGCGCCACTGGACCGCAACCCAGCCATTCTCGTGGGCAGTCGGCTGGGAACTTCCAACGCCAGAATGACATCAATCAGCAGGGCCGGAACCATCGCTCTCAGTCTGCGGCGTTCCAGTCCCCGTATGTAAACGCCAGTCACGTGAGACACCAACCCTCACCGTCGCTTCCGGCTTTCGTGCCTCAGCCTACCCTTTTTGACTGGAGACAACCTGGCGGGGCTTCGAATGGCTTCAACGGGGCCCAGCCCGCCTTCTCACGCCCTAACCACGCCTCCAGGAGCTCGACCAATCAGTTTGGCTCATCCTACAGCCCTCGATCTTACTTTCCTCGAGCGGAGGATCTTGGGCCTCAGGTCGCCCTGTTGGAACAGCTGTCTGGGGATATTCTCGCCAACGCCGAGATAGCACTTGAGCAAATCCGGGAGAAGGAGAACTTTCGCGTGCTCATTGAGGATGCATGCCGTGTCGCAATAGCCAGGCACGAGAAGATCGTCAACGGTCAGGCTAACTTTCCCCACATGTCAGTTCAGCTGCGATGTTTTGGCAGCTTATCATCTGGGTTTGCGACCAAGTCTTCGGACATGGACCTCGGTCTCCTCTCACCGTACTCGCAACCCCAGCCAGACAATCCTGAATCCCAAATCCCTCGGATTATCGAGAAGACATTTCTTGAAATGGGCATAGGCGCCCGTCTTTTAAGTAAGACCAGAGTTCCCATCATCAAAGTCTGTCAGAAGCCCACAGAAAAGCTCTACTCGGATCTTCTGAAAGAGCGCGAGAAGTGGGAGAAGGGAGTTGTGGAGGATCACGAATTGGAAGATGAGGAAGTAGACCACAGACTGGCTCCGAATCCTGGCGGACAGAGTCACCAGACTGCAAAGGCCAGCGCAGATGACCATGCTCCGATGGCTGATGACAGCAAAATCAACAGCAACACTGCTACTACAAGCAATGACGAGCACGGCATCGATCAGTACCAACCGCTGCTTGACGACCTGAAGCAGGGTGCCAAGTCTCTGACCAATTATTATGGCGCCGCGAAGAAGACTTTGCGGAAATTGGGCGGCAAAGACATCACCAATTCCACGGCAGCGAATTTCGGTGAGGAGGATTTTCGTATCCTCAACGATGTGTGCAAGGCATTTGTTCACGGTCTGGCGGACGACACTTTGAGAACTCGCCTCGAGGGCTATGCGTCTCTTGCTTTTGATGAACAAGCTGCGGTGCCAAAGAATCGTTCTATCTTTGGAGTGATGGCGCAGATTGAAGGAGAAAAGCTTGTCATGGCATGTGAGTCTCGCACAATTTTGGAGAGAAATGACCACTTTGAGCATCTGGCAAGGAACCGCGTTGTTCACTGGAAGGAGCTGCAAAACAGGCCAAATTTCGGCTTAGACCCCCTCGGTTACAACAAGGACTTACTGTCGGCGACCGAGTATCTGAAAAAGATACCTTCGATTGGTCTGCTGCTTCTTGAGCAAGGACAGTACGAGTCTGCTGCCTCTTACCATAACAGGACTCTCAGGCTCTTGACTGAATTGGGCGCCAATGATCTGCCATCCACTCAGTCACCAGTTCTGCCTGTCGTTTTGAGGCAGTACAGCCAAGGCATCTATGATTTCGGCATTCGGGCACAAGTCTCGGACTGGTTGAAATCCAACCCTTCAACGACCCTGAGAGCCCTCGCAAGACGACACAAATCCCTGCAGCTGGCCCGAGAATTCGAAAGAGCCTTGGAAAAGGGATTGTACCCCACTGAAGTCGCCATAGACATCCAGGTCTATATTGGACTACTTCGGGGTCCGATGACACACAATGCCCCGGAAGATGTCCATTATGACTCCATCTTGTCGATAGCACCAGAGGAATGGACAGTCGTAGCACGGATCCGCGAAATTCCAGACCCATCCCGTATGTCACCAAACCTGCCTCGAGACCCGTACAGGGACAAGCTTGAATTCCCAAACTCAGGCATCGGCGTTCAATGTGACATCAACTTCTCGGCCCAGCTCGCCATCCACAACACGCACCTGCTCCGCTGCTATTCTCTTACGGATCCTCGTGTCAGACCACTCGTCCTATTCGTCAAACACTGGGCCAAGGTTAGAGGAATCAATACGTCTTACCGTGGCACCCTCTCCAGTTATGGGTATGTACTCATGGTGCTTCACTACTTAATCAATGTTGCTCAGCCGTCCGTATGCCCAAATCTTCAAGCGATGGCCCCGCCGGTGGACCCGCATCTCCGACCCGAACAAGTCGAGAACACGACTATCTGTCAAGGCAGATACGTTTGGTTCTGGAAAAATGAGGACGAGATAAAAGCCGCAGCCAAACAGGGCGGCTTGACACAAAACAGAGATTCCATCGGTCACCTTCTCCGCGGGTTTTTCGAATATTACGCTCAGGGCAACATGATGAGCACAGGACATATGCGAGGTTTTGACTGGGGCAGGGACGTGATCAGCCTTCGAACACCTGGCGGGATTCTTAGCAAGCAGACCAAAGGTTGGACTGGTGCCAAGACAGTCCTCGAAGTTCAGTCGGCAGACAAGCCTCCGGCTGTCGAACCAGATATGCTCCAGGTGGATCCCGCCCCTGCACCTCAAGTGCAAAGCGGCAGCGGTTCGACCGCATCACCACAGTTGCAACAATCGCAAGATCCCGCCGCAGCGTCCAAGGCGCCTCAGGACCGGAGCAAGCACGAAGTGAAGGAGGTCCGTCATCGCTACCTGTTCGCCATCGAGGACCCATTTGAGCTGGACCACAACGTGGCCCGCACCGTCACTCACAATGGAATTGTGTCGATCCGTGACGAGTTCCGCAGAGCGTGGCGGATCATCAGAAACGCCGGTAAACATCCAAACCAGGAGAATCTCCTACAGGATGCCTCGCTCGATGTACAAGCCGAGCACACTTCCTTCGCGGATCTCATTGATGAGATTCACGGACATCAGTCTGCTTGAATAACTCGATTTTCTGTGTGAAAAGGGGGGTCCTATCGGATTACAGGCGTTGGCGGGTTCCAAAAAAAGGAAGGAAAAGGTGTAAAAGGTATGACGTCTCAATGTCACGGCACGCTTTGCTTGTATCCAAAGGCTAGTTTCAAGGAGTAGGCTCGCAGAGAGTTCGGTTTGTTGGGACGATGCTCCAGCCACGTTGGTTTCAATCGCTGAGGCGAGGAGGAGACAGGCAGACCAATCGATGTTTTTGTTAGCTGCAGAAGGTGCGCCCTGCTACAGTGTCTATCCACTTAGTATCTTCAGGAAGTCTCTATACCCACGACTCCCCTCGGCCTTCGTAGGCTTCATAGGTCCTGACTTGAACCCATATGTGGTCCGCCTCATTTTTCATTTTCTCGCTCGCATGACTTGATCCATTGCGGTTTTGCTGATTGCTTTCAGAGCTCCGGAGGGCCGAATGATCAAGCCTGTGTCGTCACTGGGATTATTGTCCGTTGTCCAGCCCATCTTTGTCCCCTCGGGTTGCCACAAACCCCAGAGGCGCCGGATCCGTCGATGCACACGCGTGTGTCTCTTTGGGTTTCAGTATGGATAGCATACACGTCGACTTTTAATTCCCTTGGATAAAATCAATGCTCGCGATGCCCAATCCATGATCCGGATGCTGGTATTCGTACAGCCGCTCGATAAGCCACAATCCCATTCTGTAAGAAGTGGTTAAGCAACAAGAGTATAGAACAACACAGTCTAATGTACGGCTGGAAGAGATAGAGTGACCACCGCCGCTGACAACGCGACAGAGAGGCGACCGAGAGAGCAAGGCTACCAAGACCATATTCAGGTCCACAAGGCCTACAGAGGCCCTCAAATCCATCAATGGCAGCATCCTCTGGCGCCAATGTACAGCAAAATCCAGTCGCCCCGCAACAGGGCTCAAACCATGCGGAGAGACTCAACATATGGCTCGAGGACCTGGAGTCCATACGGCGGGAGCGGCCAGTTGTCAGTCCCACCTTGTTCATGGCGCAAAAGGTAGAAGTCGCGGCACCGCCTGCAACGGGGCAAGGGGCAGCCCGCTCCGCCGGCCCCGAGGTGACAGTGGTGGACGATGATGAAGAGGACGGCCCTAGCGGACAAGCTGGGTCGGCGGCGGCCTTGCGGAGGTTCTACGGGCAGCTGGCAAACCAGCCAGGTGACGCCGACGAGATGATGCGGTACCAGGATCTTAACCTGGGGCGCGAGAACAAGTTTCCCTCTCGGCGGAACGGCCTCGGGTTCGACATGGCCCGTCTGCGGCACGACAAGGCGTGGGCGGACCCCATAAGGACGCTTCAGGACGTCCAGCCGTCGTGGGACCACGGCATGTTCATGAGGAGCCCGCCCCTGGGCTTCGACGAGGCCATCAGCCGCAACTGGACCCAGGACAGCTCTCCCACCTCCCTCCTCTTCGGCTTCCCCATGCTCGGGAACGTAGTCCTGTACCGCGCCATGAACTATGGCGGTGCACGGTCGGCCTGCTTCTTCAAGGCCCTGGCGTACCTCGTGTACGGCGACCAGTCGCTCTTCCAGCGGGTCCAGGCCGAGCACCTGCAGCACTTCAGCGACGTGCTGGAGTGGGAGGACCACCCACGGCACCAGCTGTACACAGTAATGAACCAGAAGTTCTACTGCACCATCATCTCGACAGACAATACAAGCTCATCACTCGACGGCGAAGTGGAGACGATAGCGAACTTCTTCCAGCTCCTCTCGATTCCGCAGGCCTGGATGCCGCTGGACATGCTCGACGTGACTGCGGACCTCTATAATCTCTTCATCGTCGTATATACAATCAACGGGTCCTCGACCCGAACGCACCCGCTCGTCACCGAGGTCAGCGTCAAGGGGTCCTACAATGCCAGGCATGTCTTCCTGCTCTTCAACGGCTTTCACTACCAGCCGATGGTACCCAACGAATTCTTGGCCTCAGAATTCACATTTCCTAGGGTCACGTACGAAAATGTCAAAGGGCTTCCGTGGTCGCGTGACACAGACCAAGGCAAAAGTTCGGTCGATCTGAGATGGAGGACTACGTGGGGCGCGTATTTGGACAAGAGAAAGGGCGCGCTGCCGGTCGATCATGTCTTCTATAGGGAGTCACTGAGGATCGCGATGACGGGCAACTGTTCGCAGCAGTAACAAGAGTAGTGGAAATCGGCCAGAGGTAGCAGTTAAGAGAACGGATATTTGCATCCGTAAAACGGGAGGGCACACCCATACGTATCACCAGCCCTATTTTACACAGCACACATAGTATCGCACCCAACACCCACACACCTAATATCCATATACCCAATACCCAACACCCATATACCTATACACCCATACACTTGATACTTATATAAATTGGGTATTGGGTATGTGGGTGTTGGGTGTGTGGGTGTTGGGTGTGAATAGGTCTGGGTGATATGCTTTAATGGACTGCAGCTGTGGTGCGAGTAATGAACGGGTGTACTATCCGTTTTGGCGGGTGCGAATATCCGTTCTCATCAGTCAAAGCACCCTTGAGAGCTGATTCAAATGAGGAAATTTGCCTTCATGAGGAAATTTGCCTTCAAGAGGCAATACTTAGATTTGATCAACCTAAATGAAGGTATACAGGGTATATGATTTGTTCTGAGGTGTTATCTTGCCCGTTGTCTACTTTCATTCCGAGGAAGGTGACAGTACATCATGACAACGGGCCTTCTGGCTCAGGTCGATATGCCAACGGTCCGTTAAGGACTCATCCATGGAGAAGCGGATTGAGCCCCTGCTACCAAAGGGTAGCAACGCTGGGGGGGGAGGAGGGAGGGGGGTATGTGTGGAAGTGTTCGACTGGGAACGAGACAGCACGGAGACCGCGCGCTCTGAGAGACATATACATTTGCATTGTCTGACTGTCCTGTTATTTTGTGGTCAATTAGCAATGATGACCGCACACTTGCCTCCGAGGCCTTCTTCCTAATCCCTAAAATATGCCGTGACGCCTCGCTTTGAATGTCTCTACAGTTGCCATCCCTACCCATGAAACCGCACAGTAATGAAAACCCTGGCCATTTGTGTGTGCACGAGAATCTGTGCCACTGTCGGACCATGCCTCTGCGGCAGTGCTAGTCCTGTATGTGTTGGAACAGCGGGCTGATAGATTCACCGTAGTGATTGCGCCGGATGGCCTCAGCCAGGAGAAATGACAGGTCGAGCACGGTAAGCTTAGGCGCATTCCTGGCCGCCTCCTCATTGATGGGGTAGCTGTTGGTGACGACAATGGCATCAATGCACTCGCACTTTTGCATTTGCTCGAGGGCATCACCGCCGAAGACGCCATGAGTCGCAATGCAGTACACCTTCTTGGCGAAGCCCCGCTTCACGACGGTCTCGGCGGCAGCGATCCATGATCCAGATTTGTCAATCATATCGTCGATGATGAGCACCGTGCGATTCCGCACGTTGCCGACGAGCGTGATCATGTGTTCGATCTTGGGGTCCTTGAGTTTGTCTTCCTCCTCGTCCGAGCTCGCTTCTGCGTCACCAGACCCGCCTAGCGCGTGCCCATCCGGTGAGAAGTAGGATGATGCTTGAGACTGAGCCATGGGGTCCTCATCAGGGATGGTTGTGTCCGCAGCCGACGTAGCCGGAGATGGGAAGTCATCAGGCACGATGTGGCCCTGCACGAGACGTCCGTGGGTGACTTCTCGGGCTCGTTGATCGTTATAATCGTGGCCCTCAGTCTGCGCCTCGGTAGGCACATCGGCGTGGTCCTCGACAGCGACGGACGAGGACGAGGGACTTCCATCTCCCGCTTGGCCGTTGGTCAGCACTTGCAAACCGTTGACGCGCTGCGAAGAACCCTCGTCGGCCGCTTGAAGGCGGCTGCGGCGCATCCGGGCGGCCTGCGGAGTGGGCGTCCGTGGCTCGGCAAAGCTGTTTCTCGCGATCCGTATTGCTGCCGGCTCCAATGGCTCGAGCCCCTCGAGCTGATTCAAGATCATGCTGTGTGTCAGGCCGGTACCGCCTCTCTTCCGGTCGGTTGTGACCATGCCGAAGTTCAGCTTCAACGCATCCGCGAGGGACGTCACTCGTTTTGTACCGCCGGCATTCTTCGAAACGACGACAGCTTCCTTCCAGTTGGGCACGTTGTGACGGATCCAGCGGGCGATGAGCGGCTCGGCATGGAGGTTATCGACGGGACACTTGAAGAAACCCTGCATCTGCGAGGCATGCAGATCGACCGTAATGACGTGTTTAACGCCAGCAACGCCGAGAAGGTTGGAGAGCATTCTGGCGGTGATAGCACCCCTGTGTGACTTCTTCTTTGACTGTCGGCTATATGGGAAGTAGGGCAGCACGGCTAGGTAATCGAGGTCAGTACAATTGTAAAACGACAGGCTGAGGGAAGGGGGAGAACTGACCGGTTATCTTTGTGGCAGAGCCGCCTTTGCAGGCCGAGATCATGATGAGCAGCTCCATGATGGTGTCATTGATGGTGGGACTGCCGGACTGGATGATGAAGACATCCTTCTCTCGGACACTGTTAAGGATCTTGACGCTCGTCTCGCCCTGCAGAGAAGAAAACATGGTGAGCCAGGTCACTTTGCAACATAGGTTGGTCGCGGTCGCGCTCGCAGTCGCAGTCGCAGTCGCGGTCGCGGCGACGGCAGACGGCGCGCTTCAGACCAGGCGACAGGCGCAGGGCCGACTGGCACCCACATTAGAGAACTGCGAGAGCTCCGCCTCTGCAGGCGGCATGCCCAGGCTCTCACATATCTTGCTTGTGAGAACCGGGCAGGATGAGCCCGCGAAGATCAGAGTGTTACGCATCGTGTCGGGAGGTGGTTGGAGGAGGAAAGGAAAAAGTGCGCGAGGTTGGGAGATAAAATACTGTCGGTTTGGAGGTCAGGTCCCTCAACTGAATTTTAGGCGGAGCTCAACAGTGGAAGAGATTTAGTGCGGGGCCCCCCGGAAGGTCTGACCCCTGTTGTGTCGCGCCTGCACCTACTTCGGTTTGAGATCTAGACAGTACCCGTGAAAGCTGCCTCAATCCTGGGCAGTTACCTGGATGGTTGGACACCAATATGGCTCGACCTCCAGGCTTCAAAGCGCAGGGCAAAACTGTGCTCAAGAAAACACGCATGACTCGACTACTCACTGCCCATGCACATTGGGACATCGAACAGGAGAGCATCACGGCCACGCCTAAACGGACTGATGAGATCAGTGACTACCTACCTAGGTACCTAGGTACATGGACTGGACCGATGGATAACGGAGATCGGCACGGCAGATGTGTCCTTGGGACGAAGTTTGTAGTTTGCTTCTCGGGCATTTCCCGCTTGATGCCTACCTAGGTACCTAGGGACCAAATTGCTTTCCATGCCTACGGTAGTCCAAGACTCATGATCTTCAAGAGCCCGCATTATTAAGAGCATGGACCCAATGCGTCGAACGGGTTCGCAGACGGCAGTGGCCTGGCCTTCCGCTGTTCCTGCTTGCTCTCCCGTCTCTTCATCCTCTCAGATGTCCTTCCAATACCTTCTGATGGGACGGGACCTGATAGGCCAGTGATGTCTGACAGGTCTTTCAGCATTCCGGCGTCCTTTAGCCGCCCGTACATGCCTGCAACATCTGTGATGCTGGGGTAGTCCTCGATAGACGGTAGTGTGGAAAGGCAGTCCACCAGTTTGGCCACTGGTAGCTGCGGCCAAGCAATTGTGACCAAGGGCCCTCCCAGGCACTGAAGGGTTTGGTACAGTATTCGCAGCGAGTAGAGCGTCCCCTGGATTTGTGCCGTCAAGTGGACGGTATTCCAACTCCCCGGGTCCAGCTTCCCTTTGGACTTGCTCGCCCTTCGCAAGAGTTCCTTGACCAGTGACTCCTTGCCCTGCTCCGAGGCATGCACGTTTTCCTGCCTTAAGCAGAACATCACCCATCCCAAAGCTGAGGGGCCAGCTGCCGTGGAGTTGGGTGCTTTGCACGAGCTCAGCAGCCTGTGAGCTGTCTCTGTCATCTCATGCTTCCGTAACAACTCAATAGCTTGTCCATTGGACTGGCGAGACATCGTTCGGCGATATTCCGTAACCATTAGCTCGCCGAATGAGGTACTTGGGCAGAAACTGTACGCCAGCTGCCGCATCCACGTGCTCGGGCCCCACGCACTCTCATGATCCCATCGGTCGAGAAGCAGAGGGAGATAGAATATCGATCCTACTGTTTTTTGCACGTTTTGGGGGGCTGCGCTGCCAACGCCCACATTAGCTCCCCAGGTTGGCAAAAATTCTGACCAACTCAGTAGAAACTCTGACACTCTTGGGTCTAGAAACCTCAAGGACTCGGGTATTGTCAGTCTGGTATCTGACCCTTTGACGTACTCGGAAATAAATTCCGCGTATTCGGCTGGATATGTGTTGGCCGAATGTTTCTTCTTTGACTGTGCTGCCCAAAATGCAATCTTTTGGTACGGGTCCCTCTCCATCTCAAACGCGAGGGATAACATGGCCTGCTGGCCGGGCTCGAGTGACAACCTTTCGCATATAGCATGCTGGCTGTATGTCAGAACTAGCGATTCTTCCGACTCTTCCGCTGTGATTTCGATATCACTGAGGAACACAATGCTTCCGTGCTGCCCGAGATCATACAGGAGAAGGTCCGAATCCGAGGTGAGAAGGGCCCCGCCTTCACGGTTAACGTGGTCCGCGCAGAAGCTGTCCGCCTCTCCGGGGACGAGATGGGTAAGGTGGCCGTATCGCTCTGATGCCCTTAGAGCCTCGAGAATTGCCGGGACTGTGAACGCCGGGACGGGTATACGGGGAAACGCTTGGCGAGGTGATGGCCTGGCATCTCCATCGCGTGCAATGCCAGATTTCGTGGACAGGAAGTACTTGTTGGATGCAGTTGAGCTCTCGACCACTCGGCCCAGCCGCACATCGTTCTTGGAGGCTGGTAGGTAGCCATCAAAATAGATTGCCGCTCTGAAAACCATCAGCAACTACTCACAAGGCATTAAGGGAATGGGACAGGTCCCATACACTTGACTTCCACGCGACTGCAAGTTGTCGAGCCACCGGATCGCCGCTGAACCAAGGACAGAATACGGCGGGTCCTGGAGTGTGGTACAGACCCTGCTCTCCAACCGACAAGCAAAGAAGATGTGGTACGCGAAAGCTGGGCCGTCAATGACCACGCTACCACCCAGCTTCTCCCATGAAGCAAACGGCCTCAGTGCTGCCGTGAGACCTCGGATCCCCATCCCTCAGAAGTTGAATCGAACGCAGGCAGGGAGTAGCGACTTGGGGTGATGTGACCTGATAGTCTAGGTTCCCCTATATCCTCATGAAGATGACGTGAGCTTCTATCATGGCATGTTACGTTCGGGAGCCAATGTGTTTGTGGAGTGGCTGCAGTGTTGAAGGGTGGATGTGCCAGAGCTGCTCCTGGCGGGCTCCTGTCGCCTTGTAATTTGCTTATTCAGCTCGTGCTGCCCCCAACGTCTTGGTTATGGTTTCAAAAGCCTCGAAGAACTTGAGTGGCTGTAGGAAACGATTTGATCATAAGCACACCTCAGAGATGCAAGGCAATGAATAAGTGTGTTAGTTGTGGGTATGCTGGTTGTGGGTGTGTAGTGCTGATTGTTGGTGTGCTGGTTGCGGGTGTGTTGAGTATGGGTGCTAGGTGTATGGGTGCTGGGTGTGTAAGTGTTGGGTGTGGGTGTGCGAATTGGGCCTGGGTGTTGTTGGGTATAAGTGCATTAGGTATGTAATGTGTTTATGTACCATCCGTTTCTTTCTGTGCGAATATCCGTTTTCTTGAATTGTGGACCACCAAAGAATGTGACCAGGATACAACAAAAGGGCAGTGT